>JBBDGP010001984.1:0-1244320 GCA_037952835.1 Lithobates septentrionalis | reverse complement strand
GAGAGAGGGAGGGAGAGAGAGAGAGGGAGGGAGATTTTTTTTTTTTTTTTTTAAATAATGAGAGAGAAAAAATTTTTTTTAAAAATAATGAGAGATAGAGATATAGATATAGATCTCTATCTATATATATCGTTTTGACACACCAAGGGGGTCATTTACAAAAGGCAAATCCACTTTGCACTGGAAGTGCAGTCGCTGTAAATCTGAGGGGTGGATCTGAAATGAAGGGAAGCTCTGCTGATTTTATCATCCAATCATATGCAAGCTAAAATGCGGTTTTATTTTCCTCGCATGTCCCCCTCAGATCTACAGCGACTGCACTTGAAAGTGCACTTGTAGTGCAAAGTGGATTTGCCTTTAGTAAATACCCCCGAAATGTTTTAATTTTTCTCTTCTCAAACACTGCTCTACTGAATTAACAAGTGATGCCTTATTTTAGCCTCTAAATCAGGCGTAGGCAACCTGGGCCCTCCAGCTGTTACAAGAACTACAAGTCCCATCATGCCTCTGGGAGGATTTGTAACTTCCAGCCTTGCAATGCCTCATGGGAAATGAAGGTCCACAACAGCTGGAGGACCCCAGGTTGCCTACCCCTGCTCCAAATGCTCCTCTTCTAATAGGTCTATAAATACCTACGCTAACAGAGGGGCGTTTAGAGGCAAAAAAAAAAGTCAAAGGCCTGTAAAAGCAATGGGGCAGGTTTACTAAAACTGGAGTGTGCAAAATCTGGTGCAGCTCTGCATAGAAACCAATCAGCTTCCATTTTTTTTTTGTCATAGCTTAATTGAATAAGCTGAAGTTAGAAGCTGATTGGCTACAACACACAGCTGCAGCAGATTTTGCACTCTCCAGTTTTAGTAAATCAATCCCCATGTTTTTTTGGCCCCTTTCAGACGGAACAGAATCAGTTAAGTGGATCCGCCTGCACAGCATTTGGGGGGGATCTGTCCACTGATCCCCGCTGAGCAGGCAGAGGACACAGATCCGTGTCAGCTCCACTATGCAGAGCGGACACAGACATAGACTGCCGTTTTCCATGGAGCGGTCAAATGAATACAGACTGCCTGTCCGTTTCCATCTGACTCTCAACTGATTTTGCAGAGGCATGGATGACTTATTCCCATCCTGTCTGCTTTTAGCGGACCGGATTGGATGCCAGCAGGTGTCAGTGGACATGTGTCCGCTGCTCCAATGGGTGGACCGATCGAATCTGCCTTTAAAAACGGACCAGATCGGTCTGCATGTGTAAAAGGGGTCTTAAATGATTGTAAAAGAAAAAGTTTAACAAAAAACACATTAGTATTGTCCAATTCTTGTGGAGTGAGGGGGGTCACCTCCGTCCAGCGGCACACTCACCGACCTACCTAAAAAGTGACCCATAGCTGCAGCCCAATAAGAGGAAGAACTTTCGCTGCAGACGGACTTCCTGTCTCATGGCAACCAACAATGGAACTGTGCGAAAGGTCCAATTCCATTGTCTATCCTGGCCGATACTGACCGAGGGCGACGCTTGTAAAACTCTCACTGGCAGAGACTCTGTAAATTTTACATTCTATAGAGGGACAATTTTTACTAAAACAAAAAGTCTGTAGAGAAAAGGTCTGAGCGCGTTTTATAGATACCCCTCCCCCAATCACAACGCAGACTCGTAAACAGAATTGTAAATTGTGTATCCCATTGTACAAAGACGTCACAGTGCTTCTCCTGTCTCCCAATTTGTAGGTCAATCCTTTAAGGCAGGGGTCTCCAAACTTCCTAAGCAAAAGGCCAATTGACTGTCCTTCAGGCTGTAGGGGGCCAAACGCTCCGACATTAATGCCTCGTCATTGGTTTTAATGGGAGAATTAGTGCCCCGTTGATGGTGTCAGTAGAGGGAATGGTGCCCCATTAATGTCAGTTGGTAAAATGGTGCCCCAAGGGCCAGATAAAAGGCAAGCAAATAGCCACATCCGGCCCCCTGGCCGTAGTTTGGAGACCACTGGTCTAAGGTGACTCCCTACGTCACCTTCAGACAAGGTACCCTGGAAATTTAAGTTACTACACCTTTTAGCATACAGGTTCTCATGCTATCACTCACTGTTCATAAATTCACCTCCTATGAGAAGGGGGTGCTCACTAATGCCCCGTACACACGGTCGGACTTTGTTCGGACATTCCGAAAACAAAACCCTAGGATTTTTTCCGACGGATGTTGGCTCAAACTTGTCTTGCATACACACGGTCACACAAAGTTGTCGGAAAATCCGATCATTCTGAACGCGGTGACGTAAAACACGTACGTCGGGACTATAAACGGGGCAGTGGCCAATAGCTTTCATCTCTTTATGTATTCTGAGCATGCGTGGCACTTTGTCCGTCGGATTTGTGTACACACGATCGGAATTTCCGACAACGGATTTTGTTGTCGGAAAATTTTATATCCCGTTCTCAAACTTTGTGTGTTGGAAAATCCGATGGAAAATGTGTGATGGAGCCCACACACGGTCGGAATTTCCGACAACAAGGTCCTATCACACATTTTCCGTCGGAAAATCCGACCGTGTGTACGGGGCATAAGACTGGAGTAGACAGAATCTGGAGCAGCTGGGCATGGCAACCAATAAGCTCTAGATATTTGTTTTTCAAACTGAAATCAGAAGCCGATTGGTTACTACACATAACCGCTTCAGTTTCAGCAAATTGGGGGCCATCAACAATGAATGGGAGGCATGGGACGCAATGCGCCACACACACACACACACACACACACAGAGCAGGAGCAATGCAGCAATGAGCGACACACAAGTGCGAAGAAGTCCTTATATCCGCCACCAATGTGGAATTCCCCTTCAGATGCTCTATAGTTTGGCTCATGCACAGTTTTAAATTATTTCTAGGACACCATTTTTTTGTGCAATAGCAAAAAAAATTAAAATGTATTATTATTATTAATAATAAATGTGTGGTCACTATACTCCAATACTCTAAACTTTCACCCACAATCCTCCCCGCCCTGAGTAATGAGTGTCTCTCAGGAGAGCGCCCTCCCATGGACACACAGAGCCTGCAGCACCCGTGGTGAATTCGCTACGTTTTCAGCTTGAAGTAGCTTTCTTAATTATGTGTGGCCGGTCTTCGGGAAAACTTAATTAGCTCAGTAATTAGGCTTCAATAAAAATGGTTGGTGCACGCCGGGAGTTTCAAATCTGCTGTAATCTGCATTAGTCAGCTGCTGGGAAGTAATTGTCCTTTCAGGTTCTCAGGGAGGTGGTGACTCCACAGTGCGAGGAGAAACAAACGGACGCAAGGCGCCGGAGCTACGCTTTCGTGTCAATTCTGATACGCAATACACAAAAAAAAAAAAAAAAAAAGCATTTTACACAGAATGAAACGGGTTCACTTCATGGAGGAAAAATACAGGAGAACTGGTCATGATGGGGTTTAAAGTGGAATTCCAAGCTATGACTATCTACTGATAAGGACACATTCACACAGCTGGGTTGGTGTGGCCGTCGGATTCCTGCAAACAATCTGCAGATTCTGGCTGCTGGAATGACCGGGTTATGCGATCAGCAGCAGGTCTTAAATAGAAAAACTATCTTTAGATTGATTTTTACTCCAAAATTTTATCAAAAAAAAAAAAATAAAAGTGGATTTTTTTAAATCATCGATTTATATCCACCCTTGGGATACAGGTATACAACTGCTTTACTATGAAGAACAAGGTTATCCGCAGGACATCAAACAACTGCCAGTTCTCAGAAGACCTTGCTGATCAAATCTTTGCACAAGCCCAATTACAACAGGTTCTCTTTCATTGTTTGGACATTTAAAAAGGGGAGCTGCAGTCTGAAAAAGAAGTTCCTAAAAACAAACTATAGCCAAATATTACATTCCTCCGTCCCTTGAAATGGGACAGCCTCTATCATATATGCATTTGGCACATAACACTCTCGAAATCTACACATCTGTGTCCTCCATTAGCATCCTGACAGCACAGCTACACTGAAATCCTGCACTGCATCATGGGAAGCGAGCTTTTCTGCAGGTGCAGCCCCATTCCGCCATAGCACGCTGCAGAGGACGGGGGATTAGTCACACACAGGTGCCAAAATTCTGACTTCCTTATTCGTTTACACCAATCTGAATATTCGTGACACCCAGGGTGGCACAAAAAAAAAAAAAAAAAAAAAAGATGATTTTTTGTTTTTTGTTTTTATTTAAAACCTGATTTTTTTTTTTTAATCAAATATATTTTAATAAAATGCTTTTGGAGTAAAAATCTATCTAAAAGATAGTTTCCTATTTAAGATACATTAATAGAGTTTATTCGGCATGAAATGGAGCTTAGTTATGTAGCATGAGGCTGTATATTCTGCAAAATTTACATTTTTGGTAAACTCATTCAATGAATCCAAGCTCTGCAAGCTGAGATAACATGCACTGCATTGATGCATTCACACAATGGGGGGGGGATTTACTATAACTAGTGCACTCAGCTTCTAACTTCAGCTTGTTCAATAAAGCTTTGGCAATAAAACCTGAAGCTGATTGGTTTATATGCACAGCTGCACCAGATTTTGCACCCTCCAGCTTTATTGAATAACCTCCAGTGTCACAGTAACCACAAAATAAAACAAAGTTCAGGAATATTCCTTTATCCCATTGTTTTGCAAATCTATGTACACTACAAATTGTATGATTGAATCTGTTCTGATATGGCTGTTTTACTAACCTGACAGCTTATTATTCTAAATAGGAAACTTTCATTTTGTTGGCAAATATTAAAGATTCTACCAGCAAGAAAAAGTCCTTACATTTAAAGAGCACCTGTCATTTCAGATCCATCATGGCAGCGCCTGTTAGCGGGCATCCACTCACCTGCTGCCACCACATCCCTCACCTTGTTGTGTCACTGCCACATCACCAGCCGCCCCATTAAAGTGAATGGGACTGTCGGTGAGTCAACAGCGGGTCAGAGGAGGAGTCACTGCAGGACAGAGATGACAGTTGCTCTTTAAAAATTAGGATTTAAAATTGAGGTCGATTAAAATCAAATCCACCCTGGTGACGGCTGTGGAAACTTACCAGCGCCCTGGAAAATATCTGCACACACCAAATCAAATCCCTGACAAGCCACTAGCGCCCTCCTCCTAAACATTACAGGGCTTCCCCAACCTCCGGGAAAAGGGACACTCGACATCAGCAAACCTATAAAAGCATTTCTTTGGAATGTCTATCCTTCTGACGTCTCTTCACAGATAAGAGCGCTAAACTGAAAAACCGCTTTCCCTGCGCCATTTATAAAAAAAACAAACTCGGAGCCGATCAGCGGGACATGGGCTCCCGAGGTCGGTGATCCTAATGGCCTCGATCGCTGTGAAATTTAAAATTGCCTCGTGCTCCCCCCGCTGCTACTTCTGGTTCTTATGAACGCTGATAAAAAGCGGCGAGGCCAAGAGTTCCTCCCCCCCGTGGTGGATGCTCACACGGGATCTCCGCTGGGAAAGCTACGCACATCGCCGCCGCTAGAACTTTACCAGCTTAACCCTTCCTAGGCTGGCGCTCTCCCTTCCAGCTGGCGGCCTGTCAGAGCGGCGAGGAAAAAGCGTATTTTAGGCATTAAGCGAACGCCACAGGGACGGCATTTATAATTAAATTTTTATTGTTTTTCATAAAAAAAGGAGGGTCAGGCTGCAAATGTCATCTTCCTTAAATTTTATGCCTTGTGGATGATAAAATAGCTAATAAAAAGGATGTAGCAAGCAGGCAGTAAACATGCAGATCTAAATACGAAGCAGCCACTGTTACCATGGCGACTCAGGATGGGAGTCTGGGGCTGCGGATGGGAGACCCTAGGGACAAGACAACCCCAGAAGTGGGACACAAATCCATAACGAGGGCCCAGCGTGCCTGGAAACTGCTAGACTGGACCCAGACCCTTCAACTGCTGGTCTGCAACACACAACCTCGCTCATCCATGTCCTTATAGACCTTGCTTGTGCACTGGACCTAATCATTTGGTGGAGGGGGGATTATGGTGCGGGGGTTGTTTTTCAGGGGTTGGGCTTTGCCCCTTAGTTCTAGTGAAGGGAACTCTTAAGGCGTCAGCATACCAAGACATTTTGGACAATTTCATGCTCCTAACTTTGTGGGAATAGTTTGGGGATGGTCCCTTCCTGTGCCAACATGACTGCGCACCAGAGCACAAAGCAAGGTCCATAAAGACATGGATGAGCCAGTTTAGGGTGGAGGAACTTGACTGGCCTGCACAGAGTCCTGATCTCAACACCTTTGGGATAAATTAGAGCGGAGACTGTGAGTCAGGTCTTCTCGTCCAACATCAGTGCCTGACTTCACAAATTCGCTTCTGGAAGAATGGTCAAACATTCCCATAGACACTCCTAAACCTTGTGGACAGCCTTCCCAGAAGAGTTGAAGCTGTTATAGCTGCAAAGGGTGAGCCAACTCAATATTGAACCCTACGGACTAAGACTGGGATGTCATTAATGCATATATACATCTTTCTTACACAGGTTAGTCAACATAGGTGTTAGGAGGGGGAGGGAACTCTTAAGTCTAGTTGGGTTTGGATTTTGAAATTGTACTTTTAAGGGCTCACTTTAACCACTTGCGTGGTTCATGTGTGGGTAAAGGCAGGCGTCCCAATACTTTTGGTGAGATCGATAGATATGGTTTGGGAAAATAACACACATTCTGGCCACTAGGTGAGCCAACAAATATAGTAAAATATGTATTTCCTATGATCACCAGCTCCAGCTAGTAGCCATAATGCAGTATTTTCCTGATTTTCACTATTTTTTTATGAATGAATAACATTTGACCTGGGGAGAAAAATTAACATTTAATTTTGCCCCCAGTCACACAGAACAAAATCAATCTACATGCAGTATTACAGGACTTTTTTTTTTTTTTTTTTTTTTTAAATACAACTCTTAAAAGTGATTCCAAAAAAGAAAGGTCTCTTTTTAAACAACAAACATGTTATACTTACCAGTATCATGGTTTTGCACAGAGCAGCCTTCTCGGGTCCGTCGTCGGTGCTCCTGGCTCCTTCCCCCCCCCCCCCCACCCCCTGCCGAGTGCCCCCAATAGCAAACACTCAAGCAGGCTCGCACCCGAGTCGCACTCTGTGTGTTCATACAGACAGAGCGAGGCCCCCCGCTCTCTCCTTATTTGCTCACTGGCTGTACATTAAAAGTAAAAAAAAAAAACATTGAGCCTTTAGAACCACTTTAAGGCCCCTTTCACACGAGGCGGACTCTGTTTCTACGGAGCCCGCCTCGGTCCGCCGGCTCAGCGGGAGATCAGTCCGTTGATCTCCACTGAGCCGGCGGATGACAGGTCCCTCTCTGCTCACTGAGCGGGGAGGGGCTTGTCAGGCGCCGCTGCCGCCTATGGAGGGATCGGACGAAAACGGACAGCATGTCCGTTTTCATCAGATCTCACCCGATCCGATAGCGACGGACCTGGACGTAGAGCCATCCGTCTGCTTTTAGCGGATCGGAACGCCAGCGGACATGTCTCCGCTGACATCCGACGCTCCATAGACTAACATGGATCGCCTGTTCAGTTCCGCCGTCAAAACTGACAGGCAGACCTGAACGGTCCGATCGTGTGAAAGGGGCCTAAAAGTGGTATTAAAAAGGCAGAAGGTTTTTTTTTTTTTTTTGAATGCATTCTATGCATTAAGATAAAAAGCCCTCTGTGTGCAGCAGCCCCCCTAATACTTATCTGAGCCCCATTTCTATCCAGCAATGTCCACGAGTGCCTTGGCCGTTCTGGGATTCTCCCTCCCAATTGGCTGAAACACAGCAGCGGCGCTGCTGTCAAACTCACTTAGCCAATCAGGGGAGAGAGGGGGCGGGGCTGAACCTGGGCTTCATGTCTGAATGGACAGGGAGCTGCAGCTTCGGCTCGGGTGCCCCCATAGCAAGCTGCTTGCTGTGGGGGGCACTCAACAGGAGGGAGGGGGGCCAGGAGCTCCAGCCAGGGACCCGAGAAGAGGAGGATCTGGGCTGCTCTGTGCAAAACCACTGCAACAGAGGAGACAAGTAGAACATGTTTGTTATTTTAATAGAAAATAAAGAGACTTTACAATCACTTTAGGGCCAGTTGACACCACAATTTATGTGCGGGAAAGCAATGTTCTGTGCGTGTTTACAGCACCATGCTGGAATGCACTGCCCTTGCAATCTGCTGTGGGTGCCAAAAATAAAAAAAACACCCACACACAAGACAATTGTTTATGGTCCACAGAGAAAGATATAGGTCAATAAACTATGGCCCTGTTCACAGCAACGCTAATCCCCCCTCTAACATATTTGAATATTTTGGGGTTTCTTTTAAGAGAGAGTACCTTTTTCTGACTTCCATAATGCATGCCCAGGTGAGAATGACGATCCTGCCCATGCACAGTAGGGAGCGGGCTGTGTAAAGGGGAGGCATCACAGCTGGCTGCCACAGCCAAGATGGCGGCACTGGGAATCCCAAGACCAGTGGAGACCGCCCTGGACTTGTGTGCGTTTCTTAAAAGTCAGCAGCCTTCCTATTTTTTAAAACTGGAGTTCCCCTTTAAATAGCACCCCAATGCACCAGCCAACACATGTGCACTACACCACACAACGCACATTGTAGTGCAAGATGTTTAAACGTGACTGCACTTTCTTCTGTTTATCACGAGTAGGGCAGCCCATTGAAATGAAAAACGCACAAACACGCGTGTGCACCGCCGCACCTACCTGTACAGGTGTGAAGAAAGCCTTCGGGTTTCCATCTACTTTATGTGTATGGAGAAGTTCCAAAAATGGTCAGAATAGACATTACTAATATGACTTGCAGCATTATCGCCATCTGCAGAGTTCAGTGTCGGCATGCTTGTACTTGTAGTCCCCCTACAGATGGGGGTGTTACCACCACCTACACTGGCTGTATAATTATATAATAAAAGGATTGTTGGGCTACGAGAACTGCTTTCCTGAACAGAAACTCAGCAACATCTGGGCAATTAGGATTTTTGGCAGCGGCGGCAGAGACGGATGGTGTGAGATGCAGACGGAGACAATGATTAATTCAAAGTCCAGGAAAAAGCTGCGCAAACGGAAGAGCAGGTTGAAAAATGTGGCCCAGAAAGGAGCCGGGAACCATGGCAACCAGCTATGCAAGCAATGCAGATACTCCCTGAATGCCTGCAGTGAGAACCCAGCGCCTAGCACAACGCCGGCCAGGGCCCCGGGGGGGGGGCTTCCCATAACGGGTGATGTCCCACAACGCAACGCAGGAGCCTTGGCAACGCTGATGGCGTCTTCTGCGCTGCAATATTGGACTGTCCGAGATCAGTACAAACACTAGATTATCATACATGGCAGGTTGTGGAGCCTCCCAGATACAATTCTGTCAGGCTGATGATGCCTACTGGTATATACACTAATAGGACAGGTCCTCTTTAACCACTTGCTGACCAGCCACCCTCATACTGCGGCAGGTCGGCTCGTTCCTGCAAAATCGCCATAGGTGTACATCGGCTCTATAAAGAGCTATGGCGCGCGCCCACGGCACAGTGGGGGAGCCGATGCGTGTGGCCAGCGGCCGCGATTTCTGCCGGCCACCCACGATCATTCCACAGAGAGCCAGAAAGGGGATGTGTTAACCTCCCTGGCGGTATGATTATTTCAGATTTTAGGTGCTGAAAGCGGTACCATTATTTTGCACAGAAATTTGGCGTTTTATATTGTAGGCCTGTAATTCTTAGGAATAGTTCACTTAAATCTGTCCAAACAAGAGTCTAGTAGACATCCCGGGTATGATAAAGTTTGAAAAACGAAATAAAAAATGATAATATAATAAATAACTATAAATAATTATAACAAATAATAATATAATAATAATAAAAATTATATAATAATGTAATCAAATCAAAAACACTGAAATTTGCTCAGTTGCAGAATTGTCGCTTTTGTTACTTTTAGTGTTTGATGACGGATTTCCCCACAAATCACTATCGCTCAATTCTGCAAGTGATTATAATTTATTATCGCTTTTTTCTAGCTGGTCTAAGGCCACTTTTGATGTAAAGAGACAGTTTTGGTTGCTATGGACAATCTCCAGTTTCCTGGCAGAAAGAACAGTTATATATATATATAAAACTGCATGCAGGACACTGGGAAGACCACTAGGGACAAAGGGGATGTGTAGTTATTTGATACAGCATACTGTAATCTTACAGATTACAGTACTGTATCTGTATTGTGTGTTTCATTTTTGAATTTACCGCCGAACTCCGTCCCCGTGCGTCGCAGCGCTCGCAGGGAACGGAGCTCGGCACTGTGAATCGAACGAGACACAGCGGCTCGCCGATCACAGCGGGGAGACATCGCAGGACCCAGGGGACAAGGTAAGTAATCTCTTCCTGGATCCTGCGATGCGATCCCAAGTCTGGCTCGGGGATACCGCTTTTGGTATGAAAAATCCACCCCGAGCCAGACTCGGGAATACCGCCAGGGGGGTTAATGTAAACAAACAGATCCCCGTTCTGATAGGGGAGTCGAGAGTGATCATCTGTTTCTAGTGATCAGGAACGGCGATCTCTCACCAGTCTATCCCCCCCAATTAGAATATTACCTCATTTTATAGAGGCACCCAGCTCCCACCGCCTCCCTTGGCACTGCTCCCCCCTGCCATCTTCTGGGACACGTCACAGGTCTCGGAGATGGCCTGGCCATTCACAGCGCATGCCCAGCTGTGAAGTCCTTTTTCAACCACCCCCCCACCAAAGTCTGCTGCTTCCTTTAGTAAAATAATTCCTAGTGATCCTGCCATGATGAACCTTGCTCAGGCACTTCCTTTTCTAGGATGACAACACTCTGTCCATGTCCAATATCTGGTGCAGCCAATCAGCTTGTTCAATTCAAAAGGAGAAGTCCAGCCTGAGCTCGTGTGTCTTCTCCTATGGATCACGGGAGAGGGAGAGGGACTGCTCTCATCACGGATATCAGTCCAGGCACCACGTCATCCCGACAATGATAGTCTGGATCTGCCCCCTCCACAGCCTGGCGCTCCAATGAGCGAGGAGGGAGATGAGCAGAGAGCTGTGACCAACAGTCAGCAGCTCTCTGCTCAGAGCTGTGAAAACCGAGCGATCAGCGGCGTTTGATCACTCAGTTCTCAGTGCAGAGGTGCCATGGGACAGATGCAGCATTGGACCCATGCTGCATCCACCGAGGTAAGTTATAAATCTTAAAAAAAAAAAAAAAAAAATTTACAGTAAAATCTTGGATAGCAAGCATAATTCGTTCCTGAAACATGCTTGGAATCCAAAGCACGTGTACATCAGAGCAAAATTTCCCCATAAGAAATAATAGAAACTCAAATGATTCGTTCCACAACCATTGATTCGGAAGTCCTTCAGTTTTAGTCCATATAAAAAAAAAAAAAAAAAAAAAAAAGGGATTATAGCAATGTGACCTGGTTGTGTGACCATAAAAAGTCCATCCACAAATGGAAGCCTCCACAAGGGGATTAGACACAAACTCCAGCAGGAAATACAGAGTATAAAAGAGAAGCGCCTCTAAGTGTAGCAATATGGTAACATTTAATGAAGGTCCAACATTTAGCAACTCACATAGTTTATGATTAAAAGAGGCACATCTAAGTATGCAGGCATCCGGGGTAAAGCTGTCCACATAGACCATCCCCCGCACCGCAGGCTCTCACTGCTGTCAGTCTACTATCATAACCGGGAAGACTACCCTGCAGTAGAGCGATCTGAAAGCGAGGCTTGAACCGCTTGTGGAGCTCAGCATGGAAGGGATGACGTTGATGGTCGTGCAGAGGACGGTCTATGTGGACAGTTTTACCCCGGATGTCTATATACTTAGATGTGCTTCTTTTAATCATAAACCATGCGAGTTGCTAAATGCTGGACCTTCATTAAATATAACCATATTGCTACACTTAGGCCTCATGCACACGAGATGCTGTTAAACTCGTGTTCAGAGGCAGTTGGACAATTTTTTCAACTGCCCCTGAACCCAATCAATGTTATCCTATGTGTCCATGTACACAGTCTCGTTTGACATTTTTAGGCAGTTGCGTCTAACCTCGTTTTTCCAGAAGCAAAAAAAATGGGTTCAGACGCAAAGGTTTTCCACGTTTCAGACGCCGAACGCGGCTAAACGCCGGCACCGCGTTTACGTTTATAAGTGTTTTTTACAACCCGGTTTTGGGGCCCCATATCTCGGGGCCACTTGGTGCTAGGAACCCCAAGTTTGAAGTGCTAACACAGTTGGACTAACACTATAACATATCCAAATTTGGGGTTTCTAGCACCAAGTGGCCCCAAGATATGGGGCCCCAAAGTCGGGTCACAAAATGTCATTCTCTGCTGCAGAAAAGTGCTTGACATTTTGCGACCCAACTTTGGGGCCCTGTATCTCGGGGCCACTTAGTGCTAGGAACCCCAAATGCTCTTAAAATCAAAGTTACTCTCAGTCCAAGGTTTTACTGCAATTCATTTACTTCTCTTTTAAGCTTTGGACAATAAAGGCCTGATTCACACCTATGCATTTTTAGTGCTTTTTGCAGATTTGCACTACAGAACGTGTTCCATTGGAAACCATGTTAAATGGACTGCAGTGCAAATCTGCAAAATGCAAAAAAATCACAAAAAAAACAAACACACACAGGTGTGAATCAGGCCTAAAACCCGATTGGTTACTATGCAGAGCTGCACAAGATTTTACTCTCCAATTTTAGTAAATCTCCCCAATGTGTACAGAGAAAACGAAATGTCTACCAGCTCGGGTTTACACGGACTTACATACAATGTACCATTCACTATACATATCCCATCTCTGCAGCCGTCTTCACATAACTATGCAATGTTTTGCACCTTACTGCTGACAGTGCAGGTCTAGAGGTCAGCTGATTCATTAGTAACAATGCACTCCCAGTGCGGCCGATCCTAGCAGACCTCGTGGCCCATTACCAAATCTCTGAATTTATGACAAAGCCAATACATACAATCCAAGTCAAAATGCAAAGTCACTCCAAAAGATAAAATGTTAAAAATTAATTATACAGGAGAACTGGCATTGGTGCATTCATCAGAATGAGAAGACGGTCCAGTCATCAGTACACGATTCTTACTAGACTCCCCCTACAGGTGGAAGAAGACATAGCCCTAGTTCACACTGCCGCAACTTCTCATGCGACTTGAGAGTTTAAAGTTGCATGACAAGTCGCCCCCCATGAACGGCAATGGAACCGTTATAATCGATGCGACTCAAGTCGCTCCGACTTGGTAAAAGGTTCCTGCACTACGTTTGGTTTAACTTCAACACGACTTAGAATCCCACCCTTGTGAAGGTCAGGAGAGCAGGCAAGTGGGAAGATGAAAAGGGCCAGGACTATGAGGACCATGACTGATCAATGCTGGGAAGGGGGACAAACACCCAGACTCTGACCATCCTGGGGACTCTGGCATAGAAGGGGGACGCTGGGAATTGTAGTCCCTCGGGTGGCTGGTGAATCAAAGGCTGGCAGGTTGTGATGTACGGTAATGAACGGGACTTTTATCTTTCGGAATAAAGGCGGCGTGTTCTGTGTAGACCGGGCTGGAATTTAGGTCATCTGCTGGGGGATTACAAAAGCTCTGACAATGCTGCACAGAAAAAGACGGAACAAAATCGCTCACACCGACACGCTGGGGGAGGAGTCTCACATTGCACATGCAGATTGTGGCCTAAAATCGATTTTTTTTTTTCTCAGCAAATAAAGGCACAGAATGAGGTTTAACAATGGTGAACAGATCAAAGACCATTGGCACAGCGCAGTAACCTGGAACAAGAAATCTGCCTCGCAGCGGTGGAGGTGCGTCGTCTTATTGTAGTTCATACATTGCTTTGTTAGAGCTGAACTCCAGGTACAAGGGCATACAACCCACATGATGGCAGGGAGGCTCCCAGCCGCCATATCACCTCCCAGCCACCTGTTAACTTCCCTCTGAAAAGTGATCCACTGTGGTTCATTTTTCAGAGGAGCTGCAGGGGTTTCCACCTATGTAAATAAGCAATGAAAGTCCCCAAGCACTCCCCAATGGTGGGCCAACAGTTAAAGGGGTTGTAAACCCTCGTGCGTTTTCATCCTATGCATTAACGTAAAACAACTTCTGACACTGACCAGCCCCCCCGTTTTACTCACCTGAGCCCGTTCAGTCCCTGGGTGGAGACGCGCTGTACCTCTCTGCCCAGGGTTCTCGGCTCTTAATTGGATAGATTGATAGCAGTGCAGCCATTGGTTCCCACTGCTGTCAATCAAATCCAATGACAGGGGGGGGGGGGGGCGCCCCCGAGTCCGGCATTATGTGTCTATGGACGCAAATGCTGGACTCAGGAGCTCCGTCGGGGGACCCCAGAAGAGGAGGTTTGGGGCCACACTGTGCAAACTGCACAGTGGAGGAAAGTATATGTTTGTTATTCAAAAAATAAAAAACACACACACACACACACACACACACACACGAGGGTTTACAACCGCCGGCCTTAAGCCATATTGTTGCAGTGTGTTAAAAAGCGTGAAGGCAAAACTTTTTTTTATTGATTAGAGTGTAGATTGATTAGAACCCCTGTCAGTTTTTATTGCCGTCTGTGCCCCCGTTAGGGAGATTCACCCTCTCGATTTGTCCCGTTCACCATTTTTGAGCCCAGGTTCACACTACTGTGGGATTGAAATGGTGCGAGTTTAAATGAACTCTCACAATTTCATTCCCGCATGTCAGTCCGACGATTTCAGAGACATTTGCGCGGTTTCCTGCATATAGATATCTATTGAAATCACACCTGAAATAGCCAAAAGTAGTACAGAAACTTCTTTAGGGAATCGGTACGGTGCCACAAAAGTTGGAGTCGCACCAATCTGGACGGTTCCATTGCGGGCAATCGATTTGACATGTCAAATCACATCAATGTGAACCAGGGCTGAGTGAAAGTAAAAAGAAAATCCCAAATTTAGGGTTGTCCCCAGAAAAATAATAGAGGTGAAATCTTCCAATGGGGACACTAGTTCTGGTGACCTGGGGGTCCCCAAGAGATTACCTTAATTTGCAGGGATTTCCTCTCACTTTCTGTTTGGCTATGGGACAGGAAGTGAAGGGAAATCTCTGCAATGGGACAAGGATGTCCTGCATATTAAAAATTCACACCAGAACCGCTGATCGAAAACGCATCAGACTTTTTTTTTTTTTTTTTTTAACAAGAACACACTGAAACGGACCCGCACACATGTGAACCCAGACTGGAAGGTATCGGTTTTAGTATCGGAGCATTTGCACACGGATAATCGCATGGACTCATAGGCTATTATAGAGGCGCATTCCGGGGCTTAGGCAAAATACAAAAAACGCCAAAAGCCCCAAAAACATCAGTTTAGGAGTAGCAGTGTGATGCCCAAGGCAATCTTATATTGTGAACGGGCAACCAATGCACCACAATGGGAGTTTTAAATGGACCACCATTTTTTTTTCTTTTTAAAAGGCAGCTTACCATGATACAAGATGGTTGACCCCTGTGTGTCTGTGTGTATTGCGGTGCGTTGTGGTGCACTTGCTAAGTGCATTAGGATGTCATTTGACATGAATGGAACCGCTCTCTTTCATGCATTGCAACAATGCACTTATCCACAACAGAACGGGGTCAATCAGTCCTGAAGCAGACGCAGAACACACCGCCATAAATGCAGGAGGGGCCGCTGGAAGCTGCACGTGAGCTGCAGACAGAAGGGTGACAAGCGATCCCCTTCCATGGTTCTGACATCTTTATTAGGACATTCCTGTGCTGCAGCCGGCTATTGAAGATGAAGTTCCCAGCAGACACCTCTGACCTCTCCATTTCTATACAGCCAATCGGATAATGAATGTGAAAATCACTAACAAGTCCCCAAAGGAGCTTTATCCATTGACCTGAGGCTGAATAGGGTGGGGGTAGAATCATTAGAATAACAATATCTTTCCCCCCCCCCCCCCCCCCGACAATGCATTGTGCACAAGCGACTGGAAACGCATGGATCCTCTCACTGGATCTCTCAGCTAAACCAAAAACAAAGTGTTTCCTGTGCATGCGTTCAGAAAATACTTTGAGTATACCCCCTCACATTTTTGTAAATACAGTGGAACCTCGGATTGCAAGCAACGCGGTTAACGAGCGATTCGCAATACAAGCACTGCATTTTTAAAAATCGTAACGCGGTGTGCGAGTGTTGTTCCAAAGCGGTGTGCAGTACCGCTTTTAGCCTGAAGTGGGGGGGCGCCGGAGCCGAGCGTCGTAGTTCGGAAATGCACGGAAAGGCCAGAGGACAGCACGGCTGACCTTGGTAAATCTCGGGCAGGAAGTCTTTCCGAGGTCAGCTGAAGTGTCCTTAGGCCTTTCCGGCCATTTCCGAGGCTTTCTGGCTTTAGGTCTGGAGACATGCTTGGCCAGTCCATCACCTTTACCCTCAGCTTCTTTAGCAAGGCAGTGGTCATCTTGGAGGTGTGTTTGGGGTTGTTATCATGTTGGAATACTACCCTGCAGCCCAGTCTCTGAAGGGAGGGGATCATGCTCTGCTTCAGTATGTCACAGTACATGTTGGCATTCATGGTTCCCTCAATGAACTGTAGCTCCCCAGTTCCGGTAGCACTCATGCAGCCCCAGACCATGACACTCCCACCACCATGCTTGACTGTAGGTAAGACACACTTGTCTTTGTACTCCTCACCTGGTTGCCGCCACACACACTTTACACCATCTGAACCAAATCTTTCTCATTAGACCACAGGACATGGTTCCAGTAATCCATGTCCTTAGTCTGCTTGTCTTCAGCAAACTGTTTGCAAGCTTTCTTGTGCATCATCTTTAAAACATTAAATACCTTTCTCCCCTTTTATAAGCGATCACATACCCTCTGCTCTCAGCTGTATAGGGAGCTCAGAGAGCTGGGGGAGGTGAAACAACAACACACTGATCTTCCCAGAGAAATAGGTGCAGGAGGGGCATGTCAGGACGAGTCTGATCATTGGAGGAGAGCAGGCTGAATTGTCAGCACAGCTAGAGAACTGACCATGCTGTCATGCTGTGCACTCCTGCGTTGGTCAGTTTTTATTATTAGGAAAGCAGAAGGACTGGCAGGAACACCAGAGATTTCAAACAAAGAAAGCAATACAAAGAGAACAGAATACTTTGTCATACAAGTATATGGTACTGCAGGCACATTTTGGGAATATTAAGTGCTGGGTTGACCTATTAGAAACAAAAGAGTGTAGTCAGTGTCCATAGAGTCTGATCATTCCCTCCCCACCCCCTCATTAAAGAGGAACTGCAATCTGCTCACATCATTTGTAATAAAAACATCTTTGCCATTCTGAAGCTTCCCTCCAACCACTTTGCATATTATTTTATATATACTGCGATTCTGTACTTGCCAAATATGCTGCAAAAATCTGCAAAAATCTCCCTCCACTGAGTCTGGCTGCAACCATTTTAACTGTGGGCAGCTGAAGCTGCTGCCTGTTCACTTCCTGGATTTACACAGACACACATCTAAAGCTCTGATTGGCCCTCTTATGAATTGCTGAAGGTCCACTTTAAGAGTAGGCGTTCTAGCACTGAGAATCAATCAAGATTTATTATAACACACAGTTCTTTCATCCTAACACGTTTCAGGTGTTGGGAGCTGGAAGAGAAGGGGGGGGGGGGGGGGCATCAAATGTAATGGTGACCCCCTCTCCCACAACTGTCTGCTGCACAGCAGCTGCATCCAGTCAGATGCAGCCGCTGTCCAGGTATTTTGACAGCTAGCAGGGCCAGAATTCACCAGCCGCAGTGGGAGATTGATCTCTTCTGTATTCTGAACAGAAAACATGTTTGCAATAGTTTGATAGACTTAGCCTCTCAAGCGAAGTGCTCTAGAACATACACATTAAAAATACATGTTTATTGAGCGGCCCCTGCGTCTCACTCTATTCTCACCCCTTTCCCTATTGTAGAAGAGAATAGAATATCAGCAGGCCGCCTTGCTAGGAAATCAGAGCGATACTAACAAGAGGAACAACTGAACTTGGTAAGATCCGTGTATCTTATCACACAGCTTGCTGGAGGTTTAAATCGGCTTATGTTCATTAGTGAGGGACGCAGGTGTGCGCCGCCAATTACACCAAATCTCCAAGGTGACTTCTTGCTCCTTATGAGAACAGCCGTCTCCAGGTGAGAGAATTTGCCTGACTTGTGCAGAAAACACCAACTGCCTAATGTTGGATAAAATTGTCAACCAACCAGATCCCGCAAAGGAGGAAGGCCGCCCAACCACAGGGATCGAGCAGAGGAGGAAGGCCGCCCAACCACCCGGAGCGCGCAGAGGAGGAAGCGCGCCCAACCACCCGGAGCGCGCAGAGGAGGAAGCGCGCCCAACCACCCGGAGCGCGCAGAGAGGAAGCGCGCCCAACCACCCGGAGCGCGCAGAGAGGAATCGCGCCCAACCACCCGGAGCGCGCAGAGAGGAATCGCGCCCAACCACCCGGAGCGCGCAGAGAGGAATCGCGCCCAACCACCCGGAGCGCGCAGAGGAGGAAGCGCGCCCAACCACCCGGAGCGCGCAGAGGAGGAAGCGCGCCCAACCACCCGGAGCGCGCAGAGGAGGAAGCGCGCCCAACCACCCGGAGCGCGCAGAGGAGGAAGCGCGCCCAACCACCCGGAGCGCGCAGAGGAGGAAGCGCGCCCAACCACCCGGAGCGCGCAGAGGAGGAAGCGCGCCAACCACCCGGAGCGCAGAGGAGGAAGCGCGCCAACCACCCGGAGCGCGCAGAGGAGGAAGCGCGCCCAACCACCCGGAGCGCGCAGAGGAGGAAGCGCGCCCAACCACCCGGAGCGCGCAGAGGAGGAAGCGCGCCCAACCACCCGGAGCGCGCAGAGGAGGAAGCGCGCCCAACCACCCGGAGCGCGCAGAGGAGGAAGCGCGCCAACCACCCGGAGCGCAGAGGAGGAAGCGCGCCAACCACCCGGAGCGCACAGAGGAGAGAAACCGTCAACCACACAAATCCCACATAGAGAAAGACCCCAATCACACCGATTCGGAGAAGAAAAAAAAAAAAATAGCCAACAGATCCCGCGGAGGGGAAAAAAACTGCCTGCTCTGTTGGATCCTGCAGAAGAAAACGGTTTTGTTACAATTGCTGTTAGAAGAACAAAGACCCAATAAACAGCAGGTATATGCCTTTTGAAATGTAATTTTAAGATTACGATGTAAACTGCACAAGGTTTTTTTTACCTTATGGCATTCAAACAAGCACCCCCCCTCCTCCTCTCTTTCAATCCAGCGCTGTGCCCATCTGCAGCAGTGTTGGTCTCTCCCCCTCCCCGCAGGACACAGAGGCAGCAGTGGGAGTCATTGGAAAATTGCTATTTGTTGGATTAGACTGAGTGACACCAAGTAAAACCAGAATCCCCTTTGAGCAGTACTTCAGTACAGTCAAAGAAAAAACATTTTCTTGGCTTTTTAATCGTGATGGCCGTTCAAGTGCAGCAGTGCCAGGGGACCGACTATATGGCAGGTCTCTTAATAGCGGCTCAGAGTGAATTTAGCCCAGGGCTCTGGCTGGACAGGATGGAGAATTGTCAGCTCCATTTCCTTTGAATAGAATCGCTGAGCTTGCTCTCTCTCCAGATCTGCTAAGCAAACAGAGGCCAGAAATGAGGTCCTGACATGCGGAAAAGAGCAGCCATAAATGATCCAAAAATAAAAACCCTACCGCGCAGGCCAATGATTTACCAGACCTCAGCAAACTCTCCCTAGTACTGATAACTAGCGAATGGCTCCAGGGAGGACAACAACCCCCAGCAAGTACACCGGTCATGAGGGGCACAGGGGCTGCCACCTCTAGAAAATGCCAAATTGCCCAGCTGTGGCAGAGTCCCTGCTTTCAATCTGCAGGGCAGCAATCTAGAAATAACCATTAGAAGGTGAACATTCTCCTGAAAGTGTATCAGTCAGATATAATTTTATGTTCCTAAATCCAGGACCCTGCATTCATTAGATCTGGTCTCCCACAGTACACAGAGCACTAAAAATGGTTTTAGTACATATAAAACTGCTATAGCAGTTATGTGACTTTTATCAGTGTCTGGTTAAAGCTTGTAGAAGGAGATTTCATTCTCCCCCGATTGTCCCATGAGGCTGTAGGCACCCCTGACCCTCTGTCTGGACAGTGCTGATTACATGCACCTGCCCAAGGAAAAAAAAAAAAAAAAACAAAACCAAAACCAAAAACACACAAAACACCTCTAGCAATACACATCGAACTGAGCATGTGCAGAGTAACCCCAAAGCTCTGTTCTATCAGCAGATGAATTGGGGACAGTGGAAGGGGAGGATCAGAGAAGACAGGATCAAACAGTCTTTTTACACCATGCAAAGGATTAACCCCTAAGGTTCTACATTGAGTATAACAAGCATGCTTTACTGGCTGCATATACAGACCGACTTAACTGTTCTGCGTTTAGTAGGGGTGCAACGGATCAAAAAACTCACGGTTCCGATCGTTCCTCGGATCAGGAGTCACGGTTCGGATCAACAAAAGAAAAAATCTCCCCCACTATAATAATATATTAGCAGGGTATTGCAGGGTATTGGCGGGTATATTGGCAGGGCATGGCAGAGTTTTGGCAGGGCATGGCAGAGTTTTGGCAGGGCACGGCAGAGTATTGGCAGGGCACGGCAGAGTATTGGCAGGGCACGGCAGAGTATTGGCAGGGCACTGCAGAGTATTGGCAAGGGGGGGGGGGGGGGAGAGAAACCGGCGTCATGACATGACGGAGCGATCACGTGGTAAACGGCCGCCGGGTGTACCAAGATGGCCGCCGCTCCAGAGCTAGGCCGAAGCCGCGGCCTTTCCTATGGCCGAGGCCACAGAGCGATCCGCGGAGGTTGATCCGCACGGATCACAGATCAATGACGATCCGTTGCACCCCTAGCGTTTAGTACCACCAAGTGCAGCATGCATTGCTGCATGATACACAAATGGCAAACTGGGGGCTCAAAATGTTAATTCCAGTTACAGGTGGAGTCTGCTGGGCTGTGGGGACACCATCACCCCCATCTCTGTAGGTTGTTCCCTCTTCTACGTATTATAAAAATAGATGAGAAGCTCCGCAGGGAGAGCCGGAACCCCTGGCGGAGGCAGAGGCACAGACAAGGAAAGATCTCTCCATCATGGTTCCCCAGAGAGAGAAGAGACGCAGTTAGCTTGATTAGATGTTCAGCATTCAAACACTAAAAATCGGTTTTGGTTCGAATTGCACTTTAAATCATTCTCCGGCTAGGGCGACATACACCCCTCTCCCCACCTTGTCCTAAGGAGGAGCCATTCCTGTCCGACCGCATAAACTGGATCAGAGACTTCCTCAATTATACTAATTCATTAGTCAGAGCCGGTCTTCTGCGGGTGCACAAGGAGAGGGAGAAGTAAGGAGAAAACTGGCCAACACTGGACGACAGGCCGAGTCTTATCGGGTCAACTGAAAACACATCAATCCAATTACACCCAATGACAGTTCATATTGAACATTACAATTCTATTACACAGGATCTACATAGCAAAAGTTCATGCTGCGTCTCCCAATATTAAGGGAGAACACACAGATAAGCTGACCATACCCCAAGATTTCCCGGTTGGGTGAAGGAGAGAAATCAATTCCCCCATCCATGCTAAAAAGTGTGGACGGATCTCTCCTGCTGGCTATTCTATTCTGACAGCCGACACCCGCAGCTATCAGAACACCCAAACAGTAGCTGCATCTGACTGGGTGCACACACTGGCTGAAATCCCACCTGGCACCTTTGGTTTTCAGAATGAAGGATGTCGGGTGGCAGCACTTTTTTTTTTTTTTTTTTTTTTTTTTTTTTAGACAGATAGCGCTTTTGTTGGGATTTAATCACCACTGGGTTTTTATTAATGATGAATGAAAAAAAAGATCAGAATTTTGTTTCTTTTTCCCCCCCCCTTCAAAAAACACGTTTCTCATTTTCAGTTATAAAATTTTGTCAATACTACCTGTATTGTACTTTTTTGATATACGACAAAGCTTTTTGTACCACCTTTTGTACCAAATAAAAATAAATAAATAGTTTGTAAACAAAAAAATAAAATTTTGCCAATAAGTATTTTTTCTTCTTCACTGATGGGCACTGAAGAGGCGGCACTGATGATGAGTGCCCCGATTATCAGTGTAAGGAATATGTGCCGTGTGCCCTGTGAGCCTTGCGGGTTATCGGCACGCCTTTCCTCACACAGACAGCGTGTGAGGAAAGGACTGCCAATAACCGGCAAGTCTGTTTACATGTGACCAGCTAGGATTGGCCCACAGCTGATCACATGGTAGAGGACCACTGTGATTGGCCCTCTACCGTGATGTGTAATCAGCTGTGCACAAAGGGACACAGAGCGCACCCGATGAACACCCCAGGTGGTGCGGGGGGCCCAGTTCTGGGAGGTGGTCCATGAACGCCCTCCCAGAACTGGAGAGCCGCGCTGTAGCGGTCAAAGAGGTAATAGCTGATGGGATGAGAGGATGGAGAAAGTAAAAGTCCAGAAGTTAGGTGGACGTGGGATAGGCTTCCCCGAAGAGATGAGTTTTTAGGGACCATCTAAAAATGTGGACAGAGTAGGAGCAGGTTGGACAGATTGGGGTTTGGAGTTCCAGAGGATCTTGATAAGTCCTGGAGGGGAACATGGGAAGAGGTGAGGAGGGAGCTAGAGAAGAGGAGGTCTTGGGAGGAGCAAAGAGGATGGTTTGGGTATTATTCTGAGACAAGGTTGGTGATGTAGCTCAGAGCAGAGTTGTGGATGGTCTTGTAGGTTGTTGGTGTTCTACGTTTTATTTTTTGGGCACTTGGCAGTGGAGGGGTGGTGGACACCAAGAGGCTGGCAAGATGGACGAGTCAGGCAGCAGGGTTCATGATAGACTGAAGAAGGGGAGAGAGCCTGCTTAAAAGATAGGCCAATGGGGGGAGGCAAGAGATAACAAGGGAGAGAATTAGTAGTTTGTTGGGGTCATTGGTTAAAAAAGGAGCAGTATTTTGGAAAGTTTAACCGATGTAACGAATGAAACCGATACATAAAAGCAGAACTGACAAGTTTTCCACAGAACAAAGAACCTCGATCACTACAGATACCATGTGTGGGTTGCCACTTCCTGATCAGCCAAGAAAAATATCAGGTAATGAAAGTGATTGTGAAGACCACAAAGATGCACCAATAAGCGGACCAACCCTCACCTGAGTGTTGCATTGAATACAATTCATCATAAATGCACAAAGTGCATCAAAACACAAAAAGTAAACGCCCTCCATCTGTAGCAGCTCAGATAAAGGCTGACAAGGCCTAATTTCCTCCTTTACCAACCTGACCAGTTTTGTTCGATTTAGGTGGAATTCAGAAGCAATGAAGCTGCCCATACATGGAGCGAATGTCATTCAGTTAGGCCCCTTTCCCACTGGGGCGGTTTGCAGGCGTTATTGCACTAAAAATAGCGCCTGCAAACCGACCCTAAACAGCCTCCGCTGTTTGTTCAGTGTGCAAGCCCGAGGGCTTTCACACTGAAGCGGTGCGCTGGCAGGAGAAGAAAAAAAAATCTCCTGCAAGCCGCATCTTTGGAGCGGTGAATTCACCGCTCCTGCCCATTGAAATCAAGGTAGGGGGCGTCGGCGGTAAAACAGCGCTATTTTTAGCGCCGTTTTACCGCGGTATTCGGCTGCTAGCGGTGCGGTTTCCCCCCCCCCCCCCCCCCCCCGCTGGCGGCTGAAAAAGGGTTAAAACCACTTGTACAGCGCGGCTATAGCCGCGGTATAGCCGCGCTGTACAAGTGGTTTTAACCCTTTTTCGGCCTCCAGCGGGGGTAAAACCGCACCGCTAGCGGCCGAATACCGCGGTAAAACAGCGCTAAAAATAGCGCTGTTTTACCGCCGACGCCCCCTACCGCCCCAGTGTGAAAGGGGCCTTCGTGATGAACCGGCCAAAATTCACGCCTCCCTCTACTGGAAAATCAAAAGGAGGCAGAAGGAAAATGGTCAGTCAAACATTGCCTGCCTTCAAATCAGATACCACCATTGTTGGGTACTTGGACAGCGTGCAGGTCAGCTGTCAAAATACAATTGTGGCTGTGGGAGATTCATCCATCTGTGCAGCGTAGCATGGATGGAAGAATTGGTTCCATCTTTCTGTTCATCCTACAGATAGTTACATAGTTAGTAAGGTTGAATAAAGACACAAGTCCATCCAGTTCAACCTGAGTGAGCACCCAATTGTCCCCATCCCCGCACATTGCGTCCCATCAAGATGCCCATCCACATATATTTAAGGTACCCAAGTAGCGCCATCAATCTACGCAGCGCTCCACACACACACCCACACAACTCACATCCATACACCAGGGCCAATTTTATTTTTTGGACAGAAGCCAATAAACCTACCAGCATGTCTTTTGGAGTGTGGGAGGAAACCGGAGTACCCGGAGGAAGCCTACGCAGGCACAGGGAGAACATGCAAACTCCAGGCAGGGAGTGTCGTGGTTGGGATTCGAACCAGCGACCCTATTGCTGCGAGGTGAGAGTGCTACCCACTACACCACTGTGCTGCCCGATGAAATCTATGTATAGCCAGACTAATGCGGAACTAAAATTCTCCAAATCAACATTACGTTATATTTAATCTTTATGCAGCTGTGATTAGTAAATTGATAGGAAGGCATTATTTCCCCCCCCCCCCCCCCTTCAGTTGCTTCCTGGCATAGGCCAATTATAAAAGGTCATACATCTCAGGAGTCTTCATTTTTCTTTTCACCTGGGAGGAGGGGTTTTCTCAGCTAAGCACACCCTCTTGTCTGCACCAAGGGCAGACAGATTCCAGGAAGTTCATGCTACATACATTTTCTGCCCTTACGCAAGATGGCCACAGCTAGAAATGCTAGGGGGAAGGTTTTTTCAAAGTGATTTCTTAACAAAATAAAGCTTAGAGACACGGATGGGTGAACGAGTTTGCTTTGAATATTAAAAATTAAATTAAAAAACTGTCGTTTCGGTTTGTGGTGCTCAGATAGTTCAGTTCCGCTTTAAGGGTTAGGCTCAAATCATAGAGAAGAAAAACAAATCTAATCAGTGCAAACCAGTTGTTTCCACCCAGATCTCAGCCAGGTAAAGGGGTGGAGCAAAGTGTAAACGGCGAGCAAAGTCCACATTCCAGCGGAGAGACGGCCAACACACCACTGCGTCACTCATCCATTAAGCAGGAAGAGCCGATCGCCAAAAACACAACAGGAAGGAGACATTTCCACTCATTCCATCAGTATGAGGAAGTCACACTTCCAACAGTGACCTCACATAGAGGCAGCTTCAACCAATGCTGGTCACACGGCCACTATAGTCTTCTCATTTGAAAGCAGGTCACCCATGACCATTTCTTTACTCCTCATCATCCTCCCACAACGATCGCCCATCTCTCAAAAACACAAAAAAAAAAAAAAAAAATTTAGAAAGATAAATAAAATGAAACCATCACAATTTAAATACACATACACTATATTACCAAAAGTATTGGGACACCTGCCTTTATACAAGCACACAAACTTTACTGACATCCCAGTCTTAGTCCGTAGGGTTCAATATTGAGTTGGCCCACCCTTTGCAGCTATAACAGCTTCAACTCTTCTGGGAAGGCCGTCCACAAGGTTTGGGAGTGTGTCTATGGGAATGTTTGACCATTCTTCCACAAGAGCATTTGTGAGGTCAGGCACTGATGTGGACGAGAAGTCCTGGCTCGCAGTCTCCACTCTAATTCATCCCAAAGGTGTTCTATCAGGTTGAGGTCAGGACTCTGTGCAGGTCAGTCAAGTTCCTCCACCCCAAACTTGCCAATACATGTTTTTAATGGACCTTTGTTGGTGCACTGGACCTAATCATTTGGTGGAGGGGGGGGGGGGGGATTATATTGTGGGGTTGTTTTCAGGGGTTGGGCTTGGCCCTTTAGTTCCAGTGAAGGGAACTCTTAAGGCGTCAGCATACCAAGACATTTTGGACAATTTCATGCGCCCAACTTTGTGGGAACAGTTTGGGGATGGCCCCTTCCTGTGCCAACATGACTGCGCACCAGAGCACACAAGGTCTATAAATACATGGATGAGCCAGTTTTAGGTGGAGGAACTTGACTGGCCTGCACAGAGTCCTGACCTTAAGCCGATAGAACACCTTTGGGATGAATTATGCAGACTGTGAGCCAGGTCTTCTCGTCCAACATCAGTTCCTGACCTCACAAATGCCCTTCTGGAAGAATGGTCAAACATTCCCATAGACACACTCCTAAACCTTGTGGATAGCCTTCCCAGAAGAGTTGAAGCTGTTATAGCTGCAAAGGGTGGGCCAACTCAATATTGAGCCCTACGGACTAAGGCTGGGATACCATAAAAGTTCATATGCGTGTACTTTTATACTTTTGGTAATATAGTGTATTTCATTTCAACTGGGGCTCATCTAAAACATTCCATGTGACCTGGTAAGAAACGTCCATTGGTTCTAATCATTCACACCATCCTATGGGAGATAAATACCTTAATTCAAATGTAAATCGGCTGGATGAATGAAAAGGGATAATCTTACACTTTGTGAAGAGTGAATGCCTGGGAGAGACCTCCAAGACAATGAGGTGGCCGCCTGTAAATCACCATCAATGGCTATTAAGGCTTCCAGCAGACCTGGTCACACAGGGTCACAGGGGTGCTGCAAAGGAAGTGACCCACCCCAGGGAGGATAATAGGATTTGCCCGCCTCGGGACAGAGCGTATTGTGTAAGGTGAGTGTAAACATGGCAGCGGCCAGATAAGGCAAGGTGGTGTCAGATCGGTTTGCATACAGAATCAGAGCTGGGGGATGGGCGGCATAAACATTAGAGGGGTGTTAAAGGTTTCCATCATTCAAGAGCAGTCAACAGCAATAGAAAGAAGGAGTTGCTGATTCCTGAAGCCAAGTGCCAGTCAAAAACAGGAGAAAAATTAAAAACCCATAGAAAAACAAAAACCAGGGTCTATTTTTTGCAATATTCATTTTTAATTGAGAGATTTCCTCTGTAGTACTTTATTTTGTCCACTAGATGTCCTTTCTGATGGTCAGAATCATTCAACCCACGTCCTCTGAGCCCAGGTTGACCGTTGATTACAGTTCTAATTTCAGCACAGCAGCCAGTTCCTGAGTAATGGTATCCACAGACAGACGTCTTGCTGGGAATGGTGGGTGGGGTGCCCACTGTCAAGCAACAGTGGCTAAGGCTGGCCATACAAGGTGCGATTCCCCCATCAACACAGATTGCGATGATGCAGGAATCCCTCCTGTCATGCCATTGTCACTGGAAGCCGTTCCCGCTGGTAGAAGACAGAGATTATGGCTAGCGGCTATACCAGCCAACAGCGATAAATCGCAAGTAAAATCTGGCAGGCTGGTTGTACCCAAGTTCATTGAGCGATCAACTGGTTAAAATTCATCCTGCCTATACACTGTTCTAATCTCCAGCCAAGATTCAAACTGTCTATGGCCAGCATAAGTGGGTAGAACTTTGCCTAGCAGCACTGGGGTCGTTGGTTCGAATCCCAACTATGGCACTACCTGCCTGGAGTTTGCATGTTCTCCATGTGCCTGCGTGGGTTTCCTCCGGGTACTCCGGTTTCCTCCCACACTCCAAAGACATGCTGGTAGGTTTATTGGCTCCTGTCTAAATTGGCCCTAGTATGCGAGTTAGGGACGTCAAGATTGTAAGCTCCTTGAGGACAGGGACTGATGTGAATGTACAATAGATATGTAAAGCACTGCGTAAATTGATGGCGCTATACAAGTACTTGTAATAAAATGGAAAAAAAAAAAAAAAAAACTTATGTTGTTCTCAATTCTGTCAGTGTTCCCAATGAGGAGATTCACGATTTCCACATTAATCCTGATAAGCAGCATCAGTGGGAGAGAAAGTGAAGCAATCAAAAACCCCTAATAAATGTTACAATTGTCACTAGAAGAGGAATGGAGGGAGAAATCTTCCAATGGGGACACCGGTTCCAACTATCCGAGGAGGAAATTCCCTCAATTTGGAGAGATTTCTGGTTAGGTCTTGGAGGACCAGAAATGGGACATCCCTCACCACTACCCAAAAAATGGAAAGGGTTTAAACAAATTTCTTACTTGATCCAAAGCTGAAAAAGGTGGTATTTTTAGATTTTTTTTGGATCAGGGTTCATCTCTTTTCCATTGAAAAGCCATAATCACACAAGTATTTATCAACAAGCAGGAAAATCTCAGCATGTTCTAATGAAAGTGAAGCCCCCACAGTTGGATCTTTCATCACCTCGCTGGGTCATCATTGTCACCTAAAGGGACCATGCCAGACCCAGTGAAGGGTTAAGGCAGGGACCGTCCCATTGCCTGCCACAAAGTTTCCGCTTTGTAGCAAAGTCAAAACACAGAAGATGCGGTTTCCTTTTTAGGAAATTCCCAAAATGAGGAGGTAAAATCTATTTGTATACGCCACGCTCTCCCCGTCACCGTCGTATGCAAAAGTAGAGTCTGCCGATAGGGCGGTCCAATGAAAGACCTTTCAATAACAAATCACTTGTAGAGCCACCGGTCACACGACCTGTAATAAAAACACATTCATTGCCATATACCACTGCAAAAAAAAAAAATAAAAAAAAAATGAATTTTTGTTAGTGATGCAACAGATTTATTTTCTGCATATGAGACACCAGAAAGAACAATGGCGGTCGAACAAAAGCGAGACAGAAGCAATAAGCAGATCGGTGAAAATGCGCAGCAGACTTGGTGAAGGACGAGCTCACAGGGCTCGACAAAACCCAGGCGCCAGGTCGCAACGGCGACTGCAAATGGTGTCCTGGCGCCTGGGCTACATTCTTCCCATGTAGCCCTCCTGCAGGTGCGCTGACTAAGGGCAGGCTGGATGATAAATTGCGGCCCGCTGGAGCGAGATGCACGCTCCTTTGTGCGAAACTGCACTCTCCTCTGGCGGGCGGTGATGTGATGAGCGCACCTTGCTCTCACTGCCCGTCTACCTCCGAAATCTTCCCAGTTTGACAGCTGGGGTTGAGGTTGCGGGCCTAAAATCGGTCGGCCTTTCCTGTGCCGCCTATCAGCGCCAGCCTCAGTGCCGCCTACTGGTACCACCTCATCAATGCAGCCTCACGAGCACACATCAGTAAAAAGGAGAAAATCAAAATAATAAAAAAAATTTTTAAAAAAAAAACAAACAAATATTACTTATTTATTTGCAGTCTTATAACAAACAAAACAAAAAAAAAAAAAGTTTAGCTTGGGACCAGGCATGAGCAATTCTTATTGCTCAACACCCCGAACATGCAGTTCTGGGCACTGGGCAGCCGATTTAAGAAACTGGCACCCAACTTTTTTTTTTTTTAGCTGCCTCCTACATTCTAATCAAAATTTGTCAAGCCCTACGGTACACTATCTCACAACAAGCTGGACTCACCCTTTAATCTGACTTACTTCCCACAATGCAGTGGGCTCATCTCATTTGCATACTCTGCCACTGGCAATGGAAATGCACCAACCACCGGAAGCGTTAAACGCCGTCCAAAGCAATTGTCTCTAGAAGTGATGTTCAACATATGGTACGCTTTTCCAGTTGACATTAAGAGGGGATCATTTCAGAGCTTCTCAATGCGACACCCTCTCAACGCCATGGAAGGCAGAATCCATTAGCGGCATTGCGGGAGAGACGGAGCAGCCAAGGGATGATGAGAGGATATTATGCACCATTACTGACAATGGTTCCCCTCCATTTACCAGTCGGAGAGGATGAGCTTTATCCAACGTGACCAACGGTACAGGCTTTTACCGGAGATCTGATCTGCGGATGTCGCAATCCCACCACAAGATAGAGGAAAGCGCGCTCCATCAGTGAAGGAACACAGCCTCAGGCCCAGACCTCACTAGACAGGAACAGCACAGGAAGATTAAAGAACTCGGCATGCACGATATAACACTGCCCGCCGCTGACACTGCCGCCTCCTCGGCAATCAGAACACAACAATAAAATTTTGCTCAGTATACAAATTTCTAAGCCTGACAACCTGAAATCCTGGCTGGGGCCAGGCGGATGAAACCGCTCTATTAAAAGGATAAAGTGCACATAAAACAAAGCGCACCCTTACCCCTGACCCAACCTAATCTACCCTCCTTCTCCACAGGGACATACTTACCACCATCTGACAGATGTGACCATTTATAGCCCCAATTGCCCCTCTCTTTCTTCGGAGTCTTTGGACCCACAGATGGTGTTTGAAATGGAGGCAGAACTACAGAGTTGGCTGCTGTTTGGCCAGACAACTGATGCCGTCTGATGTATCTCTAGGCTCCCAGTTTGTTCTACCCAAAGGAAGTTTTTCCAAGTCACACAGTTTTTAGTTGCGTTTATTTCATCTACCCATACCCCTCCCTACGGGAGATCTGGCACATTTGGGCAATTGTTTGGTTGGTTGATTGCATGGGACCATTGGACCTTACTCCATCTTTTGGCCATAACCTGGCTACAACACTCAATCAATGAGTAGATGAAATTCCAAATTTTTTTTCTGAAGAAGCCACACGGCGAAACATGTAAAAATATAAAACGTGGATACAGCAATTTAACATCACTAAACCTGTCCCTATTACACACAAACACACGCGCGTATTGTATACACTGTTTTTATGATATTTTCATTTAATATAAAAATATATAATTTTTAATTGTGGTTTATGCATTTATACTGAAGCATCTGTAAAGTCCCATGCCTCCCAAACCTTGTTCTTTGTATACATAGAAGGGATGTCGGGGCCATACACATTAAAACTGATTGATTCTGGTATCGGGGTGATGCATGCATCACCCCAGTAAAGCCCCTTGAAGCAATATTGGTAATATCGGTCAGTTTTGTAACTGATGCTTCTAAAAAAGGAATATCGCCGCCGATAATGGGCCACACCGATCAGTCGATACAAATACAGAACATCTCCAAGTAGCCATATTGCATTTTACAGCAAATTACAGAGCTACATATTGAAAAAGAAAAAGTCATTTTTAATAACATTCAATTACAATATGACTTCTGTTGCAATTACCGTATATATATTATTATTTTTTTCCCCATGAAAGTGGAGCTACCCTTTAAAGTAGCATTGGATAACATGCAGAACAACATTTATCACTTGCTGCCAGCAAGGGGAGCCACTGAAGCTGTTGCACTTGATTTTCTACTGTGTTCTGCACTGGTTTACTGCTATGCTGTGAATAGTTGGTGCACATCGATCTGCTATTCCATTGCGTTCCGCATGCCGTTCGCCAATCATGGAAGCACTTTTTGCTACCTTTAAAAGTCCCAGATTTTATGCAAGCAATGAAAGTTTATGCAGTAGTAATTACCCTGTAATAGTTTAAAAAGTGACCAGAAATAATTTCAGGTAGAAGGATCCCAGCAAATGGATGATTCCATGTGCTGAAAGCAGCCAATCGATTTACTACGAACAGGAGACCGCAGAGAGGAGTGAGGCACTCTCGCACCTCCAGGATGTGACAAGCTCTTATTCAATCAGTAGGCTGGATATTTGTTCAGCCACAGAATGGCTTCCAGCGCCGACTTGTTGGAAAAATAAATACATTGAAGAGCTTGTGTCAGTCTTTTTGATGTACATAGGGAGGATCAGACAGCTCAGCTCAGCCACCACCAATGTAAATAGAGCGTAGGCACCCAGCAAGCTGAAACCTGCAAATCAGAGAGGGAGGAGAGGAGCTGAGAATTCAGCAGAGTAGAAATCCAGGAGCTGCAAATAATAGCCAGCGTTCGGGGCAGTTTCTTGTGTACCTAGGTTGGTACAGAGAATAAATCCCATACATGGCTGTAGCTCCTGGGGACCCCTGGAGACTAGATCACAAACATCATTGTAGCTCCTGGGGACCATTGATGAGCTTCTAGGTCTTCACACCCAGCTTTATGAAAAGTATGAAATAAATGAGGACACCCCACGCAAAACTCATCAGGAAGAGATCCAAAAACGGACTTGCTGCCAGGGCAAGATCGATCGCTCTTCAAAAAGTATTTGGCAGGTGGTAAAGAGGAGTAGTGCGCCTCGGAAGCAAGCCTGCTCGAGTGACCCTTAACAAGAGGCTTGCTACTGGGGGCACTCGGGTGGAGAGCCAAGACTGTCAGCAAAGGGACCAAAAGAAGGAGGATTGAGGCTGCTCTGTGCAAAACCATTACACAGAGCAGATAAGTAGGACGTGTAAATCACTGTAATGTTATATATATATATATATATATATATATATATTTTTTTATTTTTTTTTATGTAGAACAGGTTGTTTTTAATGCCAAAGAAGCATATTATATCTCTTGTGCAATACATTTTCTTAGCTGCCTACATGCAACTCATTGTGCGATTTTGGCATTCGTGAAGGAACTCCCATAGATGTCATCATCTTGGCAAGGACCAAAGATCAGAACCTGGTAGTAGAAGAGCCGCTGATGAGGAAGCTCTAGAACATGGCAGCACTAGAGTGTAGGTGAATGTAGTTCCACTTAAAGCTGGCCATACAATGGTAGAATTCAATTGTTTTTGACCACAGTGACATGAAAGGGGGAAAATCAAAGTATAGGGAATGGCGCTGTGTTAGAACTAGGAGTGTGACTGAAAATTAAACAAATGTTCAAGTGCATAAAATAAGGTGTCCCCTTTCCACTTAGGGGGGCTGCAGGTGTAAATTAGTCTGTAAGCGCGGATCTGTTGATATATTTATATGAAAGGGGGAAAGTAAGAAAAAATAAATAGATAAAAAAGGAGGACGGACAGAGAATAGAATTCTGTTCATTCAAGAAATAACAGCATCCTTGGTTTTAATTTGAGGAATGCCATTCATTCCAAAATCAGATGTTAAAGCAAAATAAAAACTGTACAGCAACGTTGAATGACATTACTCGAGCCTCCGAAGGCCTTATCAAATATACTGAAGACATTCATTCTTTGTATAAATGTTTATGCAAAAGTCTGGCCAGCTTTATTCCAGTCCCACAAATACCTGTTGATCCTGCCGGTGAAATACAAACTGCTTTGATGGGGTGGCAACAATGCTGCACTGCTCCCGAAATCAGAGCAGAGTTGTCACTCATGTAGACTGTGCCTGCTTGCAGTACAACGGGAGGAGTTGGTTTCAGGTGGCGTGACATAGTCACTGCAGATTCATAGGTCTACAGCTTGTCAATCAGCCCTGGCCACACCTAGTCCCGCCCACTGCTTTGTGGATGAACAGCACTGCAACTGCTGCTGAATTCCTCCCACTGTGAGCTGCAGTGCCTGGGATGGGGGAGCGTGTGAGACAAAAATGAAGGAGGATTTGGCTGTTAGGGAGGTAATAGAAGTTTCTTTGCTTACTTCGGTAACCAGATTTGGGATTTGTTTAGACTGTCATACAAGAACCTTCACTTGTACTTTAATTATATTTCTCCACAGCTTCTTATGCATCTTTCCTGTGCCTGCAGATGTTTGTGTGAAATAAGTATACTCCGCAAGTAATTAAATATTTATCCTGCGCTCTCTCATTTTTGCAAGCTTATGTAAAAAAAAAAAAGAAATCTGATCGCAGAATAGGCAGCAGCGGGAGGTGGGAAGTACATCTGCAGAGGGAAATATTTCCATTTCTGATAAATCAGACAAATGCTTCGTCCCACCAACCCGACCCAGGATCGCAGGGCCTGCACCTCTTCTCCACCCGAGGACCCCCTCTTATTTATCTGTGCGCCACAAATCACTGAGCCCCAAACACTGCGCCCCCTAAGTGGCCACAGATTTTCTAATGACAGCGTGGAGTGAGCCGAGTATGCCAACAATGTAGAGGTCATCTCTCCAGAAGGAAAAAAACAAACAGATGAAATACAAGCCGAAGGCCAGATTCCAACACCCTCCCCCCCCCCCCCATTCACACACCTTTCCAACTCACCCACCTAACTGCCATAACCCCCCCCCCCATTCCTTTCCGGCTGCCAACCCCCCCCCCCCCCTCCATTTCTTTTCTGGCTGCCAGAAACCACCCCCATCATACATTTCGGATTGGCACAATTCCCCCGTATCATACATTCCGGATTGGCACAATTCCCCCCCCCCCCCATCATACATTTCGGATTGGCACAATTCCCCCCTATCATACATTCCGGATTGGCACAATCCCCCCCCCCACCATCATCATACATTCCGGATTGGCACAATCCCCCCCCCCACCATCATCATACATTTCGGATTGGCACAATCCCCCCCTATCATACATTCCGGATTGGCACAATTCCCCCCCCCCCACCATCATACATTTCGGATTGGCACAATCCCCCCCCCCCCCCATATTCCTTTTCAGACTGCCACTATCCCCCTATACATTTCCAACTGCCAGAATAACCCCCCCCCCTTTCTGACTGCCAGAAGCCCTCCCCCCCCCCAGTACCTTGCCGACTGCCTGAATCTCCCCCAATACCTTTACACAAACCCCTATTCGACTATCAGAGACCCCTCTCTCTGCACACATGTTCTAGAGTATAAGACTCCCCCCCCCCCCCCCAGAACACACACTTTTCCAACCCATCTCTCAGACCCGGACCTTAGGAAAAGCACCAGCCAACGTTGTGTTTGGATGAGAAGACAGACCCCCCGAGAAGAGAGCCCCCCCAAGATCCACATCTGGAGATACAGGGCCTGTACCCTGGGCAAACACCTCTCAAAAATGTCCCCCCCCCACACACACACACACATAATGGAGAAGAGAAGAGAACCTGTATGATGACACACAACCAACTATCCATCGGCCAGAGAACTCCGACAACTTGTATCCAGCACAGATAAACCCCCCCCATGTGAAGTATTGCGGTGCCAACATTTGTCTATATTATTGAGATTCATAATAACACACCAACTAGTGTCAGAAGGTCCTGTGTGGTCGGGGTGTTCAGGGTGATCTCAGCACTAACACCTGACCAACGTGATGAGCCTGAGAGCCGAATACAGACAGACGGGTGAGAAGTGCCATTTATTGCTGCGCAAGCCTTGGCACTGATGTGCCCATTACAGAAAATGAACCCTCACACAGCGCCCATTGTGAGAAGCCACAAAGCTCAGTGCGGAGGAAGAGAAGAGGCTCCCAGGTGAGCCGCCGCTTACAACCACCGCAGCCGGCAGTGCATGGGTTACCACCGAGCGGTAATCCACGGGGGAAGCTGAATGGAGATGGAACAGATTGTCTCGGCTTCTCATATACCTTAATCTCCATTATACCGCTGAGCAGAGCCTAAGGAGGGGTTATCGCACATACATATATATATACACATACACACACACAAAACAGGACATCATATCCACAACCTGCCCTGTGATAAATGGCCCCCGGCGCTGGGATTGGTTTAACCCTTGCAGCACCTGTGTACCAGGGCACTGATTGTAGACTGGAAGGCATCCATATAATTACACAGTGCGAGGGGGGGGGGGGTGAGGTAAGCCTCGCTCCAAGCACCAGGGTGGGGAACGTCAACATAGCCAGAGGATATCCTGAGACTGGAGGGTGGACATTAACCCTTCGTGTGACAATCATTTGCATAGGAAATAGGAGCAACAGAGGCAAAAAAGGAGCCCTGAATGGCCAGAGGAGATACAATACACATCCACCGACCCTCCACCTGGGCCATCTACCTGGGAGGGGGGACAGAAGTGCTTTCACCAGCAGGGGGCAGGAGAGGGCCTCTACAATACACCATATATAACAATGGGAAGGTGAAGCTTCTTCTTCATATCAGGGCTGGACAACCCACCCCGGAGAATAAAGAATACAGCCGACACATTGTATCCACCTACTGAAGACCTAGGACAGACCTAGGACAATGGTGTGTGGTGCCCCCTCCTCAGAGCCGTCTTTGGGCTGCTGAAGACATTCCTAGGTGTATGGTGATATATGGAAGAAGAAGTGTGCCTTCTCTGCTCATCGTCACAGCCAACGCCATTATCCACTTATTACACAAACCAGAATCATCAGCCAGAGAGGACGGAGCGCCAATCACACAGGAGAGAACTTTATACCCTCCGCAGAATGGATTAGATATATTACACCTATAGAGATCACATATAATAATAATAATAATAATAATAATAATAATAATAATAATAATAACGGGAGCACACCAACCTCACACTGCCCCGTATTATCTATGGACCCTCCATATAAATATACGACCCCCCCCCCCCCCCAATAGAACACTATATACTGGTACACACAATGACAGCGCCATCCCATAATACCACCATTATGTTAGAGGTATTAGATCATATACAAAGTACAAGATGATATACTATACATATATACATCACACATTATATGGAAGATCTATCTGCAATATTCTAAGCACCTCATCATCAGATCTCTCACCGGTCACACACACCATCCAATCTCCGGGTCTGAGACCCCCCACCCCCTATATGCCGGGACTTTCCTGATACAGATTTGTGACCCCAATAACAATGTCCAGGGAACACAGAGATCCAATCCGGAGGGGACATGCTGGAAGTTGTAGTTCCTCTGCAGAGATGGACAGATGCAGGATGGGTCACCTATGTACAAATCTTTAGATCACCTGAGAAATCTCCTCTGGAAATAGATGTATATAGAGATACATTGCATAGGACACCATGCCCCCCCCCCCCCCGAAAGGTATATAAAGGACACCACGCCCCCCTCCCCGGAAGGTATATATACACAGGACACCATGCCCCCCCCCCCCAGGAAGGTATATATACAGGACACCATGCCCCCCCAGGAAGGTATACACACAGGACACCATGCCCCCCCCCCCCAGGAAGGTATACACACAGGACACCATGCCCCCCCCCAGGAAGGTATACACACAGGACACCATGCCCCCCCCCCCCCCCCAGGAAGGTATATATACACACAGGACACCATGCCCCCCCCCAGGAAGGTATATATACACAGGACACCATGCCCCCCCCCCCCAGGAAGGTATATATACACAGGACACCATGCCCCCCCCCCCCCCCAGGAAGGTATATATACACAGGACACCATGCCCCCCCCCCCCAGGAAGGTATATATACACAGGACACCATGCCCCCCCCCCCCCAGGAAGGTATATATACACAGGACACCATGCCCCCCCCCCCAGGAAGGTATATATACACAGGACACCATGCCCCCCCCCAGGAAGGTATATATACACAGGACACCATGCCCCCCCCCCCCAGGAAGGTATATATACACAGGACACCATGCCCCCCCCCCAGGAAGGTATATATACACAGGACACCATGCCCCCCCCCCAGGAAGGTATATATACACAGGACACCATGCCCCCCCCCCCAGGAAGGTATATATACACAGGACACCATGCCCCCCCCCAGGAAGGTATATATACACAGGACACCATGCCCCCCCCCCCCAGGAAGGTATATATACACAGGACACCATGCCCCCCCCCCCCAGGAAGGTATATATACACAGGACACCATGCCCCCCCCCCAGGAAGGTATATATACACAGGACACCATGCCCCCCCCCCAGGAAGGTATATATACACAGGACACCATGCCCCCCCCCCAGGAAGGTATATATACACAGGACACCATGCCCCCCCCCCCCAGGAAGGTATATATACAGGACACCATGCCCCCCCCCCCCCCCCAGGAAGGTATATATACAGGACATCATGCCCCCCCCAGGAAGGTATATATACACAGGACATCATGCCCCCCCCCAGGAAGGTATATATACACAGGACATCATGCCCCCCCCCAGGAAGGTATATATACAGGACACCATGCCCCCCCCCCAGGAAGGTATATATACAGGACACCATGCCCCCCCCCCCCAGGAAGGTATATATACAGGACATCATGCCCCCCCCAGGAAGGTATATATGTTATATCCTGCCATAGGTTATTTATTTCACTATATCTATATTTTATTATATCTATATAGAGCGGTGTGTAGTCTCTTAGCCGGCATTTTTTATCATATTTTTTTATCATTGTTTTTTAATGGTGTTATTAATGGTTTAGGCCGATGAGCATTTGTTTTTAGATCCCCTATTTTATTGCTATTATTATTTTCTGACCAGCATTATTTAGTTATCATAATGCACAGATTTCTTTTGGACTTTAATTTTACGATCAGCGACAAATAGCTATGGATTTTTATGTTTTGACCTTTTTACGATACTATACTTTATGGGGGAAAGAAAAATATATATTATGCTGTCTAATCAACCGTGTTTTAAATTTATGAACCATATATATATTATGTGTTGTATTAACTTATTGCACCTTGGAAGGATACCTCTGCGGATTACATTAACGGAATATCATCCACTAGCATTTCCATTTGGTATCGATTTTGATCTCCTCACCTACCTCCCCATTTGAGATTAATCTCTATTTTTTACCATACATATGTGCCGTTTATTAACCACATCCCTACCCTCTATTCCATCCTATGAATGGTCTTTTTAGAGTGATGTGGGCTGCGAGCTGCCTGTGGCTGGAACTTGAATGCTGCCTGTACTGTGCAGGCAATATCAGCCTTTGATGGCTGTCAGCAGTGGAGTCATTGGTGGGAGGCGCGCGGACCAATGGGGATGCGCGCGCACCGACTGTTCTGGCCACTCACAGGCATCCCCATGAAGGCAGGAAGCAGCGGGTGGAACGCAAACACACCCGCGCTTCCGGGCCGTGCCCCCTGCACACAGCGTCTTCTGATGCTTGTAGAGGGGGAACTGACGTCACGATCGGCCGGAAGCTGCGGGTGGAACGCAGGAACGCCCGCACTTCCTGGTCCTTCGGGCGGCGTGCGTTCCACACGCTGTGTGCAGCATTCATATGGCTCCTGGGAGCCAGAGAAGCCCCGTATCATTCACTGCGGTTTGTCCTCGGCATGGGAATACCTATTGAGCTGCATGTAGGAGGAGAGGTATGTGTGGTCGGTGGCGCCACCCCCCCCCCCTCTTTTGTTTTTGTGGCCCATACTGATTCTGTTACGTTTTTGCTAGCTCAAGATATAGCAAGCAACACAGAGCGAGGCCTGTTGCTTGTTTTTACTAGTACTATCCTCTGGCTGCAAATGGGGCTTGTACCTAGAGGGAGGGGTCCAGGGAGAATAAGCCTAAATGGGTAGGTGTTGCTGTTTGTGAGGGGGCGTTGCTACCAATTGGGTGTGGTAGACATAGGCACTTATGCACACACATATATACATCTATGTAGAGGAAACTTTGAGAGACCAACCATTGCCCGTTCAGGCTCTGAAGAAGGGGGTGCTCCCCTGAAACGCGTTAGCCATTGGCCATTTGCACCGGTCTGATCCTCTTGGCAATAGGTCCTGGTGTGTCGATCCATAGGACAGCGCACTTGCGCCCTTTTTTAAAGCTGGTTTCGATAGCTCGTTTGTGAGTATAATCTTTGCTGTTTTTATGCTGTAATAAAGTTTATTAGTGGTAATGCACTAGGTTAGTGCGCCCTCCTTCTTTTTCTGTTTTTTCTAGCATGAATACCCATTGTTCAGAGGAGGGCTGCAAGACGCTAGGCAATACCTCGTTATAGGTGGTTGCACCACATATTCAGTTCCTGGACACCTGAGCGCAGGAGAGATTTGTTTTATGTTTTAGGTATATATACAGGACATCATGCCCCCCCCCAGGAAGGTATATATACAGGACATCATGCCCCCCCCAGGAAGGTATATATACAGGACACCATGCCCCCCCCCAGGAAGGTATATATACAGGACACCATGCCCCCCCCCCCCAGGAAGGTATATATACAGGACACCATGCCCCCCCCCCCCAGGAAGGTATATATACAGGACATCATGCCCCCCCCCCAGGAAGGTATATATACAGGACATCATGCCCCCCCCCCAGGAAGGTATATATACAGGACATCATGCCCCCCCCCAGGAAGGTATATATACACAGGACATCATGCCCCCCCCCAGGAAGGTATATATACAGGACATCATGCCCCCCCCCCAGGAAGGTATATATACAGGACATCATGCCCCCCCCCCAGGAAGGTATATATACAGGACATCATGCCCCCCCCCAGGAAGGTATATATACAGGACATCATGCCCCCCCCCAGGAAGGTATATATACAGGACATCATGCCCCCCCTCCAGGAAGGTATATATACAGGACATCATGCCCCCCCCCCCCCAGGAAGGTATATATACAGGACATCATGCCCCCCCCCCCAGGAAGGTATATATACAGGACACCATGCCCCCCCTCCAGGAAGGTATATATACAGGACACCATGCCCCCCCCCCCCCAGGAAGGTATATATACAGGACACCATGCCCCCCCCCCCAGGAAGGTATATATACAGGACACCATGCCCCCCCCCCAGGAAGGTATATATACACAGGACACCATGCCCCCCCCCCAGGAAGGTATATATACAGGACACCATGCCCCCCCCCCCAAGGAAGGTATATATACAGGACACCATGCCCCCCCCCCCCAGGAAGGTATATATATACAGGACACCATGCCCCCCCCCCCCAGGAAGGTATATACAGGTTCACCCCCACCTTCCTAGGAGGGTATATACATTATATATACAGGATACGCATCAACTGGAGTATACATTATATACCGAGTACAGTAATAAAACCTATGTGATCTCTCTCTTTCTATATAATCCTGTGCATCCCCCCCAACACACCTCTATAGGAATATACAGGGAGGGGGCGGTATACACCATACATGTATGTATGTATGTATGTATGTATGTGTATATATATATATATATATATATATATATATATATATATATATATACACACCGCACACAGAGGCCGGCCTCTCCTTCCCATACAGGTGGGTATATTCCCACCACCATGACAGCTCCTCCGGCGGTGTCCCCGGGGACGGACATTATACAAGTCACATATACCGGACTCACCTCGATGTACCGGGCAAGGCTGGGTACGATGAGGGCGATAAAGAGGGTACACAGGGCAGGGCAGGCCGCCATCTTTCCGATCCGTTCTCCTCGGCTGCCAGATCCAGACTGAGAACTTCCCGCACCGGGATCTCCTGCCTCACCGCGTCCCGCCCCGGACACGCCCAAATCCGCACCGGACACGCCCCAAATCCGCCCAGACACGCCTTAAACCCGCCCAAAACACGCCCCTTCGGCTGCGGCTCTAGCTCCAGGCACGGAGGACACGCCCACCCCGAGTCACTGCAGAAGCAGCTGCGGCCGCTGTGCGGAGGGATCGGAGGTCATCCCTGTCCCCGGCCTCTGTCACTGCAAAGCCGATATATACTGTACACCAATACACACTGCACACCGATATATACTGTACACCGATATATACTGTACACCGATACACACTGCACACCGATATATACCTGTACACACTGCACACCGATATATACTGTACACCAATATATACTGTACACCGGTGTATATATACTGCACACCAATATATACTGTACACCGATACACACTGCACACCGATATATACTGTACACCGATATACTGTACACCGGTATATATACTGCACACCAATATATAATGTACACCGATACACACTGCACACCGATATATACCGATACACACTGTACACCGATATACACCGATACACACTGCACACCAACATATACTGCACACCGATACACACTGCACACCGATATATACTGCACACCGATATATACTGTACACCGATATATACTGTACACCAATATACTGTACACCGATATACTGTACACCGATATATACTGTACCCCGATATACTGCACACCGATAAATACTGTACACCGATATACTGTACACCGATATATACTGCATACCCAGGGGCGTAACTAGAAATAGCAGGGCTCCATAGCAAAATGTTGTATGGGGCCCCCCTGCAAACAGCCCCCCCCCACAGCTGTCCTAGTGTCAATGCAGCGTGACCTGTGCCCAATACAGCGTGACCTGTGCCCAATACAGCATGACCTGTGTCCAATACAGCCTGGTCTGCCTGTGCCCCATACAGCCCCACCTATGCAGAGAAAGAGGCAAGCCACCCGGATCAGCAGAGAGCGGGATTGCCCGCTGTAATAGCTTTCATTTGAATTTCCTGTCTTCCCGGGGCTCATCGTCACATAGCCCCACCTCTTGGCCCGACGCCTTTGATGACGTCACATGTCTCGCATTGGATCGGCGTTCTGTCTATCAAAGGTACCGGGCCAAAAGGTGGAGCTATGTGACGTGAGCCCTGGAACACTGGAAGTTCTAATGAAAGCTCTTACATCGGGCAATTCAGCTCTCTGCTGATACGGACAGCTCGCCTCTTCCTCTCCTCTCTCTTCCCCTGGCTGGGAGACTGTGCCGGCGGTGCTCTTATCCTCACTGGGCCCCACCCGGCTGCGGGCCCCATAGCGCCCGCATGGGTCGCTATGGTGGTAGTTACGCCCCTGTGCATACCGATATATACTGCACACCGATATATACTGTACACCAATATATACTGCACACCGATATATACTGTACACCAATATACTGCACATAAATATACTGCACACCAATATACTGTACACCGATATACACTGCACACCGATATATACTGTACACCGATATATACTGTACACCGATATACTGTACACCGATATACTGTACACCGATATACTGTACACGATATATACTGTACACCGATATATACTGCACAACGATATATACTGTACACCAATATATACTGCACACCGATACACACTGCACACCGATATATACTGTACACCGATATACTGTACACCGATATACTGTACACCGATATACTGTACACCGATATATACTGCACACGATATATACTGCACACCGATATACTGCACACCGATAAATACTGTACACCGATATACTGTTACACGATATATACTGTACACCGATATATACTGCATACCGATATATACTGTACACCAATATATACTGTACACCGATATATACTGCATACCGATATATACTGTACACCAATATATACTGCACACCGATATATAATGTACACGATATATACTGCACACCGATATATACTGTACACCAATATACTGCACATAAATATACTGCACACCGATATACTGTACACCGATATACACTGCACACCGATATATACTGTACACCGATATATACTGTACACCGATATACTGTACACCGATATACACACCGATACACTGCAAACTGATACACTGCACACCGATATACTGTACACCTATATGCACCGATATACTGTACACCGATATACACTGATATACTGTACACCTATATACACCAATATACTGTACACCGATATATACTGTACACCTATATACATTGATATACTGTACATCAATATACATCGATATACTGTACACCTATATGCAGCGATATACTGTACACCTATATACATATACTGTACACCTATATACACCGATATACTGTACACCGATATACTGTACACCTGATATACTGATATACTGTACACCAATATGCATCGATATACTGTACACCGATATACTGTAACCTATATACACCGATATACTGTACACCGATATATTGTACCCTATATACACCAATATACTGTACACCGATATACTGTAACCTATATACACCGATATACTGTACACCGATATACTGTACACCTGATATACTGATATACTGTACACCAATATGCATCGATATTACTGTACACCGATATACTGTAACCTATATACACCGATATACTGTACACCGATATACTGTACCCTATATACACCAATATACTGTACACCGATATACTGTAACCTATATACACCGATATACTGTACACCGATATACTGTACACCTGATATACTGATATACTGTTACACCAATATACACCGATATACTGTACACCTATATACACCGATATACTGTACACCGGATATACTGTACACCTGATATACTGATATACTGTACACCAATATACACCGATATACTGTACACCTATATACACCGATATACTGTACACCGATATACTGTACACCGATATATACTGTACACCTATGTACACCTATATACACTGATATACTGTACACCAAATATACATCGATATACTGTACACCTATATACACTGATATACTGTACACCAATATGCATCGATAATACTGTAGATCTATCTACACCGATATACTGTACACCGATATACTGTAGACCTATCTACACTGATATACTGTAACCTATATACATCGATATACTGTACACCTATATACACCAATATATACTGCACGCATAGGTGGGCACAGTCTTTTGCTGCTCAAACACGCATGCTTGTATATGTGTGTGTGTGTGTATATATATACTGTATTTATTGGCGTATAACACTCACTTTTTCACCTTAAAAATCGGGTTGCAAATAGCACGTGCGTGTTATACGCCATACTTCAATTTTAGCTGCCTCAGAGGGGACAGGGAGGGGGCGGGATGAGCGCCGTCAGATTACATTCAGTGAGAATCTCCTGTTTACTTGGCGGCCTCTGTAATAGGAAGCCCCGTCTCCTGGGCCACCATTGGACCACTGTTCTGTTCGATCAGGCTGCACTGATGGCAATGGTGAGGCTGCTGCATTGATGGCACTTGTGAGGCTGCAGATGGGCATTGATCAGGCTGCATTGATGGCAATGGTCAGGTGCAGATGGGCACTGACTCTTATTTTGCTTCAAAGTTTCTTATTTAAAATGTAGGTTTTTTTCCTGAAACTTCCCTCTTAAAATGAATGTGCGTGTTATACGCCTGTGCGTGTTATACGCCGATAAATACGGTATATATATATCTATATATATAGATATATCTATATATATAGATATATATATATATACACACCATATTGCCAAAAGTATTAGGGCACCTACCTTTACACGCACATGCACTTTAATGACATCTCAGTCTTAGTCCGTTGGGTTCAATATTGAGTTGGCCCACCCTTTGCAGCTATAACAGCTTCAACTCTTCTGGGGAAGGCTGTCCACAAGGTTTAGGAGTGTGTCTATTGCCGCGTACACACGACCGGACTTTACAGCATACTTGGTTTGGCGGACCGGAGTCCGCTGCACAATCCGATCGTGGTGTTTCAAATCTTTCCATTGTAAGTCCGCTGGACTCAGTTCCTGACGGAAAGCCCGCTTGTCTGTATGCTGGGGCAGGGTACTGCATCTCCGCACTCGCTGCAATAGGAAAAACTATTTTCCTATTGCGGCAAGCGCGGGGCCATACCAGGTCCTTAGGTCTGGTATGGATTTTAAGGGGAACCCCCTACGCCGAAAAATCGGAGTGGGGGTCCCCACCAAAATCCATACCAGACCCTTATCCGAGCACGCAGCCCGGCTGGTCAGGAAAGGGGGGTGGGGACGAGCGAGCACCCCCCCCCCCGGAACCGTACCAGGCCGCATGCCCTCAACATGGGGGGTGGGTGCTTTGGGGGAGGGGGAGTCCTGCGGCCCCCCCACCCCAAAGCACCTTGCCCCCATGTTGATGAGGACAAGGGCCTCTTGCCGACAACCCTGGCAGTTGGTTGTCGGGGTCTGCGGGCGAGGGGCCTATCGGAATCCCGGGAGCCCCCTTTATTAAGAGGGCCCCCAGATCCCGCCCCCCACCCTCCTCCGCTATCTTCTGCTCTTTTGCCGCTCTTTTGCTAGCAGGGGCCCGGACTTCCGGAGGGGGGGGGAAGTCCGGCGGTAGTCCGCCGGAAGTCCGGCGGGAAGAACGTCAGACCTAGTTTCCCAGAAAAGTCCGGTCGTGTGTACGCGGCATTTGGGAATGTTTGAACATTCTTCCAGGGTGGGCCAACTCAATATTGAACCTTACAGAGTAAGACTGGGATGTCATTAAAGTTCATGTGCGTGTGAAGCAGGTGTACCCAATACTTTTGGTAATATAGTGTATCTCACACACACTTTTATAAATAAATGTAAAAAACATTTTAAAAAATGTATTAAGACATGGACGTGTCAGTAAGGCAATGGTTGGTGTCAGTCAGGCAGTAGCGGATGGTGTGTAGTCTTTTATTCTTATTATATTATTGTTTTCTTCGGTGGTGGCTGGTACTCAATTTTTAGTTTTTTTTTTTTCGGGGGGGGGGCGTCAAACAAACTCCCAGGTAGTCGATCGTTCTGCACTATTTACCCCATCCAGTCGCGGCAGCCTCCCCACTGCTTCTCCTTGGCAGCTTCCCGGGCAGCTTCGGTAGCTTCCCTACGGCTTCTGCTACCGGCCAATTCGGTCGCTTCTCCTCCCGTTATCGGGTTTTAAGACCCGCTTCCTGATTGGCTGGAAGGAGAAGCAGGAAGACAATAGCGAATATTAATTGTCTCTGCCTCCCCCTGACTGCACATTCCTGGTATAAAGCATGCAGACATGATTAGGGCAGCAGGTGTTCCCCATGCATAGCTCCCAACTGTCCTGATTTGAGGGACTGTCCCTGATTTGGAGCAATGTCCCTCTGTCCCTCTTTCCTCCTCATTTGTCCCTCATTTTGGTCTGATCTATAAAGTTGTATATAAAAAGCACTTTTTATATTTCAAAAAGTGTTTCCCAGTGCTAAACCTTTCATCCAAATTCTAAATCGCTGCATTTGTTAATTTTAACAGCCAATATAAAGGAATAGTAGTGGTAAAAAAGCACTTGTGGATTTTATTAACCTTTTTTTTTTTTGGTTATGTCCCATTTAAGGGGCGTGACAGGGGGTGTGTCCTATGCCTACATATGTTTGCTAGTAGGTGTCCCTCATTCCCATCTCGAAATGTTGGGAGGTATGCCCATGTACCTTTTTTTTTTTTCTTTTACATAAATGTGTACTGTCACTTTAATTGAAAACAACCTCTGACTCTGCGAATTGTGAAAATGTCAATCCTATATTCATCTCCACATTGTATTCCTATTATTTGTAGCCTCTTCTATCATCTGAACTTACTTTGTGAAGAGCCCACACATTTACGTCCCAGAATTCTGTGACCCCCCCCTATTCACATGTCCTGTGGGTAGGCATTGCTGTGTCACCCATTTTACAGATCCTGTCTCATGAACTACAGAGGTGATGAGAGGAGGAGCTTCAAGAGGCGGAGTCAGGAATCTCTGCTTGCAGGCAGCAAGGTACCATGGATATGTAGTCCTTAGAAATAGAGGAGAAGCAGCTAAGCATGCAGGAAGTTGTTTGAAAGAGGTGACCAGCAGACAGGGCAGAACTCTCACATGAAGGCATAGCTCCCAACTGTCCCTGATTTCGAGAGACTGTCCCTGATTTGGAGCAATGTTCCCTCTGTCCCTCTTCTCCTCATTTGTCCCTCATTTTTGTCTGATCTATATAGTTGTATTAAAATGCTAAAACCTTTTCCATCATTTATAAATTGCTGCATTTGTATATACCAAAAGCCAATATAAAGGAATAGTAGTGGTAAAAAGCACTTGTGGTTTAACCAATAATTGTTATTTTTATGCAATTCTCCTTTAAGGGGGGTGTGGTAGGGGGTGTGTCCTATGCCTAAATACTTTTGCTAATAGGTGTCCCTCATTCCCATTTCAGAAAGTTGGGAGGTATGTGAAAGAGATGTAAGCTCATATTGGATTGTTAACTAACTATTGTTTGTATTGTTATTACAATGCTGATATTATTATTATTCTTATTATACAGGATTTATATAGCGTCTAGACCGCTTGTCCTCTTTCATCCAATCTGATCCACCAGGAAAATAGGACCTCCATCGTTCTGGTTTTGGAGGAGAGGATCAGATCGGATAGCAGCGGGTGTCAGCAGACATGTCACTGCTGACATCTGCCACTCCATAGGGAGACTGCAAGGTCCAATCAGGTCCGCCTGCAAAACTGACAGGCGGAATTGATCGGACAGCCCATGTAAAAGGAGCCTTCCTTTAAGGTCATTTAATGATCGCTGGTGATGTCACCCAGGATCCCCTAATTTCCAGTCAGATTAGTTTTAAATTTTAAAGTGACAGTACACGTTATTTTTTTAAAAGTGGCGTTCAAATTAAAGTAACATTAAAAGATCACCTTTTACCTTTAAAATAATAAACATGTCATAATTACCTGCTCTGTGCAATGGTTTTGTACAGAGCAGCCCTGATCCTATTCTTCTGGCGCTCCTGGCTTCTTCTCTTTGGGAAGACAGGGCAGGCTTGGCCCCGCCCCCTGCTCCTTAGTCACAGATTTGATTGACAGCAGCGAATCAATTGACTTACAGTAGAATTTGGAAGCCCTCTTCATAATAAATGGGGAACAAGATATCTGCCCCATCCCGGGTCTAGGGTGGTGTTGGAGAGAATGCCCCCTCCCAACCAGGTTTCTGACACCAGGGCCAGCCAGCCATAACCAAGTCCCTGATTCCCAGCACTGGTTTCTCTCCCCACCACACCCTGTGATAGGGACAGTTGATATAAGGGGGCACTCTGATGGGGACAGTTGATATAAGGGGCACTCTGATGGGGACATTTGATGAAGGGGGCACTCTGATGGGACATTTGATGAAGGGGGCACTCTGATGGGGACATTTGATGAAGGGGCACACTGATGGGGACATTTGATGTAAGGGGCACTCTGATGGGACAGTTAATTTGAAGGGCACTCCGATGGGAACAAATGATATAAGGAGGCACTCTGATGGGGACATTTGATGTAAGGGGGCAGTCTGATGGGGGCAGTTGGTGTAAGGGGCACTCTGATGGGGACATTTGGTGTAAGGGGGCACTCTGATGGGGAAATTTGATGTAAGGGGGCACTCTGATGGGGACAGTTGGTGTAAGGGGGCACGCTGATGGGGAAATTGATGTAAGGGGGCACTCTGATGGGGGAAATTTGATGTAGGGGCAGTCTGATGGGGACATTTGGTGTAAGGGGGCACTCTGATGGGGAAATTTGATGTAAGGGGACACTCTGATGGGGAAATTTGAAGTAAGGGGGCACTCTGATGGGACATTTGATGTAAGGGGGGGCACTCTGATGAGGACAGTTGTGTAAGGGGCACTCTGATGGGGACATTTGATGAAGAGGGTACTCTGATGGGGACATTTGATGAAGGGGCACTCTAATGGAGACAATTGATGCAAGGGGCACTCTGATGGGGGTATTTGATGAAGGGGCACTCTGATGGGGACATTTGATGTAAGGGGGCACTCTGATGAGGACAGTTGGTGTAAGGGGGCACTCTGATGGGGACATTTGGATGAAGAGGGTACTCTGATGGGGACATTTGATGAAGGGGCACTCTAATGGAGACAATTGATGCAAGGGGGCACTCTGATGGGGGGTATTTGATGAAGGGGATGTGTGGGGACAGTTGATATGAAGGGGCCACAGCTGGGGACAGGTGGGGGCACTCTGATGGAAACATTTGATGAAGGGGCACTCTGATGGGGACATTTGATTGAAGGGGCACTCTGATGGGACAGTTAAATTTGAAGGGCACTCTGATGAGAACAAATAATATAAGGAGGCACTCTGATGGGGACATTTGGTGTAAGGGGGCACTCTGATGGGGACATTTGGTGTAAGGGGGCACTCTGATTGGGACAGGTTGGTCTAAGGGGGCACTCTGATTGGGACAGTTGGTCTAAGGGGGCACTCTGATTGGGACAGTTGGTCTAAGGGGGCACTCTGATGGGGACATTTGATTAAGGGGCACTTTAATGGAGACAATTGATGCAGGGGGCACTCCGATGGGGATATTTGATGAAGGGGCACTCTGATGGGGGACATTTGATGTAAGGGGGCACTCTGATGGGGACAATTGATGAAGGGGCACTCTGATGGGACAGTTAATTTAAAGGGCACTCTGATGGGAACAATTGATATAAGGGGCACTCTGATGGGGACATTTGATGTAAGGGTGCAGTCTGATGGAGGCAGGTCGTGTAAGGGGGTACTCTGATGGGGACATTTGGTGGAAGGGGGCACTCTGATGGGGACATTTGGTGGAAGGGGGCACCATGATGGGGACATTTGATGTAAGAGGGCACTCTGATGGGGACATTTGGTGGAAGGGGGCACTATGATGGGGACATTTGATGTAAGAGGGCACTCTGATGGGGACATTTGGTGTAAGAGGGCACTCTGATGGGGACAATTGATATAAGGTGCCACTCTTATGGGTAAAGTTGATGTAAACAGAAGCAGTGCTGACCCCCCCCCCCCCCCCCCATAAAAAGAAAAGAAAAAAAGTGTCTATAGATACACTTTAAGTAATCTGGATTTTGAGGCTGATTCCACCTTTCTCTGGTCAGACTCTGATTGGATGCCATTAGTTACTGCACTTTACTCGTGTCACATTTTAATAAATAAGGCCAATAGGGAGTAAATATTTCTGTTCTGTATATTAGCTCTTATATATAGAGAGAACATCAAGGATAACATTATATTCAGATCTGTATAGAAAGTGTCACTTGTGACTTACAAATGTGGAAATGATGACAAATGTCCTTCATGTAAATGTTACAATAATATCTCAGATCAGGAACTCCTAAAATATCCCTACAAACCTGATTTCTACAGATCTTAGTGCGGCTCATGCACCACCTCAGTGCTGACCTTCTGTCGGTTGTGACAAATCTGCGCCCATAGGGAATTTCACTACTTTCACTTCCTCTTGTCTGAAAAAAAAACAAAAAAACCCTAAAATAGAATTATAACACATGGACTTTCCCCAGACTCTGCAGTCATATGACCAGGCTGAAGAGGTGTCACTGCACACAGAGTGGCTTAGTGGTTAGCAAGTCTGCCTTGCAGCACTGAGGTCCTGAGCTCACATCCAAACCATTAAACACTACCTATATGGAATTAGCTTGCTCTCCTTTTCCTTAGGTGGGTTTCCTCCTATACTACAAAGACATGCTGGTAGGTGAATTGGCTCCTGTCTAAATTGGCCCTAATATTTGTATGCGAGATAGGGACCTTATGCCGCGTACACACGAGCGGACTTTACGGCGGACTTTGCCCGGCGGACTTTTCGACGTACTTTCCGACGGACTTTCTGAATGAACGGACTTGCCTACACACAATTCACCAAAGTCCGTCGAATTCGTACGTGATGACGTACGACCGGACTAAAACAAGGAAGTTCCTAGCCAGTAGCCAATAGCTGCCCTAGCGTGGCTTTTTGTCCGTTGAACTAGCATACAGACGGCGGACTTTTCGACCGGACTCGATTTCAACGGATAAATTTTAAACAAGTTTCAAATCTAAGTCCGTCCAACTTTTGAGCAAACAAAGTCCGCTGGAGCCCACACACATCGAATTGTCCGACGAAATCCAGTCCGCCGGGCAAAGTCCGCCGTAAAGTCCGCTCGTGTGTACGCGGCATTAGATTGTAAGCTCCTTGAGGGAGAAGACTGATGTGAATGTACAATATTTAAATTGTCAGTGCTGTATAAATGCCTGTATTCAATAAAAACACACAGTGATATAGGCCATGTAATTTTCCTAATAGCTCATGTTTCTAGAAGAGAAGATGAATGGAGGAGATACACTCCAATTAAAGCTGAAATTAGTTCAGGTTTTTACCCTGGAATTGCCATAGGGCTCCCATCCAACCAGTTCCATTTTGTTGTGATGCAGGAACCCCAGCTTGTGAAACAGCAGGGATTCCTGGACACACCCACATCCTGGACACACCCACATCCTGGACACATCCACATCCTGGAAACACCCACAGGGGCTCAGCTGTAAGAAGGTCGGCACCAGAGCTTGCAGTCTTGACAATGATGGTGAGAGGAGGTTGTAATTAATGGAGGCTTTTCCTGGGTGTTTTCTTACACACTGTATTATAGTACGAAACCTTTTCTGATCCGCACATTTCTGTCTCAGTAATAACTCGACTCACCTGGTTCCGATCCTTCTTCGGGGAGGGGCACCGAAAAAAACCTGTGATTGGCACTTCACAATATATGAGCGTCAATCCTGGTGACCTAATTTCTTACAGTGTATCTAAACCTTCAGATTAAAAGGAAATATGTTTCAGCTTTTCACTTTTAGTAAGTTTTTATTGGGTTTTACAATATTACAAAAACAAATAAAGTGTAAAGGTCAGGTTTTATGTGACTAATCATAAACTTTGTGGGGTTTTGGGGGTATTTACCAAACAAGATGACGTCAAGGTTGAAGTCATATATTGTGTGTGGGTTGCTGAAGACCAGATGGGGAGAATGCAATATGCCATTATATAGGTCTTGTTGTAATGGACCCAGTCTTGTAGAAGAACAGAAGAGTGAAAAAAATAGGTAAGAGTGTGGGGAGGGGGGTAGGGAGTAGAAAGGAAGGGGGGGGGATGGGTAGGGGCAAGAAGAGAAGGAGGGGTAAAGGGTATTGAAGGTACTCATAGCTGATCAGGGATATCCCATGCAGGGTGTCACATATCAAAGTTGTGGACGTTTGTCTAGGGTACGTGGAAGAAATTTGCATAACCCAAGGGGTCCAAATTTTGTCAAAGCTTGCCTTTCTATCCAATAGCGAGGCCATAATTTTTTGTAATATTAGGGCAAATTTTCAAAAACCTTTTTTTACTCTAGAGGAACCCCTAAAATTGATTTCAGGTCTTGGGAAACCCGTACTAAAATGAATTCTTGGGTGGTTAGTGGCAAAAATGTCACTAACATTGGTGGTCAGTAGGAATAATGCCTCTTTCCAGTGGTGGTCAGAATGCAACCCTTACAGAGAGCCAAAAAGATAATTGGTGCCATGCTGCTTGCTTTGCCAAATGGTGTTGTCACCTTTTCGGTGCCAGATCTGTATTACGCACGGACCTGACAGCAAGGGGGGGATTCACACACAATCCGGTGGCTGCAGCCATCGGGATTGTGTGTAAAACTGACAGGCAGACTCCTGACCTGATTGCCTCCACACACCCCCAGTACCGGCGCCACCCCCACCCCCTGCACGTCCTTCGCCATCTATTCTGGGCTCCGCTTGCCCATCTGTGGGCCCGAGACCGGCAAGTGGAGGGGAGGGAGAAGAGCCGATACACGTCCACTCCACTCTCCTCCCCTTCTTGTTGTGACCCGGAAAGCGACATCTATGACATCACTTCCAGGGCAGCCTCCCAGTGTCCCCGGCATAGCTGGGAAGGCATGTATTGCAGTGCGATCTGCATTGCAATACATTCAGTGGAGCCCAAAGGAGACATGCAGGGTCTTTTAGATCCTGCATGTCTCCTTAAAGAGAACCTGACACCTAAAAATCATCACATAGGGGACTTTTTGTCCCCTATGTGATGAAAAAGAAAAGAAGTCAAAGTGTAAGTTCATCTTTAAAGAAAATCTGTAAGGTGAACTTACACTGGACCCTCTTCCCATTGCACCTGGTCCCGCTATCCTGGAGTCCGGGGATCTATTAGATTGTAAGCTCTTCTGAGCAGGGTCCTCTTAATCCTCTTGTATTTTATTGTATTATAACTGTATTGTTTCCCTTTTATATTATAAAGTGCTGCATAAACTGTTGGCGCTATATAAATCCTGTATAATAATTATAATAATAATCCCCGCACTGACAGATCGTATTGCCGCTGTACAGGTCTGGGATTTGAAATCCCAGCGGCTTTCTCTCCTCTTAGCCTGCGGTGACAGGACCGGCTAGGCGGGTTCTCATTGGCGGGTGCCATCCACGTGACAGCGCCAACCAATTAGAATGCGCCTAAATGAACCTCCTTACAAGGTCTAAGCCCCGGACCGGTGAGGTGGCGACCCAATGTCTCCTAGCAGGTGATCGCCGCGCTCCAGGACTGGGGGGGGGGGGTGAGTAGGAGGTCCTGTGTAAGTTCACCCTACAGATTTTTCTGTAAAGGTGAACTTACCCTTTAAGCAAAAAAAAATAAAGTAACACTCAAGCACATAAAATCCCCCCCCCGAAAAAAATTTGAGGCCCACCCCCACATGTACGAATGTAAACACAGATGTCAGGGGGCGGCCTATGTGTGAAACTATCAATTGTGTTACAAATCGCCGTGTACGCCAGAGTGTGAGCGTATTTACTCAGTGCAACCTCATATTTTATATTTTACCAAAAATGTGGGCAGTTTATTGCATTTGTTTGCCCTAAAATTCACTTTAGTGTTTTTTTTTTACTGAAACTTTGTGTTTTCTAGAGCTTTGCAGTAATATCAAGTGACATAAAAATTAGCAGCGAAAGGGTTAAATGGGAGATCGTTCAGCTACAGCTCAGGGAACCCCTAGAAATCTCTGCAGGAACCCTAGTTGAGAATGGTTGGAAAAGGGTCTCCTTGACTTTGTGGAAATTTAGGGTCAGGAGCTTCCAGGATTTAGCAATGACCTGTTTGGTCGCGGTGAAAATAAGAGTTTAAAATGATTCATTAATGGTGTCAGGCTCTTTATTAGGTAATGCTTTCCGTGAAATATATCTCACCTGCTACCATATTCTCTATCTGCGTTCCCAGGGCTTTTTTTCAGCAGGAACTAGGGGGAACTCAGTTCCACCACCTCTGGCTCAGGTCGTCCGCTCACTGCTCACCACTATCACTTGGTAACACTGAAGTCCAGCTTCTACATTTACAAGTGATAGCTTATCTCCCACTAGTTCCCACAGGTCAGATCTCCTGCGCAGATCCCACTGAGTGCCGGACAGGGACCAGGGAGATACAGAACAGGTGCCCAGGGTTCAGTGCAGTCATGGGCAGGAGAGGGTGCGTGGTAGTCTGCACCCTCTGTGGTCTCAATTTTTTCCCTGGTGACCAGTTGTTGATGCTCCTACTGCATGATCTCCCTTGTAAATGACTGTAATATAGTATGCTGGGAGGTACTACAGCCAGATAGGTGTTTCAGCTTAATATTGCAACAAAGGTAAAACATATGACAGATAGTGGAGCTTTTTAAGGAGGGGGGGGGGGGGAGATGAGGGTAGTGGAGGGAGGGGGTTGTATGCAGAGGGAAGAGCTACTATTTGATGCCATTTGGCAGGTATGTGTGTGTGGCGGGCATGGTTGAGTTCCTGCACCTATTCTCTGGGAAAAAAAGCCCTGCGCATGCCACTGTTCTTCTATGTTCTGCTTCACTGATAATATGAACGTTTATCAAATCTTTCCTTCTTCAACCTTACCCAAAAGGGTGACAACGCTGCCTTTGTTTTCACTGTATGGAGTAGTAACATTGTCACACTTTAAGCATAGCTCTCAACTGTCCCTGATTTCGAGGGACTGTCCCTGATTTGAAGCAATGTCCCTCTGTCCCTCTTTCCTCCTCATTTGTCCCTCATTTTGGTCTGATCTATATAGTTGTATATAAAATGCACTTTTTTTCTTTCAAAACCTTTATCTTTCAAAACCATTACGGGGTAATTAAAAAATTAAATTAAAAATTAAATGCTATACCCCGTATGGACTCAATGTGGACATTGACACAAATGCCTTCTTAGACAATTTTTGAGGGTGATTTTTGTCTGGGGTAAGTGGGAGGAGTTTACACCCACATCCACTAGGGGTCTGTTTTTCTAATTTGTTAGTGTAACTGGCTTAAATTTTCCCTTCTTTCTTCATCAAGAAGAACATTTTATCTGTGCTTGTTAATTGATCTAATTGGAATATTTTGTTATATGGTATTCATAGATTTTGTTGTATGACCCATTTATATGTTTAAACTAGACTCGATGTGGGCCATAGGAAATTACCTTCTGTCCTTGTAATAGTGGAGTGACGGCTCTCTTCAAAGATTACTAGTATTATTAATCTTTTCCCCTGTAGGGGGTTTGATATTAGGGTCCTCTTACTTGGTATATGTCACTTAATTTTATGGACCCCTATGAGATCCATCTAAATGTGATTTCTCTACCACCACCCAATGGTGTGCTTAGTGAGTTGTTTGGTTTTTTGACAAACATCCCATATTTTTTTTATGTATTACTTTTATATTAATTTTACTATTACCCTACAATTTTTTATTCTGTTTCCCTTGTCCCCTTTAATGTTCTTTATACATATTATATAATCTTATTCTTTTAACTTTAAATTCCTACAAATAGTATATGAGTAATCCGGAATAGCCCCCATGGTATTCTACGGTTGTAAAAACCTAACTTGGTTGATGCCATGTGGAGGTTAAATAACCCACTTGTAGGACTATGTTTAAAACGTTTTTTGGATTTGCCCATAATTTTCATTGGTTATTATTTGTTTGATCTGCCTACGGGTCTATTCTTCCAGTGTCCAATATGGCGGATTCGGACTTGTTCCATGTGCTTAGATGGAACGCTAGATGATTTCCTAGTCCGGATTCACATCGAGGCTTGGTTTTCTTTGTTATTATTTATACGCGACACGTCAATGCGTCGCCCGTGCCCCAGACGACGTCATTGTGTGACGAAACGCGCGTCGGGAGGAGCTGACGTGCTGACGTCTCATGTGTTCCGTCTGCAGGACGGGTGATCGCTTTAGCCGGCTGGCTTAAAAACAAATTTTATGCTGTTTTTCTCCAATACAATGTAAGTGTGTTTTCTACTATTTTAATAAATAATTAACTATCAGTATTACGCTATGTCGATTCCCTCTTTTCTCTTAGGGAACCCCTGAGTGGTAATTGTTCTGGTGCCTTGGAGGTGTGTATGAAGGGTTCTTTGCTGTGACTGATCCCTCTATGTGGTTTGGTGGATCATCGCCTTCCAATGATCCCCTCTGGTTAAAGGCCCCGACCGGGTTAAGGTCACAAGCTTATTTGAGCTTGCCTTGTGGTAAGCGCATTATTTTATTGGTGTTATCACAGTGGTGTGGTGGAGGAACCATTTGTCTACTTATCAACATCACTATGAAGAATGTGTTTTAAGCCTTTGGACTTTTTCACCTGCATCTAGATGGACTTGATTAATGCCCATTTAGAGTTGCTTTTTATATATCTAAACTCACGCTAATGCAGTTTATGGGCTAGTTTATCACATTTATGTACTACTATTGTTTATGTCACTAACACTGCTACTTCCTTACATCATTATTAATATTAGTGTATACCATTTAGTTTATTTGGCGCTGCTATTTATTATTATTTATCAATGTAAATTGCAGCCCGAAATCGCAAAAAGTAGTACAAAAACGACTTTTTGAAATCGGTGCGACGTCGCACCGATTAGGATGGTGCCTTTGGCGGCAATTGCCGCTGATTTGAAATGCGATTTGACATGTCAAATCGTATGTCAAAACGCTCCAGTGTGAACCAAGGCTCCGGCCCCTTTCACACTACTGCGACTTCAAAAGTTGCTCGATTACCGCAATTTCGCGGCTGCGATTTTGCCATGATTTTGCCGCAAATCGTGGCCGTGATTTTGCCACAGTCTTCTCCCTCTGTTCTTCTTCCGATGTTGACTCAATGCTCTCTCCCGCTCTAATGTTGGGTGCGCGGTATGCCACTACTTATATTGGCATGGGGCGGGGTCACCGGAGGCACGCCTCTTATGACGTCGCTGACCATCATGCACTGGACGGTGACATTATATGGGGCGGGGCCTTTGGATGAGTTCACACCTACCCCTGCCCCATGCCAATATAAGTAGTGGCACACCGCGCACCCAGCATTAGAACAGCAGAGAGCGTCGATTCAACATCGGAAGAAGAACAGAGGGAGAAGACAGCGGAGAAGACCCAACAAAAGAGCGAGAAGATAGCGGAGGCGACCCAGCAGAAGACAGCAGACAGAGCACCAAAGCACCCACCCCCCCATGTTGAGGGCATGCAGCCTGGTACAGTTCAGGAGGGGGGGGGCGCTCGCTCGTCCCCACCCCTTTCCTGACCTGCCGGGCTGTGTGCTCGCATAAGGGTCTGGTATGAATTTTGGGGGGACCTCAACGCCTTTTTTTGGCGTAGGGGTTCCCCTGAAAATCCTTACCAGACGGAAGGGCCTGGTATGCTTTTGGAGGGGGAACCCATGCCGTTTTTTTTTTTTTTACATTGTGCGTGGAGTTCCACCTAAAGATTCATACCAGACACAGTGCCTGGTATCGGGGATCAAAGTTGGATCCCTGTGCATTGAAGTCGGACTTAAAGTCGCAGGGCAAAGTCGGATCCAAAATGGTACGACTGTCGTGTCATACCAGTGTGAACCCGGCCTTAAGGCACAGTGCTATATTCACAGGACCGGGATGCTCCCCAGCAACCCTCAGAGAGAGAGTTTATGTTTTGTGCCAGATGGCTACAAAATGCGCAAAAGTTTTAAGGCAGTTACTGTACGCAGGAGGGGCCAGGACTAATGACTAGCAGGATGCCAAGCGTGCAGTGGTCAGGCCTGGCTACTATAAATATTTTATTGCAAGTTATGGAGTTATCACTCTGTTCAGGGTAGGGTTAGTGGAAGAGGAAGGACTAAAGTGTGATGGATTTTTACACTGGCTGGTCAGAGACTGAGAAATAGCAGAGGGACTAGACTGGGTTAGTACGATGGGTTTTTGTGCTCACTGGTCAAAGAGTGAGAGTTAGCAGAGGGACTGGACTGGGTAATGTGATGAATTTGTATACTGGCAGATCAGGGACTGAAAGACAGCAGAAGGGCTAGGCTCTGTAAGCGTAATAAATTTGAATTCTGGCAGGTCACAGAGTGAAAGATGACAGAGGGACTGGACAGAGTTAGGGCTCCTTCACACGGACGTGTCCGTGTACGGAGCCCGCTCTGCTCAGCAGGGGATGGCTCCGTCGATCCCCGCTGAGCAGGCAGATGACAGGTCCGTCGCTGCACAGTGTGAGAGTGCCGCTCTCCTCTATGGGGGATCGGATGAGGAGTCCGTAGAGTCCGTCGTCACCCGATCCGATCCACAGACGGATGGAAAAGTAGGTTTTTCCTCCGTCACACTTTTTTGGATCAGAACGGGTCGGATGTCAGCGAACATGTCACCGCTGACATCCGATGCTCCATAGAGGTCTATGGAGCGTCCGTTCAGGTCCGCCTAAAAAACTGACAGGTGGACCTGAACGGACAGTCCGTGTGAAAGAGGTCTTAGGCAATTTTTTAGTGCAATTAGTGAGACTTTGATACGACTCTCAATGTGTTTTTCATAGGGGGCAAATTGAATTGATGTGAAGGGGCAGCACTGAAAATAATGTGATTTCCCTTTTCATACGATTCTGTACGACTCAAGTTGCATCAGATATCACACCAGTGTGATCCAGCACTAAGTGTGATAGATTTGTATGCTGGCTGGTCACAGAGTGAGGGATGACAGCTGGATGGCTGAGCTGTGTGACATATACATGGACATACATTTATGTAGTGTATAACGTTTCTGGTTATTTTATAAGTATATAGATGTGTACATACAGTGGGGACGGAAAGTATTCAGACCCCCTTAAATTTGTTCACTCTTTGTTATATTGCAACCATTTGCTAAAAACATTTAAGTTCATTTTTTTCCTCATTAATGTACACACAGCACCCCATATTGACAGAAAAACACAGAATTGTTGACATTTTTGCAGATTTATTAAAAAAGAAAAAACTGAAATATCACATGTAGAAAGTCAACCATCACTGCAGCCATCCACCAGTCGGGGCTTTATGGCAGAGTGGCCCGATGGAAGCCTCTCCTCAGTGCAAGACACATGAAAGCCGCATGGAGTTTGCTAAAAAAACACCTGAAGGACTCCAAGATGGTGAGAAATAAGATTCTCTGGTCTGATGAGACCAAGATAGAACTTTTTGGCCTTAATTCTAAGCGGTATGTGTGGAGAAAACCAGGCACTGCTCATCACCTGTCCAATACAGTCCCAACAGTGAAGCATGGTGGTGGCAGCATCATGCTGTGGGGGTGTTTTTCAGCTGCAGGGACAGGACGACTGGTAGCAATCGAGGGAAAGATGAATGCGGCCAAGTACAGGGATATCCTGGACGAAAACCTTCTCCAGAGTGCTCAGGACCTCAGACTGGGCCAAAGGTTTACCTTCCAACAAGACAATGACCCTAAGCACACAGCTAAAATAACGAAGTAGTGGCTTCACAACAACTCCGTGACTGTTCTTGAATGGCCCAGCCAGAGCCCTGACTTAAACCCAATTGAGCATCTCTGGAGAGACCTAAAAATGGTTTTCCACCAACTTTTACCCTCCAACCTGACAGAACTGGAGAGGATCTGCAAGGAGGAATGGCAGAGGATCCCAAAATCCAGGTGTGAAAAACTTGTTGCATCTTTCCCAAAAAGACTCATGGCTGTATTAGATCAAAAGGGTGCTTCTACTAAATACTGAGCAAAGGGTCTGAATACTTAGGACCATGTGATATTTCAGTTTTTCTTTTTGAATAACTCTGCAAAAATGTCAACAATTCTGTGTTTTTCTGTCAATATGGGGTGCTGTGTGTACATTAATGAGGAAAAAAATGAACTTAAATGATTTTAGCAAATGGCTGCAATATAACAAAGAGTGAAAAATTTAAGGGAGTCTGAATACTTTCTGTCCCCACTGTACATATAGCTAAGATTTAAAACCTATGCACAAGCATCAGAGATACATGACTGTCTACTCTGAGCTGGGATCTCAGCCCTAATAGTACATGGTACTCCTGGATGATGCCTAAACAAAGATGGCTCTGCATTTCTAGAGAGAAAGGAAGATGAAAGAAATACCAGGAGGAGTGATGTGATCCATACATCGACACCTTACTTATCAGGCATGCACTTAACATGAAAAGATATCTGTGATGTTAGGACATTGATCAGATAACATTAGAATGCTCACACTCACTAGTTAATCTTGACACCTCTGAAAAGACTATAGATTTCCTTTAATAATTGATCAAAGTGACTTGTGATGTCAGATGGTCACTGATGGAAGTGCAGAGGTGTGAGGGGAGAATCCAGATTCATTACTGTTCACTTTTGTTAATTCCTTTCCTTCTTTCAAAACAATTCTGCTAAAAATACGTCTTTTTTATTCTTTCACCAAACTGGAGCCTTCTGGAGAAAATCCGCATTCAATGTATCTGGATACTGAATTATGAGACCAAGTCTGCTATCTATCCATCAAGAACAATTCCACTGATAATAAATCCGCTTCCACCTTCATCACTTTGGTATATAGTACTTCATATCCAGCACTTTATTCTTTTCAAAGAGTAAGATGAAGACTTGATAGGGTAGAACGACCATATTTACAGCCTATTGTCTATATAAAGCACAGGTAAGTTAACCGTTTCTTACTGGATTGCAGTGACGCCATGAAAACATCTGCAGCATTGAATGGAATCATTATAATGCATTCTAGGCTTATTTTTCTTTTTAAGTTTAAGACATTCTAATTTTTTTATACTGATATTCAGAATCAGACAGCAATACTAGGAACGAAGGAGCCCTGCATGACTGGAGTCCTGGGCACATTTCCATCACTACCTGCATAGCAGTGGCAGCTGGTGCTCAAATTTTTTGTGGGGGGGGGGGGGGGGGTGCGCAAAGGTGCAAAGGAACTGAAAAAAACCCCCATCTAACGCAGCCACTGTACACATAAATTGCCGCCACTGTGCCCATCAATTGCCGCTACTGTGCCCTATCAATTGCTGCCAGTGTGCCCATCAATTGCTGCCAGTGTGCCCATCAATTGCTGCCGGTGTACCCCATCAATTGCTCCCGGTGTGCCCATCAATTGCCGCTACTGTGCCCCATCAATTGCTGCCACTGTGCCCATCAATTGCCGCTACTGTGCCCCATCAATTGTTGCCAGTGTGCCCATCAATCGCTGACAGTGTGCCCCATCAATTGCTGTCAGTGTGCCCCATCAATTGCTGCCAGTGTGCCCATCAATTGCTGCCAGTGTGCCCCAGCAATTGCTGCCAGTGTGCCCATCAATTGCAGCTACTGTGCCCTATCAATTGCTGCTACTGTGCCCCATCAATTGCTGCCAGTGTGCCCATCAATTGCCGCTACTGTGCCCCATCAAATGTTGCCAGTGTGCATCGCCCGGGAGTCGGGATTTACCTATCTCGCAGCGGGTCACGGTGGCGTCCTCCATGTCCACGCTGCTCGATGTCTCCGGTCCTCTCTATCAGATGTCCAATCACAGCGCCTGTAGTTTCAGCCAATCAGATGACAGGTAACCAGACCCGAGAACCTGATTGGCTGAGAGGCAGGTCAGTGTTCCTAACACAACATAACACAACACAGCATTGTGCCCGCTGTTTACCATTTTAAAAGCCTATTAGAGACTACGGCTCTAATCAGGACGCCTATTAGAGCCCGCGGCTCTAATCAGGCGCTTCCAAAAAAAAACCTGGCACTGTAATTCAGGTGCCCGGCACCTGACAAGGGGCCGGACACCCTAATAGGGGGCAGCAGCAGTGACCATAGATAGATTCATGCAATGCATGAATCTATCTATGGTGAGAGAGAGGTGACAGGAGAGAGGGGACGGCGCTCCTGCGCCCCTTTATGGACGCACCGCCACTGCTGCATAGGATGTTCTTACCATGTCTGTGTGTGATTCCTCCATATGTCACATTCTGGATGGTTAGCATAATGGTGTATAGGAGTGACTGTGATTGGACATTAGAGTGTAAATTTTTGTTTATTAAAAAAATCATACAAACATACAGCTTATTAATAAAAACATATTTACACAAAAATAAACAACAACTAAACAAAAACAAGCGTGCTTACATGAGCAAGTAAAGAAAACTGTTTCCTGACAAGATAACATAGAAAGAAACATATTTTAATGACAACAAAAAAGAGACTACAAACCCCGAACCTCAACTTAAACACAATCCAGGCTAAGAAACATTTTGAGTTTTAATCGCCATCATGATGCGATTCCAAACCCCCCCCCATTAACCCCTCCCCCCACATCATTCATCCCGACTTCCACATCATTCACCTTGCATTCTGCACCAGCCACTCTCATTCCCTTCCCCTTCTCAGCTCCCCCTCCACCATCATTCAATCAATCCCTCACTCCACCCCTCGGTGTCTGACGACCTCCAGCCGCAATTCTGCCATGCCGAGGAGGAGGGGTTGGCACCACCATACACGCTGGTCCAGCACTCTCCAATGCCATCACTACACTAGGAGAAACAATAGGTGCAGACACAGACTTGACAACCACACTTTCTGACACTGACTGGGGAACCACAGACTGGGGAGACCCTGACACTAGACATGTGCAATTCATTTAATTCCAAATGTGTTTTTTTTTTAACGAATTTTAACAAATTCGTTAATTTCGAAATTTCCGAATTTCCGAAAAAAGCAAAAAAAACAATGAAACAAAAACAAACACATTTTTTGTCAGTGCACATGTCTAACTGACACCACAGAGGGCCTCACAGACACAGATTCTGACGGGACAGAGACACTAGGATCCCCTGGTACAACCTCCGCCAACCCAGACTCTTCTCTATCCAGACGGAAGAATTCCTCCACCAACTCTGGCTTATTGTGCAAAGCCTCAGGGCACCGGCTATAAGGGTGACTGACCTTATCACATAGGTTACATTTAATGTTGTTACAGTCCCTTGCCAGATGCCCCAGCATTGCAGTATGCCACAAAGGGCACTTCTGTTCTGGACAGGAAGAGGAGAAATTCCCTTGACTCCACATTTATGGCACAGCTTTGGTTGACCAGGGTAGAAGACAGTAATCCTATCTCTACCAATAAAGGCAGGAGGAGGGCAAATGCTGGACCACATTCCCTTACACACTCAACCTCATTGACACTGACCACCCACCCGTCCAGATTCCTCTATCATCCACTATCTTTTTTAGGGGACACAACGTTTCACCAAACCTCCTCAGCCAGACCCATAAATCCTCAGGGGGTATAGACTCATTCCTTTTCAGGATAGTCACATTTTTTTATCAAAGGCTGTCGTGAGACAACTTTGGGGACAAGCCCCTTCCAGTCTGGCTGGCCCCCATATACATGCTCAAATGGCTCCCAAAACAGATCCAGCAATTCTGGACGCACAAATGACAAATCATATTCAAAGGAACCAGTCGAAATAAGAGCATAAATATCCTCCGCCTTAAATCCCATGGCTAGGATCTTATCCACAATCACCCTCCTGATAGGTGGAATACCTCCCCCTTCCCATCTGAGCTGTACCACATGTCTGCGTTTAATAGAAGAAGGTGCGTTAGGTGAAAGTCGCACAACTGGCTCCCTTCCAGCAGCATGACTTTGTCCAGACACAGCCTTAGCATAATTCCTAACTGGGACAGATGACACATTACTGGCTGCATAGGAACCTCTGAAAGAAATCTGGTTTGGTAAATTACCCACCACTTGATCTCCCTCCTCTCATCTAGCACAACCATCCCGCTCACCATAGTCCCAGAAGTACCACAGATACCAGCAGTCCCTTCATCAAGTAATGTCTTCTGTTTAGAAAGAACACCAGCTATTTCAGGATTCAGTTTCAGTTTCTGCAGTTTCAATGTTTATGCGACATTCCTGCCCTGCACTGTTAGTGTCCATGTGGGACTCCTCGCAGCCAGATAATCCTGCATTCCCTGCTGATTGCAAGGATCTGTTGTCAGGTGCAATCTCAGGAAAGTCCTCCACACACAGAGAGATTTTCAGCAAGCACTCCTTTATCTTGATCCTCATCTGATGAGTCGGTGCCGCTCAAGGCATTTCTGTAATGGCCTGCAGCAATCTGCCATTTTTCTCAACCTCCTCCTAAGATGACCCAGGCTGCTGGGGAGGGAGGGGGGGGGGCAGATACTGACTCAGACATGACAGATCCTGAGACAGGGGTAGTACTTGGGCCACCATGTGAAGCAACTTCCTTACCCCCCATCCATACTGTCGCCATTGCTCTGGTATCCACCCTCTGGCTGCTACTGGCACAGGCACTTTTCTTCATCTATATAATCAAAAATTCCGCGCTAGAAAAAAATAAAACATAAGCAGCAGTAAATAGTGCGACAACACTGAATAGAAATAAAAAATAAATTAAACCGCGCTAAGTAAAAATAATGTGAATAGTTGATATGGTGGAAATTTTCACTACCACACACAAAAATATATATTAAAAAATTATAAAGGACAAAAAATCAGAAGGCTAATGAATAAGGAAAGTCCAGATATCCCATGAAATAGGATCAATCACCAAATGGCAAAATATTTCAACATGTCTAGATACCAGTCCAAAGATTATGAGCTTGAGTTGCCCTTACCAGAACATCAATTCAAATAGATGGATGGCTAAAACCCAGCCAGGGCCTTTGGGGTGGAAACCAATCTGCTCTGTCCGTTTTCAAGATGTAATTCCCTCAATGAATGCAGGAGAGAAAACAACACAAAAGACTGGCCATAGTGTAGTATAGTCAGATGTTAATGTGGACATACAGACATACCAACACCCTGGTGAGCACACAAAAAAAAGGGGGGGGGGGGAGTGAAAAACCCACCACCGTGGCTGTAGATTGCGCTTACCGACTCACAGTGGTAACCGGGCTCTATATCATACTAGGAGCTGATCGATGGATGACAGAGAACAACTGATTCACCCGCTGTAGTCAGGAATCCATGCCATCAGTACATGACCCAGAATAAAAATAAACTATCCATGGTGTAATACGTTTGAGAAAGGTTTTAATAAATAAAGTAATGCACTTACAGAATAGAAGGATGTATATCGCATAAAATACAAGACGCCGGCCAGCATAAAAACACAAGAGCGGAGCTCGTCCTACTTCCTGGTCACGTGGTAGCGTCGCTGCGTGCGCCACCCAGACGCGTTTCGTCATCAAATGGACATTTTCAATTCGTCCCCATTGACCCAATCCCATCAGTGACCCAATCCCATTGCAGTTGCTCCAGAGCTTAGTAAATAAGGTAAATCTTCACTTTGCAAAAAATATCCAATCACACGTAAGGGAAATAAAAAATACAAAAAATGTATTTTTGCTTGCACATGATTGGATGGTGAAAGTTCTCCCACATTTACTAATCTCTGCAGCAACTGCACTTGCAAAAGTGCACAGTCTGTTTGCCCTTAGTAAATCAGCCCCAGTGTTTCTTGTACAGCACTGCAGAATGTGTCAGAGCTATATATGTATATTATTATAATAATAGTGTGTGACAGTAGTGGGGACAGTAGTGAGTAAGCTCCTCTGGTGCAGAGATTGATGTTAATACTGGCTCAGTGTTCTCCGTACAGCGCTGTGGAATATGTCAGAGCTATATAAATGTGTAATAATAATAGTCTGTGACTGTGGTAGGACATTAGAGTGTAAGTTCCTCTGTTATAAAGACTGCTGTGACTGTCTCAGTATTTTTTCTGTACAGCACTATGGAATATGTCAGAGCTATATGAATGAATCAAAATAGTGTGTAACTGTGGTAGGGACATTAGAGTGTGAGCTCCTCTGGTGCAGGGACTGTTGTGACTGGCTCAGTGTTTTCTATACAGCACTATGGAATATGTCAGAGCTATATGAATGAATAATAATAGTGTGTGACTGTGGTGGGGACACTAGAGTGTGAGCTCCTCTGGTACAGAGACTGATGTGACTGCCTCAGTGTTTTCTGTACAGCACTATGGAATATGTCAGAGCTATATAAATGAATCAAAATAGTGTGCAACGGTTGTAGGGACATTAGAGTGTGAGCTCCTCCGGGGCAGAAACTTTTGTGACTGGCTCAGTGTTTTCTGTACAGCACTATGGAATATATCAGAGCTATATGAATGAGTAGTTAATTAATTTATGACTGTATTGGGGACTTTAAAGTGTAAGCTCCTCTGGTGCAGAGATTGCTCTGACTGACTCAGTGTTTTCTGATGTGGATGGTCTACGCACTTTGGAAGTTGTTGTGGAATTTGTTGGTTTTACATAAATGAAGACAAGAGAAAAGTGCTTGAGGCTCTGAAGACTGTTTGGTGAATTTGTCGATCTCCCAGGATTCTCAGCGGCATTGTCTGCGGTCCTGGAACAGCTCATTACTTCCCTCCCCTGGATTGGACCTGCCTGAGTTTCTGCTGCTTGTTATTACCTGTAGCTGCATATGGCGGCTCCCCGCTCCATCCAGCCATCTCCAGCCTGTGTAATGTAGCACAATGATTTCCTATTTTCTGCAGCAGTGAACACGACACGAAGAGAGATCTCGCTGGCGGCACTGCAGACAAACAAACTGATTACCAAATACCGCATCCTCAGAGCGCCCTTCTACAACTCCTCCAATTGACAGCATTACATTAAAGTGGATGGAAACCCAACCACTAAAATCTCATAGAATCTTTTTTTCATGTTGCTGTTATTTCAAAAGTCATTTTTAATCTTTTATTTTAATACTGCATCTTTTACTAAAATCATTAAAAAAATCCCTGGTGATCCTGCTATGACATTCCTTTTTCAGGCACTTCCTGTTATAGGGTGACAACACTCTGTCCCTGTCTCCCAGTTGTGCCCCTATGTTGTCACCTTGTCACGTGGTCTTCCAATGGAGACAACAAGTGGCCGTTTCAACACACATTACACAGGTCACAGATGTTGTCAACATCAGGAAATCCCCTAAATTGGTTGTGATGTTTTTTATTTACCTTAATGAATTCTCTGCATTAAAGTGTTACTAAACCCAGGACCCTGCTTTCAATATATATCTGGTCTCCCACAGTACACAGAACATGGAAATGCAATAATTTTAGTAAATATAAACTGCTAAATACCTTTTCTCATCAGCAGTACAGTACATACAGCGGGTAAAATAAGTATTGAACACGTCGCCATTTTTCTAGGTAAAAATATTTCTAAAGGTGCCTATTGACATGAAATTTTTACCACATGTCGGTAACAACCCATGCAATCCATCCATACAAAGAAACCAAAACAAATAAATTCAGAAATTACGTTATGTTTAATAAAATGGAATGACACAGGGAAAAAGTATTGAACGCGTGAAGAAAGGGAGGTGCAAAAAGGCATGGAAAGCCAAGACAACAGCTGAAACCTATCAGCTGTCAGGGCTGGGCTCAGCCCTTCCTTCTCTTAGCTGGCCGCTCTGCTGTCGGCTAATTGCCAGCTCCTATCTCTCCTGTCTCAGCTGTTGATGATATCCTGCTCGTCAGTCCTGCCTACTTAAGCCGTCCAGTCCAGAGGAGCTCTGTCTTCGCCTTTAACAACATCACAGAAACTATCTCCTGCGATCCTGTTCAAGACTTGCTTTGCTTACATCCCTTCTGGCTCAAGATCCTGCTTGCTGTTCCACTACATTGATCCTTGACTTCTGGCTTGGTTGACTATCTGTTCCGTTTACTGAACTTTGGCTATGTTTGTTCTTCTTACTTTTATTAATAGCCTCCCTGGCGGTTTTCCCGAGTGTGGCTCGGGGTTGAATTTCAGCACCATTAGCGGTAACCCCCGAGCCACACCCGGGATTACATCTCAGGATCCTGGTGCAGTATACTTACCTTAGCCCCAGGATCCTGCAATGTTCCCCTGCTGTGTCTGTGGGCTCTGTCCCCCACGCCGATGTCCTGTGTGCCGGGCTCCGTTCCCTGCGATTGTCGCGACGCACGGGGGCGGAGCCTGGCAGCAAATTCAAAAAAGTGAAAATTCATAACACATACAGTACTGTAATCTTACAGATTACAGTACTGTATGAAATCATTTCACCTCCATTTTGTCCCTAGTGCTTTGTCCAATGCCCTGCATGCAGTTTTATATGATATATACTGTTCTTTCTGCCTGGAAACTGGAGATTGTCCATAGCAACCAAAAAGTGTCCCTTTACGTCAAAAGTGGTTTTAGACCAGCTAGAAAACAGCGATAGTAAATTAGAACACTTGCAGAATTGAGCGATAGTGAATCGTTGGGAAATTTATTTTATTATTATTATATTATTATTTTTTATAATTATTTATATTTGTTTATTATATTATAATTTATGATTTTGTTTTTCAAACTTCATCATACCCTGGATATCTACTAGACTCTTGTTTGGACAGATCTAAGTGTGTTATTGCTAAGAATTACATGCCTACAATATAAAACGCCAAATTTCTATGCAAAATAATTGTACCGCTTTGAGACGCAAAAATCTGAAATAATCATACCGCCAGGGAGGTTAAACAAGTGTTATTTAACTGTACTTCTGTCTTGGCCGGATTTCATGGTTTCTGAAATCAGCATCTAGAAAGTAATCCTGCCCCTTGTCAGTGCAAATTAATATCAGCTGGTTCAGTCTCATCTGATGGCCTATAAAAAGGTGTCTCATTACCAAGATGTCACACAAGAAACATCTCATGTTGGGTAAAAGCAAAGAGCTCTCTCAAGACCTTCACAACCTTATTGTTACAAAACATACTGATGGCATTGGTTGTAGAAGGATTTCTAAAGTTCTAAATGTTCCAGTGAGCACTGTTGGGGCCATAATCTGGAATTGGAAAGAACATAATTTCACCATAAACCGGCCACGACAAGGTGCTCCTTGCAAGATTTCTGACAGAGGAGAGAAAAGAAATATCAGAGTTGTCCAAAAGCCAAGGAGCACTTGTGGAGAGCTTCAGAAAAACCTGGAATTATCGGGTACAACTGTTTAAAAAAAAAAAAAAAAGTAATGCACTCAACCGCCATGGCCTGTATGCACACTCACTACACAAGACTCCATTGCTAAAGAAAAAGTATGTTGAAGCTCATTTAAAGTTTGCTGCACAACATTTAGAAAAGCCTGTGAAATACTGAGAGAATATAGTCTGGTCAGATGAGACCAAAATTGAACTCTTTGGATGCCATAATACACACCATGTTTGGAGGTCAAATAGCACTGAACCTCACCCCCAAAAACACCCCCATACCAACAGTAAAATTTGGAGGTGGGAACATCATGGTGTGGGGCTGTTTTTCAGCATACGGTACTGGCAAACTTCATATCGTTGAAGGAATAATGAATAGAAAAATGTACAAAGACATTCTTGATAAAAATCTGCTGCCACCTACCAGGATGATGAAGATGAAAAGATGGTGGACATTTCAGCAAGACAATGATCACAAACACAAAGCTAAGGAAACTCTCAATTGGTTTCAAAGAAAGAAAATAAAGCTACTAGAATGGCCCAGCCAATCATCTGTCGTGAATCCAATAGAAAATCTAAGGAAAGAACTAAAGATCAGAGTTCATAGAAGAGACTCACGGAACCTTCAAGATTTGAAGACTGTGTGGAAGAATGGGCCAAAAATCACACCTGAGCAATGCATGTGACTAGTTTCTCCATACAGGAGGCGTCTTGAAGCTGTCATTATCAACAAACGATTTTGTACAAAGTATTAAGTACATTTCAGTTAGCGTGGTCAATACATTTTCCCTGAGTCATTCCATTTTTTTTACACATAACTTCATTTCTGAACATATTTGTTTTGGTGTCTTTGTATGTATGAATTACATGGGTTGTTACCGACATGTGGTGACATTTTCATATCAATAGCACCTTTAGAAATAAATTTACCTAAAAAAATGGTGACGTGTTCAATACTTAGTTTACCTGCTGTAGCAATCTTGTGACCTCTATCAGTGTCTGGCCGAGCACTGGTTAAAGCTTGTAGGAGGAGATTTCATTCTCCCCTGATGGTCCTATGAGGCTGCAGGACTCCCGACCCTCTGTCTGGACGGTGTCGATTGGTCCTGTGCTGATCACATGCCCCCTCCCAAGAAAAAAATGTGGTCACTGTGGAAGGAGGGGAGGTTTAGAGAAGACAGGATCAAACAGCATTTTTCACAACGCAGAGAATTAACCCCTTGGGTATAACAGTGAGTATAACAAGTATGCTTTACTGCATATACAGACTGATTTTACTGTTTTGGTTTTAGTAACACTAAAAAAACCTTCTGTGCACAGGATCCCCCCAGCCCCCCTAAATCCTTACCTGAGTCCAATCTTGATCATGCACTGTGCCCAAGGGCAGCGACCCTCTCCCTCCTCACTGGACATGGAGGCAGCTGCAGGCATCATCCCAATACCGTTTCTTAGAGCGGGCGATCAGCTTTCCAGGGATAACAACCGATGCGGCTAAAAGCCGCTCGGATGTTATCCCGGAGGAGCGGGAGGGGACATCCCTGCCCCCGCTGCCTCCCGCCACTTTAAATGGGCCTCCCGTCCCACCGGGAGACCCGATCCGCGATCCGGCACTTCCGGCATCTAGCCACAGACTGGAACGAAGCCGTAAACGGCTTTGTTCCAGTCTCTTGAATGTAAACACGGAAGCGACGCCACAACGTCACTTCTGGTTTACTCGGCTGCCAATGGCGCCAGATTTAAAAAAATATACAGTATTCAGAAATCACCGTTTTCAGCGATCTGAATACTTTGAAGTGCAAAGGAGGGATCGGGGGTCTTTTAGACCCCCGATCCCTCCATAAAGAGGACCTGTAACCACCTATTACTGTCACAAGGGATGTTTACATTCCTTGTGACACCAATAAAAGTGATCACATTTTTTTTTTTTTTAAACACAATTTAATAATATAAACATAAATAAGAAAAAAGAAATGTTTTAAAGCGCCCCCAACCCCGCGAGCTCGCGCAGCAAAAAAAAGCATACGGAAGTCGCGCCCGCATATGTAAACGGTGTTCAAATCACACATGTGAGGTATCGCCGCGATCGTCAGAGCGAGAGAAATAATTCTAGCACTAGACCTCCTCTGTAACTTTAACCTGGTAACCGTAAAAAAAAAAAAAAAAAATGTAAGCGTCGCCTATGGAGATTTTCAGGTACTGTAGTTTGTCGCCATTCCACGAGCCTGTGAAATTATAAAGCGTGACATGTTTGTTATCTATTTACTCAGCGTAACATCGTCTTTCACATTATACAAAAAAATTGGGCTAACTTTATTGTTTCATTTTTTTTTTAAAAATGAAAGTGTCCCTTTTCCCAAAAAGTTGCGTTTAAAACACTGCTGCACAAATACCGTGTGACATAAAATATTGCAACAATCGCCATTTTATTCTCTAGATTCTGTGCTAATATATATATATATATATAATGTTTGGGGGTTCTAAGTAATTTTCTAGCAAAAAATACTGATTTTAACTTGTAAACACCAAATGTCAGAAATGGGCTTAGGCATGAAAGGGTTAAGGGCTGGTAAAATGCAATGTATTACAATTATATTATTGGGTTTAGATATGCTTTATTAGTGGGCCCCATGCACAATTTCACTTAGACAAATGCTGCCTGAAAGCAGGCACCTACTGCCACGCTCCCTTCTTAGCTAACCCATAGTGCTCCTGGAATTCTTTATTCTGTAATAAATGTTTATTTGTGAAACAAAGGTTATAGGCATATAGTAAAAAAAAAAAAAAAACTCTATGCTTAAATAAAAAATAAGTAAAATACACCCAAAATCAATAGTTTACCTATAAAGGAGGTGATATAAACAGAGTACAGCTGAAATACACAACAGCTATTAAAGTGGAATTAAAGAATATGTAAACCCAAAATGTCATATTATTGATATGCGACTGCTGTACCATGTACTTATATGAGAAAGTATCCTGTTCTCTTTGTATTGCTTCCTTTGTGTGAAATCCCTGGTGCTCCTGCCAGTCTCTCTGCTTTCCTATTAAAAACTGACCACACTGGGAGAGTTCTGAGAACTCAGCCTACTCTCCTCCAATGACCAGACTTGTCCTGACATGCACCCCCACCCCCCATAGCAATTCACTGGGAAGATCAGTGTGCTGCTGTTGCTCCTCCCCCAGCTCCTATGCAGCTGAGAACAGAGGGAATGTGATCACTTATAAAAAAGGGGAAAAAGGTTTTAAAGTGGAGTTCCACCCAAAAGTGGAACTTCCACTCATCGGATTCCTCCCCCCCTCCGGTGTCACAGTTGGCACCTTTCAGGGGGGAGGAGGGTGCAGATACCTGTATATTACAGGTGTCTGTACCCACTTCCGGCGTAGATAGCCGCAGAATCTGCGGTTATTTACGCCACATCCTGTCCCCCCCCCCCCCCCGCTGTCTGCTGGGAAACACACGGGTCCCAGAGACAGCAGGGACCAGCCGCATTGCGCTGCGCGACTCGCGCATGCGCAGTAGGGAATCAGGAAGTGAAGCCACACGGCTTCACTTCCTGATTCCCTTCCTGAAGATGGAGGTGGCAGCACCCGAGGACCGAGAGACGGTTCGGCCTCGGGTGCCGACATCGGGGCGCCCTGGACAGGTAAGTGTCCATGTTTTAAAAGTCAGCAGCTGCAGTATTTGTAGCTGCTGACTTTTAAAAAAAAAAATTCAGCGGAGCTCCACTTTAATAATGTTTTTTAAATCTATTTACAAATATTTTTCCTTTCATTTCTATTTTAAACTGAATGGGTTGTCTTACAAGGTGATCGTTTACGATCACGATAAACGCTGTTGCATAGAGTTTTTTCCATAATGTGCAAGTACTATTTGCACATCATGGCAGACTTACTTGCCAAAGCAGCCCACTTTAGCATGCCTTGGCTACAAAGTTTTTTTTCCGATACATTGCAGACACATATCTCCCAATGTTTTAAGATGGGGATAAGGGACACCAATTAGCAAACGTATGTAGACATAGGACACACCCCCTTAAAGGAGAATTATGCAAAAAAAAAAGATTGGTTAAACCCACAAGTGCTTTTTTTACCACTATTATTCCTTTATACAGGGCCTTTGAAGTTTACAAATGCAGCAATTTAGAAATTGGATGAAAGCTTTAGCACTGGGAAACACTTTTTGAAAGCTAAAGAGTACATTTTATATACAAATATATGGATCAGACCAAAATGAGGGACAAATGAGGAGGACTTTGTTCCAAATCAGGGACAGTCCCTTGAAATCAGGGACAGTTGGGAGCTATTCGGACATCTTCTTCCAGGTTTAGCGTCTTTAGTCATCTTGATTGGCCAGCCCGGGGTGGAGTAACTCAGGAGTTAAAGTGTTTGTTAACCCAACACTTCATATTCCTGATATGTGACTGCTGTACCATGTACTTGTATGAGAAAGTATCCTGTTCTTTTTTTTTATTGCTTCCTTTGTGTGAAATCCCTGGTGCTCCTGACAGTCCCTCTGCTTTCCTATTAAAAACTGACCACACTAAGCAGGAGAGAACACCATGGTCAGTTCTCTAGGTATGTTGGGAATTCAGTGTGCTCTCCTCCAATGATCAGACTTGTCCTGAAATGCCCCCGCTACACAGCCATTCACTGGGAAGCTCAGTGTACTGCTGCTTTTCCTCCCCCAGCTCTTATGCAGCTGAGAACAGAGGGAATATGATCACTTATACAAAAGTGAAAATGTATTTATAATGTATTTTTACATCTTTACAAAAATGTTTTGCCTTTCATTTCTATTTTAAATTGAATGGGTTGTTTTACAAGGTGATAGTTTACAATCACTTTACTTCATCCCAATACCTGGAAGATCCTGGCACTGTGGACTAAGCTGAGCATTGGGCATATGCCTGCTGCATTGCTAGCAAACAGGTAAGACTTTATTTTTCAGAGAAAGAGTGGAGTTTTTATACAATAATATTTCCTAGGACACCTATTTGGTTGGCTGCACAAAGGCAAACCTGCAATTCTAGTAAATTCTGTAGCCCTGAGCCAATTATCCCACACTCCAGAGAATGCTAAGAATGCGTCACCGCCAGGTGTGTGCTCAGAACACCGAGGAACAAAGCAAGTCATACCCAGAACAGACTGACCCCCCGGGTGTGGAGAATGATGTACGACAACTGAGCAGACACAGGAGTGGGGGGGTGCCCAGAGCGACCAATCACGTTTCATCTGCAATTCTGTCAACTGCATCAGAAGGAATTTGATTGGCTACAGGGAGGGGGACACTTTCAATTTTCCTTGCTCTGGTTTTCACAATTCAGCTTAAAGGAAAACTTCAATCAGGGGAAACATTGGCAGCAAATTTGTGTAGAGCTGGTGTATCTGCACCAAACATTAAACTGATTGTAAAGGTTCTTTTTTTTTTTTTTTTTTATATCAAACATATCATACTTACCTCCACTGTGCAGCTCGCTTTGCACAGAGTGGCCTCGAACCTCCTCTTCTGGGGACCCCGGCGGCTCCCGCAGCTCCTCCCCACATCAGATAACCCCCTAGGAGAAGCGCTCTCCCGGGGGGTTTACCTTGCGGGCGTGCTCCCGAGTTCAGCATTTGCATCCATAGACGCGAACGCCAGACTCAGCCCCGCCCCCTGGCGCCCACATCATTGGATTTGATTGACAGCAGTGGGTGCCAATGGCTGTGCTGCTATCAATCTATCCAATCGAGAGCCGAGAACCCCGGGCAGAGGAAGAGCGCATCTCCATCGGGTGAAATTCCAGGGCTCAGGTAAGTAAAAAAGGGGGGGGGGGGGCTGGGGGACCGGTCACTGACAGGTGTTTTTTCACCTTAATGCATAGGATGCATTATGGTGAAAAAACACAAGAGTTTACAACCCCTTTAACCAATTCAGCCCCGGAAGATTTGGCTGCTCAATGACCAGAGCACTTTTTGCGATACGTCACTGCGTCGCTTGAACTGACAATTGCGCGGTTGTGCGACATTGTACCCAAACAAAATTGACGTCCTTTTTTCCCACAAATAGGGCTTTCTTTTTGTGGTATTTGACCATCTCTGCGGTTTTTATTTTTTGCGCTATATGTGACATTTTGGCAGACACATCGGACACTTTTGACACATTTTTGGGACGATTCCTGGAAGTGGGGAACGGTACCTGTTTCCCCCTCCCCCTGAAAGGTGCCAAATATGGCACCGGAAGAGGGGGAGGAGACGGATAAGTGGAAGTTCCACTTTTGAGTGGAACTCCGCTTTAAAGTGTTACTGAACCCACAACAGTAAAATCAGTCTGTATATGTAGTAAAGCATGCTTGTTATACTCACTGTGGAACCTAAGGGGTTAATCCTCTGCATTGTGTAAAAAAACAGTTTGATCCTGTCTTCTCTGATCCTCCCCTTCTTCCACTGTCCCCTGATAATTTCCTGATAACACAGAGTCTATGGAGTCAGGCTGCACATGCTCAGTTCAGTGTGTATTGCTAGAGAGGTTTTTGTTTTTTTTTCTTGGGAGGATGCACATGATCAGCACAGGGCCAATCAGCACTGTCCAGACAGAGGGTCAGGGGTCCTGCATCCTGATAGGACAGTCAGAAAACTCCTCCTACAAGCTTTAACCAGTGCTTGTCTGAACACTGATAGAAATCACATGACTGCTATATACTGCTGATGAGAAAAGGTATTTAGCGGTTTATATTTACTAAAACTATTGCATTTCCATGTTCTGTGTACTGTGGGAGACCAGATATAGTGAATGCAGGGTCCTGGGTTTAGTAAAACTTTAAATATCGCATGCCTGGACCACTACTTAATTACCACGTGCATTTATTTATTTATTTCCTTTTGATATTTGACTTTAACACTGTTTCATGCAGTATTTACCGAGCGTTTTTGCCTTATGCAGTAAATACCACATAAGGCAATAGTAAATCGTCATTTTCAGGATCGCATGCGGTATTTGGGAAAACACCTAAATACCACATGCGATCTGCTTTGGTGAACAGAGCCCAATATGTCAAGTGTTATACCAATATAACTGCAGAGATGTAATTGGGCCCTGAAACTCCATTTCTAGCACCTGTTGTTTTGATTTCAGACTGATTGTGGTTGGGGCTGCACCGCTGCAGCCTTCTATGATATGCAGGGCTTTTTTCAGCAGGAACTAGGGGGAACTCAGTTCTACCACCTCTGGCTCAGGTCTTCTGCTCCCTGCTCACCACTATCACTTGGTAACACTGAAGTCCAGCTTCTGCGTTTACAAGTGTTGGCTCTTCTCCCAGTAGCTCCCACAGGTCAGATCTCCTGCGCAGATCCCACTAAGTGCCGGACAGGGACAAGAGAGATACAGAACAGGTGCCCAGGGTTCAGTGCAGTCATGGGCAGGAGAGGGTGCCTGGTAGGCTGCACCCTCTGTGGTCTCCATTTTTTCCCTGGTGACCAGTTGTTGAAGCTACTACTGCATAATCTTCCATGCAAGTGACTGTAGTATAGTATAGTATGCTGGGAGGTACTACAGCCGGATAGGTGTTTCAGCTTAAAATTGCAACAAAGGTAAGACATATGACAGATGGTGGAGCTTTTAAGGAGGGGGGAGAAAATGAGGGCAGTGGAGGGAGGGGGTTGTATGCAGAGGGAAGAGCTACTATTTGATGCCATTTGGAAGGTATGTGAGTGTGGCAGGCATGGTTGAGTTCCTGCACCTATTCTCTGAGAAAAAAAGCCCTGATGATATGATTCTGTGTTGTGCAACCTCCCTCCTATGCTCTTATATGTGGGGGCGGTGCTAGAATCAAAGCACATACTGACTGCATTTCTATGGGCTTAGGTGCACAGCTATTTAGAAGATGGAGAAGTGAAAGTTTTGTGCCGTGGATTAAGTCCAGATGGCAAAATGTTTCACTGGTGTTTACATTTTATTATCGCCGAGGTGTGATGTATAGGGATATATGAAAGAAGATTGTCAGTGTTGCTATTACCCACCAATCACATCCCACTCTTCATTTTTTTGTGACGGCATGGGAAATGCAAGCAAACACTTTATTGGTTGCTACAAGAACTTTCTATACACAATTCAAACATTGCTGGAAAAAAAAAGTAATCCGTCCATCTTGTACTATATCAGTCAGCCGTCTGTCCGCAGTGCGTGGTACGCGGCGTTTGTGGCTTTGCACTGGCACTGTTTCCAGAAACAACTCTCTGTTTTCTGGGAAGCTTCAGACAATTTGTGAAGTTTGCTCTGTTTTTTCTGTTAGCAGCTCACACCCAAAATTCTTATCATCTGTAACAATTCCTGTCTGCCTCCTGGGACTGCACCCTTATCATCAGTCACACAATACCAGACAAGATCTGTTATGTACTGGGAGCACTGAACTGGGGGCCTGGATGGAGTCTCAGTCCCCTAAACCCCCCCCCCCCCCCCCAGCCATGGAGATGGGACCTTCGGGACCACTTAACTTGAGCTTGCCTTTAGGATTGTGACACTATTTTACAGTTCAAACAACCTGAACTTCCCCAGAGTGTCTGATACATCAGGTTTTTCGAGGAAATATCATAACTTCATTAGCAGGACTGCGGCAGTCTGGGTTAAACATTACCCTGCACTCTACATTCCTTCCATTTTAGTTTATACGGTGAACTCGACAACCCTCTTAAAATTTCAAAAGGTGAGCAGACATTCAACGCAAACCCAGAACAAAACAACCTAACAAAATCACAATAACAAAACGCCAATTTAACCACTTAAAGACCAGCCTCGTTTTGGAATTTAGGTGTTTACATGTTTAAAACAGGTTTTTTTGCTAGAAAATTACTTAGAACCCCTAAACATTATATATTGTTTTTTTTCTAACACCCTAGAGAATAAAATGGCAGTCATTGCAATACTTTTTTTCACACCGTATTTGCGTAGCGGTCTTACAAGGGCACCTTTTTCGAATAAAAAAATAAGACAACAGTAAAGTTAGCCCAATTTTTTTTATACTGTGAAAGATAATGTTACACCGAGTAAATTGATACCCAACATGTCATGCTTCAAAATTGCGTCCGCTCGTGGAATGGCGTCAAACTTTTACCCTCAAAAATCCATATAGGTGACGTTTAAGAAATTCTACAGGTTGCATGTTTTGCGTAAAACAGAGGAGGTCTAGGGCTAGAATTATTGCCCTCGCTCTAACGATCGCGGCGATACCTCACATGTGTGGTTTGACCACCATTTTCATATGGGGACGCTACTCACGTATGCGTTCGCTTCTGCGCACAAGCTCGTCGGGACGGGGCGTTTAAAAAAAAAAAATTTTCTTATATATTTTACTTGATTTTATTTATTTTTACACTGTTTTTAAAAAAAAATTGGGTCACTTTTATTCCTATTGCAAGGAATGTAAACATCCCTTATAATAGAAAAAAGTATGACAGGTCCTCTTAAATATGAGATCTGGGGTCAAAAAGTCTTCAGATCGCATATTTGGACTTAAATGCAATAAAAAAATTAAAAAAAATGTCATTTGAAAAAATGACTTAGAAAAAATGTGGCTTTAAGACGTATGGGCGGAAGTGACGTTTTGACGTCGCTTCCGCCCTGCAGTGTCATGGAGACAGGTGGGGGCCAGCTAGGGAATGGACGTAATCTCCTCCACGGCTCCGGTAAGTGGCGGAGGGCCCCGGATCGCGGCGGGAGGGGGGCCCCTCTCCCGCCACCGATAAAAGTGATATTGCGGCGAATCCACCGCAGAGACCACTTTTATCTTGAATCCGACCGCCGGACGAAAACGGGGATACCGGGGTTATGGCAGCTGGCTGCTGCCATAACAACGATATCCGCTTCCAAAAAAGGGACGTATATGTACATGCGCCGGTCGGCAAGTGGTTAAAAACAACAGCAACTTGGCAACACAACACCGCAAAAACAAAATAGCACAACTATAGGGAAACAGCCTTACGGCAACTTAACAAATCAACAACATAACAATCACAACAATACCAAAAACATCACTACAAAAAAATGGAGAGAAAAAACAAAAACTCAATAACACAACAAAACAACACTATAACAAAATGCAATAGTTTGATAACACAACAAAACAACACCATAACCAAATGCAAACCTCCCAACTGTCCCTGATTTCGAGGGACTGTCCCTGATTTGGAGCAATGTCCCTCTGTCCCTCATTCCTCCTCATTTGTCCCTCATTTTTGTCTGATCTGTATAGATGTTTATAAAATGCACTTTGTATCTATCAAAAAGTGTTTCCCAGCACTAAACATTTCATCTGTTTTCTAAATTGCTGCATTTGTAAATTCCAAAAGCCAATATGAAGGAATAGTAGTGGTAAAAAAGCACTTGTGGGTTTAACCAATCTTGTTTTTTTGTACAATTCTCCTTTAAGGGGGCGTGGCAGGGTGTGTGTCCTGTGCCTGCATACTTTTGCTGATTGGTGTCCCTCATTCCCATCTCAAAATGTTGGGAGGTATGCAAATGCAACAACTCAATAAAACAACGAAACAACACCATAACACAAGGCAACAACTCAACACCACAACAACAAAACTACACAAAGTAACAACACCATGAGAAATCAATGAGACTGTAAAAAATAAAAAATAAAAGCAACAGAAAAAGACAACACAACAAGGCAATACAATACAGTAATAACAACACAACATGGCAACCACACAACAGCATCCCAACAAAAATGGCAATAACAAAACAGAAGATTAAAACAATACAACACAAACAACAACAAAAATCCCACATAACATACAAAAATAACAAAAACAATCATTTAAAAAAACTGAATAACATAGCAATACAGCACAATGCAACAAAAACTAAAGCTAAATCTTAACAACCACACAGCAGTTTAATACCAAAAATCATAATAGCAAAATAACACAATACCTACAACAAGAAGTGACAAAAAACAACAACATAATATCACAAAAAACAAAACAAAATAACAAAACCCACAATAACAAAGCAACCCATCAGTACAATAACACAACAACAATACCTTAACCACTTGACCTCCTAAAGGTTTTAGGCTGGGTTAACACTATTGCGAATTGAATGCGATTTTCCCCACATCCAATTCGCATAGCAGGAGATTGTGATTGTGGAGTGCTCTCCATGGAGGCGGTTCACACATCTCCGCAGAAGCTCTTTGGTCCGTTTCAGGTCCGAATTCAGCCCAGAATTCGGGCTGAAATCAGACCTGAAACAGTGAATGAAGACGCACCGGACTCCTGCTGTGAGCTGGAGCGTGCTGCGGTGTGAACCCAGCCTTACTCCTTTCATGGCCAAAGCATTTTTTTGCTATTCAGCACTGCACTGCTTTAATTGGCAATAGCATGGTCATGCAACACTGTACCCAAATGAAATTTATATAATTTTTATTCACACAAATATACCCCAAACCTTTTTGGTGTTATTTGATCATCACTGGGTTTTTCATTTTTTATTATATAAACGATAAAAAAAAAACAATTTTGAAAAAAAAAACCCCAATAGTTTCTACTTTCTGTTATAAAACATATTTTAAAAAAATGTATAAAAAAAATCTAATTTTTCATAAATTTAGGCAAAAAGGTATTCTACATGTCTACATGTCTTTGATAAAAAAAATCCCAATAAGGCTGGGTTCACACTGGTGCGAAAATCCTGTGCAGGTTCCCGCATCGCACCCGAATTGCAGACAGTTCACACAAACATCTGCAAACCGCTGCGGGTGTCAGTGTATGCTAACTTTGTAATGGTACAGGAATCGGATTGCCTAGGTGTAAACACCCATGCGATCCGATTCCAGTACGGATCAAAAAAAGGGTCCTGTACCATATTTGGTCCTAATGCGATGCAAATTCAGCCATACAAACTGTATGGCTGAATCTGCATCGCACAGACATCGCATGTTATCTGCACAACAATGCGGTGCGTATCACATGCAATATCTGTGTTCGCACCAGTGTAAACCCAGCCTTAAGCCCCGTACACACGATCGGATTGTTTGCCAACAAAACCGTGGACTTTTGTCCGAAGAGCGTTAGCCCAAGCTTGTTTTGCATACACACAGCACACAATTGTGTGCCAACAATTCCGAACGTAGTGACGTGCTACGTGGTTTTTCAGCTCTTTAGCGCCACCCTTTGGGCTCCTTCTGCTAATTTCGTGTTAGTAGAAGTTTGGTGAGTGTTGATTCGTGCTTTTCATTTCGCGCTTTTCAGTTCGTTTCTGAACGACCATTCGTCAACCAGACATATTGCGGAATCGGAGGAGATAACATGTTATTTATTATTGCTTTGGAATTATTGCTTTGACATTATTTTTTTGGTTGAATAATGATTTGATTTGGTATATTTTCTATATTTTTGGATGCATAGAATACATTTTTTGGTTAAGTTCTATTGGCAGATAGCATGTCTAATATTATTTGTTTTCTTTATTTAATGTACAATAAAAAAATTGTGTAGAATAATACTTGGCTATGTGTTTTACATCAAATGAGAGTTTGGGAGTAGGCAGTTACATTAAAAAAAATACAATGTAAAATTGACAAGGGACACCAACATAGTTGTATCTTTGATCTTAAAAACTACGGGATAATGGTGTTGTGGTAACTTGCCCAAATAAAAAAAAAAAAAGCTTAATAATATTATTCTTGATATCACTAGGTAAAAAAGCCTTTGAAGATTCGTTTGCAATATCTCCATCAGTATCACCAGCAAAGCAGCTTCATTATTATCCCATTAAAGAAGAAGAGAATTGTGCGCTGTATTTCGAGATTTCATAATTTGCCACGTCACGAATGTTAATTCTCCTTTACGAATGCTAGTTTAAAAGAGCGACCGCTTCTGGCTCGTCCTTCCTTCCGAGCATGCGTGTTTGTACTTTGTACTTTTGTCAGACGGACTTGTGTACACACGCTCGAAAATCCGACAACACACATTTGTCCGTGGAAAATTTGAAAACCTGCCATCCAACATTTGTCCGCAGAAAATCCGACAACAATTGTCCGATGGAACATACACACGGTCGGATTTTTCGCCAACAGCCTGTCATCGAACATTTCCCGTTGGAATGTTTGATCGTGTGTGTACGAGGCTTAAGTATTTATTAATTGGTTTGAGTGAAAGTTATAGCATCTACAAACTATGGTATATATATACTGGAATTTACTCAGCTATAGACCCTATACTGTAATGGCGGTGATCAGCAATTTATAGTGTGTCTAAGATAGGGTGGTGGGAAATCTGGCGCTAACAGACTTTATCTGGGAGGGTCACTTACTGACATGGCTATTGACACTAATACAGTGATCAGTGATAATACTATACACTGCCACTGTACTAATGACACTGGCTGGGAAGGGGTTACCATTTAGGGGCAATCAAGGGGTTAACTGTGTGCCTAACACATGTATTGTGTGTAATGTGTGCTGCTTTTACTTACTAATCTGGCTGTTTTTTCTCCCTGCTTTTCTGATAGAAAAAACAGCCAGATCGCTGTTCTCTGTACACAGAGATCATAATGTTGGTACAGTATGTATATAAGTACTTGTGTATATATAGTACATGGACACCCGCTCACATCATCACACTGCAAGTCTCCTATTATATGTACAGACCAGTGTCACAAGGGAATATGTATATCAGGCATAGAATCTCATACAGAATATTGGAATCTCTCATTAAAGCCCTTACAAGATAAGGGTACAGTTCCCCCTCCGATGTTCTTGGTCTGGGTTTGGCCATCTTTCATTATAAGTGCAGAAAGATTTGTCTGTATCCAATACCGCTCTTCATGGAGGGGCAATAATGAGGTTGGGCCTCATAATCTGTAATGTACATCATGGCCCCATATATCTGACATGTCATGATTAGGTCACTCTTACGACATGTCAGTGGTGGATGTGACCGATCACACATAGTCTACTTCCTGTGGACCTCAGGAAAAGTCCTTGTGATTGGTGACATCACAGTGGAGTGTCATCAGAGTTATTTCCTTTCATTTCAAAACACATAGGGCCCTTCCCTCCTCTTCACATGTATGTGGCAGCTATGCCAGCTCATACGTGAATCACCGTTTATCTGTCTGGTCATGTGATACACCTACACAGCCACAGGACAAAGTTCTTCTGCAGAGTGTGGAGTCACACGTATGTCAGCCTGGGCTCCCTCCTTCGTTACCTCCAGGAGAACCGAGAATACTGTTTGTAAATACAGCAGTGTAATGCAAATGCTGCACAGAGGGCTGGGGGCCCCAAACACATGGAGCCCATTTTAAGACTGAAGAGTCCAAAACACACAGAGTCTATTATAAGGTTTAGGGGCCCAAAACAAACAGAGCCTGTTATAGGGCTGAAGGGTCCAAAACACATCTAGACTATTATAGGGATAAGGGAACCAAAAACATATAGAGACTTTTATAGGGCTGATGGGCCCTAAACATATGGAGCCTATTATAAGACTGAGGGGCCCAAAACACACAGAGCCTATTATAAGGCTAAGGGGCCCTAAACACACAGAGTCTGTTATAAAGCTGAGGGCCCTAAACACCCAGAGCCTATTATAAAGCTGAGGGCCCTAAACACATGGAGCGCCTTTTATAAGGCTGAGGGGCCAAAAACACACGGAGCCTATTATAAGGCTCAGGGGCCCTAAAATCACAATTATAAAGTTTAGGGGCCCCAAACACACTGAGAATATAATAGGGTTGAGGAGCCCAAAACAAACAGAGCCTGTTATAGGGCTGAAGGGCCCAAAATACATGTTGACTATTACAGGAATGAGGGGACCAAAAACATATAGAGACTTTTATAGGGCTGAGTGGCCCTAAACATATGGAGCCTATTATAAGGCTGAGGGGCCCTAAACACAGGGAGTCTATTATAAAGCTGAGGGGCCCTAAACACACGGAGCGCTTATTATAAAGCTGAGGGGCTAAAAACACACGGAGCCTATTCTAAGGCTGAGGGGCCCAAAACACATGGAGGCTCAGCCTATCATAAGGCTGAAGGGCCCTAACAACACAAAGCCTATTATAAGGGTTAGGGGCTCTAAACACACTAAGCCTATTTTAAGGCTGAGGGGCCCTAAGCACACGGAGTCTATTATAAAGCTGAGGGCCCCTTAACACATGGAGCGTCTATTATAAGGATGAGGGGCTCAAAACACACGGAGCCTATTATAAGGCTGAGGGACCAAAAACACATGGCCTATTATAAGGTTTAGGGGCCCCACAAACACTGAGCCTATTATAGGGTGGAACAGCCTAAAACAAACAGAGCCTATTTTAGGGCTGAAGGGCCCAAAACACATGGAGCCTATTATAAGGCTCAGGGGCCCTAAAAATTCAAAGCTTATTATAAAGTTTAGGGGCCGCAAACAGCCTATTATAGGGTTGAGTAGCCCAAAATAAACAGAGCCTGTTATAGGACTGAAGGGCCCAAAACACATGTAGACTATTATAGGATGAGGGGGTCCAAAAACATACAGAGACTTTTATAGGGATAAGGGTCCCAAAAGACAAGGAGCCCATCAGAGGGCTGAGGGGCCAAGAACACAGGAAGACTGTTATATGGTCAAGGGGGCCAGAACACATGGAGCCTATTATAGGACTAAGGGTCCAGAACACACAGAGCCTGTGATAAGGATGAGGGGCCCAGGTCACAGGGAGCCTAATATAGAGCTTAGGTTTCCAAAACACATGGAGTCCATTATCAGGCCAATGGGCCAACAACACAGAGAGTCTATTATAGAGCCAATGGGACAAGAACACATGGAGATTTTTTTAGGGCTGAGAGCCCAGACCACACAGAGCCTGTGATAAGGCTGAGGGGCCCAGAACATGGAGCCTAATATAGGGCTGAGGTTACCAAAACACATGGAGTCCATTATCAGGCCAACGGGCCAATAACACAGAGAGTCTACTATAGAGCCAATGAGACAAGAACACATGGAGCTTTTTTTATGGCTGAGAGCCCAGACCACACAGAACCTGTGATAAGGCTGAGGGGCCCAGAACATGGAGCCTATTATAGGGCTGAGGTTCCCAAAACACACAGAGTTCATTATAGAGCTGATAGGCCAACAACACGGAGAGTCTATTATATGACCAAGGGGACCAGAACGCATGGAGCCTATTATAGGGCTGAGGGGCCCAGAACATGGGGCCTATTATATGGCTTAGGGGCCGAGATCACATGGAGCCTAATATAGGGCTAAGGGGCCCAGGTCACAGGGAGCCTAATATAGGGCTTAGGTTTCCAAAACACATGGAGTCCATTATCAGGCCAACGGGCCAATAACACAGAGAGTCTATTATAGAGCCAATGGGACAAGAACACATGGATCTTTTTTTAGGGCCGAGAGCCCAGACCACACAGAGCCTGTGATAAGGCTGAGGGGCCCAGAACATGGAGCCTAATATAGGGCTGAGGTTCCCAAAACACACAGAGTTCATTATAGGGCTGACGGGCCAACAACACGGAGAGTCTATTATATGGCCAAGGGGACCAAAACACATGGAGCCTATTATAGGGCTGAGGGGCCCAGAACATGGGGCCTATTATATGGCTGAGGGGCTGAGATCACAGGGAGCTTATTATAGGGCTGAGGGGCCCAGAACATGGGGCCTATTATATGGCTGAGGGGCCGAGATCACAGGGAGCCTACTATAGGGCTGAGGTTTCCCCAAAACACAGGGAGCATAGTTTAGGGCTCAGGAGCCCAGAATACATGGAGTATATTATAGCTCTGGAGCACTTGGAGCTTATTACGAGGTTGAGGGGCCAAGAACACATGGGGCCTCTTATAACGCTGGTTGAGCCTAGAACACAGGGAACCTATTATAAGGCGGAGGGGCCCAAAATACCAAAGTTTCAGAAAAAAAAAAGTTTTGGCATTAGATACTCTCTGACACAAGAATGATTCTCCTGTTCTTACAGCTGGAAAAACTGTAATCAGAATCCTAAAAATCTCGTTCCTAGACGTCTAACCTGCAGCTTATGGAGTACTCGCTGGTAGGACACGGTTGGATAGGAAATATTTCGCTGCTTTCCTGCAGATGGAGGGAGCTGCTCAATAGCTTATTTCCCTCACCGCCTACATTTGATACACACAAGGTTGAGGAGGCCAAAAACCCACAGAACCTATAGAAAAGGTTTGTATCATTGTACTGTATATAGATATCAAACAAAGATATAAAACATCATTTAAAAAAAGTATAAACTAAAAAAAAAAAAAAAAAAAGATGGTTTCCCTTTAACACACATTGCTACTCAATGCAGCAATCTTCCGCTGGGAGTCCTGGACAGGAAGAAGCCGTAAGAACAAAGCGCCTCTCCCTGCAATTTTATCCTTCTGCTGATACATTTCAGGTTTTATCAGCACATTTTATATCTGATCTAGACTTCTGATATCTTGCCCTGGGTTTATTGTTCTGTAAAAGGTAATAGAGATATATAATACACTGCTGGGACATGCCAGTAGCTGAATACAGGAAACCATACAGGTCATGGACTTGGCATTATAATTATTGTGCATAGAGCTGCAAACTATTTCCTTGTCCTCACTTATCCTGACATGATCACAATGAGACCTTAAGATAGTTGTATAAAGGAGCTTTGTGTCATGTAAAGGTGCATTCATTGGGATGAGTTCAGGGAATTGCTGCTTTAATGCTGGGCGTGATTCATCCTGGCAGAATGAGGACATCTTGTGGTGAAAACTAGTTACTGCATGGGGCAACTTGGGAGAGAAGGTGAGTATTGCAGCCATAGCTGCCTTTTATTTTTACCTAAGGCTGGGGGACCTTTTATTACTAATATTAAAATAATAATATTATAAAAGTAGTTCAAGGTTTTAGGCACAGTAAGGGTTAATGGAATGGATTAGTGCAAGGGTGGCCATACACGCTAAAATCTGACCGTACAATCCCCGTACAATCTCATTTAAACTTACCAAAACTGTGTATTATGAGGACAAACCTATACAATCCAATCAGTTTCTAATTGCACGGGCCCTTACATCCCTGCACTGAGCTCCTAGGTCTGCCCACCTGTTCTGTCCTTTATAAGGGGTTCCCACCATCCCTGCACTGAGCTACTAGGTCTGCCCACCTGCTGTGTCCTTTATAAGGGGTTCCCACCATCCCTGCACTGAGCTCCTAGGTCTGCCCACCTGCTGTGTCCTTTATAAGGGGTTCCCACCATCCCTGCACTGAGCTCCTAGGTCTGCCCACCTGCTGTGTCCTATATAGGGGGTTCCCACCATCCCTGCACTGAGCTACTAGGTCTGCCCACCTGCTGTGTCCTTTATGAGGGGTTCCCACCATCCCTGCACTGAGCTCCTAGGTCTGCCCACCTGCTGTGTCCATTATGAGGGGTTTCTATCCTACCAACCCCGCTTTGAGTTTCCAGCTCAGTACAGCTAATGTGGCCAATATTTATATGTATTTTACATTATGGAGAATGTAACAAGCGGATGTTAATACTTGAAGTTGGGTGGGAACAACAAAAACTGGCAGGTGGATAGAAAAAGAGCTGGTATTTATGACAGCAGGATCTCACTGCTGTAGGATCCAGGACTAAGCACCCCTTTAAGCTGACCATGCACAATACAAACTGATTGTACAATCTTCTTTAGATCTACCAATGTAAAGCTCCAAGTGCTCCAGAGCTATAATATACTCCATGTATTCTGGGCTCCTGAGCCCTAAACTATGCTCCCTGTGTTTTGGGGAAACCTCAGCCCTATAATAGGCTCCATGTGTTTTGGTCCCCTTGGTTTTTGCTGTGCTTTCCGCGTTTTCGGACACACGTTTTTTAAATGCATTTTGGGTTTTTTATGCTTTATTTATTTTTATTTGGCCAATTTGTTGTTGGAAAAAAAAATTTGTTGTTGGGCACATTAAATAATTCAAAATATGTCAAAAACGCATCAAAAACGCACTACATGCTTTTCTGCAGCGTCTCCATTGAAGCCTATCGACCCAAAAAAGCAAAATAATTCACAGGGTGAAACAGCTGAAACAGATCTACAGTGGTGTTTCCTCTTCATGCAACAAACCACACACTTATAAGTAATGGCCCCCTACCTTCAGGTAATGGGGTAACAGCGTAAGACCAGTGTTGGAAGTAACAGCCCTTTATCCTAGTGCAGGAACTCAATCCTTTCAGGTAATGGGGTAACAGCGTAAGAACAGTGTTGGGAGTAACAACCTTTTATCCTGTGCTTGACATCCTAGTGCAGGAGCTCAATCCCTCAAGGGGTACAGGGGGGTACAAAAATGGAAAAAAGGAAGGTCCCAGATAGTGTAGTATTGTAAGCTAAAAACTTGGTTTTATTAACACAATAATAATCAGACTTCCCCTGATGAAGTCACGTGGTGTGTGACGTCACGCGTAGGGACCAGACAGGCACTCTATGCTGACTGTAGATTACGAGCTCGCCGCTCGTCAGAGATAAGGCACCTTTTCATTGATGTAATGTGAGTACTTTTATTGTGTTAATAAAACCAAGTTTTTAGCCTACAATACTACACTATCTGGGACCTTCCTTTTTTCCATTTTTGTACCCCCCTGTACCCCTTGAGGGATTGAGCTCCTGCACTAGGATGTCAAGCACAGGATAAAAGGTTGTTACTCCCAACACTGGTCTTACACTGTTACCCCATTACATGAAAGGATTGAGTGCCTGCACTAGGATAAAGGGCTGTTACTTCCAACACTGGTCTTACGCTGTTACCCCATTAAATGAAGGTAAGGGGCCATTACTTATAAGTGTGTGGTTTGTTGCATGAAGAGGAAACACCACTGTAGATCTGTTTCAGCTGTTTCACCCTGTGAAGGAGGACCTTCATATGTTCACTGACTATTATATTTGGACATTATGGATTAGCAGTCATGAGGATTGATTTTTGCACAAGTCACTTTGTTTTTATTGTATGTTTGCTGTGTGCATGTCATGCATAGTATTATACTGTCCACATTGTACACTTTGCACTTTATCTAAGATAGGCTTTTTGCAGCAATTTGCACTTTTTGCATTCACCAGGTATATTTCCAGATTACGTTTATCCATCGGTGCTATTTTCACTTATTGTGCTTGCACGTTGCACTTTTATACACTTGTAATTGTCCTTCACATGATTGGTCACATGCTTTTTACTTACCCTTTTGCTATTGATATTAGTTGTTATTTATCCTGCAGTGTGTATATAATTAGCACCGTCACTTTATTTTTATTTCCATTTTGATTTTCTGTTGCTGAATTAGCGCAGCACCACGCTTTATTTCTTTTCTACTGACAATTAGGGTCAGGCTGTACCCTATGCAGTGCAGGCAGCTTTTCCATTAGTTCCGTTGCAACACACATGATAGCGCAGGAATAATCACACATTTCAAAAACAAATTATTGTCTCAAATCTTATTAGTCTATCATTTGGGAATCATTAGTTACTTACCCATGCTCAATGTTTGTGGAAGGAGAGGTCGATGATCTCATAACTCATACTATATTATAAAATATTATATTATTTCGACCACTTCCCATTCAGGCCAATTCTGGCACTTCGCCCCTACATGAAAAAATCATAATTTTTTTGGTAGAAAATTTACTCAGAACCCCCAAACATTATAAATATTTTTTTAGCAGAGACCCTATGGAATAAAATGGCGGTCGTTGCAACTTTTTATGTCACATGGTATTTGCGCAGCAATTTTTCAAACACGTTTTTTTTTTGGGAAAAAAAAGTTTCATGAATTAAACAAAAAAAAACAAAAAAAACCACTAAAGTTAGCCCAATTTTTTTGTATAATGTGAAAGATGATGTTACGTTGAGTAAACATATACATAACATGTCATGCTTGAAAATTGCGCACACTCGTAGAATGGCACCAAACTTTGGTACTCAAACAAATCTCAAAATCTCTTTACAGGTTACCTGTTTATAGTTACAGAGGAGGTCTTGGGATAGAATTGTTGCTCTTGCTCTAATGTTTGCAGTGATACCTCACATGTGAGGATTGAATGCCGTTTACATATGTGGGCGCTGCATACGTATGCGTTCCCTTCTGTGTGCGGGCTCAAATGGACGGCGGCGCTTTAAATTTGTTTGTTTTCTTTTGTTTTTTATTGTTTATTTTATTTTCATTTTTAGATTTTTACACTTTCCCTTTAAAAAATATTTTTTTGATCACTTTTATTCCTATTACAAGGTAAACATCCCTTGTAATAGGAATAGTGTGTAACAGGTCCTCTTTATGGAGAGATCTGGCGTCAATAAGACCTCAAATCTCTCCTCCAGGCTGGAAAGACTGAGATAAAAAAAAAAAGCAGGATGATCTCGGCTTTCCAGCCGAGTATATGGCAGTATTTGCAACTGCCAGGCCGGTCGTGACGTCATAACGTCGCGCCCGGGCCTCCGAGAGTCATAGAGATGACCATCTGTCCCCCAGAAAATCTCTATAGTCAACTTCCTGCGCTGGTGAGCCGGTAGAAGCACCGGAGGGCAGCGGGGGGGGGGGGGGGGGGGGGGGGGTGTTTGACGTCCCCTCCCGCTGCCTGTAAGAACAATCAAGCTGCTGAACTGCTGCTATGATTGTTCTTATGATGCAGGGAATCGCTGGCTGAAGAGAACAATACCAGGCTCATACCTGCAGGTGTAGGCATCGGCCCGGTATAACCACTGAAACGGGAGGACATCCATGTACGCCCTCCCGGCGGGAAGTGGATAATAGTATATACAGTATTAACCACTTAAAGAGGGAGTCCTGCGAAAAAAATAAAAATTGAAATGTCAACAGCTACAAATACTGCAGCTGCTGACTTTTAAAATAAAGACACTTACCTGTCTCAGGGTCCAGCGATGTCGGCACCCGAGGCCGAACCGTCGCCCAGCTCTCGGGTGCTGCCGCCGCCATCTTCTGTAAGGGAATCAGGAAATTAAGCCTGGCGGCTTCACTTCCTGGTTCCCTACTGCGCATGCGGGAGTCGCGCTGCGCAATCATAACGGTCCCTGCTGTCTCTGGGACCCGTGTGTGTCCCAGCAGACAGGGTGGGGGGACGGGAAGTGGCGTAGACACCCATGGGAGTCTACGCCCGGAAGTGGGTGCAAATACCTGTATTAGACAGGTATCTGCACTCCCCCCTGAAAGGTGCCAAATGTGACACCGGAGGGGGGGAAGGGTTCCAAAAAAGCAGAGGTTCAATTTTTGTGTGAACCTCCGCTTTAAGGACTGAGCCTCTTTCTGAGATTTGTTGTTCACAAGTTAAAAACAGTTTTTTTTGCTAGAAAATTACTTAGAACCCCCAAACATTATGCATTTTTTTTTCTAACACCCTAGAGAATAAAATGGTGGTCATTGAAATACTTTCTGTCACACTGTATTTGCGCAGCGGTCTTACAAGCGCACTTTTTTTTGGAAAAAATACACATTTTTGAATTAAAAAATAAGACAACAGTAAAGTTAGCCCAATTTTTTTTATATTGTGAAAGATAATGTTACGCCGAGTAAATTGATACCCAACATGTCACGCTTCAAAATTGCGCCCGCTCGTGGAATGGCGACAAACTTTTACCCTTAAAAATCTCCATAGGCGACGTTTAAAAAATCCTACAGGTTGCATGATTTGAGTTACAGTGGAGGTCTAGGGCTAGAATTATTGCTCTCGCTATACCGATCGTGGCGATACCTCACATGTGTGGTGTGAACACTGTTTTCATATGCGGGCGCTACTCACATATGCGTTTTCTTCTGCACACGAGCTCATCGGGACGGGGCGCGTTTAAAAAAAAAAAAAAATTTCTTATTTATTTTACCTTTTATTTTTTATTTTTACACTGTTTTTAAAAAAATAAATAAAAAATTGTCACTTTTATTCCTATTACAAGGAATGTAAACATCCCTCAGGACCTCTTAAATATGAGATCTGGATTCAAAAAGACCTCAGGTCTCATATTTTCACTAAAATGCAAAAAAAAATTTGTCATTTAAAAAAAATCATTTAAAAAAAATGTCCCTTTAAGAGCTGTGGGCGGAAGTGATGTTTTGACGTCGCTTTCCGTCCAGCAATTGTATGGAGACGGGTGGGGGCCATCTTACCCTCACTCAACTCCATACCTGACAGGAAACTACACGCCATCGCCTCCGCCGCTGCCAACGGCTCCGGTAAGCGGCGGAGGGCACCGGATCGCGGCGGGAAGGGGGTGGGGGCCCTCTCCCGCCACCGATAAAAGTGATCTTGCGGCGAATCTGCCGCAGAGACCACTTTTATCTTGTAGCGGACCGCCCGCTGAAGAAGAGGACACCGGGGTTATGGCAGCTAGCTGCTGCCATAACAACTATATCCTCCTTCAAACAGCCGACGTTAAACTGCGGCGGGCGGTCCGTAAATGGTTAAGGTATAGTATTTGTTTTAATATTAAATAGGACCATTTACACCCACCTACCTCCAATCTGATCCAGTCTGCTAAATAAAATAAAAAAAATGGAAGTGGGTCCGCCCCACTCCATCTATGTGGATCAGATCAGCCGGTACGTATATATCCAGTATATACTCAGCCGCCCTTAGAGCAGAGGGGCTGAGTCCGTGTCCGCTCTGCAGAAATGGAGCGGACACGGATCTGTCATCCACTCTGCTCTGCTCAGATCAGCAGGAGATTAGTGGACATTCCCCTACTGAGCAAATCAGATTCTGCCCCATATGAAAGGTGGGTAAACATGCATGAAATTCATCATCGCTTCACCTGCTCTGATAACTGTGATGGACAGCCTCCCCAACCAATGGTAAAGCACATGAAAAAGGAGGGATGAGCCAGAGACGGGAATACATGTAGTCAATTTTTGCATTACAGACCTCTCTAAATTTCAAAGGTTCTGGAAAACTCCATAGTGAATCCGTGGCGGCACATCACATTGATAGCAAGCAATTTTTTGGGAAATAGGTATGGAACATTGTCACCTTGTCTGTGCCCCCGAAATAGAGATTCACCCTCTCTATTTGTTCTGTTTACCATCATTACTAAAAGTAAAAGAAAATCCCACATTTTGGGCTGCCCCCAGAAAGGTAATAGAGGGTCTTCCAATGGGGACACTAGTTCTGGTGATCTGGGGGGGGCATGTAATTCCCCTAATTTGCAAGGATTTCCTCTCACTTCCTGTTTGGCTATGAGACAGGAAGTGAAGGGAAATCTGCACAATAGGACACGGATGGTGAAAAAAAAAATTCTGACAGGGGTTATAACCCTCCCTTACTCTATGCAAAATGAAATAAAAAAAAGTTTTGCCTACAGTTCCACTTTAACCACTTCAGCCCCGGAAGGATTTACCTCCTTAATGACCAGGCCAAATTACTAGGCCATTTTTAGTGATCCGGCACTGCGCTTCTTTAAGTGACAAATGTGCGGTCGTGAGACGTTGTACCCAAACAAAATTGATGTCCTTTTTTACCCCCACAAATAGAGCTTTCTTTTGGTGGTATTTGATCACCTCTGAAGTTTTTATTTTTTGCGCTATAAGCATAAAAAGAGCAACAATCTAGAAAAAAAAACAATATAATTCTTCATAAATTTAGGCCAGTATGTATTCTGCTACATATCTTTGGTACAAAAAATCCCAAATAGTGTATATTGATTGGTTTGGGCAAAAGTTGTAGCGTCTACAACCTATGTAGTAAATTTAGGGACTTTTTTTCTTTTTACTATTGATGGCAGCGATTTTTAGTGGGACTGCGACATTGCGGTGGACAAATTGAACTCTAAGACCATTTTCACACTGGGGCGCTTTGCAGCCGCTACAGCGCTAAAAATAGCGCCTGCAAAGCACCCTGAAAGAGCTGCTGCTGTCTCTCCAATGTGAAAGCCCCGAGGGCTTTCACACTGGAGCGGTGCGCTGGCAGGACGCTAAAAAAGTCCTGTTAGCAGCATCTTTGGAGCGGGGATGGAGCGGTGTATAGACCGCTCCTTCCCCGCTCCTGCCCATTGAAATAAATGCAGCACGGCTATACCGCTGGCATAGCGGTGCGGCAGCAGCGCTTAGCGGTGGTCTTAACCCTTTCTCAGCAGCTAGCGGGAGGTAAAAGCGCCCCGCTAGCGGCCAAATAGCACCGCAAAATTGGCCGTACAGCCCCGCTATTTTTTTTACCGCCGACGCACCCACCGACCCAGTGTGAAAGTAGCCTAAGTGACACTTTTTGGGGACCAGTAACCCTAATACAGTGATCAGTGCTAAAAAAAATGCACTGATCTCAATATAAATGATACTGGCAGGGAAAAGGTTAACACCAGGGGCAATTTAAAGGGTTAAATGTGTTCCCTATGTGTGCTTTCTAACTGTGTGGGGGATGCTGACAATAGCCCCATACACACTATTAGATTTTCTGCAGATTTTTGTCTTCAGATTTACCAAAACCATATAATATGAGGCCAAACCTTAATGCCGCGTACACACGATCAGACTTTCCGACGGGAAATGTTTGCTTGTTGGCGGAAAGTCCAACCGTGTGTATGCTCCATCGAAACTTTGCTGTCGGAATTTCCGGCCACAAATGTTTGAGAGCAGGTTCTCAAATTTTCCGCCAACTTCACTTGTTGTCAGAAAGTCTAATCGTGTGTACAGAAGTCCGTTGCACAAAAGCTCACGCATGCTCAGAATCAAGCAGAAGGAGTCGCACTGGCTATTGAACTTCCTTTTTCTTGGCTTGTCGTACATCTTGTATGTCACCGTGTTCTTCACGCTCGGAATTTCCGACAACATTTGTGTGACCGTGTGTATGCAAGACAAGTTTGAGCCAACATCCGTCGGAAAAAAAATCCACGGTTTTGTTGTCAGAAATTCTGATTGTGTCTACGCGGCATAAGAGTTTCAATTTGTTTGCAATCAGGCAGACCCTTGCACTACATGGTTTTGGTAAATCTGAAGACAAAAATCTGCAGAAAATCTAATAGGGTGTATGGAGTCCATGACATACCTCCCAACTTTTTGAGATGGGAATGAGGGACACCTATCAGCAAAAGTATGCAGGCATAGGACACATCCCTAGCCACGCCCCCTTAAAGGAGAATTGTACAAAAAAAACAAGATTAGTTAAATCCACAAGTACTTTTTTTTACCACTACTATTCCTTTATATTGGCTTTTAGAATATACAAATGCAGTAATTTAGAAATCAGATGGAAGGTTTAGTGCTGGAAAACATTTTTTGATAGATAAAAAGTGCATTTTATATACAACCACATAGATTAGACCAAAATGAGGGACACATGAGGAGGAAAGTGGGACAGGGAGAATTTGTTCTGAATGAGGGGCAGTCACTCCAAATCAGTTGGGAGCTATGGACTAAGAGAGCGAGATCGGTGTTCCTGATTAGTAGGAATCACAGATCTCTCTCTTCCTCTGTGACAGAACGATGGACTGTCTTGTTTACATTCCCCTGAACGATCGCGGATGGCCAGCATCCATCGCCATTGCCAGATGTGCTGATTGGCTCCCGCTGTGTCCAATCACAGCGAGAGCAGGTCTCCAGCGATGCATGGCCCAGACCAAGAAGTGCCACCTTGCCGCATTATATGTGCGGTGGGTGGTCCAGAAGTAGTTAAATCTACTGCCCTAGTGACTCAGCTGCACAGCTCACTCTGTTCCTAACTCCGACCAGTGATTTAGCAATTAATTTCCCCATTCTCTCCCATCCTTGTAGTGACTCACCTTTTCAACCCCCTGCTCTTCCCTCCCAGCAGTGACTCAGCTGCTGAGTCACAGCTGTAAGTGGAGAACAGGTTGAGTTTAGGTGCTGAGCCATTGCTGGGAGGGTGGAGCATAGGAATCTGAGATGCTGAGCTACTGCTGGGATTTGGGGAATGGGGAGCTGAGCTGCTGAGCCAAAAATGATAGCAGAGAGAACTGAGCTGCTTAGTTACTGCTGCGAAGGTGGAGCAGAGGAATCTGAGATGCTTACCTACTGCTGGGAGTTGGGAATGGGGAGCTGAGCTGCTGAGCCACTGATCAAAAATGATAGCAGGGAGAACTGAGCTGCTTTGTTACTGCTGCGAAGGAGGAGCAGAGGAATTTGAGATGCTTACCTACTGCTGGGAATTGGGAATGGGGAGCTGAGCTGCTGAGCCACTTTAAAAAATGATGGCAAGGAAAACTGAGCTGCTAAATCACTGCTGGGAAGGGGGGATTATGGTCAATTAAAGTGGGAGTAAACTCCCATGGATGATTTTTTACCTATAGGTAAGGCTATAGTAAGGTATGACTATAGGTTATAGTATATATCTTCTAAATGTGCACCGTTTAGGAGATATTGACTTGTGAAGTCGCTGGTGACCATGAACCAGACCGAGACAGAAGTACAGTAAAATCACACTTGTTTATTAATAAAAATAAAAAGGTAAATAGAGTAAGTGTAGTCAAAGCATAGCCAGAGTCCAATAACCGGATCTGGTAGTCAGCCAAGCCAGAGTTCAGTAACCAGATTGGGTAATCAGCCAGGCCAGAAGTCAGGGATCCAAGTAGAGGAGCAGCAAGCATAATAAGGAGCCAGAAGGGATGTCAGAAAAGCCAGTCTTTAAACAGAAATGCAGGAGATGGTTTCTTGTGATGTGACCAAGGCGAAGGCAGGAATGAAGTGAGTTGGAGATCTTTAAGGACTGAGAGATGAGAGCTGGCAATTAGCCGACAGCTGAGTGGCCAGCTCAGAGAAGGAAGGGCTGAACCAGCTCTGACAGTACCCCCCTCCTCAACGACCCCTCCCCCTCGGAGGACCACTGGGCTTGAGGGGAAAACGTCTATGGAAACCACGGAGGAGGGCAGGAGCATGTACGTCCGAGGATGAGACCCAGGAGCGTTCCTCCGGACCGTACCCCTTCCAATGCACCAGGTACTGTATGCGCCCACGGAACCTACGGGAGGCAACAATGGATTGTACCTCATACTCCTCATGGTTCTCATCCTGTATAGGGTGCGAACGTGGCACCGAGGTGGTAAAGCGGTTGCAGACCAATGGTTTCAATAAGAAGACATGAAACACATTTGAGATGTGCATACTAGGAGGAAGGTCCAACGCGTAAGCCACTGGGTTAATCCTGCAAAGGATACGGAAAGCACAATAAACCAAGGTGCAAACTTCAGCGAGGGAACATGAAGTCGGAGGTTGCGAGATGACAGCCAGACCCTGTCCCCAACCTGGTAGAAAGGCGCAGGCAGGCGTCTGCTGTCAGCATGGAGTCTGTACCTATCATTAGCATGACGCAAAGCCTCCTGGACTTGTGCCCAAGTGTAACGAAGACCACGGAGATGCTCCTCTAGCACAGGAATACTCTGCGGAACAAACGAGTCAGGCAACATGGAAGGTTGGAAACCATAATTCGCCATAAACGGAGACAATCGGGAAGCAGAATTCAAGGCACTGTTGTGAGCAAACTCTGCCCATGGTAATAGGTCTGACCAGTTGTTGTGATGGTCAGAAATATAGCAACGTAGGAATTGCTCCAAGGACTAATTGGCTCGTTCTGCGGCCCCATTAGACTGCGGGTGATACGCAGAGGAGAAAGCAAGCTAAATTCCCAGCTGTGCATAAAAGGCTCGCCAGAACGGGACACAAACTGACTACCCCTGTCCGAGACAATCACCTTGGGTAGCCCATGTACGCAAAAGATCTCCCAAGCAAAAATGGAAGCCAGTTCCTTACTTCTTAAGTGGACTACATTGACACATCTTTGAGAACCGGTCAACCACCATAAAGATAACTGTGTTGCCTTGGGAGTTGGGCAACTCCACAATGAAATCTATAGACAGGTGGGTCCAGGGCCTCTCTCCATTGGGTATGGTTTGTAGGAGGCCCACTGGAAGGTGTGGTGGAGTCTTACTCTGAGCACACACGGAACAGGCAGCTAAGAAGGCAGTTACATCAGCTCGTAGACTAGGCCACCAGGATTGTTGGGAAATGGCCCAAACAAGTTGATTCTTACCAGGGTTGCCAGCTGCCTTGGGAGAATGGTAAGTCTGGAGCACGGCAGTACGGAGACACTCTGGGACAAAGCACCGGTCACAAGGTTTCTCAGAAGGAGCATCGACCTGAGCAGCAAGAATTTTGTCACCCAAAGGAGAAGTAAGACCGGTGCGAACCGTAGCCAGAATACGATCAGGAGGAATCATAGGAACCGGAACCGACTCCAACTTGGAAGTGGAGGAAAATTGTCGCGACAAGGCGTCAGCCCTTACATTCTTAGTAAGAATGAGACAATGTAAATGAAACTTGACAAGAAAAGAGCCCATTGCGCCCTTCTGGGAAAGAGGCGTTTAGCCTCAGACAAGAATGTGAGATTCTTATGGTCAGTAAGAATGAGAACCAGGACAGTGGTACCTTTGAGGAGATGTCTCCATTCTTTCAGGGCTAAAATGATAGCCAACAGCTCTCTGTCACCAATCTCATAATTGCACTCGGCAGGTGACAATTTCTTGGAAAAGTAGCCACAAGGATGCATAGCACTCTCAGAGGTAGGACGTTGAGACAGAAGGTGGCCAACACCAGTCTCAGAAGCAACCTCAAGGATAAAAGGATATGTAGGATCAGGATGTGCCAACACAGGAGCAGAAACAAAGGCAGCCTTGAGACTTTCAAAGGCCTTAATGGACTCCGGAGACCAACTCTGTGGGTTACCGTTCTTTCTGGTCGGTCAGGGGCTTTACCAGAGACAAAAAGTTACGAATAAACTTCCGATAATAGTTAGCAAAACCCAGGAAGCGCTGCAGAGGAAGTAACCACACGGGTCGCGGCCACTGTAGGACTGCCGAAAGTTTCTCTGGGTCCATAAAAAAACCAGCAGTGAAAATGACAGGAAAGCCCAGGAATTTAACCTGTTCCCGATAGAACTCACACTTCTCCAGTTTACAATAGAGATTGTTCTCTCTTAATTTCTGAAGCACACGACAGACATCTGTGTGGTGGCTTTCCAGGGACCTGGAAAATATGAGGATATCATCAAAATAAACCACCACACATAACTGCAACAAATCTTGGAGGGCATCGTTAATAAATTCCTGGAAAACTGCCGGGGCATTACAAAGGCCAAAAGGCATTACGAGATACTCATAATGGCCTGTTCTGGTATTAAACGCAGTTTTCCACTCGTCGTCCTCCTTAATCCTCACGAGATTGTAAGCCCCTCTCAGATCAAGCTTAGTGAAAAACGTTGCTCCCTTGAGGCGGTCAAATAACTCTGTAATCAACGGGATCGGGTAGGCATTCTTAATCGTGAAACGATTGAGACCCCTATAATCAATACAAGGTCTCAGTTTACCGCTGCTCTTCTTCACAAAGAAGAAACCAGCACCAGCAGGAGACGATGATTTGCAGATGAAACCCAGAGAAAGTGGATCTGCAACATACTCCTCCATGGCTTTATCCTCCAAGACTGACAAAGGGTAAACCCGGCCACGAGGGGGAGTGGCACCAGGTTGAAGATCAATTGAGCAATCATACGGCCGCTGTGGAGGCAAACTACCGGCTACATCGCTAAAATCACGGTACTCCTCTGGCAGGGAGGAGAGTGAAGAGGTACACAGGACCTTGGCTACCTTCCGGAAGCATGTTTGACTGTATTGTGGTGACCAGGAGAGAACCTCAGCACGGAGCCAATCAAAAGAGCGGTTGTGCCTCTGTAACCAAGGATAACCAATAACCAGCGGAGAGGAAATCACTTAGAATTGGATTATCTCATGGTGAAGAGCCCCTACGGCCATGGACAATGGAACCGTCTCATGAGTCACATGGGCAGGCTGTAGAGGTCTACCGTCAAGAGCCTCAATGGCAAGTGGAGTGTCATGCAGCTGCAGTGGAAATGATTGCTTTGATACAAAGGCAGCATCAATGAACAGGCCTGCAGCCCCAGAGTCGATTAGAGCCTGTATCTTGATAGACGACTTAGCCCAACAAAGGGTGACCGAAACCAGGGGCTTATCCTTCTGGATAACTGGGGACGATACCACCTAAGGTCTGTCCATGACAGGACCTCAAGGTTCGGGTGTTCCCAGGACGGGTAGGACAAGACTTCAAAAAGTGACCTGCCTGGCCACAATAAAGGCACAATCTCTCCCTCCTCCTAAAGGCTCTCTCATCCGCAGAGAGACGCGTGAAGCCTAAGTGCATGGGTTCATCTTCACTGACTGACTCGGTACCAGGAGGCATGGGAGGTAAGGGAGGCATGGGTGGGACTGCAAAGCTCGGAGGCAAATGTACAGGAGGCTTCCGCAAGCGCTCCCTAAAACAAGGTCTTTTTCTGAGTCTGGAGTCAATGAGGGTGGCAAACGAGATCAAGCTCTCCAGCTCAGTGGGTATATCTCAGGCTGCTATCTCATCCTTGATGGAATCCGAGAGACCATGAGAAAAAGCAGCCCATAGGGCCTCATTGTTCCAAGCAACCTCTGCTGCCAGAGTACGGAACTCAATGGCGTAGTCGGCAACAGTTCTCGTACTCTGTTTGATGGACATGAGGCACTTGGCAGCAGAAGCGGAGCATGCGGGAACGTCAAATACCCTTTTAAAGAAGGCCACAAACTCAGGGTAACTCAAGACAACAGGTTTTTGCATCTCCCATAGAGGGTTAGCCCAGGCCGAGGCTCTCTCAGAAAGCAAAGATATCACAAACCCTACTTTGCTTCTGTCCGTGGGAAATTCCTGGGGCAGCATCCCAAAGTTTATCTCAACTTGGTTGAGTAACCCTCTGCATTGAACTGGATCGCCCCCAAATCGCTGGGGAAGCGGGGCGGAACCAGACATACCTCTTATAGAGGTAATACTCAAGGCGGGTGCCTGCACAGAGACTGGCGAAGCAGCAGGGACGGCCTGCAAAACAGGTTGTACTGGAGCAGCCACAGTGGGGGGATTCCAGGTGAGCCGTGCAACTCAGGAGCATTTGTAACGCCATGGCAAACTGATCCATGCGGTGATCTTGCTCATCCAATCTGGAAAAAATATTACCAACAAGTGGATTGACTGTATCTTCTGAATTCATGGCCTTCGCCTACTGTCAGAAACCATGAACCAGACTGAGACAGAAGTACAGTAAAATCACACTTGTTTATTAATAAAAATAAAAAGGTAAATAGAGTAAGCGTAGTCAAAGCATAGCCAGAGTCCAGTAACCGGATCGGGTAGTCAGCCAAGCCAGAGTTCAGTAACCAATTAGCTGACAGCTGAGCGGCCAGCTCAGAGAAGGAAGGGCTGAACCAGCCCTGACACGCATGCACTCTGTAGGAGCGGCATACTCATGCTGTTCCTTCAGAGCCTTGTGCCGCGAACCGCGACTGCCACATGCCTGTGCGGTAGTGACATCATTGCGACTTGTCCAAGAAAAAAAAAATAAAAAAAGAAAGGCGGTTTACTACCGCTTTAAGTGGCTGAGAGAACAATTTAAACTTTCGTTTTTCTGCTGTGCAGTTTGAGGATGAATTGCTCCACAGTGCCTTCAGTTACAGGGGTCAACAAGTGCTTGTTTTAAAGATCACTTAGTGCATGTTTTTACAAACTAAAAAAAAACAATAGATTTCTTATAAAGTGATCTAGCTAGCATTTTACAAATGTTACTTGAGCCTTTTACATGCAGGACCCGCTAACGACAGCGACACCACCAACGACAGCTGTGGCTGTCAATTAGCACTCGGCAAAAACACCTCCTCGCGGCAGACATATTCCCTGCACTACTTCAGGCTCTAGAAATGACTCAGGATTCTGAACTTAGAACAACTTTCAGATATCGGCGGTCCCGAAGAAGATCCATCATGGAAGCCAAAGAGATCTTCCAAGAAGATTATGTCACTGAATGACTGTTTGATTCAGCTTTTCTCTACTTCACGGCAGGCGCCTTTAATAATAATCCGGTGAAAGAAAACCGACTTCATGCAGAGATATTAAGATGAGATTTTGTCGGTAGCCGCGGTTGGGGGAAACTGGCAATATGAGACGCCACACTGCGTAAAGCGGTGCACAATATTGTTTGTCATCTGTAAGCAACTCTCTCGGTGTTTGTCAAGCGAGGTAATTGGCAAATAAATCTTGCCTCTAACTTGTAGAGATGAGAATAATTGTCAGCATAAAGGAAGGAGCCTGTTAAATTGACAGCCTGCTGGGCCTCGAGATTTCAGGTTATTTTACAGGGAGCAGTATGAAAAACATGTAATTTCACAAGCAGAATTAAAACAACGGTATAGTACCGCTAAGAGAAAAGAATGCTAAATAAGCAAGCAGAGTAACCGAAAACAGGAACAATACTGAGCGCTGCTCCTCTGAGATCTTGTAATTATGGAGCGAGAAAAGTAAAGTGGAACTCCACCCAAAATAATTATCTGTTGTAAAGGTGTGTTCTGTGTGAGGCAGACGCTCAGATGATATACAGTGCCTTGGAAAAGTATTCATACCCCCTTGAAATTTTCCATATTTTGTCATGTTACAATCAAAAACGTAAACGTATTTTATTGGGATTTTATGTGATAGACCAACGCAAGATGGCACATAATTGTGAAGTGGAAGGAAAATTATAATGGTTTTTATAATTTTTTACAAATAAATATCTGAAAAGTGTGGTGTGCATTTGTATTCAGCCCCCTTTACTCTGATACTCCTAACTAAAATCTAGTGGAACCAATTGCCTTCAGAAGTCACCTAATTAGTACATAGAGTCCACCTGTGTGTAATTTAATCTGTGTATAAATACAGCTGTTCTGTTAAGCCCTCAGAGGTTTGTTAGAGAGCCTTAGTGAACAAACAGCATCATGAAGGCCAAGGAACACACCAGACAGGTCAGGGAGAAAGTTGTGGAGAAGTTTAAAGAAAGGTTAGGTTATAAAAAAATATCCCAAGCTTTGAACATCTCACGGAGCACTATTCAATTCATCATCCAATAATGGAAAGAGCATGCCACAACTGCAAACCTACCAAGACATGGCCGTCCACCTAAACTGACAACCTGGGCAAGGAGAGCATTAATCAGAGAAGCAGCCAAGAGACCCATGGTAACTCTGGAGGAGCTACAGAGATCCACAGCTCAGGTGGGAGAATCTGTCCACAGGACAACTATTAGTCGTGCTCTCCACAAATCTGGACTTAAGGTTGAGTTCACACTTGAAACGGATGCGGCTGATGGCAGGGGTCCGGTGCGTCCATGTTCTCTGTTTCAGGGACGAATCAGGCCCAAATTTTTTATCCTGCATTCGGACCTGAAAGAGAGCCAAAGACGCTACAGGACCTCTGTGCAATTCGCTCCGCAGCCACTCCGGAGATGTGTGAACATCTCCATTGAGAGCCGGTCACAATCTTCTGTCATGCGAATTTGCACTAGTGTGAACCCAGCCTTATGGAAGAGTGGAAAGAAGAAAGCCATTGTGGAAAGAAAGCCATAAGAAGTCCTGTTTGCAGTTTGCGAGAAGCCATGTGGGGGACACAGCAAACATGTGGAAGAAGGTGCTCTGGTCAGATGAGACCAAAATTTAACTTTTTTGGCCTAAAAGCAAAAGGTGGAAAGGTGTGTGGTGGAAAACTAAAACTGCACCAGTAGCGGTCGCTCATAGGGGGCGCAGGGGCGCCACCCCCCTAATCTCCATGCAGGGCGTCGGAAGCATGGATTTTGGGGTGTTTTTTTTTTTTTTTTTTTTAGAAGCACGTGATTTGAGCCTGAGGCTCTAACTGGCTTTAAAATAGATATGCTCACCCACCCACTTGTGTGACATTAGCGAATTAATATTCCATAATGTCTTCCTGCTTCTCCTTCTGGCCAATCAGAAAGCGGGTCTTAAAGTGATTGTAAAGCTTTGTTTTTTTTTTTTTGTTTTTTTTTAAATAACAAAAGTGTCATACTTACCTCCACTGTGCAGTTTGTTTTGCACAGAGTGGCCCCGTACAGCCGCCCGGGAAGCCGCCGAGGAGGAAAAGCAGTGAGGAAGCCACCCGTGACCTGGATGGGATAAGTAGGGCGGACCGATCGGTTTGGGCGGATTGGAGGTTTGTTTGCCGCCCCCCCCCCAAAAGATATATATATATATATATATATATATATATATATATATATATATATATATGTATATATATATACATACATATAGTATAAACAGTATACATACCCTTTTTTTCAGTTTTCTTTATAGGTTATCACATAGTCTCTGTTCTCAGCTGCATAAGGGACTTAGAGAGCTGGGGGTGGAGAACTAGGCTCTCGAAAGCTGTGTACTAACGATCAGATTATCGTACGATCGCTTCGAAAAGCGGCATCTCTCAAAAAGTCTTCTGACGTTTGTACTAGCCTTAAGGCTCCATTCACACCTGAGCGTACTGGAATCATCGGCAGAATCAGGAGATTCCGCCCCTGATTCCAGAACTGCTGCAATACACGGAACACGTTTGCAATGCAATTATTCCTTATAGGCACCCAAACGCGGTGCGATTATCGAGTGACAAAACGCAATAAAATCGCGGCAAAAATCACAACGCAAAGCACGCCTGGCTCTGTGACAAAATTTAGTAAATGAGCTTCTTTGGTGCGTTTTTGGAGTGGAGGAAGGACTATTTAAATGAATGGTGCCGCTCCAAAAACAGGTCACAAAAATACACAAAAAAAAAAAAAAAAACGCAGTGCAGCAGGTGTTGCTGCAGTATGCTTAGGTTTGAATGGAGCCTAATGCCTGGTACAAACGATGAGATTATCAGACGAATGATCGTTCGTTTTTATTTGCATGCTAATCTCAGATCGAACCTGAAGAGTTTACTAAAGTCACGAAAATTCTCGCTCGACAGAATAAAAATTCAGAAGTGATATAATGTGTTGTGTATTTGTATTGCATTTTTGAATGACAAATGTACCGATTAAAGGAAAATCATACGATCTGGCATCGTACGAAAAAAAGATTTTGTGCATGTCCGATCAAATAATATCGGATAAGCAGTCATGATCGGCTCTCGAAAGCTCTGTACTAACGATTTTAGGCTTTAGACTGGGAGAGGAATAAACAGCACAAGGAGCCAATCAGTCTTGCTGTAGTACTAGTCAGTTACATGCTGATAGAAGGAAAGAATCCCCTTCTGCTCCTTTCACTTACAGGTTTGGCGGGGGGGAGATAAACCTGTAATGCCCCATACACACGGTCGGACTTTGTTCGGACATTCCGACAACAAAATCCTAGGATTTTTTCCGACGGATGTTGGCTCAAACTTGTCTTGCATACACACGGTCACACAAAGTTGTCGGAAAATCCGATCATTCTGAACGCGGTGACGTAAAACACGTACGTCGGGACTATAAACGGGGCAGTAGCCAATAGCTTTCATCTCTTTATTTATTCTGAGCATGCGTGGCACTTTGTGCGTCGGATTTGTGTACACACGGTCGGAAAGTCCCACAACGGATTTTGTTGTCGGAAAATTTTATAGCCTGCTCTCAAACTTTGTGTGTCGGAAAATCCGATGGAAAATGTGTGATGGAGCCCACACACGGTCGGAATTTCCGACAACAAGGTCCTATCACACATTTTTCGTCGGAAAATCCGACCGTGTGTATGGGGCATTAGTGATACTTCATTACAACAGATAAAAATCAGGTCTCGTATGCTGCCAGACAGAGCTGTGCTGTGTGCCAGAGCTGTGCAAATTTCAGGAACGGATGGACAGAAATACAAATCCTTTGGAAGGTAAGAACAGCTCCCATCTGTGGATTTAGCATTCTGCCTGAAGTTCAGCGTTAATAAACAGGTAGGCATTTGCAAGTATATATTTATTCAGGGGATGGCGGACAGCGATACCTAAAACCACAAGTATAATGAACATCAGGTAATGTATCAGGTATACATCAGCCGTGGGTCTCTGTAAATGAGAACGTCTTCTTATAATCTCCATTGCAGCGACCTTTACAAAGCCAACAGATCCTCCATGTAAATATTGGTTTTCCTGAGTCCATCTCTGGGAAATGTCAGCGCTGGCGGCGTTTTGTCAGCGGCAGAGAGATTTGTGTGCGGCGGCATGCTCTGGGACAACAGTGATTTCCATACACTCATTATAATACAAGCTCCAAATCCTCAGCGCGCTCCTCCTCGGATGAGATTATTCAGGGACATCGCAGGATTGCAGAGAATTATCCAGGCAGAGTAATTGATTTTTACATTCCTGGGGAAACAAATCGCACGAGATGGGGGCAGAATGATGCCCAGCCCCGCCATGCTTCCCTTTAGTAGGGCCGCTAAACCTGTAAAGATTATCCAATTTCTGGCAGTAGGAAAAGGAAAATTGCAATGGTGGAAGTGGAAAAAAAATGGTAAACTGTACAGAGATGGGCAGAAATAAAACACAAAAAGGAAATAATAATGTTGAAATTGAAAAAGGAACAATTATGTGACCTTGAAGAACCTTCTGTCTCCAGCTTCCCTTCATGGAGAATAAAGCATTATAACTGAGTTAGGGTGACTTAAAGTGGTATTAAACCCAAAACCGAAAATGTAATATATTGCAGATTACCAATCATAGATTTGGTGATCACATTAAATTTCCTTTTTTTTTTTTTAGGCTTTTCCCCTCTGTTCTCACCTGGTGATCTGGTCAGTAACACACATCCTGTGTTAAAGTGCCCCAACACTGGAGGAAGAAGCACAGGAGGCACAGCAGACTGCAGCATTGCCAATCTGGGAAGGGGAGGGGGGAGTGTTATGCCGCGTACACACGAGCGGACTTTACGGCGGACTTTGCCCGGCGGACTTTTCTACGTACTTTCCGATGGACTTTCTGAATGAACGGACTTGCCTACACATAATCCACCAAAGTCCGTCGAATTCGTACGTGATGACGTACGACCGGACTAAAACAAGGAAGTTCATAGCCAGTAGCCAATAGCTGCCCTAGCGTGGCTTTTTGTCCGTTGAACTAGCATACAGACGGCGGACTTTTCGACCGGACTCGATTTCAACGGATAAATTTTAAACAAGTTTCAAATCTAAGTCCGTCCAACTTTTGAGCAAACAAAGTCCGCTGGAGCCCACACACATCGAATTGTCCGACGAAATCCAGTCCGCCGGGCAAAGTCCGCCGTAAAGTCCGCTCGTGTGTACGCGGCATTAGATGCATTAGCAGATTTAGATACACTAGCAAATTAAAGCCAAACTCCAGGTAACACTGCAGTTACAACAAACATTTTTTTTGTATTGGGATAAAGATTCTACATAAATAAAAGCGGATCATTGTAAGCAACCCTGTCAGTGGTATATGGTTTGTCTCAACATTCTAAGGCCTCATGCGCACTATGAAACCTAAAAATGTCACAAATGAAAGCTTGAAGAAGCTTGATGTGCTTGATGAGCGATAGCCTTTATAAGCATTTTGTTTCACAAACACTCCCCAAAGCTCATTCTTTACCCCCAAATGAGCTGTAAAAGTGGCGTGTTTGTGTATATACTATGTGTGTATATATATATACACACACACAGTATTTCACAAAAGTGAGTACACCCCTCACAATTTTTGTAGATATTTTATTCTATCTTTTCATGTGACAACACTGAAGAAATGACACTTTGCTACAATGTAAAGTAGTGAGTGTACAGCTTGTATAACAGTGTAAATTTGCTGTCCCCTCAAAATAACTCAACACACGGCCATTAATGTCTAAACCGCTGGCAACAAAAGTGAGTACACCCCTAAGTGAAAATGTCCAAATTGGGGCCAAAGTGTCAATATTTTATGTGCCCACCATTATTTTCTAGCACTGCCTTAACCCTCTTGGGCATGGAGTTCACCAGAGCTTCACAGGTTGCCACTGGAGTCCTCTTCCACTCCTCCATGATGACATCACAGGGCTGGTGGATGTTAGACACCTTGCCCTCCTCCACCTTCCGTTTGAGGATGCCCCACAGATGCTCAATAGGGTTTAGGTCTGGAGACATGCTTGGCCAGTCCATTACCTTTACCCTCAGCTTCTTTAGCAAGGCAGTGGTCATCTTGGAGGTGTGTTTGGGGTCGTTATGTTGGAATACTGCCCTGCGGCCCAGTCTCCTATGGGAGGGGATCATGCTCTACTTCAGTATGTCACAGTACATGTTGGCATTCATGGTTCCCTCAATGAACTGTAGCTCCCCAGCACACATGCAGCCCCAGACCATGACACTCTCACCACCATGCTTGACTGTAGGCAAGACACACTTGTCTTTGTACTCCTCACCTGGTTGCCGCCACACACTCTTGACACCATCTGAACCAAATAAGTTTATCTTGGTCTCATCAGACCACAGGACATGGTTCCAGTAATCCATGTCCTTAGTCTGCTTGTCTTCAGCAAACCGTTTGTGGGCTTTCTTGTGCATCATCTTTAGAAGAGGCTTCCTTCTGGGACGACAGCCATGCAGACCAATTTGATGCAGTGTGCAGCGTATGGTCTGAGCACTGACAGGCTGACCCCCCCACCCCTTCAACCTCTGCAGCAATGCTGACAGCACTTATACGTCTATTTCCCAAAGACAACCTCTGGATATGATGCTGAGCACGTGCAATCAACTTTGTTGGTCAACCATGGTGAGGCCTGTTCTGAGTGGAACCTGTCCTGTTAAACCGCTGTATGGTCTTGGTCACAGTGCTGCAGCTCAGTTTCAGGGTCTTGGCAATCTTCTTATAGCCTAGGTCATCTTTATGTAGAGCAACAATTCTTTTTTTCAGATCCCCAGAGAGTTCTTTGCCATGAGGTGCCATGTTGAACTTCCAGTGACAAGTATGAGAGAGTGAGAGCGATAACACCAAATTTAACACACCTGCTCCCTATTCACACCTGAGACCTTGTAACACTAATGAGTAACATGACACTGGGGAGGGAAAATAGCTAATTGGGTCCAACTTGGACATTTTCACTTAAGGGTGTACTCACTTTTGTTGCCAGCAGTTTAGACATTAATGGCTGTGTGTTGAGTTATTTTGAGGGGACAGCAAATTTACACTGTTATACAAGCTGTACACTCACTACTTTACATTGTAGCAAAGTGTCATTTCTTCAGTGTTGTCACATAAAAAAATATAATAAAATATTTACAAAAATGCGACGGGTGTACTCACTTATGTGAGATACTGTGTATATATATATATATATATATATATATATATATATATATATATATATATATATATGTAGCCGACCGTGGACTACAGTTACGTTGCTTCGCAGACCCCCCCGTTATTCTCCATCTATTCCAATGTCCCTCTAGCTAAGCTGAGATGATTGTGGGACAAGTAGTCTTTTGATCAGCCATTCTGATGTTGTGATGTTACCCCTGGACTACACATCCCAGAGGTCCTTCTAGCCCTCTGTCTGCTGTCTTCTGCCTCTGCCGGGTCTTGTCCGCTGTCTTCTCACTCTTATACCGGGTCTTCTCCACTGTCTTCTCCCTCAGTTCTTCTTCCGATGTTGACCCAACGCTCTCTCCCGCTCTAATGCTGGGTGCGCAGTGTGCCACTACTTACATTGGCATGGGACAGATTCACCGAGTGACGTCACCTGAAGGCCCGCCCCTTATGACGTCACCTCCTGAGGCATGATGGGAGGTGATGCCATAGGGGTGGGCCTCCGGTGACCTTGCCCCATGCCAATATAAGTAGTGGCACACCGCGCACCCAGCATTAGAGCGGGAGAGAGCGTTGAGTCAACATCTGAAGAAGAACAGAGGGAGAAGACAGCGGAGAAGACCCAGCAAAAGAGCGAGAAGACAGCGGATACAATGCTATAAATGCTAAGCTGCAATATGATAAATATTTGATAAATATTTGTTTTTGGGCTTAAAGCAGAGTTCCACGCAAAAGTGGAAGTTCCGCTTTAACCACATAAGGACCAGAAGATTTGCCCCCTTAATGACCAGGCCATTTCTTTACGATAAGTCACTGCGTCACTTTAACTGACAATTGCACGGTTGTGCGACGCTGTATCCAAACAAATTTTTTTCCCACAAATAGAGCTTTCTTTTGGTGCCCCTCTGCGGTTTTTATTTTTTGCGCTATAAACAAAAAAAGAGCAACAATTTTTTAAAAAAAACAATATTTTTTACTATAATAAATATCCCCCCCCCATCAGTTTAGGCCAATATGTATACTTCTATATATTTTTGATTAAAAAAAAAATCGCAATAAGTGTATATTGCTTGGTTTGCGCAAAAGTTATAGCGTCTACAAAATAGGGGATAGATTTATGACATTTTTATTATAATTTTTTTTTTACTAGTGGTGATCAGCGATTTTTCGCGGCGGACAGATCAGATGCTTTTTTGGGACCAGCGACATTTATACAGCGATCAGAGATAAAAATAGCCACTGATTACTGTATAAATGTCATTGGCAGGGAAGGGGTTAACACTAGGGGGCGATCAAGGGGTTAAATGTGCGCTAGGGAGGTGTTTCTAACTGTGGGGAGTACAGAGAGATCGCTGTTCCTGATCACTAGGAACAGCAGATCTCTCTCTACTTCCCGGACAGAACAGGGATCTGTCTGTTTACATTGACAGATCCCCGTTCTGGCTCTCTGAGGAGCACTTGCAGCTGCCGGCCACTCGCATCGGCTCTGGTGTCACGCCACGGGCGTGCGCGCCCCCTAGAGTCCTTAAAGCGGCTGCCGTACAGCTACGGTGATTCGTGCAGGGGAGCCAACCTGCCGCCATATAACGACGGCGGCTGGTCGGCAAGTAGTTAAAGCGGAGTTCCACACAAAAATGGAACTTCCGCTTTTTGGAACCCTCCCCCCCTCCGGTGTCACATTTGGCACCTTTCAGGGGGAATGGGGGTGCAGATACCTGTCTAAGACAGGTATTTGCACCCACTTCCGGCATAGACTCCCATGGGAGTCTATGCCTCTTCCTGTCCCTCCGCGCTGTCTCCTGGGAAACACACAGCTCCCAGGAGATAGCGGGGACCAGTTACGATGCGCAGCGCGACTCGCGCATGCGCAGTAGGGAACTGGGAAGTGAAGCCGCAACGCTTCACTTCCTGATTCCCTCACCCAGGATGGCGGCGGCAGCTGCCGAGAACCGAGCGGGTTCTCGGCGTCGCCTGCCGACATCGCTGGACCCTGGGACAGGTAAGTGGCCATTTATTAAAAGTCAGCAGCTGCAGTATTTGTAGCTGCTGGCTTTTAATATTTTTTTTTTTGGCGGTTTAGGTGGACCCCCGCTTTAAAGCCTCCTCCCCAGCTCTTGTTTGTGAAACTGAGTTTTTAGGGAGAAGGAGGGGAGCGGGTACCCGATTTTGACAGTTATCCGCTCCCACTTCCGTTCTGGTCGCCTTAGACAATCAGAAGTTCTCCTTCCATCCTCCCTCCCAAAGTCTTCTGGGGCACATGACAGTTCCTAGAAGACTTCGGGACCAGTCACAGAGCGCAACGCCGCTCGCATATTCGCAGTGGGTACTTGGCTTTGAAGCCGCAAGCTGTCACAGCCGGGTGCCCATAGTAAAGATACCGTCCCCGAGGGAGGACACAGGGTGAAAACGGCTGGGGTGAGCACATCACTGGATTGTGGGACAGGTGAGTGTGTGTTTATTAATGGTCAAAGGCTACAGTTAACTAGAACTCCACTTTAAACTCTTCACTACATAGGGAGACTCTAAACTTAAAGTGGATGTAAAGTTAAAAAAATAAAATCACATACTATATGCAGCTCAGTATACAGTCTTGGCATGATTCTGTGCCAAGACAATATAACACCCATGTTCATGCCTGGGTCTGGCCAACGAAGTGGCTGAATGCTCTAAACCTGGAAGAGGATTAAAGAGAAGGTGGAAGCTCTGGGAATAAAGGGGAGCACGGAAATCTCAGTGCAGAAGGGAATCGCTTTGATAGGTGAATCTGCCATGTGTCGATTTGCTGTGCATATTAGTATACTTTGTCTAAAAGCTCTGAGTGGCCCTTTATTTTTTTTTCAAATCAGCATACAGCAAAGACCCAATTCCTGTCCGGTATGCAGTCAGGTCAGGGCCTTACTAGGGAGAAAAGCTGGAAGAATGCACAGCTCAGTGTACAACAGTGGCAGCCAGTGCTCAAAATTTTTGGGGGGTGGTGCAAGCAAACTGAAAAATTCTGAAAAAAAAAAAATCAATTGCAGCCTCACTGTGCTATTAAACGCAGCCACTGTGCCCATCAAATGCTCCCACTGTGCCATCATATTGGCGTCCAATCACAGCGCCTGTCATTTCAGCCAATCAGGTGACGAGTAACAGACCGGATCACCTGGTTGGCGGAGAGTCAGTTTAGTGTTAGAAAAGCGAATATTCATTCGCTTTTCTAACACAGCTGGGTGAACTGCGAGCGCCAAGCACGGCGCTCGCTGTTTACCTTTTTTAACGCCTATTAGAGCCTATGGCTCTAATCGGGTGTGTCAGCGACGGCCAGGGCTTTTTTTCTCAAAGAATAGGTGCAGGAACTCAACCATGCCCACCACACTCACATACCTTCCAAATGGCATCAAATAGTAGCTCTTCCCTCTGCATACAACCCCCTCCCTCCACTGCCCTCATTTTCTCCCCCCTCCTTAAAAGCTCCACTATCTGTCATATATCTTACCTTTGTTGCAATATTAAGCTGAAACACCTATCTGGCTGTAGTACCTCCCAGCATACTATACTATACTACAGTCACTTGCATGGGAGATCATGCAGTAGGAGCATCAACAACTGGTCACCAGGGAAAAAATGGAGACCACAGAGGGTGCAGCCTACCACCCACCCTCTCCTGCCCATGACTGCACTGAACTCTGGGCACCTGTTCTGTATCTCTCTTGTCCCTGTCCGGCACTTAGTGGGATCTGCGCAGGAGATCTGACCTGTGGGAGCTACTGGGAGATGAGCCAACACTTGTAAACGCAGAAGCTGAAAGAAACAAAAGTGTGGCGCTATATATCACATCCACAGCCGTGTGTATTACAATAAAGACATATAAAAATAGTGAATACTACCAAAAAATGTATGATCATAAAATGGATAGTGTCAAATAATTAATCAGTGTTGATCACATATAAAGTAAATACACAATAATGCTTAATCATCAAATGTGCTAGTGATTAGTAGAAACCCGTGCTGGTTCCATGAGCCAGACACCAAACATAATAAAACTTTAAAAGTCCATAAAAAATGTGTAGAAAAATAGTGAAGAAAACATCAGAGTTCAAAGGGGGTGATGCATGGCCAGATGGTATTCACAGAATTTTAGTCGCACCAAATCTGGCGAGTGGGCAGAAGTCGCACCAAAGTCGCACCAAAACTGGTGAGCGGGCAGAAGGGAAACCACAAGTGTGCATAGATTGTACGTCAGTGCCAGGGCCAACACCAGGAGTAGAGGAGGCTTACCGGAGAAAATTGACCTGAAATGGCATACGCCAGACAAGTCAAAAAAGCATAATAACCACTGGTTCTGGGAAATGCGTCTTGTCAGATGTCATCAACAGATGGTGGAAAGAAAAGGGGGGGGGGGGGTCCGCACGGCTTCCTCTCCCATAGGTAATCCAGCATAAGCCAAACGTGTAGTTTCATATGCCATGCAAGGAGCAAACAAAACTCACATAGCGTAATAACGTTTTAAAACACTCGTTTATTAAAATAATAAAAAACAAACTCACATTTGGAAGAACGAAACAGAGCTCAAATAGCGGCGATCGTGAGGGGTCCACCCGACATGTTTCAGCTAAGGAGCCGCAGAAGCTGGACTTCAGTGTTACCAAGTGATAGTGGTGAGCAGGGAGCAGACCTGAGCCAGAGGTGGTGGAACTGAGTTCCCCTAGTTCCTGCTGAAAAAAAGCCCTGGCGACGGCCATGGATAGATTCATGCGATGCATGAATCTATCTATTGGTCATAGAGGGGGTGGCTGGAGAGACGGGGCGGTGCCTGTGTGCCCTTATGCACGCACCACCACTGATGTACAGTATTGGCAAGATTCTGTGCCGGGGATAAAGTAATTCTTGTTTGCATGCATGGATGTTACGCCATCTGAGCCTGGCCAATCAAGCTATACAAAAAGATGTGTTGTCCTTCCATGTGCACCTTGCTGCAAAGGCTAGTTATAAATAGGGTAGATGCAGGGCCAGACTTACCATTGGGCTTGACTGGGCTTAAGCCCATGGGCCCCAGCCAATAGGGGGCCCCGTGGGCCCCGCCAGCCCCACCCGTTTCGAAAGCCGCCGAGAGCGGCCCGAGATACACAGGACATCTGGCAATGACAAGGCAGCAATGACACTGGGGCAAGGTTACACTGACAAGGCTGCAATAACACTGACAAGGCTGCAGATGGACTCTGATAAGGCTGCATTGATGGGCATTTAAGTGTAAGTTTTTTTCCTTAAACTTCCCTCCTAAAAGTTTTTCATTAAAATTCCCTCCTAAACTTGGGGTGTGTGTTATACGCCGGCGCGTGTTATACGCCGATAAATACGGTAATTATCATTTTATCCTTTTTTATTGCTTTTATTAATCGTGGACCCAGGACTAATACCAGTACAGTATCCCCCACTTATACGCTTATAGATTATCTACTTTTGTGAGTAGCCATTTGGCTGTTTTGTCTTGTCCAATTAAACAGAAGTTCTTTAATACTGCACTGAGTCTGGCGCACCTTGTCCTTTTCTATTTCTATTTTATAGAGCTGTGCATATGTATAGAAGGGTAGGGCCCGAAAGTGACTCAAGCCCAGGGGCCCCCACCACCCTAAGTCCTGCCCTGGGTAGATGCTATCTTTTTGTATAGCTTGTTCACTGATTTGGTGTGGGGGAACATTGGATGCCTTCAGCTGTCCTTGTGCTATTGCCAGGCGTCCATTGTGTCCCTGTGCCTTTAAGGAGGAGTGGGTTCCCTCTAGGCAAACCTGTACTTAATTTATCCACTGCTATATGTGATCCAATTTGGAGACTCTCAAAATTATAGAGTTAGGATTGCAGTATACAGAGGATCCTTGATGTGGACACTGCGGCTTCCATATAATGTGTGCAATGAAACCCTCTGTATTTTAAGTGGTGTTCCGGCCAAAATTATACTTTTTAAATAAAAATACCCCTATAATACACAAGCTTAATGTATTCTAGTAAAGTTAGTCTGTAAACTAAGGTCTGTTTTGTTCGTTTATAGCAGTAGTTTGTTATTTTATAAACTTACAGCAGGCCGTGGCCATCTTAAGTGTGGGCATCTGAAGCCAGACTGTATTTCTTCCTGGATCTCATCCTTGCAGATCTCGCACATGCTCAGTGCAGCACAAGCAGTGTAATAGGTTTCAGGTCAGGTTTCCATAGCAACAGCAGTGTCAGAGGAAGTTGCCACCCCTTCCCAGAAGGCATTGCAAACAGGAAATGATGCGATGAGCCAGGGCCAGGGAGGAGGAAGTGAAAAATGAATACAGCAGATATACAGTAGGTGCTGAGAATTTTTTTTTAAAAATATCCAATTCGTTTACAGTGCAGAGTTTAGTGAGGGATGCTGAAGAGTTGTAAAAGTGGGTGGAACTCCACTTTAATGTGAATTGTTAGACAGGGTCAATTTGGTTTGTTTGCAGGCTAGCTGGTAAGTGTGCTGGGAAATTTTTGTTTGTTTGTGACAGCCAATCAAGCGTTTAAAGTCTCCAAACCCAGAAGAAGACTGGGAAAAGCTAGCGTCACCAGCAAGGGAGGGGAGTGCTGACATTGCATCGCTGGAGGAGAGGACTGCCCTATTGTGCTGCGCATACTGGTACATTATGCCTAAAAGCACTTGAAGGGCCCTTTGTTTTTTGTTCACGGTTTACTTCCACTTTACACAAGCGTACAGCCAAGTCCCAATTCTTACCCAATATGCTATGTTCAGGTCAGGGATTCAGTTCCTACCCTGTTTCCCCTAAAATAAGACCTAGCGTGACTGTCGGCGATGGCTTCAATATAAGCCCTACCCCCCAAATAAGCCCTAGTTAAAGTCTTTGTAGGTCTTATTTTCAGGGTAGGGCTTATTTTAGGGGAAACAGGGTAGGGCTTATTTGGAGGGTAGGGCTTATATTGCAGCCATCACCGACAATCACACTAGGTCTTATTTTAGGGGAAACAGGGTAGTGAAGTGGGGAATAAATGATAGCCCCAGAGCCTGCACCTTTATAAACAGGTTGGCAAAGGCACCTACCATATTCTATGGTACCATATTTAAAGCTTTACTTTGGGAAATGTCTTTTTTCTTTTTAAAAAAATGGTACCCAAAGAAGTGTAAAAAAGTGTTCTGTTACAAATATAATATATATATATATTATATATAATATAAAATATAAAGCATTAAATACAGCCAACAGGAGCTCAAGGGGAGCTGGGGGGCCCAGAGATAGACTTTGGCTTTATATCTTCATACGTTTCCTTGATTCTTGACCATGAACCTGTCTGCTCAAAAGGGAGCTGTGTGTAGGGTAAATGAGGAAAAAAAGTTGGTCTGGCTCTGATTCTGGATGGCAACTGTATTGGGAGTACACTTAAATGCATTTAGCCCCACAGCTCAGTCTGAAAAACAAAGAGTTGGATGCTAATTTAAAAAGTTATGTTTAAGAGCAACTAGGGTTTGAGTTTCTGGGATGGCTGCAAAATAAGCCTTACCCCAAAAATAAGCCCTAGTTAAATGCTTGCCGACCAGCCGCCGCAGATATACTGTGGCAGGTTTGCTTGGCTGTGCAAATCGCCGTAGCTGTGCGCCAGTCCCTTTAATAGCTACAGCAGGCAAGAGCCGACTACCCGCGAACGCTCCACAGAGAGCGAGAATGGGGATCTGTCAATGTAAACAAACAGATCCCCATTCTGACAGGAGAGTACAGTTAGATCGTCTGTTCCTAGTGATCAGGAACAGCGATCTCTCTCTACTCCCTGTCAGTACACTCCCCCCACAGATAGAAACACCTCCCTAGGGAACACTTAATCCCTTGATCGCCCCCTAGTGTTAACCCCTTTCCCTGCCAATGCCATTTATACAGTAATCAGTGGCTATTTTTAGCTCTGATCACTGTAATAATGTCACTTGTTCCAAAAAAGTGTCAAAAGTGTCCGATCTGTCCGCCACAAAGTCCCGCTAAAAGTCGCTGATCACCGCCATTACTAGTAAAAAAAATAAAATAAATAATAAAAATGCCATAAATACATCCCCTATTTTGTAGACGCTAAAACTTTTGCGCAAACCAATCAATATACTCTTAGGCCTCATGCACACTGGACGTTTGTTGACGTTTTTACAGAAGCTGTTTTTGGCTGTAGACGTTTTTTTCTACAGTCATTAAACTCTCCATCATGTTATCCTATGTGTCCATGCACACATAGGCTGTTATCAGCAGTTTTGGGTAGCGGCGTTTTTGAGCAGTAAAAAACCCCCAAAACTAGTGGGTTCTGAGAGACGCTTTTCAGCTGTAAAAACGCTCTAACACTGATAAACGCTGATAAACGCTCTAAAAGGTCGCTCACCAGCATTTTTTAACGTTTTGATCCATTGAAAAAAAATTAAAAAAAATTTTTCTTCAAAAAAAAAAAACAAAAAATGCTAAAATGCTAACACGGAAAAACGCTAATAGACGCTAAAAAACGCTATTGCAAAAATGTTGAAAAACTCACTGCAAAGTTACTGCCGTTTTCATTTTAACGTGCAGTGTGCATGAGGCCTTATTGCGATTTTTTTTTTACCAAACATATGTAGAAGAATACATATTGGCCCAAACTGATAAGGAAATTGGATTATTTTTTGGGGATATTTATTATAGCAAAAATTAAAAAAAATAGTTTTTTTTTCAAACCGCATGATCAAATACCAAAAGAAAGCTCTATTTGTAGGAAATAAAGAACATCAATTTTGTTTGTGTACAGTGTCGCATGATCGCGCAATTGTCAGTTAAAGCGACAAAGTGCCGTATCGCAAAAAATGGCCTGGTCATTAAGGGGGTAAATCCTTCCGGGGGCTGAAGTGGTTAAAGTCTTTGTAAAATCATGTAATCTGTTCTGTAAAAAAATTATATAATGTGCAGTGTGTCTCCTTGTGTAACTTTATTGTGGAAAATACCTTATTTACAGTGCCGCTGGGCGCTCACGTGACCCGCCAGAGCTCTTCTCTTTATTATTATTATACACGATTTTTATAGCGCCAACAGTTTACGCAGCGCTTGCTTCTCTTGGCTGATGTCAGCAGCCCCTTCCTCTGTAGTGCTCAGAGCGGGCTGACGACAGCAGGGATCTCAGCCTCTCCCTCCGCAGTATTTGGATCGGGGAAGCAGAGCTCCGGCGGGTCACGTGAGCGCTCAGCGGCACTGTAAATAAGGTATTTTCCACAATAAAGTTACACAAGGAGACACACTTCACATTATATAATCTTTTTTAAAGAACGGATTACTTGATTTTACAAGGACTTTAAATAAGGTTTATTTTTGGGATTACAGAATTTCACAATGCTGACTCCTGAACTGACAGGGGGAGGACATTTTTTGTACATATTGTAAATAAATAAGACATCCCCTGAATATAAGCCCTAGTGTGTTTTTTTGTAGCCAAAATAATATAAGACACGGTCTTATTTCTGGGGAAACACCGTAGAAGCTTATCAGCTGACAGCTTTAGGATTTGCTGTTACTGAAAGTGGTAGTAAAAGCCCTCTCTTTACTTGTACCTTCAGGTAAGCTTACAATCAGGCTTAACTGTAGGTACACTAAATCTCTCCTAAATGTACACCGTTTAGGAGTCATTCACATAGGCAATAGCCAATGACATCATCTTCGCATGTTCCAGGGAATACAGTATGCTGTAGAATGCAGAGCGCCATGTTGCGGAAGAGGCTCCCACACGCATGCGCAGGAGTGACATCATCGCGGCTCCGCCTATTGAAACGCCAGAGCCCGTAAACCCAAAAGGAAAACCAGGTGAAGATGGAAGCACCGGGGGAGCCATGACTGCGCTGCGCTGGAGGGCACTGTGTGCAAGTAAGCCTGTCATAATATGCTAGCACCTTATGGTATAACGCTGCAGGGGGCCCGTTTTTTTTCTTTTTTTGGGGGGCAGTTTACTACTGCTTGAAAGGGGGAGAATGCAACAGGAATGACACAGACTGTTCTGAGGGAACACAGAATAAAGAGGGAGAAAAGAAAAGCAGGAGAGGTGATAAGACAATCTCTGCTGCCAGGGAGACAGAAAAGAATTAAACCTAAAAGGATAGCATTTTATGTTATCTCCCTGATATTCTTCTTTTCTCCCACAGCAGTGGCAGCCTGTGATCTTCAGAACTGTTAAACATTTTTATTTCTATTTTTGATGGATCATTTTTATTTCTATTTTTGATGGAGTAAGTGAGGGTTATAGCCCCTGTCAATTTTTTTTCGCCATCTGTGTCCCATTGAATGGATTTTCCTTCACTTCCTGTCCCATAGCCAAACAGGAAGTGAGGGGAAATCCCTGCAAACTAAGGGACCACCAGGTCACCAGATCAAGTGTCCCCATTAGAAGATTTCCCCTCTATTACTTTTCTGGGGGCAACCCAAAATTTGGGATTTTTTTTTTTTAACTTTCACTTTCAGCGATAACAATAAACAGGGCACATAGAGAGGGTGAATCTCCCTAACTGGGGGCAGAGACAACAATAAAAACTGAGTGTTCTAATCTATCTGCACTCCATCTAAAACTAATAAAAAAAAGTTTTGCCTGTAGTTATACTTTAAGCTTCTGTCACCCTTCCGCTCTAGCTGAGCCAAGACATCCAAACAAGGCTGGATATGTACACATTTTAATTACAGAAAGTGACATATCGTTTTAGAGACGAAGGAGAGGGAGAGAGTTTCCAATAACGAAGTGACTGCTTTTGGGTCCAGCAAAACAGCAGCATCCAGCAAGAAGAAACAGGAGCAATGCTGGAGGCAATTTACAGCCAACCTTAATTTTGGTAGCTTCATTTTTAATGTGGAATGTATAGTATGTTCTTTTGTTAAAGAACAATAATAGTTATCAAACTGTTATGGTTTAAGTTCCACTTTAAAGACAGAGGTCCCTCTTGTTTAGAGCTCTGAGGTAGAGGGTTCACTCTTGAAGCTTGTCACCAAGGACGCACACTTAAGGCGGTGACAAGGTTCTGCTTAGCGGGATCACCAGTTTTGGATTTCTGTATCCAGTTGGTGGAGAAGGTCTCTCCTTGGATGGAGTTTATATGTGCTGTTTTGCCTAGTAGCTTTGTGACCATAGGATATTATCATTTAATAAAGTTTTAATAAAGATATCACATGATGCTAGTACACTTTCTACTTGTTCTGTAGTGCTGTGCTTAGAGATTGGACACTCAATGGATAACTGTTTAAAAAGTTTCTGAAGAATGGCTGAATAAATCTAAAAAGGTTCTTCATATATTTTATACCAATCATGAGCTATTGAATTCGCTTGATTGTGCTTTCTCTGTCTTTTTTTTTTTTGATGATCCTAGTGTCCAATACTAATAATTGGATATTATTTTTAAATTACCCATAATTACAGGGATAGCAGAAAGAAAATAATGCTGCTCCAGGTGAACCATTACTCACTCCTCACTGCGAGTCTATCACGAGGCTGCCGCACACAGTCTGTCTGTGACCGCATGCAAAAAGGATAAAGTCCGGAATTAGCTGCACTCCAGGGGAACCTTTATTTTAGCTTCATAACAGTATCACAGGTATGACAGGAACAATAGATGGTAACATGTTTCGCGCTAAAAAAACAGCACCCTGATTATCAGTGCTGCCCCATCAGTGCCAATCAGTGCCCATCATTGCCGCCTATCAGTGCCCATCAGTGTCGCCTTATCATGCTTCCCAACGTTTTGATAAGGGAATGAGGGACACCTATTAGTAAAAGTATGTAGGCATAGGACACACACCCTGCCACGCCCCCTTTAAAGAGAATTATACCAAAAAATGATTAGTTAACTACTTATGGACCGCCCGCCGTTGTTATACGGCAGCTGTTTAACGTGGAATACCGTTGTTATAGCCGCAGATGGCGGGCGGTCCGCTTTCAGATAAAAGTGATCTCTGCAGCGGATTCACCGCAAGATCACTTTTATCCGGGGAGCCGTCGGTAGCAGTAACCGTGGAGTCGATCGGGTCCTTTCCACTCAGTAACATGGAGCCAAATGAGGGAAAGATGGCCCCCACTCGGCTCCATACCATTGGATGATGGAAGCGACATCAAACGTCTTTTCCACCCAATGGTCTTAAATGGGAAATTTTTCTTATTTTTATTTATTTTATTTTTTTAATTGCATTTAAGTGTAAATGTGAGATCTGAGGTCTTTTTGACCCCAGATCTCACATTAAAGAAGTCGTGTCATGCTTTACATTCCTTGTAATAGGAATAAAAGTGACCCCAAAAAAAAATACTTTTAAATGGACAGTGTAAAAATAAAATGTAAAATAAATAATAATAAAAATTTTTTTTTTAAGTGCCCCGTCCCCGTGTAGCAGAAGCTAACACATATGTAAGTCGCGCCCGCCTATGAAAACGGTGTTCAAACCACACATGTGAGGTATGTCCGTGATCAGTAAAGCAAGAGCAATAATTCTAGCACTAGACCTCCTCTGTAACTCAAAACTGGTAACCTGTAGAATTTTTTAAACATCGCCTATGGAGATTTTTAAGAGTCAAAGTTTTCGCCATTCTACGAGCGGGCGCAGATCTCAAAAAGAGGCCTTAAGTAGTTAAACCCACAATTGCTTTTTTATGTTTTTACCTCTATTATTCCTTTATATTGGCTTTTGACATTTTCAAGTGCAGCAATTTAGAAATTGGATGAAAGGTTTAGCACTGAGAAACACTTTTTTAAAAAGATAAATAGTGCATTTTATATACAACTACTGTTTATTGATCAGATCAAAAAAAGGGACAACTGAGGAGGAAAGAGCAACAGAGGGACTTTGTTGCAAATCAGGGACAGTTGGGAGCTATGCCTTATCAGTGCAGTCTCATCAGTGCCCATCAGTGTTGCCTCATCAGTGCCCATCAATGCAGCCTATCAGGGCAGCCTATCAGTGCCCATCAGTGAAAAAGAAAAATTACTTATTTGCAAAATTTTTTAACAGAAAAAAGGAAAAAAAAAATTTGTTTTAAAATATTCTGTCTTTTTTCTTTTTTTTTTAACAAAAAAAATGAACAAATTCCAGTGGTGATTATATACCACCAAAAGAAAGCTCTATCTGTCTACATATATAATTTATATATATATATATATATATATATATATATATATATATATATATATATATACATACAGTGGGGACGGATAGTATTCAGATCCCCTTAAATTTTTCACTCTTTGTTATATTGCAGCCATTTGCTAAAATCATTTAAGTTCATTTTTTTCCTCATTAATGTACACACAGCACCCCATATTGACAGAAAAACACAGAATTGTTGACATTTTTGCAGATTTATTAAAAAAGAAAAACTGAAATATCACATGGTCCTAATTATTCAGACCCTTTGCTGTGACACTCATATATTTAACTCAGGTGCTGTCCATTTCTTCTGATCATCCTTGAGATGGTTCTACACCTTCATTTGAGTCCAGCTGTGTTTGATTATACTGATTGGACTTGATTAGGAAAGCCACACACCTGTCTATATAAGACCTTACAGCTCACAGTGCATGTCAGAGCAAATGAGAATCATGAGGTTAAAGGAACTGCCTGGAGAGCTCAGAGACAGAATTGTGGCAAGGAACAGATCTGGCCAAAGTTACAAAAAAAATTCTGCTGAACTTAAGGTTCCGAAGAGCACAGTGACCTCCATAATCCTTAAATGGAAGATGTTTGGGACGACAAGAACCCTTCCTATAGCTGGCCGTCCGGCCAAACTGAGCTATCGGGGGAGAAGAGCCTTGGTGAGAGAGGTAAAGAAGAACCCAAAGATTACTGTGGCTGAGCTCCAGAGATGCAGTCAGGAGATGGGAGAAAGTTGTAGAAAGTCAACCATCACTGCAGCCCTCCACCAGTCTGGGCTTTATGGCAGAGTGGCCCGACGGAAGCCTCTCCTCAGTGCAAGACACATGAAAGCCCGCATGGAGTTTGCTAAAAAAAAAACACCTGAAGGACTCCAAGATGGTGAGAAATAAGATTCTTTGGTCTGATGATGAGACCAAGATAGAACTTTTTGGCCTTAATTCTAAGCGATATGTGTGGAGAAAACCAGCCACTGCTCATCACCTGTCCAATACAGTCCCAACAGTGAAGCATGATGGTGGCAGCATCATGCTGTGGGGGTGTTTTTCAGCTGCAGGGACAGGATGACTGTTTGCAATCGAGGGAAAGATGAATGCGGCCAAGTACAGGGATATCCTGGACGAAAACCTTCTCCAGAGTGCTCAGGACCTCAGACTAGGCCGAAGGTTTACCTACCAACAAGACAATGACCCTAAGCACACAGCTAAAATAACGAAGGAGTGGCTTCACAACTACTCCGTGACTGTTCTTGAATGGCCCAGCCAGAGCCCTGACTTAAACCCAATTGAACATCTCTGGAGAGACCTAAAAATGGCTGTCCACCACTGTTTACCATCCAACCTGACAGAACTGGAGAGGATCTGCAAGGAGGAATGGCAGAGGATCCCCAAATCCAGGTGTGAAAAATGTGTTGCATCTTTCCCAAAAAGACTCATGGCTGTATTAGATCAAAAGGGTGCTTCTACTAAATACTGAGCAAAGGGTCTGAATACTTAAGACCATGTGATATTTCTACTTTTTTAATAAATCTGCAAAAATGTCAACAATTCTGCGTTTTTCTGTCAATATGAGGTGCTGTGTGTACATTAATGAGGAAAAAAATTAACTTAAATGATTTGAGCAAATGGCTGCAGTATAACAAAGAGTGAAAAATTTAAGGGGGTAAGGGGGTCTGAATACTTTCTGTCCCCACTGTATATATATATATATATATATATATATATATATATATATATATATATATATATATATATATATATATATATATATATATAAAAGTTCTTTTGGGTACAGTGTTGCATGACCACACAATTTTCATTCAAAGTGCGACAGTGCTGAAAGCTGAAAATTGTCCTGGACAGGAAGGGGGTGAAAGTGCCCGGTACTTAAGTGGTTAAGGGCACCCACACACACCTGTTAACATGCTACTGCAACGTGTGGTTTGGTGTGGTGCGATTTTGCCAAAGGGTCAGGGACTTCTTTTGCGCATTTCTTGCATGTAGGGATGTAGGGCAGCCCACTGAATTGAATGAGCTGTCCTACACCCGATGCGTGGGAACGTGCAGAAAAGCGCGTTCGTTCTGTTGCACCTGCATGGTATGAAGGGAGCATAAGGGGTTGGTTTACTAAAGGGAAATAGACTGTGTACTTTGCAAAGTGCAATTGCATCCTGCAAATGCATTTGCTTCAGAGTTTAGTAAATGTGGTAAAGCTTCACTTTGTAAAGAATACCCAATCACGTGCCAGGAAAATAAATAAAAAACAGCATTTTTGCTTACAGATTATTGGATGATGGAAGTCAGCACAGCTTCTGCTCATTTACTAAGCTCTGGAATAGGGTGCACAGTTTATTTGCTTTTAGTAAATTGGCCCTTTAGCTTTCCATCTTTACTTCACAGAATTGCTCCTGGAAGGGGTGGTTTTTATAAGCTTGAGGGGCAAATTACCGCCATTGCTAAACACCAACCCCGTTCACAGAAAGTGTCTTGTGGTCAGAAGAAGCTGCCAGACCTGTGAAAATTGCCACGTAAGGCTCTCCTCATCCAAGTCATCACAGATAAGGAATGCAAATCTGAGCGAGCCTTTGATGTTTTCATTAAAAGAAATACATTCATTGCAAGACTGCCTGGTGGTATCGGAATATTCTAATATTACAGAAAAGCGCAGCGAAGGCCTCAATCCATCGGCCTATGTAATTCAATATTATTTAATGTCAGCTACTGGGCTCTGTTATTTCTCTGAGCTTTTCCCAATAGTCTAAAAATACCCTGAGCCGGTTATTTAATTTTAGCTGCCATCTACGAGGTGACACGTTTGTGGCTGTGCAATCAGGCGTATATTGTGCTGGGTGTTGTTCTTTCTCAATTTTTGTTGGAAGGGACTGAGGCTGGCTGACTTCCTGTGAATAGAAACAAGAGCTTACAGAATAACACTGATGACTGGGCACAGGATGGCTGGCACAGGCGCCGGGGACTGAAGACCAGCTCTATGTTATGTTCACAAACCGCCACAGAGAGACATAGAAAAAAGATGTAAACCTGACCTGGATAACATTGAATTCAATTTGCTCTATGCATCATAAACAACTGTTGTTAAAAAAAATCCTTATTTTTATCCTTTGTTACAGATCAGTGCTGTGACCTTGTAGGCGTCATTCTCGGTCTACATGCACATCAGCGATGGCTGCATGGCATTTCTCAGGGTGCGTTTCCTAATGGTGACAACAGTGGACCACGCCTGTGTACTGTGTGTTGAAGTAGCCACTTGTCTCCATTAGAAGCCCATGTGTCAGGGTGATAATCAGGGCTTTTTAAGGTGTCCGTTTATGAAGCAGTGAAATCTATTCACTGCTTCGTTCTCCGGCATTCACAGTGAAGATCTTTCTCCTCTGTGTGCCAGTTTATGAAGCGGAGTAGATCGCTTCACCTTTGGAGGAGTGAAGTGATCTACAAATGCTTCAAACAGTGGAGAACGGCCCCTGATACTGGAATCTCGTGAGACTTTACGAGATTACAGCACCAGATGTCAGTTTATCAAGCAGTGATAAATTATCACCGCTCAACGGCGTGGATTACTGTTAATAAAATAACGAGTCCCCCTACATTATACACATATGTATACACACACACACATTATATATACATGTATATACACACACATGATATATATATACATATACACATTATATGTATATATGTATATATATGTATACTCATAAATATGACAGGGGGACATGCTTACAGTGTTGGGGGGTCTGAACGAGGCATAAGGAAGTTAAAAATCTTCCTCCTTCCCCCTCAGATCCCCCCAGATTTCCTCTTCACTCCCCGATTCACCACCTCTGAGCTGGTGAACCTGGGAGTGTGAATTCTGATACAGATCGCCAGTGAAGCGGTGAGATCGCTGCTTCATAAACTGGCCGTTACTGTGTCAGTCAATGAGGATTCTCCATGTGTAGAGATAATCGGCGGGAGAACAAGTTCAAACATGTTCTCCCCCGATTATCACTGCTTCATAAACTGTTTATGGACTGTGATCAGCGGCGATCCTTGGGATCACCACTGTTCACTACTTCATAAACGGACACCTCTGTCAGACAATAGGTGAAGGTACTCCTCCTTTTCGAGTCACCCTTTGTCTCCGCACCCTACACACCTCTGAGCACCATTCCTTGGTTCCATCCCTACCCAACTCTGAGCACCATTGCTTGATTCCATCCCCTACCCACCCCTGAGCAGTGCACCATTCCTTGGTTCCATCCCCTACCAACCTCTGAGCACTATTCCTTGGTTCCATCCCCTACCCATCCCTGAGCACCATTCTTTGCTTTCATCCCCTACCCACCCCTGAGCACCATTCCTTGGTTCCATCCCCTACCCACCCCTGAGTACCATTCCTTAGTTACATCCCCTACCCACCTCTGAGCACCATTGCTTGGTTCCATTCCATACCCACTCCTAAGCACCATTTCTTGGTTCCATCCCCTACCCACCCCTGAGTACCATTCCTTGTTTCCACCCCCTACCCACCTTTGAGCACTATTCATTGGTTCCATCCCCTACCCACCCTTGAGCACCATTCCTTGGTTCCATCCACTACCCAACCCTGAGCACCATTCCTTGGTTTCATCCCCTACCCACCTCTGAGCACCATTCCTTGGTTCCATCCCCTACCCACCCCTGAGCACCATTCCTTGATTCCATCCTCTACTCACCCCTGAACACCATTCCTCGGTTCCATCCCCTACCCACCCCTGAGTACCATTCCTTGGTTCCATCCCCTAACCACCTCTGAGCACAATTCCTTTGTTACATCCCCTACCCAGCCCTGAGTACCATTTCTTGGTTCCATCCCCTAACCACCTCTGAGCACCATTCCTTGGTTCCATCCCCTACCCATCCCTGAGTACCATTCCTTGGTTCCATCCCCTACCCACCTCTGAGAACCATTCCTTGGTTCCATCCCCTACTCACCCCTGAGCACTATTCCTTGATTCCATCCTCTACCCACCCCTGAGCACTATTCCCTGGTTCCATCCCCTAACCACCTCTGAGCACCATTTCTTGGTTCCATCCCCTAATCACCCCTGAGCATCATTCCTTGGTTCCATCCCCTAACCACCTTTGAGCACCATTCCTTGGTTCCATCCCCTAACCACCTTTGAGCACCATTCCTTGGACTCATCCCCTACCCAGAGGATACAGAACAAAGTATCGTTTTTAGTGCCATACAAAGTAGTTTGTATGGAACTTGCTAACGAAAGGCAGTAAAATAGGTCCCCTGCAGCCAGCAACAATAGACCTCCTCAGCAACAATAGACCCCCTCAGCAACAATAGATCTCCCCCGCAACAATAAATCTACCCCAACAACTATATATCTCTACAGCAACAATATATCCCCCCAGCAATAATAGATCCCTCTAGCATGATCCATAAAGCCACGGATGAGCGAGTTTGGGGTGGAGGATTTTGACTGGCCTTCACAGAGTCCTGACCTCAACCCAATAGAACACTTTTGGGATGAATTAGAGCGGAGACTGCGAACCAGGCCTTCAGAGCCTGACCTCACAAATACGCTTTTGGAAGAATGGTCAAACATTCCCATAGACACCCACCCCTGAGCACCATTCCTTGGTTCTATCCCCTACCCACCCCTGACTACCATTCCTTGGTTCCATCCCCTAACCACCTCTGAGCACCATTCCTTTGTTCCATCCCCTACCCACCCCTGAGCATCCTTCCTTGGTTCCATCCCCTACCCACCCCTGAGCACTACTCCTTGGTTTCATCCCCTAACTACCTCTGAGCACCATTCCTTGGTTCCATCCCCTACCCACCTCTGAGCACTATTCCATGGTTCCATCCCCTACCCCCCCCCCGAGTACCATTCCTTGTTTCCATCCCCTACCCACCTTTGAGCACTATTCATTGGTTCCATTCCCTACCCACCTCTGAGCACCATTGCTTGGTTCCATTCCATAACCACCCCTGAGCACCATTTCTTGGCTCCATCCCCTACCCACCCCTGAGCACCATTCCTTGGTTCCATCCCCTACCCACCCCTGAGTACCATTCCTTGTTTCCATCCCCTACCCACCTTTTAACACACTATTCATTGGTTCCACCCCCTACCCACCCCTGAGCACCATTTCTTGGTTCCATCCCCTACCCACCCGTGAGCACCATTTCTTGGTTCCACCCTTTAACCACCTCTGAACACCATTCCTTGGTTCCATCCCCTACCCACCCCTGAGCACTATTCCCTGGTTCCATCCCCTAACCACCTCTGAGCACCATTTCTTGGTTCCATCCCCTAACCACCTCTGAGCATCATTCCTTGGTTCCATCCCCTAACCACTTTTGAGCATGATTCCTTGGATCCATTCCCTACCCAGAGGATACAGAACCAAGTATAATTTTTAGTGCTAAGTAGTTTGTATGGAATTTGCTAATGAAAGGCAGTAAAATAGGTCCCCTGCAGCCAGCAACAATAGACCCCCTCAGCAACAATAGACCCCCTCAGCAACAATAGATCTCCCCCGCAACAATAAATCTACCCCAGCAACTATAGATCTCCACAGCAACAATATATCCCCCCAGCAACAATAGATCCCTCTAGCATGATCCATAAAGACATGGATGAACGAGTTTGGGGTGGAGGAATTTGACTGGCCTTCACAGAGTCCTGACCTCAACCCAATAGAACAGTTTTGGGATGAATTAGAGTGGAGACTGGGAGCCAGGCCTTCTCGTGCAACATCAGAGCCTGACCTCACAAATATGCTTCTGGAAGAATGGTCAAACATTCCCATAGACACACTTCTAAACCTTGTGGACAGCCTTCCCAGAAGAGTTGAAGCTGTTACAGCTGCAAAGGGTATGCCAACTAAATATTGAACCCTACGGACTAAGACTGGGATGCCATTAAAGTTCATGTGTGTGTAAACGCAGGTGTCCCAATACTTTTGACAATATCGTGTATGTTGACAAAGTGTTAGCATTAGAGTTCTTCAACATTTGTTATGTTTCCAGATAACAAGCATCTATTTTTGGGAGATGAACAGGCCCAGGAGAATTAAAGGGAGGTTCAGTAACCCTATGGAGTCATTTACCCACTTGCCAACCTGCTCACGCAGATATACTGTGTCAGGTCGGCTCTCCTGCGCAAACTGACCTACCTGTAGGTCAGTCTGTAACAGCAGGATAGCGGGCGCAGACCGCGGCAAGGAGAGGCAGAACGGGGAGCTGGCATTTCCCCGTTCTGCCTAGTGACATGACAGGGATCTACTGCTCCCACTGATCTCTGTCATGTTTCAGTAAGCCCATCCCCCCTACAGTTAGAACACACTGAGGGAACACACCTAACCCCTTAATCGCCCCCTAGTGTTAACACCTTCCCTGCCAGTGTCATTTTTACATTGATCAGTGCATTTTTGTATCACTGATCAATGTAATAATGTTACTGGTCTCCAAAAAATGTAATTTGGGGTCAGATTTGTCTGCCGCAATGTCGCAGTCCTGCTAAAAATCACAGATCTGGGGGCGTGGCCAAGATGGCGGACTGAGCGGACGTATACTCTGAGCTCTCCTGGAGTGTGATCCGCTAATTCTATCCGTACTGCTTCACTACGCTGACTAGAACATCCCCGGGCTATCTGGATGCCTTCCAGGACTTCGGGCTACCAAAAGAGGGGTAAGAAACTGAAGTTCCCCCCGAATATTCCAGAGGAGGAGAGCCCGGCATCCCGCTCCACAAGACCCCCTGCGCACCATAGCAACATGGCGTCACAGACAGAACACGAGGCAGACCCTGCTGTTACTCCGCTGGGACTGTTAGACCTCATGGCGGCTATAAACTCCTGCCAATCGGCCGTCGCCTCCTGCCAGACTACCCTAGCCTCTAAGATAGAGGAGGTTCAGCTGAATGTGGGCATAATAAGACAGGACTTGGATAAGATCCGATCGCGGGTCTCGGAGACTGAGCGGAGGATAGGGGAAGAGGAAGACACGATCACGGATCATGGTGCCTCCATCCGCACTCTTCAGACGAAGGTGAGAGCCCTGGAGTATCGTGCGGAAGACGCAGAAAACCGCAGCAGGAGGAACAATCTTAGGATTGTGGGTCTTCCAGAATGAGCGGAGGGGCGCTTCCAGGCCCTGTTTGCAGAGGAACTGTTGCGATCCTTGTTACCAGCTGCTCAGCTCTCCCCATACTTTGTGGTGGAGAGGGCCCACCGTGTGCCACCCCGACCGGGGCCTGAGGGCTCGCCCCCACGTACTTTCATTCTCCGGCTGCTAAACTTTCGGAACAGGGATGAGCTACTCAGGGCCTCCAGAGCCGCAGGCGAGCTCCCCAAAAATGTCAGACTCTTGCTGTTTCTGGACTACACCATAGAAACTCAGCGGCAGCGACGTTCTTTTGATACAGTCAAGGCGGCGCTGAGAAGGAGAGGGATGAAATACAGCATACTATTCCCTGCTAAGCTACGGGTGGTTGACGGTGAGACGGTCCGTTTTTTCACCTCTCCTAAAGATGCATCGGTGTGGCTGGAGACCCTTCCACCGTAAGTCTCCCTGAGATAACTTGAAATTTCTTACTTCAGAAGCCTGTTCTGTCCTATTGTCTATCGCTATCCTGGGATTTGATGAACTGACCCTCCTCATGTCTTCTTACCTGGATTACATGCATGTCTGCTCTGTGAAGGATTTCTAACAAAGGGAAGTGTTGCCGTGAAGACTGCATACTTACATTTAAGTTTATGGCCTAGCAATATCTGCATCGACACTATCTGCCTTACTGCTGTGCTGCGGGAGGCCTGCCTACTGTCGCAGCCACTCTTTTATGCCTCTGCTGGGCTGCTTATTGACTATATATTTTTCCATTTTACTTTTATTGGTTTTCATTTTTCTCCGCTCCATTTCTTTTATGCTATTGTAACAGACAATGAAGAAGGTGCCCCCTTCCGAAGAACGGAACGATTCTACTATTGTTCTCCTTAAAAATCACTCCACTAGCTCTGGGACAAGAACTCACACACCTATTCCACTGGTTTGAGGGGTGTTGTGATGTTTTGCTCTGGTTGCACGACCTCAACTTAAGTTACCAGTTACCGGTTTTTGGGGTTATGGGACTCATGTGCTCCTCAATGTTCCGGGGGGTGTGGGGTGGGGGGGGGGTTGTTTTGGGAGAACAAGAGTTGTTTATTGGCTTTAACTTTTCTTTATTTTCAGGTTGCGGTTGGTCTAATGTGGTATATAACATATCTAGCACAAACACAATTTTTATGCAGGGGTGCTTTGTATGATGTTGGGGGGCGCGTCTCCAGTGAACTTGGGTGGGGTCCTTTCTCCCCTCCGGGGCGCTGGGGCCGGGCTTCCTTACTGGAGAGGGTATGTTTCAGTATTATTTTTGTTCTTTTTATTTTGGTTACACTTGTGTTATGGTGGGTTGCTTAGTGGTATCATGGAATGTACGGGGATTAAGATCCCCGTACGGGGAAAAGATCCCTAGTGCTTAATTACTTACGTAAACTCCACCCACAGGTGGTGATCTTACAGGAGATGCATCTTGTTGGTTCCCGCACCCTTAGTTTAAAAAGAGGGCATGGGTTGGCAATCACTATCATGCGTCATATTCAAACTATGCCAGGGGAATTAGTGTGCTAGTTCACAGAACCCTACAATTCCAATTGCTAAATGTTCACCTTGACCCCGGAGGTAGTCACAGTGTACAGTGTTGATAATGTCTTATTTGTAGGAGACTTCAATATGACTATAAATAGGGAATTGGACAGGATGCAGACTACTGGCCCCCAGCAACAGGACCTTGCCCGTTGGGCATCTACCTTCCACATGACAGACCTCTGGAGACATTTTCATCCCTCTGATAGGGTGTTCACCTGCCTCTCCGCTACGCACCGAACTATGTCCCGCATAGACCTGGCCTTTGCCTCCCCCGAACTTCTGCGGAGGGTGGTCTCTGCAGAAATCCTCTCACGAGGTATCTCAGATCATGCCCCTGTGTCAGTAACTATCCGACTTGCACCAGTGGCAGGTGAGCGGATATGGAGACTATCCAAGTTCTGGATTGCAGAACCGGAGATCCAGGAAGAACTTCCGGAGGCATTATGTGGATTTTGGATAAACAACGCTGAATCCGCCGGACCCATGGTACAGTGGGATGCTTTTAAGGCTTGGCTGAGGGGCGAATATATGGTTCGCATATCTGCTAAAAAAAGACAGTCTGTGCAGTCTCTTAGGCTGTTGGAAGAACAGTCTAGGTTGCAGGAGGCGGAATATGTGCTTTCTCCTGATCAGACTCATTATGTTCACTGGCAGGATGTTCTGAGGGAGCTGTCTCTTTGTAGGGTTGAGATTACCAAGAAATCTATGTTAGACAGCGCACAACGTGTATTCGAATATGGAGATAAAAATGGTAGGCTGTTGGCCTGGCTTGCCAGGGAACAGCATACCACTACTCGCATTGGTAGACTGAAAGATTTAAGTGACAGACTTTAAACAGCTCCAGCAGATATCAATGCGAGATTTCTGGAATTCTACAAGACTCTGTATTCCTCTAGAGCAGCCTTTGATTACTCACAATTGACCCAATATTTGGACCAAGTGACCCTTCCTTCCCTAGCACCAGAAAAAAGCGCTGAATTAGAGCAGGATATTTCCTTGGAGGAGGTCCAAGAAGCCCTCGAATCCATGCAACAGGGGAAGGCCCCAGGGCCAGATGGAATTCCTATTGAATTCTATTCTGTATATCAAGAATTCCTAGCGCCTAGATTTACTTCATTGATGCAGCAATCTATTACTTTAGACGCTCTACCTGACTCATTCTCTGAGGCGATTGTGGTGTTGGTGCCCAAACCCGGCAAGGACCCTGAAGAATGTGCCTCATACCTGCCTATTTCTCTTATTAACGCTGATGCCAAACTACTGGCCAAAATTCTGGCCAGGAGGATTGGAAAAGTGATAGAAGACCTTGTTCACGTAGATCAAACTGGGTTTATGCCGGGGAAGGGTACCGATATCAACATACGCCGTCTATTCCTAAATCTAGCTGCCACCCATGATAATGCAGGCACAAGAGTCATAGCCTCTCTCGACGCGGAGAAGGCTTTTGACTCCGTTGAGTGGGAGTATTTATGGGAGGTGTTGAGAAAGTTTGGGATGGGCCCCAAATTTCTTCACTGGCTGAGTTTGTTGTATAGGGCTCCTAGGGCTAGAATCAGGGTAAATGACTCTCTATCGGATGCCTTTCTCCTCCAGAGGGGAACCAGGCAGGGTTGCCCATTGTCCCCCAGTCTGTTTGCCCTGGCTCTTGAGCCACTGGCGACACTGGTTCGTGAGTCTCACCGTATTGGGGGACTCCGGGTTGGCCCTCTGGAGGAGAAGATATCCCTTTATGCGGACGACGCCCTCCTATATTTGCAAGATGCGGATTCTTCACAGCAGGCGGCCCTTGAAATTTTCGAAGAGTTTGGGCGTTTTTCAGGGATCCGTATCAATTGGTCGAAGTCTGTGCTTTTCTCCCTGGACGCGCAGGCCAGGGACTTATAAGGGTACAGCCTGTATTGAAGTGAGTGGAGGAATTTACATACTTAGGCATCAAAATATCGCGCGACCTTCGTTCCTATCAAAGGCTTAATCTTCAACCTATACTCGCACGCCTAAGAGACCACTGTGTCAAATGGGCTAATCTTCCCCTTAACTTGCTAGGGCGCATAAACGTTTTAAAGATGATTTATTTACCTAAGCTCAACTACTTCTTTCGAAACTGCCCTATATGGATACCTCAGTCCTTCTTTAGGGAGATAGACGGCTGCATTGGGTCCTTCCTATGGAGAGGATCCTCCCCTCGGATAGCTAGATCGACCCTTCAACTCCCTGTCAGTTGTGGAGGTTTGGCCCTACCTAATTTGCTAGTGTACTATTGGGCGGCCATGTTGGTAACGGTCAGATGGTGGTTTGAACAATCTAAGGCCAATGCTGCGGTTTGCCTGGAGGCGGCTGTGGTGGGCTCCCTCAAGGAGCTTGGAAATTTGGTGTATCGGGGAGCCTCCTCTAGTCCTGCCCTTTTAGGTCCCACTAAGGTCACTTTACGAATATGGGGGGTGGTTAGGAAACGCTTTTTAGCCCAAGATAGATGGTCTCCCTACTGCCCGCTATGGGGAAATCCAGGCCTCCCGCATTTTAGGACAATTTCTGACCCACAATTATGGGCCCGTTATGGGGTTAAGGTGCTGAGGGATTTTGTCTCCTCCGGGGTCCTGCTTTCTTTTCAGGACCTGGTGAGGAGGCATGACCTTCCTATGAGGATGCTGTTTCGCTACTATCAAATGAGACATGCTTTCCCTGCTCAGTTCCCGACACCGCCTATCCTTGAGGTGGATGCGGTGGAAGGACTACTAGCACAGGAGACCCTTAAAAAACCCCTCTCAGTACTATACTTGACGCTGCTGCGAACAGATTCTAAAAAAGTAGATGTATTGTGGGATAAATGGAAGGCTGATATCCCATCTCTAGATAGGGAGACTTGGGAGGAATGTTTTGAGAATAATTATCAACTAGTGATATCATCCAGAGACAAATTGACTCAAACCAAGTTCCTACATAGGATTTATTTCACGCCTCAGAGACTGCACAGAATTTACCCACAGAGATCCCCAAATTGCCCGAGATGTCATTCCATAGACAGCACCTATATACATATTATAAATAAAAACTGCTCTAATGGAAAAAATAGTATAAATATAAAAGCTGCGGTTATAAGTGAGGCACACCAAAACAGAATAAAGAAAATAAAAAACCGCGCTATAGACCTATAGAACCTATATAAAAAGTCCAGAAATCACAAATCCTAAGTGGAAGACGTGAAATTCTTTACAATTACAGTCCTGTAGGTGAGTAATCAGGTGAACACATATGAGAGGTAGTGCGCTTACCAGAAGTAAGCCAAAATAAAGCGAGTGGCTTAAAACCCAGCCGGGGCCTCTGGAAAACGACCACAAAATGGAGTAGAGTCACACTCCAACCGTAGGGGCAGATCCGTCAAGGATTTTCCAAGGATATATGAGAAAAAACATAGCATAATACTGATAGCACAACAAATGAAAAAAAAGGAAAGAAGAAGCCAGCACACCACTAAACAAAAAATCATATGTATTCATAAACCACATCCAGTGCCTCAACACAATCGGATAGGTAAGTGAGTGCCAGGCAATCATGCAATAAGTGAAAAAAATCGCTGAATAAGTGTATGTAAAGCCTTACAGATAATCTGCTTACCAGATAATTCAAGGCTAATAAACATATAACCATCACCAAAAAGACGATATGGAAAAGAATCCCTCTGGGTGAAACAAGTGACTTGTAGAATCTGCTTACCAGAAATCTGATAAGAATAGGCAGGTTCAATGGACTATAATCCACACACCATAGGAAGTGATATAAGATATGAAGTTCCGCATACCAGGTGAAAGTCCTGCTTACCAGATGTCAGATATAGGCAGGCACATTGACTCATACACAGAGCGAGAGTCCCAGCAGGAAGAGCGTGGATACGTCCTGGTAATCCTGACTTGCGCTCGGCAATGTGGAATCAAGTAAAATAAATGGCCAATAGTGTGATATTGTATAAAACCAGGACTTTAATAAAAGAAATGCACTTACAATAGATGAAAGGATAACAAACGTTGCCGGCCGGCACAAAAAGCAAAGCTCCCGTCCTCAACAGGGCGACGTGGTGACGTCAGCACGTCCCTCCCAGACACGTTTCGTCATACGTTGACGTTCTCAATGGGGAACGGGCATCGTGCTAAGCCACCACTATTTATGCTCACACCGAGCCTCGCTCTGAGTCTCGTTATGGGAATCTCAGAGCGCCATCTTGGATGAGGGCATCAACTATATGTGTTCAAAGGGAGAGTAAGGGAAAGAGCCAAAAAATGTAAGCTGAAACGCCCGACTCATATCCATACAATCCCGGAAGACATAGCTAAAAACATAACAAATATGAACATATACAGCATTGCAGTTATGCATTTAACAGTGTAAAGAGAGATTATAAATAATAAATAAAACAGTCATTAAAACCACTAAAGACTAGAGGCAAAAACACTTCTCACATAACAATGAGGGCTAGTCATAATATAAAATAGGAGGTGGATACAGATAAATGGACAGTAAATATTAATACTGCATAGCCCACCTAAGTGTCCACAAAAATGGCCACTGTAACTAAGGAAGTGAGCCACAAAAAATCTATTGAAAAATAATTAATAGAACCGAAACACATATTCAGTAGGGAGGGTGACCTCACAAAGAAATGTTGTGAATTAAAAAGATGCATGTCACATAATCTATAAAGAAAAAAGACATCGCAAACAAATTTTGTATTTTGTAAAAATAGAAACATGAATATCCTGATAATACCTCAGAGCTCATAGTAACAATCAATTATGTAAATTATGATGAAATCATTGTACAACAAAAAAAATAGGAATTGTCTATAAAGGCGTTAACATCCACGTCTATGTTCAAACCATGGGGCGTATAGCTTTTGATCCTATGGATCCAGGACATTTCCAGTTTGGAAATCTCCCGCACCATGGAACTCCCTCGCCAATGAGGTTTGTAACGATCAATCCCTATAAAGAGGGTGTTAGAGGGGTCTCTATCGTGTACCAAACGATAGTGTTTAGAAACGGAGTGGTTTTTAAAGCCTGTGAGAATATTCGTAATGTGCTCATTGAGCCTTACTTGGAGGGGCCGCTTGGTCCGCCCCACATATTGCAAGCCACATGGGCATTGCAACATGTAGACTACCCCCAAAGTGGAACAGGTGATAAATGGAGTGATGGGGTGAGTGTGGCCTGTCCTGGTGGAAACAAACGACTGAGTCCTCCTATTCTTACAGGAATTGAAGGAACACACTCGACATTTATTACATTTATAAAACCCAGTAAGTTGATCAAAAAAGGTGCTCCTGTTCAATGGTGGATCCAGTATATTAGGGGCCAGTCTATTTCTAAATGAAGGGGCTCCCCTGAAAACAATTTGTGGTTTGGGCGGTAAGACTTCCTTCAAAAGTCTGTCATTGGTAACTATGTGCCAATGCCTAGAAACCAGTTTTTTTACTTCCTTATGCTGGAGAGAGAAAGTAGTAATGAAGGGTACCCCTAAATTGTGACCAGACCAACTTGACTTGGGTCTGTCTTTCAAGAGGAGGTCCCTGTCCATTTCTTGCACATCCTTTAGGACAGGCAACAGACTATCACTAGTATATCCTTTTTCAAGGAACCTCTCTGTAAGTATATTGCTTTGTGAAATAAACTTATCAGGATCGGAGCAATTCCTACGTACCCTCATATATTGGCTTTTGGGTATTGATTTTAGCCAGGGTTTATAGTGGCAACTTTCTAATGGTATGTAGGAATTGTGGTCACTCTCTTTAAAAAAAGTGGATGTAGATAAAACCCCGCCCTCTATGGACAAAGTAAGATCCAAAAAATGTATCTGGGTCTGGCTTATCTCAAAATTGAGATGGATCCCACGGTTATTGGTGTTAAGAGAGGATAGGAAAAACTGAAGTTCCTGGCCATCACCATCCCATAGGAGGAGGATGTCATCTATATATCTGGCCCACAGGACAAGGTGGGGACTCCGGTGGGCATAGATGACATCCTCCTCCCACTTGGCCATAAAAAGATTAGCCAAGCTGGGGGCATATTTGGCCCCCATAGCTACACCACGACTCTGGCGGTAAAACTTGTTGGAGAACCAAAAATAATTATGAGAAGCAGCAAAAACAAGTAGCTCCATAACAAAAGAAATTTGGCTAGTAGGGAGACCCGAATCTCTAATTAAAGCTCCCCTAACTGCATCTAAGCCCATATCATGGGGAATTATGGTGTATAGGGAAGAGACATCGGCACTAACCATCCACATACCAGATTTGATCTCAGTATTGGAAAGGAGATTCAACACATGCCGAGTGTCTTTAATTTAAGATGGCATTTTTTGAACTAAGGGTTGAAGGAAAAAATCAATATATCTGCCCACCTGGGATGTGATAGAGTCAATGCCACTCACAATGGGGCGTCCCGGGGGGGGGGGGGGGCAGACAGGGTTCTTGTGAACATTAGGTAAATAATACAAGATTGGAGTTCTAGGGGCCTTGGGAATCAGAAAAAGGCTCTCTTTCTCCTTCAGAATCCCTAATGCGGCACCTTTAGAGACAATTTTACGTAATTCTCTTAGATACCCATTCTTGGGATCAGAGGGGAGGGGAGTATAAGTGTCCGTGTCACCAAGAATTCTAGACATTTCTGCCATATAGTCTTCACGATCGAGTACCACTATCCCTCCCCCCTTATCCGCTGGGCGAATGATCAAATCTTTGTTTTTGCACAAAGAATCTAAACCCTCCTGTATGACCTTTGAGTTCTTGGCTTTTTTTATTTCCAATTCCTCAAGGTCCCTCAGAATAACATCTCTAAATACCCTAAGGGTGGGAGCAAGAACTCCAGGGGGATTAAAGAGGGATGCATTTGCTAATCCTGAATGTACAAATTGGTCTGTAGATTGGGAATTCCTGGTGATAGGATTGCCAATCATGTATCTTTTGATACTAAGTTTGCGAACAAACTTGTGGACATCCATATACGTTTGGAATTTATTTAAACCCCTGGGAGGGACAAACTTGAGACCTTTGTCTAGAACAATTTTTTCAGATGGTGTAAGTTGTTTGGTACTCAAGTTAAAAATGCCCTGCCCTATTAGGTCCTGGTTTTTTTTTTGCTCGCTGGCGCCTCCCCCCTCTAGTTCCTCGCTTCTTTCTACCGGTCTTTTTAGACCTTGACCTGGCTTGGAAAAACCCCAAGTCCCTGGTCCTCTGGAGGGAGGGACGGTATGATTAGGCGTAGCAAGATCCTGAGAGGGATATAGCATAGAAGGATCATGGACATTCTGTTGGCGTCCATAGAATGGGTCGAAACCATCATCACAAGGATTCATATCCCTCATAGGAAAAAACCTATTTTGTGTCGGGAAATTGTGTTCCCAACTGTCATTATAGGAGTCGTGGTAAGTAGGTTTCTGAAAAGGATCATAATTTTGACCAGGTCTCCACCAATCTGGGTAATTGGCATTATAACCCCGTCCCCTATTAGAATCAGGGTGGCCACGCCCTCTTCCATTCACTGAGTGACCTCCTCTCCAAGGAGGTGGCGGTATATATCTTGACCCACCACCCCTTTGTGGATAATTGGATCTAGGGGGCCCTGAATTGTAAGAGTGTTGGGGAGGAATGTTATTAGACTGATTAGGCCCCATTGGTCTTTGAGGGGATTGATATGCCCCCAGCTTGGCTAATCTTTTTATGGCCAAGTGGGAGGAGGATGTCATCTATGCCCACCGGAGTCCCCACCTTGTCCTGTGGGCCAGATATATAGATGACATCCTCCTCCTATGGGATGGTGATGGCCAGGAACCTCAGTTTTTCCTATCCTCTCTTAACACCAATAACCGTGGGATCCATCTCAATTTTGAGATAAGCCAAACCCAGATACATTTTTTGGATCTTACTTTGTCCATAGAGGGCGGGGTTTTATCTACATCCACTTTTTTTAAAGAGAGTGACCGCAATTCCTACATACCATTAGAAAGTTGCCACTATAAACCCTGGCTAAAATCAATACCCAAAAGCCAATATATGAGGGTACATAGGAATTGCTCCGATCCTGATAAGTTTATTTCACAAAGCAATATACTTACAGAGAGGTTCCTTGAAAAAGGATATACTAGTGATAGTCTGTTGCCTGTCCTAAAGGATGTGCAAGAAATGGACAGGGATCTCCTCTTGAAAGACAGACCCAAGTCAAGTTGGTCTGGTCACAATTTAGGGGTACCCTTCATTACTACTTTCTCTCTCCAGCATAAGGAAGTAAAACAACTGGTTTCTAGGCATTGGCACATAGTTACCAATGACAGACTTTTGAAGGAAGTCTTACCGCCCAAACCACAAATTGTTTTCAGGGGAGCCCCTTCATTTAGAAATAGACTGGCCCCTAATATACTGGATCCACCATTGAACAGGAGCACCTTTTTTGATCAACTTACTGGGTTTTATAAATGTAATAAATGTCGAGTGTGTTCCTTCAATTCCTGTAAGAATAGGAGGACTCAGTCGTTTGTTTCCACCAGGACAGGCCACACTCACCCCATCACTCCATTTATCACCTGTTCCACTTTGGGGGTAGTCTACATGTTGCAATGCCCATGTGGCTTGCAATATGTGGGGCGGACCAAGCGGCCCCTCCAAGTAAGGCTCAATGAGCACATTACGAATATTCTCACAGGCTTTAAAAACCACTCCGTTTCTAAACACTATCGTTTGGTACACGATAGAGACCCCTCTAACACCCTCTTTATAGGGATTGATCGTTACAAACCTCATTGGCGAGGGAGTTCCATGGTGCGGGAGATTTCCAAACCTGAAATGTCCTGGATCCATAGGATCAAAAGCTATACGCCCCATGGTTTGAACATAGACGTGGATGTTAACGCCTTTATAGACAATTCCTAATTTTTTTGTTGTACAATGATTTCATCATAATTTACATAATTGATTGTTACTATGAGCTCTGAGGTATTATCAGGATATTCATGTTTCTATTTTTACAAAATACAAAATTTGTTTGCGATGTCTTTTTTCTTTATAGATTATGTGACATGCATCTTTTTAATTCACAACATTTCTTTGTGAGGTCACCCTCCCTACTGAATATGTGTTTCGGTTCTATTAATTATTTTTCAATAGATTTTTTGTGGCTCACTTCCTTAGTTACAGTGGCCATTTTTGTGGACACTTAGGTGGGCTATGCAGTATTAATATTTACTGTCCGTTTATCTGTATCCGCCTCCTATTTTATATTATGACTAGCCCTCATTGTTATGTGAGCAGTGTTTTTGCCTCTAGTCTTTAGTGGTTTTAATGACTGTTTTATTTATTATTTATAATCTCTCTTTACACTGTTAAATGCATAACTGCAATGCTGTATATGTTCATATTTGTTATGTTTTTAGCTATGTCTTCCGGGATTGTATGGATATGAGTCGGGCGTTTCAGCTTACATTTTTTGGCTCTTTCCCTTACTCTCCCTTTGAATACATATAGTTGATGCCCTCATCCAAGATGGCGCTCTGAGATTCCCATAACGAGACTCAGAGCGAGGCTTGGTGTGAGCATAAATAGTGGTGGCTTAGCACGCTGCCCGTTCCCCATTGAGAACGTCAACGTATGACGAAACGCGTCTGGGAGAGACGTGCTGACGTCACCACGTCGCCCTGTTGAGGACGGGAGCTTTGCTTTTTGTGCCGGCCGGCAACGTTTGTTATCCTTTCATCTATTGTAAGTGCATTTCTTTTATTAAAGTCCTGGTTTTATACAATATCACACTATTGGCCATTTCTTTTACTTGATTCCACATTGCCGAGCGCAAGTCAGGATTACCAGGACGTATCCATGCTCTTCCTGCTGGGACTCTCGCTCTGTGTATGAGTCAATGTGCCTGCCTATATCTGACATCTGGTAAGCAGGACTTTCACCTGGTATGCGGAACTTCATATCTTATATCACTTCCTATGGTGTGTGGATTATAGTCCATTGAACCTGCCTATTCTTATCAGATTTCTGGTAAGCAGATTCTACAAATCGTGGCCACTCATTACAATTAGAAGAAAAGAGGTTTAACCTTAAACTACGTAGAGGGTTCTTTACTGTAAGAGCGGCAAGGATGTGGAATTCCCTTCCACAGGCGGTGGTCTCAGCGGGGAGCATTGATAGCTTCAAGAAACTATTAGATAATCACCTGAATGACCGCAATATACAGGGATATGTAATGTAATACTGACACATAATCACACACATAGGTTGGACTTGATGGACTTGTGTCTTTTTTCAACCTCACCTACTATGTAACTTGTTTCACCCAGAGGGATTCTTTTCCATATCGTCTTTTTGGTGATGGTTATATGTTTATTAGCCTTGAATTATCTGGTAAGCAGATTATCTGTAAGGCTTTACATACACTTATTCAGCGATTTTTTTCACTTATTGCATGATTGCCTGGCACTCACTTACCTATCCGATTGTGTTGAGGCACTGGATGTGGTTTATGAATACATATGATTTTTTGTTTAGTGGTGTGCTGGCTTCTTCTTTCCTTTTTTTTCATTTGTTGTGCTATCAGTATTATGCTATGTTTTTTCTCCTATATCCTTGGAAAATCCTTGCCCCTACGGTTGGAGTGTGACTCTACTCCATTTTGTGGTCGTTTTCCAGAGGCCCCGGCTGGGTTTTAAGCCACTCGCTTTATTTTGGCTTACTTCTGGTAAGCGCACTACCTCTCATATGTGTTCACCTGATTACTCACCTACAGGACTGTAATTGTAAAGAATTTCACGTCTTCCACTTAGGATTTGTGATTTCTGGACTTTTTATATAGGTTCTATAGGTGTATAGCGCGTTTTTTTATTTTCTATATTCAGTTTTGGTGTGCCTCACTTATAACCGCAGCTTTTATATTTATACTATTTTTTCCATTAGCGCAGTTTTTATTTATAATTTGTATTCATTGGTTATTACTGCAGCTGTTTTGGTTTTCTTTTGTTCTCTCATCTTATTTTTTTTTCAATTAATTAATCACTTTTTTTGTTTATTTTACAATGGATATCTTTGACTTTAGAGCTCAAAGAATAGTTAACACTGACGGTGTTTTTGAAATTTACAAAGAGGATGAGAATGATTTGGGTGGGCTTTTCACGAGATTGAAAAATCTCATGATCTCCGAGACCCATACCCAATGGGATATAGCCTACCTTGGGACCTATATTAAAAACTCTATGGTCCCCAGAAGTCTGAGGTGGGAGGTCTCTCCCCAAAAGGGTGAATCAGAATTGGAGGAGTGGTTTAAATATTTTAACCAGGCGGGTTTATCACTCCTTCAATTTCTGATTGATAGGAAATCTGCAAAACTGACTAAAATTGACACCGAGATTAAAATCTTAAAAGATAAACTTGTTGCCAATAAAGACAGTGATGAGTACAGAGAGAGATCACAGAGTCTGCTTAACCTCCTTGGCGGTATGATTCTTTCTGATTTTAGGTGCTGAAAGCGGTACAATTATTTTGCAATGAAATTTGGCGTTTTATATTGTAGGTATTTAATTATTAACAATAACACACTTAAATCTGTCCAAACAAGAGTCTAGTAGATATCCCGGGTATGATAAAGTTTGAAACACAAAAACATAAATTATAATATAATAAAAAAAAAATAATAATTATAAAAAATAAAAATAAATAGTAATAAAATAAATTTCCACACGATTCACTATCGCTCAATTCTGCAAGTGTTCTAATTTACTATCGCAGTTTTCTAGCTGGTCTAAAGCCATTTTTGACGTAAAGGGACACTTTTTGGTTGCTATGGACAATCTCCAGTTTCCAGGCAGAAAGAACAGTATATGCAATATAAAACTGCATGCAGGGCATGGGCCAGAGCACTGGGGACAAATGGGATGTGAAATGATTTCATACAGTACTGTAATCTGTAAGATTACAGTACTGTATGTGTTATGATTTTTACATTTTTTGAATTTGCCGCCAGGCTCCGCCCCCGTGCGTCGCGACGCTCGCAGGGAACGGAGCCTGGCACGGAGAGGCTTCGGGAGGAGGACGGAGCCCTCGGACAGTGCGGGGGACATCGCAGGATCCCGGGGACAAGGTAAGTAAGGAGGCACCAGGATCCTGCGATGTAATCCCGAGTGTGGCTCGGGGTTACCGCTAATGGTCCTGAAATGTAACCCCGAGCCACACTTGGGAATACCGCCAGGGAGGCTACAGTCCTTGAAAAAGAGGAGAGGGACCAAAAACTCAAAAAAAAGAAAAAATATAACCGAGACTTAAATGATTACTGTAACAATGTAGTGTTTGACTGGCAGAAGAGATTGCTTGAAGATTCAGCTGGTCAGAACAACATTGAAATGGAGGTATCAATACCAGTTTATGGGGACAACTCAGGTGGCCCCCCTAGACAACCTCAGCCCTCTAAAAACACCAGAAAATGTCCCTCCAACAAAATTCAAAAAAATTTGGGCCCTCAGAGATATCAATCCCCTCAAAGACCAATGGGGCCTAATCAGTCTAATAACATTCCTCCCCAACACTCTTACAATTCAGGGCCCCCTAGATCCAATTATCCACAAAGGGGTGGTGGGTCAAGATATATACCGCCACCTCCTTGGAGAAGAGGTCACTCAGTGAATGGAAGAGGGCGTGGCCACCCTGATTCTAATAGGGGACGGGGTTATAATGCCAATTACCCAGATTGGTGGAGACCTGGTCAGAATTATGATCCTTTTCAGAAACCTACTTACCACGACTCCTATAATGACAGTTGGGAACACAATTTCCCGACACAAAATAGTTTTTTTCCTATGAGGGATATGAATCCTTGTGATGATGGTTTCGACCCATTCTATGGACGCCAACAGAATGTCCATGATCCTTCTATGCTATATCCCTCTCAGGATCTTGCTACGCCTAATCATACCATCCCTCCCTCCAGAGGACCAGGGACTTGGGGTTTTTCCAAGCCAGGTCAAGGTCTAAAAAGACCGGTAGAAAGAAGCGAGGAACTAGAGGGGGGAGGCGCCAGCGAGCAAAAAAAACCCAGGACCTAATAGGGCAGGGCATTTTTAACTTGAGTACCAAACAACTTACACCATCTGAAAAAATTGTTCTAGACAAAGGTCTCAAGTTTGTCCCTCCCAGGGGTTTAAATAAATTCCAAACGTATATGGATGTCCACAAGTTTGTTCGCAAACTTAGTATCAAAAGATACATGATTGGCAATCCTATCACCAGGAATTCCCAATCTACAGACCAATTTGTACATTCAAGATTAGCGAATGCATCCCTCTTTAATCCTCCTGGAGTTCTTGCTCCCACCCTTAGGGTATTTAGAGATGTTATTCTGAGGGACCTTGAGGAATTGGAAATAAAAAAAGCCAAGAACTCAAAGGTCATACAGGAGGGTTTAGATTCTTTGTGCAAAAACAAAGATTTGATCATTCGCCCAGCGGATAAGGGGGGAGGGATAGTGGTACTCGATCGTGAAGACTATATGGCAGAAATGTCTAGAATTCTTGGTGACACGGACACTTATACTCCCCTCCCCTCTGATCCCAAGAATGGGTATCTAAGAGAATTACGTAAAATTGTCTCTAAAGGTGCCGCATTAGGGATTCTGAAGGAGAAAGAGAGCCTTTTTCTGATTCTCAAGGCCCCTAGAACTCCAATCTTGTATTATTTACCTAAAGTTCACAAGAACCCTGTCTGCCCCCCGGGACGCCCCATTGTGAGTGGCATTGACTATCACATCCCGGGTGGGCAGATATATTGATTTTTTCCTTCAACCCTTAGTTCAAAAAATGCCATCTTACATTAAAGACACTCGGCATGTGTTGAATCTCCTTTCCAATACTGAGATCAAATCTGGTATGTGGATGGTTAGTGCCGATGTCTCTTCCCTATACACCATAATTCCCCATGATATGGGCTTAGATGCAGTTAGGGGAGCTTTAATTAGAGATTTGGGTCTCCCTACTAGCCAAATTTCTTTTGTTATGGAGCTACTTGTTTTTGCTGCTTCTCATAATTATTTTTGGTTCTCCAACAAGTTTTACCGCCAGAGTCGTGGTGTAGCTATGGGGGCCAAATATGCCCCCAGCTTGGCTAATCTTTTTATGGCCAAGTGGGAGGAGGATGTCATCTATGCCCACCGGAGTCCCCACCTTGTCCTGTGGGCCAGATATATAGATGACATCCTCCTCCTATGGGATGGTGATGGCCAGGAACTTCAGTTTTTCCTATCCTCTCTTAACACCAATAACCGTGGGATCCATCTCAATTTTGAGATAAGCCAAACCCAGATACATTTTTTGGATCTTACTTTGTCCATAGAGGGCGGGGTTTTATCTACATCTACTTTTTTTAAAGAGAGTGACCGCAATTCCTACATACCATTAGAAAGTTGCCACTATAAACCCTGGCTAAAATCAATACCCAAAAGCCAATATATGAGGGTACGTAGGAATTGCTCCGATCCTGATAAGTTTATTTCACAAAGCAATATACTTACAGAGAGGTTCCTTGAAAAAGGATATACTAGTGATAGTCTGTTGCCTGTCCTAAAGGAAGTGCAAGAAATGGACAGGGATCTCCTCTTGAAAGACAGACCCAAGTCAAGTTGGTCTGGTCACAATTTAGGGGTACCCTTCATTACTACTTTCTCTCTCCAGCATAAGGAAGTAAAACAACTGGTTTCTAGGCATTGGCACATAGTTACCAATGACAGACTTTTGAAAGAAGTCTTACCGCCCAAACCACAAATTGTTTTCAGGGGAGCCCCTTCATTTAGAAATAGACTGGCCCCTAATATACTGGATCCACCTTTGAACAGGAGCACCTTTTTTGATCAACTTACTGGGTTTTATAAATGTAATAAATGTCGAGTGTGTTCCTTCAATTCCTGTAAGAATAGGAGGACTCAGTCGTTTGTTTCCACCAGGACAGGCCACACTCACCCCATCACTCCATTTATCACCTGTTCCACTTTGGGGGTAGTCTACATGTTGCAATGCCCATGTGGCTTGTAATATGTGGGGCGGACCAAGCGGCCCCTCCAAGTAAGGCTCAATGAGCACATTACGAATATTCTCACAGGCTTTAAAAACCACTCCGTTTCCAAACACTATCGTTTGGTACACGATAGAGACCCCTCTAACACCCTCTTTATAGGGATTGATCGTTACAAACCTCATTGGCGAGGGAGTTCCATGGTGCGGGAGATTTCCAAACTGGAAATGTCCTGGATCCATAGGATCAAAAGCTATACGCCCCATGGTTTGAACATAGACGTGGATGTTAACGCCTTTATAGACAATTCCTAATTTTTTTGTTGTACAATGATTTCATCATAATTTACATAATTGATTGTTACTATGAGCTCTGAGGTATTATCAGGATATTCATGTTTCTATTTTTACAAAATACAAAATTTGTTTGCGATGTCTTTTTTCTTTATAGATTATGTGACATGCATCTTTTTAATTCACAACATTTCTTTGTGAGGTCACCCTCCCTACTGAATATGTGTTTCGGTTCTATTAATTATTTTTCAATAGATTTTTTGTGGCTCACTTCCTTAGTTACAGTGGCCATTTTTGTGGACACTTAGGTGGGCTATGCAGTATTAATATTTACTGTCCATTTATCTGTATCCGCCTCCTATTTTATATTATGACTAGCCCTCATTGTTATGTGAGAAGTGTTTTTGCCTCTAGTCTTTAGTGGTTTTAATGACTGTTTTATTTATTATTTATAATCTCTCTTTACACTGTTAAATGCATAACTGCAATGCTGTATATGTTCATATTTGTTATGTTTTTAGCTATGTCTTCCGGGATTGTATGGATATGAGTCGGGCGTTTCAGCTTACATTTTTTGGCTCTTTCCCTTACTCTCCCTTTGAACACATATAGTTGATGCCCTCATCCAAGATGGCGCTCTGAGATTCCCATAACGAGACTCAGAGCGAGGCTCGGTGTGAGCATAAATAGTGGTGGCTTAGCACGATGCCCGTTCCCCATTGAGAACGTCAACGTATGACGAAACGTGTCTGGGAGGGACGTGCTGACGTCACCACGTCGCCCTGTTGAGGACGGGAGCTTTGCTTTTTGTGCCGGCCGGCAACGTTTGTTATCCTTTCATCTATTGTAAGTGCATTTCTTTTATTAAAGTCCTGGTTTTATACAATATCACACTATTGGCCATTTCTTTTACTTGATTCCACATTGCCGAGCGCAAGTCAGGATTACCAGGACGTATCCACGCTCTTCCTGCTGGGACTCTCACTCTGTGTATGAGTCAATGTGCCTGCCTATATCTGACATCTGGTAAGCAGGACTTTCACCTGGTATGCGGAACTTCATATCTTATATCACTTCCTATGGTGTGTGGATTATAGTCCATTGAACCTGCCTATTCTTATCAGATTTCTGGTAAGCAGATTCTACAAGTCACTTGTTTCACCCAGAGGGATTCTTTTCCATATCGTCTTTTTGGTGATGGTTATATGTTTATTAGCCTTGAATTATCTGGTAAGCAGATTATCTGTAAGGCTTTACATACACTTATTCAGCGATTTTTTTCACTTATTGCATGATTGCCTGGCACTCACTTACCTATCCGATTGTGTTGAGGCACTGGATGTGGTTTATGAATACATATGATTTTTTGTTTAGTGGTGTGCTGGCTTCTTCTTTCCTTTTTTTTCATTTGTTGTGCTATCAGTATTATGCTATGTTTTTTTCTCATATATCCTTGGAAAATCCTTGACGGATCTGCCCCTACGGTTGGAGTGTGACTCTACTCCATTTTGTGGTCGTTTTCCAGAGGCCCCGGCTGGGTTTTAAGCCACTCGCTTTATTTTGGCTTACTTCTGGTAAGCGCACTACCTCTCATATGTGTTCACCTGATTACTCACCTACAGGACTGTAATTGTAAAGAATTTCACGTCTTCCACTTAGGATTTGTGATTTCTGGACTTTTTATATAGGTTCTATACCTATATACATATGTTTTGGACATGTCCTAGACTCTCTCGATATTGGTCTGATATCTTTGAATTTCTGGATATGCGTCTCCAGCTGCAGCTGTCCAGGACGGCAGAGTTGGCCCTACTGGGCATACAGGATGATGACCAAAGACCTAGGTATACTAAGCTCCTGCTTTCCTTATTACTCTTTTATGCAAAAAAAGAGATACTGCTAAAGTGGACCTCCCCCCTCCCACCTACTATGGGGTCATGGATGAACTCGGTCAATGCTGTTTTACCAATGTATAAGTTAACATATATGAATAGAGGTTGTCCCCAGAAATTTGAGAAAGTCTGGAAGCCATGGTCTGATCCTTTGTAAATTGTACTATCATGTTGGTATACCTGCCTGTCTGTTCCCTATACATTGAGGATGTCTAGGCTTTGTGCTTGTGGGGCCGCCCCGGCCGCCCCCCCCTCCCTCTTCCGTTATTGGATGTGGGTTAAATAGATACTGCCTACGATTTAGTGGTGGTTATGCCTGAGGTCTTCCATTCTCTATGTTATATACTGTGCACTGCCAATGTATTGTTGTTTTCTCATTGCTGTATCCACTGCAATATTTCATGCCTTGTAATGTATTGTGAACCATTTTTTTTTTCAATAAAGACCAACCTTGTTGTTAAAAAAAAAAAAAAAATCACAGATCGCCGCCATTAACAGTAAAAACAATAAAAAAAAATAAAAGTCCCTAAATCTATCCCGTAGTTTGTAGACGTAATAACTTTTTGTGTAAACCAATATATACGCCTATTGCGATTTTTTCTTACCAAAAATATGTAGAAGAATATATATCGGCCTAAACTGATGAATAAATTAGTTGTTTTATATTCTTTTTTTGGATATGTATTATAGCAGAAAGTAAAATTTTTTTTTCAAAATTGTCGGCCTTTTTTTGTTTATAGCGCAAAAAATGAAAACCGCAGAGGTGGTCAAATACCACCAAAAGAAAGCTCTATTTGTGGGAAAAAAAGGACGTCAATTTTGTTTGGGTACAAAGTCGCACAACCGCGCATTTGTCAGTTAAAGCAACGCAGTGCCGTATCACAAAAAATGCTCTGGTCATTAAGGGGGCAAATCCTTCCGGGACTGAAGTGGTTAAACCCCATTGTAACATTGCAAATATAGCGATATGGACTGTTACCAGAAAGCTTTGTGCCTTCCAGTGTTCTAGACATTGTTTGTCCCCGTGATTATTCGTGTAGCCAGTGGCCTCATACCTGCAATGGAGTCACTAGGGGGACCTGACCCCCCCAACATTATACTGTGCCCCACCATGTGCCCCCCCAATTAAAATGCCTTTTGCTTGCATTCATAGCGGATGCACCGCCTCTTGCTTGGGCCACCGCTGGAGTAACACAGTCTATCCTGAGAGGGAGGAGAGCGTCCCCAGTCAGCTCCTGCGGGGGATTCCTCCCCCCTCCCTCTGCTCGCTGACACTGCATAATGCGAGCGCTCACACAACCACGGCCGTGCAATCTGCTCTGTCCCCTGCATCCTCATTGGCAGGGAGAAGAGCGAGTTGCAGAAAGGACTCTATCAGCACTGTGGGGGGTGGCGCCCAAGCCTACTCCCATTATCTCAGTTACTGAAAAAACAGACTGATTTCTCCCATCCTTAGGACAGGAGAACCAGCCTGCAAATTCCGAGAGTGGTGACTGCAAGCTGAGCCCGAGTGTCAGTCTATGACACTCTTTCACAGCCCAGGGAGTCCAGCCACCCCCCCCCCCCACTCTCCTTACTTACGTGAGAGCAGGGAGGAATACAGCTCCTCCTCCTCCCGCTCCTGTTCCTGTTGTGTCTTCCAGTCCTGCCCACACTATCCCCGGTGTTCTGCCAAGAAAGGTCCCCCATCGGATAGTGTCCGCCCTGTACTGCGCAGTACGAAGGACAAAGGAGACGCCAAAAGTCTCCAAACATGAACAGCTGTTCATTAGCTGTACACGGCGCCGGCGCAATTAACACTACATTGTGCCACACGCTCCCGATGCTCGTGCAACTCTGCAAGGGGCGAGTCCTTCAGTTGTTTAAGCAGGCCCCGCAAAGATCCTCCCCTTTGAGAAAAACACCACTATCGTATGGGCTCTGGCCATCTTCTGTATGCATCCGCCCCTATACCCGCCCCTTGCAGAGTTGTACGAGCATCAGCGTGCGGGAGCGTGTGTCACAATGTAGTGTTAATTGCGCATGCACCGTGTACCGCTCATAAACAGCTGTTCATGTTTGGAGACTTTCGGCGTCTCCTTTGTCCTCCGTACTGCGCAAGCGCTGCGCAGTACAGGGTGGACACGATCCGATGGGTGACAGTTCTCGACAGGACACCGGCGTGCAGCTGTATCTGAAGAGAGGGCTTCTGAGCCTGAGCTTCTAGCCTGGACCCGTGGGTAAGTGTGTGCACTGCAGTACACTGTAATCACTGAACTGCATTATCTCCATCCCTTCTCTCCCCCATCTGTCCCTCCCCCTCCCCTGTTCTTATAAGACCTTCAGAATTTACTTTCACTTTCAGTTAGGCATGTAATAGACAGTGCAAATTTCTTTCCTGCATCCACAGATTGCAGGAAACAAACTTGCATGATTCCCCCATCAACACAGACAGTGGTGACAGGGGAATATCCCTCCTGCCCAGCAATGGTATTCTCCCGACAAACAGTGATTATCACTAGTGGCTATAGCAACCACTAGTGATAATCATAAGAGAATCTGGCAGGCTGGTTGTACCCAATTTGATCGATCAATTTGATACATTCAGCCTGCTCATTAATGGTTCAAATCTCAGCCAGTTCCTGCTAAACCAGCTGAGATTTAAACTATCTATGGCTTATCTTAGGCAGCCCACACATTGATCACTTTTTTCATTCAACTATTAGGTTGAATGAAAAGAAATGATCCAATTCCCCCATACAGACATTATAGGTGGATGGGGGAATCCTCCCAGTGTGGACCAGTGGTGGAACTACCAGGGTTGCTGTCCTGTCCCAGCTATTCACAGCACTGGTCTCTGTCTGCATGGCAGCGGCGGCAGCATATTGGAACCCAGTGCTTGTTACTTTATGGGGCTGATGTACAGGAGGGCCAGCACAATTTGTTGTTAGCGATGGGCTGGGCATGTTCAAAATTCCACACGCCCGAGGCCGCCAGGAAGCTGACACTGTACAGCACTAATCACAGGCACTGAGATATTTCCCGGTCCGCAGCTGCACAGATCAGGAATGTCTCAGTGCCTGTGATTAGCACTGTGAAGTGTCGGCTTCCTGGCGGGATCGGGCATGTGGGATTTCAAACACACCCAAGCCCATCTCTAATGGTTGTAGAGTAGACAGTAGACAGTTGAGCTCCCTGCAGGTTGCTTAGCAGCAGTGGAGCCTTTCTCTGACATGCTGATCGGGATGCAATCCAGGTGATGCTCCTAGTCAAATCTAATGTTAAATATCAGTGATTTTACTGATCAAAGCCCACACCTTACAGGCATGGAGCCCACATAGCTGCTGAACATATGGTTGAGTATATATATGTGGTTGTACTCTTGATTAGGGATGAGCTTCGAGTTCGAGTCGAACTCATGTTGGACTCGAACATCGGCTGTTCGCCGAACAGCGAACAATTTGGGGGGTTTGCGGCAAATTCGAAAGCCGCGGAACACCCTTTAAAAGTCTATGGGAGAAATCAAAAGTGCTAATTTTAAAGGCTTATATGCATGGTATTGTCATAAAAAGTGTTTGGGGACCTGGGTCCTGCCCCAGGGGACATGGATCAATGCAAAAAAAAGTTTTAAAAATGGACGTTTTTTCGGGAGCAGAGATTTTAATAATGCTTAAAGTTAAACAATAAAAGTGTAATATCCCTTTAAATTTCGTACCTGGGGGGTGTCTATAGTATGCCTGTAAAGGGGCGCATGTTTCCCGTGTTTAGAACAGTCTGACAGCAAAATGACATTTTAAAGGAAAAAAAGTCATTTAAAACTACTCGCGGCTATTAATGAATTGCCGGTCCGACAATACATATAAAAGTTCATTGATAAAAACAGCATGGGAATCCCCCACAGGGGAACCCCGTGCCAAAATTTTTTAAAAAAATGGTGTGGGGCTTCTTTCTTATATCTTCTATCTTCTTTCTTCTATCTTGCTTCGGTTTCTTCCCCCATCTTCTTCTTCTTCTGGTTCTTCCTCCGGTGTTCTCGTCCGGCATCTTTCTCCGCGGCGTCAGCGCCTTCTTTCCTTCTTCTCCTTGGGCTGCTCCGCATCCATGATGGCATGGAGGGAGGCTCCAACTGTGTGACGCTTCTCCACTTCTGACGGTTCTTAACCACTTCAGCCTCGGAAGGATTTACCCCCTTCCTGACCACAGCACTTTTTACAATTTGGCACTGCGTCGCTTTAACTGCTAATTGCGCGGTCATGCAATGCTGTACCCAAACGAAATTTGCGTCCTTTTCTTCCCACAAATAGAGCTTTCTTTTGATGGTATTTGATCACCTCTGCCGTTTTTATTTTTTGCGCTATACACGGAAAAAGACCGAAAATTTTGAAAAAAAATGATATTTTCTACTTTTTGTTCTAAAAAAAATCCAATAAACTCAATTTTAGTCATACATTTAAGCCAAAATGTATTCGGCCACATGTCTTTGGTAAAAAAAATGTCAATAAGTGTCTATTTATTGGTTTGCGCAAAAGTTATAGCGCCTACAAACTAGGGTACATTTTCTGGAATTTACACAGCCTTTAATTTATGACTGCCTATGTCGTTTCTTGAGGTGCTAAAATGGCAGGGCAGTACAAAACCCCCACAAATGACCCCATTTTGGAAAGTAGACACCCCAAGGAAATTGCTGAGAGGCATGTTGAGCCCATTGAATATTCATTTTTTTTGTCCCAAGTGATTGAATAATGACAAAAAAAAATAAATTACAAAAAGTTGTCACTAAATGATATATTGCTCACACAGGCCATGTGGAATTGCACCCCAAAATACATTTAGCTGCTTCTCCTGAGTATGGGGATACCACATGTGTGGGACTTTTTGGAAGCCTAGCCGCGTACGGGGCCCCGAAAACCAATCACTGCCTTCGGGATTTCTAAGGGCGTACATTTTTGATTTTACTCCTCACTACCTATCACAGTTTTGAAGGCCATAAAATGCCCAGATGGCATAAACCCCCCCAAATGACCCCATTTTGGAAAGTAGACACCCCAAGCTATTTGCTGAGAGGCATGGTGAGTATTTTGCAGCTCTCATTTGTTTTTGAAAATAAAGAAAGACGAGAAATTTTTTTTTTTTTTTTCTTTTTTCAATTTTCAAAACTTTATGACAAAAAGTGAGGTCTGCAAAATACTCACTATACCTCTCAGCAAATAGCTTGGGGTGTCTACTTTCCAAAATGGGGTCATTTGGGGGTTTTTTTTGCCACCTGGGCATTCCATGGCCTCCGAAACTGTGCTAGGCAGTGAAGAGTGAAATCAAAAATTTACGGCCTTAGAAAGCCTGAAGGCGGTGCTTGGTTTTCGGGGTCCCGTACGCGGCTAGGCTCGCAAAAAGTCCCACACATGTGGTATCCCCGTACTCAGGAGAAGCAACAGAATGTATTTTGGGGTGTAATTTCACATATTCCCATGGCATGTTTGAGCAATATATCATTTAGTGACAACTTTGCGCAAAAAAAAAAAATAAATAAATAAAAAATTGTCTCTTTCCCGCAACTTGTGTCACAATATAAAATATTCCATGGACTCGACATGCCTCTCAGCACATAGCTTGGGGTGTCTACTTTCCAAAATGGGGTCATTGGGGTTTTGAACTGTCCTGGCATTTTATGCACAACATTTAGAAGCTTATGTCACACATCACCCACTCTTCTAACCACTTGAAGACAAAGCCCTTTCTGACACTTTTTGATTACATAAAAAAATTTTTTTTTTTGCAAGAAAATTACTTTGAACCCCCAAACATTATATATTTTTTTAAAGCAAATGCCCTACAGATTAAAATGGTGGGTGTTTCATTTTTTTTTTTCACACAGTATTTGCGCAGCGATTTTTCAAACGCATTTTTTGGGGAAAAAACACACTTTTTGAAATTTTAATGCACTAAAACACACTATATTGCCCAAATGTTTGATGAAATAAAAAAGATGATCTTAGGCCGAGTACATGGATACCAAACATGACATGCTTTAAAATTGCGCACAAACGTGCAGTGGCGACAAACTAAATACATTTTTATTTCAAATAACATTTTATTGTTATATTTGTATTACAAGATTACATAGTGTATACCATCGTTCAAAACCGTACAAGTCATTAAAACATTCAGTACAAAAAAGAAAGAAAGAGGGGGGAGTAGGGAAGAAGGGTAAGGAAGGGGAGGGGGGGGAGGTGGTTATTACATTGATTTGTTTACTTGTTCAAGGCGGGTCCTCCCGACGGTGCCACAGCTCCCATACTTTGTTATGTGCTTCCAGCCTGTCCTGTATTCTGGCCGTCATCTTTTCCATCAACTCCACATCTTTAATCCTGGCGTATAAGGCCTCAGGAGTGGGGGGGGAGGTTTTTTTCCAATTTAGGGCGATAAGGCAGCGCGCCGCTGTGAGAATATGACGCATTAATTTTTTGTATGTCTTAGGGATTTTTAGTTGTAGGACTCCTAGAAGAAAGAACCTGGGAGTCATGGGAACCTGAACCTCCAAAAGACCGGTCAGCAATTGGTGGACCTCAGTCCAATAGGGGGTAATCAATGGACAGCTCCAGTATATTTGAAGGAGTGTTCCCCTTTCTTTCTGACATCGCCAGCAGCGGTCGGAACTGGAGGGGTATATGGCGTGGAGGGTGTCTGGGGTCATATACCAGTATAGGAGGATTTTATAGGCATTCTCCTTGTATAGGGTACAAAGGGAACTTTTTGCCGCCTGGGTCCATATCGTCTGCCACTGCTCCATGGGAAGTTCCTCCTCGAGGGCCTTCTCCCACTTGATCATGTAAGCATGCTTACCTTTAGTTTCTAATGGGTAGGCATTTATTATTTTGTAAATATCAGAGATTAGGCCCTTCTGGGCTGTGCCTCCCATGATTAGGTTTTCTAAAGGCGTTGGAGGGGAGAACTGTAGGTCAGACGCTATGGACAAGGCGTAATGGCGTATTTGCAGGTAGCTGTAGAAGGCCTGACGTGGAAGGTCATATTTGGTTTGGAGATCAGAGTAGGGCAATAGTCTGCGGGTTCTAGGGTCTACTATGTGTCTGTAGTGGAAAAGGTTCCGCGACGACCACGGGTGAGACATCTGGCGAGTAAGGCTGTCTGGAATTTTGGGGTTATAAATGAAGGATGTTAGGACCGATTTTTCTGAGGACAGTTCATGCACATTTGATAATTTGTACCACAGTCGGCGAAGATGGGACACGGCACCCAGTAAGCGCTCGGGGGGGACCTCCGCCCTCGCGTTCCATAGCAGGTTATTAGGGTGGGTCGGGGCTAACCATATTTTTTCAATCTCTGTCCACCTATTATAGGACCGTTGAGTAAACCAGGAGGCTATAGCTCGTAGTTGGGTGGCTTGATAGTATTTAATGAGGTTGGGGAACGCGAGACCTCCATCTGAGCGTGCCGCCATCATTACCGACCGGGGCACCCTATGTCTTTTGTAGTTCCAGGTAAATTTAAAAAGGTCAGATTGTAGTTTACTCAGGTGGCTTTGGGGGACAGGGATGGGTAGAGTTTGGAAAAGGTAGAGCAGTTTCGGGAGGATTGTCATTTTAATCGACGCGATCCGACCTAGTAGGGAGATGTGATGTTTTTTCCATGATGCTAACAGGGCTCTGATGGAGCGGTATATGGGGGGAAAGTTTTCCTGATATAGAGTGTTAAATTTTGTAGTGATGTGTACCCCTAGATATTTCAAGGAAGTGGTTTTCCAGTGATATGTGAAGTTTGCTTTCAGGTGTGTTGTTTCCGTGTCCGAGATGTTGATTGGAAGGGCTTCTGATTTAGAGGTATTAATTTTATAGCCCGACAGGGCTCCATATTTGTCCAGTTCTGCGTGTAGATTTGGCAGGGAGACTCTGGGTTGGGTCAGGGTGAGGATCACATCGTCTGCAAACAACGAGATCTTGAACTCCCGCCCCCTAACAGAGACCCCCCGAATATCCTGATTGCCTCGGATAGAGGCCGCCAAGGGTTCGACACATAATGCAAATAACAGGGGTGATAGTGGGCATCCCTGTCGGGTGCAGTTTGTTATCGAAAAAGCTGGAGAGATGGCAAAGGGAGTTCTGACCTGTGAGGAGGGATTTGTATAGAGATGTTTAATGGCTCTCAGGAACGGTCCCCGAAATCCTACGTGTTGTAGTGTGGCGAACAGAAAGGGCCACCCAAGTCGGTCAAAGGCCTTTTCGGCATCTAGGCTGAGTAGCAGAGCTGCCGTTTTCTCCCTGTTCGCCACATCCACCAGATCAATCACCTTCCTGGTGTTGTCTCCTGCCTGCCTAAGAGGGACAAAGCCCACTTGGTCCTTGTGAATTAGGGATGGGAGGATTGTGTTCAACCGAATTGATAGTAGTTTAGTGAAAATTTTCAGGTCTGAGTTCAGCAGGGCAATAGGTCTATAGTTGGCACATAGGGTAGGGTCTTTTTCTGGTTTAGGGATCAGAGTGATAAATGAGCGCTGCATGTCTGATGGGATGGGGGAGTCACGGTAGAAGGCATTAAAAAGTTTGCACATATGTGGTAATAGGATGGGGAGAACTGCTTTGTAGTATTCGTAAGGTAGTCCGTCTGGTCCGGGGGCCTTGCGTGACGGGAGAGTCTTTATGGTCTGTTCTATTTCCTCTTCAGTGATTGGCATGTTTAGGGTTGTCAGGTCAGAGTTTTGGAGCTGTGGAACTCCACTCTCCGCCAAATAGCGCTGCATTCGGTGGAGAAGGTCTGGAGGGGCGGGATTACTAGGGATGTTAGGATTATTGTAAAGGTCCTGATAGTAGTTCGCAAAGGTATCAGCGATGTCCTTAGGGTGGGATAGTAGGGAGCCTGATTTAGTCTTAATTTGGTGTGGTGTGGATATGTGAGAGTTATCGCGTAGTTTTTTCGCTAGTAAGGAGTGTGCTTTGTTGCCTTTATCATAGTACAACTGTCTTAGTCTGAGGATGGCTTTTTCTACCCGTCCCATTGCCAAATCGCTCAATGTTGTTCGCAGTTTTACGACTTTTTTAAGAAGGGTTAGGGTTGGTGACCGTTGTAATTGGTTTTCTAAGGCCCTAAGCTCTTTTTCGGTTTGAAGTTTTGTGGCCAGGGCATCCTTTTTCATAGCAGAGGACAGTGCCATGCATCTGCCTCGGATCACGGCCTTATGGGCTTCCCATAGTGTAGATGTAGATATGTCAGGGGTATTGTTCTCTGCAAAATAGTGGGTGAGAGTAGTTATTAATTCTGTTTTCGATGGGATATGCTGGAGGAGGAATGTATTTAATTTCCAATTGTATGGCCTATGGGCGGTGGTACCTAGTTCTAATTTAAGTGATATAGGTGCATGGTCAGACCATGAGATCGGCAGTATCTTTGCTTCTTTTGTGTGTCTAAGCGCAGTATTATTTAAGAAGAAGTAGTCGATGCGTGAGTGTATTTGGTGGGGGGCTGAGTAGAACGTGTACTGGCGGTCGCCAGGGTGGAGAGCCCTCCAGGCGTCGAAGAGAGCATAGCGTCTGGAGAGTCTGCGGAAGAGCTTCGAGTCCCGTAGGGCCCGAGCCGGTGTTGCCCTGGGGCCCACCACCTGACGATCCGCAGTTGTTGAGTGAGTTAGATTAAAATCGCCCCCCACTACTAGTATCTCGTGTTCAGATTTAAAGAGTCGGGTAAATACTTTAGTCAGGAAGTTATATTGTTTGATATTGGGGGTATAGAGGGTGCAGAGAGTAAGTGCCTGTTTTTGCCACTGTCCTTGAAGGATGACAAAGTGGCCGTGTGGATCGCTATATTGCGCCGTACATTTAAAGGGGGATCCATTTTTAATGAGGATGGCGACCCCTGCCCGTTTATGTGGGCCTGAAGAGTGGTATATTTGGGAGAAATGTTTGGAAGTGAATGAAAATGAGCCCCCTTTATCAAAGTGCGTTTCTTGGACAAAAACAATATCTGCTCCAGATTGTTTAAATTCCCTCATCGCCAGATGTCTCTTTTTATCAGAATTTAGGCCGTGAACATTTAAAGATAGGATCTTAGCCATAGTGTTAGTCTGGGGTGGGTGGTTGTCTTACCTGATGTGGAGAGGATGTTCAGAAGGCGGTGGGTTGGCTGTGCACATGCCCCGAGGGAGGAGCCAGGTGGATTCCACGGGTTTTCCGTTGAGTCACTCAATGGTGGAAGGGTGGGGGGGGGGGGACGGGTAGAGAGGGGGGGGGAAAGGGAGAGAGAAGAAGAAAGAAAAACATGTGATTAGTACAAATCATAAGGGTATAAATTCGGTCCAATATCAAACGACCTCGAGAGGCAGAAAGGCCTAGGTCAATACGGGATTCCAAGGATCCTCCCATCTGCGGCCCAGAAGGACCCGTCGGGTGGATGCAAGGAAGCCCTAATTTGGTCATAGAAAACACGAACTGTGAAATAACTACAACTGCTATCAGCTAACCAAGGGGGGTGGTCAAGAGTGATATCTCCTACTCTCTCGAATCTCCGCGGAGATGTGCCCGTAATGTAAACTAAAATATAAACTAAGGGCGCAACAAGGGGGGGACTAAGTAAACTATAATGTCCAGGGCAAATTCACCAGTATTGTCTGGCGATCACTAAAGGCTATTGGAAGGCATCCTGAAGATGCTGTCGGTACATCTGAAGTCAGCCATTTCCGTGCTTGGTACTCTTGCATGAGGCATCTTTGTTTCGGGATCTGTTGGATGAGGAAACTTTCTGCCATGTTGCGGGTGGTGCGGGTGGATTGGTGATCAGGTCCCAATCTGGGAGACGGGGGACGGATATTCCCACTGTATTGCAGAAGGCTTGTAGGTCTTCCGGGTAACGTAGAACCGCAGATTTGCCTTGGTTTTTGGCTGTAAGGCTGAAGGGGAAACCCCAGCGGTAGGGGATATTTTCTTCTTGTAAAATGCGTAGTAGTGGTTGAAGGAGTCTTCGTTTCTGTAATGTGATCCATGAGAGATCAGGGTATAGCTGCACCTGAGCATTTTTGTAAGTCACTCTGCGTGCTAGGCGAGCTTGTCGCATAATGTCCTCTTTCAGGGGGTAGGAGTTAATCCTGCAGATAATGTCTCTTGGTTGCGTAGTGGTAGTCTTGGGTCGCAAAGCTCGGTGGGCTCTGTCCATTTCTATGAGCTTGGTGACTGGCTCTCCCAAGAGATTGTTAAACACGTCCTGTAGAATATGTTGAATGTCCTCTGGGCCTTCAACTTCTGGAATTCCTCTCACCCGTATGTTGTTCCTGCGTCCTCTGTTGTCCAAGTCTTCCACATGACGCTGCATGTCTCTTAGCATGGTGTGATGGTCTGCTCCCTGGAGTTGGGTTCTGTGGACTGCAAGCTTGGTCTCTTGGATCTCTTCTTCAGCCATTTCAACTCTGTCGGCTAGGTGTTTGAGGCCTGACTGGAGCACTTGTATTTCCGAGCGACACGTGGACTTTACGTCCTCTATTAACTGTCGGAAATCCTCTTTAGTGGGGATTGCTTGCAAATAGGTTTGCCATTGTGGGGGTGCTGGTTGGGGGTGCTCTGATAATGCGGACCACTGCGCCGGGGGTGTGCGGGGTGGTAAAGGTGGGGGGCCTGATGCGGTGAGGTCTAAAGCCTGGTGTGCAGTTCCTGGTGGGGAGTCCCAGGGTTCACTCCAGGTTGGAGTCTGGGCAGATGGGTTGGTCCCTGTTGCATCCGTTCTCTGGAAGCGGGGGCCGGGTAGACTCACTTTTTGGGCATAGGTGGCCTGTGGTATTGTCCAGTCTCTGGGCAAGTCAAGTGCCTGTGGGGGCGCCATTTTTTGGGCCTTTGGTGGTGGTGAAGCAGGCTCTGTGTGGTTATGGGATGCTGTGCTCGCAGCGGGTTCCGGAATGATGCAGCTGGTTGGGTGCATGGGGGCCGGCAGGGCCGGAAAGTCCATAGAGAGGACTGAGGAGGTTGGGGAGTCCGGTTCAGTGCTGTGCAGACATGGGTCTGATGCTGTTCTCAGCAAGCGGGGGAACGCTTCCGAGCACTGAGTGTACTGCTGGGGGAGGGAGGGCGTCATGGTGTCCTGGGGGCCGTGCTGCGTTGCCTCATGAGGCGGGGATCCGGATGGGGGACTCACCGCTCCCGGATTACGGAGTCCGGTTGTGCTGTCCAGTGGAGCAGATCCGGGGTCCATAGATGTCCGCTGCGGTAGATGAGGTGTTGGAGAGCTCCGGGCGGATCTCTGAAGGTAGGCCGCAGAGGGATCCGGCGCCATCTTGGCTGTTCCGGTCTGTGGCATGTCCGATGGCGGAAAGAAGGACCGGAGGTCTGAGGAGGGTCCCGGAGGGGGTAAGGATGATCCCCTGGCTGCCGCGGATCTGGTGGTCTAAATACATTTTTAAAAGCCTTTAAAAGCCTTTACAGGTTACCACTTTAGATTTACAGAGGAGGTCTACTGCTAAAATTACTGCCCTCGATCTGACGTTCGCGGTGATACCTCACATGCATGGTGCAATTGCTGTTTACATTTGACGCCAGACCGACGCTTGCGTTCGCCTTTTTTTTCTTTATTATTATTATTTTTTTTATCTTATTTTTAAACTGTTCCTTTAATTTTTTTTTTTTTTAATCATTTTTGTTGTTATCTCAGGGAATGTAAATATCCCCTATCATAGCAATAGGTAGTGACAGGTACTCTTTTTTGAAAAAATTGGGGTCTATTAGACCCTAGATTTCTCCTCTGCCCTCAAAGCATCTGACCACACCAAGATCGGTGTGATAAAATGCTTTCCCAATTTCCCAATGGCGCTGTTTACATCCGGCGAAATCTAAGTCATAAAATGCTCGTAGCTTCCGGTTTCTTAGGCCATAGAGATGTTTGGAGCCACTCTGGTCTCTGATCAGCTCTATGGTCAGCTGGCTGAATCACCGGCTGCATTTTCAGGTTCCCTGTTGAGACAGGAGAGCCAGAGAAAAACACAGAAGACGTTGGGGGGGGGCATTCCCTCCCACGGCTTGTAAAAGCAGTCTAGAGGCTAATTAGCCGCTAGGATTGCTTTTACATGAAAGCCGACCGCTGGCTGAAAAGAATGATACCAAGATGATACCTAAACCTGCAGGCATCATTCTGGTATAACCACTCAAAGTCGTGAATGGCGTACAGGAAGACAAAAAAATGGTTAACAATAAAGCACAGTAAACGGTAAAATATAAAAAATTGCATACCTGAAAAACAAACATGATAAAACATAATAACAATAAAACATTGCAGAATAGAATACAGTAAAAAAGAGCAGAACAATAGAGAGAATAGAGAGAGAGAGAACAATAAAACGACAACTATTTTTTTTTATTTTATATTTTTGTATGTGTTTTTTTTTTACACTTTTTTTTGTAACTGTAACTTTTATAACTGTAACCGGTTCTAGGTTCGGGTCTCTCAAAATGCGATGGCATCTTGGGAGGCCCTGTGAAAGTGTGCCTAGTCTGTGCAATGCTGTACCCTACGCTAATACTCAACTAGTGAATGGTAGCATTCAAAACATTCACCAATGCAAAGACCAGGATTGTCAGGACAGGAGGGACAATAATAGCGGGTGTCACGTCTATATCCGCGCTTGCTGCAGACACGACATCTTTTTTGGGGGGGTTCGCTGGGTAGGGGTACTCGGGAGGACATAAAGAAAATGCCTCTCATGCAGCCGACTGCATTTGGTTGGGGATGTGAATGGGGGAAGTACGGGCGCTGCAGAAGCGGTGGGTTCCCAATTAGGATTGGCGAATGCAGCAGGAAGGGCATTATGGGCACGACGGGCCTGTGTTTGTCTTTTTGGTGGCAGCGGGACACTACTTGTGCTTGCCACCTCACCAGCTTGAACTGCACTTATGGGACTCGCCACGTCACCAAGTGTTACTGCAGTGCTGGTTTGACTACGACCGGGGTGTACTAGGCCGCTGGCGCTTGCCAGTTCACCAAAACGCTACCAAAAAAACTGTTAGCGATCGCAGGGATCAGGCCTGACTCTGCGAACGCTGCAGTTATGCGTTTAGTGTTTTGTAAGTGACAGTGATCGATCGATACTGCACTTAGGTGGGCTGGGCTGGGCCGGGCGGAGGGGCAAAACGCAGGTGCTAGCAGGTATCTGGGCTGATCCCGCTAACACTGCGTTTTTGGGAACCCTAAACTGCTGGGGACACTAGTATAGATCTAATCGGATCAGATATTGATGCGTTCAGATACTATACCACTAAGGGAAGGTGTACGGTGCGTGCGTGGGTGGGTGTTAGCGGTACTGACACTATCCTGACGCTGCCTGGGGCTGGTGCTTGCCAGTTCACCAAAACGCTACCAAAAAAACTGTTAGCGATCGCAGGGATCAGCCTGACTCTGCAAACGCTGCAGTTATGCGTTTAGTGTTTTGTAAGTGACAGTGATCGATCGATACTGCACTTGGGTGGGCTGGGCTGGGCGGAGGGGAAAAACGCAGGTCCTAGCAGGTATCTGGGCTGATCCCGCTAACACTGCATTTTTGGGAACCCTAAACTGCTGGGGACACTAGTATAGATCTGATCGGATCAGATATTGATGCGTTCAGATACTATACCACTAAGGGAGGTGTATGCTGCGTGCGTGGGTGTTAGCGGTACTGGCGCTAATCTGACGCTGCCTGGGGCGACGCATATCACCGCCGGGCGATCAGGGGGCTAAACCTTTATTCGGTAATAAACGGCGGGTGCCCTGACACTATAAAAAATAAACGAACTAACCAGCGTCACCCGTAACGGTTATACGGTGATCAGTGGTGAAAGGGTTAACTAGGGGGCAATCAAGGGGTTAAAACCTTTATTAGGTAGTATATGGGGGTCCCTGTCGCTATAAAACGCTGACGGCGAACCTAAATATTTACCTCCCTAACTAGCATCACCAGCGACACTAATACAGCGATCAGAAAAATGATCGCTTAGTGACACTGGTGACAGGGGGTGATCAAGGGGTTAAAACTTTATTAGGGGGGGTTAGGGGGGTACCCTAGACCTACAGGGGGCTAACCCTAACTGACCTAACACACTAACTGTCACAAACTGACACTAATGCAGTAATCAGAAAAAAAAAAACCTGCTTGGTGTCAGTTTGTGACAGGGGGGGGTGATTGGGGGGGATCGGGGGGGGGGGGGGATCGGGGTGTTTTGTATGCCTGGCATGTTCTACTGTGTGTGTGTGTGTGTTGTGCACTCACATTACAGTCTTCTCTCCTCGGCCCGGAACGGAAAATACCGAGCCGAGGAGAGATGACATCATTTCCTCTGCCTCTGTGTACAATACAGAGGCAGGGAAATGATCCCATTGGTTGGGAGCGATCGCGAGGGGGGGGCCACGAATGGATGGCCTCCCGCTCACCACCGATCGCCGGGGGAGATTTGCCGACCGCCGCAGGCACCGGGGGGGGGGGGGGGTCCGATCGGACCCCCCACCCGCGGGCAGGCAGGGACGTACAGGTAAGCCCTTTTGCCTGCCCGTGCCACTCTGCCGACGTACATCGGCGTGCGGCGGTCGGCAACTGGTTAAATAACGGGGGGGGGGGGCACCCGGTGACCCCGCCCCCTCTGACGCACGGGGACTTGACAGGGACTTCCCTGTGGCATTCCCCCGTGACGTCAGAAGGTGACATCACCCGAGGAGAAGTAGGAAAGAAGACGTCGACGCCGCCGAGGAAGATGCCGGACGAGAACACTGGAGGAAGAACCAGAAGAAGAAGATGGAGGAAGAAACCGAAGGAAGATAGAAGATAGAAGATGAAAGAAAGAAGAAGCATTTAAATAAAGGAATTGTCAAAAAGTGTCTCTTGTCATATTTAACATTTTTGACAGTTTTTTTGTGAAATGGTAAGGGTACTTTTGTACCCCCTTACCATTTCACACAGGGGGGAGGGCCGGGATCTGGGGGTCCCCTTGTTAAAGGGGGCTTCCAGATTCAGATAAGCCCCCCCACAACCACTGGCCAAGGGTTGTGGAGATGAGGCCCTTGTCCCCATCAACATGGGGACAAGGTGTTTTGGGGGGCTACCCCAAAGCATCCTCCCAATGTTGAGGGCATGTGGCCTGGTACGGTTCAGAAGGTGGGGGGCGCTCTCTCGTCCCCCCCTCTTTTCCTGCGGCCTTCCAGGTTGCGTGCTCAGATAAGGGTCTGGTATGGATTTTTGGGGGGACCCATGCCATTTTTTAAAAAAAAAATTGGCGCGGGGTTCCCCTTAAAATCCATACCAGACCTAAAGGGTCTGGTATAGATTTTGAGGGGGACCCCACGCAATTTTTTTAAAAAATTTTGCCCGGGGTTCCCCTTAATATCCATACCAGACCTGAAGGGCCTGATATTGAATTTAGGGGGACCCCCCACGTCATTTTTAAAAAAAATTTTGGTTCGGGGTTCCCCTGTGGGAAATTTTCATGCCGTTTTTATTAATGAACTTTTATGTGTATTGTCGGACCGGCAATTCATTAATAGCCGCGAGTAGTTTTAAATGATTTTTTTTCCTTTGAAATGTCATTTTGCTGTCAGACTGTTCTAAACACGGGAAACATGCGCCCCTTTACAGGCATACTATAGACACCCCCCAGGTAGGAAATTTAAAGGGATATTACACTTTTGTTTCACTTTAAGCATTATTAAAATCACTGCGCCCGAAAAACGGCCGTTTTTAAAACTTTTTTTTGCATTGATCCATGTCCCCTGGGGCAGAACTCAGGTCCCCAAACACTTTTTATGACAATAACTTGAATATAAGCCTTTAAAATTAGCACTTTTGATTATTCATGTTCGTGTCCCATAGACTTTAACGGTGTTTGCGTGTTCGCACAAATTTTTTGCCTGTTCGCAAGTTCTGGTGTGAACCGAACAGGGGGGTGTTCAGCTCATCCCTACTCTTGATGCTAATAAATACTGTGTTTATTAGATCTGACTGGGAGCATCACCTGGATCACATCCCGATCAGCATGTCAACAGAGAAGGTTATACGGTATTACTGCTGCTAGGTGACCAGCTGGGGGCTCAGCTCTCTACAGCCAATAGTGCCAGCCTTCCCTTGCATGCACCCATAATGTCACCAGCACTAGATCCTAATAGACTGCCGCCGCTGCCAAGGAGACAGATGCCACACCAGAGCTGTCAATAGCAAGGGCAGGACAGCAATAGGAGGCTGGGGAACCCCACAGTGGCAGAACACCAGGGCCTGGTGGCAAGACAACCTTTGCAACCCTGGTAGTTCTCCCACTGCTTTGGACCCTTATATTTTCTTGGTGTGCTGGTGACATATCTCTTGTTTTCTGCTACCCTGGGGGGCACAAATGAAGTAGGAAGGGAGTTCACTGCAGAACATGTGAAAGGGCCCATTGTGGGATCGTAGTAAAGGGCCCCAGGAGTATATATATATATAGATATATATATATATATATATATAAAATTGCATTTTATAGTTGGCCCCCCTACTTTTGTCTCTGTCCCCCAAGTGCCCCCCCTAAATATGAAAGCTGGAGACGCCACTGTATTCCTGTGTGCCAACAGAGTGAGCTATGGCGCATATAGTCCTCTTTGAATCTGCTGCTATGCATTCCTGTACTCCAAAAACTACAAATCCCATGGGACCCTTGCAGTTGCCTGAAGGTTGCTGGGAGGGATGATAAAAGGAGCTTAGAAGCGCGCGCACGATTTCTTCCTCCTGGGCCTGACGCATGACGGACCTCTCTGTGACAGAGAGAGAGAGAAGTCGTGGCCTACCACACGTAACATTACTTCCACCCCGAGGCCTGAGAAGCCTAGTCCTGCTACCCACTGTCAGACATCCTATTACTAGCATCATTTACAGCGCCTACCCATCTGTGAGGATGTGTGGAGAGTCACTACAGAAGGCCGAGACAGAGGATCCGTTGCCGGAGTGTTACCATCTGTGTTTCTATCGAGAAGACCGCAGATCAATTTGGGTCGTTGGTGAGAGAGCAAGCTGCTCAATCTTTATCTGTTCACTACCACCATTACAGAACACAGTGCGCACACATCTCTACCCAAGAACACTTTACTGCATTGCTGGAACACTGTACTCAGATGCCTTAGGCCTTCCCCACTTGGAATCTATTGTTTCATCTGCAACCAACGGATTACAGTTAACGAGCTCCAACTAGCTAGCGAAGACTAAAAGATCTGCCATGTGGAACTCTACTGCAATTACTCATAGGAAGCATACATATATATATATATATATATATATATATATATATATATATCCACAAGGGGGGATTAGCTTTCCCATTAAAATAGCATAGGCCGTCTAGATTACATCTATCTCAGTGTGGCCACATGTGTAGTTAACCGAAACATCCACTAGGAGGTGACCGGATCTGAATATAGTATATCCTTGTGTATATAGCATTATTCATTGTTCGAACCTTGTTGTGTCTTCGGGAGGAGTCTGTTTGCTGAGTTGGCGCAGTTATCACAGCTCAGCAGATTTACTCCTTTGTTTGTGAAATAACTTTTCCTATTTGGTTCAAGTAAAACATTTCATAACCTTATACTACTGAGTTGCTTGATTCTTGCTTTAAGGTATTAACAGGATGTCTGAACCCAGAGTGTCAGGTGGGTTGGAAGGTTCACTTGGTCATGGCCGTGCAGATTAGCAGGTAATTTTCAGCAGTCCCCAAGGGGGCTGTGCTACACAAACAACCATATTTTTACCTTTCCCACTGACTCCAATATCTTTAACTCTAAAGGAAGCTCCAAGTAAGCTAAGGTATTGAAAGCAAGTCATTCCTATGGGTTTGCGGATGTAAACAGATGATTATCTGTTTACATCTGCCAACATTTGTGTCCGCTCAGCTCCATTTTTTTAATGGAACAAGGCTTTATCTTTATCTGTTTGGATGGATCTGAAGGTATGTCCTTTTAAGTATCTCTTCTGTTTATGTCAATTTTTAGGCAAGAAACATATTTTTTGTTTTATAATTTTGTCACCTATGATTAGTTTCCTCAACGTAAAAAAAAAAAAAAGGATGCAAAATTGAAATGAAGAAGTGAACTGATGTGAACGGATGACTGATTCATCAGTTTCTTCTTAGCAAAAAGCGTGACTGAACTGATGACACCCATGTGAAGGGACCCTGATAGACAATGCAACCATCCTGCTCCCTGCAGGCCAAACCATTCAAAGCAAGTTGTCTACTTAAAGGGAAGCCATATTTATTTTTGTTCAAAGTTTTTAAACTGATGTTTTATATATATATCTATATATATATCTATATATATCTATATAGATATATATAAATATGTACTGTATTTTTTTATATATATAACGGATTCCTAAAGCACTAAGGGCACACTAAAGAAGCAGCACAGCAGATGCTTACTTTCTGGCACAGCTCTGTCATGGAAAGCTCCTATTAAAGCAGTATTACCCCTCAATCACACGTGTGCCACTTGTCATGCGACTTTGGACATCAAAGTTGCATGACAAGTCATACCCTATGTTTTCCAATGATAACAATTCATATACAAGTGTATCTTATAAAATTTGAATATCATCAAAAAGTTAATTTATTTCAGTAATTCAATTCAGAAAGTGAAACTCATATATTTTATATAGATGCGTTGCACACAGAGTGAATTATTTCAAGCATTTCTTTCTTTTAATTTTGATGATTATGGCTTACAGCTAGTGAAACCCCAAAATTCAGTACCTCAGAAAATTTGATTATTACATAAGACCAATAAAAAAAAGGATTTTTAATACAGAAATGTTTGTTTACTGAAAAGTATGTCCACATACAGTATAGTATGCACTCAATACTTGGTCGGGGCTCCTTTTGCATGAATTACTTCATCAATGCGGCGTGGCATGGAGGCGATCAGCCTGTGCCACTGCTGGGGTGTAATGGAAGCCCAGGGTGCTTTGACAGCGGCCTTCAGTTCGTCTGCATTGTTGGGTCTGGTGTCTTCCATCTTCCTCTTGACAATACCCCACAGATTCTCGATGGGGTTTAGGTGAAGCGAGGTTGCTGTAACTGCTTCTGATAACATGTGAGCTTGAGTTTGACTTTACTTTGTTAGTGTATCTAAATCTGCTAGTACATCGCACACTCCCCTCCCCACAGAATGACAATGCTCCTGTCCAAAGGTGCCACCTGTGCTCCTTCATCCAGAGTGGGGGCGCTCTAATACAGGAGATGTGTTTCTGGCCAGATCACCAGGTGAAGACAGAGGGAAAAAAAGCCTAAAAAAAGAAAACTAATGCAGCGACCACATCTAATGATTGGTAAACTGCAATATATTATATTTTGGTTTTGAGTTTACTATTGCTTTATGCTTCCCAATAAGGGCAGATTCACTGTGATGAGTCATTCAGTTCTGTCACTGAGCCCTTCTGCACATTGAAGCAATTTGTCATGCCATTTGACAGGTCAAATCACATGACAAGTCGCAGCCTATTCCCGGAAACGGCACCGTTTTAATCGGTGTGACGCTGACTTTGCGGCGCCACACCGATTTGCAAAAGTAGTTCCTGCACTACTTTTACCGATTTCGAGAGTGGCTTCAAAAGATATCTGTGCATGAAGCCGCACAGATGTCTAACAAGTCAGACCCAACAATGGGGCTTTGCTATCGTGTGATTTCAGATGAAGTCGCACGATTTCTTTTACAAAGGTTTTTATTAGCAAATAGCATAGGTATACAGAACTGACTCACAAGTATTAGAAACCGATACATGTGACATAACTTGAGGTTCAATTCCAAATAACAATGGACGGGCAATTACAGTAAGTAAACTACTACAATGGCTAAACTGAACCGCTGTATTGAAGTAGTGTTCTAGCATTTCTCAAAAAAAAAAAAGAAGCATAATGATCAGTAGAAACAAATAATGAAAAATAGAAGAGGTAGAGGCGGCCAAGCCTCAAAACTGTGAAAAAAGGCACTGAATTATAGCCCGTTCTCAGCTGCTAAGCCCAGAGGATGTCAGTCAGTTGAGTCATAGAGTGAGATATGGCGTGAGAAGGACCTCTTTGGATAAGAAGTGAGTATGCCGTAAAAGAGGAGAGATAGTAAGAAAAAAAAGAAGGGGAGAGAGAGAGTGGTCTCAGAGGGCAATGTGCCCTAAACGAAAAGTATCACAGTGTCAGTAGCGTTTGGTCAAAGCGTGAAGGATGAGCGTTGGATATCAAGGGTTGCCAAACTCATAGGAATTGGTCATGGGAAACAGATTGCCAGCTTGCGTTCTGCTTGCAATAAAGATTCTATAGGTTGGAAAAGAAGGGCTTCGCAGGGGTTTCTCTTTACATCTGAAGTAAGGTTCGCAAAAAGCGCATTAATCCGAATCCACAGTCTGCTCGCCATAGGGCATTACCACCAGATGTGGGACATCGTCCCTGGCTGGGAAAATCCGCGAAAGCAGGTTGATAGGTATTGGGGAATTTTTCAGGCCAGGCGTGCAGGTGTATAGCACCATGGGTATATGGCCTTAGAAGCGTTTTCTAGAATGACTATGTCGCAATATGGACTACAAGCATAAAGTGCCGTACCTTCTAGTGTTTCAGGGTGTCACCTGTCCCTCTAGCGATCAATGTATCCAGTGACATCATATTTGTGTGCCAAATGAAAGGATTGTGGGATGAATAGTCTTCCCATCAGATAATTGCTTTGTACAAATATGTGCCAGGACTACATATCCCAGGGATATTTGCTGCCATCTGAAGATTGCTGGGAGTAGCTATAAAAGCAGCAGAAGCCCACGTGGAGGTCTCTTCCTCCTGGGCCTGACCCATAGGCGTGCGCAGCCTATTACATTAGGGTGTGCACCGAAAGCTCAAGCACACATACGTGTGTGTGTATATATATATATATATATATATATATATATATATATATATATATATATTAGTCAAAAGTATTGGGACGCCTGCCTTTACACACACATGACCTTTAATGACATCCCAGTCTTAGTCCGTAGGGTTCAATATTACGTTTGCCCACCCTTTGCAGCTATAACAGCTTCAACTCTTCTGGGAAGGCCGTCCACAAGGTTTAGGAGTGTGTCTATGGGAATGTTTGACCATTCTTCCAGAAGGGCATTTTTTGAGGTCAGGACTCTGTGCAGGCCAGTCAAGTTCCTCTACCCCAAACTCGCTCACCCATGTCTTTACGGATCTTGCTTTGTGCACTGGTCCAAATCATTTGGTGGAGGGGGGATTATGGTGTGGGGTTGTTATTCAGGGGTTGGGCTTGGCACCTTAGTGCCAGTAAAGGGAACTCTTCTGTCGTCAGCATACTAAGACATTTTGGACAATTTCATGCTCCCAACTTTGTGAGAACAGTTTGGGGATCTCCCCTTCCTATTCATACATGACTGCACACCAGTGCACAAACAAGGTCCATAAAGACATGGACTTAGCAGGGGTGGTGGGAAATTAACTTCAAGTGCAATCATTCACATTATAACCGTAACTAAAACATATACAATTAAGTGTAACACTCTAAAAAATAAAAATTCCAAAGTCCTATAATGGTGTGAACCTCCCAACTAAAAAGTTGTTGCACTTTAAGGTAATTTGTATTGCAATTATCTGTAGAGGGGTTTCCACCATCCCTGCTAAGGCAGCACTGATGGGCACTGATAGGCAGCACTGATGGGCACTGATAGGCTGCACTGATTGGCAGCATTGATGGGCACTAATTGGTAGCACTGATGTGCACTGATAGGTGGCAATGATAGGCAGCACTGATAGGTGGCACTGATGGGCGGCACTGATGGGCGCTTATTGTCAGAACTGATTGGCACTGATGGGCACTGATTGGTAGCACTGATAGGCTCTGATTCGCTGCACTGATTGGTTGGCACTGATTGACAGCATTGGTTGGCACTGATTTACAGCATTGGTTGGCACTGATAGGGTGCACTGACTGGGAATGGTTGCCACTGATAGGCAGAATTGGTTGGCACTGATAAGCAGCTCTGGCACGGATAGGCAGCACTGGTTGGCACAGATAGGCAGCATTGGTTGGCACTGATAAGCAGCACTGGCACTGATAGGCAGCATTGGTTGGCACTGACACTGATAAGCAACACTGGCACTAATAGGCAGCATTGGTCGGCACTAATAATCAGCACTGATTTGCACTGATAGGCAGCACTGGTTGGCACTGAAAGGCAGAATTGGTTGGCACTGATTGGCAGCATTGGTTGGCACTGATTGGCAGCATTGGTTGGCACTGATAGGCAGCACTGGTTTGCACTGATAGACAGCACTGGTTGGCACTGATAGGCAGAATTAGTTGGCACTGATAAGCAGCACTGGCATGGATAGGCAGTACTGGTTGGCACTGATAGGCAGCATTGGTTGGCACTGAGGATCAGCACTGGCACTGATAGGCAGCATTGGTTGGCGCGGATAAGCAGCACTGGCACTGATAGGCAGCATTGGTTGGCACTGATAGGCAGCACTAGTTTGCACTGGTTGGCACTGATAGGCAGAATTGGTTGGCACTGATAAGCAGCACTGGCATGGATAGGCAGTACTGGTTGGCACTGATTGGCAGCATTGGTTGGCACTGATTGGCACTGATAGGGGAGAGGGGGAGTTTCACATTCAGGAGATCGTGGGAATTGCCAGAGCTGTTCAGTGTATGAAACTGTCAGATGATGACACTGCATGCATGGAGAGATACCAGCTGTTAAAAGTCAGCGGTGATGTTGGTGGTGGGCGGGACTGAACAGTTACCAAACAGCAGCCAATAGGATGGGTCTGGGCGGGCCGCTACATTTCTCGGGCTCCGCCCTCTCTCTGAAGCAGCCCAATCATTGGCTGGTGTTGGCGCTTGGTCCCGCCCACCCCCGACATCACGGCTGAGTTGTGATGACTTACAACTGAGCCGCGATGTCGGGGGTGGGCGGGACCAAGTGCTATAAACACCAGCTAATGTTTGAGCTGCTTTAGAGAGCGGGCGGGGCCACATAAATGTAGCGCCCGCCCAGACCCCATCCCATTGGCTTGTGTTTGATGGCCGTTTAGTCCCGCCCACCCCCGACATCACCTTGACATTAAGACAGCTGGTCTCACTTCCTGCATGCAGTGTCATTATCTGACAGTTTCATACACTGAACAGCTCTGGCAATTCTCATGATCTGCTGCCTGTGAAACTGTTTCACAGGCAGCGCGGGCCACACACTCTCTTGGATGCAGCATTTTGGGGCAAATCTCTGGACACAGCACGGGGTGATTAGGGTGTGCCCAGGCACACCCCGTGCGCACGCCTATGGCCTGACCCAAGACGGACCTCTCTGTGCAACAGGGAAAGAGAGGTCGCGGCCTACCACGCGGAGTATTACTTTCCAACCCGTGGCCTGAGTGGCCTAGCTATGCCGTTCGCTGTCGGACATCCTTTCCAGCACCACTCCGGTCGCCTGCCAGTCGGTGTGTGTGTTGAGCTTCACGTCGGGAGATTGAGACAGCAGATCCACTGCACGAGTGTTGCTACATGAGTTCCTGTTCCGAAGACATCGGAGTGATCTGGTCATTAGTGAGAGGGCAAGTCGCTCGACCTTTATCCATTCTTTGTCACAACTACATTGAGACAATTTGCACAGGCATCTTTACCCCAAGGATACTCTACTGCATCATTTGAACACTGTGCTTAGACATCTTTATTTTTTTCTATTATAAGGAATTTACTGTTCCCACTACACCCAATCGGATTACAGTTAACCAACTCCGACTAGCCGATGAAGAACATCAGATCTGCAACATGGACTTGCCATTATTTTTAGAAAGGCTCCTATATTACTCTTCTCCAGACCCGCTCTCCCTTCATAGGATAGTGTTATAGGCTGGCCAGGTTCCATCTTTTACAGTGTGGCAGTATAAGCAGTTAACTGAACTGTCCGTCAAGAGGGCAACCTTATCTCTAAGGGAAGTGTACATATATGTATAGTATTGTTGTTAAAATTTTGTCTTGTGTATTTCGGAGGATTTCTTTTGCTGAGTTGGAGCTGTTGCCTAGAACTCAGCAGATCTTTTAACTCCTTTTGTGACAACGTCCCTTTTTGTTGGTTCAAGTAAATTATTCAAAGAACCTAAATACATTGAGTTGTTTGATTATTGACCTACAGTGATACAAGGATGTCTGAACCCAGAGTGTCAGGTGCGTTGGAAAGTTCACCTGGTCATGGCCGTGCAGATGAGCAGTTAATTCTAAGCAATCCTCTAGGGGGGCGTACTACAACTACATTTCTGGAACTCTTTGAAGCAGCTTGGAGCATAATCTGCCAATCTGCTACTGCCAACTCTACAGCTATTTTGTGTTCCCAATGTTGTTGAAAGGGGCACATTGGCAGTTTCCTAGAGGATACAATTGAAGAACAAAATCAGGGAAATTTTACCCGTGGAATGTGGACGTGACCTGCATATGCTTTCGAATGCTAAAAGAAGGTAAGGTGTCGAGTGGGACCTAAGGAGCCTTTGGATAAAATGATGAAGCTGAAGGTAGCGGAAATGTTTACGCAGCAGTATCTCGTGCGAAGAGTGGAGCGCGTCGAAAGTTATGATCTTAACTGGGTTGAGTAAAGAGTGAACATCTGAGAACCCGTGGTCTGTCCACCAACTAAACTGGCCTGGGTTGTCCAGGGGGAATTAACGGGCAGTGTAAGAAGCGTAAGAGGGGTAAATGGGGTGAGATCAAGCCTGCCGAATCCCAAAGGCTTTATGTGATAAAAAAGGGCTAATGCCTATTGGGCAGGGATGGACTGGCCATCGGGACTACCGGGAGATTCCCGGTGGGCCGATGGCTCAGTCTGGGCCAGTTTCACTTTCAGCCGCATCTGCGGTGCGCGGTGATCTACCTGTCAAAAGCTGGCGCCTGATGGGTAGATCGAGATTAGCCAGCATGCAGAGTAGCGCAGGGAGCTTCTGTAGTAGTAAGTTCTCTCTCTCGTGTCATCACGCTGTTCTCCGGCGGCCCCTCCTCTCTTCTCGTCTATACCAATTGGCTTGTGAGATCATCTGGTATAGACAAGAAGAGAGGAGGGGCTGCCGGGGAACAGCGTGATGACACGAGAGAGAACTTACTACTACAGAAGCTCCCTGCGCTACTCTGCATGCTGGCTAGTAAGACCCCACAATGTTCCCTGATGATGTGCCCTGATGTGCTATGTGCCCCATCATGTGCCCCGATGTGCTACGTGCCCCATCATGTGCCCTGATGTGCCATGTGCCCTAATGTGCCATGTAGCCTGATGTGCCCTAATGTGCTATGTGCCCTGATGTGCCACGTGCCATGTAGCCTGATGTGCCCTAATGTGCCCCATAATGTGCCCTGATGTGCCCCATCATGCCATAATGTGCCCTGATGTGCCATGTGCCCTAATGTGCCATGTGGCCTGATGTGCCCCGTGCCCTGATGTGCTCCATCATGTGCCCTGATGTGCCATGTGCCCCGATGTGCCATGTGCCCCGTGCCCTGATGTGCTATGTGCCCTGATGTACCATGTGCCCTGATGTACCATGTGCCCTGATGTACACCATAATGTGCTATGTGCCCCATCATGTGCCATAATGTGCCCCGTGCTCTGATGTGCCATGTGGCCTGATGTGCCCCGTGCCATGATGTGCCATAATGTGCCCTGATGTGCCATGTGCCCTGATGTGCCCCATGCCCTGATGTGCCCGTGCCCTGATGTGCCACGTGCCCCAATGTGCCACGTGCCCTGATGTGCTATGTGCCCTGATGCGCCCTGATGTGCTATGTGCCCTGATGTCCTATGCCCTGATGTGCCTTGTGCCCCGATGTGCTTTGCCCCGATGTCCTGTGCCCCGGTGTGCTGTGCCTCAATGTCGTGTGCTCTGATGTTCTGTGCCCTGATGTGCTGTGTCCTGATGTGCTATACCCTGATGTACTGTGCCCTATTAGCTGATGTGCTGGGCTCTGTACCCTGATGTGCTGTGCACTGTACCCTATGTTGTGCCCTGTACGCTGATGTGCTGGGCACTGTACCCTGATATGTTGTGCCCTGTACGCTGATGTACTAGGCACTGTACCCTGATATGTTGTGCCCTGTACGCTGATGTACTGGGCACTGCACCCTGATATGTTGTGCCCTGTACGCTGATGTACTGGGCTCTGTACCCTGATGTGCTGTGCCCTGTACCCTGATGTGCTGTGCCCTGATGTGCCTTGTGCCCTGATGTGCTGGGCTCTGTACCCTGATGTGGCCTGATGTGTTGTGCCCTGATGTGCCTTGTGCCCTGATGTGCTGGGCTCTGTACCCTGATGTGGCCTGATGTACCGTGCCCTGATGTGTTGTGCCCTGGGCCGGTCTGGATGAGGTCCAGGGCCACATTTTTGTCCCAGTCCAGCCCTGCTATTGGGTGGGAAGAAGGAGGGAGGCATGTTAAGGTAGACAGGGGTATCAGATGTGAATGTATCATATCAATTGTGGCCCATAAGGGAAGGTGATAAGTCTCATGTATGTAGGAAACAGAAACAAGATTAGCTGCTACGTAATAAGCATGGAGATTAGGGACTGAGAGGCCTCCGTTGATCCTGTGAGTAAACAGGATTTGCCTATTGACTCGTGGACGGGAAGAGCCCAAAATAAAATATAGTATTTTCCATTGATGGATATGGAGTATGTGCAGTGCTGGCGCAAGGATTTTTGACACCCGAGGCAAATCTTTATTTTGCTGCCCCCCCTTGGCTCCTCCCCCTTTGGCCTGTCCATAGATACGGTGCAGGTGGCAATCTGACATCACGCAGTCCATATTAATGCACAAAAAAGAACACCTATCAATGCTGATAGGTTACAGCAGTACACAGAGTGAAGAGAAGAGCTCCCAGGACTACAGATCCCAGCATGCCCGGGCTGCTGTGACATTGTCAGCCATGGTCACCCCAGGATGGTGCTGGAAATGAATGGAAGGAAGGTTCCCAGGTGTTATGTACTGTACAGGGAGGGGGAGGCTCACCTTACCCCAGTCCTGTATGTTCCTAAACTTTTTTTTTTTTTTTATCCAAGCTAGTTTTATAGGGGGATAGACAACAAATACAGAATCGACCTATAAAAGTCTTGTAAACCCTTTTTATAAGATATCATTAAGTTTTATTCTCAATATGATTATGCTCCCCTCCCTGCTGTACACAGATGACCCTTCTATGCTTCCGTCCCTGCTGTACACAGGTGACACCTCCCTGCTGTACACAGGTGACTCCTCCACGCCCCCTCCCTGCTGTACACAGATGACCCTACCACGCCCCCTACTTGCTGTACACAGGTGACCCCTTTATGCCCCCCCCCGCTGTACACAGGTGACTTCTCCCTGCTGTACACAGGTGACTCCTCCACGCCTTCTCCCTGCTGTAGATACACTGACAGCGCCCTGAATTTGTCAGGATTAACATGAAGCCCGGAGAGATGAGCAAAAGAATCTAGCGTCTTCATCAAGTTGGGTAAAGAAAGGCGAGGAGATGTCAGAAACAGTAAAATGTCATCCGCAAACAATGAGATTTTATGAGAAGTTCCTGCAATGTCTACACCCTTCACAACTGGACTATCACGGATTGCCTCCGCCAGGGGTTCCATGGCCAAAATAAACAAAAGTGGTGAGAGAGGGCAGCCCTGCCTGTGGACTCAAACCCATGGTCGTCCTCCTGTGCTCCAGCTGGCTGCGTGCCCCCTGCAGGGTGTGCACGGCACGCTCTGTGATCAGCGAGTCTATGAGACTTGGCTGATCACAGATCGGAGTAAGGGGTCGATCCAGATCCCTTACCACATGATCAGCTGTCAGCCAATGACAGCTGATCATGTGATGTAAACAGAGCTGGTAATCAGCTATTTTTTCTCCTCACGCTGATAGTGTGAGGAGAAAAAAAAAAAAAGCTGATCACCAGCGGCTGTCAGAGGGACATCGGTCCCGATTGTGGAGAGCCTCTGCAGAGTCATCTGTGCCCACAGTACCACCCATCAGTGCCCACAGTGCCATCTATAAATGCCACCAATCAGTGCCTCATCACCAGTGCTGCCTATCAATGACACCTACCAGTGCCCATCAGTGACACCTTATCTGTGCCCATCAGTGCAGCCTCATCAGCGCATATCAATGAAGGAGAAAAATTACCTGTTTGCAAAATTTTATAACAAACTATGAAACGTTTTTTAATTTCAAAATTTTCTGTCTTTTTTTGTTTGTTTAGCAAAAAATAAAAAACCCAGTGGTGATTAAATACCACCAAAAGAAAGCTCTATTTGTGTGAAAAAAATAATAGAAATTTCACTTGGGTACAGTGTTGTATGACTGCGCAATTGTCATTCAAAGTGTGACAGCACTGAAAGCTCAAAATTGGCCTGGGCAGGAGGGGGGTTTAAATGCTCAGTAAGCAAGTGGTTAAGTATAGCTTGGGGCGTACTATATAGAGCCGCCATCAACTGCATAAAAAGTGAGCAGAAACCATAATGGCGGAGGACTGCAGTCAAGTAAGGGCATGAAAGAGTATCAAAGGCCTTAGTTGTATCCAATGACAAAAGCATCATCTCTAAGAATCGGCCTTTGGCTATGTGGAGCAATTGCAGAGAAGTCGCACGATTTCAAAGCCGTGTTTAATGTGAACGAGGGCTGAAGGCTCAGTTTATATATGCGGGTGCGGGAATCACAGCAATTGCATGCACCCGAGGGACACGCAGGCACTGCAGCCCATTGAAATGAATGGGCTGCCATGGCTGAGCAAACCTGGCGCGCAAAAGCACATATGTGCGAACCGAGCCTTAAGCTACTGATCTCTGTATTCAGGCAGTAGAGAGAGCAATGAAAGGAGACTTCCACCTGGTGGCTGGATAGCAGAATAGATCATATCTGTACACACACTAAAGTGGGGTTGATTTACTAAAGGCAAATAGACTGTGCACTTTGCAAAGTGCAGTTGCTCCAGAGTTTAGTAAATGAGCAGAAGCTCTGCTGACTTCCATCATCCAATCATGTGCAAGCAAAAATGCCGTTTTTTTTTTTTCTTCCTTGCAAGTGATTGGGTATACATTGCAAAGTAAGGCCCCTTTCACACGATCGGACCGTTCAGGTCCGCCTGTCAGTTTTGATGGCGGACCTTAACGGCGCTCCATGTTAGCCTATGGAGCGTCGGATGTCAGCGGAGACATGTCCGCTGACATCCGACCCCGTCCGATCCGGCTAAAAGCAGATGGATGGCCCTACGTCCAGGTCCGTCGCTGGCGGATCGGATGAGATCTGATGAAAACGGACATGCTGTCCGTTTTCATCCGATCCCTCCATAGGCGGCAGCGGCGCCTGACAAGCCCCTCCCCGCTCAGCGAGCAGAGAGGGACCTGTCATCCGCCGGCTCAGCGGAGATCAACGGAGAGATCTCCCGCTGAGCCGGCGGACCGAGGCGGGCTCCGTAGAAACGGAGTCCGCCTCGTGTGAAAGGGGCCTAAAGCTTTGCCTCATTTAGTAAGCTCTGGAGCAAATGCACTTAGCTAACTGCATAGTCTGTTTGCATTTAGTTAATCAACCCCAGTATGCCACATTAAGATAAAAAAAAAAAAAAAATGTTATATTACTGTGCATAAGTCCTAGCATTGTGAAAAGTGCTACAAAGTAGAAATGATTTAAGAAATATTTCCATTAATGTTTTTTTTTTTAATCAAGAAACTACATATAAGTTGTAGCAAACAGAAAAATAAAACAAATGAAAACCCTATTTAATGTGATGACCCTTTGGCTGGAACACAGTGATGAGGCTCGGTTCACACTGCTGCGAAACGGGATCCGATTTGTGAGACTCCAAGTCGCATGACATGTCAAATTAAATGTTTCCCTAAGAAAGCCGTCTTAACTGATACTACACAAGTCGCTCTGACTTTAGAAAAGGTTCCTGTACTACTTTGGTCCAACTTGGGTGCGATTTCAGCCCTTGTACAGGCTCCTAAATGGCATCCAAGTTGGACCAAGCGGGAAGGAAGTCACAGGCAAAGATGCACGACTTTGTCATCACAAAACTGTGAACCGAGCCTAAAGCCTTGTACACATGATGCGATTATCGGACAAATGATCGTCATCTTTTTTTTTTGTTGCATGCTAGTCTCACATCGAAAATGAAGAGGTTACTAAAGTTATGAAAATTCTCGTTCGACAGAATACAATTTCAGAAGTGTTATATTGTATTCTTTCGTTTCTGAGCATGCGTGGTCTTGGTCTTCCGTTTTTCTCCGAACGACTACTGTACTGCTTAACCACTTCAGCTCCGGAAGGTTTACCCCCCTTCATGACCAGGCCATTTTTTTTGCGATACGGCACTGCATTATTTTAACTATCAGTTGCGCAGTCATGCGACACTGTACCCAAATAAAATTGATGTCCTTTTTTTCCCACAAAGGAAGCTTTCTTTTGGTGCCATTTGATTACCTCTGTGGTTTTTATTTTTTTGCTAGAAACAAAGAACGATCACCATCAACAATAAAAAAAAAAAAAAAAAAAAAAAGAATTTTCCATTTTCTAATTATTGCTCCCACAGTTGATTTCTTCACACCAAGCTGCTTGCCTATTGCAGATTCAGTCTTCCCAGCCTGGTGCAGGTCTACAATTTTGTTTCTGGTGTCCTTCGACAGCTCTTTGGTCTTCACCATACTGGAGTTTGGAGTGTGACTGTTTGAGGTTGTGGACAGGTGTCTTTTATACTGATAACAAGTTCAAACAGGTGCCATTAATACAGGTAATGAGTGGAGGACAGAGGAGCCTCTTAAAGAAGAAGATACAGGTCTGTGAGAGCCAGACATCTTGCTTGTTTGTAGGTGACCAAATACTTATTTTCCACCATAATTTGCAAATAAATTCTTTCAAAAATCAGACAATGTGATTGTCTGGATTTGTTTCCACATGTTGTCTCTCATAGTTGAGGTATACCTATGATGACAATTACAGGCCTCTCTCATCTTTTTAAGTGGGAGAACTTGCACAATTGGTGGCTGACTAAATACTTTTTTGCCCCACTGTATATATATATATATATATATATATATATATATATATATATATATATATATATATATATATATATATATATATATATATATATTACTTTCTCCTATAAAACACATCCAATAAAAAAATGTAATTTCAATTTAGACCAATTTGTATTCTGCTACATATTTTTGGTAAAAAAAAAATCCCAATAAGTGTATATTGATTGGTTTGCACAAAAGCTATTGCGCCTACAAACTATGGGATATTTTTATTTTATTTATTTTTACTAGTAATGGTGGTGATCAGCAACTTATAGCAGGACTGCGATATTACATAGTTACATAGTAGGTGAGGTTGAAAAAAGACACAAGTCCAACCTATGTGTGTGATTATGTGTCAGTATTACATTATATATCCCTGTAGGTTGCGGTCATTCAGGTGATTATCTAATAGTTTCTTGAAACTATCAATGCTCCCCGCTGAGTCCACCGCCTGTGGAAGGGAATTCCACATCCTTGCCGCTCTTACAGTAAAGAACCCTCTACGTAGTTTAAGGTTAAACCTCTTTTCTTCTAATTGTAATGAGTGGCTACGAGTCTTATTAAACTCCCTTCTGCGAAAAAGTTTTATCCCTATTGTGGGGTCACCAGTACGGTATTTGTAAATTGAAATCATATCCCCTCTCAAGCGTCTCTTATTGCGGTGGACAAATCGGACACTGACAGTTTTTGGGGATCAGTGACACTAATACAGTGATCAGTGCTAACAAATATGCACTGTCACTGTACTAATGACACTGGCTGGGAAGGGGTTAACACCAGGGGCGATCAAAGTTTCAGTGTAGTGGGGGAGGCGCTTTTACTAGTGGAAGACATGGATCTCTGTTCCTGCTTTACAGGAACACAGGATCCATGCCTTCTGTACTGACAGAATGACAATCTGCCTTGTTTACATAGGCAGACTGGCATTCTGTCAGTGTACCGAACGATCAGCCGGTGCCTGTGGACATCGGGTTTAAAAACACAGCGGGAGTGAGCCACCGGGGGTGCGCACTCGCTCCCCAATCGCAGAAGTGCATGATCATGTATATATATGTGATACTGCACAGCCCGGCTGCCCTATAGCAGTAAATCTGATATAGGAAAGCGGTTCAATGAAAATCATACGATCTGGTATTGTACTGTACGAGAAAAGTTTTCGTGTTTGTCCTGTTGGATGAACTGTGGCAGTTCTATGGCAGACTATGGCTGTCTCATGTTCTTCTGTCTCTGCAGGTCACCCCAGACTGGAGTGATGATGTGGAGATCAGGACTCTGTTCGGCCTCATGCACACTGGACGTTTTTACAGCTGCTGTTTTTGGCTTCAGACGTTTTTTTTCTGCAGACAGTAAACTCTCCAGCAAGTTATCCTATGTGTCCATGCATACATAGGCTGTATTCAGCAGTTTTTGGCAGTTTCTGGCTGTAAAAAAACCCCCAGAACTAGTGGGTTTTGAGAGTTTTTCAGCTGTAAAAAACTGCCTAACTCTGAAAAAAGCTGAAAACAGCTTAACCACTTGCTGACTGCTGCACGTCGATATACGTCGGCACAATGGCAGCGGTGGGCAAATGGGTGTACCTGTGCGTCCCCTTTAATTGACGAGCTAGCGGGCGCACACTCGCACTGCGTACAGCGGGACCCGATGTCTGCCGGTGTCCCGGTGATCGTGTCACGGAGCCGCAGAACGGGGAGATGCCTATGTAAACAAGGCATTTCCCCGTTCTGCCTAGTGACATGACAGAGATCTACTGCTCCCTGTCATCGGGAGCAGTGATCTGTTATGTCAGTGGAAGCCCCCCCACAGTTAGAATCACTCCCTAGGACACACTTAACCCCTTGATCACCCCCTGGTGTTTAATCCCTTCCCTGCCAGTGTCATTTACACAGTAATCAGTGCATTTTTATAGCAAAATGGTCCTAAAATAGTGTCAAAAGTGTCCAATGTGTCCGCCATAATGTCGCAGTCACGATAAAAATCGCAGATCGCCGCCATTACAAATAGAAAAACATTAATAAGAAAAATGCCATAAAACTATCCCCTATTTTGTAAACACTATAACTTTTGCGCAAACCAATCAATATACGCTTATTGCAATTTTTTGTACCAAAAATATGTAGAAGAATACATATTGGCCTAAACTGAGGAAAAAAATTAGCTTTTTTTTATATTTTTGGGCAATATTTATTATAGCAAAAAGTAAAAAATATTGCTTTTTTCAAAATTGGCGCTGTTTTGTTTATAGCGCAAAAAATAACCGCAGAGGTGATCAAATACCACCAAAAGAAAGCTCTATTTGTGGGAAAAAAAAGGATGTTAATTTTGTTTAGGTACAATGTCGCACGACGCGTATTGTCAGTTACAGTAGTACAGTGCCGAATTGCAAAAAGTTCTCTGGTCAGGAAGGGGGTAAAATCTTCTGGGGCTGAAGCGGTTAAAAACACAGATATTCTGCGTTTAGCAGCGTTTTTGAGCCATACGTTTTTATGGGAGTATAGTTGCTACTTTATTTTCTACTGCAAAAACGCTGAAAAACTCACTTTACAGCTTACGTTACTGGATTTTTTTTAAAACGTCCAGTGTGCATCAGGCCTTAGGGCCATACTATCTGTATAACACCTTGTACACACAATGAGAATATCAGACAAACGATTGTCCGTTTTTTTTTTGTATGCTAGTCTCAAAGCGAAAAACCAATAGGTTACTAGGGTTATGAAAAATCTTTGTAAGACCGAATACAACTTCCCACGATGATGTATTGTATTCTTTTGTTTCTGAGCATGCGTGGTCTTGGTCACTCAATTTTTTTTCGGATGAATACTTTCCTGAATAAACGAGAATCATTTGTTCTCTTATCATAGGAGAACATTTTTTGTGTTTTATCCCTTTGGATAATTTCACATGAACTGTCGTGAGTGGCTCTCGAAAGCTGTGTACTAACGATCCGATTATGTTGGCGCTATATAAATCCTGTATAATAACAATTATATGATCGCTCCCAAAGCAGTTTTTTGGGTCCGATTTTCTCATCGTGTGTACAGGGCTTTAGTATCCTGTGTTTTTTTATGTCACTTCAGATAATAAGTGTAACTAAAGGCAAAACTTTTTTTTTGTTTTGTTTTAGATGTGGAGAGGGATTAGAATACCCGTCAGTTTTTATTGCTGGCATGCTGGGACTGTGCCGTCATAAGGGGGCGTGGTCACCGCCTATATAAGTCCGTTGCGGAGCGTTCAGAGACCATTGCAGCTGGAGAGAGCGTCGTGTCAACATCTCTGGAAGAAAAGAAGAAGGCAGAAGTCCGGACCACCGCTAGCAATTGAGCTGCAGAAGATAGCGGAGGAGCCGGCAGAAGATCAGGACACCGGGAGGAGATGCCGGAGAGACCCCCGAAGTCGGAAGAGGACCCCCGAAGTCGGAAGAAGATCCCGGAGCTGCCTAATAAATTATTTTAAAAACCTGTGTACTGTGTTTTTTATTGACGCTTTTTTCCCTAGGTGAATGGGTAGGGGTACCATGTACCCCATACTTATTCACATAGGGTGGGGGGCCGGGATCTGGGGGCCCCCTTATTAAAGGGGGCTCCCAGATTCCGATAAGCCCCCCGGCCGCAGACCCCGACAACCAACGGCCAGGGTTGTCGGGAAGAGGCCCTTGTCCTCATCAACATGGGGACAAGGTGCTTTGGGGTGGGGGGGCCGCAGGGCGCCCCCCATGCCCCAAAGCACCCACCCCCATGTTGAGGGCATGCGGCCTGATACGGTCCAGGAGGGGGGGCCGCCAGCTTGTCCCCACCCCCATTCCTGACCGGCCGGGCTGCGTGCTCGGATAAGGGTCTGGTATGGATTTTGGGGGGACCCCCACGCCGATTTTTCGGCGTAGGGGGTTCCCCTTACAATCCATACCAGACCTAAGGGCCTGGTATGCCCCTGGGGGGGAACCCACGCCAGTTTTTTTATTTAAAACTTGGCGTGGAGTTCCCCCTTATGATTCATACCAACTACTGTATGTTTTCATTTGTTAATGCCAAAAACGTGGCAAAGTCGTATAAAGTAGTACTGCTCCCAAATCGCGGCAAATCACGGTAAAATCGATGTAAAATCGCGCGACTTTGAAGTCATATAAGTGTGAAAGGGGCCTAAGTAATATACAAATAATTATTATATATTGTTTTTAACCGCTTCAGCCCCGGAAGAATTTACCCCCTTCCTGACCAGAGCACTTTTTGCGATTCGGCACTGCGTCGCTTTAACTGACAATTGCGTGGCCGTGCGACGTGGCTCCCAAACACAATTGGTGTCCTTTTTTTCCCACAAATAGAGCTTTCTTTTGGTAGTATTTGATCACCTCTGCTGTTTTTATTTTTTAGCACTATAAACAAAAAAAATAGCGACAATTTTGAAAAAAACGCATTATTTTTTACTTTTTGCTATAATAAATATCCCAAAAAATAATTTAAAAAACATTTTTTTTTCCTCAGTTTAGGCAGATACGTATTCTTCTACATATTTTTGGTAAAAAAAAAAAAATAAAAAAAAATCGCAATAAGCGATTATTGATTGGTTTGCGCAAAAGTTATAGCGTTTACAAATTAGAGGATAGTTTTATGGCATTTGTATTAATAATTTTTTTTTACTAGCCATGGCAGCGATCAACGATTTTTATTGTGACTGCGACATTATGGTGGACACATCGGACATTTTTGACACATTTTTGGGACCATTGTCATTTATACAGCAATCAGTGCTATAAAAATGCACTGATTCCTGTGTAAATGACACTGGCAGTGAAGGGGCTAATCACAAGGGGGCGGGGAGGGGTTAAGTCAGTACTAGGGAGTGATTTCTAACTGTAGGGGGAATGGGCTAGCTGTGGCACGTCACTGATCTCTGCTTCCGATGACAGGGAGCAGAGATCAGTGAGCCTGTCAATCGGCAGAATGGGGAGATGCTGGTTTACACCAGCATCTCCCCGTTCGTCCTCTCCGTGAGACGATCGCGGGTATCTCCGCGGCGATCGAGTCCGTGGGACCCGCCTCACGGAGCTCCCGGCCGGCGTGCACGCAATGGCACGGCGGGGAATTCAAGGGACTTACAGGTACGCCCATTTGCCCAGCCGTGCCATTCTGCCGACGTACATCAGCGTGCGCCGGTCGGGAAGTGGTTAAGGTAATTTGCTATATTTTCAAAATCTGTACTCAAGCAGGTGGCTTAACGGACAAATTACTGGAGATTGAAGTTATAACTTCCAAACAGTAATTTCACAGTAAATAAATAATAAATTATCTTACAATATATAGCATAATAGTATAGGATTTAGCTTGATTATAACAGTACCTTTTCAACAGCAGCAAATTCTCATTCTCCCTCTTAACTGTGTGAGTAAAACATGGGATTGTGAGTAAATCTTATACACATGAACACGTTTTTTTCCTTCTAGTTAAAGAGGAACTGCAGTCTGCTCACATAAATTGTAATAAAAACATCTTTGCCATTTTGAAGCTTCCTTCCAACCACTTTGCATATTATTTTTTAATACACTGTGATTCTGTATTTGCCAAATATGCTGCAGAAATCTCCCTCCACTGAGTCTGGCTGCATCCATTTTAACTGTGGGCAGCGGAAGCTGCTGCCTGTTCACTTCCTGGATTTACACAGAGGCACACCTCCAGCTCTCATTGGCCCTCTAATGACTCATCCCCCCTCCCTTCCTGGCAAACTCTCACGAGAGTGAGAGAGGGAGCTGTGCATGATGTCATAAGCCTAGGCTAATGACCAGACAAGAAACAGGAAGTGGGCTGTATAAGGAATTTACTATCCAAAGTTAAAACAACAAGGGTGTTTCGTCACATATGGCGACCCATCACATTTAGCTAGCCGCTGGACTACGCATGCACAACGCCACCATATGCATTCCAACACTGTGGCGATCTGCGCTTGCGCAGAATTTTGTGGCCACACCCGAGTCCAGGTTCAAGCCCCACCATCCAAGTGGACACAGAGGTAGATTATAATTATGCCGAGCGAAGCGAGGCCGTTCCCAAAGCGTGGAGAGCGGCCCTGTGGCAATGTGGTGTCTTGCAACAGTGTTGGAACGCATATGGCGACATTGCGCATGCGCACTCCAGCGGGTAGCAAATTGTGATGGGTAGCCGAACGTGACGAAACAAGGGCAGAAGATTTAACAGATGGAAAGTTGAAAAATCACTGAAGTTCCGCTTTAAGAGGGCTGGGCTGGAAGGGAGCATTGGTCTTTTAGACACTGCAGTGAGAGGTGTGCCTCCACTGCAGCATTTTTATTGGACAGCTGAGGCTAATGGTACTTTACCATTGGTCCAAGACTCCAAGCTGTTCATTGAGCTCAGTGCCTCTGACAAGAAGTGAGAGGCACTGTGAGCTCATCCACTCAGTCTGCTGCAAACAGAGTGTGCAAGCTTGTATTTAAACTGGCAAACTCTGTATGTAGCTTCTGACAGGCTGCCCAAGGAGCCCCGTATCTCTGGAACCATAGGTCGTAGGATTCACAATTTTACCAGTGGTGGGGTAGGACTTAGACTACATACCCCCCAGATTTGGGGTCTCTGTGACCTCAGGTTGCCAAGCTAAGACCCTTGAAGCTTGATTTATTTTTTTAATGTTCATGGCAGGTGAGGCTCAGCCTCACCTGCCTTCCCTGACTGCACATCCCTGCAACAGTGACATTACCAAGAACTGCACGTCCCTCCAAAATAGATGAAAAGACGAGAAGAAAACTGGTAGGGAGGCTGCCAAGAGGCCTACAGCAACATTAAAGGAGCTGCAGGAATATCTGGCAAGTACTGGCTGTGTGGTACATGTGACAACAATCTCTGGTATTCTTCATATGTCTGGGCTATGGGGTAGAGTGGCAAGATGGAAGCCCCTTCTTACGAAGAAAAACATCCAAGCCCGGCTACATTTTGCAAAAACACATCTGAAGTCTCCCAAAAGCATGTGGGAAAATAGAGTTAGGTACCTGGTAACTCTTTTTCTAAGAAGTCTTCCAGGGCAGCATCCGAGAGATAGGCTCCTCCTTCCTGCAACAGGAAACACATTAGTCCACCATTATAAATTTGTTAGTCTCACCTGTGTGCCTCAGTAGTATTAAAGCATTGAAGGAACGCTCAGCCAATGCGTCCCCACAATACCTGGTATCATAGCTTAGGGTGGGAACTAGTGCTGCCCTGGAAGACTTCTTAGAAAAAGAGTTACCAGGTACCTAACTCTGTTTTCTCCAATCGTCTTCCAGGGCAGCATCTGAAAGGATGTATCAAGCAATACTTAATAGGGTGGGGATAAGGTCTGGAGCACCTTGCAACCATTGTCTGGTCTTGACAGCTGGTTGCTGTGGTAGTGTCTCACAAAGGTACTGAAGTTCGACCATGTCGCTGCCCTGCAGATCTGCTCCGGAGTTGCCCCCGCCGTTTCTGCGACCAAGGTTGCCCAGGCTTTGGTTGAGTGGGCTTTGACCCTACTTGGGGGGGGGGGGGCAAGGTTTTGTCCCCAAATGGCCATCTGTATGGCAAGGTTTATTCATCGGTCATCGTGAGTCTCCATGCCCGCTTTGCCTTATTGACTCCTGCATAGAGGACAAATGACATGGCAGTTCTTTGCCAGCCCTTTGTTCTCTCGAGATAAGCCATATGGGAATGGTCCTCACTAATTCTTCCCTTGGCGTGTCTCCTATCAACGCTTGCAGTTGAGACAGCCAGCTAATAGGGTGCGAGCTGTGCAGGTGGAAGCCATTGCCGGATTCAAAATTGCCTCCCCTGCTTCTCATGCTCCGCATCATCAAAAGCTAAGTCAGATTTGTTTGCGACTCTCACGAGGGAGGCATCCACTTTGGGACATTTTCGCCCAGGTCTTGGTGTCTTCCTCTGCAAATGGATACCTGCGCTTGACCGCACCTGGCATGAAGAGCTTCTCCTGGGTTTTCTGGGCTGCAACCCCTTGTATATTTTGTTGTGCAGGGAAAGCCCTGCAGCTTTTTGCTCTTTGATACCCAGTGTGTCTGCTATAGCCTTCAGGCTAGGTTCCAAAATTGCAACCTGATGTAATTTTGCTGCAATTTTTATGCCATGTCTTAAAACCATGTCTGTGTATTCTTGAGGTCTATGGACCTCAAGTCGCATCAAAGTGGGACCAAAGTAGTACAGGGACCACTTTGAAGTCGCACAGATATGAACGGTACTCATTGGAAGACACGGGGTATGACCTGTCATGCGACTCTGCAGTCCCAAGTCGCATGAAAAGTCGCACTAGATGAGACCGAGCCTTGGAAAATTATCTGTATCTTCCGAGGGAAATAGAGTGCCCTCTGATGCCGAGTCATCCTACTCGGAATCCCAGCATAAGCCGTCCTCTCAGTTTTGTTCGGAGTTATCCAAATCAACTAGATAGGGTACTGGCTTGGCTAGAGCTTGCTGGCACCTCCAGCTTCTCTACTGCTGAGCGTATTGGCCCAATAGTGCTCTTTATTTCCTTTTTGAAGGAGTTAAGCATGTCCTTAAAGGAAGCCTTTTGACTCCTTAGCCACCATTTTATGCATTTTTGGCATAGTGGCTTTTTTCACTCAGGGAAAAACCGGTGACCGCAGGAGGCGCATGCCTTGCTCTGGTCTGCACCCTTTTTACCTCTGGGCCCTTTGCCTGAAAGTAAGCACAAAGGGCCTGAGTGAGGTTGGCAGTGTACAATGCAATTGTACGGTTTGTAGGGAGGTAAAGACAGAGGTGACTCCAGAGTGCTCTGGCTTACCTTGGAGCTGTCCTGACATGCAGGATCTACAAGGCAGGGTGGAGAAGCGTCCGACCTGGCCGGCCACTGGGATCCTCTGTTTAGAGAGCCCTTTGTGCTTCCTGCTCCAGCCCCGCCCCCAGCTTACCCTGTGCGGTTGGTGGACACACCTGCACCTGCCACGTCCTCTCTGGCATCCTCCTTCCTGGGTTTCCAATAGGGAGGTGGCACATTAAAGACCTTTTCCCTGGAGGCTCCAGCCTCCACCAAGATGGCCACCGACCGGACTGTACGATCAGAAAAGATGCGTCCAGCCGCTCTTGCCATACCTCCCAGAACCGCAAACGAGGAGATCTTGCAGAGATGCTTGTGGGATGCGAGTGGAATACGATCAGTGAGCAGGAGGGTCGGTGGCCAGGTTGCCTGCACAGCGAGGGAACCTCTAAAGCACCTGGAGTGCGGGGCTCACAGCCAGATGGCCCTCCATGGAGGAGCAGCAGCTGTGGGGAAAAATGCCAGTGGCATGTAGTGCAGCTGGGGGAATAGTTGCATACCCCTCTGTAGGGGCAAAACTTCAGGCAGAGCCTTGAGGCTCAGACTGATGCCCCTGCTCGCCCTCCCAAGGCCCCCTGGGCTGAATGGGATGCTGGTCAGCAAGTCCCCTGCAGAAAGCACAGAGACTGGATAAAATAACAAACGTTTGCAGCTCCTGTGGGTCCGGAGGAAACACAAAACAACTGAGGCACACATGCGAGACTAACAAATTTATAATGGTGGACTAATGTGTTTCCTGTTGCAGGAAGGAGGAGCCTATCTCTCGGATGCTGCCCTTGAAGACGATTGAAGAAAATGTGTTATGGTCTGATGAAAGGAAGGTTGAACTTTTAGGCCATAATTCCAAAGGATATGTTTGTTTGGCACAGAAACAACACTGCACATCACCAAAAGAACACCATATCCACAGTGAAGCATGGTGGCGGCAGCATCCTGCTTTGGGGCTATTTTATTTTTCTTCAGCTGGAACAGGGGCCTTAGTCAAGGTAGAGGGAATTATGAACAGTTCTAAATACCAGTCAATATTGGCACAAACCCTTCAGGCTTCTGCTAGAAAGCTGAACATGAAGAGGAACTTTATCTTTCAGAATAACGACCCAAAGCATACATCCAAATCAACAAAGGAATGGCTTCACCAGAAGATTCAAGTTTTGGAATGGCCCAGCCAGAGCCCAGACCTGAATCCGATTGAAAATCTGTGGGGTGATCTAAAGAAGGCTGTGCACAGGAGATGCCCTCGCAATCTGAGATTTGGAGTGTTTTTGCAAAGAAGAGTGGGCAAATATTGGGTAGAGCTCCACTTTAAAATGCCATTGACATTGTGTTACTTGCAGTTATAAAAGAGAACCTGTGGATATAGACCTATTGGGGTCCATTCAAGTGTATAGATCAGGGGCCCCAAACTTCCTAGATGAAGGGCCAGTTTACTTCTGACTTTAGGGGCCCTGATTGTGGCCAGTGGGGGCAGAAAATGTCCCAGATTCAGGGGGGTGTAAATAATGCCTCAGGTTTGGTGGTCAGTGGGAGTAAAGTACATACTGTAGCTCCTGTGGTCTTTGGGAGGATGAAAAGGACTCCTTCATTAGTATTAGAGGAAGAAATAATAGCGCCCCCTCGCTGGTGTCAGCGGAAGGAATAGAGCCCCATCGCTGGTGTCAGCGGAAGGAATAGCGCCCCATCGCTGGTTTTAGCGGAAGGAATAGCGCCCCATCGCTGGTGTCAGCGGAAGGAATAGCGCCCCATCGCTGGTGTCAGCGGAGGGAATAGCGGCCCATCGCTGGTGTCAGCGGAAGGAATAGCGCCCCATCGCTGGTGTCAGTGGAAGGAATAGCGCCCCATCGCTGGTGTCAGCGGAAGGAATAGCGCCCCATCGCTGGTGTCAGCGGAAGGGATAGCGCCCCCTCGCTGGTGTCAGCGGAAGGGATAGCGCCCCCTCGCTGGTGTCAGCGGAAGGGATAGCGCCCCCTCGCTGGTGTCAGCGGAAGGAATAGCGCCCCCTCGCTGGTGTCAGCGGAAGGAATAGAGCCCCCTCGCTGGTGTCAGCGGAAGGAATTATGCCTTACTATTGGTGTCAGTTGGAAGAATAGTGCCTCATACCAGTGGCAAGAGTATTGCCCCAGGGGCTGGATATAAGCTAACACAAGGCCACAATTTAGAGACCACTGGCAATAGATCTACTAGGCCCTGATGAAGCAGGAGTGTTGTGGTCCCAGAAGCGGTGCTGGACATCTTTTGGATTAGAAGGGAATAAATCTTGTTGCATTTCTCATCTGCTGCATTGCAAAGCCCCTGTGCCACCAGACTTCAACCTTCCAGAAGAACCTGGACAGCAAATCTGGAATCATCTGCCTGCTGCAAAATTCCTCCAAGGAAGAGAACTTCCTGATGTAGGATGACCAGCTTCCCCCAAGTGAAAATAAAGAAAAAATTGCCCCTGGTTCTACCCCCCCCCCCCCCCCCCATGGACATCACTACCTGGGATCTGCCATCCCTATGAACGTCACTCTCTGGGTTCTGACCCCCCCCCATGAACATTGTGTTTCCAGTCCTATCTCAACCCATGGACTTTGATCCCAGGGCTCTGTCCCCTATATGGATGTCGTGTCCCAGGTACTGTACCCCCGTGTACATCACAACACAGGTTCTGTACCCCCATGTGGATATTGCAGTCTGGGTTATGAACCCCCCTGACACTGTGGCCCAAATTCTGTCCCACTTCTATGGACATTATGACCTGGAATGTCCTCCTCGGACATCGCTCCCTGGGTGCTGTCCCCCCTATGAACAATATGGCCAGGTTATGTCCCCCCCTATGAACGGGTTCTATGTCCCTAATGGAAATTGCTCCCCAAGTTCTGTCCCCCCCCCCCCCAACAGTGATCATCGCTCCTTGGGTTATGTCTCCCATATAGAATAGAAATTGCTCTCTGGGTTCTGATTCCTGTATGGACATTGTGGCCCTGATACGCCATGGACATCCCTCTCCAGGTTGTCTCCCTCTCTACTGACATTGCTCCCTAGGTTCTGCACCCCCCTATGGCCATTGCTACCTGGGTTCTGTCACCCCCATGGACATCACTCTTCGGGTTCTGTCCCCCCTATGGACATCACTCCCGGGTTCTGTCCCCCCCTTGGGGGCATAGCTTTCTGGGTTCTGCCCCCCCCATGGACATAACTCCCTGAGTTCTGTCCCCCCTGAGGAAATCGCTCCCCATGTTCTGTCCCCCCCGAGGCCATAGCTCCCTGGGTTCTGCCCCCCTATAAACACCACTCCCCGGGTTCTGCCCCCCCCAAGGGAATAGCTCCTTGGGTTCCAACCCCCCTATGGACATCGCTCCCGAGTTCTGTCCTGTCCCGAGGACATTGATCCCCTGGTTCTGTCCCCCCCAGGACATCGTTCCTTGGGTTCTGTCCCCCCGAGGACATCGTTCCTTGGGTTCTGTCCCCCCCTGAGGGCATAGCTCCCTGGGTTCTGTCCCCCCCTATGGACATCACTCCCGGGGTTCTGTCCCCCCCTATGGACATCACTCCCCTGGTTCTGTCCCCCCCCTTGAGGACATCGCCCCCGGGAACATTGCTCACCGGGTTCTTTCCCCCCTGAGAACATCGCTCCCTGGGTTCTGTCCCCCCCTGAGGGCATAGCTCCCTGGGTTCTGTTCCCCGCAAGGACATCGCTCCCCGGTTTCTTTCCCCCCCTATGGACATCACTCCCGGGGTTCTTTCCCCTCTTGAAGACATTATTCCCTGGATTCTGTTCCCCCTATGGACATCACTCCCCGGGGTCAGGGCGCCCCTATGCTGGGTCCTATAGCGGAGACGCTATGAAGGACATCACGTGTCCTCCTCTTGCAGTTCTTCTGGCCGCCATTGGTGGCGCTGTATGTGAGATCCCCGAGTATACCCACCGCGCACCCCCAACACCACTGATTGCCCCCCATATCTACCCCATGCCGGTCCCCCCATCTCCCCCCCGCACAGCCGGTAATCACACAGATATATTCCGGTCACGGCTACACCGGGCAGACGGACACAGGCCGCTCCTTCCCACGCTCGGATCCCACCAATCAGCGGGCGGCGTGCGGCGGTTGCTAGGCAGATTATGGTAATCCGGCCCAGGCCGCCATCTCTGCAGCTACCATTGTGAGGTGAGGACGGGTTGGTAATTTGCAGTGAAATGGTGAATTGTGGAGGGCGGAGGGGAGCGGACGGGGTTCCGGGGGCTCGGGGTACCCCCCAGGTAGGTGATGGAAGGGTCGGGGAGGCGGGGGGGAGGTGCGGGGCCCCCCGGATCCGGGATGGTGGAGTCCTCGGCGGTCCCGCTCTGGGATGAGGGGGGTTCCGGGCCGGGTAGTCGCGCCCATGATGGCGGCCAGGCCGGGATTCCGGGGCTGTGGAGGGGAGAGGGCGGCTCGGAGGACGGGCGGGGGGCGGCCCGGTGATCGGGGGGTCGGTAGGGCCGGGCTGGGATAGGTGTGATGGAGGCCTGAGTCCAGGGATCGCCCCGCCGATGGTACAGTCCATCCCCCGCCCCCTTCCAGGGGACTCCGCATCTTACCGGGAGGGGGGTGTACGGGGCCCCGAGCTGGAGGGGGCCGGGGATCCCCGGTATAGGGGGGAGGAGAGGGGGGAATATACACAACAGAGAACCCGGATGTGAGGCCTCGGGGGGCCACAGGGGGCGCCGCACACCCCGAAACCCGCCGGTACCCCCCCACACCCCGAAATGGGATGACCTGTCCGAGCGACTTCCCGCCAAAACACCTGACAGGGGGGCGGGAATGACAGGGGCCCTATGAGGAGACAGCTGGGGGCCCCTCAATGGCACCTGTCAGGGGGCGGGGCTCTGCTGTGTCCAAGCAGGGAGCCTCCAGGGGCCCCTCCAGCGCTGACCTACCAGGGGCCCAACATAGAAATCCAATACAGAAATCCAATCCCATAATGGGCCCCTGATGTCCCTGCCAAAGGGGCCCCTAAGGGCTGACTCTCAAGGAGCTCTAATAATTACCAGGGGCCCTAAATTAAAATCCACAGTACTACTGATAATACTATGCGAGGGCTCCAATAATGGGCCCCTGATGTCCCCACCAAAGGGGCCCTGTAACTAGTATAAGCTCAGCACTGGGGGCCCCATGATCTTGTGTAGGGGCCCTTCCAGAACTGACATACCAGGGGCCCAACATGAAAATTCAGAGTACTAGTGAAAATATAATAATAATAATGGGCCCCTGGTATGTCACTGCCAAGGGGGCCCCTAAGGGATGACTCTCAAGGAGCTCTAATATTAGGTCGGGCCCCTCCAGAGCTGACATACCAGGGGCCCGACATGAAAATCCACAGTACTAGTATTAATATTAGGGCTCCAAAACAATAATAATGGGCTCCTGATGTCCCTGCCAAAGGGGCTCTAAGGGCTGACTATCAAGGGGCTCTAATATTGGCCTGGGGCCCTATAGCTATTATTAGCTCAGGACCGGGGGCCCCTGAAAATGTGTGTGGGGGCCCCTGACTTTTCCAATGAGAGTTAATGTAAGGCCTGTCATCTAATCGGGGGCCCCATTGTCATCTGTAGGGGTCCTGCCAGGACTGCCAAGGGGGCCCCTAAGGGATGACTCTCAAGGAGCTCTAATATTAGGTCGGGCCCCTCCAGAGCTGACATACCAGGGGCCCGACATGAAAATCCACAGTACTAGTATTAATATTAGGGCTCCAAAACAATAATAATGGGCTCCTGATGTCCCTGCCAAAGGGGCTCTAAGGGCTGACTATCAAGGGGCTCTAATATTGGCCTGGGGCCCTATAGCTATTATTAGCTCAGGACCGGGGGCCCCTGAAAATGTGTGTGGGGGCCCCTGACTTTTCCAATGAGAGTTAATGTAAGGCCTGTCATCTAATCGGGGGCCCCATTGTCATCTGTAGGGGTCCTGCCAGGACTGGGAGCCCTTATCACTGCCGTCCTAGTTTATTACAGTTTTGGATGGACTGCAGAGGGGTTTATCAGTTTATTTTATTTCACCGGAGATTTTTCCTCACTTCCTGTTGTGTCTCAGTGACAGGAAGTGAGGGCAATTCCTCCTTAGTTGTCACTAGAGCAGGTGTCTCCAGTGGATGATTTCCCCTCACTTCCTATTTTGGATTTCTCCTCACTTTCTATCTTGGGGACACTATAGACAGGCAGAAGGGTGAATCTTCCCAACCGGGACACAGAGAGCAATCAAAACCTGACGGGGGTCTAATCCTTCCACACTCCGTCCTGAACTAAGACATTTGTTTTATGTATACCTTCCTACACAGATGATCCTGAGTTCTGGAATCTGTACACCTCCCCCTACGCACCCCATGTACATCTCCCGTACCCCCCCCCGGACATCTGCCCCCCCCGTACACCCCCTGCCCCCCTGTACATCTCCCGTACTCCCCTGTACATCTCCCGTACTCCCCTGTACATCTCCCGTACTCCCCCGTACATCTCCCGTACATCCCCTGTACATCTCCCGTACTCCCCCGTACATCTCCCGTACTCCCCCGTACATCTCCCGTACATCCCCCGTACCCCCCGTCCTGTACATCTCCCGTACTCCCCTGTACATCTCCCGTACTCCCCTGTACATCTCCCGTACTCCCCCGTACATCTCCCGTACATCCCCCGTACCCCCCGTCCTGTACATCTCCCGTACTCCCCTGTACATCTCCCGTACTCCCCTGTACATCTCCCGTACCCCCCGTACATCTCCCGTACATCCCCCGTAACCCCCGTCCTGTACATCTCCCGTACTCCCCTGTACATCTCCCGTACTCCCCCGTACATCTCCCGTACATCCCCCGTACGTCCTGTACATCTCCCGTACCCCCCCCGTCCTGTACATCTCCCGTACCCCCCCGTCCTGTACATCTCCCGTACCCCCCCGTCCTGTACATCTCCCGTACCCCCCCGTCCTGTACATCTCCCGTACTCCCCCCGTCCTGTACATCTCCCGTACTCCCCCCGTCCTGTACATCTCCCGTACCCCCCCCGTCCTGTACATCTCCCGTACTCCCCTGTACATCTCCCGTACTCCCCCGTACATCTCCCGTACATCCCCCGTACGTCCTGTACATCTCCCGTACATCCCCCGTACGTCCTGTACATCTCCCGTACCCCCCCGTCCTGTACATCTCCCGTACCCCCCCGTCCTGTACATCTCCCGTACCCCCCCGTCCTGTACATCTCCCGTACCCCCCGTCCTGTACATCTCCCGTACCCCCCCGTCCTGTACATCTCCCGTACCCCCCCCCCCGTCCTGTACATCTCCCGTACCCCCCCCGTCCTGTACATCTCCCGTACCCCCCCCGTCCTGTACATCTCCCGTACCCCCCCCGTCCTGTACATCTCCCGTACCCCCCCCGTCCTGTACATCTCCCGTACCCCCCCCGTCCTGTACATCTCCCGTACCCCCCGTCCTGTACATCTCCCGTACCCCCCCGTCCTGTACATCTCCCGTACCCCCCCGTCCTGTACATCTCCCGTACCCCCCTTGTACATCTCCCGTACCCGTCCCGTACATCTCCCGTACCCCCCCCGTACATCTCCCGCACCCCCCCCCCGTACATCTACCATACATCTCCCGTACACCCCTCCCCCTGTACATCTCCCGTACACCCCTCCCCCTGTACATCTCCCGTACACCCCTCCCCCTGTACATCTCCCGTACACCCCTCCCCCCGTACATCTCCCGTACACCCCTCCCCCCGTACATCTCCCGTACACCCCTCCCCCCGTACATCTCCCGTACCCCCAACCCCCGTACATCTCCCGTACCCCCCCCCCCCGTACATCTCCCGTACCCCCCTCCCCCGTACATCTCCCGTACACCCCTCCCCCCGTACATCTCCCGTACACCCCTCTCCCGTACCCCCCCCCCTACACATCTCCCGTACACCCCCCCGTACATCTCCCGTACCCCCCCCCCCCCCGTACATCTCCCGTACACCCCTCTCCCGTACCCCCCCCCCCTACACATCTCCCGTACACCCCCCCGTACATCTCCCGTACCCCCCCGTACATCTCCCGTACACCCCCCCCGGACATCTCCCGTACAACCCCCCCCGTACATCTCCCATACACCCCCCCCCCCCGTACATCTCCCATACACCCCCCCGTACATCTCCCATACACCCCCCCCCCCGTACATCTCCCGTACACCCCCCGTACAAATCTCGGAGCTGCTGACTTTGTTATTAAAGGCCACTTACCTGTCCAGGGATCCTGCTCTGTCCTCACCCGGGCCGTTTTTTTACCAACATGTTTACTATGGGAAGCCGTCTGTAACTCCTCGCTGTTCTGTGATTGATCCCGGAGCCTTTTGAGATCTGTGACTTGTCCCAAGAGGCTGCGGGGGGGCAGGGGGCTGGGGGTGTGATCTGTGGTCGGGGCAGAAGTGGGGGTTGGGTACCTTGGTGGTGAAGTTCCTCTGTAAGTAGTGGTGTGCTAGAATCTCTGTCAGCTTTTATTGTATGCTTCCTTGTTGCAGATTTCCCAACCCCCACCTTAACTTTCCAGTAATGGATGTGACCATGGAAGTGCACATCTCTGTGGGGGGGGGGGGGGGGGCTGTTCAGGGAGTGTAACCCTAGAAGTGCACCTGTTCATGGGGGGAGGGGGGTGGCTGGGGGGTCTGTGAATCTAGACCTGCCTGGGGGGGAGGGGTGTGATCCTAGATGTGAATCGCAATACTGGCTAAGTTAAAGCGTAACTCCACTTTCGTGGGATAAAATCAAATAGAAAGAAAAAATAAAATGGCATATACAATTGCGACACAAATAATGCGATTAAATGTAATTAACAAAAAGACCTTTGCTTTTTAATCTGCAGCTCAGTAATTTGCTGTAAAATGCAATATGGCTACCTGGAGACATTCTGTACACAGAATGAGTACAGAGTGCCCCCCAGAAATGTCATTTCCTGCTTGTGATTGGTCTACTGATTTTCCCAGAAGTCTGCACTAAGATACAAGTCAGATTTTGGGCATCCCCTGCAACAAAAATGTCATTTTTGGTGAGATACTCACAAATCAAGTGCAAAGGGATTCAGACCCTGCCGCTAAACCCGAAGCAATCTGATCTGTTGGATGGATAAGCAGGAAGCTGAGTGAGGGCAAGATGGCTCCCAGTCGGCTCTATGACCTTGGAGGACCGCAGCGACCTCTGACGTCTCTTCCGGTTCTTTGGCTTAAAGAGATGATTTTTTTTTTATAAGTCAAAGTGTTTTTCTTTTACTTTTACAGGTAAAGGAGAGATGTGAGGTCTTATTGTCCCCAGATCTCCCAATAAAGAGGACCTGTCATCCTTATTTCTATTACAAGAGATGTTTACATTCCTTATAATAGGGATAAAGGTGATCAAAAAAAAAAAAAAAAGGGACGGTGTAAAAATAAAAAGTAAAAAATATAGGAAAAAAAAATGTAAAGCACCCATCCCGTTGTGCTTGTGCACAGAAGCGAATGCATACTTAAGTCACGCCCACATATGTGTGGTGCGAACACCGTTTACATGTTAGGTGTCGCCGTGATCGATAGAGCGAGAGCAATAAGTCTAGCACTAGACCTCCTCTGTAATCTGGTAACCTGTAAAAATTTTAAAATCACCTATGGAGATATTTAAAGCGGAGGGTCACACATAAATTGAACCTCCGCTTTTTGGAACACTCACCCCCCCCCCCCCTCCGGTGTTACTTTTGGGACCTTTCAGGGGGGTGCAAATACCTGTCTAAGACAGGTATTTGCACCCACTTCCGGGCATAGACTCCCATGGGAGTCTATGCCTCTTCCCGTCCCGCTGCGCTGTCTGCTGGGAACACACACGGGTCCCAGAGACAGCACGGACCATTCAGATTGTGCTGCGCGACTCATGCATGCGCAGCAGGGAACCGGGAAGTGAAGCCGCAAGGCTTCATTTCCTGATTCCCCTAACGAAGATGGCAGCGGCAGCATTCGAGGACAGAGAGACGGTTCGGCCTCGGGTGCCGACATCGCTGGACCCTGTGACAGATAAGTGTCCATATTTTAAAAGTCAGCAGCTGCAGTATTTGTAGCTGCTGACTCTTTAAAAAAAAAAAAAAAAAAAATTTTTTTCGCAGGACTCTCTCTTTAAATACCCTAGTTTGTGGTAATTCCATAAGTGGGCGCAGTTTTCAAGCGGGACATGTTAGGTGTCTATTTACTCCACATAACATTATCTTTCACATTATACAAAAAAATTGAATTAACTTTAATGTGTTTTTTTTTTTTTTTTCTTTCTTTTTTATTCATTAAAGTGTGTTTTTTTTTTTCTCAAAACAATTGTGTTTGAACGACCGCTGCGCAAATGCAGTGGGACATTTTATTCTCTAGGGTCTCTGCTAAAAAAAAAAAGATTATAATGTTTGGGGGTTCTAAGTAGTTTTCTGGCAAAAAATACTGATTTATACTTGTAAACAAAAAGTTCCAGAAAAGGTCTGGTCAGCAGCAAGTGGTTATTTCTTTTCCTTGTTTATTTCTTTCCATTTTGATCATAGAGAGGGGATAACGTGATTGTAAACCTCTACAATAAAAAAATGTAGCTTGCCTCAATCCAAAGGACCGAGTGTGATTTCAGTCTGCTCTCTCCTCCCCCTGCCATCTGTATGAATAAATTCTCATTTTCATTCGGACACCAAGGGATGCCCCCCCCCCCCCCTCTTCCTTCTTCACACAGCAGGTGATTGACAGCCTCAGCTGTGCCCCTATGAGAGGGGGGTGTGTCCTTTCCTTACACTCAGCTCCCAGATTACACTCCACTCTCCTTTTTTGTGCTGTACAGTGTGTGACTTCAGATCCCCGCCCCCGCCTTTTGAAGCTGAGAATTGCTGTGTAAACTGTGCACTTTGAAGGGCTGTATAGCGGAGAGAGCTGCAGATAAACAAGTACATTTTATGTATGAGGATGTGTTTCATCTCTGTGTATTATTTGAGGTCAGTCACTTCACTGGGTATATAGAAGGGTTTACAACCACTTCAGCCCCTGAAGAATTTACCCCCTTGCTGCCCAAGCCATTTTTTGGGATATGGCATTGCGTCGCTTTAACTGACAATTGCACGGTCGTACGACGTTTCACCCAAACAAAATTGATGTCCATTTTCCCCCACAAATAGAGCTTTCTTTTGGTGCTTTTTGATCATCTCTGCAGTTTTTATTTTTTGCGCTATAAACAAAAAAATGCGACAATTTAAAAAAAAACATTATTTTTAACTTTTTGCTATAATAGATATCCCAATAAAAAAAAAACATTCCTCAGTGTAGGCCGATATGTATTCTTCTACATATTTTTGGTAAAAATAAATAGCAGTAAGCGTATATTGATTGGTTTGCGCAAAAGTTATAGCGCATACAAAATAGGTTATTTATTTATGGCATTTTTATACATATTATTATTATTATTTTTTTTTTTTTTTTATCGTGACTGCGACATTGCGGCAGACAGATCGGACACTTTTGAAATTTTTTTTTTTAAAACCATTGACATTGATACAGCGATCAGAGCTATAAATATGCACTGTTTACTGTGTAAATGTCACTGGCAGGGAAGGGGTTAAAGTGATTGTAAGTGTTGGTTCACACTGAGGCAGCACGACTTGCAGCGCGACTGCCTCAGGCGACTTGAACACGACTGCAGCGGCGACTTGCAAAACGACTTCTATATAGAAGTCAATGCAAGTCGCCCCCAAAGTAGTACAGGAACCTTTTTCTAAGTCGGAGCGACTTGCGTCGCTCCGATTAGAATGGTTCCATTGTACAGAACGGGACGCGACTTGTCAGGCGGCTCAGTCACCTGACAAGACGTCCCGGTGTGAACCGGCTTTAAGGGTTTGTTTTTTATTTTTATTTTAAATAACAAACCTGTCATACTTACCTCCACTGTGTGGCTCGTTTTGCACAGAGTGGCCCTGAACCTCGTCTTCTGAGGTCCCCCGGCGGCTCTCACGGCTCCTCCCCACATCAGATAACCCCCTAGGAGAAGTGCTCTCCCGAGGGGGTTACCTTGCGGGCGCACTCCTGAGTCCAGTATTCAGCGTTCATAGCCGCTTAATGTATCACTCGGCCCCGCCCCCCGACGACCGCGTCATTGGATTTGATTGACAGCAGTGAGAGTCAATGGCTGCGCTGCTATCAATCTATCCAATCAAGAGCTGAGAACCCCTGGCAGAGAGACAGCGCGTCCCCGTTGGGTCAAGTTCCAGGGCTCAGGTAAGTAAAACGGGGGGGCTGGGGGGCGGTCACTGCCAGGTGTTTTTTCATCTTAATGCGTAGGATGCATTAAGGTGAAAAAACACGTAGGTTTACAACCCCTTTAACACTAGGGGGCGACAAGAGGTTAACTGTGTTCCCTTACTGTGTGTTCTAACTGGGGGGGGGGGGGGGGGGGATTGGACTGACTGGGGGAGGAGACCGATGTGTTTCTAAACTTTCTATCTATATACTAGAAACACACGATCTGTCTCCTCTCCCCTAACAGGACATGGATGTGTGTGTTTACACACACAGATCCCCATTCCTGCTCTGTCACAAGCGATCGCTGGCGCCCGGCGGACATCGCGGCCGCCAGGCATGTGCATCAGCTCCTGAGTGACCCCCTATACCGCCGTTAAGCTGAGGACATCATATGACGCTGCCCACAATGGGAGATCCCATCAACGGACGGCATTTGACTACAGCCGGGATGGGAAGTGGTTAAACTGAACTCCGGCCTTCCCTTCAGTCTTGCACCGGCTCCCCTCCTGTATTGTAATGACTTGCTCTGATTCCAGCATCATCTAACCCTCAGGCCACAGGTTGGGCACCTGGGATCTAGCCTTATTCCTCCCCAGCCTGCCCCTTTCATTCATTGGATTTCAGTTCTTTCAATCATGTAGGCTCAGCATCACATGTGGGTGTGTTCCTCATGACTAAGCTCGGGGGGTGTAGCGAAACGCGTTGGGAACGTGGCCTTGTCAGAATCCAGGCTGAGGTTGCCACTCTACTCATCCCAGTAGGACACTTTAGATGTCCTACTTCCAGGGGTCACCCTTCTTTCCTTCAGTCTCAGGTGGGTGTGACCTAGAGTGGTCTGCATGTCAGTACAAGCTGTCCAGGAACACCCACTCCAACAGACAGACACCCATCAAGGCGTTTTTTATATCTGCATAACTCCTCCCAAGGGTCAGCCCACTACCATCATGTCTGAGGAGTACGGAGGCAGGGTGCTGTGATGTTATCAGGAAGCTATGTATGCCCCTCCCACCAGCTATGATCTGTCTACTTTGCATTGAAAATCAAAGAGACACAGTGATGACATCACTGGATATAAGATACGGTATGTGATGAAAAGAGAATATTTATGTAAAATGTTATTAGCATGTAGATGTGGGGAGAAAGAAGGGAAGAAGAAATATATGCAGATGGAATTTCAGCTCTGATAGGCACAGATCGTGTACAGGACGCCATGATTGGACGGCACATATAGGACGGTGGATCATACAGGTTTTTTATTTCAATGTACAGATGCCTCCTGATTATATATCGTGGTGCTCCTGTGCCAGTGTCTTTCATGTAGTGAAGTCTTATCTCTCGCTCAGGAATAGGTCAGTGGAAAGGCGCGCTTCCAAAACGCTTTACTTTTTTATCTCAGCGATGCGCACTGAGGATAAATCACAGAGAACGTATTTTGTTTGCCTCCTCTAAGCACTGATTAAGCCTTCAGCTATGGCTCCATTTCATTATGTCTTCTGTATGCAGAATTTTCAGAGAGGGAATGTTTTAGTACAAAGCCCTCCGCTGAGAGGGGAGCCGCACTCTAGCAGCAGGAGCCGCTCTAATACTGCAGGACCTCTGCTGCTACTTACTAGACCTTCCTTCTGCCTCTGAGAGAATGCATTTCTCTCTTTGCCCGTTTTTTATCTTCAGTCATTCGTTTACAAGTTGGCTGCCTCACAACCTCCTAAATGTGCAGATTTCTAATGGTAGCAGGCCTGGCTGGGAAATTGCCTTTGCTGTAAAAATTCTCAATGTAAAGATGTAAGTAGTTGGCCATTTGGATTGGTTGCACTGGTCAATCAGCATTTCCTCCAAAAGTATATAAGACAGGCCAAAAGGGTTAGTTCACCTTTACAGAAAAATGTAAAAGTTTAACACTATACCACATACTGTATGTCAAACACAATCCCGCAGGCCGAATCTGGCCTTGTCATGTGGCCCTTGCACCCAGTTCTGCAGCCGGAAAACATAGCAGAATTCCATTTCACCATTTTCGGCTCCCACTCTCCGCTCCCTGCTATCACTTGTAAACACCCCTGAACACTGCATTCTGTACACAGCACATCCCTGAACCCTGCATTCTGTACACAGCACACCCCTGAACCCTGCATGCTGTACACAGGACACCCCTGAACCCTGCATGCTGTACACAGGACACCCCTGAACCCTGCATGCTATACACAGGACACCCCTGAACCCTGCATGCTGTACACAGCACACCCCTGAACTCTGCCCTCTGTACGTAGCGCACCCCTGAACTCTGCCCTCTGTACGTAGCGCACCCCTGAACTCTGCCCTCTGTACGTAGCGCACCCCTTAACTCTGCCCTCTGTACGTAGCGCACCCCTGAACTCTGCCCTCTGTACGTAGCGCACCCCTGAACTCTGCCCTCTGTACGTAGCGCACCCCTGAACTCTGCCCTCTGTACGTAGCGCACCCCTGAACTCTGCCCTCTGTACGTAGCCCACCCCTGAACTCTGCCCTCTGTACGTAGCCCACCCCTGAACTCTGCCCTCTGTACGTAGCCCACCCCTGAACTCTGCCCTCTGTACGTAGCTCACCTCTGCCCTCTGTACGTAGCTCTCCCCTGAACTCTGTACGTAGTGCACCCCGACTACAACCAGCCCTTTGAGGCCAACCATGCTGCTGGTTCAGCCTGCGATTTAGTTGATTTTGACACCCCTGCTGTTCACCCTCCCCACCCCCTCCAGTCCCCACTGTACTTCCCTCCATGAGTGATGAGCTGTCAGTGCCCATGCAGCTGGTGCAGTGGTCTGGTGTATTTGAAATCCCTGCACCTCTCCCTCTTCCTGTAGGGCTTCCAGGATAGAACTTCATAAAAAGGGAACTTTTGCTTTTCCTCCTCTGCCACATAGATTAAATAACTATAGTCTTCTCCCTGTACCCTAATACAACAGGGCAATGGATTTGAAATGCAAATGAGAGCCTTCTCAGTATTCCCAGGGAGTGTGTACATCTTTAGGACGCTCGGCACTTAACACAGAGGCATAGATTCTTGTATCATGACAGATGTCTGACCCCCCCACCCCCTCCCGATAGCCATCCGCTGGACTAACACAATTATTGCACATTACAGGTTAAGTGGCTGTCTTTGGAGGTGCTCTGACATACTCTAACCTTCAGCATGCGCAGGCAGCAGGCCTTTCCTCCAGAAATAGGCCCGTGTTTAGCAGCCTTTCGTTTAGGATATTTATAGAGGCTGAATATTGCAAGAAGGCCGCTTTAATTATATATATAATGGCAACTTTGCACTTATAGTAAGTTGTTTGAGCTCTTCCGAGAGATGGATTAATACATCAGCGTGGTCATTAGTGCATTGGCTTAAGTGGATCTCAGTCTTAATGTACTCTGGGAGAATGAGAGAGAGCAGACTGCGTTATGTGGGGCTGACCACTGCACTTCATTATGAAATATTTTCAATATGATATTCTAGCTCCAAATACCATTAATGTGACTGTATTCAAATTCATATAGATTTCAAGGGCACTTAAAGTGCCTATTTATAAAAACTGGAAATAAATATTTCAGCTTTGTTTTCTGGGAAATATCGCTGCTGAAAGTTTTGCCTATTTACAAAGCTGCTTTGGATGATATATCCATTTTTTGTTGGTGTCAATTTTCGCCATTTTTTTACTCCGCACTTAGACGTTGCATTGCAAGATATCAAATGTTGGATAAAGACAGATAAAAATGCAACATCCAAATATAGTGAAACTAAAAACACTTTTTTACATGACTTTTTTTTGATGGGCTCCTAAGATCTAATATGTAGTGGTCCTCAGAATTTTTTTAAAAAAGGGCCGGTTCCCTGTCTGTCAAACTATTTGCGGGCCAAACTGTGGACAGTGGGAGTAAAAAAAAAAAAAAAATGCTCGTGCTGGCAGTCAGTGGGGAAAATAATGGGTTCAGTGGGAGAAATGGCCCCCCGGACATTGGTGTTATTGCAAGGATTGGTGCCCCAGCCTTGGTTTCGGTGGCTGGAATGGTGCCCCAGCCTTGGTTTCGGTGGCTGGAATGGTGCCCCAGCCTTGGTTTCGGTGGCTGGAATGGTGCCCCAGCCTTGGTTTCGGTGGCTGGAATGGTGCCCCAGCCTTGGTTTCGGTGGCTGGAATGGTGCCCCAGCCTTGGTTTCGGTGGCTGGAATGGTGCCCCAGCCTTGGTTTCGGTGGCTGGAATGGTGCCCCAGCCTTGGTTTCGGTGGCTGGAATGGTGCCCCAGCCTTGGTTTCGGTGGCTGGAATGGTGCCCCAGCCTTGGTTTCGGTGGCTGGAATGGTGCCCCAGCCTTGGTTTCGGTGGCTGGAATGGTGCCCCAGCCTTGGTTTCGGTGGCTGGAATGGTGCCCCAGCCTTGGTTTCGGTGGCTGGAATGGTGCCCCAGCCTTGGTTTCGGTGGCTGGAATGGTGCCCCAGCCTTGGTTTCGGTGGCTGGAATGGTGCCCCAGCCTTGGTTTCGGTGGCTGGAATGGTGCCCCAGCCTTGGTTTCGGTGGCTGGAATGGTGCCCCAGCCTTGGTTTCGGTGGCTGGAATGGTGCCCCAGCCTTGGTTTCGGTGGTTGGAATGGTGCCCCAGCCTTGGTTTCGGTGGTTGGAATGGTGCCCCAGCCTTGGTTTCGGTGGTTGGAATGGTGCCCCAGCCTTGGTTTCCTAGGCTGGAATGGTGCCCCAGCCTTGGTTTCCTAGGCTGGAATGGTGCCCCAGCCTTGGTTTCCTAGGCTGGAATGGTGCCCCAGCCTTGGTTTCCTAGGCTGGAATGGTGCCCCAGCCTTGGTTTCCTAGGCTGGAATGGTGCCCCAGCCTTGGTTTCCTAGGCTGGAATGGTGCCCCAGCTTTGGTTTCCTAGGCTGGAATGGTGCCCCAGCTTTGGTTTCCTAGGCTGGAATGGTGCCCCAGCTTTGGTTTCCTAGGCTGGAATGGTGCCCCAGCTTTGGTTTCCTAGGCTGGAATGGTGCCCCAGCTTTGGTTTCCTAGGCTGGAATGGTGCCCCAGCCTTGGTTTCCTAGGCTGGAATGGTGCCCCAGCCTTGGTTTCCTAGGCTGGAATGGTGCCCCAGCTTTGGTTTCCTAGGCTGGAATGGTGCCCCAGCCTTGGTTTCCTAGGCTGGAATGGTGCCCCAGCTTTGGTTTCCTAGGCTGGAATGGTGCCCCAGCTTTGGTTTCCTAGGCTGGAATGGTGCCCCAGCTTTGGTTTCCTAGGCTGGAATGGTGCCCCAGCTTTGGTTTCCTAGGCTGGAATGGTGCCCCAGCTTTGGTTTCCTAGGCTGGAATGGTGCCCCAGCTTTGGTTTCCTAGGCTGGAATGGTGCCCCAGCTTTGGTTTCCTAGGCTGGAATGGTGCCCCAGCTTTGGTTTTCTAGGCTGGAATGGTGCCCCAGCTTTGGTTTCCTAGGCTGGAATGGTGCCCCAGCTTTGGTTTCCTAGGCTGGAATGGTGCCCCAGCTTTGGTTTCCTAGGCTGGAATGGTGCCCCAGCTTTGGTTTCCTAGGCTGGAATGGTGCCCCAGCCTTGGTTTCCTAGGCTGGAATGGTGCCCCAGCTTTGGTTTCCTAGGCTGGAATGGTGCCCCAGCTTTGGTTTCCTAGGCTGGAATGGTGCCCCAGCTTTGGTTTCCTAGGCTGGAATGGTGCCCCAGCCTTGGTTTCCTAGGCTGGAATGGTGCCCCAGCCTTTGTTTTGTTGGGAGGAATAGTGCGCCATCACTGAAGAATGGTGTCCTACCAATGGTGTCATTGGGAAGAAGGCCCCATCACTGATGTCAGTAGGGGAAGGATAGTCCATGATATTTAAAAAAAATAAATAAATAAATTGCATAACGTCTGAGGGCAGTAGGAGATGTTGGGAAGAATAATCTTCATTGTTGGTGTCATTTGGAGGAACGGTGCCCCGGCATTAGTGTCATTGAGAGGAGCAGTGAAGAGAAAACCATTGTACATTTTCTTGCGTTTCCTTCTTTAATGACACCTAGCTTAAGACAATGTAAATTATGAGCAGAATTTCTAGAGAAAATTTAAGTGCAAAGCCTTTATAAATAGGAAATGTTATCTACACAATACTGTTTTCTAGGCGGTTTTCTGCACAAAAGATGGGTGGAAATCCCATGTTGGACCATTATCTCTGGAGAAAGTATCCCCCATTGGATAATTTCTTGTCTATTCCCCTAAATTTTGCCTTTTTGAGGACTATGGTAAATCCTTTGAGCAGGGACACAGTACTAAAAAATGACAGGGGTTCTAACTCTTTCATACTCCGTCCAAACCAAAAAAAAAGTGTCTGTATATTCACATGCAATGTCAGTTTTTAAAAATCCTTTTTTTTTTTTTTTAAATCCACCCTTTGGGTAAAGAATTTGATTGCTATGGGCAATGGCAGCGGTCCTCTCGTCGGACACTAAATGAGGTGCGATTATTCTCTGCGTTTTATTTGTGATTGTGGGCGTTTGACTGATGCACTCTATTCTTTGGGGACGGCCTTTCTCTTCCATTTGTATCATTATCGATTCAGCCAGAGAGCGATTATTATGGCCGCTCTTGCAGAATGCCTATAATTAGGAAAGCTGTAATAATGCAGTGTGTGTGTAATCGCCTCTTCACAGGCCCGTCCAGGGACAGAGTGCTCTTCAATTTCACCTAACCACCGCCACGCTGTATAAATTGCTCCTCGCATGTGAAGTAGAAACTCTCCAACGCCGTTATCATCTGGTGGGGGGAAACACGGGGAAGAGACCTATAAAACATTGTTATTTCTCTTGTGCCATCTTGTGGTAATGCGGGTCACTTATGTGATTATGTTGTCTGGGCTCTGCAGTGTTCACAGCGTCTGTACTGAAAGTAATCCTGCCATTTACACCTTTAGTCAGGCGGCCATTTTGTGCAGCGCCAGGCTTTTTGACAAGTCATTTTTTCGGTGACTAGATGGCTAAAACATGCAGCAGAACAGAGGGAGAGAAAATTACTGCACTGTGCTGACTTTTATCATGTGCTAGCAAAAATCCTGTATGTTAATGTTTGCTTGATAGGGAAAAACACCGACCACTGCTCATGGTGAAAGTCACCCCAGGTGGCTCCTTCCCCAGGAGCGGTAAGGGGGTAGTAACAGCAGGCGATGGTGCTTGGGTGACAATGCACAATTTTAAATCGACATGCCGTGTCTGACAGGCAGTGCCTCCCGAGATGCCGTGTCTGACAGGCAGTGCCTCCCGAGATGCCGTGTCTGACAGGCAGTGCCTCCCGAGATGCCGTGTCTGACAGGCAGTGCCTCCCGAGATGCCGTGTCTGACAGGCAGTGCCTCCCGAGATGCCGTGTCTGACAGGCAGTGCCTCCCGAGATGCCGTGTCTGACAGGCAGTGCCTCCCGAGATGCCGTGTCTGACAGGCAGTGCCTCCCGAGATGCCGTGTCTGACAGGCAGTGCCTCCCGAGATGCCGTGTCTGACAGGCAGTGCCTCCCGAGATGCCGTGTCTGACAGGCAGTGCCTCCCGAGATGCCGTGTCTGACAGGCAGTGCCTCCCGAGATGCCGTGTCTGACAGGCAGTGCCTCCCGAGATGCCGTGTCTGACAGGCAGTGCCTCCCGAGATGCCGTGTCTGACAGGCAGTGCCTCCCTGACATGCCGTGTCTGACAGGCAGTGCCTCCCTGACATGCCGTGTCTGACAGGCAGTGCCTCCCTGACATGCCGTGTCTGACAGGCAGTGCCTCCCTGACATGCCGTGTCTGACAGGCAGTGCCTCCCTGACATGCCGTGTCTGACAGGCAGTGCCTCCCTGACATGCCGTGTCTGACAGGCAGTGCCTCCCTGACATGCCGTGTCTGACAGGCAGTGCCTCCCTGACATGCCGTGTCTGACAGGCAGTGCCTCCCTGACATGCCGTGTCTGACAGGCAGTGCCTCCCTGACATGCCGTGTCTGACAGACAGCGCCGCTCCAGGAGCGGTAAGGGGGCAGTAGAGCTGCACGATTCTGGCTAAAATGAGAATCACAATTTTTTTGCTTAGAAGATAGATTCTCGTGGCGTAACATCGTCTTTCACATTAAAACAAAAAAAAAAAAATGGGCTAACTTTACTGTTTCCTTTTTTTATTTTATTTATTGAAGTGTATTTTTTCCCAAAAAATTGAGTTTGAAAGACCGCTGGTCAAATACAGTGTGACATAAAATATTGCAGCAATTGACATTTTATTCCCTAGGGTCTCTGCTAAAATATATAATGTTTGGGGGTTCCAAGTAATTTTCTAGCAAAAAAATATTGATTTTAACTTAAGAAACAAGTGTCAGAAAAACATTTAGACTTGTTTTCAAGTTAAAAACTTGTCAGACTGCCCAGATGTTTTCTTTTGACAGCTGAGTGAGCAGATAAGTCTCTCCACTTGTTATATGAAAGAATCGGCAAACTCCGCAATAGAGAGCGTCAGGGGGGGTTGAATCGAGAGCACGTTTTTTTAACGATTAATTGTGCAGCTCTAGGGGGCAGTAACAGCAGGCGATGGTGCTTGGGTGCACAATTTTTTAAATCCACATGCCGTGTCCGACAGGCAGCGCCGCCGCGACCTGCCGTGTCCGACAGGCAGTGTTGCCTGTCAGACTCACCTATGGAATAAAATAGGACTGTGCTGCAATCAAGCCAAATGTTTGGTTCACAGTTGTGGCACAGTCCCGCAATGCAAAGTTTCAGTTTGACATAGAAAAAACAAGCTGGAAATCAGGGGGCAGATTTAGCTGAACACCTGCAATCCTCTTCTTACCGGCTAAAAAGAGAACCCCCTTCGGATTGCTTTTCGGGGGGGGGGGGGCGGTAAATACTGCTTGCCTTGTCTGATGCTTCATACAAGGCAAGCATCAAGAGGTCTGATCTCTTGATCGAAACGGGAGGCTTTTTAAGCCTCAGTTATGCACAGATGCCTAACAGGACAGCTAAAATATAAACTCATTCAATTGGAAATTTGCACAACAATTACAAGAAGCATTAGTTTCTGTTATTTTGGAACACTTTATCCGCTTGGCTGCGACCCAGTCTGGATGTAGAATATAGGGACTACTGCTGGCCGTAGACTACAAATTTCAGCCAGTCCCTGATGAACTGGATTAAAATTCACACCAGTGAGTGGCCCAGTCAGATGCAGCCGCTGTTCAGGGTACCTTGACAGCTAGCAGAGCCGGATGTGGAAATACAGTAGCCCAGCCATGGGATTCATATATCTGTGCTGTATAGCGTGAATGGAGAAACTGCTTAGATTTTTTTCATATAGCACTTAAGGTCCTCTAACCCCTTTATTTCCACCTGATGGCAGGGGGTTTTACACGCACACGCACACGCACACACACACACACACACACACTCCCGGCAGCTAAAGCCACGGGGGGGGGGGGTGTGTGTGTGTGTAAATCTAACAAGCCGACTGTCAGATGGGAGCGATCCGGCGGCTGTGCAGAGGGTACCACTGGATAGAGGGGAGGGAGATCAGCAAATGTCCATTCGCTGATCTCCCATTCCTGTTACTGACCTGGAAGCGATGTGTAAAACGTTACTTTCACCAGCTAGAGTGGCTGGGGAAGACACTAAAGTAATGCGATCTGCACTCGATTAATTTAATTGGAGGACAGATATGGGAGATCTTTTAGACCTCTGATGTCTCATTAAAAAAATACCTGAAGTTGTGTCCCGTATAAGATGAAAGAAAAAAGTTTAATAAAAAAAAAAAAAAATTACACCAAAGCACTTTAAATTCTCCCCAAAAAAAGTTTCTTGGCCTCCCCACCTCTCCCAAAACGTGGATTGCGCTACACATGTTGCATGTTGACGTGCACGTCAGAATGAGAGCATTAATTCTAGGCTCCATTATTCATGGTCCTCTACAAACTGATGGACCTGTACAGGCCGCCTATGGAAAATATAGGGTACTGAACTGAAAGCGGACCTTCAGTCATTTTTTCAACTTTCCATCTATTAAATCTTTTGCCCTTGTTGTTTTAACTACCTTAAATGCCTTATACAGCCCACTGTCTCTTGTCTGGTAAAAAAGCCTAGGCTTATGACATCATGCACAGCTCTCTCTCTCACTCTCGTGAGAGTTTGCCAGGAAGGGAGGGGGGATGAGTCATACGAGGGCCAATGAGAGCTGCAGGGCTGGAGGTGTACCTCTGTGTGTGTGTCTGTGTAAATCCAGGAAGTGAACAGGCAGCAGCTTCAGCTGCCCAAAGTTAAAATGGTTGCAGCCAGACTTAGTGGAGAGAGATTTCTGCAGCATATTTGGCAAGTACAGAATCACAGTATATATAAATTAATATGCAAAGTGGTTGGAGGGAAGCTTCAGAATGACAAAGATGTTTTTATTACAAATTATGTGAGCAGACTGCAGTTCCTCTTTGGGTTTGTTACTGTTTCACGGGCGGATGCAATTTTAAGGCTTGACATGCTGGGTATCTATTTCCTTGGCACAGCCTCATCTTTTTTTTATGTTACCAAAACAATTGAGTAACCTATTGCTTTTATGTGTCCTAAAATGTATTCTATTTTTTTTTTTTTTTACTGAAATTTTGCATTTCATAAACAGTTACGCCAGGGATTGGCACATTTTGCCTTTGAATCCAAGAGCCAGCTAAAAAAGCTGTTATTATAATATAATAATAATAATAATAATAATAATAATAATAATAATAATAATAATTATTATTATTATTATATTTATTTTTTTTAACTAACAAAGCTTATGGGTGGAGCTTGTAACGTGTTCTTGAAGGTGAACTTATCCTTTAAACCTTTCACAGCCAGAGCCGCTCTGCATTTTTTTTGCATACGTTTAAAAAATTATTTTAGGCCTGACGATTGCATAAAACCCCCAAACTTTATATATTTTCTGAAAGCAGACACCCTAGAGAATAAAATAGTGGTAGCTTCAATTTGATTACATTTTTTTTATGTCACACGATAGTATAGTACCGCGAATGTATGTCTGTAAATAACACATTAAATGTTAGTTTTTAGGGGGGCACAAAAACGCATTAAACGACCCAATTTTGTGATAAAATATAAAAGCCAATAAATAGATACCCAAACATGTCAAACTTGAAATTTGCACGCGACCGTGAAATGGCGGCAAACTTTAGTACTTATATTTACCAAAGGCGACTCTTTAAAGCCCCCCCCAAAGTTCTCCAGTTTAGCGTTACAAAGGAGGTCTGGTGCTAGAATTATTGCATCCCAGCGTGCGTGGCGAAGTGTAACGTGTATCGCAATCAGTGTTTTCAGGCGTAGGCGCCCCGTTGTGTGCATTTACTTTTCTACGTGCATATATGTGGGGGTGCCTCCATTTTATTTGGGGGTGGGGGTTATGTGCTTTGGTGTGATGTTGTTTTTTTTGTTTTTTTGTTTTTTTTCCCCCGCATTACTTAGTGGACAAAAAGTCCCCCATGTGATGATTTTTTTGGTGATAGGTTCTCTTTTTAATGAGACCTCCGGGGTCTAAAAGACCCTGGATGTCTCCCCTCAGCTCCACTGAATATAGTGCAATGCACATCTCATTGCATTCTTTTGCAGCCTCGATGGCCGGGGAAACTGTTGATGGGGACCCGAAAGTGGCGTCACTTCCTGATCAACAACATGAAGGGGAGGAGAGAGGACGTGTGTCCTCCCCTCTACCGGTCCCGGGCCTGCAGATGGACAAGTGAAGCCCAGGATACATAGGGGTGGGGGGGGGGTCTAGTTGGGCACAGGGTGTATGGAGCATTCGGATGGCAGCCCAGGCTCCAGGATGAAATTTCTTGTCGCCATGGTGACCTGGCGCCTGGGGTTTGTCAAGCCCTGCGTTACGCTTATATTGTGTAACATAAAAAAATTGGAGCTACCACTCTGTTCTCTTTGGTGTCTGCTTTCACAAGATATGTTTTTGCCTGCTTTTAGAAGATCTATATAGTTTTAGGGGGTCTTCAGACCAAAAATGATTTTAAAATCCGTGTGCAAAAAAAAAAAAAAAGGTGCAAAAACAGCTCTGGCACCGAAAGGGTTAATCCTCAGTAAAACATAAATATATTGACTTTTTTATATTACCTTGCATATGATTGGGTATTCTTTTGCAACGTAATCTTCCCCACATCCACTAAAGTAAGTAGAATCCCCTTACAAATTGAACATGCCTTTAGTATATCGACCACCTTGTCTTCGTTTTCTGTGTTAGAAAACATCTAGCAAAGCAAATATGGCAACCGTTCAGGTCAGTTATGAGCTAGAGGAAATAAAGATGCACATAGGCAGTGCAGTCCACAGAACAATACAATACAATGCCTTGGCACACTCTCCAGCTAGTCAGCACAAAAAGCTCAACCCAAAATCAATATTTTAAGGTTTTTTTTGGCATCATTCCTACCTGTTGTACAGTTTTCATTGGCAACTATTTTTTTTTTTTTTTTTTTTGACTGCTGCAAAGGTTCTTACCTGGAGATCCTGCCAGTTACAGTACTTCCTGTTTCAGACTGACAACGCTAAACCACTGCCTTCAAATCAGCAGCAACAGCAGTGTTGTCAGCCAACCATGCATGCTGTCAGACTGCTAACCAGATGCAGAGAGAAATGATCACCGCTCCAGGTGGGTCAGATAAGGGTAAAAAGCCTCTCCTCCTGTTAGAAGCCCAGGTGCTGGCAATGCATATAGCAATTGGACATGGAAAGAAGTTCTGGACAGCCGCACTCCAAAAAAATATATTTTGCCTTTTATTCAAAAAGTGTAATCTAAAATACAGGTCATGGCAGAGCGGAACAAAGCTTACGCGCTTCACACTACAAACTGTGCTTAATCACCGCTATGATTAAGCACTGTTTGTAGTGTGAAACGCGTAAGCTTTGTTCCGCTCTGCTGTGACCTGTATTTTAGATGACACTTTTTGAATAAAAGGCAAAATATATTTTTTTGGAGTACGGCTGTCCAGAACTTCTTTCGATGTCTAATTGCTAACCAGATGCAACAGCCAACTGAAGAAGCTCTTCTTCCTTCTTTTTTTTTTTTAATGAAAAGTCAGTCATAAATGAGCCCCTATGTGAGAGTATAAATAGTCTTTAAAGTAGTATCCAACTCCCCCAGTGCAACCCCTCCGCCCCCCAGGTTTATTCCCCCCCCCCAATTTGTAGTGTGTTCTTTTTGAAACATGCATAGGGACATACATAGTGAATCCAGCATTGCCTGCTGCAATCCAGCTGTTCAGGTGACAAAAACCGGGTCCTGCACTGCCATCTTTCTTAGTCCTCTTCGGCTTATTGCCTCTTCCAGATGCATACAGCCAGCTACCAATGGAGCGCTGAGCCCACCTTATTGTGGGGCCAAAGGAAGAAAAATAAACAAACAAAAAAAACCCACCTGGATGGGGGTGTTTAAAGGGAAGTAAAGCTGGCCATAGACAGTTCGAATCTCAGCCGGTTCAGCAGGGACCAGCCGAGATCCAAACCATGTATGGGCAGGCTGGTTGTACTGAAGTTGATTGATCCACTTGGGAACAACCAGCATGTTTTGATTTTCCCAGCTGGCACGGCTCCCCCCCCCCCCGCTGGGAGAACAGAAAGGCTCTGCGAGGATTCCCCCCGTCAACACTGACTCCATCTATGGTTGGCTTAACTCTCTGTTGGGAGTTATATTCTACTTTAAAAGAGAAGTATGGGAATGTTTTTTTTTTTTTTTTGTTTTTTTTAAATTTTGGAATCCTACTTACCTAAGTGAATGCGGCATTGGTCCCTGCAGGCTCTAAGGCTGAGAACCGAGCGATCAAACACTGCTGATCGCTCGGTTCTCCGAGCTCCGTGAGCATAGAACTGGTGACTGTCAGTCACCGATATCAGCTCTACCCCTCCATCGATCACTGGAGCGCTGGGCTGCGGAGGGGGTGGGAACAGCTGGTTCAGGCGCTCAGCGGCCCACTGAGCTGGATGCCGGTCCAGGCATGTGGGTGGATCACATGACCATATGATCGCAATCTTTCCCGAGCCTGGATCGGCTCTGTGATGTCAGCCAACAGCAGGCTTTAGCCCGGTCTTTGCTGAAAATGGGTCACAGGAATACAAAACTAAATGCACTCCTGTGATCCACAGGAGAAGTACAGCCAAAGCTCGTTCGGCTGTACTCCAAACGCAATTGTGTAGTTTACCAATGAAGCAATATATTTGTTTCCTAGTTCTATATACTCCCCCTGTGTTTGATCCTTCAGCTTGAGTACCAGGGGTAAGAGGTCAGCTGAAGTCTGACCGTTGCTGTCACTGCATCTACCTGACATTGTCTTTCAGTGGCTATATTTTCATATTAGCAGCTCTCACATCATAATTTTTTGTGGTTTATTTTTTTCTTTTTAGCTCGAACTTTAAATCGCTTCCAACATATTTCTGCTGCACTTGATCATAAGATGTCTTCCTTTTTTCTGAATGTACCACATTGAAGAATGCGGTAATCTGGTTGCTTAGGCAGGTCTGGACAAAGCCCTGGCACTTGAAAACCAATTCACCGCTGGTGCCTACACCACTACTGAGGCTTTGTATTGTCGGAAGCACACAATCCCGGACTCATTAAAGGATAAATGGACCTTGGAACAAAGTGCACTTATCCTTTATTGCCACTGAACTAACCTAGCCCATGGATGCTCCATCTGACAGCTGCGGTCCTGCTGTTTGCTTGCCCCCAGCGCTCTAAGTCTGCGCTGTCCTGGCCAGGCCTGTGCATTACAGATCCCAGTAGTCGTCTATGGGACAAACTCTGTTTTTTGGACAAAGGTCCATAGAAGTCTATAGGGCAGCTTACCTTTTTGGTATTTTTGGCAGCTCATTAAAATTAGCGGGCTGCCTTAACCCTTTAGTGACTGCGCTATAGCCGAATGACTGGAACAGCGTGGCCCCACTTTGTCGGGACGCTGACATATGATGTGCTTGTGTTGCCTGTGTGTCCGGTGCTGCAAACATCGGCAGTGATCTGTGTTGGCTGCATCCTTTGGGTAAAGAGCTCCACGTGATCAGCTGTATCCAATCACAGCTGACCACAATGTAAATAGGATTTACCTGTTATCGGCAATCGTCTCCTCACTCTGACACCCCTTGAGTAGAGGAGAGCCAATAACTGTAAAATCCACACAGGGGACATTTACACTGACAATCTGTGTCCTGATGACCAGTGCAGCCCAACAGTGCCCACCAGTGCTGCTTTTCAGTGCCCATTAGAGCTGCACAATTAATCGTTAAAAAATCGTGATCTCGATTCAACCCCCCTGATGATCTCTATTGCAGAGTTTGCCGATTCTTTCATATAACAAGTGGAGTGACTTATCTGCTCACTCAGCTGTCAAAGGAAAACATCTGTGCAGTCTGCCAAGTTTTTCATGAAAAATTGTAACTAACACTTCCTTCTTGGATCAAAGGTATAAAACTTCTATGTGGAAAAAAAAAATCCAGGCAGTCTGCCAAGTTTTTAAACAATAAGCAAATGCAGGAAGTTTAACCACTTAACAAAATCTTTTTTCTGAAACTTGTTTCTTAAAGTGGATGTAAACCTGAAATTTTTTTTTTTGATATACTGTAGAGTATAAGATTTCCTATCATTAGAGCCCAGTCTTGCCACACAGAGTTAATCCATCTCTGAGCAATCCTCTTTTATTGTTCAGTGAGAAAAATCTTGACAAACTGAGAAAAACTTTGTCAAATCCTCCCCCTTGCTGTGAGTGACAGCCTAAGACACATGCAGTATTTTTTAATTCCCTCCCCCACTCCTTTCTTCAGCAGCTCTGCAAGGATTGGCTGTTCCACACCTCAGCATGATTTGGCATGCTGAAGTCATGTGGTTACTTTCCTGTCTTTTCACTGGATGTTAGAGATCATAGCAGAAGTTCAGTGTAAGAAATACACAGGAGAAAATGCATATTGACAAGGGGAGTGTAGAGGTGGGCGGGGAGTCTACTGACATCACGACTCCACCCACTGAGCTCCAGACAACGGATCCACCCACAGAATCTGCAGTTTTTCGGCTCTCATAACAGACAGAGGGGAGACATTTGACAGGTAAAGATACATGCAGGAGGCATGTATATCCTTATAGATAACCCCTATGGCAGTAGTTTAGAAAGAATGACATTGGGTTTACATCCACTTGAAGTTAAAATCTATATTTTTTGCTAGAAAATGACTTGGAACCCCCAAACATTATATATATTTTAGCAGAGACCATAGGGAATAAAATGTCAATTGCTGCAATATTTTATGTCACACTGTATTTGCCCAGCGATCTTTCGAACGCAATTTTTTGGGAAAAAAATATACTTCAATGAATAAAAAAAAAATGAAACAGTAAAGTTATAAAGTTGTTTTAATGTGAAAGATGATGTTACGCCGCGAGAATCAGTGCCACCTCATCAGCGCACATCAGTGAAGGAGAAAAATTACTTCTTTACAAAACAGAAACGAATAAATGTTTTTCTTCTAAATTTTCGGACTTTTTTTCGTTTAGCAAAAAATAAAAAAAACCTCAGTGGTGATTAAATACCACCAAAAGAAAGCTGTTTTGGTCTCAAAGTGATAAAAATGTAGTTTGGGCACAGTGTTGCATGACCGTGCAATTGTCATATAAAGTGTGACAGCGCTGAAAGCTGAAAAATTGGAGGAAGGAGGTGAAAGTGCCCAGTAAGCAAGTGGTTAAAATGACGTACATTAACGTGCATCAGTGGACTGCAGCAATGTAAAATTGTCAAAAGTTTTTTTTGCCTGTTTGCAGTAGCACATCTTGGTGCTACTACTCTTCGAACTGCAAACCTTTCAGTGCACCATTTTCCCCTTGTAGGATTTTCCATAGACAGAATGAATTGCTGCCCTTACTGGTGAAAATATATGGGTAGGCGGGTGAGCGGGGAAGAACAAGATGTATGAGGCTAGGACTGCAAACCATACAGGAGATAAAACATGGCCACAATCCTATTTTCAGGACTGGGCAATGAATCCGAAGATGTACTATAAATCACAGGGGGGGTGGGGGGGGGGGTTGGTGACTTCATGGTCCAGGGAATTGGAGGGAGGCGTTCAGGCAGTTCTCCCCATAGGAACACTTTATCTTTTAGGTGAAGTGATTATCACCTCTCATTTTCATTGAGTGCCTTGGAGGATAGTGTGACAGTGCTTGATTACAGACAGTTTATCAGAGTCATTTATATGCCTCTGTAGACAAGTGGGGGTATTTCTGCTATAGACCAGGCACATCCGACACAAATTAAACCAACTGAAAGGTATTAGGAGGATCTGCGTTATTTGCGCCTACATTTAACCAGCTGCAAAAATACACTTTGATGCCTTTTTATTATAAAATACTTGTAAAGATGCCTACAGATTTAATTATTTATTTTGCTATGTAGTCATTACATCATTTTAAAGTGTTACTAAACCCAGTAATATATAAAATAGTTCACCCCCCCCCCCCCCCCCGACGGTGCCCACAGCTTATAAATCTTCTTTTTACTTAAATATACTGCCACTATATACCTTTTTGGATGCTCTGTATACCACGGTTACATGATAAACTGCACAGTTTCTCCAGTGCTGAGAGTTAAGGAAAGAGGAGATTACCACTGCAGCCTGTATACACGCCCACATGTGTGATGTCAATATCATGTGACCTGGCTAGCTCTGATCAACAAGTGTTCTCTCCAGCATAAAAGACACAACTGAGCATGTGCAGGTCGGCTACCCTGCCTGTGTTAGCTGGCCTTCCCCAGATAGACAGTGTATGTAGGGAATGATCTGTGCATACAGGATAAAACTGGCTTTTTACACAATGCAGAGGATTAGCCCCTTAAGTTCCACAGGGAGTATAGCAAGCATGCTATGCTGCATACACCGTCTGATTTTACTGTTGTGGGTTTAGTAACATGTTAATAAAGGTTAAATAAACATATTGTTCAACTTGACCTCATAATTTTATAGGGGTACTGTGACAGACCTAGCCGGGACAGGCTTTTGGAGGGAACTGAATGCTAGCCTCTTGCCAACCGATTATGGGCCCTGGCCTTTGGGGGAACGGTGCTCTTTGTGAGCTGTATGCCTGGGGACCCTTGAGGTGGCATTACTTTAGATTCAGGTCCATGTCCCCCAAGACACACAGACCCATTGTGATGGGAGCCACTAATAGGGGCACAAGGTGAATGAGAACCCCACTATGATCTGTGCTAGTCAGACTCAATGCTGTATATATAATGTGTGCTGTCTCATTGTGTTGTGTACTATTTGCTGTGCTAGTTTGGGGTGGGGCTGTATTCCAATGTTCTATTGTGTCTGTCTGCCTTGGATATCACAGGATGTGTAACTCTATGGAGGGAGGGGGATTCCCCCAACGGCTCTCCCTGCTGATAAGACTGTGTACTGATGAGACGTTAAACACCCCTAACCTGTGTGTCCATTGTCATTGTCATTGGACAGTTTAACCCGCCCTGTTTTCCAAGGGTGGGGAGAAGTGTTCTGAAGTGGGATCTGTATAACATGTTTTTGAATAAAGATTCATTCCTGCTTGAACCTCAAGACAGAGCCTTGTCTCGTATTTGGTGGAGAATTATTCGTATGGGTTCCTTGTTCGGCTGATAGAAGTGTTCGGTAGCTGCCTTTGTGTTTGGGTATGGAATGTCCTTATAGACTTTAACCGCTTTCGTACTCGGGGTGTCGTTACAGGTACATACTGTATAATAAACCGTTTGGGGTTTTATTAAATTAAAGCTGACAGACGGGTATGAAAACACAATTTAAAGCAGTTCTTTATTTAAAGTGTTATTAAACTTTTTTTTTGTTTAAAAATAACAAACAAGTTCTACTTGCCTCCTCCGTGCAGTGGTTTTGCATAGGGCAACCCAGATCCTTCTCTTCTCCTCTTCGCCTCTCCTGGCTCCTCACTCCTGCCGAGTTGCTGTCGGGTTTTCGTCGTTGTCTGTGCACCCGGTAGGGAGACCTGCTCTCACCATTTGTCATGTCTACCGTTATCAATTAAATAGAAGGAAAATTCCAAATTGTGAGTTGTCCCCAGAGCAGTGGGAATCTGCATTGGGGACACTAGTCCTGGTGACCCTGGTGATAACCGGGGATTCCCTAATTTTTGAGGGATTTCCTCTCCCTTCCTGTTTTGGCTATGGGACAGGAGAGAAGGTAAATCTTCCCCAAAGGATTAAGATGGAAATATAAATCCTCCCATTAAAAATGAATAAAAAAAAGTTTTGCCTATAGTTCGACTTTTGATTTATGAAAAACTATGTAATGTGAGGACAAACCTAAATAATCCATTCGATTAACCACTTGCCGACCGCCTTCTGCATATATACTTCGTCAAGTCGGTTCAGTTGCGCAAACCGTCTTACCTATACGTCGTTCTGTGCATGTGGTACTGCAGGTGGACTCCGTGTTCGCTGGCCACCCATGATCGCAGTAAAGAGAGGCTGATCCCCGTTCTGACGGGAGGAGAATGATGAGCTGTTCCTCTCTCTCTCTCTCTCTCTCTCTCTCTCTCTCTCTCTCTCTCTCTCTCTCTCTCTCTCTCTCTCTCTCTCTCTCTCTCTCTCTCTCTCTCTCTCTCTCTCTCTCTCTCTCTCTCTCTCTCTCTCTCTCTCTCTCTCTCTCTCTCTCTCTCTCTCTCTCTCTCTCTCTCTTCTCCCCCCCCCTCCCAGTCAGTCCGTCCCCCTGACGTCTAAGTTGGAACAACGATCTGTCTCCTCCTCTAGTCATTCCCATCCCCCCCACAGTTAGAACACATTTAACCCCTTGATCGCCCCCTAATGTTAACCCTTTCCCTGCAGGTGACATTTATACAGTAATCACTGGCTATTTTTAGCTCTGATCGTTGTAGACGCTATAACTTCTGCGCAAATCGATCAATATGCGCTTATTGCGGGTTTTTTTTTTTTTTACAAAAATATGTAGAAGAATACATATCGGCCTAAACTGAGGAAGAAATTTGTTTTTTATATTTTTGGGGGGATATTTATTATAGCAAAAAGTACAAAATATTGTTTTTTTTTTTTTTTTCCTCCAAATTGTCCCTTTTTTTTTTTTTTTTTTTTTTTGTTTATAGCGCAAAAAATAACTGCAGAGGTGATAAAATACCACCAAAAGAAAGCTCTATTTGTGGGGGGGAAGGAAATAATTTAGTTTGGGTACAGCGTCGCATGACCGCGCAATTGTCAGTTAAAGCGACGCAGTGCCGTATCGCAAAAAATGGCCTGGTCAGGAAGGGGGCAAATCCTTTCGGGGCTGAATTCTTGAATAATAGACTTCACTGCGCTTCTAGGCATTGATAAAGGCTTTACATTTTTTTTTGTATTCTTTTTTTTTGTATCCATCTCCTGCCTGTCCACAACTTTTTATCCCGGAGATCTTTTCACAGTGCCTTGCCACCCATAGTGGATTGTTAGTGCAATCGAAGCAATCAGGGACTGAAATCCTCCAAGAAAGCTTTTTTCATGCTGAGCCTAATCAAAATGACCATAGCTGATCACAGTTGAAAATCAAATGGTTTTGTGTGCCATTGAGAAGTTGATTAGCTACTACACCTGAGTTTACAAGTTATTTTTTTAGGAGGGGAGTGATCTTTTTTCCAACTTATTGATTCTGTATTTTTTTTTCTGACATGTTGGTGTTATATCTTTCACTTGGTTGTTATAAGTTGCACTAGTAAATACAGCTGGATAAAAACAAAAACTGTATCTGTCTTCAGGCTCCAAAGCAATGTGATTATTTTAAAGGGGGGTTATTCTTTTCTATACACACTGTACGTACAGTAGTGGCCTTAAAATGTGATCTGATCCCCATCTAAGTCACAATAGACACACAATGTGCTTAAACTGATAACACAAAGATTTCTAAATTTTCGTGTGACTTTATTGAACACACCCAACATTCACAGTGCTGAAGGGAAAAAATAAATGAACCTAAAGACTAATTAATTACTTCGACAAAAGCTAATTGGAGTCAGTCGTTCACACACCTGGAGTCCAATTAATGAAATTAGTTTGGAGGTGTGGTTTAGAGCCAGTTTTATTAACTTGTTCAGATCCGCGTTATAGCCAAATGACGGCTACAGCGCGGACCTGCTTTGCCGGGAGTACGTCTATCGTACGTTCGATCCCGACCCCTTACCACGTGATCAGCTGCCAGCCAATGACAGCTGATCATGTGACCTAAACAGCCGGTAATCGGCTATTTTTTCTCCTCGCGTAGACAGCGCGAGGAAAAAAAAAAAAAAAGCCGATCGGCGGCTGTGAGAGGGACATCAGTCCCGATCACGGAGAGCTGCTGCCAGCTCCTGTGTCCACCTGTGCCACCTGCCAGTGCCACCTATCAGTGCCCAAGAGTGCCTCATCAACAGTGCTGCCCATCAGTGTCACCTACCAGTGCCTGTCAGTGCCATCTACCAGTGGTACCTATTAGTGCCATCTTACCCGTGGCCATCAGTACCGCCCTATTTGTCCCTATCAGTACCCATCAGTGCAGCCTATCAGTGCTCACCAGTTTGTTTTTTTTTTAGAAAAAAATAAAAATCCCAGCTGTGATTAAATACCACCAAAAGAAAGCTCTATTTGTGTGAAAAAAAATGATAAAAATTTCATTTGTGTACAGTGTTTTATGACTGCGCAATTGTCATTCAAAGTGAGTCAGCGCTAGGAGGACGTGCTGGTGTAGAGCTCCGCAAATCCTGCCACAATCCATCGCCATCCTTGCCACAGACAACCTTGGTGAGCCGCCAAATCTATCCTACCTGTCCCTGGGCATCCCCTCTCTCAGCCCCAGCCTGTATTGAGGAATTCGGCTGGATGGTGGGATCTCCACTCGGCCTGATCCGCATGGCCACGGCCCGCCGTCATCCTAAGCACACAGCCTCAAACATCCACCCATCCATCCCTGGGCATCCCCTACCTTAGCTCCAGCCTGTATCGAGGAGCCCAGCCGGCTGATTAGGCCTCCACCCGGCCCGAGGCCCACTCCACACAGCCGCAGCCTACCGCCATCTTGAGGCCTACAGAGCCTCCAGCATCCTCCGTCCCAGAGTGCCGAGATCCGTGGAACGAACGGCCGCCCGTCCTCACCCTCCTGTGACTGCATCTCTGGAGGGGACAGATCGGCTGAGAGCCCATCTGAGGATCCCTGACGGCCGGATCCACATCCCCGCGGACGCTACCATCTTGAGGCCTACAGGGGCAGCTGGGGTCCAGCAGCTGATCTCATCTGGTCCCAAAGTGAGCACAGTTTTGCACCAGCCTTAGGTGTCTGCCAGGCCTGCAGGGAATCATCTCCTATACCTTTTCATAGGCTCTTAAAGGGACATACCCCCCTCCCTGCAAATTGATCCGGCTTCTCCAGATCACCCACTCATTCCCTCAAAGAGCAAATCTGTGACCAAAAAGGCTCCCGCACAGCCCACACAGTGTTCCAGTGCCATCCTGGATCAACTCAGATTGTTAGCAGATATGGACCAGGCGGTGAACCCGACGGCCCTTCCCCCTCTGCAAGCACCACCACAGACGAGCGACACCGCTGTTATCCTCGTGGTCATAGAGCAGAGCAGAACCTCCCTACTGGTTTGCATTGACCACCTGTCAGAGGAATGTAACCTCATCAGGGCAGATCTGGATAAAATCAAGGGCAGACTTTCTGAGACTGAGTCGCGGATCTCTACCACAGAGGATCTCACTGCCCGCCATGATGATGCCCTCCATTCCCTGCAGCGCACCGTCCAATCCCTTGTGGCTAAATCTGATGATGTGGGAAATTGCCTCCGGAGGAATAACGTCAGGGTCCTGGGTCTCCCGGAGGGGGACTGCCCAGCTGAGTTTGCGGAGGCCTTCTTTAAGTCACTTCTTAACCTGACCGAGGTCCCCCCGACCTACGTGGTGGAAAAGGCCCACAGAGTCCCAACTGGCCGGAGCACCCCTGGGGCCCCACCAAGGCCCTTCCTTGTTAGGTTTCTGAACTTCAGAGACTGTGATCGCATTCTCAGTGAAGCCCGCAAATGTCCCACCCTTCCCTTTGAGCACACTGTGGTACATCTTTATCCTGACTTCTCCGCAGACCTACAAAGATGTCGCAAAACCTTCACTAATGTTAGAAGACGGCTCCGGGAACAGGAAATCAAGTACTCCATGCTATACCCAAGTCGCCTGCGAGTTCAACACGGTGGTTCGGTAAAGTTTTTTTGAATCCCCTGAAGAGGCAGATAACTGGCTACTATCTCTGCAGTAATCTTTATGCTTACTCCCTAATATACCACCCTGGCTATTGTTACAGTTCCAAGGTTTATCTGTTTATTTTCCGCCGCTGATTGATCAATCCTGTACGGTATGGCGGGTGGATCGAGGCAGCTTACCCGCAGAGGGGACGCACAGGGGGACCTCTCCTCCCAGTTGCCTGATACCCCTCTTCATCCTTGTTAACACCTAATGGGACAGGCCAACTGTCCTCTGAACAAGTCCCTCACCCAGGGGGTGGGCTGGCCTTCCACTAGCTGATTCAGGTTGTTCCCTGCATTTTGCCGCGGTTCCCTGCCAAGGCAGGGCGACTAGTGTGGCTCACCCCCCCCTATTTGTGACAATGCTCTCCCCTGCATTTACTTGTTCCTAGCCAATCGGAGCTACAGCAAGACATTTCAACACACCATCTCCATGAAACGGTGCCCGCACAGGGCATCTATGGACTACCCAGTCCTCCATCGGATGAAATGGGAATCACCCCCCCCCCCCCCCCTGCCCACGCTTGATGTTAGAAGCTAGACACCTGGAACTCTGAGCCTCTCATAGGCGATTTTTGTTGATACCAAAGTTTAGGGAATTAAACTACAAGCCTGGTTATGTTCGGGTATTGGTAGTAGGGAATTTTGTACTGAGGTTATAACTACTCGATTGTCTGATTACACTGTAATGCTTATCACATGCCACTCCTTGCTGAGGAACTTTTTTCTAAGATCAATATTGAAACATATGATGAATAGTCTTCACTAACTGTCTGAAATTATTATGTGATGGCTATGTCTGATGTTAAATTGGTTTCCTGGAACATACGAGGCCTGAATAACAAATTTAAACGTTCCCTAATGTTCAAATTCTTAGCACCCCACAAGCCACACATCCTGTTTCTACAGGAGACTCATCTCATGGGAAGTAGGATATTGGCTCTGCGTAGATCTTGGGTGGGGCAGGCCTTTCATGCCACATACTCGACCTATGCGAGAGAAGTGGCAATCCTAATTAATAAAGCCCTACCATGTAAAGTTGAGAGAGTGATCTCTGACCCCAATGGCAGATACATAATTCTGTTTCTTGAACTTCATTCAGCTCTCTGGGCTTTTGTAAATATTTATCTACCCCCTCCTGTAGACCTCACTATACTTTTCTCCATCAGCGAGAAATTAGCTTCTCTTCCCTCCACACATATCATTTTTGCTGGGGACTTTAAGTAAATTCTTGATCCTGCCCAAGACTCCTCTAACCCCCAGCGAACTGCCTCCCCCGATCTCACTCAATGGACAGATACCTTTGCTCTAACTGAGATATGGAGATGGAAACATTCTGACTCCAGAGTCTTTTCACACCTGTCCACAACCCACAAATCCGGCTCCAGAATTGATTTTGTGTTTGACAGCGCTCCAGCGCTCTCTAAAGTATCTGAGGCCTCCTATCTCCTAGCGGGACTCTCTAATCACTCTCCGCTTGAAATATGCTTCCGGCTGGGTAGACGGAAAGATCCGAGCACCTGGAGGCTAGCTCCCAGATGGATTAACAATAACAGTGTGTCTGAGCTCGTATCCCCACAACTCGAAGATTACTAGTCTCACAATACAGACACAGCTCCTCCTGGGGTGGTGTGGGATGCCTTCAAGGCCACGATCCGAAGCTCTTATATTTCTGCCATCAAAGCCACCAAAGACATCAAAGTGCTTCTGAAACCTCAAGGCTAGAAGGTCTGGAGGCTGACGCTTCTGCCTCCTTTGCTGAGCAACCCACACCATCCAATTATCTCCGACTGGCCCAAGCCAGGAGAAATATAGCTCTACACTACACATCTCTTACCCAAACTGATGTCCGTTTTGTTGTCTGGTAAGATATTTGAATCACGGGATAAAAACGGACGCCTGTTGGCCAATCTGGTGGCGGATCCACAATTTCAAACTATAGTCCCCAAATTATTATCAGAGACCGGGATTAGTATTACTGATCCTGACGCAATTCTTCACAAATTTTATGTTTTTTATAGGAACCTATATCACCAACCCCACTGCCCTGCTCCTGAGGTTCTTGAATCTGAACTGCAACAATTACATCCGCCCAGCCTCTCATCTATAGAGATCGAGGCCCTAGATGCCCCAATAACAACCCATGAGATGGAGCTGGCCATCGCCTTACTACCTCCCTCCAAAACCCATGGCCCAGATGGTCTCCCGGGTGACTGGTACAAAAGTTACACCAAGATTATAGCTCCCAAGCTTCAGCTACTCTTCTCCCACTGCTTAGAGGACAACTTCTTACCACCCACTATGTACGGAGCCCACATTATTCTCATCCCCAAACCGGGCAAAGACCCGAAACACTGTGCCTCTTACAGGCCTATTTCTTTATTGAACTATGATCTAAAAATTCTGGCCAAGGTTCTCGCCACTAGATTGGTCAGCGTTCTACCAGACCTGATCGACACTGATCAAACCGAGTTCATGCCAGGAAAATCTATTGACATCAACCTGAGAAGAGTCCTCACTCATCTGCAGCTCCCAAACTCTCATTCACAAACCCGGGTAATGGTAGCACTAGATATTGAAAAAGCCTTTGATATGGTGACATGGCGACATGGCAATATATGAAATTAGTCCTGCAGACCTTTGGTTTCGATCTCTCTTTTTGCAAGTGGATAGATATAATGTATAAATCACCAACAGCACAGATCAAACTAGGGGGCCTGCTGTCTGACCCCTTCCCAGTGGAGAGAGGAACTATGCAGGGGTGTCCTCTCTCTCCATTTTTGTTTGCCCTGGTCATGGAACCTCTTGCCACGGCCCTCAGAAACTCAAATTCCGTGAGGGGTATTAAAGTAGGCACCATCACTGAAAAACTCGCTCAATACGCGGATGACCTCATGCTTTTTCTTAATGACCCGGGACCCTCCCTCCGTGCAGCTCTGAATATTATCTCTGAATTCTCCGAACTGTCTGGGCTCAGAGTCAACTGGGAAAAATCCAAAGCACTACCTATTGACTCTCAGGCAAAACTTTATGCAGACCCCTCTGTCTCACTAGCCTGGAACTCTTCTATCCGTTACTTTGGAATTACCATTACCCCTAGAGTCTCTGACTTTGCTAAGTTAAACCTCTATCCCTTACTAACCGAACTAAAACTGAAGCTTCAGGCTTGGAATAACTTGCCATTATCCCTCATTGGCAGGATAAACTTACTTAAAATGAAATTCCTCGCAGTTTTTCTATATGCTCTAAGGCACTCCCCAATTTGGATCCCCAAAGCCTTCTTCCAAAAATTTGACTCCATTATAACCCCCTTTCTGTGAAAATCTCACCCTCCTAGAATCAACAAATCTATACTCAAAAGACCCTGGACAGAGGGTGGCCTAACCTGTCCGGATCTTTGGAAATCTATGCTGCGCTACTGTCACACGCCCATAACTGGCTAACCTCAGATATAACCAATGCTGCTGTAGTCCTTGAGGCCGCCCACCTCGGTTCCTACGAGGCGCTGAGTAATGCTTTATACAGGGGAGTCAGAGCCCCCTATCCTCTCACACCCTTCATGAAAGCGGTGATCAGGGCGTGGCAATTGTTGATCTGTAAACTACAAAGGGACCCTCACACTAGATCTCCAGACACCCCCCTGTGGCTCAACCCGCATTTACCAAAGTTTCTGACCATCCCAGACCCACGGTTCTGGGCTACTAGAGGTATCAAATACCTGGAACATATCTGTATCAATGGCTCCCTTCTGACCTTTGACTACTTCAAGGAGAAATTCGGGCTCACCAACAGACAATTCTTTAGATTTCTTCAAATTCGCCAGGCCTTTGTTACCCAATTTGGTTCTACCCCGGTACTCCTCCTACGGTCCAACCTTGAGTCCACATTAAGGGTTACTCCTCTGGTCAAACCTACCTCCACCATTTACAAAGCTTTATTGCCTTCAGTCCACTTTGGTCTGGAGGACTTGCTCTCAAGGTGGCAGGGTGAGATCCCGGATCTGGATTCGGAAGACTGGGAGGACGCCTGGGAATAACCTTTCTTACAGCTCATCTCTGTCAGAGATCGGTTGATACAATTTAAACTGATCCATAGAGTTTGTCACCCCAGAGATTGTCCAAAATGAACCTGAATTCCTCCTCCAACTGTTGGAAGTGCGGCATGGCAAATGCCGACTTCAACCATATGTTGTGGTCCTGTCCTAGAATCCAGTCCTTCTGGCGGAGGTCACGACCTTCATTGACCATGCTTCATGTTCCCCTGATTGTATCGATCTGTTTGCTTGGTCTGGTGGGCTCCTTGGCCCACCGCCGAGCAACCAGAACACTAATAGGACTTCTACTATTTTACGCTAGGAAAGCTCTACTCATTAAATGGAAACAAACGGAGGTACCTACTTTGAACACATGGAAATCGCTGATCAACTCAGCGGTGCCACTATACAAAGAGGCCTTTCTCACCGGAGGCTGCCCAGCTAAGTTTGACAAAATATGGCGCGTATGGTTAGAATCAGACACCACGATCGCAACTCAATAGGCACTGTTCCCATTGATTGTTTACCTCAACTAAAAGTCTTGTAGCAGTGAAGACCTAACTTTGCCATTATTTGTAGGTTCTCCGAAAGGCGTTATCCTCAACCCCAGCAGCACTTCCCGATGTGGTCACCTGAAATGCATGACACACTATCCTCCACCTGTCCTCTCAATCTTAATGACACGATTCGTTTCAGTTATAGAAGTTCTTTAGATAAGTATAAATGTATAGGATTGTTTTATTGGTTGTTACCTCAGCCGGGGTATGCCCAGAGGCTGTATTATTTAACTTTTTTGTTTTATTTTTTTAAACAAACTCGATAAAAGAATTTTCAAAAAAAAAAGTGTGTCAGCGCTGAAAGCTGAAAATTGGCCTGGGCAGGAGGGGGTTTTAAGTGCCCAGTAAGCAAGTGGTTAATAAAAGACACTGAAACATTTTAAGATTGGTGTTCATAAGAAGCATCAGCTGATGTGAACCATGCCTTCCAAAAAGGAGCTTTCTGAAGACATATGTTCAAGAGTAGTTGATCTGCATAAGGCTGTAAAGGGATACAAAGCAATCTCAAAGTGTAGAGGCATCCATCAGTTGACAAATTGTCTATAAATGGAGATGATTTAGTACGGTGGCTACTCTTCATAGAAGTGGGCACCCAGCCAAGATGGCTCCCAAGACACAACGCAAAATACTTGATGAGGTAAAGAAGAACCAAGAGTAACAGCTAAAGGCTGGAACTGGCAAACATCCCTGTTCATGAGTCTACCTTATATAAGACTTTGAACAGGCAGGGTGTCTTTTGCAGAATGCTACAAAGGAAGCTGCTGCTCTCCAGAAAAAACATTGCTGTGTGTCTGAAGTTTGCCAAACAAAATCTGTTGTCGTAAATTCCGATCGTGTGTAGACAATTCCGACGCGCAAAGTTCCACGCATGCTCGGAATCAAGCAGAAGAGCCACACTGGCTATTGAACTTCATTTTTCTCGGCAGTTGTACGTCACCGCGTTCTTGATGTTCGGAATTTCCGACAAGATTTGTGTGACCGTGTGTATGCAAGACAAGTTTGAGCCAACATCCGTCGGGGACAAAAAAAACATGGATTTTGTTGTCGGAATGTCCGATCAATGTCCGATCGTGTGTACAGGGCATTACTGTTGCAGTGTAGCACAGTGCATGCGTGTTCACATCTGTGCGTTGCAGTGCATTAAAGGGTAGGTGCATTGTTTACTTTGCAGATGTGAGCTGCAGATCGAATAGACCTGAATGGGATGTCCCCTAAAAGCCAGATCAATAGATGTTTTGCGGAGATGTAACAAAGAATATAAAATCAGGGAAAACCAAGGATTTTATTAAAAAAGACAGTTTTTATGATACAAAGTAAACAGAGCAAATGAAATGTCATCCAGATGTGAAGCACGCTGTTTTCATCCGTTTTCTAAATCCTGCAGTCAGCAGTTTCTGTGCCCAGAGCCCCTGTATTGTCCTTACAGCATCCCCACATGGCTGGCTATGGGAGTTTATAGCTGTCATCAGTATATTGTAGTTGCTGTGCCTCCCTGAACAGAACAGACTCATGCCGGGCATAATACATGGCAAGCTGCCATGTCTGCCACGGAGCTGGGGGCTGCGGGGTGTTTATTTCTATACATCAACACTTGGATCTCTTTACCTCTGTACCCCCCCACCTCTCTTTTTATTAAAATCAATACTATAGATGCTTGTAAGGCTTTTGGAAGCTGCAGGACAATTGTTTGCAGCCTCATTTAAAGTAGATACATCATCCTTGGGTCTGGCAGCCACATTCCCTGCTCTCTCTCTATCCGGATAATGAATTACGAAGGCAGGTGCGTTGGAGCTTTTCTGCGTGGGAGGCTCCTGCAGGAATTGGCTGCTTATTGCTTCTTTTACAGCTCTCAGTAATGTGTATCCGACACAGGGAGCCTAGTCTACAGACTTGTGTTCTTCTCAACGCGCTGCAATGTATAATAATCAAGCATAGGGGGGTCGGCCATGATACAGAATCCAACAATGGTCACCTTTTATTCACAGCTGCCTACGTGTAAAGCAATAGACCTGCGTTATATGCCAGAGGGATGGCAATTAGCTTTAATTTGTATTATTTAACTTGTATTGACAATAATTGCTATAAACCAATCCTATTAGGCACTATAAAGAGCTGGGGCTCGCCTTTTTATACTAGTCCCCAAAATGGCCCTGAAAATGCAATAATTAGGTTTCTGTTTTACCCCCACACACACACCATATTGATGTAATTTTTCCTGCAGTAGTTTGTGTCTCTGCCCCTCCCACAATGGTGACATTTCCCTCATTAGTTTGCATCTCTGCTCCTCCCACAATGTTGAGATTTCCCCGTAGTTTGTGCCTGCCCCTCCCATAATGGTGAGCTATCCTTCATTAGTTTGCATCTCTGCTCCTCCCACAATGGAGAGATTTCCCTCATTAGTTTGTGGCTCTGCCCCTCCCACAGTGATGGGATTTCCCCGCAGTAGTTTATGTCTCTGCCCCTCCCACAATGGTGAGATTTCCCTGCAGTAGTTTATGTCTCTGCCCCTCCCACAATGGTGAGATTTCCCTGCAGTAGTTTATGTCTCTGCCCCTCCCACAATGGTGAGATTTCCCTGCAGTAGTTTATGTCTCTGTCCCTCCCACAATGAGGAGATTTCCTGCAGTAATTTGTGTGTCTGCCCCTCCCACAATGGTGATATTTCCCTCATTAGTTTGTGTCTCTGCCCCTCCTACAATGATATTTCCTGCAGTAGTTTGTGTCTCTGCCCCTCCCACAATGGTGAGCTTTCCCTCATTAGTTTGTGTCTCTGCTCCTACCACAATGGTGGGATTTCCCTGCAGTAGTTTGTGTCTCTGCCCCTCCCACAATCGTGAGATTTTCCTGCAGTAGTTTGTGTCTCTGCCCCTCCCACAATGGTGAGATTTCACTGCAGTAGTTTGTGTCTCTGCCCCTCCCACAATGATGGTCTCTCCCTGCAGTAGTTTGTGTCTCTGCCCCTCCCACAATGGTGGTCTCTCCCTGCAGTAGTTTGTGTCTCTGCCCCTCCCTCAATGGTGAGATCTCCCTGCAGTAGTTTGTGTCTCTGCCCCTCCCATAATGGTGAGATTTCCCTCATTAATTTGCGTCTCTGCCCCTCCCACAATGGTGAGATCTACCATCAGTAGTTTGTGTCTCTGCCCCTCCCACAATGGTGGTCTCTCCCTGCAGTAGTTTGTGTCTCCTCCCTCCGAGGGGCCATAATGAAGATGTCTCACAGCTGGACTCTTCAGGTATTTGTCTATTCTATAGTATGGAATTGGGTGAGGTGATGCCACTACTGTTGGCTTTGTTGTGACTGCAGTTAGGTAGTATCGGGTCGATCTGGTTTTGTTGCCACTGAACTTTCCAAGAGATGTGGAAAGTCGGCCTGTGATTTGGTCTGTTGGCACCCACATAAAGCTAAAAATGTTTTGGGTGGAATTGGCCTTTTAAATAGATTTTTGTTCTGTAATATCCATTTTTTTTTCCTGACACAGTGACGTGAATTGTCTGACAACCATCCAAACTCTAGATGTGGGATGGAGCGCCTGGGAACCGTCCCGTCTTTTACACTCATAAAAGCAAACGCATAATAAGAAAGCAGATCATGAGACTTGGACCGTCATCACAGACTCCCGCTGGCTTGACGCATCCCGCCCCCCCACTCCCCGGCCGCCCCCCCCACTCCCCGGCCGCCCTATACAACAAGCAGGTGTGACCAGCCCGGCTCATCCACCACCAAACCAATGAGGAGCAGCAGATGGAACGGCTCTGCTCCCTATAAATCATTGGCACGTGGAATGAGATTTCAGATATTTCATGAAATATAGCGTTTTCAGACAGAATTATATTACAGGAGGACTAAAAATATCCGCTCTTCCCTCACCGTAATGAGAATATGCTCTGTGTCTGAAGTCTATGCGATCGTTTAATTACAGCTGGATAGGAGGCAAAGTGACTGCGAGATAATATGAAAGCCCCAGCTGTATCCTAACCAACCACAGTATAAATCGCTTTTTAAAAAAAATTTTTTTAACCGTTTGCTGACCAGCCGCCATCGTTATACAGCGGCAGTTTGGCGGCGGCTGCGCGAATGGCTGTAGGTGTACGTTGGGCGCTTTAAAAGCGTCGGGGTGTGGGATGCCGATGCTTGTGGCCGCCGGGCGTGATGTCCGCTGGCCACCCCCCATCGCATCGCAGAGAGCCAGAATGGTTATCTGTGTATGTTAACAAACAGATCCCTGTTCTGACAGGGGAGTAGAGAGAGATCTGCTGTTCCTAGTGATCAGGAACCGCAATCTCTCCCCTCCTTCAGTCAGTACACTGCCCCCCCTACAGTTAGAAACACCTCCCTAGGGAACACTTTAACCCCTTGATCGTCCCCTAGTGTTAACCCCTTCCCTGCCATTGACATTTATAGAGTAATCAGTGGCTATTTTTAGCTCTGGTCACTGGTTCCAAAAAAGTGTCCGATCTGTCTGTCGCAGTCCCCTTTCACACTGGGGCGGTGGGGGCTTCGGCGGTTAAACGGCGCTATTTTTAGCGCCGCTTTACAGGCGGTATTCAGCCGCTAGCGGTGCGGTTTTAACCCCCGCTGGCGGCCGAAAAAGGGTTCAAAGCGCCGCCACAGCAGCGCTATGTCGGCGGTATAGCCGCGCTGCCCCATTGATTTCAATGGGCAGGAGCGATTTAGGAGCCGTGAATACACCGCTCCTTCACCGCTCCAAAGATGCTGTTTGCAGGAGTTTTTTTTCTTTCCTGCCAGCGCACCGCTTCAGGGCTTTCACACTAGAGACACAGCAGCGGCACTTTTAGGTCGGTTTGCAGGCGCTATTTTTAGCGCAATAGCGCCTGCAAACCGCCTCAGTGTGAAAGGGGCCTTAGTGCGATTATTTTTTTTATTTTTATTTTTTACCAAAAATATGTAGAATACATATTGGCCTCCTAAACTGGTGAAGAATTTTTTTTTCATTTTTTTTCTTGTATATTTATTATAGCAAAAAGTAAAAAATATTCATTTTTTTCTAAACTGTAAACTGTCACTCCTTCTTTTTTTTTTTTTTTTTTATTGCCTAAAAAATAAAAACTGCAGAGGTGATCAAATGCCACCAAAGGAAAGCTCTATTTGTTTGGGTACAACATTGCGCAATTGTCAGTTAAAGCGACGCAGTGCCGTATAGCAAAACATGGCCTGGTCATTAAAGCGAAACTTTTTTTTTTTCATTTTTTCATCTTTCCATCTATTTAAAGCGGTTGTATACCTTTTTTTTATTCATTTTTTTTTTTATTATAGGCTTACCTGTAGGTAAAAAAAAATATCTCCTAAACCTGTACGGTTTAGGAGATTTTCCCCTCGCAATGAGCCGCTGACTGCAGCGGCGCATGCGCACAGGGGATTCTCGGCTGAAAGCCCGGCAGCCGCCGGACTTTGCCGGAAAAAAGTCTCCCGCGCGCATACCCGGAAGGCACGCCGAGGGGAAATGTCAGCTCCCTCGGCGTGGACAGGGTGAGATGCCGGCGCCTCGTTCTAAGGTAAGTATCTCATAATGAGCTAGTATGCGGTGCATACTAGCTCATTATGCCTTTTCCCTTACAGGTGTAGGGGAAAGAAAAAGTCAGCAGGTTTACTACCGCTTTAAATCTTCTGCCTTTGTTGTTTTAACTTTGGATAGTAAAACATTTTTTTTTTTCTGCCAGTAAATATCTTATACAGCCATACTTCATGTTTCTTCTCTGGTTATTAGCCTAGACCTATGACTTCATACTGGGCTCTCTCTCTAGAGAGAGAGAGTTTGCCAAAAAGGGAGGAGAGATGAGTCATAAGAGGGCCAATCAGAGCTGCAGAGCTGGAGGTGTGCCTCTGTCTGTGTACATCCAGGAGGTGAACAGGCAGCAGCTTCAGCTGCTCCTCAGTTAAAATGATTGCAGTCAGACTCAGTGGAGGGAGATTTCTGCGGCATATTTGGCAAGTACAGAATCACAATATATATAAGATAATATGCAAAGTGGTCAGGGGGAAGCTTCAGAATGGCAAAGATGTTTTTATTACAAATTATGTGAGCAGACTGCAGGTTCTCTTTAAGGGGGGCAAATCCTTCTGGTCCATAAGTGGTTAATCTTTTCTTACATCTCAGTGTTGTTGCTCTCATGCAGCCTCTTTACAGCCACTGCCTGTCTACATGCCATATAGCATTTTCCAGGACGGTTTGCTGCTGGTGGCAACGGTGGACCATCCTTATATAATGTGTGTTACATAGTTGGTAAAGTTGAATGAAGACACAAGTCCATTCAGTGTGTGTGTGTGTTCATGTCAAAAGTAATTTCTCATATCCCTGTGTATTGTGCTCGCGAAGATGCACGTCCAAGAGGTTTTTGAAACTATCAATACTTTCTGCAGACATCACCGATTGTGGAAGGGAGTTCCACATCCTTGCCACCCTGACAGTGAAAAACACTACGCAGTTTAGGGTTAACCACTGGGCACTTTTACCCTCTTCCTGACCAGGCCACTTTTCAGGTTTCAGTGCTGTCGCACTTTGACAATTGCGCGGTCATGCAACACTTTACCCAAACCAGATTTTTAGCATTTTTTTTTTCACACAAATAGAACTGTCTTTTGGTGGTATTTAATCACCACTGGGTTTTTTATTTTTTGCTAAACAAACGAATAGAGACTGAAAATTGTAAAGAAAAAAAAAAACCCTCAAAAAAACTTTCATATTTTGTTATAAAATTTTGGAATTGAGTAATTTTTCTCCTTCACTTATGTGCACTGATGAGGTGGCACTGGTGGGTACTGATAGGTGAAACTTAGGAGGAGGCACGGATTGGCAGCACTGGTGGGCACTGTTTGGACTGCTCTGATAATCGGTGTAGATGTCCCTTCTAGAGAAGCCGGTCATCGGCTCTCTTCTCCGATCCTCATGCTGTCAGCATGAGGAAAGGAGTGCCGATAAACCAGCTTCTTTTAACTTCCGTGATTAGCTGTGTTTGGACAAAGTTAAACACGTGGTAAAGAGCCACTGATTGGCTCTTTACCTCGATCTGTGATCAGCAGTGTCCTCCAGACACTGATCACAGAGCACGCCACCCACGCCCCTGTCATATGACGGCTTCCTAGAACTAGCCGTCCGCGCTGTAGCCGTTCTTCGGCTATAGCGTGGTCGAAAAGTGGTTGAAACGTTTCTCCGATTTTCATTGAGCGGCCCCTTGTCGTCTTACACTCCCTGAGACTGAATAGTTTTTTTCTCTATGCTAGAATCACCATTGAGTTGTTTGAGTTTGCCGCTTTCCTCAATCTGAAGCCTGTGCGACAGGGTGACTATCATCTAACAGGAAGTCTCTGAACAATGCTCTTTATGGCAGGATCACTAGAGATTATTTAAAGTGGTTCCAAAGGCTCAAGGTTTTTTTTACCTTCACCCATTCTATGCATAAAGGTAAAAAAAACCTTCTCTGTCCCCCCCCCCCCCCCCCCCAATACCTACCTGAGCTTGATTGTCCTCCAGCGCTGTGCACAAGAGCCTCAGCTTTTCAGGGACTCTCCCTCATTGGCGGAGACAGCAGCGGGAGCCATTAGCTCTCATTGCTGTCAATCCCAGCCAGTAAGCCAATGAGGAGAGAGAGGGGCAGGGCTGGGTTGAGCCACGGATCTGTGGTCGAACGGACACGCAGAGCAGCGGCTCGGGAACAAGCCTTCCTGGGTTCCTCAATTGCAAGCTGCGTGCTCTAGAGGCACTCAGCAGAAGGGAAGGGCCAGGAGTGCCAACGGGGGACCTGAGAAGAGGAGGATCCGGCTGTACTGTGCAAAACCACTGGATAGAGCAAGAACGTATAACATGTTTGTTATTTTAACCACTTCAGCCCCGGAAGATTTTACCCCCTTCCTGACCAGAGCACTTTTTGTGATTTGGCACTGCGTCGCTTTAACTGACTAATGCGCGGTCATGCGACGTGGCTCCCAAGCAAAATTGATGTCCTTTTTTTTCCCCACAAATAGAGCTTTCTTTTGGGGGTATTTGATCACCTCCTGCAGTTTTTATTTTTTTGCGCTATAAACAAAAATAGCGACAATTTTGAAAATAAAAAACGCAAAATTTTTTAGTTTTTGCTATAATAAATATCCCCCAAAAATATATTAAAATTTTTTTTTATAGCCTTTACAAAATAGGGGTTATTTTTTTGGCATTTTTATTTTTAATTTTTTTTTTTTTATTAGTAATGACGGCAATCTGCGTTTTTTATCAGGACTGCGACATTATGGCGGACACATCGGACATTTTTTACACTATTTTGGGACCATTGTCATTTATACAGCGATCGATGCTATAAAAATGCATTGATTACTATGTAAATGACACTGGCAGTGAAGGGGTTAACCACTAGGGGGCAGTGAAGGGGTTAAGTGTGTCCTAGGGAGTGATTCTAACTGTGAGGGGGAGGGGCTTTAACACACAGGACAGTGATCACTGCTCTCGATGACAGAGAGCTGTGATCTCTGTCCTGTCACTAGGCAGAACGGGGAAATGCTTTGTTTACAAAAGCATCTCCCCGTTCTTCCTCTCCGTAACACGATCGCGGGCACCCGGCGGACATCGAGTCCGCGAGCCCCACGGTCACGGAGACCACGGCGCCGCTTCTTAAAGGGGACGTACCTATACGCCCTTTTGCCTACCAGCACCATTCTGCTGATGTACATTGCCGTGCGCTGGTTGGCAAGCGGTTAATGTAAAAATCCAAAGCTTTAATATCACTTTAAAAATAAAAGCGATGATTTAAAAATAGTGAAAATTAGAAATGACACCGTGTTAAAACTGAACTCTGAGATAAGCAAATATTGTCTAAATACAATCGACATGTGCATTCTTCCTTTTTAATCTTGGTGTGCTTTGTATATTTCTTCCAGATCTGTGTAGTGGTTTTGCACAGTACAGCCAGATCCTTCTCTTCTCTGGTCCCCTGCCAGCACTCCTGGCCCTTCCCTTCTGCCGAGTGCCTCCAGAGCACGCACCTTACAATTGGGGCACCCAGGCAGGCTTGTTCCCGAGCCACTGCTCTGTGTGTGTTCAAACATGGAGGAAGACTTTCCCTCTATTCAGGAGCTTCCTGTAATAAAGACCTCTCACTGCTGCTCTCTCTCCTTGTGCAGGGTGACTGGTCTTGTCTGCGCCCCCTCCTGTAGTTTTCTGTAGGCAGCCTGTAGTAGGTGGAGCCTGCTGGACCCCTCCCACAGGCCTTTTGTCTGCACAGATTTATCATAACTTTTTTTTTTTTTTTTTTCAGAACAGCAGCTCATTTTGCAAGGGCAAGAAGAATGTGAGGGGGACGTTAGTCAATTGTTTTTCTCTTGTCATTGTTTGTCCGTGGAAAGCGTTTAGAACCGCAACCTTGAAAATGCTGCTTCCTGCCCTCCTACGCCAGACTTTTAAAACCGAAAAAGAGAGGAGGTGCAGCTTCCCAGCTTATTTCCTGCCTGCTTTCGGCCTAACTATAGGGCCTAGTGGTCTGCATGGTTATGCTCCCTGCACAGCTGCTGTAAAGGCTCATTTACACTAGTGTTATCTCCTGAAAAGGGTCCCTGGTGGATCGCTTTTTAGCAGGCCTCTTACTGGCGGTTGGGAGGTGTTATATCGACGCCTGACGGCTTGTTTTAACCCCCTAAAAGTTCCACACTGTTACATTTGCGGGCGGTTGCACCACAGCCCCTTTCATTTGAATAGGTCGCGTCTGGTTAGCGTGCACAACATGTGTATACCCCTGTACAGCTGCCTTTACAGCTTGGGGGGGGGGGGGGGGGGGCAGTTAGGGGCAGTAAAAATGCAGCTCAACCACCTGTTTTTACCAACCGCCAACGGCACGTGTAAACCAAGCCTAATGTTAAAGTAGAGGTGAGTCCTCGAAACGGGATTCTTCGTGCATTCTGACTACTTATCTATTTTTGGGACTTAATTTGGGTTTTAAAGCTGAACTCTGGGAAGAATAATATTTGCAGTGCAAGCGACCCACATAGCTTTTTGGTACAATAATTTTTATTGTAATAAGAATAACATCTGAACAAAATGTTCATCCAAGCAGGGGTATAGTGCAGTAAGCATGACCCACATAGCTTTCATATAATGAGCTATAGAGCCAGGTGTGGAATTTTCAGAGACCAAAATACACGCTTACAGCAGTGTCAGAATAAATGGAATTTTATTGTTTTTTTTTCCTCATGCAGCATCAAAGAGTAGGTGTTTCCCGTGTAAGGCCAAGCACTGTGTAGATGGAGTCAATGGTGAAGGATTTGGGGGTTTTGGTAGATCACAAGCTCAATAATAACATGCAATGCCAAGCTGCGGTTTCCAAAGTGAGCAAAGTCCTTATTTGTATTGGAAGATGTATGGACTCCAGAGAGAGAGATAATTTTGCCCCCCTGTACAAATCATTAATAAGACCTCATCTGGAATATGCAGTTCAGTTTTGGGCACTAGTTCTCAAAAAGGATATCAGGGAACTGGAGAAAGTGCAGAGAAGGGCAACCAAACTGATAAGAGGCATGGAGGAGCTCAGCTATGAGGAAAGATTAGAGGAACTGAGTTTATCCTCTCTTGAAAAGAGCAGATTAAGGGGGATGTACATATATATAAGGGGTCCATATAGTGAACTTGGTGTTGAGCTATTCACTTTACGGTCATCACAGAGGACAAGGGGGCACTCTTTATGTCTGGAGGAAAAGAGATCTAGCCTAGGTTCACACTGACAGTGAAATTGTGCAAGTTCAGCTGAATTTCATTCCCGTATGTCAGTAGTGGCTTGGGGGGGGGGGGGGGGGCAGAGATTTCAGAGACATCTGTGCGGATTTCTGCACAGATGTCTATTGAAGTCATCAAAAGTAGTACATAAACTACTTTTGGGAAATGGTGCAGCTCCGCAATTCTGATTCGGACGGTGCCATTGCCAGCAATATCTGCCTATTTGGCATGCGATTGCCAAATCGATGCAATGTGAACCAGGGCTTAATCTCCAAATACAGAAAGGCTTGTGTATATGGAATTGTATGATTTTTTTTTTTCCCTTTTATTGGTTGAATTAGATGGACTTGTGTCTTTTTTTCCCCAACCAGACTAACTATATAACTATTGCAGTAATCTATTGCAACCAATCAGAATTCAGATTTCACAATTTTAATTGCATCCAACTGATGACAGGTGAGAAACTGTTATGGGTACCTATACAAATTAAACGAATCCATAGATGCCAGTTAGAAATAAATGGAAGCTTAGCAGCCAGTGGTCAGCTGATATCCGTTTCCCCTCCCAGAATTACAGCACATCACCCTGGCCCCTTACATTTTGATCTCTGTTTGTGATGTGACTTCACTTGTAGTGGAATATGGACACTGACCCTGTCCTCTTTCTTTGCAGCCATGTTGCCCAGGCTATGTAAGCTGTGTTTGAGGAGAAGTACAGAAAACAGGTGAGAGTTGGGTGTTGAGCTCCTGCACATAAGAGCAATCCTTGTCTACAAGAGATATCCAACATGGATGCCAAACAGGAAGGTCCTCATGTCTGGTCACATACAGAAGAGCATCAGCCCAGCACTACCCAGGTGAGCCTAACATTTTACAGATACAAGTTCATCTTTAACCACTTCAGCTCTGGAAGGTTTATCCCCCTTCATGACCAGGCCATTTTTTGCGATACGGCACTGCTTTACTTTAACCGAGAATTGCGCGGTTGTGTGATGCTGTACCCTAATAAAATTTATGTTCTTTTTTTCCCCCACAGGTAGAGCTTTCTTTTGGTGGTATTTGATCACCTCTGTGGTTTTATATATATATATATATATATATATATATATATATATATATATATATATATATATATATATATATATATATGTATATATATATAATTATTATTAATTTTACTTTCTGCTCTAAAACACATCAATTAAAAATCTAATTTCTTCATAAATGTAGGCGAATATGTATTCTGCTACATATTTTTGGTAAAAAAAAGGAGGGGGTGAATGGTGTATGTGTGTGTGTTTTTTTTTTTTTTTTTTTTATTTACAATTTTTATTTTTTACAATAATTTTTTTTTATTCTTTATTGCAATATGTGTTTTTTTTGTTTTTTATCAGCCCTGTTGGGGGGCTTTGGTGAGATATCAGGGGTCTTAACAGACCTCTGATATCTCCCCCTTGAGACAGAGAAAGAGACAGAGGATAGAGATTCCCCAGTCCCTTTCTCTGCAGCCTCAGCTGCACTGAGAATGAATGGAGAGAAGACAGCGGGTCCTCTCCATTCATAAACTGACACATCGTAATCACAGGAGATTACAATGTTTCAGTTATGTGAATGGACAGAGTCAGCTGACTCTATCCACACACAAAGGAAGGAGGAGGAGGACGGCGGAACGGAGGGCGAGAACGGAGGGGGACAGAAAAGGAGAGGGGTACGGAGGGGACAGCGGAGAGGCACAGCAGAACGGAGGGGACAGCGGAGGGGGACAGAAAAGGAGAGAGGAACGGAGGGGACAGCGGAGGGGGACAGAAAAGGAGAGAGGAACGGAGGGGACAGCGGAGAGGCACAGAGGAGGAGGGAGGAACGGAGGGGACAGCGGAGAGACACAGAGAAGGAGAGAGGAACGGAGGGGACAGTGGAGGGGGACAGAAAAGGAGAGCGGAACGGAGGGGGACAGAGCAAAGGAGGGGGCATGGAGGAGGATGCAGTGACAGTCAGCGGTGAGCGATCACCGATGTATGTCACTAAAGCAGCTGAAAGCCGCTGGGGGAGAATCTTGTAACTCCCCCACGCGCCGATCACAGCTAACTTTCAGGTATCGGGGGAAGCATCGGGAGCATTTGCCCAAGTATAAGTACTTGGGCAAATGCTCGGTATCGGTGCCGATACCGATACTAGTATCGGTACCGGGACAACCCTAATCGCTGTACTAATGACACTGGCTGGCAGGGGGTTAATATCAAGGTTGATTAAAGGGTTAACAGTGTGCCTAGCCTGTGGTTACTGTGTGGGAGGTGCTTGTACTATGGGAAGGCAGAGATCCGTGTTCTTGCTTTGCAAAAACACAGGATCAATACCTTCCCTACTGACAGAATGGCGATCTGCTTCGTTTACAACGCCAGACCGCCATTCTGCTTGTGTCCCGAACGATCGGCGTGTCCCGGCGGACAGCAAGTCCGCCAGACCCGCTGATTGGCTCCTGCTGTGTCCATTCACAGCAGGAGCGGGTTGCCTGTGGCACATGTGCGCGCCCCAGACCTGGAAGTGCAGGATCACTTACTAGGTACATGATCCTGTTCAGGAGAGCCACCTTGCCGCCGTATATATACAGTATACAGCCTGCAAGCGGTTAAAGTGTGACTCCACTTTTGCTGAGGAGAAGAAAAAAAACACTTTAGGGGATATCTATTTTAATTGCTAAAATTTAGACCATATTTGTTTCAGATTTCCACCTTATACTGTTCTGGAGAGGAAAGGGGGAGCTAATGAATGAAGCATTCATTTGTTCCAGATCAGTAGATCTGAAGGTTATGTAATCATTTTAAACCCTTTCAACCACACCCCTCAACTTCCATTTTCCCCCTCCAGTATATCTCAGTTCCGTCCTGTAGGGGTCTCCAAACTATGGTCCTCCCAGTTATTCAGGAACTACAATTCCCATCATGCCTAGCTATGTCTGTGATTGTCAGATTTTTACAGAGCCTCATGGGTCGTGTAGTTCAGCAACAGCTGATAGTTTGGAGATCCTTGCATGTACAGTGATCTTTATGTTCTCCCCATCATCTCCCTTATCTCCTTTTATTCTGCACATCCACGCAGTAACTCTTATCTCCATCTTCCCACTGTGTGACCTGTACATTTAGGGCTTGTGCACACTATTTCAGCACTGGAAAATGTAAGTCTCTGCATGGGCACCCAGAAAACAATTGTTTACTCTGTGCCCTGTTCACACTAGAATTGAGCCCTCAGGTGCAAAGCAGTGCAGTGTTCATTTTTCGCAATGGACAGGAGCTGTGGTGTAGCCTCAGTTTATGCATTTGTTTCTACGCACCGCAAAGAATGGAACATAATGTACCTTTTGAGACATTTCAATTAAAAAAAAAAAAAAAGATGGGGGGAGTATTAGATGATTTGGGATCATATCACCACAGAGTGGTGCTGTCATAGTGCCACGTTCCATTAAATTTGATTTTAACAAATAGGTTTGTAGATGACGGACTTTATAGGCATAACACAGGCATAAATTAAAAATTGATTTATTACAAAAACATACAAGACAATTGCATTAAAATTCATTGACTATTCACAAATATGCCTTAAAGCAGGAACAACACACCACCTACATATACTATAAAATAAAATACTTGAAATGAGGGACCAATCGGGTCACTCTCCAATACTTGATGAAATAGCATATGAGAGAACGGGGCGGTGTGTCAAAATTCAGCTCAGCTCAAAAGGGAGTATTGTTAAAAAAACAAAAACAAAAGCTTAGTAAAACACAATCACATATACTTTAAGTAAACCCAAAATGGAATTACGACACAGCAGATATGAACACAAACTAACCCCTCTGATGTGGAATTGGTGCTTTAATATCTTAGATGGAGTCTCAGCTCTTAACCTGACTATTTACAATCGGACTGCTGTGCCTTTCAAACTCCTTTTTCTATACGACTCTGGTCATTTGTAAAGTCCCTGCTGCCTCTGTCTTGTTACAACTCTTCTAAGCTGACATGAAGTCTAGTAGTGCATTACCCCATTACCTGCCGGGTGTACATGCTGAGGGGCAATTGCAAGACAAACCTTGACTAGCTAGAGAAGGGACTAATGCCCCATACACACGATCAGAAATTCTGCCAGCAAAAGTCGGATGTGAGCTTTTGGTCAGATATTCCGACAGTGTGTATGCTGCATCAGACTTTTGCTGGCAGAATTCCAGCCAGCAAAAGATTGAGAGCATGTTCTCTATTTTTCGATCGGAAAAAGTTCCTATCCGAAAATGCAATCGTCTGTATGCAATTCGGACGTGCAAAAAATCACGCATGCTCGGAAACAATTCGACGCATGCTCGGAAGCATTGAACTTAATTTTCTCGGCTCGTCGTAGTGTTCTTGGCGGTCGAAAGTTCAGACAACTTTTGTGTGACCGTGTGTATGCAAGCCAAGCTTGAGCCGAAGTCCGTCGGAAAAACCATGCAAGTTTTTTCTGACGGAATTTCTGATCGTGTGTACGCGGCATTCGGGTTCAGAGAAGTGTCATCTTTGACCACAGGGACTGTTTATTTGCATAAATGAAGACAGGCTCCCAAGTGACAATGAGGTTTCTTGCAGGTGAAAGGTTGTAGAAAACTGCCATAAACTAAAGAGATAAAGACAAAATTCAGGACAGTGATTACATTAACGAAGAAAGAGAAAACCTGCGCTATCAAGCAAAAAATTATTATAACTGCAGCTGCAACAAAACCACAAATATCAACGAGGTGAAAAATTACATACAAAGAAAAAATTGTGCGCTTGCATTAGATATTTAAATCTATATTACTACATGTAGTAATATAGATTTAAATATCTAATGCAAGCGCACAATTTTTTCTTTGTATGTATTTATTACACAAATATGAGCCTCTTACTGGGTTATATTGATCCCTTATAACAGAGATCAGTAGCGCATGTTGTTAAATGATTCCAGATATTCAGCGATAGTCCACATTAGACCGCCAACCATTGTAACTCAGATGGCTCCCAAAGTAGTTATACCGGGCCAGATATCACCATAAAAAAAAAAATATAGAGATTACAGCGTTCGCAACCGTGCAAGAGTAACTCATCAAAATAGTGTACGAATGTGTCACAAAAATATTCTCTTATAGTGCTCTTAAGCTACAATTTAATACATGACATTTGCAACAGTGTACATGTTAATTCCAATTGAATATATGAACAATAATAAGAAAATAATATAATAAATTAAATAACAACATCCCAAAAAAAGTGCTCTTGTGCTCCAATCTTCTACAAAGTGCAACGTGCTCCAAATTTCCACTCTGGTGTGACGCACTCCCCTTCTGTGTCCCCACTCAGCAGATCTATTGGACCCCTAGCTTTTCAGTCTAAGGGTCAAACAAGCAGAAATCCAACAGCGGCTGATGTGAACAGGTCCATAAAAGATCTCCCCCAGCACAGCATTTTATAAATGGAAAGAAAGGGAACTAATAGTGAAGTACTGTAAAAAAAGGTGTTTATTGCGCAAACATTGATTCCTACTTACAAAACTCCAAGATCAAATAGGCATGTGTATTACGCCAGGAATACAATCAGGAACGCCGCATCCAGCATGCGTTCCACCAAAACTGGAAGTGATGTCGTATGGACTCGGCACCGGAAATTACGTCAACGCATTTTGCCCTCCCACAAGGCGTCATCAATAAATTATTATTATACAGGATTTATAAATTACCATAAACTGTATTGGGAAAAGGAACAAAGGCCACACGTAGTGTAAAACTGCTACTACAGCATTTATTTAAAATAGAGATAGGTACATACAATTTAAAATCAGATCAGCATACAATACAAACTCCACACTGGAGAAGCCTCGGCGGGCATGATGATGTCAAGCATCTCTTATGCCGCATGTTAGCACATTATGACAGACTTACCTGTCAAAGGATGCCCCCCAGTACTGCGCTGTCAGTGAAGGGGTGCTCCCATCTTCTTCTGGTCTTCCTTCCAGAATCGCGCTGTTTGGCCACTTGGATGGCTAAGCCACAAAGACATCAGTCCCACACATGCTCACGAGTGTCACTTCATCATGGCACACAGTAGGTGCCGTAAATGTACTCTGAGCTGCACATGCACAGCTGAGTGTACATTACCACTGACTGGCAGGGGGGGGGAGCATTGAAGACAAGGTCTCTTCTATCATAAAACCCTGCCTGTCCGTGTTTTTTTTATTTTATTTTATTTTTTTTTTATAATTTTGAGTTAAATACTACATTAATGGATTTGTGTTAATGAATGGGTTTAGGATTTGTAGGATTTTTTTACAGTTAGCAACCTTGTTTAACCCCTTATCAGCAACACCCATGTATGTGGCTGCACAGAGTCTTATTCTGTGCTGCTACATATATCTTGTTACATTGTGTTTGGATTGCACTCAGTCGCATGTCCCCAGCACACAGTGATGGTGTTGTCATGGACAGCTCCCAGTCGCAGAGTGACGATCGGGTGTCACGATCACAGGATCAGGAAGTTCATGTGCACTGTGAAGCAAAATGTGCACTGGTGCTTCTGGGCCTGGCTACAGGTACAAACAACATGTAATGCTCACATATGTAGTATATCCATGCACATCAGGAGTAGGAGAATTTATTTGTTTTGTTATGTTTTTCCTTCGGCATGAAGGGGTCCATACCAGATCCTTGCTAGAATGAAAGACTGCTTTTTCCATCTTTTTTTTCTGTTGCTTCCTGCAGGTGCATTTTGTTCCAGATGGGGGCACCGTGGCACAGATTGTATACAGTGATGACCAGGATCGCTCCTCGCAGCAGGTGGTGTACACGGCCGATGCCTCATCATTCACATCAGTGGACGCCTCTGAACACACCTTGGTCTATATCCACCCTGTGGATGGCTCTCAGGTAATTGCTGAAGATGTGAGAAAGGAGCACGAACATTGTAATATAACTTTTAATCAAATGATTAAAATACATTTTTGTTTGTGTTTTTTTCTTTCCAAGACTCTCTTCGCAGATCAGCCGCAGGTTGCTTACGTTCAGCAAGATGCTACTACCCAGCAGGTACCATTCCTGTATTAATGTTGCTACAACTCATGGTTTTTGAAACTTTGCTGCGTGTCACTTTTGTATATGTTTACATTTCTTATACATTATCTCGCGCAAAACCTTCACCTAACTCTAAGCAGCTCGTAATTGAAGTGAAAAAAAAATCATGTGAAAAAAAATATGGCGTGATCAATGCAGATAAATTAATCCTACCTAATGCATGAAATCATAAACTATATACCCATGCACTTATATCAACAGATGAAAAATTACATAAAAAAGTGTAAAAAGAAGTTGGGGAGTGTTCCGCACAGATGGTTATGTGTACTATAATGAGAGCTGCTGCTTCCACTGAGACGCCTACCTATATAGGGTCCGTAGGAAAAAAAATCAGGGAAAATAGTGGGCGTGACGCTGCTCTATAAATGTGTGTTTAAAGTGCTGGTGCTTGTGCATCTATGCTTTATCAGAGTACTCTATTTAATAAGCTTAAGTGAAATGCCGCAATTGATGTGGATAAATACACATTAGGTAAAGTGACAAGTGCTAAATGTATAGTGACTTTAAGCATATGTTATGACAGTCCAATTTGAACAAACAGATCCTAGTTCCATGTGTGTTGGTTAGTATAAACAGAAAAACATTTTTTACAAATAAAGTGACAAGTACTATTTGTGAACAAACCACACAATGAATAAATATATGCAAACCATCAACGATGAAATAAGCAATTAATAAAGTGACACTTAGTGAAACTTAAAAAATATATTGCAGCAATCCGGATGAATTTATGAATAATCAAGTCCTGGTATTGCTAATCAGTCCATATATGTTGAAAAGATATAAAGCAAACATTCCGAATTAAAGTGACTGGTGCCGTTTATCTGTGCTTGTAAACAGATAAAAGTGCAGGTGCTCCACTCTGTGCTCCCCTATGTTAATGCTCTCCCCTCAAGGGGGTATCACGCCTTCACAGTCAAACTGCTGTATTTTAGGACACAGATCCCCGCTGCTATATATCCTTGCTTCTTTATACAATTGGCCCCTTCATCTCAGTATATGCAGTATGTGCCCCTGACATGTTTCGCCCCACCCACTGGGACTTTATGCACATAAAAACCCCTGTTCTGCTCACTTCTCCCACCTCTGTGACCAAGCCTCGGTGGGCAAGATGAAACGTGTCAGAATGTGGCTGGAGGCCACAAACCATAATAAACATTCCTAGAGCAACAGACGGCTTGAGCACCATCTCACTTTTACACACAACAAAGTGTATCACGTAAAAAAATTGATCAACAAAGTGACCACCCCATAGCAAATTTATTGAGACAGGGCAGCTGTTCTGTGCAGAATCACGTATGTGTATGTATGTATGTGTGTGTGTATGTATGTATGTATGTATGTGTTTATATATATATATATGTGTGTGTGTGTGTGTGTATGTATATATGTGTGTATGTGTGTGTATATATATATATATATATATATATATATATATATATATATATATATATATATATATATATATATAAAATAAAATATACGTGTGTGTGTGTGTATAGAGAGATGCCATTTCTGCTGTGATTAGTCACAGCAGAAGTTGATTAGTGGGTGACGGCCAATGGATGTCCGCCAGCACCCCCGCCAATTATGAAGGAGAGAGGCTGGAAAGAGCTCTGCATATGTAAACTGCGGGGATGTGATGGATTAAAATCTATCACACCCCTTAGTGAAAGCAGCACACAGTGTACACAAAAACACTGGTTAGGCACACATTTAACCCTTTGATAACCCTAGATGTTTAACCCCTTATTTATTTTTATACTGTTTAAAAAAACATAAACATCCCTTGTAATAGAAAAAAGCATGACAGGTACTCTTAAATAAGAGATCTGGGGTCAAAAAGACCTCAGATCTCATATTTACACTAAAATGCAATATAAAAAAAAAAAAGTCATTGAAAAAAATATGTCTTTTTAAGACGTATAGGCGGAAGTGACGTTTTAACGTTGCTTCCGCCTTGCAGTGTCATGGAGACGAGTGGGCGCCATCTTCCCCTCACTCGTCTCCAGGCACAGCAAGGGGACAGACGCGATCGCCTCCGCCGCTACCGACGACTCCGGTAAGCGGAGGAGGGCACCGGATCGCGGCGGGAGCCCTCTCCCACCACCGATAAAAGTGATCTGGCGGCGAATCCGCCGCAGAGACCACTTTTATCTTGTAGCCGACCGCCGCACGAAAACGGGGATACCGGGGTTATGGCAGCTAACTGCTGCCATAACAACGATATCCGCCGCCAAAAAAGGGACGTACATTGGCGTGCGGCGGTCAGCAAGTGGTTGCAAAAAAAAAAAAGGAACAGCCTTCGGAATTCAGAGGAAAAATGCATAATATTAAATAAACGTTTTAAATTGTCATACAAATATGTATTTGAACTCAAATCTTTATTATTTTGTGCAAAAACATGGTGGGAGAGGTTCCACCAATCACAGCCTGTTTCATGCCCCTCCAACCTGCGTTTTATTGTTTGTATGTGCTTAGAATTACAGGGAGGTTATGCATCCATCAATAAACATGTCATATCCCACCTACATAGTGTAGAGCTGTTTAGTGGGCATGAAGGAGGAGGAGGGAAGGAGTGGGCTGTCATTTATTCGGAGTGTGTGTGGGATTCTATAGTCATGTGGGCAGCCCAGATAAGAAAAAGGTGGAATGAACATCTTAGAAGGGAACTAAAACTCAGTAGATGTCTACAGATGGTCTACACAATCTCAGGATGCAGCGGGGACACCGACAAGGAGGGAGGGACAGATAACAGCAGAATCAACCAAGTTTTTTGCAGCATACAGAAAATGAATCCCATAGTGACTGAGGAAAACTTTTGGTGGATCACCGTGGCGATCTGACCAGAAGTGGAAGCGACTACCTCTCAAAACCAGGTACCTGCTCCCCCCCCAAAAAAGAGTGCACGAAGCAGAAGAGTTGGGGGGAGAAGGGCATAAAGCTCCCCTTTAAGTCAGAGCTCTCTGTATCAATGCACACATCTCAATATATTGCTGAGATCCAGCACTGCATTGTGGAATGTTGGTGTGTCTGATCTGTTGCCTCAGATTTGGAGATTTGCATGAAGCTCTCAAACCATTATTTTTGGTCAAGTGGTATGTACCCAACACCTCATGACACTTGTTTTTGCTTAGTACTCTTAGTTTATATAGACTTTTTTTATTTATTTTTTTTGACAGGTGCATTTTAAGGTTAAAGTTCATGGGAAAAAGGCCGCAAAGACCTTCACTGGTTTACATCTCTATTTAGATTTTACCACATTTTCACCTTTCATTGTGTTTCCAGACAAGCCTTTTTGTGCTGCTGATGTGGAGAAGGATTAGAAACTCAGGTCAGGTTTTCAGTGCGGTGTATAACACCAGTAGCTTGAGCGCCACTCATTTTCCTGGACAGGCAGAGAGAGAATAACTTCCCAATGCAGCAAGCAAGCATTTGGAGGTCCTTCCTCCTTATCCAACCCTACTAGAACTTCATTTTATAACTGTGCACCCAGCTAACAGGCACACTGTAGCCAATGATCCCCAGAGGTAGCCCTTCTCTGTTATCCCTAGACTGCTGAAGGCGATATAAAAAGGTCTCCAAAGATCCCTCCTATCAGCAGGCAGGACGCTGATACCAGACATTGGAGAGCGATAAGCACCCCAACATTGGAGAATGGACCAAAGAACTTTATCTTATGAGAATGGAAGAATTAACACCCCATCTACATGAGTGCTGCCCACCCTTTATCACAACATGGGGTACTCTGCCCTTAGCAGGAGGAAGGCGGTTCTGATTCCCCTATATAGATCTTTAGTGGGACCTCATTTAGAATACTGTGTCCAGTTCTGGAGACCTTACAAAAAGATATTGATAAGATGGAATGAGTCCAGAGACGAGTAACAAAAATGGTGAAAGATCTGGCGGATAGTCGAGAGCGACTTCGGGAACTTAACCTAGACAGTCTGGAGGAAAGAAGGGAAAGGGGAGACATGATTGAAACCTTTAAATGCATCAAGGGAGTGAATAAGATTCAGGAGGGCAGGTTCAATATGAAACCAAAATCAAGAACACCAGGGACATGACCTCAAACTAACTGGAGGAAAGTTCAAAACTAGTTTTAGAAAGGGTAGTTAATGGTTGGAATAAACTTCCAGCGGAGGTAGTACGACAGTCAACAGTAAATGGCTTTAAACATGCTTGGGACAAACATAGATCTATACTCAGACAAAAAAAGTTAACCAAAAAAACCCCAAAAAGGAAGAAAAAAAAACAGGCAGACTTGATTGACTCCTCCTCCTCTGCCTTTTTTTGCCATCCTTTTTTATGTTATCCAACCCTTCCTATAACCCCTACATATCACACAATACTAAATACGCTGTTGGGCTTAACCCAACTGGACCCCCCTGCTCTTTTTACCCTCCCTCTCCTTTTCTGTCCCCCCATAGTCCACGCACAGTGGTAGAGATAGAACGACCCCCAAGTGCATTAAACACTTTGCCCCCCTCTATATGGGGCAGTATACTGCCTGCTCATCCCTAATATATTTAATATGTAAATGTGTGGATTGCAAATTGCATCTCAGGATGCAGCGGGGACACCGACAAGGAGGGAGGGACACTATATTTTTGGAGGGGAGGAGTCTGGTCCTCGCTCTTGTGCATTTTTTTTTTTATTTATATTGAAAAATAAATAATAAAATGTAATATTTTAAAAGAACTATCAGGGATTCCAAGTAGGGAGGTGGAAGAAGTATATAAGAACTGGATACAGCTGCTCCTTAAAGTGGGGTTCCACCCAAAAAACAAAAATACCTGGAAAAATTCTAAAAAAAAAAACAAAAACACATTTGGATATTTTTTTTTTCACTTACCTCTAAATGCCTGTTGCTAGGTGGTCCCTCGTAGTCTGCTGTTCCTTTGCCTGGGCTGGTGACATCACTTCCCCCTCGGCACAGGAAGGGCTCCGCTCTGCTCCCTCCCTCCTGTCAATCATCTGGGACCCATTACAGGTCCCAGGTGATTGAGCGGCCAATCACGGCGCTCGGCGCCGCTCGCGCATGCGCAGTGGGTGCCAAGCTGTGAAGCCACAGCCCGGCGCCCACAGTTGAAATGCTGGCGCCGACGAGCGGATGGGGGGGACTAGCGGGGCTTCGATCCCCCGCATCGCTGGACCCAGGGACAGGTAAGTGTCCAATTAAAAGTCAGCAGCTGCAGTATTTGTAGCTGCTGACTTTTAATTTTTTTTTGACGGCCCCCCAGGGTGGAACTCCTCTTTAAGCATGTGGTGTTCTTATTCCCCCCCCCCCCCCCCAAAGTCTTACTTCATCATGCTGGGCTTTCTGGTCACTGAGAAGGAAGTGAGGTCATATACGGTCTTGAGGCTCCTTCAGTGTATGAAGACTTTGACATTTTGGGGGAAGTGTAGAGTTCAGTAATTCTTGGCACAGTGGAGTACATAGTGGCAGGAAAAGTTCCCCTTTCCCCAGTATAGGGTAGTTGGGCTCCAGCAGAGCGCTGTATTGTGGCCATAGACCTGTGCCTAACTGAATAAGCCTACCTGTGTTATGAGACTGATCACCTCTCATGTTGTTGTCTTTTTTGTTCCAGGTGACTGTGTTGCTTCCCGCTTCCCAGAGCATGAATACCGCTAACCTGGCAGTTCTCAGCAGCGTCCCAGAGTCTGCCCAAGCCATGTCGTTGGAGCCCATGTCACAGGTAAGCCTACGCATTGTGTAGGTTAGCAGGAGGTTTACATACATTTCTGAATAGAGTTGATAAGTGATAGGACTCCAGGTAAAAAGAAGAACTACATTCTGGAAGCTATCTATAAAAAAAAATATGGCAGGCAAAGCCCTACTATGCCCTGTGCTGCCCCATGTCCCTGTGTGAAGGTGGCTATCTTGGTAGAAGAGCAGTAATTTACTTTCTTATGTCATAACTGCACCCATGAGGACTAGTGAAGTAATGAAGGGAGGTGGAGGAAGCACAGTTCTACAGAATGGATGAAGCAGAGAGATCCCTGCACTGCAGGTTCTTGGGTACAAATACCTCTCCAGCAAGGAGAACCATGAGCAGCATAGTAGTGACAGCCACAAATCTGTTGAGACTAGCACTCATAGGCAGCAGTGCATTAGATGAACTCGCACTGCAGATATACAGACGAGAGAATGAGAATACAGACGAATTTCTGAAAAAAAGTCGATTTTTCAGAGCACATTCTTAACGAAGTAGGAGTCCTGCGTGACCTGAATCTTTGCACTATCTACACTGTGATGTGATGTTTTCAATAATAATAAACATGGACTTTAAAGATCTATGATGTGCTGGCAATATGTTTCTCCAGTGTTTCATACAGGTTGACCAGTCAGCAGTTGCTACAGCACCCTTTAAAGGGGACCTTCCCCCATACCCATGAAAATTACTCCCCATATGCCAGTTACTTTTGATACTTGGTTATCCAGGATAAACACATTTATAAGCCCAGCGACTCCTGCTTTGTCCTTTTCTCTCCCACTGCTCCTGCACTGCATATCCCGTACGAGCTGTGGGTGGCCGCTGCGCGTCCCATTGGAGCAATGTATGGCCCTGTTGGTAGCTTCCTGTCTGACATCTTTCTATCTAAAAATCAAAGGGCCCTGGGGGAAAATTGTCAGCCAAGCAGTGGCTGCATCTAATCGGATGCATTCACTGTTTGGTGCCAGCTGTCAAAGTACAATAGCCAGTGGCAGGAGATTCCCCTGATTTGCTTGAATAGAGGCATTGATTAAATTCTCTTGTAGAGCCCATGCGACTTGGCAAGAAAAATCTTAAAGTGTACAGCCAGCTTACCTCTTTTAGCTGAACACCAGGTTGTTAATTTGTATGTAGAGTTCAGTAGTTAGAGACTTGGGCCCAAATTCCTGGTGCCGAGCTGCCTGACTATTTCCCGGAACAGAATACAATGAATCCTGTGGTCCCTGCTGAGGGATGAGCTCAAGTGAGTTCAAATACTAATCCGACCCCGCCTCAGCTATATCGCTAGGAAGCTGTCACTGCGGACCGCCAATCATTAGCCAAGGGCATGTTTACGTGTGTGGCGTGGAATGCCTTAGCTGCTAATTATTGGCAATCTGCAGTGACCGCTTCCCTGTGTATACATGCCCCTTGCTTGTGGGGTGGAAAATGCCTTGGCTGCTTGTGATTGGCGGTTTGTGGTGACAGCTTCCTGGCAGGATAGATCAAGTGGGTTTGGCATAATATCTGAACATGTCCGAGCTCATCCCAGTAGCTGAGAAGCCCCATCTCTAGACCTCCTGTGTGGGGACAGGAGTTCACTGATCAGTCATGCAGATCAGCTGACCGATTTACACACTGAGTAGTTTTTATTTTAACATCTGTTTACTCGAGGCAGCTGGTTCTGCTTTAGGACTGATGCAGTGTGGGAGCCGCAGCGATTCCTATGCGCTTCCCACAGCGCATCAGAATTCGCAGTCAGTTCACACTGTGCTCTGCAAAACACTGCGGATGTCAATATAAAGTTAATGACACCCCCAAATCGGTTCGCAGTGCGAACTGTTGAATCGGATCGCATGTGTCTGGATATAAAAAGTCTACACACCCCTGTTAAAATGTCAGGTTTCTGTGATGTAAAAAAATGAGACAAATATAAATAATTTCAGAACTTTTTCCACCTTTTTAATGTGACCTATAAACTGTACAACTCAATGGAAAAACAAACTGAAATCTTTTAGGCAAGTAAAAATAAAAAAATAAAATAATGTGGTTGCATGAGTGTGCACACCCTCTTATAACTGTGGATGTAGCTGTGTTCAGAATTAGGCAATCACATTAAAACTTGTGTTTTCATTTAAAGTGCCTCTGATTAACCCCAAATAAAGTTCAGCTGTTCTAGTAGGTCTTTCCTGACGTTTTTCTAGTCGCACCCTACAGCAAAAGCTATGGTCCCCAGAGAGCTTCCAAAGCATCAGAGGGATCTCGTTGTTAAAAGGCATCAGTCAGGAGAAAGGTACAAAAGAATTTACAAGAACACAGTGAAGACAGTCATCACCAAGTGGAGAACATATGGCACAACAGTGACATTACCAAGAACTGGACGTCCCTCCAAAATTGATGAAAAGACGAGATGAAAACTGGTCAGGGAGGCTGCCAAGAGGCCTACAGCAACATTAAAGGAGCTGCAGGAATATCTGGCAAGTACTGGCTTTGTGGTACATGTGACCACATTCTCCCGTGTTCTTCATATGTCTGGGCTATGGGGTAGAGAGGCAAGATGGAAGCCTTTTCTTACGAAGAAAAATATCCAAGCCCGGATAAATTTAGCAAAAACACATATGAAGTCTCCCAAAACCATGTGGGAAAATGTTATGTTCTGATGAAACCAAGGTTGAACTTTTTGGCTATAATTCCAAAAGATATGTTTGGCGCAAAAACACCACCAAAAGAACACCATACCCACAGTGAAGCATGGTGGTGGTAGCATCATGCTTTGGGGCTATTTTTCTTCAGCTTGAACAGGGGCCTTAGTCAAGGTAGAGGGAATTATGAACAGTTCCAAATACCAGTCAATATTGGCACAAACCCTTCAGGCTTCTGCTAGAAAGCTGAACATGAAGAGGAACTTCATCTTTCAGCATGACAACGACCCGGAGCATACATCCAAATCAACAAAGGAATGGCTTCACCAGAAGAAGATAAAAGTTTTGGAATGGCCCAGCCAGAGCCCAGACCTGAATCCGATTGAAAATCTGTGGGGTGATCTGAAGAGGGCTGTGCATAGGAGATGCCCTCGCAATCTGACAGATTTGGAGTGTTTTTGCAAAGAAGAATGGGTGAATAGCCAATTCCAGATGTGCCATGCTGCTAGACTCATACCCAAAAAGACTGAGTGCTGTAATAACATCAAAAGGTGCTTCAACAAAGTATTTAAGGGTGTGCACACTTATGCAACCATACTATTTTATTTTTTTATTTTTACTTCCCTCCACCTAAAAGATTTCAGTTTGTTGTTCAACTGAGTTGTCCGGTTTATAGGTCACATTAAACCGGAGTTCCACCCAAGAATGGAACTTCCGCTTTAAGGGAAGGTGACCCCCTGACATTCCACATTTGGCATGTAATTTTTTTTGAGGGGGGGCAGTGGAAACCCTCTCTTTTTTAGAGGGTTCCAGCTCTCACTTCCTCCCGGGGCACCACGGCGCTGGAAGTAAGTTGACCTCTCCCCCCTCCCTCTCGGCAATCATCTGGGACCCATCACAGGTCCCAGATGATTGCCTGGCTGTGAAGCCCCAGCCAGGCGCCCACAGTGACAATGCCAGCACCGCAGAGAGGGAGGGGGAGATGAGCGGGGCTTTGTTCCCCCCGCATCCCTGGACCCTGGGACAGGTGTCCGATTATTAAGTCAGCAGCTGCAGCATTTTAATTTTTTTTTTTTTTTTCTCAGAACTCCGCTTTTAAAGGTGGAAAAAGTTCTGAAATTATTTATCTTTGTGTCATTTTTTTATATCACAGAAACCTGACATTTTATCAGGGGTGTATAGACTTTTTATATCTACTGTATGTCACCATAGGCATTTAAATCCCAGGATTGATTTATTTTTTTCGGAGCTGTGGATGCAGATATCTATAATGGGCAATGTTTTTATTACCTTGTTACATATGATGTAAATCAGTACAGCCTGCAGCCGATAAGCTGCTTATGACGTTGGTACAGCAAGGGCTCACTGCCTGGGTTTGCTGCAAATTTTAGTTGCGTATTATGTGAATTATACAGCCTACCACTATGCACCTTCTTCTAATGAACTGCCATTGTCGCAAACACCAGAAGGGCTCACCGCCTGCATCCGGTGCAGTTAATTTACATATATTAGAATTATACAGCATGTAGTCTCTGCACCTTTTTCCATTGTTGCAAATACAGAAAAGACTCGGTGCTCACCAGTGCAGATTTTAGCGGCGGCTCACAATTCTGTAGTGCTGAAAGATTAATGGGCGCTCAGGAGGTGTGACGATTGAATGGATAAAAGAACAGTACACAAGTTTCTCCTCAGGGGGCAGCAGCAGCTTATGAATTAATCATCTTTCCAATCATCCCACGCTTCACTTGGAGGCCAGGCAGCCTCGTTTTAAAGGCACGGCGCTCTTGTTATTTCTTTTTTAATCAGACAAAAGCTTTAAATGTTGTACCAGCTGTGCCAAGTCTAACCCTTCAGCTGAAGGGGCATGTAAGGTCAGCCGACTCTCTGCAGGCTAACTGTTTTACAACTAGCTGAAGAAACCAGGCCTATGTGCTGCAAAGGAATAAAAGAAACACATACACATTTTTATGGTTTTTCTTTACTTTCTTTACATGACAAATATTCTGTATTTGTCAGGTAAATGCAGAATATTGCAAATTTATATTTAGTATTTTCATAGGTATTCAGCAGGTGTAACATTGTTCTTTTCACATATTAAAGAAGAATTCCAGCTGTGGATATTTTATACATAGTTACAATGGTCCATACCTGACCAATGCCCTAGAAGCTGGAAATCATTAAGGTAGCTTCCCCTGCTCCAGTGATCTCCACTTGCTTGTGGGTCCCGCACCTAGCGGCTGCCCTGCTGCATTCTGAAGACGGGAGGTTGGCTGCACAACATGAATGACTGCAGAGCATTCTCTGATTGGACATGCTGGAGAGGCGAGGCGGTGATGTCACGCTTTCCACCTCTTCCAATCAGAGAATGCTTTGCCGAGTGGCCAGTCTCCTGTGTTCATAAAGGAGCAGGGCACCTGCTAGGTGCAGGACCTGGAAGCAGGTGGAGATCACTGGAGTAGTCGTGTCTGCATCTGTGACTTCAGCTTCCAATGGCATTGGCCAGGTATGGTATATACATGGTTACATAGGTCCAAGCTGGACCAATGTAACTATATGTATTAAATATCCATACCTGAAATTAATCTTTTATGGACCACAGCTGTGATTTTTTTTTTTTTTTTTAAACAGGTCACAGAATATATGCAGCGCCTGCCAAATAAATAAATTGTGTGTTGGTATAGAGGGTCATATAGTGGAAATCAAGTGTTTGTGGATCAGGCTGCAGTGTACTGGAGGCACAGAGAGATCCATCCATCCTGGGGATTGTAATGCATGCGTTTTCTGCCTCCTATTTGGAAGGTTGAAGCTCTGGAATACTTAACTCTGGGTGATGGCTGTCTCATTTCCACTATTTGCGGATTTTTTTACTCTTTACAGATTGATGGGTGATTTGTTGCACTTTAAAGAACTGATTTATGAACGTTTTTCATATTTATGACACTTAATTTATAGCACATTAATTTTTTTAGTTTTTATTAGGCACTTCTATATTAAGTTTATGCATTGCATAACTTATTTCTTTGGTAGGCTTTGCATATATTCTGTGATCTGTTTGGAATTGACATATATTGGTTTCTTGCTTGCTGCCCCCATATTTTTTCCATTAGCGCAGTCTATATTTATTTATTTTAGTTAAAATATTTTATTTTGGCAATTGTTTGATTAGTGCAAAGAAGTTCAGAGCGGTCCTGTGTCCTCTGTACACTTCCTGTGTTATCTCAAGGAGTCTTATTCGCCTTCCTAGTTCTCATCTTCCTACTACAGGTTAACAAGCCTTTACGTTGTGCAAAGATTAAAGCCTGGAACACACCACTAGTTTTTTTTTTTTTTTTTTTTTTTCGTTCATCCCGGCGGGTTGAACAAAAAAACCAGACAGCTCTGGTCAGAGCAGCTGTAATAAAGATCCGACGTCAGTGCAGCGATCTCTCCTGCTGTTCTTTTGTGTTCTTTCTGACCCCTCCCCCCCCCCCAGTCAGCACTCTCAGCCATTGGCTGAGAGGGCTGAACCAGAGTCGGTCGGCTTCTCGCTTTCCAGCATGCTCGGCCAAAGAGCCGGCTTCTCTTGGACTGTCTGCTGCCATACACACAGGCCGAATGTTGGCCAATTTTTACAGATTTTCAATCCGATCTGGGCTGGTCAGGTGATTCTGCAGCTCTTGGTAGGGGAACACTCAACGGCTGAAGGCAACGTGCTTGACGTCCCCTATAGACTCCAATGGCATCGCCGGTGCTCCCTCCTCTCTCCTCTCCCCTGAAGTAGCTGCTTACTGACACAGAAGAGCTGAAGCTGTAAGATCACCTGACCAGACTGGACTGGATTCAAAATAAGTGAGTACCTAGATCTCTTTTTATACAAATTTAGGTAGGAGGAGGAGGAGGAAGGGAACATTTTCAAAGCGGATCTTCACCCTCGTATTTAAGTTCCCTCCTCTCCACCCCTTCCCCCCCCCCCCCCCCCTTCCCTTACATGAGGAGTGCACTATTATTTTTCTGTTTGTTGTTCATTTCCTTTTTTTTCAATTCAGCCCCGCCCCCTGCATGTCATGCCTAGGCGAATGACGTGCACTACCCTCCCTTTTGCCTCCTGAGATATGCACAACACGTATCCCAGGACTCATTGTGCTCCATTGAGAAAGGAGGAGCAGGGTGGGGCTAGCGGCACATCATCACAAAGCCTGCTGGCTGAACCCAGAAGAGCCAACAAGCCTCTCGATGATGTCATATAAGAAGATGGTGGCTCGGGACGGAGCAGTGCAGATTTCTGAAAGGATTCTGCATGACATCGCTGGATCCACTAGACAGCTGAGTATCTGAAAGGTTCATCTTACAAAATTTTTCATGATACCATCAAGGTAGGCAAGGGTTTGGATAAAAAACCCTGGGCCCTGTTACCTGGGTATTTGTTCAAATCCACCCCACTGGTAGTCTATTGTAGGGGAGGGGGTGGAGCAAAGTCAGTCATTGGCCACTGATAGTAAAAGCAGTATTTCTAGTAAAGTGTATGTGTAATCCATTTTGTTTTCATTTGCGGTAATATTCAGGCATCGTTATCGGTGCACGATGGCAGCTTACCTCCTGTGGAGGGTGTGGAGAGCACAACAAACATGACTACGCTGGAAGGTCCGAACACCAACTTGCAGGCCAAGGATGATGAGGATGACGAGGATGATGATGATGATGATGATGATGACGATGACGACGATGATGATGAGGAAGAGGATGAAGATGAAGAAGGGGAGGACTCTGATGCGGATGAATGGGAACCTGACCCACCACGGCCATTTGATCCCAATGATCTGTGTGAGTTTATCTTACATCCAATGATGTGTGTTGATGGGTTTCTGTTTTGTGTTTTGTTTTAATGTCAAGTTTAAATCTTCCTTTTCACCATTGTTACTTTTAAGGACTGGAAAACCGCATTTATATTTCATCATTTGCAAAGATATGTGTTTCACTCATCAATGTCCTCACTGTCCACACTGTTTATAAACCCCGATACTTCTGAGCTCACCTCCCACTAGATTACCATCAGCACTATGTGGGAAGAGGAGAGGCTGTGTGGGAAGAGGAGAGGCCTACCGTAAGACATTGGCAAAAAAATGACAGTAGCAGGTGTCACAGAGGACAGCCAATATCATACAAGCTGATGTGAGATGAGGTTTGAAGCAGTCTGTTCTTTGAGTGTGCTTCTGCTGTGTTAATGCTAGTTAACTTCAGCAGGATGCACTAGTTCAATTTGCTTTAAAGTCGTTATTTAACTTTCTTTCGCTCCCATGTTTTTCTGTTTGTCTACTGGGGTGGCCTTAAAGTAAACCTGTTGCATTGCAAAGCAAATACAATTCACAGAAGATGGTCAGAAACTGCGAACATGTTACAGGAGATGGTCAGAGACTGCAGACGTTGTACAGAAGATGGTCAGAGACTGCAGACATGATACTGGATATGGTTGGAGACTGCAGACGTATGATGCAGGAGAACGGTCAGAGAATGCAGACGTATGATGCAGGAGAACGGTCGGAGACTGCAGACGTATGATGCAGGAGAACAGTCGGAGACTGCAGACGTATGATGCAGGGGAACGGTCGGAGACTGCAGACGTATGATGCAGGAGAACGGTCGGAGACTGCAGACGTATGATGCAGGGGAACGGTCGGAGACTGCAGACGTATGATGCAGGAGAACGGTCGGAGACTGCAGACGTATGATGCAGGAGAACGGTCGGAGACTGCAGACGTATGATGCAGGAGAACGGTCGGAGACTGCAGACGTATGATGCAGGAGAACGGTCGGAGACTGCAGACGTATGGTGCAGGAGAACGGTCGGAGACTGCAGACGTATGGTGCAGGAGAACGGTCGGAGACTGCAGACGTATGGTGCAGGAGAACGGTCGGAGACTGCAGACGTATGGTGCAGGAGAACGGTCGGAGACTGCAGACGTATGGTGCAGGAGAACGGTCGGAGACTGCAGACGTATGGTGCAGGAGAACGGTCGGAGACTGCAGACGTATGGTGCAGGAGAACGGTCGGAGACTGCAGACGTATGGTGCAGGAGAACGGTCGGAGACTGCAGACGTATGGTGCAGGAGAACGGTCGGAGACTGCAGACGTATGGTGCAGGAGAACGGTCGGAGACTGCAGACGTATGGTGCAGGAGAACGGTCGGAGACTGCAGACGTATGGTGCAGGAGAACGGTCGGAGACTGCAGACGTATGGTGCAGGAGAACGGTCGGAGACTGCAGACGTATGGTGCAGGAGAACGGTCGGAGACTGCAGACGTATGGTGCAGGAGAACGGTCGGAGACTGCAGACGTATGGTGCAGGAGAACGGTCGGAGACTGCAGACGTATGGTGCAGGAGAACGGTCGGAGACTGCAGACGTATGGTGCAGGAATACCTCCCAACATTTTGAGATGGGAATGAGGGAAACCTACTAGCAAACGTATGTAGTCATAAGACACGCCCCCTGCCACACCCCCTTAAAGGAGAATTAACCAAAAAAAAGGTTACTTGATCCACAAGGGCTTTATTTTTACCACTACTATTCCTTTACGTTGGCTTTTAAAATTTAAAAATGCAGCACTTTAGAATTTGGATGAAAGGTTTAGCACTGGGAAACACTTTTTGAAAGATAAAAAGTGCATTTTATATACAACTATATAGATCAGACCAAAATGAGGGACAAATGAGGGGGAAAGAGGGACAGAGGGACATTGCTCCAAATCAGGGACAGTCCCTCGAAATCAGGGACAGTTGGGAGCTATGGGTGCAGGAGAACGGTCGGAGACTGCAGACGTATGGTGCAGGAGAACGGTCGGAATTCTAAAGGTGCGCTTGGAGACCTTTCCTTTGCTCCCCTGCCATTCCATTTGTCTACAGAAGCCAAAAAAAATCCAGTACTTTGCTTATTGAGGAACATGTGCCTAACACTACATGACAGTGCTGAGCCATTCATTGCTTTACAGGGAGGCCTTAGCATTGGGAAAGTACAACTCTGGCAACTTGTAGCTTACTCAGGGCTTTCTTTTTTCTCCCTGTGGCTAGATAGAATAGCTCGGAGCTAAGGGAAGGTGAGTATATTCTTCTGGGAAGGGCTACTGTAAAGCAAACTTGTTGCATTTTTCTGCGTGGGCAAACCACAGATTCACATTAAAACAAGGAAGAATAAGGTTTTATTTGGATCCTCCAGTCAGCATTAAGATGCATTTTGCATATAATACAGAGAGCAGATTTGTGTTGTACTGACTGTTAATACAATCTATGCCTATCACAGTGGTGTGTGGAGTCTTCATTCCATGTCTTCCTCAGGTGGGTTGTCTGCACTCCGGGGAACTGGAAGGGATTAGCACAAGTTAGAGATATATTTGATGATTATAAGATGCTTATTCTTTAGGGACTTCAGCCTAATGCATTCCCCCTTCAGCCTGCCTTCTAGGTGATCAGAGCCTCCAGATCTTCTTGTAGCTGCCCCAGGGAGTGAATGTTGCTAGGAGACTACAAGATCTAATGCCTTAGAAAATAGTAAATTATAAAGCAGTTTAGATCAGTGTTGGGCAACCTGTTTTATTGGGAGGGGGGTGGAAGAGGTATCAGAAATGGGCACAGATAAACCAGAGGGTCTCGTGTTGACTATATATATAAAAAAAAACAAAAAAAATTATGTATAAAAAGTACAAAGATATAAAACAAGAACATTGCTTGCAATCAACATTATATTGTTTGATGGCTTTTGTCTGCAATCTAATACTGTACATTGGTTGCTTGGACAAACTAGGAGCGCAGATGGAGAGAGCGCACGCAGGTGCGATGTGTAGTGTGTTTTATTGAGCTGGGACCAATGTAACAAACGTGGGTCAAAGTTCCATCAACTAACAAAATAAAAAATCCATGGGCTGTACAAACTCCAAGCAATGATTTCACTCATCAGGGTAGCACCACACATCCCAGCAGTCCAGATAGCGGCACACAGCCAATGCAGAACTACAAGTCCAAGCGGTCACAGTGTCCAACTAGTAGCACGCAGCCAGCCAAAAAAAATTAAATGGTATTTAGATATATTTTTATACGATAATGCCAGTTATCTATAACCAAATTTATGAGCCATTCAGCACTGTAGCAATGAGAGTTGGTTGTAATGTGCAGAGTTAACTTTGGAAAGTGATTCACAGGTACAAACAGTCCACCTGCTCAGCATTTGTCCAATGATCCCGCCAAGCAGGGTGGATAGCTCATCCATGTCCGCTGCGCTTATGCCAAGCAGACACAGCCCGCTCTCTTCTCTCCCATCCAATCTGATCCGCCAGACGGATTGGGAATGGATCCCCATCTGTCTGTTTTTAACGGATGAGATCAGATCTGATGTTGGTGGGTGTAAACAGACACATGTCCGCTCCATAGAGGAGACTGGAGGGTCGGATCAGGTTCGCTTGAAAAACTGACCCGATGGGCCTGCTAGTGTGACACAGACACATGGACTAGATGTTTGTTTAATGTTGGTTTCATAGACGCTGCTGATTTTACTTTAACCTATTTACTGCCACCACTGTAGAAACTACAGCCTTGGCTTTGTTTTTTGTTTTTTTACATACTTCACACACCCCCATTACTTCCAGTGCACCCCCACCATGTTTCCTGGACTCTGTGTGTCCATCGGTGGGCCTGGGACAAGCATGGCAGGCGCCGCCGGTTAGAGGGGAGGGAGATCCGTGAACGTCCATTCCCTGATCTCCCTTTCCTGATACTGACTCTAGAAGTGACATGTAAAACGTCACTTTCAGGTCCTGGTGTCACTTTCCCTTGCTGGGAAAGAATCTACTGTAATGGAGTGTAATTCATTGGAGGGCAGTTCACCCAAAAAAAAATCACCACATATATGATGGGGAAATAATGTACAGTAAAAAAGAATTACACCCAGGCACTTACAATAACTAAACTGATGACCTGTATGGGTTTGGTATGGGAGAAGTTCAGGGTTTAAAAAGAAAAAACATTTCTACTCCACCTAGGTGGATGCAGCATCGATCTGATGCTGCATCTGTCCCCCTGCCACCTCTCTAGTGAGAACTGAGCGATCAAACACCGATGATCACTCAGTTCTCCCCCTCCACTCTGAGCAGAGAGCCATGACTGTCGGTCAGCTGTTCTCTGCTCTCTCCTCCAGCACTCACTGGAGCGCCGGGCTGTGGAGGGGGCAGGAGGGGCTGGCTCAGGCTCTCGGTGGATCAGCAACCATATGGTTAGGATCTTTTCAAAGCCCAGACCGGCTCTGTGACATCAGCCGACAGTGGGCTTCAGCTCACTGTCAGCTGAAAACGGATCACAGGATTGCCGAACGAGCTGCACTCCTGTGAGCCATAAAGAAATATGGCCAAAAAAGCTTTGGCCATACTTCTCCTTTAAGCATTTCCTATATATAAGGCACTGAAGTTTGTTGCCATTTCACAGGCACACGCAATTTTAAGGTTTGACATGTTTGGTATTTATTAATTTGGAGCAACCTCATCTTTTACATTTCACAAAAAAATTGTGTAATTTATTGCATTTTTGCACCCTAAATTTACCTCTAGTTTTCACTGAAGTTTTGTATTTCCTAAATCATTTTGTGTGACATAAAAAATTGGAACTACCACTTTTTTATTCTCTAGGATGTCCGCTTTCAAAAAATATATAATGCCTTGGGGCTGGAGGGGCGGGTGGGGTCATGTAGTCTTCAGGCCTAAAATTATTTTGTAAACATGTTAAAATTTTTTTTTTAAAAAAAACAGGAAACCGGCTCTGGCAGCGAAAGGGTTATAATCTACGAATACTGACCTGTGTCAGAGTTGTAATTCATTTATTTCTAACTGACAACGATAACGATTCTTACGAACATGAGTTAATGTATGTGTTTTTATATATGAAATTATAATAGGGGGCAACACAGTGGCTAGGTGGTTAGCACTTCCGCTGTTTGAATCCCAGTCCGTTTTGTATTCCAACCACAGCACTACCTGCATGGAGTTTGCATTTTCTCCCTGTGCCTGTGTGGGTTTCCTCCGGGTACTCAGGTTTCCTCCCACGCTCCAAAGACATGCTAGCAGGTTAATTGGATCTTGTCTCAGTTGGCCCTAATATGAATGTGAGTTAGAGACCTTAGATTGTAAGCTCCTTGAGGGCAGGGACAGATGTGAATGTATAATGCATATGTGAACAAATAAAAATAAATAATAACCGCGCACTGGTGCGATCCCAGCTAGAAAATAAAAATCAGCTGCAAACACATAAAAGATGATATCCCTTCTAATAAATATAAATAAAGCATTAAAATGTTGCAATTAACTAAAAAAAATTCAACAAATAAGTAATAAGTGGAAATTAATCCATATGCCACACATGTATAAAAAAAAATAATCAAATTCCACAAAAAAGTCCAATGTAAGGGGCCAATGAGACCCTGATAAAGTGCTTATTCATAAGTTTCAAAGTTAGAGAAGGGTGCTTCATTACCAACTTTCCATGATCCCCTTTATTCAAAAGAAGTCATGTAATGCTTTTGTAGTCACTTTGAATAGCCAGTTCACTTCCCCAGAGCGCCTCTCTCATCACCTGTGATTCCGCCAATGGACCAAATATACCAAGGCTCCGAAAAAAGGCCATCGTGCAAGGTAAACGGAAAGATGCCACTCCATAGTGTAATAAAAACTTTAAAGATTTATTAAGTAAGGATATACTCTCACATTGACATAAAACAAATGCGCATATAATTAAAAGTCACCGGCATGGACGTTCACTTCCTGGAACGCAATGATGTCAGCAAAAGGCTCCGCCTCTGGAGGCAGTAATGCACACTGCCAGTTATCTAAAACAGAATATAGGAGCCATTCAGCACTGCAGCGATGAGAGTTGGTTGAGACGGGCAGAGTTGGCTTAGGATAGTGATTTACAGGTGTGCAGAACCTGAAGAATATAAGGGAAATGATCTCAACATGGTTTGCTGAAAGCTGCCTTAAACAGGGTCTCATTGAGCAAAATGCTTACCCTCTAACTGCAAAAAGATGATGGCCTGTGTATAGAACTTTGTGTTGGATGTCTGACAGATAAAGTATGACCAATGTATAACCTCAAACAGAATCGGTTACTTACAGGGTTCTTTTTTCTGTCTTGCAGGGTGTGAAGAGTGCAATAACGCCCATCCATCAGTGTGCCCGAAACACGGGGCCCTCCATCCCATTCCGAACCGTCCTGTATTGACCCGAGCTCGAGCCAGTTTGCCGTTAGTCTTGTACATTGATCGCTTCCTTGGAGGGGTGTATTCCAAGAGACGTATTCCCAAACGCACCCAATTTGGACCTTTGGAAGGACCTTTAGTTAAAAAATCTGAGCTGAAGGATGGCTACATCCATCTGAAGGTTTGTGAGGGTGACTTTTTTTTTTTTTTTTTCCCTGAAGATGAGGAAGGGCCAGTTAGAATCAGGAGATGACTAAAGATTGTAGAATTTAAAGAGGGAGGGAAAGAAGTGATGTAGCAGGGAAAGACCATGACTTATGGCTCGTACACACGATCAGAAAATCGTATGAAAAATACCACTTTCCAAGAGATCGTACGATAAGCGATCATGACCATTCACGCCAAATTATCCAATGGGACAGGTACAAACATTTTTCTCATATGATGCCAGATCGTACGATTTTCGTTTTAATCAATACAGTTGTCAAATACAATACCAATACATTACAACACATTACATTACTTCCATTTTCTTTTTTTTTCTGGCGTACGAGAATTTTCGTAACTCTTCAATTTCGATATGAGATTAGCATGCAAAAAAGGAAACGGACGATCATTTGTCCGATAATCTCATCGTACGTACTAGGCATTGGGTGACGTTAATAAAGGTGGAGATGCAGGGAACAATAGGAGGCTATTTATCAAGCAAATAAGTGACAAAATTAGATGCATGTCTGGCTGCCACTCAATTAGCAAAGTCTATGTGACACTTGTTTTTACAACCTCTGTGCCTGCACTCCTCGGCTGCTAAATGTGACAAATTTAGCACTGAAGATGAGTATTGAGATCTTCACTTTTAAAGCGGCTCTAAAGGCATAAGAATTTTACCTCAGCTCCTTCTAAATACCAACCTCTCTCTGTCTCTCTCTGTCCTTACAGGAGGAGCAGGGAGGAGCAGGAGACATTGGCTTCTCCTGCTGTCAATCACAGCAAGTGAGTAGGTAGTGGGGTTGGCCCAAGCAGCGCTGTGTGTGTGTCTTTGGGCACACATAGCCTGCCTCGGGAATGAGCCCACACATCTGCCCCCCATAGCAAGTGGCTTACTATGAGGGCATTCGGAAGGGAGGAGGAATCGAGTGCGCCAGCGGGAGACCCCAGAAGAGGAGAAAAGGGACTGCTCTGTGCGATACCATGACACAGAGCAGGTAAGTATAACATGTTTATTATTTTAGGGGGAAAAAAATCCCATTGAGAAAGTGGGGTGCTACTTAGAGCAGCAGAGGGGATAAATCAAGCTGCAAAATTATCTGTCTCATTACTTCTGGGTAGTACAACCTGTTACGAGACAGAGTTGATAAATGTTCCCCATAGTGATGGTGGTTGGTAGCATGCTTTGCAAAACAGTAAAGGTGGTGGGTGGAAGATTCTGGAATTTAGTAGTGGTTGTAGTGGGTAGAAGGTCTAGGAAAGAATAGTGAAGGTGGTGGATAATACTCATGGCGGTGAGTGGAATACCTTGAAAATAGTGATGTTGATGGGCGGAAGGCACTGGGAATATAAGTGACAGTGTCGGTTAGAAGGCCTTGGGAATCATCTTCATGGTGGTGGGTAGTAGGTGTTGTGAATAATCGTGATGTGGTGGTTAGAACGTTCTAGGAATACTAGTGATGGTGGTGGGTAGTAGGTGTTGGGAATAATTGATGTGGTGGGTAGAAGTCCTTGGGAATACTAGTGATGGTGGTGGGTAGAAGTCCTTGGGAATAGTTGTGATGGTGGTTAGAAGGTTCTAGGAATACTAGTGATAGTGGTAGGTAGAAGGCCTTGGGAAGCTTAACTGAGTACTTTAATTAGTGGATAGAGAATTGCTTGATCTGAGGACTGCTTCTTTCAGGGAGTGAGCTGGGTGGCGTTTGGGAAGAATGGACAGTGGCTTTTGGGAAGCAAAATTTGGAAGGTCAGCAAGAGTTTGGGAAGAAAGGAATAGATGACTGTAATATATATTGAAGTGATGGTTTTCATTGATGGCTTTTGGGGATTAATATAGTGTATCTAAGGCCATTTTTTGGATAGAGTGGCGGGAGGCGAAATCCTCTGTTGGTTTTGCTTGCTTTCTATGTCCCTGTTAAGTCTCAGGACTCATATTTGTCCTGATGACCACCGTCCCTGGGACTGAAAGTGAAATAAAATGAAACATTTTTAATTGTCACCAGAACAGAAAGGGGAAACTTCCAATGGGGACGCCTGTTCTGGTGATGACTGTGTTAGAAGCTTTTCCCTTACCTTGTAGAGATTTCCTCTGATGTCCCGTTGCATCTACAGGACAGGAAGTAAAGGAAGATTTCTACAATGGGCGGCAGATCGCATAGAAAATACTCACAGGGGTTTTAACCATTTCCTACTCTTTATGCATTCAAGAAAGGTGTCATTCATTCATTTGTGTCTTGCAGGTGTCTCTCAGTAACCCTCTGGATTCCCAGGATGCCTTTCAGGAGGATCTTTGGTTTGACCTGTCCGAAGAGAGTCTATGTAACTGGATGATGTTTGTCCGGCCAGCACAGAACCATTTAGAACAGAATCTTGTGGCCTATCAGTACGGCCAGCACATCTATTACACCACCATTAAGAACATCGAACCAAAGCAGGAACTGAGGGTACTGGGGATTACTACACACAACTGTATTATGTTGAATCTGTTTTTATTAAGTTTTGAAATGGTACAAAGCATAAACGAGAGGGTGCTAGAACATTTCCAGAGGATGTATACATTAGTATACATTAACATCGCAGTGATAAAAAAAACAAATATCACGGGGTTATGGTAACATACAGGACCCCAAGGTACATTTAACATAAGATCTGTATAAACAGTGAGCTCTATGCATTATTAATAATGTAATGTTAGAGAACATGCTATATTTACCTTGAGTGTATAGTGGTGTTGCAGGTAATAAAACCATAGTAATATATTAATATATTGCCAAGCACCACAAATAAGAGAAACCCAGGAGAAAAATAAAGGGTAGCAGAAAAAACAACTGTATTATCGTGGGGAAATGGGTATCTTAGACAGGGGTCTCCAGGTAGACTGGGAATCATCCTGTTCCTTCAGCCCCCTCTGTGTAATAATAATGTGCTGTGGTCCATAGCTCCCAGTGAGAGAGGTCTGTATTTGTGGATTTTACTTGCAGTCCTCTCTGCTGGTTAACTCTGAAATTGTGATATGACTATAAAAACACAACAGGTAACTATGGGAATCCTTGTATTTTACTGGTCGAATTCAGCCTACCAATGCATATTGGCAAGAGAAAGACTACTTACTAGATTACTTTTCTCTACAGTCAAACAGGCAGGACAGTGTCATCACAATCTCTACCCTGTCCAATCAGAAATCGCTTTGCATCCATTCAGAAGGTGCAAAGTGTTTTCTAAATAGTGCCTGTGTTTAGCAAGCGACCACCTGTGTTCACTAAGCAGCGGTTCAGCGGCTCGGCAAGGTTGTCGTAAGCCAGAAACAATCACTGTAGTATCAGAGCCTACTACAGTAATTTTCTAGCTTTGCGGGGTTTGGCCAGGTATGGCACATGTATAGTTACATTTCTTCAAGCTGGACCAATATGACTGTACAAAGATAGCCATACCTGGAATTTTATGTGTCCCTCCACGCACAAAACGTGATTACAAATTAACCAAATATTACAAATATTGTGCTGCTACTTAATATACGTATCATAAACAAACAAGTGAAATAATCCAAAAGTGTAAGATTTAGTACTACTCCACAGTAGCACAACCAAACAAAATGACAGTTTGAAAAAATAAATAGTGATTAAATGTTAAAAATTAAGAGAAAATGTGATTCATTATAAGTCCTCCACATTAAAGTCCATATCAGAGTATTGCACCAATATAAATCTTGCTGTCAATGAAGCACCTTAGATCCACCACCACTGTGATATAGTGCCCTTCTCCCAAAGGAATGTAACTTGCCAGATCCAAACGCCCACCCATTCTCATGAGTGGGCAAAATTGCATACTATATTATGGTTATTCCACTCGCAAGACTCCACATCACATCACTTCTCTGCCCTTCTTATATCATACGCTCTTGTCCACATATATGTAGAAAAAAGAGAAGCCTCCACTAGTGTAATATTGCCCACACCATGTAATTTATTAAAAAATGTATCGCTTCACTCACATGTTAAAATATTAAAACAAGCATTGTACAAAGAATGGCAGCACAGTATCGTTCCCACAACTGTTTTAATACCACCATGCTGCCCCCGACCGCTGTTGGGAACACACCACTCATTCTCCCGACGCCACTGTGTCACTACCAGTTGCCATATAGCCACGCCCCTTTAGTCTCTTTTTTTTTTTCTACATCTATGTGGACAAGAGATTATGATTATATAAGAAGGGTGAAAAAGTGCTGTGGAGTCACCATAATATAGTATGCGATTTTGCCCACTCATAAGAATGGGGGGTGATCTGATGAGTTATTTTCCTTTTGAGAGAAGGGCACTATACCACAGTGGTGGTGGATCTAATGTGCTTCATTGACGCCAAGATTTATATTGATGTATTACACTGATGTTCTTTTAAAGCATGTTATACAGCACAGTGCTTGTGCTGTGTCATTTGGCTCTTTCTGTCGCCTAAAATACCTGGCTGATCCTGCCTGGTTCTGCAGCCCAACCCCCCCCGTACACTGACCACGGTTTATCATAGCTGCTGAGCCCTGACACCGTGGTCAGTTTACGTGCCTCCATCATCTGCAGCTCTCCTTCACCCTCCTGTCAGCTGCGTTAGTGCCGATCTGCTCCCCTCCTGCTGCTATCATTACTACATGACATTTCTACAATCCCCTCTGTTATATTAAATAATGTCCCCAGTGTATGTGTGTGTTTTTTTTTTTTTTTTCTTTTAAATTCCGCTGTGAACCTCATTTCATAGCTTCCTTCGGCGCTCATGTGACCACCTGCCAGTCTCCTCCTCTCCTCCTGGCTGACGTCAACGGGGGACTCTCAGCCCCTCCCGCTGTAGCTGTCAGATCAGGAGAGGGAGCAGCAAGAGGCGCTATGAAATGAGGTGCACAGCGGCATTAAAAAATAAAAAACACATACACTGGGGACTTTATTTATTACAGCAGAGGGGACTGTAGGAATGTCATTGAATGGCTTAACAACCACTTTAATATGATCACAATTTCTCCTAATTTTTAACTTCTCATTTTTGATCACTATTTATTTATTTTTTCAAACTGTATTTGTTTTGTTTGGTTGCGCTACTGTGAAGTAGTACTAAATCTTACACTTTTGTTCAAAGTTTTTATTGAAAGGTATAAGCAATACAAACAGTGGTCCAATAGTGGTCTGAAGACATTAGTGTAATAGTTATAGCTATAAAGTAGCTATATATAACTGTTGGTAAAAGATCAGATTCAAGTAGGCTTCGCCCATTAACAATGTTAGAAGGCTAAATAAAAATCAGATATGCAAAGAAAGTAGGAGGAAGTATGGGAAAGGGGGAGAGCCAAGAGGAGAGAAACAAGTGAAGGGGGAGAGATTTGGGGAAAATCTTACACTTTTGGATTATTTCACTTGTTTGTTTTATGATGAGTGTTTGTTATGCATAAAGTACAAAAAGAAAACAAAAAAAGCTTAACGAGCAAAACAAGGTAGATACCAACCGTCAGAAATGGCAATGGTGCCTGGAGTTTTGCTTTATTAATTACATTACGTGGATCACATTAATTGTATCTATTATTGAAAAATATTTGGTAGTGTTTTCTGGAAGTGTTTTTTTTTTTTTAAGTTACTTAACAATAAATGATGTTTTTGGGTTCATCTGTAGGTTTGGTACGCTGCATCCTATGCAGAATTTGTTAATCAGAAGATTCATGATATCTCACAGGAGGAGAGGAAGGGTGAGTTGACATCTATATGTTTTAGGGATAGATGGGCCTCTGTTCAGTGGGAGGGGTGGAACTAAAGTGATGGCTTCTATAAAATAACTTAAAGTGGTTCTCAAGCCTTAAAGTGATTGAATGTAAAGTCTTGTTGTGTTTTTTTTTCCCTATAAAAATAACAAACATGTTATACTTACCTGCTCTGTTGCAGTGGATTTGCACAGTCGAGTGCCCCTACCGCAAGCAGTTTGCTATGGGGACACCTGAGCCGAGTCACAGCTCCCTGTGTCCATTCAGACATGCCCCCTCTCTCCCCTGATTGGCTAGCTGACTTTGGCAGCAGCCAATGGCACTGCTGGTGTTTCTCAGCAAATGAGGACAGAGATTCTCTGCATTAAGATAAAAAAACCTTCTGCCTTTACAATCACTTTAAGGTTTTTCACCTTCTTTTCACCTTTTTCGCATTCTACTGCCAAGTACAAATAACTGCCAATAAATAAAGATGCAAAGAAATCTTATAGAATAATTCTGTTTTTAGTAGGTATATGCTCAGACCCACTTGTCTCACTTGGACTGCCCTTTCTGTTCAGCTTCTCCAAATGTGCAGCTGCTGTTCAAATTTTGTGAGCCCTTGCCACGCATGCTGAGAAGGGCCGAGGAGTGTGGGGGGGGGGGGGGGGGTTGTGTATTAGCAATAGGCTGCCTGTTGGATTCCAGGATGCATGGCATTGCAAAGGACCCAAGGAGGAAATAGGGATACAAATTAACCATGCGTTTATGGATCTGCTTCCGTGTATAGTGTGGTTCCAGAGTTTCTTTATATAAAAATGTGAGAAGCCCCAAACGTATTAATTTGGGTAAAAAACACGCTTCACGTTTTGGGTATTTTGGTGAGGAGTTGGCAACTCTGTTAGGTATCTATTGCAGTCTGTGTCGCCCCTGGGGAGATTCATTCTCTTGTCCAAGTCCGCTTTGCCACTGAGACAGAAACTGATAAAAAAATTCCAAACTATGAACTGTCATCGGAACAGAAAAATTTACTATTGGGTTGCGGACACTCGCTGTGGTTGACAACTCTGAAAAGTTTTCTCTCACTCCCTGTTATGTGAATAGATAAAGGGGTGAACAGAATCCTCCCCAATGGGACACAGGCTGTAAAAAAAAGTAATACACATGATGGGGTTTTATTATTCCCTACGCCATCTAAAATGTTTAAAGAAAAAACTGCATGCATTTCAGCTTTGAATGGCTTTTGTCAATAGGTTGTTTCCTTTCCATTGTCCCGGCATAAATGTGTCCCCAAGTTTTTGTTTTTTTTTTTCCTAATTTGGCGCGTATAAAGCTGAACTTCAGACAAAGCATTTGAAATGCATATAAAGGAGCTGTTTTATCTGTCCAACCGGTACTGCTGGCAGAGAAGGAGACCCTGATTTTTCCTTGTTGCAGTTCAGTAACACTTTCCTGTGACTGAACAGTAAATGGAGAAGCAGCAGAGTGATATGCTCATCTATGTCACTCTGCTCCTATCAGCAAGTGGCTTGTTGGCACATGAGCACTGCTGCACATCTGATTGACTCCCTGTGTCATTTCTCCCTCTTCCAGTGTGAGATCTGTTGTACGGGCATTGCAAGAGGCTGATACCAGGTACAAATTTAGATACTAAAACTGCTTGCCTGGAGTTCAACTTTAAGGGACTGATAGAAGTTTTACAAAGGAGGCCTTTTCAGTTTACATTGGAACCTACATTTAAACAGCTCTTTACTTATGTCCTACCTTGATCTAATCTGTGCACATTGTGCTGTATAACATACGTGGTTTTTATGCCTCTCAGTCCTCAGAGAGCAAGAGAAGAACTGGCCGTGTTATGAATGCAACCGGCGATTTATGAGCTCTGAACAACTGCAACAGCACCTCAATTCCCATGATGAGAAGCTGGACTTCTTCAGCAGGTGCTCCCCCCTTCCTCGCGTGTTTGTTCTATGTAGTCTGATATATCCTGGGTTGTTTTATGTGTAATATGTGTTCCATGTACACTTCATGTCTGTACTGTGTTCACTGTGCTTGTCTCATACAGGCATGTTTCCTCTGATATCCATATACAGGGAAGCCTATCCCATACCCACCTAACAACTGTCCCGAGCCACCCCCATTAAATCATTCACCGCATCTAATACCTTTTGTACCACCACCCCCTCCCTTTTTAGAATGTAAGCTCTACAAGCAGGGCCCTCCTGTCCCTTCTGTATTGAACCTTTATTGTAATTGTGCTGTCCCCCCTCTACATTTTAAAGCGCTGTGTAAACTGTTGGCGCTATATAAATCGTGTATAATAATAATATAATAATATCCTCCTATGTTCTCTATGAATAACCCTATAGAGGTGTGTGTCACAGAACAGCTCTCTATCCATGTTTTGTACCATGTGTCATGCTGCACCTGTTACAGACATCTATGTAGTAATTCACTAGTCATTTCATCTGATTTGGCTTCTCTATAATTCATTCTGTTTGATGTAATAAGCGAGAAGAAAACTAGGGCAGGTGATTATGATAATTATCCAGTGATATCATCCACACACCATATGTCTGGTTTGCAGGCTTCGTTAGTGTTGGACAGCTTGAGAGAAATGGCACCTAAGCAACCAAATTATTATCATTATTATTTTTATTATACATGATTATAATACAGCGGGGGAAATTAATTATTTGATCCCCTGCAGATTTTGTAAGTTTGCCCACTTACAAAGACATGAAGGGTCTATAATTTTTTTATCTTAGGTGTATTTTAAATGATAGAGACAGAATATCAACCAAAAATCCAGAAAAAACACACAGTACAATTGGTCTAAACGGAGTTGCGGTTCAGTGAGTAAAATAAGTATTTGATCCCCAAGCAAAACATGACTTCATATTTGGTGGAGAATCAAGCACAAAGGTAAGACGTTTCTTGTAGTTGGTGACCAGGTTTGCACACATCTCAGGAGGGATTTTGGTCCACTCATCTTTACAGATCTTCTCTAAATCCTTAAGGTTTCCTGGCTGTCACTTGGCAACTGTTTTGGGTCATTGTCATGCTGAAAGATCCATCCACGACCCATCTTCAGTGTTCTGGCTGAGGGAAGAAGGTTCTCATCCAAGATTTTACAATACATGGCCCCGTCCATTGGCCTCTCAATGCGGCCTCCCAATCCTTTTCTGAATCATTTAGATGTTCATTTGCAAACTTCAGACGGGCCTGTACATGTGCCTTCTTGAGGAAGGGTACCTTGCGGGCTCTTCAGGCTTTAAAACCATGGTGGCGTATTGTGTTACCAATGATTTGTTTGGTGACTGTGGTCCCAACTGCCTTGAGATTGTTCACAAGCTCCTCCCGTATAGTTCCGGGCCGATCCCTCACTTTTCTCATGATCATCCTTAACCCATGAGGCCAAATCTTGCATTAGCACCAGACCGAGGGCAATTACTGGTTATTTTGTATTTCTTCCATTTGCGAATAATCGATCCAACAGTTGTCTCCTTCTCGCCAAGCTTCTTGCTGATGGTCTTGCCCATTCCAGCCTTGTGCAGGTCTACAATGTGGTCCCTGACGTCTTTTGACAGCTCTTTGGTCTTGACCATGATGGTGAGGTTTGAATGGGAGAAAGAGATTCTGTGGGACAGGTGTCTTTTATACACATAACAAGTTGTTGTTGGGAGCACTTTAACTTGACAGGACTAATCTGTGTACCACATGAGTGCATACTGTAGCCAGTCTGTGGGAGCCAGAATTATTGTTGGTTGATAGTAGATCAAATACTTATTTTACTTACTGAACTGCAACTCAATTTATAACATTTGTATTGTGTGTTGTTTTTTTTCTGGATTTTTGGTTAATATTCTGTCTCTATCATTTAAAATACACCTATGATAACAATTATAGACGCTTCATTTCTTTGTAGGTGGGAAAAGTTACAAAATCTGCAGGGTGTCAAATTATTCACTAATTTGTAAGTCTGGGGTGGGATACCATTTCATAAAAAAGTATCAAGTTCTTTTTGGCATCATCCCAAACACAAATATAGAAAAAGTCAAACACAAGAATAGCGGGGCTTTAAATATGCCTTTGAGAACTAAACCAACACTGGAACTTTTAAATTCATAAATTCAATTTTATTACATTGCATATTTAAAAGACATAAACATATCAATAGGTATACCATACAGTATAGGATTGCAAGAGTAAAATTGGTACAGAGCTTTAGGAGTTGTAAAGTCTGAAGGTTTTTTTTATCCTAATGCATTAAGATAAAAAGCCTTCTGTGTGCAGCAGCACCCCTAATATTTTACCTGAGCCCCATCTCTGTCCAGCTATGTCCACGAGTCCCTCGGCCGCCTGGGACTTTCCGCCCTCTGATTGGCTGAGATACAGCAGCGGCGTCATTGGCTCCCATGGTTTTCAATCAAAGTCAGTTAGCCAATCAGGAGCGAGAGGGGGTGAGGCTGAACGGCAGCTCCGTGTCTGAATGGACACATGGAGCTGAAGCTTGGCTCCGGTGCCCCTATAGCAGGCTGCTTGCTGTGGGGGCACTCAACAGGAGGGAGGGGCTAGGAGCAGCCAAGAGGGACCCAAGAAGAGGAGGATCCAGGCTGCCTTGGGTTGAAACCCCTACACAGGGCAGATAAGTATAACATGTTTGTAAAGTCTCTTGTTAAAAATAAATAAATAACAATCGCTTTAAGTTCAAATGATCAGCAATTGCATAGCAAGTTGATCTAAGCTTCTTCAGGACCATGTAACATGCATTTCGTACAAAGCTCAGACTACATATATCTAACAAAGAAGAAACCATAAACCTATCATAAAGAAAAAGTCCATCATAATATAAACATTTAATTACCAAATCTTAATAAGTTAAATAAACTCAATGGTTTGCTTGGATGAGAAAAAAAAGGGGGGGGGGAATGAGGGACACTGTACATCTATATTAATAAATATATATATATATATATATATATATATAAGTGTGAAACACATGTATGTATCTGTACATGTCATGTGGCGCACATATATACATGAAAACATCCATATGTGCGCAAAAACGCATAATGCATTTATTTGTTTTTGTGCACATATGGATGTTTTCATATATATATGTGCACACATGACGTGCAGATAGATACATACATGCATACATACATGTGTCTCACCCTTTTTTATTTATATATTTATTTGATACATATTAATTTAGATGTATAATGTCCCTCATTCCTTCCCCTTTTGTTTTGTTTGTTTTGTTTTTTTTTCCTTTTTTTCTCATCCAAGCAAACCATTGAGTTTATATAACTTCTTTTAGATTTGGTAATTATATGATTATATTATAATATATTTATTATAGGTTTATGGTTTCTTTCTTTTTTCTCCCTTTTTTTTTTTCTCTCCCCTAGACCAGATCAACTTGCTATGCAATTACTGATCAACTGAACTTAAGCTCTGTACCAATTTTACTCTTGCAATGCTACACTTTATGGTATACCTGCTGTTATGTTTTGTCTTTTAAATATGCAATGTAATAACATTTTTATACATGTTCCAGGCATATTTAAAGTCCCGCTATACTTGTGTTTGACTTTTTTGGGATCAAATAATTATTTTCCCTACTGTGTTACCGGTAATCAGTTTGCACAGCATATTACAATAGAAAGGGAGATTGTATAGTTACAATAAAGTTCAAGACAAGAGGGTTCGGAAGGCTCTGCTTGTGAGAGCTTATAATCTAAAAGGGAGGGGCAAATGATACAAAAGTGAATTGATCTGTGGAGATAAATTGGATAACGTAATATTCAGTTTGGAATAAAGTATAACTAAAAGCAAAACTTTTTTTTTTAAATTATGGATAGACTGGAGAGGGATTAGAATAACTGTCAGTTTTTATTGCTCTCTGTGCTTCCATTAGGGAGATTCTCCCTCTCTATTTGTCCTTTTTACTATTATTATAAGTAAAAGAAAATCCCAAATTTTGGGTTGTCCCCAGAAAAGTAATAGAGGAGAATTCTTCCAATGGGGATACTAGTTCTGGTGACCTGGAGGTCCCCAAGGAATTCCTTACAGGGATTTTCTCTGACTTCCTGTTAGGCTATGGGACAGGAAGTGTAGGGAAATCTCCGCAATGGGACACAGATGGCAAAAAAAAACTTGACAGGGGGTAATAACCCTCCCTTATTCTATCCAAAATGAAAACAAAGTTTTGCCTATAGTTCTACTCTAAAGCAAAATAAGCTTCTTAAAGAGATGCATTTTCAGGGATTGTCTGAAGGTGGACAAAGTAAGAGAGGGATGAAAAGATTGGGGTAGGTGAGTTCCAGAGGATAGAAGAGGCTCTGGAGCAGTCTTGGAGGTGAGCATGGAAGGAAGTGATGAGGCAGGAGGTCTTGGGAACAGCGAAGAGGATGGTTTGGATGATATTTTGAGATTTGGTTGGCGATGTAGCTCTGGGCAGTTAGTATTTTGAAATGTATTCTTTGGGTAAGCGGAAGCCAGTGAAGGGATTGGCAGACATTGAACAGTTGTTAGGGTGGATGTTAGCCTGTGTAGATGTAGGCCAACAAGGAGGGGGTTGCATTAGTCAAGATGAGAGAGTTAAGAGGGGGTCAATTTTGAAAATGCTACAGAGGTGAAAGTGGCAAGATTTGAACAGTGATTGGAATCATTTTTAATTTTCTTCAACGATCACAGAGCCAAGGGACGTGGTCGTGGAAGGACGAAAAGGAAATTTGGACCTGGGAGGAGACCAGGGAGACCTCCAAAATTTATGCGCTTGGATTTTTCTGGCGCTAATCAAGAAAAGTGCAGTCTGGGGAATCAGGTCAGTAGCGTATTGCATTAAAACATCATCTCAAAGTGTCTTGTACAGTTACTGAAAAAAAATGCAGCAGTAATGCATGCAGTATCTATCTACCCATCCTCCCCATAGCCTTATTCTACTTCATAAAACTGCTCAGCTTATAACTTTGGGTGAGTATAGAGGAAAATTTAGTTCACAGGTGATAGATAAAGCCAGCACTTTTCAGGGGAATTGCTTCCCCCTTCATCAGGGCTGTGGCGTGGGTATGGTCCAAAAAGGAACTGGTGAAATGCTACAAGTCTGACTCTTTAAGTACTATCAGATCGCCAAGATCCAGCATGAGTCTGAAAGTCCTGAAAGGGTCATACTTGTAGCATTTCACTGGCCACACCCATCGTCCACCCTGAAGAAGGGGGAGGCAGTTCTCCTGAAACGCACTGGCTTTATCACCTGTGAACTAAATTCTTCAATGGACTTTAATATAACTGCAAGTGTGACAAACGTTTATCGTGAACGCACCTCTGTACTCATTCCAGATTTCCCTGTGGAGCGACTCTGTTGCTTTCAAAGAGGCAGCAACCTGAGACCTAAAAAAGTCTCTCTGACATCACACCTCAATCAGATCCTGTATTGATGCTAGACTATACACTGTTCCAGCATGGTCATACATGCATACCAGCTTACAACTTTGTCTTTTGTCTGTTTCAGGATCTCCTGCATTTCCAAACTAAGCGGTCGCAGTTTGAAGAGACGGGTCATGCTACGATAAATGGCCTGGATCAGTCTGAACTCTCACTGGGTACAGCGACGCAGGATCCAACCGATCAGCAGGCAGACACCCATGTTCTACAGACTACTGTCCCTCCTGTACAGCCTTCTCCTGCCGTTTCCCATAGTGTCCTGACGCCTGAAGACATGCGACGAGCCAAGCGTATTCGGGTATGAGCAATGAATCATCTCATGTTTTGAGCTGCTCTTTGCTTTTGCTAAATGTTTCATTTTGGAAAATTGACAAATATTTGAGTTGACTACAGATAATGCAACAAAACATTTCTTTTCTTGTTAGCCAAACTCTAGGCTAACTAACTTAATAATAAGAAATATCACACTGCTACAACCCAATTCATTCATTCCTTACATTTTAAATGCGAGTGGTGGTGCAGGAAGCACACAGGCAGGCTTCAGGACGTGTACAACTACTGACCTTCTGTGGAGATGCGGGGTATCAATAAAGTATTTAGAATTATTTAAAGTGGTTGTAAAGGCTCAAGGTTTTTTACCATCTTTTCCAATCATTTTTAAGGTTATAAACCATACAGAACTAAAACCACACAATACAGTATAGAATAGTACCAGTACATGATAACATTACTGACCTACATCAGTGGCCACTAAAGAACCGGTATAATGTGATTTTGTACTCTGACTATAACTCCTAATAACATGGAATACATCCTCCGAGAGGAACTTAGTGACCAGGGGACGGCCCTCATCTAATACGAGGGGTCATCCCAGCCATGAATTAATCACTGTAGCTGGTCTTTGTGTTTGCATACACGGCCTTGGATGGGAAGTAGTGGGACCAATGGCGGCCAACCAGCGGTCCTACATCGCTCTCCAAACTATCAAAAGGTTTAATAAGTAGTAAGAAGAAAAAGAGACCGGAAAAGAAAGAAGAAAGGGATGAAAGAAGAAGAAAAGGAAAAGAGACAGCAAGCCTCTCCTAGGGCACGAAGAGGCTAGCCTCAGATCTGACGAGGCTGTCCCCGACAGATAGGGGATCCAGGGGTCCCAGGTTTTTTCAAATGGGGGACGCTTATCCTGCACAATTGCAGAGGGGCATTCTTCTAACATTATTCAGGCCAAGAGGTCAAAGATAGCACTGGGGATTTCCAAGATCTTGCGATTGTTATTCTGGCTGCTGTAAAAATGAAAGCTATTAGGCGTTGGGTGGGTCTTGGGGCAAGGTTTTTTTACCCTCATGCGCAGTAGGTAAAAAAAACTTCTTTGTGCAGCAGCCCATCCAACTCTCCCAGTACTTACTTCAGCTCCTTTTTGATCCAGCGATATGTATGAGAGCAGTGGCTCTGTGGGGTCTCTGCCTCCTCATTGGTTGAGACAGCCATTGGCTCCTGCTATTGTCGAACAGCCAATGAGAAGAGATGGGCAGGGCCAAGCCGCACGCTGTCTCTGAATGGACAGAGAGAGCAACGGCTTGGGAGCGTGCCTGCTCTGGTGCCCCTATAGCAAGCTGCTTGCTTCATGGCACTCGGCAGGAGGGAGAGTCCAGGGGCGCCGGCAGGGGGCCCGAGAAGAGGAGGGTCAGGGCTGATCTGTGCAAAACCACTGCACAAAGCAGGTAAGTATAACATATTTGTTATTTTAAAAAAAAAAATATTAGCTTTCAATATAACTTTAAAGCCCAACTCTGGTCAAAAATGAAAATTTAGCAGTGTATTGACTATAATGTACCTGTTTTTCGCAAAACTTTATTTGTGAGACATACAGCAATATCCTCTGTCATTGTCTCATTGCACTTTCATCACTATTTCCTGTTATCCTTATGGGGCGCAATCCCCTCATTGCACCGGTCTAGTTTTCACCAGTCCTGATGTAAAACTGTCAGCAAGGCAAGTCTTGTGGATGTGGTTTTTACAATGCTGCTATGTTAAAGGAGTTGTAAAGGCAGGAGGTTTTTTTATCTTAATGCATTCTATGCAAGATAAGCACCCCCCCCAAATTACCTACCTGAGCTCCTTCTCTCTCCAGCGATGTCCACGATCCCCTCAGCCATCCAGTACACTCCTCCTGATTGGCTGAGACAGAGCAGCGGCGCTATTGGCTCTCACGGCTGTCAATCAAAGTCAGTCAGCCAATCAGGGGAGAGAGCTGGCGCCGCCAGGTCGGGGCTCCGTGTCTGAATGGATACACGGAGCTCTGACTTGGCTTGGGTGACCCCTGTATCAAGCTGCTGTCTAAGGGGCACTCAAAGTAGGGGCAGGGACTAGGAGCAGCAAAGAGGGACCCGAGAAGAGGAGGATCTTGGCTGCTCTGTGCAAAACCAACTGCACAGAAGAGGTAAGTATACCATGTTTGTTATTTACAAAAACAAAAAAAACAAGCCTTTACAATCACTTTACGCCTGCCTGTCAAGTTATCTGCTGCCTCTGCCCACAATGCCTCGAGGACCGAAATCAGTGACCTGGAATCACAGGACATGTACTGTAGTCTCAGATAACAGGAGGAAATGACTTGAGGCAGCTGCACAGACATACTAGTATAGCTGAGAATTTGACAGCTCTAAGATGAGGTCAAAGCTACAACTTCAGTTTTGCAAATTAAAAATGAAAGCATTTGTAGGAGATGGGTTAATGGATAGGCAGATGTACAATACTAGGTCAAAAGGTAGTAATCCCAGAGTTGGGCTTTAGGCCCCTTTCACACGATCGGCCCGCAAACATCCGCCTGTCTGTTTTTCAGGCAAGTCCGAGGGGGCCACCCATTGACTTGTATGGGCAGGCGGATGTCAGCGGAGACCATCCGTCCAGCGGATGGGATGAAAACGGACCTGTCATCAGCCTGCTCAGTGGGGATCAACGGAGCGTTAACACACACCCCCCCGCGCTGAGCTAGCGGAGTTTGCTGAGCGGATCTGCCCCGTGTGAAAGGGGCCTTAAACTGTGTATTTCCTGACTTTTTCACAGTTGCTGCGTATACTGAATAGTGCTGGCCTGTCAGGGCAGAGCTTGTGATTAGTTGTACGTAAGTTATGTCCACTTGAGCTCTTTGAAGTATGAGTTTCAAAAGTCCCTGTATTGAAATATAATGATCCTGTGCCCCCAGTTTTTAGCAACTTTACTGGTTACCATCACGGAATATGAGTGTTTGCGATGACAGTCTGCAGTTGTTATTGCTGTCTTGAACACACAGAGAAGTACTTTGTAAAGCTTTTTATTTTCTTACCTATTAAAGGGACACAGGAAGTCTTGTATTGTCAGGTTATACTGCCACCTACCGGAGGATTGGACACTGGCAAACAAAATATTTTAGGCCAGCCCAGGATAACCACTCCTGTTTTCAGCATGCCTACATATTTTGCTAGTGTCCCAGGAGGATGAATGTATTTTTTTCAGCTCTACTGAGAAAGGTCGAACCTCTAGCCAGCATTTTTTGTTTTTTTGCCCACCCCTCAGTTGGACTGCTTTTGGATATCCTGAAAGTACAAGACTTTCTGTATCCCTCAGTGGGTAAAGTCCATTGAGGTACTCAGGTTTCACCCCTCTGTGCTTATATTTATGCTCTTGCTTAGCCACAAACTTGAGGCATGCTGGTAGTAGAAACGGTTATCCTGGGCCGCTGTACATATATTTTATTTGCCAGTGTCCAATCCTCCTGTAGGTGTCAGTATAACCTGACAGTACAAGACTAGTATATCCCTTAAAAGAGATGTATGTTTTTTTTTTTTTTTAATTCATACTTGCCTAGGTGGATGTAGCATCGGTCCCCTGGCGCCTCTAACACTGAGAACCGAGCAATCGAACACCGCCGATTGCTCGGTTCTCACAGCTCCGTGAGCAGAGAGCTGCTGGCTGTCAGTCACTGCTCTTTGCTCATGCTCCCCCCCCCTCACTAGAGCGCTAGGCTGTGGAAGGGGTGTAGCAGCCGGCTCAGGCTCTCAGCGGCAGGCATGTGGAAGGATCCCGACTCCATTGTTGCTATCTTGTCGAAGCCTGGACTGGCTCTGTGATGTCAACCCGACAGTTCACCCCGCTTTCTCCTGAATACGGGTCACAGGAGTGCAGGACAATCTGCACTCCTGTGATCCATAGAAGTACAGCCAAACGAGCTTTGAATAGTGAATATAAAAAGCTTATTTTTTAGTTCTATTATGTGGAACGCTAAAACAAAATAGTAGCAAATGCAGACATGAGGAAGCGGCTATTTTTTTGGGTTATTTTTGGGTTAATGATTCTGAATTTTGTTTTACTTTGCACCTCACTTAAAACCTTGAGGTTAGAATTTTGTCTGTTGACTGCTGACCTGCATTGCCTTCATTGTCCAAGGCTAGTCATTTTGTAAATATGTAATGCATCTTTCTCTCCTCCCATGCTGACCTCTCAGCTGGAGCTGCAGGTAGGTTGACTTCTACTAATACCATGGAACAGATGCAGCCATGACACGCTTACTCCATGATATTTCACCCTAGAGGGAAAAATATTTGCTGGGGCATTTCATTATAAGCACCTGTCTTGTGAAAAGTGGCTTGAACATTGACGGAGAGTATGACCCACCCATCTAGCTCACATTGTTCCAAACCAGTAGTATTTAATTACTTTGAGCTGGACTTGTTCTGTAATGTTGAAGATGTTTCATCCAAGCCACATTTTCAGTTCGAATGAGCGTCCATAAACATACCCCAGCATTTATAATTCACGTAAGTAGCGCAGACACCTTAAAGTGACACCAAAGGATCGTTTTTTATTTTTTTAAAAAAGCAAACATGTCATACCTCTGCTGTGCAGCTCTTTTTGCACAGAGTGGCCCGAAAATCAATTTCTGGGGTCCCTCGGCGGCTCTTGCGGCTCCTCCCAGCATAAGATAACCCCCTTGGAGAAGTGCTCTCCCGAGGGGGTTCCTTGCGGGCGCGCTCCCGAGTCCAGCATTTGCGTCCACAGACATGAATGCCGGATTGGGCCCCGCCCCCCGGCGCCCACGTCATTGGATTTGATTGACAGCAGCGGGAGCCAATGGTTGCGCTCCTATCAATCTATCCAATCTAGAGCTGGGAACCCGTGGAGAGATGGACGGCGGGGACGCGCCGACGGAAATTCGGGGCTCAGGTAAGTAAAAGGGGGGGGAGGCGCTAGGGTGCCGGTGACTGCAAGGTGTTTTTTCACCTTAATGCATAGGATGCATTAAGGTGAAAAAACTTGAGCCTTTACAACCCCTTTAATTTAGTCAGCATGGAAAGGCAGATGCTGATTGTCAAAGAACAAGATTGGTAAGTGTGGCAGTCGTTGAACCGCCCTGTTCTAGTTACATAGTCCCATCCTTTTGTTTCAGATGGTCTGCATAGGTGTTAAACCTTCTGACGGTGTAAATTTGTCAGAACACCGGGGTGGTGATGTTAAAATGACATTTTATGTGGAACATTGATGGTGTCGAGAGTGTCTTCATCCCTGTTTATGGATGGCTGTTTCAGTGTATGTTCCTTTTCCTTAAGGTGTTGGAAGACTCTTGATCTATAGGGTTTACCATCCTGTGTTGGGCCATTTGTTCAATTTGCTTTGTCTCCCCAATGTACAAGTCATCCCATTTCTCACTACACTGTCCTGCATATACCAAGTTACTTTGCTTGGTTTGGATTTGTTTTTTTGGATGTGCAAGCTTCTGTCTCAGTGTAATGGTGGGCTAGAAATACATGTGAACGCAATGTTTGTTAAAGAGCCTTCTGAGTTTTTACAACACTCTAGCTACGTACATGTGGGTTGACTATATTACTCTGTATCTTCTGCCGTTCCACTCTGTTTGGTGGTCATGTGTTTTTGCTTGACCTTGACACATTCCATGGTGATTGAGTTAAAGCAGAACTTCACCCAAAAAGAGAAGTTCCACTTGTTTGTATTTTACATTGTTTTGGGGGGGAAGGGGGAGTGGGTACCTGGTTTTGACAGGTACCCAGTCCCACTTCTGGTCAGATGCGCCGGGGTGACCTGAGCCTGAAGTTCAGCCCCTCTCCTTCCCCCACAGCCTTCTGGGACACATCACAGGTCCCAGATGACTACGTGACCATTCAAAAAGGGCAGCGCAACTCACGCATGCTCAGTAGGAAGCGGCTGTGAAGCCACAAGGCTTCCCTTAATTACCATGGCGGCACCAAAAGCCGATTGAAGAATCGTCTCAGGAGAGGACATCGCTCGATCCCTTGACAGGTAAGTGTCCTTATATTAAAAGTCAGCAGGTACATTTGTAGCTGCTGACTTATGGGGAGATCCTGGAGCTCCTCTTTAAGGTGACTGTGCTACTTGTGTGAACATCAATGCTGGAGTACTTTACTGACACTCTTAAAGTGTTACTAAACCCATAACAGTAAAATCATTCTATATATATGCAGTAAAGCATGCTTGTTATAATTACTGTGGAACCTAAGGGGTTAATCCTCTGCATTGTGTATAAAGGCTGTTTGATCCTTTCTTCTCTGATCCTCCCGTTCTTCCACTGTCCCCAATACATCTACTGATAGTACAGCGCCCTAAGAGGCACTCTGCTTATGCTCAGTTTGGTGTTTATTGCTAGAGTTTTTTTGTTTTTTTCTTGGGAGGGTGCATGTGATCAGCACAGGGCCAATCGACACTGTCCAGACAGAGGGTCAGGGGTCCTACAGCCACATAGGACAGTCAGAGGAGAATGAAAACTCCTCCTGCAAGCTTTAACCAGACACTGATAGAAGTCACAAGACTGCTATGTACAGCTGATGAGAAAAGGTATTTAGCAGTTTATATTTATTAAAATGATTGCATTTCTATGTTCTGTGTACCGTGGAAGGAGACCAGATAGTCAATGCAAGGTCCTGGGTTTAGTGACACTTTAAGAACTGAAGAAGTGGCTTGGATAAGCAATGAAATGTATTTTTTCAGGGTTTTTTTTTTTCAACTTTTTTTCTGGTCAGTAGGACTGACTTTAATGGACCAAACTGTGGCAACTGCCAAAAGTGGCAATTCGAGGGTTGAAACAATCCATTTAACATTGACAGGGGTGCTTACAATGGTCCACATTTATTCATTTTTATAAAACCCAGAAAGGGGAAAAAACTGTTCCTGTGGCTCCTTAAAGTGTTAGCGAGAGTTTGTTAGTCAAGTCAATCTAAATCTGCTAATGCATCTAATACTACCCTTTCCCCAGACTGGCCATGCTACTTTACAACGTCGTCTCTGCTGCTTCTCCATCCAGTATGGAGAATTCCTAAAACAGGAATTGTGTTACTGGCCAGATCTCCTGGTGATAATAAAGGCAAAAAAGCCTAAAATAATGATAAATGCAGCCACCACATTTAAGGATTGGTAACCTACAAGTATTATATATTTGTTTTTGTGTTTAATACCTTAAAATTACAGAAAGAAATCTAGTTACGCAGTTATACTAGCTATACCACAAGCTGGATAAATGAGAACCTTCACAGACATTGCTGCAGACTGCTCACCAAATTGTTTTCATGGGCTGCCCTGGAATTGGTAGACCAGTTCAGTAGTACAGGAGTTGTAGAAGGTCTATGATAAGTTGTATACAACGCTGCAAATTCCCATTTGCAAGAACCCTTGTGTGCACTCGTTAACCTAAAACCGAAAGGGCCCACTACATACCAGTTCGCCCTTATGACAAATGTCCTGACAGCCACAAAATAAAGCATTGCATGGATGTCCTGTACACCTACACTCACCGAGGTCAAATCTAGATTATTTGGGGCCTTCTGAAATAAAAAAACATACAGTGAAATTCACAGACACCATGGCCAAATTTAAGGCATTTTGGGACCCATGGATCACCCACTTTCTACCGAGCGATTGCGATCGCCGACTACAGTTGTCCCATGTTGACAGGATACCGATTTCCCTAAGCGCCCCAGAGCACCAAACTTCCACACCCACCCCTCCCTGGCTCTCACCCTCTCAGGACCCTTTCACACGAAGGTTCCAATTGGGGCCACCTGTCCGTTTTTCAGGCAAACCCGATCAGAACCTCCATGTCTGTTTACAACAGCCGATGTAAACAGACATGTGTCCCGTTCACACTTGTCTACATCCAATCCGATCCACTTTAAAAACCGATGGATGGGGATCCGTTCCCCTTGCGTCTGTTGGATGGGTTCGCATGGCAGCCAGGTGTAAACAGACAGGCGGTCCATTTACATCTTGCTGCCCGTGGAGGAGAGCAGGCTGCGTCCGTTCTGCATAAGCAGAGTGTACACGGACCTGGTATCCGCTTGCTCAGCGGGGATCAGCGGACAGGTCCCCTGCTGAGCAAGGGGATCGCAGTCTGAGTCCGCCCCATGTGAAAGAACCCTTGTTCCTGAACTTGCGCCTACATTTCTCAACAACCTTCACCCTTTCTCTTTTCTCATTTTTTGGAAAACAAGCATTTATTGTGATGACTTTCTAACATATCCCATTATCAAACTGTATTGTGATGTACCATATGTATTGCCCTACCACATATACCTATACATACACTACAAGTTCTCATGCTTCTGTACACTGTAATCCTTAAACTCTATGTGTTAATAAAAACTTTAAACAGAAACGTGGACTGACGGGTTATATTCTGACTCCTGTTTTGTAGAATGCCGCTCTGCAGCACCTTTTTATACGCAAGTCCTTCCGGCCGTTCAAGTGCTTGCAGTGTGGAAAGGCCTTCCGGGAGAAGGACAAGCTGGACCAGCACTTGCGTTTCCATGGGCGAGACAGCAACTGCCCCCTGACCTGTGACATCTGCAACAAGGGCTTCATCAGCACCAGCTCCTTGGAGAACCATATGAAGTTCCACCTGGACCAGAAGACCTATTCCTGTATCTTTTGCCCGGAGTCGTTCGACCGATTGGATCTCCTGAAAGACCATGTTGCTGTGCATGTTGTCGATGGCTGCTTCAGCTGCCCTACCTGCAAAAAACGCTTTACAGACTTCATTCAGGTTGGGTTTGTTAGTTCCTCTTAATGCTGAACTTCAGGATGGTATACCAGACACAAATTGATGCAAAACGCCAGATCACCCCAATGGTTGCTTGTTTCCAGCATCAGTTGGTGTGACCTAGCCTTTCATTGGAGGGTTTTTACAGATGTTATGCTCTGATCAAGCCACTTCATTGTAAGTGCAGTTTACCTTTTTATTTATTAAAAGGCATTTTTATTTGCACTATCAAGTGCATTTTATCTTGTTCTTTTCTCGGACAGTGTCACTTTTTACATATATGCTATAAACAATACACTATATCTTGACCTTAATAGTCAGCGCTCAGGGTGTTTAACTGCCCCTAACCTTCATGCTGCACTTTTCTGTATCATCCAGGTGAAGAAACATGTTCGAAGTTTCCACTCGGAAAAGATTTACCAGTGTACAGAGTGTGATAAAGCTTTCTGCCGGCCAGACAAACTTCGCCTACACATGCTCAGACACTCTGATCGCAAAGACTTCCTTTGCTCTACGTGTGGAAAACAGTTCAAGGTAAGACATGGCCCATGTGTGTGTACTGGGTGACCAATCCCGCTGCGGAGCTGAGAGTTTCAGGAATTTTAGATCGTTCTTAGCAGAGGGAGCAAGAAGTTGTTTATAACAGAGAATTTCTGGCTTTTAGGGACTGGGTGAACAGAATACACTTTTGAGTACACTTAGTGGAATTGACTATCTGTATGCATGTCTAGTTTTGCGTCATTAGTGCAAGTCCACACACAGCACATTCAAATCAGAACAAAAGGCGAGGATCCCATACCTGAGTAATGCATCAGGAAAGTGGATAGGGGTAATAGTTCAGCATACAGAACCTGGATGATAGACCAGGATAGTAGATGAGGGTAATAGATGAGAATATCATATCTTGATAATGGATGGGTATAGTAGATGTGGGTAATAGGTGAGGATGTTGTAACTTTTATAATGGATCGGGATAGTAGATGGGGGTAATAGGTGAGGCTATTGTACCTGGATAAAGGATTGAGATAGTAGACGAAGGTAATAGGTGAGGATTCAGTACCTGGATGGGATAATGGATGCAAATAGATGGGGTATCCCATAGCTGGATAATGCATTAGGATGGAAGATGCCCTGAACCCTAAACATACTCTCTCCTTTTCAACTTTTTTATTTTAAATCGTCTGGTTTTTTTTGTTTTTTTTTCAATTACAAGCCTTGCAGAGTTAATCGGAATCCAACATTTCTGGGAGTTTTGGATTCTACAAACTGTTCTCTCCATTTCCTGGCAGTCATGTCATGGCTCCCTGCAAGGCCTTGGCTGATAATGTGAGCAGGAGTTGCCTACAGATAGTTAGCAACAACAAGTTTTGTTATTACCCAACCCTACTACTTCTCTCTGGAGCTGTCGGGACCCCACGTGATGGGTACTTTTCTTTTTTTTTTTTTCAATTCTTTATTTCAAAAGGGCATACGGTTATACAGGAACATCAACAATGTTGAACATACAGTGGATTATCTCCACCTATAAAGCCACATGCCCAGTCAACACAGTGTCATCATTAAACAGAGGAAGTGCGTTCCAGACAATGGGCCTCAAGGACTAGGAAGTCTCCGTATCCCGAATAATTTTTTTTAACAGTCAACACCGTTTTATTTATTTGGTGGAAAAAAAGAGAGGAAAACAAAAAAAAAGATTGAGGGAACAGGTAAGACCCAAAGGGCCAAACAGCAAGGAGAGCATTAGCGAAAATAATGGAAAAGAGGGGGTCAGAAAAAAAAGATGGAAGGGGGGTCAACCACCAGCCAGCACCCCCAACAGCGTCTAGGGAGCCTTTCCAGTAGGCCCATCCCAGGGGAGTTAGGTCACCAGCTCCGCAAGTTCCTCAGAGTAGACGAATTTGTGCCAGTAAAACCACTTCTTGAGGATTTTCTCCCGGAGGCCCCTGTCCGTGGCCACCAGGTCCTCCATGGCATTGATCTCGGCTACTTTTTTCAACCAGACGGCAACGGTGGCAGATATATATCTCATAGCAAGTATCCATAGCAAGTATCTATAGCATGGCAAATATCGATATCATAGCAAAAAATATCGTGTAATGTAGTGTAGCAAATGTCGATAGCAAAGCGGCAGTCTTGGGATGCAGAGTCACTCCATGCAGCCAGTGGGAAGGTCTGCTTCCTGCAGTCCAGTGAGGACCTGGGTCACAGCGGGCAAGCAAAACGAGCCATAAAGTCAGGCTGCAGACAGAGTAGTTTAGCGGCCACTCACAAGCGGTCTCCTGCTGGTCTCGGTTCAGGATCGTGGGCTCTGATCGGCATTAGATCTCCCAGACGGGGTCTTGAGGAGCGGTGTGGCAGTCCCTGATGTGCTGCCCGAGGTGCTGAGCGAGGGTCTCTCCGGGAAAGAAGGCGCAGCAAGTCTTGCAGTGGACATGCCTCCATGTCCAGGAACCTGAACAGATCCGGGAGATCTGCATACCGCCTCAATATGAAAGAGGTGCTGTCTTTGCGGACGATCAGCTGGAGAGGAAACCCCCATTGGTACGGCAGCTCCGCCCGGCACAGAGTCTCCTACAGGGGCTTCAGCATTGCTCTCCTCTGCAGAGTTGCTCGGGATACAACCGGGAATATGGATATTGTCGCTCCATCAAAATCGATTGGGCCCTTTTGCCAGGCAGCTCTCAGGATTAACTCCTTGGTATAGCGATGTAGGCGGCAGATCACATCCAAGAGGACGATCCTGTTCCACCGGTTTAGGTCCGAGCGCCCTGTGTACCCTGTCAAACTCCAGGTTTGCCGGCAGGACTGAGTCCAAGATGACATGCAGGATTGCCCGAACAGTCTCTGGTAGGTTCTCAGGGCCTGTCGCCTCTGGCAACCCCCAGATTCGTAGATTGTTCCGGCGGCTCCGGTTCTCAAGGTCCTCGGCGTGAAGCTGCACCTCCGCCAGCTGGTAATGGCAAAGTGAATTAGCCCGCTCCATCTGGGTAACCCGGATCTCCAGGGCGCTCACCGATGCCTCACCCCTAGTCAGTCTGTCATTCAAGCCTTGGACCTCCACTTGGATTTGCTGAAAGTCTTGGCGGTGTTGCTCCTCTACCCTCAGTTCCAGGGCTTCCATGTCTGATTTAGTGGGGAGAGCCCGCAGCAGGGCCCTGATGTTAACATTGTCTCTGGAAAGCTAAGTTGCCGGTCCAGGGCTGCTCAAGGTGCTGGGCGAGGGGTCTAGGAGGGATGGTATACCCGCCAGTGAGCTTGGCACCAAGCTTTGCGGAGATGCCATTGGAGGGGAGAGTGAGGGTGAAGGCCCTTGGTCGCCACGTGTCCCTCTAGTATGCGGACCAGCAGGATCTTGAAAATATCGGCTGATCGGAGCTGTTGGCACCGCTTTAGATGATCCCCTGGTCTTCCGTCTCTTATGATAGCTCATGGTCAAAATAGAAACGGCTGTAAGAGGGCATATCAGCCTTGAATAATGGGCCGGGAGTCGGGTGCTCTAGCAGTGAGCGTCTTCACTCCACCAAGTCCAAGCCATGCCCCCCGTGATGGGTACTTTTCATTACTGCTATCTACAATTGGGTCCCGCTGTCTGTATCAGGTACCAGTCCGGGACATCAGACATGTCCATGAGCCGAATTTTATTGGTATGATCACTTTAGGAAAAGCACAAGGTTTGTAGAGCAGGGGTCTCCAAACTATGGCCCTCCAGTTGTTCTTGAACATTAATTCCCATCATCAGAGTTTTACAATGCCTCATGGGATGTGTAGTTCCGCAACAGCTTGAGGGCTGTAGTTTGCAGATCCCTGCTCTAGAGTCTCTTTACATACTTTTTCTGCAACTAATTTAATTGCAACTAGGGCAGCATGTGTCTTTTTTTTTTTTTTTTCTGTTTGTGAACCCAAATATCTAAATCACTGCCAGCCCCTCTATTATAGATGGGCATACCACACTGTATAAGTCTTTTAAAAAAAACGAGGCATGTAAATACCTTTCTTAAAACTAACTTTAGGCCGATCACATGCCTCGCCGGCTGCTTTACATCTTCGATACAGGGCTACTGCAGGAGGGGCCGAGATCTCCCTCTGACGTCAGCCGGGGAGGTCACATGACCGCTCAGCCCCTCCTCCAGTAGCCCTGGAAACCGGTCGAGAGTCACGTGACCGGCCTGAAGATCTCTCTAAAAGATATTTACATGCCTCATTTTTATAAAAGACTTATACAGCGTGGTATGCCTATCTATAATAGAGGGGCTGGCAGTGACCATTTATTATTTTTTTTATTGTACTAAGAGCGGTGGGGGGGGGGGGGGGGGAGCAGAGACATAGACATGGAGCTGACAGGCAGGGAGGAGGGGGTGAGGGGGAGAAAGGAGAGCTGTGGGTGACAAAGGGACGTACGCTGACCACGGTGATCAGGGCTCAGCAGCCCTGATTATCGTGGGCAGCACAGAGAGGGGGACACAGGAAGTGGCAGGATCAGACAAGTTTATTACAGTTTAGAGAGGGGCAAATTAGACCGCACAAGCACCGTGCTTTAAATAAGTAGCATTGACCCCTATGAACATTCCACATAGAATTAATTTCATGAAGAAAATTTGTGCTTACTATAGTAAGAACTCAGAATTGTATTTTCTCACCACCTTTCTGTTCTACTGGTGCAGGATTCCAATACTGAATTTAGGAGGAGTTTTGCAAAGCTAGCACGTTTGCTGCTGCGTTTCCCATAGTGAACTCATTTTCTTATGATTCCACTCTTTACGTCCACTCAAAAGGGAGTGTCTTAGGACTTGCCTAGATTGATAGCTGGACCCGTCTTATGCAAATTACACTTTGCTTGTTTGTAGGTATGTTGGTGGATGGGATTTAGGCTTATCTGACAAGTGCAGAGCGGGCTGGATCTAGGTGTGTCCTACATGTTGATTGACAAGCTAGGACTTTGTAAAGAACACTAGCCATAATTCAAGCTTCAAGCCACGCCCCATGTTAGGTCGTGGCACCCTCCTGTAGGCCGTTTAGAAACCGCACACTACAAGGGTGACCACACAGAGCTTTGTATTGATGGGAAGCTGCTTCAGTACCCCGTTAGAGGAAGTAGAGCTGAAAGCCATCAGCTGCCAGGACCCCAAGCATGTTATTGACACTGCTTGGCATATTTAGCAAACTTAACAAAGATATGTCTGCATTTTATCGTAGCTGCACTTGTTGCCTGAAAACCCGGGTAGAAAGCATGCTTCCGTATAGCTAGCAGTGAGGGAAAAATGGCACAAAAAAAAAAAAGAAAATTCTTTGAACATGTTCTTCCAGTTCCATAACTGTTCCCTTTTGAGTTTTTGGCTTTATATATAAAAAACTAGCTTTGATATCCTGTGCGTAGGGCCAAGCGTAGTGAGAGACATGGCTGTTCGGGTAATACAGATTTTGTTCTTCCAGAGAAAAGACAAGTTAAGGGAACACATGCAGCGAATGCACAATCCAGAGAGAGAAGCCAAGAAGGCGGATCGCACTGGGCGCACCAAGGCCTTCAAACCACGTCTCGCTTCCACAGACTACGAAAGCTTCATGTTCAAGTGCCGCATGTGTATGATGGGATTCCGGAGGAGAGGCATGCTGGTAAGCAGGAAGAGTTAACCTCACTGCCATCATGTTTCTTTACTTGGATATGTACAGTGTTCTGAGCTATTACTGTTTTTGGTTCAGGTCAATCACTTGTCAAAGCGACACCCGGAAATGAAGATTGAGGAAGTCCCAGAGTTGACACTACCCATTATCAAACCCAACCGAGACTATTACTGCCAGTACTGTGAGAAGGTGAGTGGGCACTGCCAAGGTGTAAAACCCATAATCCAATATTATATTGTAGATCGTTGAGGTTATTTCTTGTTGACAGGTCTATAAAAGTGCCAGCAAAAGGAAAGCGCATATCCTGAAGAACCACCCAGGAGCAGAGCTGCCTCCCAGTATACGGAAACTGAGACCGGCTGGGCCCGGAGAACCAGATCCAATGCTTAGTACTCACACCCAACTCACAGGGACGATAGCAACGCCTCCAGTTTGTTGCCCGCACTGTGCCAAGCAATACAGCAGTAAGGTGAGTGAAGGTTGTTCCCTACAGTTCCTATTATTATGTACATTTTTTTCAGCGGTAACTGCTGGGTTTTACTTTCCAGATGGACTGTAAAAAAACAATTGTGACTGACACAATTTGTGGCTTAAAGGAGTTGTAAAGGCAGAAGGTTTTTTATCTTAATGCATTTTTGCATTAAGATAAAAAGCCTTCTGTGTGTAGCAGCTCCCCCTGCACCCCCTAATACTTACCTGAGCCCCCTCTCTGTCCAGCGATGTCCACAAATCCCTCTGCCATCCGGGACTCTCCCTCCCGATTGGCTGAGACACAGCAGCGGCGCCATTGGCTCCCGCGGCTGTCAAATTCAGCCAATCAGGAGAGAGGGGGGGCGAGGCCGAATGGCAGCTCCGTGTTTGAATGGACACACAGCTGCAGCTCGGCTCGGGTGCCCCCATAGCAAGCTGCTTGCTGTGGGGGCACTCGTCAGGAGGGAGGGGCCAGGAGCAGTGAAGAGGGACCTGAAAAGAGGCGGATCCAGGCCGCTTTGTGCAAAACCAACTGCATAGAGCAGGTAAGTATAACATGTTTGTTATTTAGAAAAGTCTTGTTTTTTTGTTTTTTTTATCACTTTAATATGATATAAATACCATTTAATGCATTGGAATGTGGTTCCCTTCCACCTCTGCAGGCCATCATGATAAAACAGTTATGTTTTGCCATTGTGTTCAGCTTTAAAACAGAATAAAAGTCTGTACTGTCTCCATAATATTTGTATAGTTGCTCATATTGAAGAGACGATATGCTGTCTCATCAATACAGTGATAAAATGTAGTGTTCATGTACAGATAGTTCAAAAACAAGAAGTCCAAAATTTGAAACATTGTTGCAACAATGTAACTTCCACAATGGTGCTACAATTTCATATAGCTGCGTCCAGTGCTGTAATGCTGTGACCACCAACTTATAGCTTAACAGAATGCTCAGTAGATCCTCCGACCCCAAAAGAAATAAGAGATAGCAATGTTCTTATCTCATACACTCCCAAACTGAATCTTGTGCATCCAGTACCCATTACAGATATGGATGTAGCCGCTTTCTGCAACTACGACATTCATATGCAAGGTCATACACCATGGGTCTTGCGTATGAAGCATGTTGACTCCAGGAAAGGGATTCATCCATACCGTTAATGGGTACTGAATGCACAAGTTTTGCTTGGATGAGCTTAGCACATTCTGACCTCCCTATTTTTGTGGGGTCAGTGCATCTGATAGGTGTTCTGTTCAGCTATAGGGTGGTGGCCAAAGCATTAGAGCCTACTGAGCACAGTTATGATATTGCAGCATCATGGTGGAATTTACATTGTTTCAATCATCTGTTGCAAGTTTTGGACATATTGGGGTTGTTTACTAAAACTGGAGAGTGCAAAATCTGGTGCAGCTGTGCATGGCAGCCAATCAGCTTCTAACTTCAGCTTGTTAAATTAAGCTTTGACAATAAAATCTGGAAGCTGATTGGTTTCTGTGCAGATTTTGCACTTTCTAGTTTTAGTAAATCAACCCTATTGTTTTTGAACATTTTATATAAAAATGCAACATTTTATTACATTGAGTTCTGGCACGTACACACATTCCGAATATCGTACGAGGAAGGATCGTATGATTTTCAGATCGTGTGTACACTACTTTCAACAGCCGATCACGTCCGTTCATCCGATATTATTCGATCAGGCATGCACGAAAATTTTCCTCGTACGATTTCAGATCGTACGATTTTCGGTTAGTCAGTATAGTTGTCGTCCGACAATACAATTTTTTTTTCAGTCGTTCAAGAATTTTCATGACTTTACCTACCTATTCAATATCTACTTGCGATTATTAAGCGAAAACGGTCGTACGATCTGTCGTGCGATATTCGGATCGTGTGTACAGGCCATTCAGCATTGACCAGCCTGAGGGTGCAGTGTTGCTTATTTGCTGCTAAAGAAAGTCAGCAGTGGTACATTTCACAGCTTAAAAACCTCACCTCCAACCAACATTTCTTGCTTACTCCTATTTGGCCACTAAGTAGCGGAGCTGTATATAATGTGCAGCATGGGTTATAACCTCTCCAGTAATATGCAGAATAATTGAATAAAGTGTGTTTTTGTTTTATACAGGAGTGGGAAAGACCGCAATTGTAATTCTCATATTTTGTGATTCAGCTGATATAAATATGCTGTAAAATCGCTGCACTTCTAAACTTCAATACCCACTTACTAACTGCTAAATCCAATTGCCACCAATCAGTATGCTAACTATTAGACCTTTCTGCTGCCTTTTGCAGTTGTCCACCTGCTTCTCAGAAAACTCGGCTCCCTTGGCCTCCAAGGCTTTGCTCTTTACTGTTTCCCCTCCTACCTAAGAACTCCTTTTAGAATGACCTACAACTCTACTTCTTCCTCTCCTCTTTCTGTAGGAGTCCCCCAGGGCTCTGTCCTTGGACATCTTCTTTTCTCTATTTACACTCCAATTCTGATTCCAATACTTCTTCTATGCTGATGATATGCATGTCTCTTTACTCCTCAGCTCTCCCCTTCAGTCTCCTTGTGCATTACTAATTTACTATTGGACATATCAGTATGGATCTCACACCCTTTCTAAAACTCAGTCTTTTTAAAACTGAGCTCATAATATTTTCCTCTTGTATAAAATTGAATGGTATTGTAACTGTACTGTCTCCCTAAACACTTTGCAAATTGTTATTGCACTCACTTTGTGGGTGGGAAGAAATTCACCAAAACCTGCTCCTAATCTTTCTGTAGACAAAGATGGTTCAGCACATACGCAAGAAACATCCAGAATTTGCTCTGTTGCCTATCACAACACAGACAGCGATGATTAGTACAACCCCCACTGTTCTTACGGCTGATGGCACGAGTGGTGAAACTGTGGTGGTGAGTGTTTGTTATCTAATGAAGGTAGATATTCTGAGGACTAGAAATTCATCTAAAAATGATTTAATGCTAAATGTGTTCCTCTGTTTTTGTATTATTTTAGAACATGCATTCTCTGAATGACAGGTGCAGTTTAGCTTCGTATTCTCTCATTGTGGCATAAGATGCATAAGATTTTCATTAAGTCTTTTTCTAAACTGATTATTATTCCCCCATAGACCACAGATCTTCTAACGCAGGCCATGACAGAACTATCTCAGACTCTGACCACAGAATACCGCACTGCGCAGGGAGATTACCAGCGGATCCAGTACATCCCGGTGTCACAGGGCACGGCTGGCATGCAACAATCACAACATATACAGCTGCAGGTGGTGCAGGTTGCCCAGGTAACATCTGTATACAGTGCACAATACACAAATAAAAAAATATATGAACCTCAAGTCATTGGGGCTGTTGCCCCATCCAAGTTTAACTCCAGCCAAAGATTTATATTTAACTTTTTGAAAAAGGTGTGGAATGATTTCTAATGGCAGCCCTGTAAGAGAATGTTTTAAAAATGCATAGTCTGGCAGCCATGCGAGGGAACTGTACTTGTCATGTTCCGATCAGAAATCTTGATGATAAATCATGGACTGGATTGAAGTGACATTGACATGTTTGTGTCTTCAGGCTTCATCTCCTCACCAGACACAGCACTCTACGGTGGATATGGGGCAGCTACATGAAACCCAGGCCTACACTCAACATGCCATCCAAGTGCAACATATCCAGGTGGCAGAGCCAGCTCCAGGCACTCAGGCAACTTCTCAGGTATCTGCCTCTTGACATGTTTATAGCTGCACAATGTACATATGTGAGAAATGAAGAATATTCAAATTTTTTTTCCTTGATTCTGTGCAGGTAGGGGGCCAGTCCCTCAGCCCTTCATCACAGGAAAACGATCAGAATGTCAACCCCTCACAGATGCAGACCACGTCCCCCCAGACAAACTCTTCCACGGTTCAGCACACCTACCTGTCAAGCGGCTGGAACTCTTTTCGCTATCGTAAGTCTGCATGGAGTGGTGCTCTAAATGGAGTTCAAGCTTCTGTAATGATTTAAGGCACATTGGAGTGTCTTTAACAGGCTGGTGCAAAAATTGAAGATGATGTGCAGTGTGTGGTAACCAACGGCAGTTAGATTTTGCCTTGCATCAGAAATAAATGTTTTTGTCTACATTTCAAATGTAGCATCATTATTAGGTGTGTAGACAGGATTTCATCATCCCTTTGCTCCTGTAATTGACTCTATGCCTTTTCACAGAAGTGTGCACAGGGTTGTGGATCTGATTACAGGGAGCCGGTAAGGGTCATAGGGAATGCTGCATTCCTGGTAAGATACTTGAACAGGGTACTTGCTGCCCCTGATCAAATGATTATAGCAAGTGTATATCTTCCCACTTAACAGAACTGATTGAACAAAATATTACAAGTGCATTTAAAGAACCTATTTCAATATTTACACAACAGAAACTAGAATTGACCTGATAAGTGGAAGTTCCATTTTTGGGTGGAACTCCACTTTAACCACCTCCTGACCAACCATTGTAGTTGGTCTGCAGCTTGGGACAGCTTATTCTTGTTTAATTACTTTTTATTGCCATTTCAAAGAAAAATAAAAAAGGAACAGAAAAATATAGTCAGACAGCTTATGTCTAAGCTTATTCTAAGTGGACCTCTATAAATGTCCCTGTTTGTACAATGTGTGTGTGTGTGTGTGTGCACGCACAATGCCTCTGATTGTGCTGTCATTAAACATTAGAGCAGATCCCAGGCAAAATTCAAAGAGCTAATTACAGTAGTGTAGCTCTGTGCTTTGTGATCGTTGTGAACCAATCACGGTTATCACAAGTGTAAACAAAGCTATTCCTTCCGTCTTTATCACATTGACTGATGTCTGAGTTCTATAGTAAGAAGCATGCCCTTTATGAGCATCACTAATGATATTTGGGAATGTAGGCTTTTTAGCTTCATAAATAAGTGGTTATAAAGACATTGATGTGACAATCTCTCAAAATGACTGCAAAGGTCTAGAAGTAATGTTTACTACTTTCCACACACAAAAAGGGTACAGCTCTTTTATTGGGGAAAAAGGCCATCACAGAGATGTGTTGGTTGTTGCAGTAACAAATGTAAATGCTGACTGTGTAAGTATTCTTCATACAGAATGTCCACAACACATGTGAGTAATTACACACATGCACACCTTTCCTGTCTGTACACACGAGTATGGCGCCTCCCTGCTTTTTGGTCTAAATTTATGAAGAAAGACTATTTGGTAAGTTTTACAGAAAGTAACGGAAGCAGTTTTTCTTTATTGTACATCCCAGGACATCTTTCATATTCATTACAATAGTTATACTGCACCTTTGGGTGATTGGACACTTGCAAAAAGACATGAAATCCCCTCCTAGGCATAACTCCTCCCATCTAGGCAAGGCTTCAGTTTTTTTCTAGTGATTTAGGTAAAGGTCATATCTGTGCAGTCTCATCACAAAAATATCTAGCTTCTCAAGCGTTCCATCTGGGATTAGGAGACTGGCTCTTCTGGATCAATTACCTATAGCTTTTCTATGTCCAGAGTAAACTCTTCCCCTCCCTCCCCCCTTCATTAATGGAAGAGGAGTCAGTGGAGGATGAGGTAGAGAAAGATGAGAATGTTTCAGTTGAAGAGGACACAGAAAAATCCTCTTTTGAGGAATCTACTCCTGAAGATCCCCAGGTCCTATTTAAAGCCTTCTTTGCTCTAGTAGGGGCAACTCTATAACTGCAATTGCAGCTGTAGGTGTGTGCCAAAGTCTTAAGGTCTGGTCCGTCACATGACGAGAGAGAGGGATCCCACCAGTGTAGATACTGAAATGAGCAGAAACCAGGATGATTTTACACATGCTCTTAGCTTCTTAATGGAAGTCTTGAAGTATTTAATTCAACATAGTAGTGGTCAACGGAGTTACCCGGCAAGAAGCATGTGGAATGTCTACCTTTTCAAGAGGAAATTTTGTTTGGTCCTGCTGCACCCAGAAGGTGACTGTAGGTAAGAGTACTCTCTTACTGCTTAAAAAGAAGACAAAGTCTAAAGTTCCAAAACCTGACACTTTTACTTCCAAAAACCATTTCCTCCAAGTCCCAGCCCCAGTTCCAAAAGAAGACATGATCTGCAAAGCTCTCAAAGTCTGGGGACAAATCCTCCTCACAGTGAAGGGGCGCCCCCACTCGCTTGGTGGTGGGACATTAGGCAGTGGAAGAGTGGGGCCACAATACAGTGGCTACAAGCTGGAATTTCATGGCTCTTAGCTGGACAGGGGGGCTGTGGAACAAGTGCAGGTTGGATGTCGGGGAGTGCCAGGGGAGGCACTGTTTTTTGTGATTTTTTTTTTTTATTTTTTTTTTTGATGATTACTTTTGTTGTAAATTGTTCTTTTTTCTGAAACTTCAATAAATTATATTGGGTGGTAGCTGGCCTGATGTCTGTACCTTTTTTTGTTGTTTATCTTGTTTCCGGTGACACCTTACCCATTAACGTAGTGGGAAGAACCACCATTCCTTGTATAGTTGGGACACTCTCTTAATCCAACTCTTCTTCTTTTTTTTTTTTATGCAAAAACTGAAGTCTTGCCAAGAAGGGAGGGGTTTTGCCTAGGAAGGGATTACCTGTCTTTTTTGGTCCAATGTTAAATTACTTGAAGGTGGCAGCATAGCCTTGTTGTAATGAATGTGAAGGTGCCCTGTGTCCTGTGATGTATTCTAAGAAAAGGATTTTACAGGTAAACCAAAAGACCCATTTAAAAAAAAAAGTTAGTTTCTAGTAAAAAAAGGAGCACTTAAATACCCCAAAAGAAAGCTCTATCTGTCTAAAAAAAGTATATTTAAAATCCATATGGGCACAGTGTTTCATGATTGAATAATTGTCAGTTAAAATGTCACAGCACTGGAAACTAAAAAATGGCCTGGACAGGAAGGGGGTTTGTAACACATTGGTATTGAGGTGGTTAAATTCTTGTCTCATCGCCGCCATCTGTTTTTCTGCAGCTTCTGAGATTCAAATGATGTTACCGCAGGGGCAATATGTCATCACCGAGGCAACTGTGGGCACTCCTGTTGCTCCGGTCACTAGTGGTCAAGTGAAAGCAATACAGGTAAGAGTGGTGATGAATGTTGTAGCTTTTATACTATATGGGCAAAAGTTTGTGGACACCTGACCATCACGCCTATATGACCCTGTTGGACACCCAATTCCAAAGCCATAGGCCTTAATATGGAGTTGCCCCCTCCCAAATCTTATGGAATGCTTTCCTAGAAGAGTTTTGTTATGGCACCCCACAAGTTTTGCAGTTGTCTGTGGGAACGTGTGCCTTTTTTTGAGGTTAGGTGCTGATGTTGGATGAGAAGACCCTGCTCGGAATTGATGTCCCATTTCATTCCCAAAGGTGTTCAGTATGAGGCCAGGGCTCTGTGCAACTCATTTGAGTTCCTTCATACCAAACTGGTCAAACCATGTCTTTCTGCACAGGGACAGAGTCCTGCTGGAACAGATAAAGGTGTTCTCCCAACTATTACCATGCAGTTGAATGTGCACAGTTGTTCAAAATGTCTTTTGTATTCTGTATAATTAAAGTGGTTCTAAAGGCAGAAGGTGTTTTTACCTTAATGCATTCTATGCATTAAGGCAGGGGTCTCCAAACTTTCTAAATAAAGGGCCAGTTTACTGTCCTTCAGATTCTCTGGGGGGCAGAATGTGACCATTGTGGGTAGAAAATTCTTTGGCTTCAATGGAATACAATGCTTCATAATTGGTATTAGAGGGAGGTATAGTGCCAATTGTTGGTATCAGTGGAAGGAATAGTACCCTATCATTGGTGTCAGTGAGGAATGGTGCTCCATTGTTGGTGTCAGTCTGAGGTATAGTCCCTTGTAATAGGAGGTGGAATAGTGGCAAGCGTTGATATCAGGGAAAGGAATAGTGCCCCATCATTGGGGTCAGTGCAAGGAATGGTAACCCCTTGTTGGTGTCCAAGGGCCAGATAAAGGCAAGAAAAGGGCCGCATCTGGCCCCCGGACCACAGTTTGGAGCCCACTGCATTAAGGTAAAACAACTTTCTGCTTGCAGCTCCTCCCATCCCCTTATACTTATCTGAGCCCGATCTCAGTCCAGACGATGTGTGCAAGAGCAGAGGCTTTCTTTGCTCTTTCTCTTCTCATTGGCACCGAGACAGCAGCAGGAGCCATTGGCTTCTGCTGCTGTCAATCACAGCCAGTGACGAGGGAGCAGGGGCTGCACAAGTGTCCCCATAGCAAGCAGCTTGCTATGGGGGCACTTGGCAGATGAGAAGGGGCCAGGAGCGCTGATGGTGGACCCAAGAAGAGGAGGATCGGGGCTGATCTGTGCAAAACCACTGCACAGAGTAGGTAAGTATAACATGTTTGTTATTTTAAAAAACATGTACATTTAGAATAGCTTTAAGATTACCCTTCACTGGAGATGCCTGAAGGTCTACATACTTTTGGTCATGTAGTGTATATTCACCTACCCCATGTGTTTACGTCATTTCTCTGTATCCCCTCAGACACATTATGTCATATCGGAGAGCCAGGGCGATGTGGAGATGAAGAAGAATGGCAGTTTGACAGAAGAAGTCTCCACCAACTCAGAACAGCTTGAGCAGACAGACACTAATCCTCCACAGACAGCGCAGTACATTATTGCCACCAACATGAACGGAAGCAACGAGGTGCATATTTCCAAACCGTGAGACTGGGATAGTGACCCTTGTGTGTTCATATCCTGCTCAGCGACGTTGGACTGATGGCACAAATTCTGGGTTGTCCTGAATCAACCACCAGAGTGACGGCAATATTGTGTAATCCACCTCTGCTATGAACATTTTGTATGTATGACTGTAAGCAGCACCCGGCACAGGGCATTCGTTTCTGGAGTTTACCCGGAGATTTTGTAGAACTGCTTGTAAATGGTCATCGGGCATGGCTTGTTTCATTCCATTGACTTTCTGGTTCTCTGTGTGTTGCACAAAGTTATAGCAGAGGCTTCTTAGATGGAGAAGAGAGTCATTCCTGATTGGACATCAGTGGCTCTCCCTGATTCCTTATTGGACAGCAGCGGCACCCCTTCCGCTCTGCAGGTTAAGGAAACCATCGGCAGGGCCGACAATGCTATGGCCATATTGGCCCTATAGGAAGGTCGCTCCCGTCGAGGCTGAAGTACATATTGTGCTATTATTGTTCCTCGGATTATACTGGAATCTCACCTGTATTTTCTTCATGCTTTGTACTTTGTGTTTTTAATGCAGATTCACTCTGCCTTCATTTTTTTTTTTTTAAGAAATTGGCAGAGATGTTACAAGCTCAATTTTAAGAATTCTATAAATAGCCTCTAATTTAATCCTCCTGAAGAGCCCCAGCCCCAATTCCCTGTCTAATTATTTATTTTCAGTTCCTTGTGTTTTCTTTCAGAGACTATAAATACGTTTTGTGGGGTTTTCTTTATTTTTTTTTAAAATCTAATTTCTTACAGTCCTGTTTATATTTGAGCATAATCGCCGGCCTTTGAGCTCTAACCCAAAGTGCAAGATACTGTGAAGATGGACCTCACCAGATGTCTTTCATTCTAGGACCAGAAATACCGTGTCCTGTTCTCAAATAAAGCAAAAGACAAACATGAGAGTTGGATTCTTTGTTTCTTCTTGATGGTGAACCATACAGCTGGTAATGAGCGATATACCCAGCTGCACAAAAATTTAAAAAATATTTTAAAGTAGGTGTAAAATCTGCTATATGCTTTAAACGCCTTACTGTAAATGATTGAAACAACACTCCTAAGGCCACATCCGTATAATGTTTAACTCAGGAGAGGAATAAAGGGGCAGAGGCCCTCGTTCGGGCTTTTCAGGCAATGTCCATTGCCTGAAAAGTCCGAACGAGGGCCTCTGCCCCTTTATTCCTCTTCTTAAACTCCTTACTACAGCAGTTTTGTAGAAAAATGCCGGCAAGGTGGGTGTTTATTTTTGGAGCGCCGTTTACACACACAGCCTGTGATCACACTGTCATAAGACCCTATTTACACTGGGGTTACTCGTGTGTTAGCGCCAAAGCGCCGCTCATTTTAGCGCCGCTTTAGCGCTGTTTAAGCAGCGCTTTTTGGCCTGCTAGCTGGGCACTTTTGCGATGCATACTAGCTCATTATGCCTTTGTCTTGAATGTTGTTTTTTTTTTTTTTCCCCAGAGTTTACAACCACTTTAAAGGCTAAGTTCACAAAAAAAAAAAGATTTTTTTATTTGTTTCACAGGAGCCTGCAAAGCATTGCATCTGCAATTGGTGGATCACGGGTGCAATGTCAGGCTCCTGCAAACTCCTCCTCCAGCGTTCCATTGAGAACTATAAGTCTGTTTGCCCTGGTGAGAGACATGACTTGTAGTTTATTTATTCACAGATCTCTGAGAATCAATAGTTCAGCTTTGTGGGCGGAGCAGCAATAGGATGGGGCGGGGGTTAAATTTGAGGGACTCCCGACCATTGCAATCTGTCACGTGTGCTGTACGTTACATACTCCTGTCTGCTGAACTCTATATGCTGTGGTATAATTTGCATGCTCCTGGCTGCTGAACTTAAAGCATACTGAGTGGTGAGGAATATGCTATATATAGAGCCCAGCATACAGAGTGCAGTGGTAAAGGGTAAGAAACGTGCAGCCCAGCATACAAAGTTCAGGGCTTAGGATTATGTAACGGACAACCCATTGTACAGAAACCAGCATTCAGGAGGTACCATATGTTACAAAATCCTGACCACTGCATCTTGCATGCCGTTCGATGCACACGGCACTCTTGGTCATTGAATTCTGTATGCTGTCCCCCAGCAATTTTTTACTCTCCTCCCCAAGCAAAAAATCCCCGATCTTTCAACTATGTAATCCCCCCCAATTAAAGTAACTATCTATTGCTTACCTCTGCACCCCCCGCCCACAGATCACCTCTTCTTCCTCCAAATCACAGCTGATCTCTTCTGCCTCCCATTCTACAGCTCACCCCTGTCTAGAGAACAAGGAAGTGCCCCTGGGACTTTGTAGGCAGTAGTCACACCAGACAAAGAAGTAGAGAAGTGTAGTAAAAGTAAAAGTTTTATTTAAATCCAAAAATAAAATCTGAAGGTGAACATCACTGATACAAAGTTAAAATCAAAACATGGTAGTCATAATGTATACAATACAGAACTGTTGTCTTAGGCATGCGGTGGATCTCGTGGTGGGAGGCCAAACCACAGGCAATTATATAGAAGATCCCAACGTGTTTCGGAATAAAAGAAATTCCTTCTTCAGGGGGATGGTCTAAACAGACTGCATGTGTTACAATAGCTACCCTTTATCGGATTCAAAGACACAACATAGTTTATTTGATACTTCCACAGTGCCCCATCCCATTTATTATACCCCAGGGAGATGGTACATTCAGGCGGTAAGCAAAGAAAGTGTTTCCACCGCTCAGGCTGACACTGACCCAGGTGTAAGTGGAAGTTTCAGAGCAGAAGAGCTCCAGGTGCTGGCTGAATGCTAGGCAAAGCAGGCTTGAATGGAGGAGAAGATTTGGATGCCGCACACCGGATGTAGTAAAAAAACTTCACTTTATTGAAAAAATGGGATCATCAAAATAACAAGACTGTCATGCAGAAAGTACAGATAAGCTGACGCGTTTCGCACTCAGGACTGAGTGCTTACCTATGAGTAAGCACTCAGTCCTGAGTGCGAAACGCGTCAGCTTATCTGTACTTTCTGCATGACAGTCTTGTTATTTTGATGATCCCATTTTTTCAATAAAGTGAAGTTTTTTGACTACATCCGGTGTGCGGCATTCAAATCTTCTCCTCCATTCAGGCGGTAGATAAAATGGTGTCCTTGATCCAGGACAGGCTCCACGTGGGATGAGAGGGAGAGAGATGGTAGTGCTGCCATAAAAAGAAGCGCCCACAAGGATTGCATATATGAAGACGACCACATAGTATGGAGTTTGGAGGTTGTGTGCCTGATTCAGGGGGGCTGAGCAATCCCAGGTTGTCCACTTTACTTTCCTCTGCAACCCCCGTCCACAGCTCACCTCTTCTTCCCCCTTTCCACAGCTCACCTCTTGTTAACCCTTTCCACAGCTCACCTCTTGTTCCCCCTTTCCACAGCTCACCTCTTGTTCCCCCTTTCCACAGCTCACCTCTTCTTCCCCCTTTCCACAGCTCACCCCTCCCCCCCCCCCTGTCCACAGCTCACCCCTCCCTCCCCCCCCTGTCCACAGCTCACCCCTCCCTCCCCCCCCTGTCCACAGCTCACCCCTCCCTCCCCCCCCCTGTCCACAGCTCACCCCTCCCTCCCCCCCCCTGTCCACAGCTCACCCCTCCCTCCCCCCCCTGTCCACAGCTCACCCCTCCCTCCCCCCCCCTGTCCACAGCTCACCCCTCCCCCCCCCCCCTGTCCACAGCTCACCCCTCCCTCCCCCCCTGTCCACAGCTCACCCCTCCCTCCCCCCCCCCCTGTCCACAGCTCACCCCTCCCTCCCCCCCCCCTGTCCACAGCTAACCTCTTCTCCCTTTCCACAGCTCACCCCTCCCCCCTGTCCACAACTCACCCCTCCCCCCCCTGTCTACAGCTCACCCCTCCCCCCTGTCCACAGCTCACCCCTCCCCCCCTGTCCACAGCTCACCCCTCCCCCCCTGTCCACAGCTCACCCCTCCCCCCCTGTCCACAGCTCACCCCTCCCCCCCTGTCCACAGCTCACCCCTCCCCCCCTGTCCACAGCTCACCCCTACCCCCCTGTCCACAGCTCACCCCTACCCCCCTGTCCACAGCTCACCCCCCCCCCCCCTGTCCACAGCTCACCCCTCCCCCCCTGTCCACAGCTCACCCCCCCTGTCCACAGCTCACCCCCCCCCGTCCACAGCTCACCTCTACTTCCCCCTTTCCACAGCTCTCCTGTTCTTCCCCCTTTCCACAGCTCATCCCTCCTCCCCCTGTCCACAACTCTCCTCTTCTCTCCCCTTTCCACAGCTCATCCCTCCTCTCCCTGTCCACAGCTCTCCTCTTCTTCCACCTTTTCACAGCTCTTCCCCCATTCCACCGCTCACCCCTTTATTCCTGCCTAGAGCTCAACTCTGCACCATGGCCTCAGTTCAGCTTTGTATTCTCCGTCAACATCTCGCCTTTGCACCTCCTCGCCCCTATCCACAATTACACCACAACTTGCCACTGCACCCGCTGTCCACATTTTACTTCTGCACCCCCCACACACACACACACACACACACACACACACACACACACACACACACATCTACAGCTCATCCCAAGCTACAGTTCTCACCTCTGCAACCCCAGCTTCCCCTTCTCTCTTACCTCTGCATTATGGATAGGCTCAGGCGTTTTCAGACACAGGTCCGAACCTGCCTGAGCCATCCCGCTGAGAAGCTGACAGCCAATCATAGGCGCTGGAGGCATTCCTTTCCCTGCAGCTATTCAAGGCTATGTATGTGTGTGGCTGTGGGGTGGGGAATGCCTTCACTGCCTATGATTGGCTGTCAGTTTTGACCATTTCCTTACATAATTGCTCAGGTGGGTTCAACTACCATCTTCCCAAACTCTCACCTTGCACAACACCTACAACCACCCCCTGCCACAGCGCCCTTCACCTCTTCTTTTTCCTCTTCTCAACATAGCCGAGTTTAATTAGCTGCTATGGCCCCTGTAATGAGGGCCCACTATTAAGGTGAGTATTATACCCCTAGCAGTCCATGTGGTGGTGTTTAGTAGCACTTCCGAATTGGATGACATTTTGCAAGCCTTTTGGAGATTTGTTTTTGGACATTATAGTTTTTGTTCATGGATTTGTCTGCACAGATCATTTTGGACTTTAATGATTATGGGCTCACAAAATTGTGTGTTGAAATATAAACTCACCGACCGCTTTATTAGGTACACCTTGCTAGTGCCGGGTTGGACCCCTTTTGCCTTCATTCTTCGTGGCATAGATTCAACAAGGTGTTGGAAACATTCCTCAGATATTTTGGTCCATAGTGACATGATGGCATCACACAGTTGCTGCAGATTTGTTGGCTGCACATCTATGATGCGGATCTCCCATTCCACCACATCCCAAAAGTGCTCTATTGGATTGAGATCTGGTGACTGTGGAGGCCATTGAAGTACAGTGACCTCATTGTCCAGTGGTGAGATGATTGGAGCTTTGTGACATGGTGCATTATCCTGCTGGAAGGAGCCATCAGAAGATGAGTACACTGTAGTCATAAAGGGATGGACATGGTCAGCAACAATACTCAGGTAGGCCGTGGTGTTTAAACGATGATCACTTGGTACTAAAGGGTCCAAAGTGTGCCAAGAAAATATCCCCCACACCATTACACCACCAGTCTGAACCGTCGATACAATACAGGATGGATCCATGTTTTCATGTTGTTTACACCAAATTCTGACCCCACCACCTGAATGTCGCAGCTGAAATCGAGACTCATCAGACCAGGGAACGCATAGTTGCCAACATTGAAAAAAAAATTGTGGGACACTTTTTTGGCTGTAGGCAGAGCCCTATAATAATTAGGGGGCGGGGCGTGGCTTAGCATTAAAAATAAAACTGTGAAGCGAGTCGCGGCGAAGAATGGGAGTGATTTATGTGAAATAGTGGGTGTGGCTTAAATGGGTGTGGCTCAAAGGGGGTGTGGTTAGAGTCTGAGATGAATAAGGGATGGAGAGGGAAAGGGGGAGAGAGAGGAATGAAGGGACAGCAGCCCCAGATCCTACACAACAATAGAAATATGTGTATTCTAAAAAGTTGAACAATCAGCAGATAAAGATACTCCAAACACCTGGTGTTAGCTCTTTAATCATCCCGGCATCATGATTGTTATGGTGTCAGGATGATTGAAGCGCATTATTTCTATTATTACATTGTAATATAAAAATAAATCATTCAACTCACCATAATACAGAATCAGTGGGATCCCTGTGCGTCACCTGCCACGTCGCCTGCCACCATCAGAGTCCATCCTTGCATCAGGTGCCACCAGCAGAGTCCGTCCTTGCATCAGGTGTCCCCAGCAGAGTCTGTCCACGTATCAGGTGCCCCCGGCAGAGACCCTCCTTGCATCAGGTGCCCCCAGCAGAGTCAGTATAGACCCCCTCAGTGCAGACCCCCGCCTCCATCAGTGCATACCCCCCTCATGAGTGCATACCCCCCTCATCAGTGCAAACCCCCTCGGAGCAGACCCCCCTCCATCAGTGCAGACCCCCACAGAGCAGACCCCCCCTCCATCAGTGCAGACGCCCTCAGCAGACCCCCTTCCATCAGTGCAGACCCCCCTCCATCAGTGCAGACCCCCTCAGAGCAGACCCCCTCAGGAGACCCCCCTCCATCAGTGCAGACGCCCTCAGCAGACCCCCCTCTATCAGTGCAGAGACCCCCTCTGCAGAACCCTCTCCATCAGTGCAGACCCCCCTCCATCAGTGCAGACCCCCCTCCATCAGTGCAGACCCCTCAGCAGAACCCCCTCCATCAGTGCAGACCCCCTCCATCAGTGCAGGCCCCCTCAGCAGAACCCCCTCCATCAGTGCAGACACCCTCAGCAGACCCTCCCCTCCCATAACGCCCCCCAGGCCCCGGCAGTGAGCACATAGATAGAGCGGCCGCCGGTGCAGCGTCCGGCGCCGTGTGTTCAGTGGAGAGGAGGGGGGCCGATCTGTGCGAGAGGAGAAGCCGATTCATTGGCTGCACAGATCGAGCCCCCTTCCCTGCTCTACTGAACACAAGGGGGAGCGATCAAGCGGCGGCAGGACCGGCCGCCATTTTACTGAAGCCCATTCCCAAAAATGCAAATTGCAAACATTTCCGATTTTCCCTGGGCAAATCCCGATTCGGGATAGCCTCCGATCGGGACAAGGGTCCCAAAATCGGGATTGTCCTGGGAAATTCGGGACTGTTGGCAACTATGGGAACGTTTTTCCAATCTTCTATTGTCCAATTTTGGTGATCCTGTGCAAATTGTAGACTCAATTTCCTTTTCTTAGCTGACAGGAGTGACACCCGGTGTGGTCTAAAGCTGCTGTAGCCCATCTGCTTCAAGGTTGGATGTGTTGTGTGTTCAGAGATAATTTATTCTGCATAACTTGGATGTAATGAGTGGTTATTTGAGTTATTGTTGCCTTTCTATCATCTGGAACCAGTCTGCCCATTCTCCTCTGACATCAACAAAGAATTTCCCTCTGCACAACTCCCGCTCACTGGATATTCTCTCTTTTTCGGACCAGTGTCCTGGTTGGGATTTGAATTGGGGACCCCAGTGCTACAAGGCAGAAGTACTATTCACTTCATTGTCACAGCTGACTCTGTGCTCTGATCACATGACCGGCTGTCTATGTGTGCTCTGATCACATGACTGGTATTCATAGATAATATAGAACGCAAAGTGTATATTTCAGGATTACACGTGCTCTGCGTGTTCACACATCGTGGTGGGCGGAGCTTATACGGCTCAGCTCCTCCCCGGGGAAGTCCCTGGGAGGAGGGGAGAGTTGTTGCACAGATCCCTCCCCCTCCCGCAGCATGCCGGGATCCGGAAGTGTTTCCATCGTGTGAATTGTTTGTTTCCGGAGCGCCACTTCCGGCAGGCTGAGCGGAAGCCGGTACCGGGAAGAATGAAGCGACGAAGGAGAGGACGGAGCACCGAAGAGGGGAGGAGGTAAGATAAGGACTAGAACTCCCAGCATGTCCTGAACAGAGAAAGCTGGGGGGACTACAACTCCCAGCATGTCCTGTACACAGGGGGACTACGACTCTCAGCATGTCCTGTACACAGGGGGCCTACGACTCTCAGCATTCCTGCACACAGGGGGACTACGACTCTCAGCATGTCCTGTACACAGGGGGACTATGACTCTCAGCATTCCTGTACACAGGGGGACTACGACTCTCAGCATGTCCTCACACAGGGGTACTATGACTCTCAGCATGTCCTCACACAGGGGGACTATGACTCTCGGCATGTCCTCACACAGGGGGACTATGACTCTCAGCATGTCCTCACACAGGGGGACTATGACTCTCGGCATGTCCTCACACAGGGGGACTATGACTCTCGGCATGTCCTGCACACAGGGGGACTACGACTCTCGGCATGTCCTCACACAGGGGGACTACGACTCTCGGCATGTCCTGCACACAGGGGGACTACGACTCTCGGCATGTCCTGCACACAGGGGGACTACGACTCTCGGCATGTCCTGCACACAGGGGGACTACGACTCTCGGCATGTCCTGCACACAGGGGGACTACGACTCTCGGCATGTCCTGCACACAGGGGGACTACGACTCTCGGCATGTCCTGCACACAGGGGGACTACGACTCTCGGCATGTCCTGCACACAGGGGGACTACGACTCTCGGCATGTCCTGCACACAGGGGGACTACGACTCTCGGCATGTCCTGCACACAGGGGGACTACGACTCTCGGCATGTCCTGCACACAGGGGGACTACGACTCTCGGCATGTCCTGCACACAGGGGGACTACGACTCTCGGCATGTCCTGCACACAGGGGGACTACGACTCTCGGCATGTCCTGCACACAGGGGGACTACGACTCTCGGCATGTCCTGCACACAGGGGGACTACGACTCTCGGCATGTCCTGCACACAGGGGGACTACGACTCTCGGCATGTCCTGCACACAGGGGGACTACGACTCTCGGCATGTCCTGCACACAGGGGGACTACGACTCTCGGCATGTCCTGCACACAGGGGGACTACGACTCTCGGCATGTCCTGCACACAGGGGGACTACGACTCTCGGCATGTCCTGCACACAGGGGGACTACGACTCTCGGCATGTCCTGCACACAGGGGGACTACGACTCTCGGCATGTCCTGCACACAGGGGGACTACGACTCTCGGCATGTCCTGCACACAGGGGGACTACGACTCTCGGCATGTCCTGCACACAGGGGGACTACGACTCTCGGCATGTCCTGCACACAGGGGGACTACGACTCTCGGCATGTCCTGCACACAGGGGGACTACGACTCTCGGCATGTCCTGCACACAGGGGGACTACGACTCTCGGCATGTCCTGCACACAGGGGGACTACGACTCTCGGCATGTCCTGCACACAGGGGGACTACGACTCTCGGCATGTCCTGCACACAGGGGGACTACGACTCTCGGCATGTCCTGCACACAGGGGGACTACGACTCTCGGCATGTCCTGCACACAGGGGGACTACGACTCTCGGCATGTCCTGCACACAGGGGGACTACGACTCTCGGCATGTCCTGCACACAGGGGGACTACGACTCTCGGCATGTCCTGCACACAGGGGGACTACGACTCTCGGCATGTCCTGCACACAGGGGGACTACGACTCTCGGCATGTCCTGCACACAGGGGGACTACGACTCTCGGCATGTCCTGCACACAGGGGGACTACGACTCTCGGCATGTCCTGCACACAGGGGGACTACGACTCTCGGCATGTCCTGCACACAGGGGGACTACGACTCTCGGCATGTCCTGCACACAGGGGGACTACGACTCTCGGCATGTCCTGCACACAGGGGGACTACGACTCTCGGCATGTCCTGCACACAGGGGGACTACGACTCTCGGCATGTCCTGCACACAGGGGGACTACGACTCTCGGCATGTCCTGCACACAGGGGGACTACGACTCTCGGCATGTCCTGCACACAGGGGGACTACGACTCTCGGCATGTGCTGCACACAGGGGGACTACGACTCTCGGCATGTCCTGCACACAGGGGGACTACGACTCTCGGCATGTCCTGCACACAGGGGGACTACGACTCTCGGCATGTCCTGCACACAGGGGGACTACGACTCTCGGCATGTCCTGCACACAGGGGGACTACGACTCTCGGCATGTCCTGCACACAGGGGGACTACGACTCTCGGCATGTCCTGCACACAGGGGGACTACGACTCTCGGCATGTCCTGCACACAGGGGGACTACGACTCTCGGCATGTCCTGCACACAGGGGGACTACGACTCTCGGCATGTCCTGCACACAGGGGGACTACGACTCTCGGCATGTCCTGCACACAGGGGGACTACGACTCTCGGCATGTCCTGCACACAGGGGGACTACGACTCTCGGCATGTCCTGCACACAGGGGGACTACGACTCTCGGCATGTCCTGCACACAGGGGGACTACGACTCTCGGCATGTCCTGCACACAGGGGGACTACGACTCTCGGCATGTCCTGCACACAGGGGGACGACGACTCTCGGCATGTCCTGCACACAGGGGGACGACGACTCTCGGCATGTCCTGCACACAGGGGGACGACGACTCTCGGCATGTCCTGCACACAGGGGGACGACGACTCTCGGCATGTCCTGCACACAGGGGGACGACGACTCTCGGCATGTCCTGCACACAGGGGGACGACGACTCTCGGCATGTCCTGCACACAGGGGGACGACGACTCTCGGCATGTCCTGCACACGGGGACGACGACTCTCGGCATGTCCTGCACACGGGGGCGACGACTCTCGGCATGTCCTGCACACAGGGGGGCGACGACTCTCGGCATGTCCTGCACACAGGGGGGCGACGACTCTCGGCATGTCCTGCACACAGGGGGGCGACGACTCTCGGCATGTCCTGCACACAGGGGGGCGACGACTCTCGGCATGTCCTGCACACAGGGGGGCGACGACTCTCGGCATGTCCTGCACACAGGGGGACTACGACTCTCGGCATGTCCTGCACACAGGGGGACTACGACTCTCGGCATGTCCTGCACACAGGGGGACTACGACTCTCGGCATGTCCTGCACACAGGGGGACTACGACTCCCGGCATGTCCTGCACACAGGGGGACTACGACTCCCGGCATGTCCTGCACACAGGGGGACTACGACTCTCGGCATGTCCTGCACACAGGGGACTACGACTCTCGGCATGTCCTGCACACAGGGGGACTACGACTCTCGGCATGTCCTGCACACAGGGGGACTACGACTCTCGGCATGTCCTGCACACAGGGGGACTACGACTCTCGGCATGTCCTGCACACAGGGGGACTACGACTCTCGGCATGTCCTGCACACAGGGGGACTACGACTCTCGGCATGTCCTGCACACAGGGGGGCGACGACTCTCGGCATGTCCTGCACACAGGGGGCGACGACTCTCGGCATGTCCTGCACACAGGGGGGCGACGACTCTCGGCATGTCCTGCACACAGGGGGGCGACGACTCTCGGCATGTCCTGCACACAGGGGGCGACGACTCTCGGCATGTCCTGCACACAGGGGGGCGACGACTCTCGGCATGTCCTGCACACAGGGGGGCGACGACTCTCGGCATGTCCTGCACACAGGGGGGCGACGACTCTCGGCATGTCCTGCACACAGGGGGGCGACGACTCTCGGCATGTCCTGCACACAGGGGGGCGACGACTCTCGGCATGTCCTGCACACAGGGGGGCGACGACTCTCGGCATGTCCTGCACACAGGGGGGCGACGACTCTCGGCATGTCCTGCACACAGGGGGGCGACGACTCTCGGCATGCCCTTTACCAGAGATCTATAACTTCCAGTTCATCCTGCCATAGAGATCATGGGACTTTAACTCTCAGCATAACTTTGAATCCGTGCAGCAGAGATTGTTTATTAAAATGAAATGCTTTCTATTTCCCTGAGATGAGAGAGAATGATAATTACAGCAATCAGTTAAAGGAAACCTAAAGTGGTTATAAAGCCTGAGTGTTTACATTCCCTGCATTAAAGTGGAGTTCCACCCAAAAGGGAAAGCGCCGCTTGTTTGCCTCCCCTGGCATGCTGAATTCAGCCGGAAGTTCGGCCCCCCTTCTCCTTCCCACCGCTTGGCCATTCACAAAGTGCAGCATGCTTCGTGCATGTGCAGTAGGGACTCGGCTGTTGGTTCCCCTTAGCCGAGATTATGGTGGTAGCATCCGAGAGCCGATTGAAAAACCGGCTGGGGTGAAGGCACCGCTGGATCCCTAGACAAGTAAGTGTCCTAATGTTAAGTCAGCAGCTACAATATTTGTAGCTGCTGACTTTAGATTTTTTTTTTCTGAAGGAGCCTGGAGCTCCACTTTTAAGGTAAAAAAACACCCCGCTATTTCCCCTCCTCCCCTTACTAAATTTTTTACCTGAGCCTGTCAGTGATCCAGCTCTGTGCCTGATTTCTATCTTCTCCCCCCTCTTTCTCCTCTCACAGGGAGTTGGGCAGCAGCAGAAGCCATTGGCTCCTATTGTTGTCAATCAAATGCTTTGGGGAGCAGGCGGGGCCATGCTGTGTGTCAGACTAGCGGTTTGCTATGGGGGTGCACAGAGAAGAGGAAGAGCCTGGAGCACCATCGGGGACCCTGGAAAAGGATGTTTGGGGGGGCCGCTGTGTGCAAAACCATTACACAGGGCAGGTAAGTATAACATGTTTATTATTTTAATTTTAAAAAAATCCAGCCTTTACAATCACTTTAATCCATAATTGTGTTGGGTTTAGTCTATGTGCTCTTTGCTGCGTCTGCTCTGTGTTTTTTGTGTGCTCTGTGATTTCTTGCTGTCTGTGCTCCATAGGTGGCAGAAGAGTCACAGATCAGAAAGGTCCCTACCAGACTATCAGTAGAAAGTGGCAGATTTATTTCCCAGTGCCCCCCCCCCCCCATATTATTATTATTTTATTTTTATTTTTTTACAGTATTTCCTCATCCTTTGTCTCCTCCTCCAGATAATCAGTCATGGATCCTCTGGACACAATGCTGAATGACCCCCTGGATCTGGGGTCGGGTGTGGACAACCATAGGGCCCCCATCATGGAGGAATGCTTATTGGGAGGAACCAGAGTCAACCTTCCTGAAGACCTGCTGGAGGATGTGAGTGGCCGTATCTGTGTGTGTGTGTGTGTGTGTGTGTGTGTGCGTGCCCCGACCCCCCGAGATACTGACAGTCTGAAACGAATGCAGCTCATTAAAGTGGAACTTTACCCAAAAAACAACTTGATAAGAAATAATGTTCTTTAACAAGGAACATACATTCCACATTAATAATTATGCTACCAAAATTAGTGTGTGCTGTAAATTGCCTCCAACATTGCTCCTGTTTCTTCTAGCTGGAGGCTGCCATTTTGCTGAAGCCCTGAACAGCAATAAATCTTCAGGCTGGGTTCACACCTATGCAAATTTCCTCCGCATCCAATTCACATAGCAGGAGAATGTGACCAGCTCTCCGTGGAGCTGGTTCACACATCTCCGGGGCGCCTGCGAACCGCACTGCACTGAAACGCTGTGCGTCCTTAGCTCCGTTTCAGGGCCAAATTCAGGCAGAGATTCGTCCCTGAATCAGAGACTGGGGACGCACAGCGTTCCCAGTCTCCACGTTCCTGTGTGATCCACAGTCGGTTCTAGTGTGAACCGAGCCTAAAGCGGAAATAAACCCATTGATTTAAAGTGGAACTTTACCCATAACAACTTGATAAAAAAAAATAATGTTCTTTAGAAAGGAACATACATTCTACATTAATAATAATGTTACTTGAAATTAGTGTGTGCTGTAAATTGGCTCCAGCATTGCTACTGTTACTTCTTGCCAAAGGCTGCCATTTTGCTGAAGCCCAAAGTCTTAGAAGTAAATCATAAAGCGGAACTAAACCCACCAATTTACCAGGTTCAAATAGTTACATTCCTGGAACGCTGGAAGTGCAAACTGTCACATTTGCTTGTGTCCTCAACCAAACTGTCAAACCATCAAATTGCTGGTGACATAACTGATCACGTGCAGCACCATGGCAGTTGCAGTTCAAATAGAAGCAGCTTCCTTGGCTGTAAAGAATAGGAGGGTTTAATTCTGCTTTAAGGCTGTCAGCAGATCGGCCTCTACAAACTTAGCAGTGTCTAAAAATGAAGAGCAACTGAGCATGTGCAGAGCAGGGTGAGACAGTCTATTACTGGATTTTAAACAGTATAGGTACTTATTTTTAATGTTTTACATCGCTATACCTGCTAAAAGGGCCAGCCTGAAGTGATCTAACAGGGCTTCATTTTCTGCCTAAAGTTCCACTTTAACAGTTTAATAAATGTTACACTCCTGGAATGCCGGGAAAGTGAACTGTCACATTTGCTTGTGCTGTCAACCAAACTGTCAAACCATCAAACAGCTGGTGTCCTAACTGATCACATGTGCAGGATCAGACAGAAGCAGCTTCCTTGGCTGTAAAAATAGGAGGGTTTAATTCTGTAGGTTGGCAGCACATCAGCAGCGGCGGAGACAATCATGTTCCTCTCCCCTGTTTGGCTGGCTGCCGAGTGAGGGGAAGATGGCCAAACGTCACTCTTAAAGGAGAAATTTTTTATTTTTTTTTTTCAACTGACTTTTTTTTTTTTTTTTGCATTTTAGTGTAAATCTGAGATCTGAGGCCTTTTTGACCCCAGATATCATATTTAAGAGGTCCTGTCATGCTTTTTTTCTATTACAAGGGATGTTTACATTCCTGGTAATAGGAATAAAAGTGACCCAATGTGTTTTTTTTCTTTTTTTTTTTTTAAAGGACCGTGTCAAAATAAAAAGTAAAATAAATGAGAATTTTTTTTTTTTAAAGCGGCCCACCCTGACGAGCTCGCACTCAGAAGTCAACGCATACCTGAGTAGCGTTGACTTCTGAGTACCTGAGTATGAAAACTCAGTTCAAACCACACATGTGAGGTATCGCCACGATTGTTAGAGCGAGAGCAATAATTCTAGCCCTAGACCTCCTGTAAACTCAAAACTGGTAACCTGTAGAAATTTTTAAACATCGCCCATGGAGATTTTTAAGGGTAAATGTTTGTCGCCATTCCATGAGCGGGCGCAATTTTGAAGCATGACCTGTTGGGTATCAATTTACTTGGCGTAACATTATCTTTCACAATATAAAACAAAATTTGGCTAACTTTACTGTTGTCTTATTTCTTTATTTCAAAAAAGTGTTTGTTTTTTTTTTTTTTTAAAGAAAAGTGCATGTGTAAGACCGCTGCGCAAATATTTTATTCTCTAGGGTGTTAAAAAAAAAAAAAAAATATATATATGTGTGTGTGTGTGTGTATATATATATATATATATATATATATATATGTATATGTATGTATGTATGTATGTATGTTTGGGGGGTTCTAAGTAATTTACTAGCAAAAAAAAATTATTTTCACTTGTAAACAGAGTCTGAAAAACAGGCCCGGTCCTTAAGTGGTTAAAGTGTATGTAAAGCTCCAACATAGATGGAGTGGAAAGGGTTAGACCCCTTGTCAGGTTTTTATTGCTGTCTTTGTCCCCACTGGGGTGATATGCTCTCTCAATTTGTCCCCTGTTACGGGAACTGTCTAAGAGGGGATTTTCTTTCACCTTGGGGAGATTTCCTCCCACTTACTTTTGTGTCTGTGGTAAGAAGTGAAGGAAAGTCTCCCTAATTGACACAGACAGCAAAAAAAAAAAAAAAAAATAGAGGTTTTATCCTTGCCTACACTATCCACCTCCTAAAAGTAAAAAATGCTCTTGAAAAAGAAACCAGTTCAGTTGTAGACTTTGTGGAGCTCATGGTTGGGATTTTTGTTATTTGTCCACTTCTCCACCCTTTATATATTATAACTTTGTCCTTCTTCCCACCCCCTCCCCCCAGCCCGAGCTGTTCTTCGATGTGGTCAGTTTGGATACATGGAAGAATGTCTTGTCTGACTCTCAGCGGGAACATCTCAGGCAGTTCCTACCATCCTTCCCGGAGGACAACACCCGCCAGCAGCAGGACGACATCATCCAAGCTCTGTTCCGGGGAGACAATTTTCGCTTCGGCAACCCACTGCAAACTGCGCAGAAGCTCTTCCGAGGTAGGGCCTCCTTTTTACATTGGCCACATGTTTCTTCATTGAACCTCACAATTATCAACCTTGATCCGTTGTTTAAAACTGTATCTAAAGCCCAGCCTCCACTTCCTTCTTTTTTTTTTTTTTTTTTTTTTTTTTTTTTTTACATTTTGGATGGAGTGGTGAAGGTCTAGAACAGTGGCTGTTGACCTGTTTGATATATGGGCCTCAACTGCAGCTCATAGCGTCATCAAAGGGCCCCACATAATGTACACTATATGGAATGAAGACTTAAGTAGACAGCCAGAGACTTAGGGGCATGCTACAGGTGTGGTTGGAGACTGGGTGCGTGTAATATAACATTGCTAGAGATTACTGCTGTTACAGTCAGCGCTCCCTACATTCCTTTTGGAAATTGATTGGATTTAATACATTAACTGGATGGTAGAATCCAGTTTAGTACGTATTTTTCTATATTGTCTCTGAGTGAGCACCCAGGCAAGGAACACACAGACTACTGCCTGGTAAAGCCCAAGGGCTGCACAGTGGGTACCAAAGAGCAACATGTAGACCTCGCACCACAGGTTTGGTACCAGGAGGGCAGAACCTCAGTTATGTTTTTTTTTATTACTCAAACAGGAAGGATTATATAGGGTAGTGGAAGTGTTGCAATGTTAGGCACCACTGCACAAGCACTTCTAAAGCTACTACTAAGAAGGCAATGAACTGCTTTAAAACTTAGCTTAGTTAACCATAGAGCCAGACATAAAACCAAGAACTTACCAATCCAGCAATAGGGAGGAGCTGTAAAATAAAGATAACTACAATAGCACAAAGGAGACTGTGTGTACCACGTTGTGTATATTTTGCTGGTTCCGGACTTTTAAGCATTGTATACGGTGATATGTAGATTTGAAACACTCTTTACTATTTGATGAATTTTAACATTTTGTAATAAAAGTTATAATTTTTTATTATTTTTTTTTTACTACTACTTGGTTGCCTTCAAAATCCTGTAAGAGGTATTTGGTTAATTTTGAACTTACAGATCCATGTCAGCTTTTGTAAATGGCAATTGTCATGTCAACAGTGGCAGATCTGTTCCAGGGAGCCTGTTATGCTATGTGGAAAGCCTGGAGGCGGGTTGTTTAACAGAGTGGTAAGGCGGCTGTCTTCAGTATGCATGCTGAGTGGGGAATCCAGAGAGCTCTGCTTGTGTAGCCAGAAGGCTGGGAAGTGTTGCTGGTTGCTATGATAAAGCATTTTGGAGTATTTCCTCCTTTGTCAAGGTGCTACCTCCCCGATGGTAAGTCCAGTGCGGGAAAAGGGAGTCTGTGGAGGGGGTGGTCCAAGGTGTGGCTTCTTGCAGTTGTCCTGAAAAAATAAAGTTTTTCAAGCATTGGACTTAACAGTGTGAAAGGAAGAGCCCCCTACTTGGCATTTTCACTCGGCCAGCCAAGGAAGTGATTCACAATAGAGGATTTGAGAGCAACGGGGAATAGTGATATATTTTTTTTTTTTTTTGGCCCTATGATCAACTTTTTGATTTTAATTCAAGTGAGTAGAGTTTTTGCTTTAGATCTTTTTGTAACATACTCTTTCTTTGTGTTAGATGGCCACTTGAACCCAGAAGTGGTGAAGTACCGCCAGCTCTGTCTGAAGTCCCAGTACAAACGTTATGTCAGCTCACAACAGCAATATTTCCACACCCTGCTTAAACAGATCCTGGCCTCTCGGAAGGTGAGTGTGAGCTCAAATGGGAGATACATGAGGGGTCCCCTGGCCTCCTGGAAGGCGAGGGCGAGCTCAGATGAGAAATACACAAAAGGGGTCCTCTGGCCTCCCTGAAGGTGAGTGTGAGCACAGTAGGGAGAAACACAAAAGGAGTCACCTAGCTTCCTGAAAGGTGAGTGTGTGCTTAGATGGGAGACACACAGAAGACCCCTGGCCTCCCGGATGGTGAGTGTGAGATCAGATGGGACATGCATGAGAGGGGCCTGCTGGAAAATAAGTGTGTGTTCAGATGGGAGGTACATAAGAGGGGGTCACCTGGCTTCCTGGAAGGTGAGAGTGAACTCAGATAGAAGAAGCAAGAGAGGGGTTTCCTGTCCTCCTGGAAGGGGGAGTGCGAACTCAGATTAAAGATGCATGAGAGGGAACTCCTGGAAGATGTGTGCGCTCAGATGGGAGAAGCATGAAAGGGGTGTCCTGTCCTTCTGGAAAGTGAGTTTGAACTCAGATGGGAGATGCAAGAGGGGGGCCTCACAAAAGGTAATTGTGATCATGGATGGAAGATGCATGAGTGGGGCCTCCTGGCCACTCAGAAGTTGAGTGTGAGCTAAGTTGGGTTCAGCGTAAGAAGAGAATAATTCGCATTGGCTATCCTTATGCAGGTTTTTGTACATGGCAGTGTCTGCTCAATCTTGGTGCATTCTAACGAAAGGGGATTAAAGGGATGGAGCGGTGGGATTGTATTTATGTTAATTTTGTATTGTTATCTAATGGTATGATGGGGGTAGGATTATGGAGAATCTGGGTGTTGGGTTGGCAGCTTCAACGATCACCTTGGATTGTGATGAGTCAAGTATTTGAGTGCCAAAATGTAATATATTTAAATCCTAAATGTACTTACTTTTTCCGAAGTCAAGTTATTTACGAAACGCACAAAAAAAAACACATTTTGTGAGCTATCCCCTGTCCCCTTAATCAGGGCTTGAAGAAACAAAAAAAAGTATAACAACAGAAATCAACAAATAAGTAGGTGTTCTTCCACCTATTCTCTTAACAACTCTTGTGTTATTCATTTGTACGCTAAACTTGAATTCATTTGTAACACGTGTTATATTTTTTATGTTTTTACACTGACATTAGCTAATCTCTAGCGCAATTCTTTATTTTCGAGTGTTTTTTGACTATGCCTATATCGCATAGCAGAGTTGCAACTTGCATAATTTTTTGTAACGTATCGTTTACTTTTTGTTTTAGTGTTTTAATTTCATGATTTTATATGTATAGCTTTTTTTCTTAGGAACCAAGTAGGTGTTCTTACCTGCTGCTTGACAGATTCAGTGCAAACTCGGCCAATTTTAGAACACCTATAAAACACCTTTTTTTATTTTTTATTTATTTTTTTTTATTTTTTTATTGTTCATTCCTCAGTGATGGCTCAAATAGTTTTCAGTACCCTGTTACTTTTTTGCTTCTACCTGATGTTCCTGCCAGCATTCCTCTCTCTGAATTTATTGTAGCATTGTTGCCCTACTCCTTCAGAACCTTCCCATAGATCAAATGAATGATGTAGTCACGCCAACAGCATTTCATGTCTTCTGCAGGCCTTTAAATGAGAGCTAGTTCTAGCAGGGCTCCTCCTCCTCTGAGTGATGTGCAGGAGATGGACAAAGCGAAGGCTTTGCCGTTTTTGAGCACATTAAAGTGTTAAACCTAATTTATACTTAAAAATGCATGAATGCTTTGAAACTGATGCCCCTTTTTTTACATGCTATACTGCTTTTATATCAAACTTCTGCGATATCGGGGCTAACATTTAATTGTCAGTTTAGGTGTCTCTCTCCTTCCCTGATTTATGCTACGTATGTTTACCCTGGCCTGCAGGAGCTTTTGGACCTTGCCAGAAAGAATGGTCCAGACCTGGTGATAAAACGGAAAGCCACTTCTCCACGGAACACACCGGAGGAGAGAGAGAGGCGGGCACAGCGGCGGTACCTGAAGATCTTGCGAGAGGTGAAAGAGGAGTGTGGTGATGGTACACTGTCCTCAGAGGAGGAGGGTAAGAATCTGGCTCAGAAAGTATGCCTTATCAGGAAGTTCCCTGTTGTACATGTGCAGTTTTTGTTTCCTAAGGATTTTTATTTTGTCTTTTTAGATTTAACCTCTTGGCTCCCGGGGTCGCCTACCAATTCTCCAGGTACTAGCGTACCACTCCGCTCTGTCCCCACTCTGTCTACACAGGACATGAAAACTGCAGGTAGGTCCTGCCATAAACTTTTGTCATTGTTTAATGCCCTCTTAAACGGGACCCCTCCTGTGGAAAGTGTGCCTAGAAAAGGCATGTAGAGGGCAAAGAACTAGTCGTAAGTACGTACTTGTGGTCTCACTGCAGCTGATCTTTTCCTATTACCTACTATGGCTTTTTTACCTGTGTGGATGCCGCCATCTTGGTAGAGGCAGGGCTTTGCTGGCTAGTGTCAAAGTGACCCCACTGATGACTGTTGATCTGGTGACTAGTGGGGTTGATCATAAAAAAGCAGCAGGAGAGGCAGATCCACAGAATGGGTGAAGCAGAGAGATCCTTGCACTCTAGGCCCTCAGGTACAGCTTCTTCTCCAGAAAAGAAAAGCAATGCAGTAATGTGGCACCTCTATTGTAAACTTGTTCTGCATTGTGTTTCTTTGTTGAGGTGCCCATTTTGGAAGAGGAACAGGGATATCCTCATGTCATAGCTACCCCTCTGATGATTGGTGATCTAGTGCCTGGTGAAGTAATGATTAAGAAGTAGTTAGAGGCAGAATAAGCACAGATTCACACATTGAATGAAACAGGGAGATTCGCACAATACAGACTCCTCTCCAGCAAGCAGCACAGTTGTGACAAGACCAAATCTCACGCCCAGTCGGGTGAGATTGGAAGTCAGAAGCAGCAGTGCCTTAGACAACCTTATGCCCCGTACACGATCGGACTTTCCGACAGCAAATGTTGGATGTGAGCTTGTTGTCGGCAAGTCCGACCGTGTGTATGCTCCATAGAACATTTGCTGTCGGACTTTCCGCCAACAAATGTTTGAGAGCAGGTTCTCAAATTTTCTAACAACAAAACTTGTCGGAAATTCCGAGCATGTGTACACAAGTCCGATGCTCGGAATCAAGCATTAGAGCCGGACTGGCTATTGAACTTAATTTTTCTCGGCTCGTCGTACATCTTGTATGTCACCGCGTTCTTGACATTTGGAATGTCCGACAACATTTGTGTGACTGTATGCATGCAAGACAAGTTTGAGCTAAAATCCACAGTTTTGTTTTCGGAAAGTCAGATCATGTGTACGGGGCATTACACTGCAGACATTCAGCTATTAGGATATGGCACAGGAGTGCCTAGGCACAAGAAGTGCACTGCTATTTTTCAGGAGTTAAAGACAAAGGGTTGATTTAGGCAAAATGAACATTTCTAGACGTTCCCTATAAAATAGCAAATCTTCACTTTTTTTTATTTATTTTTTTTACGTTTATGTTCACTTTAACTTCCAGTCTCCAATAGCAACTGAAGACATGGGAAAACCATAAAATCTATTTTGTCTTTACAAATGAACAATGCTTTTTCTATAAAGCTTGTAAAACTTTTGCAAAGAAATATTGATCAACTGAGACCATTTAAAGTGGTTCTAAAGGCAGAAGGTTTTTTATCTTCATGCATTATATGCATGAAGATAAAAAAAAAACTTATGGGTGCAGCAGCCCCCCTAATATTTGCCTGAGACCCATCTCAATTAAGCGATGTTGCACGAAAGCCTCGGCTGTTCGGGACTCTCCCTCCTCATTGGCTGAAAATACTTTTTTAGTGCAGAAAAGTGGGACATCTGTAACGATGTGACATCTGTTTAATGCAGATAAAGTCGATTTGACAGAACGGGACTTGAAGATGATGCTCCGGAAACATCGAGAGAAACAGAGGCTTCAGCCGGTAAATGTGCATTATCATCCACAATCAATTAAAAAAGAGCGTAATTACCAAAGTTATTTGGGTTTCTTCCAGGCTAAAAGGACCATAAATACTGTAATCATGCTTGTTGCAGGGGCCTCCCAGTATATGCTCCCCCCTATGATTTAATGGACAGTGTATCTGAAGCGTTTGCATATCTGGGCTTTCCTGTCTAGGATTATTTTATTTCTTTTTTACTGTCCTAGTTGTGGGACCCTCTTTATCACCTTTTGGTTTTTCCCTAAGGCCTCTTCTCTGCCAGCTCTCCCTTCTTCCCATTGGATCAGGCTCCTCCTCCTGTGTTACCTCTGAAGGTGTAGAGTAGTGAAGGGAGGAGTCCTCCATACCCTGCTAAGATAGATACAGAATTCCAGGTCTACAGATATTTTATATTATCCATTTTGGACTTATAAATCCAGTTTCATAAATTTGCTTTCTATCCCCCTGTACAATAAAACACACTATAAGCATAATGTTTTTATAGGAGAATGGAGCTACAAACTCAAAAGAATTAAAAAAAAACAAAAAACTAAACCTTAAAAATGTGTACGGGACGCAGAGAGTGGAATAAAAAAAAAGATGTACCAAAAAAAAAAAAAAAAACATATAATATGCACCATACAACAAAGGAGCCCAGGGGGTATAGGCAATCATTTAGAAAGGGGAGGTCAGTCAGGAGACAAAGTGCTGAATATTGCCACTAGGAAGCTAAAGATATGACTCTTACCACGCTAAGCTTGACTCCAAGTACTATTTTTGGCATCAAGGCTAAGGAGAAATGGTGCAACCAGTTAATAACCACTTGAACTCTGGAAGGTTTACCCCCCCCTTCATATCTATATCATTTTATATAAAAATTGTAATTATTTTTTTACTATTAATGGTGACTAATACAGCGATTTATTGCAGCTGAAAAAATAATATATATTTATAAAAAAAATAATACTGCGATTATTGCGGCCGACATTGGGAACCAGTGACGCTAATACAGTGATCAGTGCTAAAGAATATGCACTGTACAAATGACACTGGCTGGGAAGGGGTTACCATCAGGGACAATCAAAGGGTTAACTGTGTGCCTAACCAGTACTATGCTGTGGGAGGTGCTTTTACTAGGGGAAGGCATGGATCCCAGTCCCTGCTTTGCAGACACACATGATCCATGCCTTCCCTCCGGGGAGAATGGTGGTCTGCCTTGTTTACCTAGGCAGACCGCCATTCTGCGCCTCTGCTCGATGATCATTTAGATGCCGGCGGACATCGAGTCCGCTGTACCTGCCAATCGGCTCCCAATGTGTGTGATTACATGCTTGGGGCACCAGTAAGAGCCGGATCAGGTATGTATACCTGATCCAGTGCAGATCAGGTATACCTTAAGCGGGTAATGCAGGCCAAAGACTAAGATTGGTTAGAATTGGAACATTCATAATTGACTACAGTCATCAATCCAAATAGATATCCAATTTCAACTTTTTCACCAAATCTGTTACACTTTGGTAAAGATACATAAACTGGAGTTATGTCCCACTTGCCTTTGTTTCAGTGTCTGCGGTGAAGAAGCCGATTTTTACTTCCTCCATTCTTGTTGCTATATTCAGCCGTTCTAGAGATTGGGTAAATTCCTTTATAGCGCTAACATTAGGACTTCCCAATATATACACAACCCTCAAAACCTGTGTTCTTTAAATGTGTACAACCCCTTTTATATATACTAAATTTTATTTTTCTACTTTTTTTTTTTTCTATCCTGACATGCCTGTTAGAATGGAAAAGGCTATTTAATGCCAATCTCCCTCTACATAAATTTACCTATTTAGGTACAAACCACAACACTGACAAAATGTGGCCCAGATCCTTTATTACATTTCCCTCCTAGAACCCTGGTGATCCGGATTGTGATTAGTATCAGAGTTCTTCATATACAAGGATAATGTGTACTTTTTCCCTCAGCGTAACGGGATCCACCATAGAACCACCTTCTTCTAATGAGCACAATTTACAATGTATGGCGAGTTTGTTATAATTGGGAGAAATGTTTTTTTCTTTGTTTTGTAATTGCCAAATACCAATAAGAAGCATCTTACAAAAGCAGCTAACGATGAAAGACCTGCCCTGAACATCTACATAAGTAAAAGTAAATAACAAATATAGCTGTTTAGATTAGGGATTGACAAATATTGTTTTTTCAGGGCCTATACCGATTTTTTTTTTTTTTTTATTCAGCTGCCTTTCAGGCCCATAACCGATATCAGGTGCCGATATTCTGTAGATTTAAACTTTTTTATTTTTACTGTCTTTTTTTTATTTTATTTTTTTATCACTTTTATTGCTGTCGCAAGTAATGTAAACATCACTTGTGACAGTAATAGGCAGTGACAGGTACTCTTTTTATGAAGGGATCTGGGGTCTATAAGACTCCAAACTCCTTCTCTGCACTTGAAAGTATTCAAAACGTCAAGATCAGCGTTTTTGAATACTTTCTATTTTTTAAAACTGGCGCCTTTAGGATGTTAGTAATCCAGAAGTGATGTCATGACATTTGCTTCCGGGTTACTAGATCAGAGACCCGAACAAAGCTGATGCTTTGTTCGGGTCTTCGGCCAGCCGGCAGATGTGCCGGCTGGTGGCTCGGGTCTCCCGTTGGGACAGGAGAGCCCGGGCGAGCGGCGGGAGGGAGGGAATGTCCCCTCCCACTGCTTGTAATAATAGCCGAGCGGCTGCTGAGCCGCATCGGTGGTTGTTTCAAGAAAGCTGACCTTTCGATCCAAAGTACAGTAGCCGGTACAACCCCTAAAGCAATATCGGTTTTGTGACGGATACCAATGCTTCAAAAAAATTGAATATCGGCCGACCCCTAGTTTAGATCCAACCAATCGCGGTGCAGCTGTCACTTTTTGAATGCTTTTTAGGAAGAAGCAATTTCGTTGGTTATCTCTGCACACTCTGTTTCGCTGAAATATGCGGTCCTAGATCATATAGAATCCTGTCATTCTCCTGTAGGATCACCCTGATCTGATGACGGAAGAGATCTCCATGAATGACATAATGACTCGGGTCAATGCTGGACGCAAGGGATCTCTAGCAGGTAATTGACGCTTGCTTCATCTATGGCTCCTTGTTGTTTTCACAATTCTAAAATGGCTCTGTCACCTAAACTGGCCAAAATCTTCCTGCAATACAGGCTTGTTCTGCTAATGGGAAGATGATATGTGGAGCAACAGGGTATAAAGTGGGATTATAACGATGCCATAAATCATAAATAGCCACTGTTGTATATAAAACAAAGTTTATTCATCTAAAATTTAAAAAAATGGGTTCAATAAAAATACATTTTGTATGTATACATATCCTTTCATCGAGCATTGGTGTCCAGAAATTAGATGGTCACAACGTGGTGTTTGATCCCAACATGTTTCACCAGGATTGGCTTCTTCAGGGGATTTACAGATCACCAGTTTTCACAGGACTATGGTAGAAAACAAAATCCTATATATAAAATCAAGAGAATGTTTATTGAGATTCTTGTATAACAAACCATTAGTATGCTTGGCTAAATATTCACTCTGTCCAAACCATTTAGAGCTTACCCAAAGATTCATCGGACAAGTCCACAACATTTTGGAAAGATGACTTTCAATAGAAACAAACACTGTGGGTCATTTTCCCATTGCGTTAAATTAACGTAATGAGTAACTTAAATGGGCGGCCATTGCTGGGCCTCTTTTGAAAATACTGTTTGCCTGGCTTCTTTCTTTCATGACAGAATCGCCTTAAATAGAAACTCCAGGGAACAGAAAGACCATTCAGCAAGCTGCCAACACCATCCCAAAAACACTGAAGTTGTTTTAGGGCTAGTACATCATTGCTTCATAACATTGCCTCAGACCAGTTTTAAAGCTCTGCAACCGCCAGTCAAAGCCCCTGACACTAAATAAAATGGTTAACTTACAGTCTGGTTTACACCTTGCTTTTGCTTTGGCTTTGCTTAAATCATACCTCCTGTCGCTTTAGTGGTGCTTCAAAGCATCTTCGAAGCCTCCAAAGAAAAGCTCACTCGAAGCATCATCAAAACCATGTAAGCGGTAGGCCGTTTAATATGTGTTGAAGCTGAAGCAAGTTACATAGTTAGGTTGAAAAAAAGACACAAGTCCATCTAGTTCAACCAAAAAAAAACACAATCCCATATACACAATTCTTCACCCACACTTGATCCAGAGGAAGGCGAAAAATCTCAGCAAAGCATGATCCAGTTTGCTACAGCAGGTGGAAAAAATTCCTTCCTGATCCCCGAGAGGCAATCGGATATTCCCTGGATCAAATTTACCTATAAATGTCAGTACCCAGTTATATTATGTACGTTTACATTTTAGGAAAGAATCCAGGCCTCTTTTAAAGCAATCTACTGAGCTGGCCAGAACCACCAAGTGTAAATGAGCCCCTAATATAAGGAAATCCAATTGTCACATAATCCTGTGCTGCTCACTTTTTTTGTCCCCCAGTGTGTGTATGAGAAGGCGGCAGAGCCAGACCCATCTATAGGCTAAAGAGGCACCCCCTGCCCCCCCTCAGCGGCATGCTATGAATGGATTAAAAATATTGCACCGTAGTAGTGCCACACTGACTGCATTGCAAATCAATCAGCAACACACATTTTTAAAGACCCTGTCGCTACTCCAGATTGTCCACCCACAGAGATGGTATGAAACTTCTTTCTGACAGCGTCGCTGCCCATATTCCACACTCACATGGAGGGAACAGAATTTTGAATGACAGCACTACTGCCCAGATTCTGCACCCACTGGGAAGGTCATGCCATTGGCTAGTAGATCAAAGCAGACTTTGTGCCTCCAGCTTGATTAGCAGTGCCAGCTCCAGACTAATCTGACCGAATCAGAGCTGGCTAAAGTGTTGCTTTCAAAGAGAAGTATGTGTGTTGTCTTGTTCTTTTCTGAATCATACTTGCCTAGGTGGATGCAGCATCGGTCCCCGGCGCCTCTACACTGAGAACTGAGCCATCGAACATCGCCCATGGCTCGGTTCTCACAGCCATCCGCTCTGCCCCCTCGTGCTCACTGGAGTGGAGGGGTGGAAAGTGCCTGTCTCGGGCTCTCAGCGGCTTGCTGAAAGGCTGAGACGGGTATCAGTCCAGGCACCTGGCGGATCCAGACTTTATTGTCGTGATGACTCGGTACCTGGACTGATTTCTGTGACTCCAGCAGAGAGCAGACTTCAGCCCGCTCTCTGATGAAAACGGGTCACAGGAGTGCAAAACGAATTGCACTCCTGTGACCCAGAGGAGAAGCCCAGCCAAATGAGCTTTGGCTGGACTTCTCCTTTAACCTATTTGTGGCTGTCTGCCTAGGAGTGAGGTGTCAGGAAAGGGTTAATACCTGGGTCACTCCCGAGGCTGGTGGTGGAAGCAGGTTGAAACAATCGGAACCAGCAGAGAGAGAAAGTGGAGCCTAACACCCTCTACCTACCTTAGGGACACCTGCACCTTTGCATCCTTGTCTTTGGTGCCAGAGGACCTTGGGCAGGCCACTGGTGGGCGGCTCTAAATTAGGTTCCCAGAGGGGGTGGAGCTGGTACCCAGGAATACTTTGGCATGTTGTCATAGGCACATGCTGAAAACTGGAATACTGGCAATGACAGGGATTTAAGTAGCTGAGCAGTGAGGTGAAGGAAATGAAAGTCTGTCAGAAGTTTGAGTTCTACGTTTATAAGCATGAACAGATTATACAGCAAACAGGTGAATTGTGATTGGATAGTTATTTTACACAGTGAAGTTTTCTGCTCCATGCTCATTGTTACCATAGTTAACCTGAATCCTGCTACAGTATAGCAATCTGAGCTGTATTTTATATCTGAAGGGCTTAAAGGAAACCTATCTTAACAGAAATATTAAGGTTGACCCCCTGCATATTTGCTCTGGGTCAGTGACTTAAAACACTAAAGCCAGTTAGCATGATGGCCAAGCAGCCTGAATTTCACAGGAGAGATCAATGATGGCAGCCCAAGTATAACTCATAACTGTCTCTAATGCCACAGTAATATTGCATGCTGATTATGTAAGGTTGGAAAAATAATAGTGGGATTCCCGTTCCAGCTGGCGGTAGAATTGAAACTTTTAATCATGATAATATCCCTCAGAAAAGTGTTAGTGATTTCCAGTTTTCTGCTGGAGGGTCATTAATGATAGTGGTGAGAAGTCCTCTCGCCATACTCCTTGCATCCTCTGTTCCTCAGGGAACAAATTGCACGCAATACTTTGTCCCGTTTTGATGTGAATGCTGAGCTAGTGTGGTTGGCAGTGCACCCCTTCACCATCTTGCACTCTGTTATAAGCTGTCATTGGTATCTTTTAGCACTTTATGACTTGGCCACAATGAAGAGACGGATGAAGGAGCGGGACGAGCGGAAGAGAAAGAAGATGAAGCCAATAAAAACGGAGCCGGAGGATTTCCCAGATGCACCCGAAGAAGCGGATATAATGCCAGCTCTCCTTCCTTCTGACTCGCTCAACCTGACCTCTGTAAAAGAAGAGTAAGTCCAACCGGAATGTACAATTCATTCTCTCTACATTGAGGGGAAGTTATCAAAATTTTAGTAGCCAGAATTTGAAGCAGCTTTGCATGGCAAACAATCAGCTTCTATTTTCAAATATAAAAATAGGTAACTATTGCGCTTATATCCACATCGGTATTGAATAAAAAGCAACTAGCACAATATTGATGAACAACACAGAAATTATATAAAATTGGTGCAGAGCTTAACAACTTAAGCCCTGGACCATTTGGCTGGCCAAAGACCAGAGCACTCTTTGCGATTCAGCACTGTCGCTTTAACTGACATTTGCACGGTCGTGCGATGTGGCTCCCAAACAAAATTGACGTCCTTTTTTCCCCACAAATAGAGCTTGCTTTTGGTGGTATTTGATCGCCTCTGCGGTTATTTTTTGTGCTATAAACAAAAAAAAGCGACAATTTTGAAAAAGAAACGCATTATTTTTTACTTTTTGCTATAATAAATATCCCCAAAAAATATATTAAAAAAACTTTTTTTCCTCAGTTTAGGCCGATATGTATTCTTCTACGTTTTTGGTAAAAAAAATTGCAATAAGCGTTTATTAATTGGTTTGCGCAAAAGTTATAGCGTCTACAAAATAGGGGATAGTTTTATTGCATTTTTATTAATAATTTTTTTTTTTTACTAGTAATGGTGGTGATCAGCGATTTTTATCGTGACTGCGACGTTATGGCGGACAGATCAGACACTTTTGGCGGTTTTTTGGGACCATTCACATTTATACAGCGATCAGTGCGATTAAAAATGCATTGATCACTGTAAATGTGACTGGCAGTGAAGGGGTCAACCAGGAGGGGATGCTGCAGCTGTTAAGTGTGTCCTAGGGAGTGATTCTAACGGGGGGGTGGGCTACATGTGACACAACACTGATCACCGCTCCCGATCACAGGGAGAGGTGATCAGTGTCAGTGGGCAGAACGGGGAAATGCTTGTTTACATCAGTATTTCCCCGTTCTTGCTCTCCGTGAGATGATCGCGGGTATCCCCGCGGACATCGAGTCCACGGGACCTGCAATCACTCTCGCAGACCTCGCGGCAGGGTCGCGCGGCGCGCACAAGACCGCACGACGGCAAATTTAAAGGGACGTACCTGTACGCCCATTTGCCTGTCCGTGCCATTCTGCTGACATAAATGTTCGTGCGGCGGTCGGCAAGCGGTTAATATTAAGCGATGCACCGATTTTTATATAGCTTCTATTTTTAGCTTGTTCAGTTGGGCTTTGAAAATTTAAGAGTTCATGCACAGCTGCTCCATATTCTGACTACTCCCAGTTTTGATACATTTCCGTAATTGTGTTAATTGGAGTATTTTATACTGTGTTAAGGTCCTTTTTTCCAAATTTCCATCTTTAGGTATCACTAGAGGAATCATTATTATGCTCATTCCTCTATATAGTTCTTAAAGTGGAACTTTACCCATAACAACTTGATAAAAAAAAGAATCTTCTTTAGCAAGGAACATACATGCTACATTACTAATTATGCTACCTAAACTAGTGTGTGCTGTAATTTTCCTCCAACATTGCTCCTGTTTCTTCTTGCTGGAGGCTGCCATTTTGCTGAAGCAGAGAGTCCCAGCAATAAAGCAAAAAGCGGAACTAATTCAATCGATTTTAATAGTTTAAAAAAAAACCCTTACATTCCTGGAATGCTGGGATTGCTAACTGTCACATTAGCTTGTGTCCTCAACCAAACTATAAAACCATCAAATGGCTGGTGTCATAACTGATCACATGTGCAGCACCATAACAGTTGGAGATCAAACCGAAGCAGCTTACTTGGCTGTAAAGAATAGGAGGGTTTAATTCCACTTTAAGGCTATCAGCAGATCGGCCTCTACAAACTCTGCAGTGTCTAAAAATGGAGAGCAACTGAGCATGTGCAGAGCAGGGCGAGACAGTCTATTACTGGATTTTAAACAGTATAGCTATACCTGCTAAAGGGGCCAGCCTGAAGTGATCTAGCAGGACTTAAAGTGGTGTTCCGGCCAAAATTTTACTTTTTAAATAAAAATAACCCTATAATACATAAGCTTAATATATTCTAGTAAAGTTAGTCTGTAAAAAAAGCTCAGTTTTGTTAGGTAAATATATCATATTGTAACTTTATAAACTAGCAGCAGGCCGTGGCCATCTTAGGTGTGGGCATCTGAAGCCAGACTGTATCTCTTCCTGGATCTCAGCCTTGCAAATCTCACACATGCTCAGTGCTGCTCAAGCAGTGTAATAGGTTTCAAGTCAGGTTTCCATAGCAACGACAGTTACAAAGGAAGTTGCCGCCCCTTAGCTACGCAAACCTCTCCTCCCCTCCTCCCTCCAGGAACCTGGAAATATACTGCATGTACAAGAAATACAGAAATCTGCAGCAAAAGGTTTAAAAATAAATTAATTTTAAACTAAATCATTTGCTTCTGTGCAGATATATCTACATAACAAGAGATGTATATCTTGTTATATATGTATCTTGTTATGTGTGTGTGTATATATGTATGTATATATATATATATATATATATATATTAAAATCTCTTGTTATATATGTACCTCGTTATGTATGTGTGTATATATATAAATAGTGTGTGTGTGTGTGTTTATATATATATATATATATATTGTATGTATGTGTGTGTGTGTGTATATATATATATATATGTATATGTATATATATATATATATATATATATATATATATATATATATATATATATATATATATATATATATATGTATGTATGTATGTATGTATATATATATATACACTACCGTTCAAAAGTTTGGGGTCACATTGAAATGTCCTTATTTTTGAAGGAAAAGCACTGTACTTTTAAATGAAGCTAACTTTAAACTAGTCCTAACTTTAAACAAATATACTCTATACATTGCTAATGTGGTAAATGACTATTCTAACTGCAAATGTCTAGTTTTTGGTGCAATATCTACATAGGTGTATAGAGGCCCATTTCCAGCAACTATCACTCCAGTGTTCTAATGGTACAATGTGTTTGCTCATTGGCTCAGAAGGCTAATTGATGATTAGCAAACCCTTGTGCAATCATGTTCACACATCTAAAAACAGTCTAGCTCCTTCCAGAAGCTACAAAACTGACCTTCCTGTGAGCAGATTGAGTTTCTGGAGCATCACATTTGTGGGGTCAATTAAACGCTCAAAATGGCCAGAAAAAGAGAACTTTCATCTGAAACTCGACAGTCTATTCTTGTTCTTAGAAATGAAGGCTATTCCATGCGAGAAATTGCAAAGAAATTGAAGATTTCCTACAACGGTGTGTACTACTCCCTTCAGAGGACAGCACAAACAGGCTCTAACCAGAGTAGAAAAAGAAGTGGGAGGCCGCGTTGCACAACTAAGCAAGAAGATAAGCACATTAGAGTCTCTAGTTTGAGAAACAGACGCCTCACAGGTCCCCAACTGGCATCTTCATTAAATAGTACCCGCAAAACACCAGTGTCAACATCTACAGTGAAGAGGCGGCTGCGGGATTTTGGGCTTCAGGGCAGAGTGGCAAAGAAAAAGCCATATCTGAGACTGGCCAATAAAAGAAAAAGATTAAGATGGGCAAAAGAACACAGACATTGGACAGAGGAAGACTGGAAAAAAGTGTTGTGGACGGATGAATCCAAGTTTGAGGGGTTTGGATCACAAAGAAGAACGTTTGTGAGACGCAGAACAAATGAAAAGATGCTGGAAGAATGCCTGACGCCATCTGTTAAGCATGGTGGAGGTAATGTGATGGTCTGGGGTTGCTTTGGTGCTGGTAAGGTGGGAGCTTTGTACAGGGTAAAAGGGATTCTGAATAAGGAAGGCTATCACTCCATTTTGCAACGCCATACCATACCCAGTGGACAGCGCTTGATTGGAGCCAATTTCATCCTACAACAGGACAATGACCCTAAACACACCTCCAAATTGTGCAAGAACTATTTACAGCAGAAGCAGGCAGCTGGTATTCTATCGGTAATGGAGTGGCCAGCACAGTCACCAGATCTGAACCCCATTGAGCTGTTGTGGGAGCAGCTTGACCGTATGGTACGCCAGAAGTGCCCATCCAACCAATCCAACTTGTGGGAGCTGCTTCTAGAAGCGTGGGGTGCAATTTCTCCAGCTTACCTCAATAAATTAACAGCTAGAATGCCAAAGGTGTGCAATGCTGTAATTGCTGCAAAAGGAGGATTCTTTGATGAAAGCAAAGTTTGATGTAAAAACAATGTTATTTCAAATACAAATCATTATTTCTAACCTTGTCAATGTCTTGACTCTATTTTCTATTCATTTCACAACGTATGGTGGTGAATAAGTGTGACTTTTCATGGAAAACACAAAATTGTTTGGGTGACCCCAAACTTTTGAACGGTAGTATATATATATATATATATATATATATATATATATATATAAAAAATCTACACCCAGCGTCTACTTTATTCTGTACAGCTTTTAATTTAAAAAAATAATAATAATCTCAGTAACAAAATTAATTTATGCATCTAGATGTATTGAAGATGACATCTCCCCCAGCAGAGCACATCTCCCCCATCACAGCACATCTCCCCCATCACAGCACATCTCCCCCATCACAGCACATCTCCCCCATCACAGCACATCTCCCCCATCACAGCACATCTCCCCCATCACAGCACATCTCCCCCATCACAGCACATCTCCCCCATCACAGCACATCTCCCCCATCACAGCACATCTCCCCCATCACAGCACATCTCCCCCATCACAGCACATCTCCCCCAGCACAGCACATGTCCCCCAGCACAGCACATGTCCCCCAGCACAGCACATGTCCCCCAGCACAGCACATGTCCCCCAGCACAGCACATGTCCCCCAGCACAGCACATGTCCCCCAGCACAGCACATGTCCCCCAGCACAGCACATGTCCCCCAGCACAGCACATGTCCCCCAGCACAGCACATGTCCCCCAGCACAGCACATGTCCCCCAGCACAGCACATGTCCCCCAGCACAGCACATGTCCCCCAGCACAGCACATGTCCCCCAGCACAGCACATGTCCCCCAGCACAGCACATGTCCCCCAGCACAGCACATGTCCCCCAGCACAGCACATGTCCCCCAGCACAGCACATGTCCCCCAGCACAGCACATGTCCCCCAGCACAGCACATGTCCCCCAGCACAGCACATGTCCCCCAGCACAGCACATGTCCCCCAGCACAGCACATGTCCCCCAGCACAGCACATGTCCCCCAGCACAGCACATGTCCCCCAGCACAGCACATGTCCCCCAGCACAGCACATGTCCCCCAGCACAGCACATGTCCCCCAGCACAGCACATGTCCCCCAGCACAGCACATGTCCCCCAGCACAGCACATGTCCCCCAGCACAGCACATGTCCCCCAGCACAGCACATGTCCCCCAGCACAGCACATGTCCCCCAGCACAGCACATGTCCCCCAGCACAGCACATGTCCCCCAGCACAGCACATGTCCCCCAGCACAGCACATGTCCCCCAGCACAGCACATGTCCCCCAGCACAGCACATGTCCCCCAGCACAGCACATGTCCCCCAGCACAGCACATGTCCCCCAGCACAGCACATGTCCCCCAGCACAGCACATGTCCCCCAGCACAGCACATGTCCCCCAGCACAGCACATGTCCCCCAGCACAGCACATGTCCCCCAGCACAGCACATGTCCCCCAGCACAGCACATGTCCCCCAGCACAGCACATGTCCCCCAGCACAGCACATGTCCCCCAGCACAGCACATGTCCCCCAGCACAGCACATGTCCCCCAGCACAGCACATGTCCCCCAGCACAGCACATGTCCCCCAGCACAGCACATGTCCCCCAGCACAGCACATGTCCCCCAGCACAGCACATGTCCCCCAGCACAGCACATGTCCCCCAGCACAGCACATGTCCCCCAGCACAGCACATGTCCCCCAGCACAGCACATGTCCCCCAGCACAGCACATGTCCCCCAGCACAGCACATGTCCCCCAGCACAGCACATGTCCCCCAGCACAGCACATGTCCCCCAGCACAGCACATGTCCCCCAGCACAGCACATGTCCCCCAGCACAGCACATGTCCCACAGCACATGTCCCCCAGCACAGCACATGTCCCACAGCACATGTCCCCCAGCACAGCACATGTCCCCCAGCACAGCACATGTCCCCCAGCACAGCACATGTCCCCCAGCACATCGCCCACAGCACATACCGCTCTCAAGTAGCTGCTTGCTGCACTAACTTCCACGAGAAACGATGGCGCTGCTATGGACGCTTTAGTAACACTGGCAAAACAAATCCACTTTGCCCTTATTTAAAATGGCGCCGGCCGCCGCCGCCGTCCTACATCGCGTCATTTCCGGTTTGGAAATAACGCGATACTATGGCCCAGCGGCCTGTTGCCTCCTGGGATTGATAAAAAAACATCTCCCAGGATGCATAGCGAACGGGGGCGGCCGCGGCCGCAACCAGGAAGTGGGAAACCAGATGAACAATAAAACTGTGATTTTAAAAAAAAAAAAAAAAAAAAAATGCCAAATGTGATTAAGGGGACAAAGAAGCATTGAATGCAGAGGACATGAAAAAGAGGGTGGAACTCCACTTTAATGTTCTGACTAAAGTTCCACTTTAAGTATCACTAGAGGGATCACTAGCAGTAGGAAGGAGATTCTGATTCCCCTATATAGGGCTTTAGTTAGACCGCTTTTAGAATACTATTTCCAGATCTGGAGACCTGACTTTTTTTTTTTTTTTTTTTTTTTTTAAAGACTGACAAGATAGAACGTGTCCAAAGTTGGGGGGGGGGGGAATTGTGAACAGTTTGAGGGATAAAACAATATGTAGAGAGACTGCAGGAAGCTAATATGTACAGTCTGAAGGAAGGAAAAGGGGAGAGGGAACAAGACTGAACCTTTAACCCTTCTGCTGCCACCAATCTAACGATTCCATCAACTGTGGCATTTACACACAATCCTTTTTCAACTGTCAGCATTTTTGTGGAAGTGATTTGGTAATTTGTGTGATCACTTCCACTGGTGCCATCTTTCCTTGTCTGATCCCCCCCCACTCCAATGTATCCTGTGCTCTGCTGCCCCTTCTGGGCACCCAGGATGGCCATGGTGGGTTCTGGCAGGAAAAGCGGAGGGCGATCAGTAAACACCCATTCACTGATCATCTCTTCACTGAATGAAGCCGAAAGTGACAAGCATTATGTCACTACTACTACTACTACTACTACTACTACTACTACTACTACTACACTACTACTACTACTACTATACTTGACTGGTATTCCCGCTCTGCTGTGACCAGGAAAGAAGCTGATCAACCGGGTACAAGAGTGACATTAGGATTCTAATAGAAATTTCAGCTAGCATTCTATTGTATAGGGTCTTTTCTTTTACAAAATGTATAAAGTTTGGGGGTTTTAGCTAATCACCAAGGTCTACATTGTGCATTTTAATGTGTAGCAAAAAGGAAAAAATGTCTCTCAGTGAAAGGTTTAAATACATGAGGGTGTGAATAGGGTTCAGGAGAGCAGTATTGTCCAATAAGAAGTAAATATCAAGAGCACGGGAACATAACCTGAAATTAGCAGGAGGAATGTTCAAAAGTAATCTTAGAAAGTATTTTACTGAAAGAGTAGAATATTCTTGGAACAGACTTCCAGCAGGCAAAAAGCAAAAAAAAAAAAGTGGCGAGCCGACTTGATTGGCTGCTTGGTTTTTTTGTGCTGTCGCTGTTCTGTTGATTTTTCAGATGTTGCATCTTTTCCCCTGCAGGCCCATGGAGGATGTGAAGCCACCTTTGCCTTTCAATGAGATCTCAGCCAGTTTCTTCAGTCTCCTGCTGGATATCCTGATGGCAGAGGGGCCCTCCAGTTTCATTCTGGTGAGAAAAGGACACTGTGTGACAGGGCATTTATATTATGTGCATTGTTTTTCTACAGTGTGATAGGTGTAGGACTTCTGCAATTTTTATTTATGGGAACTATGCAAAAATGTATTGTCTGTAGTTTATTTTTGTATTTGATATCTGAAATATTGTTCTTAGCATCTACCTGTTTTATTAGGATCCTTTCACACAGGCGGTCCGCTTGGCAGACTCCGCTTTGCTCAGCTGGGGATCGCTCCGGCAGCCGGATGACAGGCTTGTCTCCCCTCACTATGCAGAGCGGAGACTGACAGATTCCTGCTCTCCCCTACGGGGAAATAGGGTGAAAACGGACCGACTGTCGGATCCGATCCTCCAGACAGATGGAAAATAAGTTCACCATCCGCCTGGATTTGGTGGATCGGATAGCAGCGGATGTCAGCTGACATCTGCTGCTCCATAGGGGTGAATGGAGGGTCCGATCAGGTCCGCCTGAAAAACTGACAGGTGGACCTGATCGGACCGCCAGTGTGAAAGGACCCTTAGAGACCATCACCAGACCATTCATTAAAAAACTTACCCATAGGAATATATGTGCATTTAACATCCTTATTTATTTATATTTGGTATTTATATAGGGCCAACAATTTAGCAGTATCCTGCAAGTAGACATTTAAAAATTACTTGATTTTACTCTGGTTGTACTTGTAGTTTAAATTGAAAAGCCCAGATGAAATCGTAGAAACGGATATGCAGTCAGATAGACATTGTGCTAACAGCCTCCATTATCATATATGTTCTGTACATTTTTTTTTTGGTACGGAAGCTGTGCTGGAAGTCTAAAATTGACCATACAGTCCAATGGGCATCAAAGATAGACCCAGTGCTCTCATTAGCAGAATTGGTAACTGGCACTCAGAGCACTCGAAGGAGAGAACTGTAGGCAGCATTTTACATTTTAAGGGAAAAAAATATGCTTTAAAGCTGAACGCCAGAAAAAGCAAATATCTAAATACAAGAGCCTTGTGTATTCTTACTTATTTTTTTCCAGATCTGTGAAATAATCCAGTGTGAGACTTTGGGGTTGGTTTACTAAAGCTGGAGAGTGCAAAATCTGGTGCAGCTCTGCATGGTAGCCAAGCGGCTTCTAACTTCAGCTTGTTCAATTAAGCTTTGACAAAAAAGAAAAAAAAAAAAAAAAGGAAGCTGATTCGTTTCTATTTAGAGCTGCACAAGTTTTTGCACACTCCAGTTTTAGTAAATCAACCCCTTTACCTCTGTGTAGGAGCTTCCTGTAATGAAGACCGGCCACTGCTGCTCTCTCACCTTGTGCAAATGACTGGTCTTGTCTCCGCCCCTTCCTTTAGTTTTCTGTAGGGAGCTTGTAAAACTACAGTGGAGGCTGCTGGGCCCCTCCCACAGCTCTGCTCTCTGCACAGGCTTACACAGAGTGATATCACTGCTACTTTTACAAGTTGAAGTGTTTGTGACACTAGGAAAGAAAAAACAAAAAACTAAGGTCCTGTTGTTTTTTTAAGGTATGAATAACAGCACAGTGCTTGTGCTGTGCAATTCTTCTTCTCTTCCTAACTGGTAATAAACCTGGTTGATCCTGCCAGTTCCTGAGTCCCCCTGCCGGCCATGATAATCTTGGCTGCTGAGCCCAGACTACCATGGTCAATTTATGTGCCTTTGTCATCCGCAGCCCTGTTCTCTCTTCTTAAAGTGGTGTTCCGGTCGAAATTATAATTTTTAAATAAAAATACCACTATAATACACAATCTTAATGTATTCTAGTAAAGTTAGTCTGCAAGCTAAGGTCTGTTTTGTTAGTTTATAGCAGTAGTTTGTTATTTTATAAACTGACAGCAGGCCGTGGCCATCTTAAGTCTGGGCATCTGAAGCCAGACTGTATTTCTTCCTGGATCTCATTCTTGGAAATCTCGCACATGCTCAGTGCAGCACAAGCAGTGTAATAGGTTTCAGGTCAGGTTTCCATAGCAACGGCAGTGTCGGAGGAAGTTTCAGCCCCTTCCCAGAAGGCATTGCAAACAGGAAATGATGCGATGGGCCGCGGCCAGGGAGGAGGAAGTGAAAAATTGAATACAGCAGATATACAGTAGGTGCTGAGAAAAAAAATAAAAAAATATCCAATTCGTTTACAGTGCACAGTTTAGTGAGGGATGCTGAAGAGTTGGAAAAGTGGGTGGAACTCCACTTTAAGTCTTTCCCCTCTCCCTCCCTGTCATCATGAGATCGCTTTCCTTCCCGCCTCTATTCTGCTGCATAATGCAGCACATAGGAAAGGAGTCCCATAGAGATTTGCTGCCGTTAATGGAAGTTTAAGTGTTTGTTAGAAATGAATAGGGGAAATACCTTTTCTGACACTGCAGCCATGCGATCACAGGATTCCCCTGTGCTGGCCAGCCTCGCTCTATGAAGGGGCGGAGATTACCCTGTGACATCAGCCGGCCAGCAGAGTGGAATCTCTGCCCCTCCCACTTCTCTGCAAAAATTGAGACTGGCCAGCACAGGGGGATCATGTGACCGCACAGCTGCAGTGTCAGAAAAGGTATTCCCCTTGTTCATTTCTTTTTTTTTTTTTTTTTTTTTCCCTTAAAACAATGTTTTATTGATTAACTGGTGCATACATGCAATACTTGCTGTAACATACAAACTTGACAACACGTACATATATTATTCCACAGTCTATACATATGCTGAATAGTACATTGTGCTCATTCTGTGAAAATATTCAGTATTCATACATAGAATTTTAGTGACTATGCAATAAGATGTATTTTCGAGGAAACATTCCAAACTAAAATTGGTTGCGTTATACACAGGTATCAGATTCTTGGAGCCAGCGATCCCATATCTTATTGTACTTAGCAGGACAGCCTCTATTAATATATATACATTTCTTATACGGCAGGGTGTTATTCATTTCGACCTTCCATTCCACTAGTTTAGGAGACGTTTGTCTCATCCATTTTTTGGCTATAATCTTTCTTGCTGCAAAGAGTGTTTCATGGAGAAATGTTTTTGTGTATTTGTCAGTTGTATCTGAAATTATACCTAAAAGACACTGTTTTGAATCTAGTGCTAGGGGTGAGCCCATTGTATCGTGAAGGAATGTCACAATTTGTTCCCACAGACCTTGAATTTTAGGACATGTCCATATCAGGTGGAAAAAGGTGCCAGTCTCCTTCCCACACATCAGGCATGTGGTGGATTGTGTGCGTTTATATCTTGCCACTCTGTGGGGTGTAAGATATGCCCTATGAATAATATAAAGCTGCGACAGGCGATCTGATAATTTGGGGGACACCTCCCTACAAGACTCCAGTGCCTCGCCCCACTCCTCATCCTCTATTGGTCCCATATCTCTTTCCCATCTTGGTTTAAGAGCATATGCTATTCTAGTAGACACAGGGGTTAAGAGCATGTTATAAAAAGCTGAAATCAATTTATGTGGGTCTGTGTTCTTGATTACTGCCATTAGAATATTAGGCGTAGGGCTTGGGAGGGAATCAGGAAACTGTGATTTTGCTGCATGGCGGACTTGTAGGAATCTAAAGAACATCTGATTCGGAATTGTGAATTCTGCTTTAAGTGAATCAAAAGTTTTTAGATGTCCATCTTTTAATAAGTGGTGCAGGTAAAATATTCCCTGTATAGACCATATGGATGTGTCTTGTATTTTGTTGAATTCAGGAAGATTCTTGTTGTGCCATACTGGCGTGTAATCATTGAACTGTGGGATTTCAAGTTTAGATGTAGCCAAGTCCCAAATTTTCCTGTAGTGATATAACATAGAAAATGTATTGTCTCCTAACTCCAACTCTCCCGAGCCTGATGCTATTGCGTATATCGAGTCCTTGGTTTGTTGTGCCCACCTTGGACATAGGAGCGTGAGAAACCTCTCACTATCCGTTTTATCCAAATGAAAAAGTTGTGACAACTGTGATGCAATGTAATATAGGTTAAAGTCCGGGAGAGCTGTGCCACCGAGGTCAGTCTGATTTTTGAGAGTTTGCCATGCCAGTTTGTCTGCCAACGCCCCACACGAATGGCTTAAGGAGTGACTCTAAAGACTTAAAGTGCTTCAAGGGTAGGTAAACCGGAGAGTGCCATAGAACATATAGAATTTTAGGGAGTAAGATCATTTTTATTAAATTTATGCGGCCCCAAGTGGGAGTTTGGACCAAACCCAGATTTTGTTTTTAACCATGGAGATTAGAGGGTCTATGTTTAGGGATACGTAATCTGCAGGGGATCTGGATATACGGATTCCCAAATATTTGATAACATCGACCCTCTGAAGTGGTAGTCTAGCCTGGGATTCTGGGGGTGGGAAGCTATCAATTGGGAGAATTTGCGACTTATCCCAATTGATTTTCAATCCCGAAAATGTTCCAAATTGTTCGATCGTATGGAGTGCGTTACATAGAGATGGGCCCGGGTCCGCCAAATACAATAGCGTGTCGTCGGCATACATGCTGATTTTTTCGATTAGAGAGCCCGGTTTTAGGCCTCTAATCTCCGGGTTCATTCGAATGGATATCGCCAGGGGTTCTGCCGCAAGGGCATACAATAATGGGGACAAGGGGCAACCCTGTCTTGTACCCCTGCTGAGGTCAAACGTCTGAGATGACCATCCATTAGCCACCACCCTGGCCCTAGGTGCCTGGTATAGCAGTTGAACCCATTTGATAAATTTCGGACCGAAACCATAGCCCTCCAGACATCTCCAAAGATACCTCCACTCCACTGAGTCGAAGGCTTTTGCTGTGTCTAAAGTTACCACAACTCGTGTGCCAACCTCCTTGTGTGTAGCCTGTAAGTTCAGTTTTCTGAGATTAAACGAGGTGTTGCGACCAGGCATAAAACCTGCCTGGTCTGTATGTATTAGTGATAAAATAACCTGATTAAGCCTAATAGATAGCACTTTGGCGAGTATTTTAATATCAACCTGTAAAAGGGATATTGGGCGATAGGACTCCGGGTGTCCTGTATCTTTTCCTGGTTTGGGGATGAGGACTATTATTGCCTCCGTCATAGATGGGGGTAAAGTCCCAGTCTCGAAAAGGTGATTGTATAAGGTTAACAATTTAGGGGTTAAGATTTCGCTGTATTGCGAATAAAACTCAATTGGGAGTCCGTCTGATCCTGGGGATTTAGACCTGGCAAAACTGGCAATGGCAATTGTAATTTCGTCTGTAGTGAGGGGTGCCTCTAACAGGTCTATCTGTTCCTCTGTTAGCTGTGGGAAAACCACCTTCTCAAGAAAGGTGGACATTGATTGTGTTTCAGTAGGAGCTGTCGTTTTATACAAGTCGGTAAAGAAATCCCTGAAGATAGATGTAACACTAGGTGGGTCTGTTATTTGTCATTGCCATGCAGCGTGATCACCACAGGGGGCCTATCTTCACTGTGCACTAAGTAAGCCAACAACTTGCCTGCCTTTTCCCCGTACTCAAACATTTTTTGTCCTGGAGAAAAAGAGTTTTTGTCTGGCTTTCTGATATTGGAACTGGGTAACTACTCTGGTTTGTAATTTTAGCAGACCCGCATTTACGGGGGTTGGAGTGGTAGCAAAGTCTTTTTCAGCAGAGGATAAATCCTCCAGCGCCTTACCGAGGGCACTGGAGGAAGTTGTCTTGATTTTATTAATAGTACTAATTAACGTGGAGCGAGCGAATAGTTTAAAGGAGTCCCAGACTGCAGAGGGTGATGCTGACTTATCGTTCTCTATAAAGTAAAGTTTCCATTTATCCGTGAGCTCATCATCCTCTGGTAGAAGAGAGAGCCAAAATGGGTTTAGACGCCAAGACCGTGTTGGTTTTTCTATGGGGATACTTAACGTTATCCAATAAGGACTATGATCCGAGAGTGTTCTGGGGCAGAATACCGCTTCCAACAGTCTTGGTATTAATCTATGGGAAATTAATATAAAATCTATGCGGGACATGGTATTGTGAGAGGATGAGAAACACGAGTATGATTTAGTCTGTGGGAACTTGTGACGCCATGTATCTGTTAAGTGGAAGGTGGATATAAGCTTAGAAAACCTAGTTTCATTGGGAGTGTTAGGGGTGAGCGGAGCGGGCTGTAGTCTATCCAAGGTCGGGTTTAGTGTGGTATTAAAATCACCTAGCCAAACTGCAGATATATCAGGGTGGCGGGTCATGAATGAAAATCCTTCTTTAATTATGGAGATGTTAAATGGGGGTGGTACATAGAAAGCCAATATAAGTATGGGTTCTCCATATAATTTAGCTAGAATAAATATATATCGCCCCTGTGGATCAGTGGTTAATTCACACAATTCAAAATGAACCGATTTGGCTATCAAGATTGAGACTCCCCTGGAATGGGATGTATGGGTAGAATGGTATGCCCACCCCACCCATGGTCGGCGAAGTGCCATCTGGATGCTTCCCTCAACATGGGTCTCTACCAAGACTGTTACATCAGCACGCTGTTTAAGGAATGTGAAGACTGCCGCGCGCTTAAATTTCTCGCGCATGCCCCTCACATTCCATGTAAGAAATTTTAGGGATGCCATAGATAGAACCTTTTGGAATCTAAGAAAACAGTTATGTTAAGTAATTTATTCCTTATGTATGAAACATGTAGGTTACTAGCATGTAAATCCTGTTGCATCAAACCTATAGCACATATTACATATAAACACTCACATGAGTACAGCATTCGAAGCATTACCTGTTGTCTACAATCAGTATGCACAATCAAATTAAACCAAGTTATAAACAGATGAACTCCCCCCCCCCCCCCCCCCCCCCCCCCGCCCTACACTGTCCCAAACTGCTGCGGGCATATTCCCTCAACTTGTATCCAACTGGGAAACATTCCAACTGCGAGGTTACATGGGAAATGCAGTACAACTGGTTAAAGCTCCGGGTTTGGAGTAAAGTAAGAGATGTCATCCATAGTATTAATACTAGATATAGTACGGTTTCTCCATCTCCTTGTTTCCAATTGAATCTATCTAGTATGTTCCAGAAATAATTCCAGTTATCATGATGCTGCTTCCCAGTGGTGTGTGGGGTAAAGTCTCGCTGCACAATGCACGTTACTGGTAGGACTTCTGCTCTTCCGGAGCCCCGGAAAGTAAGTGGACTCCCATACTATAAAGTCCAGAACTTGTGTTTTATATCCGCGCTAGCTTGTGAAGGATTCCTTATCTTGTTCAAAACTTTCTTTTTTGCGGGTAGTAAGGAACAGTTTACATTCCCAAGTAGGCGGCAATAAAAAAAAAAAAAAAGGGGGTTCCACACGGCAGCAGGGAACAATGCAATCATATGACTGTGGTCAATCAACTCTTTCAGGAATGGCGTGACGTTCCAACCAGGAGATCACCTCTTCAGGATCTTCAAAAAAGAGCGCACGTCCGTCATGTTCTACACGGAGACGGGCTGGAAAGAGCATGGAGTATTTGTATTGTAAATTCCTCAGCCTGCGCTTGGCCTCTGTAAAGCTCTGCCGACGGCGCTGTACCTCCGCTGAAAAATCTGGAAAAATGGCAACTTTAACATTACCTACTGGGATATTGCCTTTCTCTCTTGCCATCCTCATGGCTGTATCTCGATCTTTGTAATTGAGAAGTTTCGCTATGAAAGTGCGAGGAGGGGCTCCCTGCGGCGGGGGTCTGGCTGGCATACGATGTGCCCGCTCCACCGCAAACATAGGGGAAAAGGCCTCTCTCCCATAGGTGTTGATCAGTAGTTGTTCGAGGAACGTGGTTGTGTCTTTGCCCTCAGTCCCCTCAGGCAGACCGATCAGGCGTATATTACATCTTCTCAGCCTATTCTCCATGTCATCCTGCTTGGTGAGGAGTTGGTGTATTTGCCTTTGTACGCGGTCTGAGGATGTTTGTAGAGGTGGAATGGCGTCTTCAACCGTGCTAAGTCTGGTCTCAGCTTCCCTCACTCTATCTCTGAGCTTTTGAAAATCTTGCCTAATGAGGGAAATATCCATCTTGACTTCCTCAATTTGTGCTGTGAGGGAAGTTCTACAGAGGGTGATTGCTTCAAGTAATTTGTCAGTATCGCTTGTTGTTCGTTCGCTCCCCTCTGCCCTCCCGGAGGCCCCATCTTCCTCCATATCTTCTTTGTCATGTCGGCGGTAATGGTCGAGTTTCGCCGCCGCTGCCTTCTGTGCTTTGGTTGGTGACATACTTGGGGGGTCCAGTGAATTACTAGATGAGTCCCCAATATTGTTACGGCAGATTTAGTAGCCTGTGAAAAAGGAAGGAGTGCTGGCTAGAGTCACAGAGCCCCCAAAGCACCCGGGAAGAAAGTCTGCTTCTGTGTGACAAGTGCGCACTGGGTTGCGGTACTATATGGGGTACCAGTGGTCCAGATGCACAGTGCAGATTGTGGGGGTTCCCCAAGGGAAAGTTTTCCCCCTCCAGAATGAATTGAAAAGGCAGCAGTATGGAAGTGTAGCACAGGCCTGGTCTGTGAGTGTGCTAAGATGGCCGCCGGCCTCAGAGTGTAGGCCGAAGCCTCAGTCTTGCCTAAATGCGGCCGCCGCTCCTGCAGGGGTATTGGGGGCCAGAGGAAGTCTGTATATGAGGGGATTGATATAGTGCAGGTCCCCCAGGAGGTTTTTACCTTAATTAGGCAGCGGCAGGCACAGCTATCTTAATGGGGGCCGGGTGTAGAGGTGTACCAAGATGGCCGCGGACCTCCGGGAGTAGGCCGAAGCCTGAGGCCGGCCCGCCGTGTGGAAGATCGCCGCTCCGTTCGGGCCGCCGTTCGTCCCGCTGCTGAAATGGACAGCTCAGCGTGTGGTGGATGTTCTGGGGATGTTGATCCAGCAGATGATGTGGTATGGGATGTCCAGGATTAATTACAGCAGGAGTAATGGACGGAGCTCAGGAGATGCACGTCCTACTCCATGCTGTTTCAGGCCACGCCCCCCCCTTGTTCATTTCTAACCAACACACTTTCATTAATGCATATCTGCATGGGATACATGTAAAGTTGCTTTAGTGACTTTACAAACACTTTAATATCCGTGTTTGCAAATGCATTTAGTGCACACAAAGTGGATTTGTATCCATTGTGGATTTGAGGAATTAATTTAAATGAAAATTATTCTGGCTGGAATTCAGAATTTAGGTAATTTTCTAACCAAGTCCATCACAGATTTTAACATAAAAAGATGGGCCATTTCAATTGGGCAATTGGGGATTTTTTGTTGAAGGGTTGAATGGAACATGGGGTATCTATAGGTCTGTGTGGAGCAGTTGTCTCCAAACTGCAGCTCGGGGGCCTGATACAGCTCTTTGCTTGCCTTTATTAAGCCCTTGGGGTACTATTCCATCCATGGACACCAGAAATAGGACGTAATTCCTTTAACACCAACAATGGGGTACTGTTCCACCCACTGACGCTAATGATAGGGCAGAAAGGATAGGGCCCCATCGTTGGTGTCAAAGGAATGAATTGTGCTCTTTTTGTTGCTGTCATTGGGAGTAATGACGCCAATGATATGGCACTAGTCCTTGCAATCACATCAAAGATGGGGCATTATGTACTCCCACTGATGCCAGGACATTTTCTACTCCCAATGGCCACAATCCGGCCCTCCTAAAGTCTGAGGGACAGTAAAATGACCCTTTGTTTAGAAAGTTTGGAGACCCCCGGTATGGAGGGTTGCTGGTGAGGTTATGTTTTGTAGGGACTTTGTAAAGGTTAATTGCGTCTACCGTCTGTTCTTTGTAGTTGTGCCTGGTTTAACATTCAACAAGCTTGACGCTGTATTTTTTTTGTTTAGCTGTACCTGTTAAATCTAAACTTCAGTCTTGCACAGCTGTACAGGCTCCTCTCCTGTACTTAAATTACTTACACTGATTTAACTGCACACTGTGAGATTCTCACAATGTGCATTGGAATCTGCAGCATGTATGATGAAGCTCCCCAACCCCCCACCCACCCCTTCCCCAGCTAACTGTTCCTGGCACAGCCCATAAATTTGTTAGATTGCAGTTATTCCTTTCATGGAGGCTCGGCTTCATGTGTGGGAATGGATCGGGCTCATATGCATGCAAATTCAGTCTGCTTAGGAACATGCACTCCTCCGGACAAACATACACCCATCAAGGCATTTTGATATTTGCATAACTCCTCCTAAGAGCCAGCCTATTACTTTCCTTAGTGCTAAGGGTTTTTGAGAGGAGTACTGAGGCAGGGTGCTGTAAAGTTTCCAGGAATCTATGTACTGCACCCTGCCATCTTCCTGCCCACCAGCCATGATCTGCTGGCATTGCATAGAGAATCATGAAGACTCAGTGGTGACGTCACTAGGCCTAAAATGAGGTACATATTGAAAGCTGAAAGTTTTGTTAAAAAATGCAACTAGCGTGTTGATGAGGGGGAAACCATGGAAGTCAAAGTAGAAGCAGTTTAAATTTTAGCTTTAAAATGTTTTCTTGCATTTTGTGATTTTTGACCATATGCTCTCCCTCTGGTATTACAGCTGGAGGAGAAGGTGTCACTTTGGCAGGCCTCGCCCGCCAGCACGCTGAACTGCTGGTACTCCGCTGCCTCTAACTGGTGTGACCTGGTTCACTCTGCCCTCCTATATCTTGGTGGAGACAGCAAAGGTGAGTGTAGACTCTGTTGTCCATAATGAACTAGTAAATTCCCCCTCAACTACTATAGAGGAAATGAATATAATAATATAATCTCATCTGAACTATGTTTCTTTCTATTTGGACTTTCTTTGTATTATTATACAGGATTTACAGTGGGGACGGATAGTATTCAGACCCCCTTAAATTTTTCACTCAAATTTTTAATTTACACACAGCACCCCATATCAACAGAAAAACACAGAATTGTTGACATTTTTTCAGATTTATTAAAAAAGAAAAACTGAAATATCATATGGTCCTAAGTATTCAGACCCTTTGCTTAGTATTTAGTAGAAGCACCCTTTTGATCTAATACAGCCATGAGTCTTTTTGGGAAAGATGCAACAAGTTTTTTACACCTGGATTTGGGGATCCTCTGCCATTCCTCCTTGCAGATCCTCTCCAGTTCTGTCAGGTTGGATGGTAAATGTTGGTGGACAGCCATTTTTAGGTCTCTCCAGAGATGCTCAATTGGGTTTAAGTCAGGGCTCTGGCTGGGCCATTCAAGAACAGTCACGGAGTTGTGAAGCCACTCCTTTGTTATTTTAGCTGGGTGCTTAGGATCATTGTCTTGTTGGAAGGTAAACCTTCGGCCCAGTCTGAGGTCCTGAGCACTCTGGAGAAGGTTTTCGTCCAGGATATCCCTGTACTTGGCTGCATTCATCTTTCCCTTCATTGCAACCAGTTGTCATGTCCCTGCAGCTGAAAAACACCCCCACAGCATGATGCTGCCACCACCATGCTTCACTGTTGGGACTGTATTGGACAGGTGATGAGCAGTGCCTGGTTTTTCTCAACACATACCGCTTAGAATTAAGGCCAAAAAGTTCTGTCTTGGTCTCATCAGACCAGAGAATCTTATTTCTCACCATCTTGGAGTCCTTCAGGTGTTTTTTTTAGCAAACTCCATGCGGGCTTTCATGTGTCTTGCACTGAGGAGAGGCTTCCGCCGGGCCACTCTGCCATAAAGCCCCGACTGATGGAGGGCTGCAGTGATGGTTGACGTTCTACAACTTTCTCCCATCTCCCGACTGCATCCCTGGAGCTCAGCCACAGTGATCTTTGGGTTCTTCTTTACCTCTCTCACCAAGGCTCTTCTCCCCCGATAGCTCAGTTTGGCCACATGGCCAGCTCTAGGAAGGGTTCTGGTCATCCCAAACATCTTCCATTTAAGGATTATGGAGACCACTGTGCTCTTAGGAACCTTAAGTGCAGCAGAATTTTTTTTGTAACCTTGGCCAGATCTGTGTCTTGCCACAATTCTGTCTCTGAGCTCTTCAGGCAGTTCCTTTTGAACTCATGATTCTCATTTGCTCTGACATGCACTGTGAGCTGTAAGGTCTTATATAGACAGGTGTGTGGCTTTCCTAATTAAGTCCAATCAGTATAATCAAATACAGCTGGACTCAAATTAAGGTGTAGAACCATTTCAAGGATGATCAGAAGAAATGGACAGCACCTGAGTTAAATATGAGTGTCGCAGCAAAGGGTCTGAATACTTAGGACCATGTGATATTTCAGTTTTTCTTTTTTAATAAATCTGCAAAAATGTCAACAATTCTGTGTTTTTCTGTCAATATGGGGTGCTGTGTGTACATTATTAAGGAAAAAAAATGAACTGAAATGATTTTAGCAAATGGCTGCAATATAACAAAGATTGAAAAATTTAAGGGGGTCTGAATACTTTCCGTCCCCACTATATATATATAGCGCCAAAAGTTTACGATGCGCTTTATAACATGAGGGCAAACCGTATAGTTGCAATACAATTCAAAACGGGAGGAATCAGAGTGCCCTGCTATTAATATTATTATTATTATACAGGATTTATATACCGCCAACACTTTGGGGGGAGCCTAGGACTGTAATGTGGGGGGGGGGGTGCGCAGCCTGAGGACATTAAAGTGGGGGATGCTGAGGACTGTAAAGAGGGGGATAATGTAAATGGGGGCAGAGGACAGTTCTATTGGGGGGTTGATGTCAAGTAAGTGTGGGAACACTACTTTAAAAGGGGAGGAGGGGAGTGATGTAAAGGGGGAGATGAGGACTCTTATCAAGAGGAGATCTTGATGGGAAAGGAACTGTGATGTGCAGTGGGGACTGAGGACGCTGATGTAAGAATGGGTTCAGATCTGTGCATTAGGTGCACATGTTGTGGGTAGGTCAGACTAATTTAATAGGCAGCATTACCCACAAGAAACGTGGAGAAAAGTCCTTGACCTTTTTTTTTTCCAAAATTGTGCCGCACCAAGCCGCATGGTGCTGCAGCAACATGCAGTTTGGCACAAGCCAAAATGCACCACGGGTACCGCCATGATATTCTGACCTCTGCTCGAAGAAAGTTTTACTGACCGGACCTCTGTGAATTTTAATTCAATACCCCTGGCCTAGGCTAATTACCAGACAAGAAACAGGAAGTGGGCTGTAAAAGGTATTTACTGGCAGAAAAAAAATGTTTTACTATCCAAAGTTAAAACAACAAGGGCAGAAGATATAATTGATGGAAAGTTGAAAAAAATTACTGAAGAGCCACTTTAAGCTACTGCCTGGTATCCATTGGAGGAAGCTGTGTTAGAGCTGCTTTACCAGAGCGATAAAGCTTGTTTGACATTTTTCTTCACTACTACACAAATGCATTTTAAATCCCAGCCCCCCTTTTAACATGTTTTTTTTTTTACAGTAGTGTGGTATTAAGAGATTTGCCATGGCAGTATCAGTTCTTTTGAGGTCCCTGCATCCTTTTGTTGTAGAGTATGCTCATCTAAAGTTGTGATGTTTATTGAATATTCTCTGTTGTGTTTTCCTCTATTAAATTTGTTCTCTCTTCACTGGAAACAATATTGGGTGCTTCAGCTAGAGCTGCACATTCATATTACTTAGTATTATCCTGTTTCCAATCTTGCATGTCTGAAAATAGTTTCCACAACACCACAGGTCTGTAGTTTCTCTTACTCTTTTTATTCATTATTTGCAGGTGCTCTATCTGGCTTAACTCCCTATGTTGAGTTCAGGGAGAAGACGCAGCAGTGGAAGTGTCTTGGTGAGTACCCAGACCACCCTCTGTCATTCCTTCCAGAACTAAAACTTTCAAAATAAAAAATAAATATTAAAAACCCATTTTCTTCCCCACCCCCCATAGTGCCCCCTGCTGATAATGAGAAGGATCTCGTTGCTCTCTTCCATCTTTGGCTTGAGACGAAGGATCACATATTCACCACCAAGGTGAGGGTGCACATCTGTCTCGTATGCACAGAACTTAAGCATTCTTCTTTGAACCCATCAGAAAAAAGCGTGTCTGTGCTAACTATATCAACTGGTCAGATTCCAGATTTATTTTTTTTAGTGCATGTGATTGCAGACCAAATATACAGGATCTCTAAAGGTCTTTACTATCTGATCACTTACATCCCAGTTGAGACTTTTTATTTTTTATTTTTTTTTTTTTTTTTTTTTTTAGGGCTTCTTCACATGGCAATCAACCTATTCAAAGCCACTGCATTCCACCATTTTCCACAGTGAGAGCTAGTTTACCTAAGATTAGCTACTCTATCCTAAACATTCCTATCTTCTTCTACATGCTTTTGGTAGAGGGGAGGAATCTGCTTGGCAGCTGTGGAGAGTGCACTTTTTCCTTCAATTTGATTTAAAGCCCAACTCTAGGCGCAAATAAACTTATCAGGGTTAAACATTTATTTGGTGCAAAAGCATGCAGGCTTTTTTTCTTATTATGCAAATCTGCTCAATACATGTCAGGAATAATGCACACAGCCCCAGACTACATTTTATGAATGACCAGGAGGAGAGAGAGAGGTGGTGACATGGCTGTAGAAAGCCATCGGAACTGGGGAATGAAGGTGTGTCTATTTGAGGCAAAGGAACTGCTCTAACCCTGGAGTTGAGCTAGTTTTAAAGAAGAATTCCAAGTATGGCATTTGTTACAGCTCGGACCAAATTACCCATGCATGTACCATACCTGTGGTATCCCTCTAGTAGCTTGAAATCACTCTGGTAGACACTGCTGCTTCAGTGATTTCCACTAGCTTTTGGGATCCATGCCAAGCGGCTGCCCTGTTGCATTCTGAAAACAGATTGGCCGCTCGGCATGAGCATCATTCAGAGAATGCTTTGCCTTGCTCTCCACCTTGTCTAATCTTCTCGTGTCTGGGATTTGCTTGGGTGACCAGGTCGCTTCAAGTACATTATGGACTGTGATGTGCCTTATTGCTGCTGTTTTAAATAATATTATAAAGTTATCACAAAGGTAATGCGCAAGGCTGGTGTGCCCTCTGTTCCTTGTTTTTATATAGTGATAGGTGACTACTGATTTTCAGTGATGTTTCCTTTTTTTATTTTTTTATTTAAACATAAAATGTACAGAGATCAATTAACATATTTTTTTTCTAAAGAAATGCATTCTCCTTTCCTTGTAGGAGGAGGAGGAGGAGAGCCCAGACTCAAGTACCCCCATTCCCAGAGTGTAAGTCTGGCCATCACATCATATGGAATGTAGTTTAGTTGTCCTGTACAAGAAACAAGCTTCCCGATCCATCAGTTCAGGCTTTTTACTGTCTCTTGCATGTGGGTTTCTATTGTTGCTCCATATTAAATGTCTGCTTATTTCATTACAAAAGAGTGGAAATGGAAAGTTAACCCTATATATGCTTTAAAAAAAGTAATTGTCGTATTGGGTATAAAAGAATACCTGCTGGTCACTTGATTCATCCATACATTTTCTGTGATTTAGATCAGAAATTCTAAATGATTCTCCATAAAATCCCAATGTTCTCTAAGCTTTTATTGCCCTTTCATGAAGCTGGATTTTTGATGTACCTATTGCGGCGCTCAAGTTGAGTATAGCTACTATAGCCCCCTCCATTAAGACCCTGCATGTTGGGTACTGAGCTCATTTATAGTAATTTTACACTCGGATATAACAAATATTACCCTCTGTTTCTATCTTCATGTATGACATCCATTCTCTCCCCTGCATTAGTAGTGATGACTGTGGTCTTGGGCATGTTCTGACCACTTGGGAACAAGTAATGTTGATCACATCTAAGTACCTAATTGTCTCCCACTGAGCAGCATTATCGAGTGTCAACTTTGGAATTACAGCACCTGTGAAAATAGAATGAAGTGCTGCATGTACTTTATTTTCTGGGGTACTGTGGGGAACTGAGGATGTGCCTGGTGAGACTCCTTCTTTACATTTTGTGCCTTAGAATTTAGACAGTGCTGATGACTCTTCCAGCCCCCTAATGAGAGCACTGCGTGCCTTAGTGGCCAATCGCCAGTTACTAGCACCGTCACGTGGAAGGAAGGGGAGTAAGTCACATGTTCCCCCTTACCTGGAAGAACAGGGCATATCTTTATTTTTGCTTCCAGCAGCTGAAATGAAGGGTATGTACTTATGTGCAACTGAGGAGGGCAGCAGATAAATTAAGTTGCTGGGTAAAGCGCCAGATCATTGTACATAGTCATTCTACATCTAGGTGATTGAAGATTTGTGTTGAACATGACATAATGGTAGAAGAAACCTGCGATTGGTTCGTAAGGCAATGCAGAAAAGAGTGAAGGCTGTCTAATAACAGCAGACTTGCATGAATTTGTCTGGAAAGCTAACCATTAAATTATGTTTCAGAAGAACGGATTACATTGTGCGGCCGAGTTCTGGAGATGAGAAGCGGATTTTCCAGGAACAGGTTGGTTTCCATTTTTACTGTGTCACTTAATTAGTAATAGCCTATTTTTCACTGATAACGAAAGGTCATTTTGTTCCATGACTTCCAGCTGTAATTTCTGTCTCTGCTCTACCCAGGAACGGCACCGCTACCTCCAGCCACACAAGGCCTTCACTTTCCGCATGCATGGATTTGAGTCTGTGGTGGGCCCAGTGAAAGGTGTATTTGACAAGGAGACGTCACTGAACAAAGCTCGTGAACACTCACTGCTGCGATCTGATAGGCCAGCTTACGTCACCATCTTGTCTCTTGGTAATTTTCCCTCTTGTGTCAGCTCTGGGTGGGCGGGCTTGGGCAGCTAACCAATTGTGACATGGTAACAAACACTATACTTCATCTTTTTACACAAACGTTTTTTATATATATATATATATATATATATATATATATATATATATATATATATATATATATATATTTCCGCTTTGTGAAAGAATTAAAAGACTAAACAGGGGCAATATTTTTTCTACAGATTGAGGAAAGTTGAAAGGAGCTTCCATTACTTTACATGCTATTTAAAGCCCATTACACCATAAAAGCTACCCTAGCAGTGTATTAAAGGGTAAGCTCACCTTTACAGAAAATTTGTAAGATGAACTTACACTGGACCCCCTTTCCCATCCCCCCCGGTCCCGCTATACCGGAGTCCCGCAATCACCCGCTGTGAGACAGGTCCCCGCCTCACCGGTCCGGGAATTTGAAATTCCCTCGGCTTAATCTCCTAAACGTACCTCTCAGCGTGTATGGGACGTACCTCTCAACGTCCCATGAACGGCGCTGACCAACCTGAATCTGCCTAGCCTGTCAGCGCTGGAGAAGAGGAGAGAAAGCCGCTGGGGTTTCAAATCCCCGCACCAGTAATTCGGCGACCCAATGTCTCACAGTGGGAGATCGCGGAACTACGGGATAGCAGGACTGGGGCGATGGAGTCCAATGTAAGTTCACCTTACAGATTTTCTGTAACAATGAACTTATACTTTAATAGGTTTAGGGATAGATAAATAGACAGTAATACTGACCTGGCAAGCCCACAGGCTGTGCGACTGTTCCCCCTGAAGCCTCTGCTCTTTGACATTCTGGCCAGCAGCCAGCATTTTCACTTTGACGCCATCACATACAATGCAGCATAGTAGAGGGTGGGAGCAAGGTATAAGGTAAGTTTCCATGCCTTATTTCTCTAACCCTAGCCTTAATGAACATTTACCCTTTATAATGAAGGGGAGCCCAGCTTCAAGGGTATTTTTTAAAGTTCAGCTTTACAAAACACACCAAAAAGAACCTTAATTTTACCTACAATACATTTTCACAAAAAGAACAAATCAAAATGTGTTCTTCAGATGTAATAGGAACCCTATAATCTGAATTGTATGTGATAACTATGAAGTGTCCTCTTTATAGATTATTCACATAAACGTTTCATTCTCAGTTCGTGATGCAGCAGCCCGTTTGCCAAACGGTGAGGGTACACGTGCTGAAATCTGTGAGCTGCTGAAGGATTCCCAGTTTCTGGCACCTGATGTTACCAGCGCTCAGGTAAGACATGGTTTATTGATATTGGGCTGGCAGTTTGGGGTTCCTTGAGGGCTTCAGTGTTACTACCCAAGCTCACACTGTCCGTGTGGTCATCTAATGTTAGGTTAACACGGTGGTGAGCGGTGCGCTGGACCGGCTGCACTATGAAAAAGATCCATGTGTGAAATATGACATTGGACGTAAGCTGTGGATCTACCTCCATCGAGACCGCAGTGAGGAGGAGTTTGGTAAGTCCTCTGTCAATAAACTCTGCTTTTGATGTTCATTTCCTGCAAAGAGTCTTATCCTTTTTGTTCTCCTATCCTTCTGCAGAGAGGATTCACCAGGCACAGGCAGCGGCAGCCAAAGCCAAGAAAGCTCTGCAACAAAAGCCAAAAACGCCCTCAAAAATCGTACGTTCCTGGTTTCTGCCCTCTCCCCCATTCCTGTCCCCCTATATTTGTTTTCTTCCTACAGCTCATCTTTTCCATATTCACTTATATCAGCACACTGATAAATGTCAGAGCCATGTTTATGGAGATGGATGGCTCACTCAATGCTCTTGAAATAGAAAAGGAAGTTAGAGGAAATCTCTCCAAAGTAAGGGAATTCCCTCATATACAGCCACCAAAACAAGTGTCCCCTCTGGAATATCCGCTGGAATATTTCTTCTGTTTTAAGTGACAATTTCAGTCCTGTTGACAATGGTCACAAATACCTCAACAGAAACCAGACAGAGGTTCTAATCCTTCCTCACCTAATCCAAAGCTAAAAAAAGTTGGACATTTAGATATTTTAGTGTAGTTAAGCCATCATAATTAGGAAGAGCTGAGGATTTGAGTTTGCTATTTTAATAGTGTGGCTGAGGCTGTCTGCTCCTCTTTTGTATGTGGTTTGGCCTCTTTGGTACTTACTAAAGGCATGGGGTCCCTGTCCTGGTATATTACCTCCTTGAGGTGCAATACTTTATATCTGAACTTATTAATGCCACTATTGCACCCAATCTTTCATCTGTTTAAGCTTAGTTCATAACCATTTTTACTGTTATTTTAAATGAACCAGTAACCAGAAAGCTATATTTTTAATACTTCTGATGTCATCAGTTGCAGTCGACATCCCTGAACTGTCCTGGAGCAGGGAGGAGGGTCATACGAGAGGTGCCTTATGTTAAGAATGATGGTTATATGTGCAGTAATTAGAACGACATGTCTTCTGAATCTTTGGGCATGTAGTGATGTGTATTGGTGTTTTTGTGGGCAGTGACAGGGAAATTATTTTTCCCTCTGTCCCCAGATCTGCAATTTTCCTTCTCTTTGGAATAACCTGCTCATTATGAGTGGTCAGATGTGCAGACCTGCCTCACAAGCACAACTTCAGTGCTGAAAGATAACTGTAGAAGTGACCATTATATGAATTACCCCCTGTTCAATGAACGGTAAAGGCAACGACCTGTCGCTAAAAACCAAAATCACTGCCCAGGGTGGAATGCACAAAACTTTGGGGTTGGCTTTGAGAGCTCTTCTGCCAATTTGGGTAATGGATTATTACTTATGGATTAGTGGAATGATTGTTCTTCGTGGAGTTGAGGTTTAAGTTACTGATTCAGAAGAAGTATGCAGATCAGTGGATTGGACTTCACTGGAAACTTGTATGGTATGGGTAATGTATGGCATGGTCATGTATTGTATGGGTCACCTATATTGTGAGTCAGGTGGCACTGAAGCAAGAGACAGCCAGGCAGGTGATATTTGGAGAACAGCAAAGACATACTCTATATTTCTGGCAGTTCAGACTTCCTTTTTAATTCTGGTTTATGTGCAGAAATCCGGCAACAAGGAGTTTGGTGTGAAGGGTAGCAGCACGCCTGAACCAGCTCAGCTGAACTTTAATGAGTGCAGTATGCCACCAACACCCGGGACACCCAGCACACCGACTACACCAGCGCTTCCAGCAATGCCAATGTCCCCCACATCTGCTGCAGTCAGTAAGATTCTTCCCAGCAGTGTTCCTGAGTCCCCAAAATCCAGTCCGAGGTAAGAAGCCGACAGTCAGAGTCCCTTATACCTTATCCAATGGTAAAACAGAATTTAATGGTGTGTGTTTCGGTCTGCAGTGTCCTTTTGGTGTCCCCGCCCACCATGCCCCAGCTCAGCACTCTGCTGGCTCCGTCTGTGACAAGTCAAGTGACTACTGTGACCGCGCCTCCTGTCAGGAACACTGCTCTCCCCTCCACCCCTTCGATCCCACAAGTACGAATTGTGACTGCTTCTGCTGCTATTCCATCCGCTGCTTCGCCCGCCATTGTTACCCAGTCTCTTTCTCCCATTGTAACGCACATCAGGATGCCTGCCACAACGACCACTTCTAAAGGAATAACCCAGGTAGGAGCACAATGCCCAGCTGGCTTAAAATAATGGAGCGGGTTAGCTATCCCAGCTTGATTTATAATTGTTTTTCTCTCCCCAGGTGGTGACAATGCCAGTGAAGACGCAGGCAGCTGCCAGCATCCCGCGCCCAGCCATCACGGTAACTGCTCCTGGAACCATTTCTGTGACCGCTCTGACTGCACCTACAGTGGTCACTTCCAAACCAGTGGTCAGTACCCTCTCAAGTTCAACACCCACAATACTGCAGAGCATCACAGGACAGAACATCATCAAACAGGTGATTTATGGTACAAATCTATTCTATAATGATTTGTATTGTCTGTGATGTCAGGGGGTACAGGAATACAGTGTGCCGTCAGACGCTGGGTGATGTCAGGGATTTTGAGGATGGGATGTGATGCCAGGGGATGGGGGGTTACAGTATGATGACGAGGGGCCTGCAGAGACTCTGTATGATGTGGGGGGGGGGGGGTAGGGGGGCCTGTGAGGACACTGTGCTATGTTGAGGGGGTGCGGGGTCTCTGTGCCACCAACTGTAGATACACATCTGACTATATATTTACAATTCTTCAGAATCTTGGGGTTGCTTTATTTGCATCGTCTCGTCTTTTTCAGACATTAGAAAATGATACAAGGTTAGGTTTTTTTTCCTCTATGTGCAACAAGGCTTATTAGACTTAAACTAATCTTTTGGCATTTTCATTCATTTTATACCCTCCAATCTATTCACAGTAACAAATACGTTTTGACTGCTGTTGGTCCTTCAGCTTTGGATCTCCGGTGTTGTTTCTGATCTATCTTACCAGTCTTTCTCTTCTCTCTGCCAGGTTGCAATATCTGGACAGCTTGGTGTTAAGGCCCAGCCTGCACTTCCAACCACCAATCTGCGCATACAGGGCAAGGACGTTCTGCGGCTTCCTCCTTCTTCCATAACCACAGATTCTAAGGGTCAGACTATACTGCGCATCACACCTGACATGATGGCAACGTTGGCCAAATCCCAGGTCACAGCTGTGAAGCTCTCCCAGGAACTTTTCTCGGCTGCACCGCCCAGCAGCTCCAGCAAAGGACTTTTACACATGACGTCCAACCCGTCGTCCCCTTCTCCTCCGATACCTACAGCCATCAAGGTGGCACCTGAAGTGAAAACGGCAGAGCATGGGGGTCCTGGGTTTAGACTGATGCCCGCTCTGGGTGTTTCTGTAGCTGACTCTAAAATGAAAACCACAACTACTGCAGAGACAAAGCCAGCCACAACTATACGGATTGTGCAGGGATTGGGCGTTGTGCCGCCTAAGGTGGCAACTACACAGAGTATTACAGTGACTGCCAAACCTGTAGCCATGGCATCTTCTGCCCTGGTCAGCCCTGTTCATGCGGCCTCAACCATCAGCCTTTCACCCGTCACCAACACTGGCACAAAACCAGTAGGAGCAGCAACAGCCACTGTACGGCAGATTCCAGTGACAGCAGCTCAGCAGGTGAGATGTGTGTGTGTGTGTGTGTGTGTGTGTGTGTGTGTGTGTGTGTACGCACAGAGACCTCTAATGGGGCCTGGAGTTGTGAGTATGTCCATGAGCAGACCTCTCTGATGGGGCCTACAGCCACGTGTATGAACCGAGACCTCTGATGGGGCCCGGAGCTGTATGAACAGAGACCTCTGATGGGGCCCTCAGCTGTATGTGTGTATGAACCGAGACCTCTGATGGGGCCCTGAGCTGTATGTGTGTATGAACCGAGACCTCTGATGGGGCCCGGAGCTGTATGTGTGTATGAACCGAGACCTCTGATGGGGCCCGGAGCTGTATGAACCGAGACCTCTGATGGGGCCCGGAGCTGTATGTGTGTATGAACCGAGACCTCTGATGGGGCCCGGAGCTGTATGACCTGAGCCCTCGGATGGGGCCCGGAGCTGTATGACCCGAGCCCTCTGATGGGGCCCGGAGCTGTATGACCCGAGCCCTCTGATGGGGCCCGGAGCTGTATGACCCGAGCCCTCTGATGGGGCCCGGAGCTGTATGACCCGAGCCCTCTGATGGGGCCCGGAGCTGTATGACCCGAGCCCTCTGATGAGGCCCGGAGCTGTATGACCCGAGACCTCTGCTGGGGCCCGGAGCTGTATGAACCGAGACCTCTGCTGGGGCCCGGAGCTGTATGAACCGAGACCTCTGCTGGGGCCCGGAGCTGTATGAACCGAGACCTCTGCTGGGGCCCGGAGCTGTATGAACCGAGACCTCTGCTGGGGCCCGGAGCTGTATGAACCGAGACCTCTGATGGGGCCCGGAGCTGTATGAACCGAGACCTCTGATGGGGCCCGGAGCTGTATGAACCGAGACCTCTGATGGGGCCCGGAGCTGTATGAACCGAGACCTCTGATGGGGCCCGGACCTGCATGTGTGTATGAACCGAGACCTCTGCTGGGGCTCGGACCTGTATGTGTGTATGAACAGAGACCTCTAATGGGGCCCGGAGCTGTATGTGTGTATGAACCGAGACCTCTGATGGGGCCCGGAGCTGTATGTGTGTATGAACCGAGACCTCTGATGGGGCCCGGAGTTGTATGAACAGAGACCTCTGATGGGGCCCGGAGCTGTATGTGTGTATGAACCGAGACCTCTGATGGGGCCCGGAGCTGTATGAACAGAGACCTCTGATGGGGCCCAGAGCTGTATGTGTGTATGAACCGAGACCTCTGATGGGGCCTGGAGCTGTATGAACCGAGACCTCTGATTGGGCCCGGACCTGCATGTGTGTATGAACCGAGACCTCTGATGGGGCCCGGAGCTGTATGAACCGAGACCTCTGATGGGGCCCGGAGCTGTATGTGTGTATGAACCGAGACCTCTGATGGGGCCCGGAGCTGTATGAACCGAGACCTCTGATGGGGCCTGGAGCTGTATGTGTGTATGAACCGAGACCTCTGATGGGGCCCGGAGCTGTATGAACCGAGACCTCTGATGGGGCCCGGAGCTGTATGTGTGTATGAACCGAGACCTCTGATGGGGCCCGGAGCTGTATGAACCGAGACCTCTGATGGGGCCTGGAGCTGTATGTGTGTATGAACCGAGACCTCTGATGGGGCCTGGAGCTGTATGAACCGAGACCTCTGATTGGGCCCGGACCTGCATGTGTGTATGAACCGAGACCTCTGATGGGGCCCGGACCTGTATGTGTGTATGAACAGAGACCTCTAATGGGGCCCGGAGCTGTATGTGTGTATGAACCGAGACCTCTGATGGGGCCCGGAGCTGTATGAACAGAGACCTCTGATGGGGCCCGGAGCTGTATGTGTGTATGAACCGAGACCTCTGATGGGGCCCGGAGCTGTATGAACCGAGACCTCTGATGGGGCCTGGAGCTGTATGTGTGTATGAACCGAGACCTCTGATGGGGCCCGGACCTGTATGTGTGTATGAACAGAGACCTCTAATGGGGCCCGGAGCTGTATGTGTGTATGAACCGAGACCTCTGATGGGGCCTGGAGCTGTATGTGTGTATGAACAGAGACCTCTGATGGGGCCCGGAGCTGTATGAACCGAGACCTCTGATGGGGCCCGGAGCTGTATGAATCGAGACCTCTGATGGGGCCTGGAGCTGTATGTGTGCATGAACCGAGACCTCTGATGGGGCCCGGAGCTGTATGAGCCGAGACCTCTGATGGGGCCCGGAGCTGTATGAATCGAGACCTCTGATGGGGCCTGGAGCTGTATGTGTGTATGAACAGAGACCTCTGATGGGGCCCGGAGCTGTATGAACCGAGCCCTCTGATGGGGCCCGGAGCTGTATGACCCGAGCCCTCTGATGGGGCCCAGAGCTGTATGACCCGAGCCCTCTGATGGGGCCCGGAGCTGTATGAACCGAGACCTCTGCTGGGGCGCGGAGCTGTATGAACCGAGACCTCTGCTGGGGCCCGGAGCTGTATGAACCGAGACCTCTGCTGGGGCCCGGAGCTGTATGAACCGAGACCTCTGCTGGGGCCCGGAGCTGTATGAACCGAGACCTCTGCTGGGGCCCGGAGCTGTATGAACCGAGACCTCTGCTGGGGCCCGGAGCTGTATGAACCGAGACCTCTGCTGGGGCCCGGAGCTGTATGAACCGAGACCTCTGCTGGGGCCCGGAGCTGTATGAACCGAGACCTCTGCTGGGGCCCGGAGCTGTATGAACCGAGACCTCTGATGGGGCCCGGACCTGCATGTGTGTATGAACCGAGACCTCTGATGGGGCCCGGACCTGTATGTGTGTATGAACAGAGACCTCTAATGGGGCCCGGAGCTGTATGTGTGTATGAACCGAGACCTCTGATGGGGCCCGGAGCTGTATGAACAGAGACCTCTGATGGGGCCCAGAGCTGTATGTGTGTATGAACCGAGACCTCTGATGGGGCCTGGAGCTGTATGTGTGTATGAACCGAGACCTCTGATGGGGCCCGGAGCTGTATGAACCGAGACCTCTGATTGGGCCCGGACCTGCATGTGTGTATGAACCGAGACCTCTGATGGGGCCCGGACCTGTATGTGTGTATGAACAGAGACCTCTAATGGGGCCCGGAGCTGTATGTGTGTATGAACCGAGACCTCTGATGGGGCCCGGAGCTGTATGAACCGAGACCTCTGATGGGGCCTGGAGCTGTATGTGTGTATGAACAGAGACCTCTGATGGGGCCCGGAGCTGTATGAGCCGAGACCTCTGATGGGGCCCGGAGCTGTATGAATCGAGACCTCTGATGGGGCCTGGAGCTGTATGTGTGTATGAACAGAGACCTCTGATGGGGCCCGGTGCTGTATGAACCGAGACCTCTGATGGGGCCCGGAGCTGTATGAATCGAGACCTCTGATGGGGCCTGGAGCTGTATGTGTGCATGAACCGAGACCTCTGATGGGGCCCGGAGCTGTATGAGCCGAGACCTCTGATGGGGCCCGGAGCTGTATGAATCGAGACCTCTGATGGGGCCTGGAGCTGTATGTGTGTATGAACAGAGACCTCTGATGGGGCCCGGAGCTGTATGAACCAAGACCTCTGATGGGGCCCGGAGCTGTATGAATCGAGACCTCTGATGGGGCCTGGAGCTGTATGTGTGCATGAACCGAGACCTCTGATGGGGCCCGGAGCTGTATGAACAGAGACCTCTGATGGGGCCTGGAGCTGTATGTGTGTATGAACCGAGACCTCTGATGGGGCCCGGAGCTGTATGAACCGAGACCTCTGATGGGGCCTGGAGCTGTATGTGTGTATGAACCGAGACCTCTGATGGGGCCTAGAGCTGTATGAACCGAGACCTCTGATGGGGCCCGGAGCTGTTTGAATCGATACCTATGATGGGGCCTGGAGCTGTATGTGTTTATGAACAGAGACCTCTGATGGGGCCCGGAGCTGTATGAACCGAGACCTCTGATGGGGCCCGGAGCTGTATGAATCGAGACCTCTGATGGGGCCTGAAGCTGTATGTGTGCATGAACCGAGACCTCTGATGGGGCCCGGAGCTGTATGAACAGAGACCTCTGATGGGGCCCGGAGCTGTATGTGTGTATGAACCGAGACCTCTGATGGGGCCCGGAGCTGTATGAACCGAGACCTCTGATGGGGCCCGGAGCTGTATGTGTGTATGAACCGAGACCTCTGATGGGGCCTAGAGCTGTATGAACAGAGACCTCTGATGGGGCCCGGAGCTGTATGAACCGAGACCTCTGATGGGGCCCGGAGCTGTATGAACCGAGACCTCTGATGGGGCCCGGAGCTGTATGAACCGAGACCTCTGATGGGGCCCGGAGCTGTATGAACCGAGACCTCTGCTGGGGCCCGGAGCTGTATGAACCGAGACCTCTGCTGGGGCCCGGAGCTGTATGAACCCATGAACCGAGACCTGTGATGGGGCCCGGAGCTGTATGAACAGAGACCTCTGATGGGGCCCGGAGCTGTATGTGTGTATGAACCGAGACCTCTGATGGGGCCCGGAGCTGTATGAACCGAGACCTCTGATGGGGCCTGGCGCTGTATGTGTGTATGAACCGAGACCTCTGATGGGGCCTAGAGCTGTATGAACAGAGACCTCTGATGGGGCCCGGAGCTGTATGTGTGTATGAACCGAGACCTCTGATGGGGCCCGGAGCTGTATGAACCGAGACCTCTGATGGGGCCTGGAGCTGTATGTGTGTATGAACCGAGACCTCTGATGGGGCCTAGAGCTGTATGAACAGAGACCTCTGATGGGGCCCGGAGCTGTATGAACCGAGACCTCTGATGGGGCCCGGAGCTGTATGAACCGAGACCTCTGATGGGGCCCGGAGCTGTATGAACCGAGACCTCTGATGGGGCCCGGAGCTGTATGAACCGAGACCTCTGATGGGGCCCGGAGCTGTATGAATCGAGACCTCTGATGGGGCCTGGAGCTGTATGTGTGCATGAACCGAGACCTGTGATGGGGCCCGGAGCTGTATGAACAGAGACCTCTGATGGGGCCCGGAGCTGTATGTGTGTATGAACCGAGACCTCTGATGGGGCCCGGAGCTGTATGAACCGAGACCTCTGATGGGGCCCGGCGCTGTATGTGTGTATGAACCGAGACCTCTGATGGGGCCTAGAGCTGTATGAACAGAGACCTCTGATGGGGCCCGGAGCTGTATGTGTGTATGAACCGAGACCTCTGATGGGGCCCGGAGCTGTATGTGTGTATGAACCGAGACCTCTGTGTGAACGGTATATGTGTATGTTTGTTTTTTTTTTTTTTTTCTTATTTACAGGTTTTATTTTTTACAATAATATTTTTTTTTATTCTTTATTGCATTATTGCTTTATTATATTATTTATGTGTGGTTTTTTTTTTTTTTTTTTTTTTTTATTTAATCAGCCCTGTTGGGGGGCTTTGGTGAGATATCAGGGGTCTTAACAGACCTCTGATATCTCCCCCTTGAGACAGAGAAAGAGACAGAGGATAGAGATTCCCCAGTCCCTTTCTCTGTAGCCTCAGCTGCACTGAGAATGAATGGAGAGAAGACAGCGGCTCCTCTCCATTCATAAACTGACACATCGTAATCACAGGAGATTACAATGTTTCAGTTATGTGAATGGACAGAGTCAGCTGACTCTGTCCATTCACAAAGGAAGGAGGAGGAGGACGGCGGAACGGAGGGGAGAGCGGAGGGGGACAGAAAAGGAGAGCAGAACGGAGGGGACAGCGGAGGGGGACAGAGAAGGAGAGGGGAAAGGAGGGGGCACGGAGGAGGATGCAGTGACAATCAGCGGTGAGCGATCACCGCTGTATGTCACTAAAGCCGCTGGGGGAGAATCTTGTAACTCCCCCACGTGCCGATCACAGCTGACTTCCAGGTATCGGGGGAAGCATCGGGAGCATTTGCCCGAGTACAAGTACTCGGGCAAATGCTTGGTATCGGTACCGATACTAGTATCGGTATCGGGACAACCCTAGTAGTCACTGTTTTGTGAACTGACTTTTTCCTTTCTGTTTTGTGGAACAGCTTGGTCACCTTTCCCCAGCCTGTGAGGCAGTTGTATGAGATTTATGCAGTTTCTCTGCTTTTTCCTTGTTGGCATGCAGCAGAGCCAGATTGGCACTTGGTACTAACTCCCCCCCCCCCCCCCAAACACACACACACACACACACACACACACACACACACACACACACACACACACACACACACACACACACACACACACTTGTTCTACTGTACATGAGATTACCAGAGGTAATAAGTGATATTCATGCACTTATATTTGCATTTTTAAAAAAAGTATGTCATATAACCCATATAAGTATTGTGGGTTAAAACATACACGATAACCCATAAATGTACAAATCAATACAGCTCTGAAATCATTAATACATCAATAAATGTATTTTTTTTAAATACAAGCATTGTAATTAGTCAAGTTAGAGTTTTGGTTATCAGCTTCTTGCAGTCCCTGTACAGCAGAGCTCAAATTGGAAGTGGAAGAAGCTGCACAAGGAACCAATAAGTTGTGCTGCAGCATTCCTGTGTGACCAAGGAACATCCTGTTAAGAGGAGAGGAGCTAATATGCTGCTTTTCCTTTACACTGTCCAATCACAGGCAAGGGGGCAACTCAAGATCTCTAATATTACATTTTAGTTGCATAACTGTCTAGCCCGGACCAGGAAAGAATTCCGTATGGAATCTGTGGCACTAAAAACATAATCGCTGTGTGGTTTTTTTGGCTTTGGTTTTTTTTTTTTTTTTTTTTTAAGCTGTAGCCAATGATGGGAGTAGTCATTCAGTGGGGGTTGGAGTATGTTCTGTAACCTTTTTAATAATATTCCTCTACTTCTCCTTCACAGGGCAAAGTTCCGGCTCGAATCACCGTGCCACTGTCAGTCCTCGGTCAGCAGGTGAAGGGGAAGAGCGTTATGGCGACTCCCATCATCAAAGGAAACCTGGGAGCCAAGTAAGTGCCTTCACCTGTACCTCTATGGGAGCCACTCTGAACTCTGTGGTCCTTAAATTAGAATTCCACCAAAATCCTCTCATCCCCTGCCTGAGGTGATTATAGCCATATTAGTGCACTTGCGACAAACAATTGTGTACTGTCCATACTACTATTTTTTTATTTGCACGAACATACAATTTTTCAGGATAAACTTTTGGGGGTGTGTCCCCTTCATCAAGGTCTCAGCAGTACTGCTCCCCCCCTCGAAAGCTTATCCTAAAAAATTGTATGCGAGTGCTGGTTCACACTGATGCGAAGTTGATGCATTACAAAAAGCCTAGATTCGCATGTCATCCAAAAACACATTGAGGTTGATTTACTAAAGGCAAAGCCACTTTGCACTGCAAGTGCACTTGGAAGTACAGTCGCTGTAGATCTGACGGGAAGCTCTGCTGATTTCTATTATCCAATCATGTACAAGCAAAAAATGCAGTTTTTTTTTTATTTTTCTTGCATGTCCCTCTGCACTTGTAGTGCAAAGTGGATTTGCCTTTAGCAAATAAACCCCATTGTGTTCAATGACGGTTGTTCTCATCTATGCCCTGCGAATGCAATGCGGTAACATAAAGGGTTCTGTGCTAGTTTACTGTAGTGCGTTTTTTCTTTTTACCTAGTGCAACCGCACAGAAATTGCCTCTTGTGTTTAGATGTATGTGAATACTGCTTTTTCTGTGTAGATTTTTACATATCCCCCCCCCCCCCCCTGTCTAATGTCCGAAAATGCATTCCTTGCATTAAGATTAAAAATGTTTGAGCATCAGCATCCTCCCTCAACCCCCCCCCCTCCTCCTTTTCCTCATCTGAGCCCTTGATTTGGTCCAGCGCTGTGCACATCTGCAGCTCTTCTCTCCTCTCAGTTCTGGGTCTCGCTGTCTGTGTCAATGGACGCAGCAGTGGAGCTTGGGAGAGAGTACGCACACGTGCCCCCATGGGAACTGACTTCTCATGGGGTGTGCTGGACAGAGAGAATGGGCTAGGAGTGCTGGCAGGGGACCTGAGAAGAGGAGGTTCAGGCGGCTCTGTGCAACTCCATTGCACGGAGCAGGTAAGTATAGACATGTTTGTTGTTTAAAAATAAAAAATTACCTTTTTACAAAAACACCCAAAACCAACATGACTAATATGCCTTTTCTGCTAAAATGATTTATATACTTGTTTACAACCCCAAAATGTACCTATATAGAGGTAGACAGTCTCTCTGTCCTGTTTTTACACACATTTTGTGCATTCTTGGATTATTCTTCTCCGGAAGAGGTGGACCAAGATCAGCTCTTTGCTCAAGTACGGACTGGGTGTGAAAGGAGGAAAGTGTCAAGCGAAATGTGTATAAAGATAGTTTTCATTTTATTAAAAGAATTCAACATGTTTTAGCGGTTCAAATGGTCCCTTCATCAGGATTTGGTACTGCTGAACAAGTGTGTTGTGGACTGATTAAATAAAAGGGATCCTTAGGAATAATGCGAGTGAATGCTCTAGATGTCTGCTCAGCAGTCAGCCTTAAAGTAGTATTAAACTTTCCACTTTTTTGGTTTACTATATTCAAATCCAGAAAGGAAATTTTACCCAATATTTTTTATTCCCTTTTGAAACTAAGCACTTTTATTTTGTGCAATGAAAACTTGCTCATCCTGGATCACTGTGCTGCTCCCGCAAAATTCTGATTGGGGAACAAGTACGTGCCTCACAGGTCACATGACCTTCTGCATTACATGTCCTATCCTTCGTAGAGCCATTTAAACAATGCACAGACATGTGGCCCTGTCCTTTATAGTGACTGACAGCAGCTTCCAAGACTCTAATCACATGTGTTGAGGGAGGAGTTTAGGAGTGGCTTAAAGTTATTGTAAAGTCTTGTGGGGTTTTTTTTTCTAGAAAAATAACAAACATGTTATACTTTCCTCCTCTGTGTAGTGGATTTACACAGAGCAGTACAGATCCTCTTCTCGGGTCCCTCTTCTGTGCTCTTGGCCCCTCCCTCCTGTTGAGTGCCCCCACAGCAAGCAGCTTGCTATGGGGGCACCCAAGCTGAGTCAAAGCTCCCTGTGTCCACTTAGACACGGGGCTGCGTCCCCTCTATCTCCCCTGATTGGCTGACTGACTTTGACAGCAGGGTGAGCCAATGTCTCAGCCAATCAAGAGGGAGAGTCTCGGACGGCCGAGACACTTGTGGACATCGCTGGACAGAGATGGGGCTCTGGTAAGTATTAGGGGGGCTGAGAGGGGCTTTTGCACACAGAAGACTTTTTAAATTAATGCATAGAATGCATTAGGATAACCTTCTGACTTTACAACCCCTTTTAATTTCCTGAGTTTTGGACCTATCTATGTGTTTTAGCTAAAGCAGAGTTGGAAAGCAAACATAGTAAGTGCTGGTGTCTGCAGCTCTATTTATATTAAGAGGGTTTACCAGCATCTGGAGTGATCATACTAATTACCCCTCAAGATCCCCCCCTAATATTATCAGTCAAGTATACACTTCATTTGACAGCATCAAGCCCTGATTAAAGGGGGGGGGGCATTGAACCCCAGAAACACATTGACTTTTTATGATACAAGAGTCGGAATACAATGTAATTCTCGACTTTACATTCTGATTCTTACACTTTTTTTTCCTTGCACACCCAGCCTTTTACTGTGTCGGTGTCCCCTGCCAGGGAAATTCACCCCTGTTTATCCTGGTCGCCTTAGTCACTGAGAAAATGATGGGAATATCCAAAACTTTCGCAGTTGGTGGGGGAGAATCTTCCATTGGGGGCATCTGTTTTGGTGAGAGCTAAAATGTCCTCTTCTATCCTGTTGTGTTTCTGAGGGACAGGAAGTGAAGGGAAATCTCCCTACAGAGGCACAAACTGCAAAGACATAAATTACAGGACTTTAAACCCTTTCATATTCTATCCAAAGAAAAATGTTGGCTTTAGATTTACTTTGAGCAAGCAGTTTGGTTGTGTGGGAATGGTTTCACTTCTATTCTAATTTGTATAATTCTACCCCATGGATGGTGTCACAGAACCCTGAAATGTTTTTTCTTGACACGGCTCTTTCTCTCTTTTCAGTATAAGCGGTTTGGGACGTAATATTATTCTGACAACAGTGCCAGCAGGGACCAAACTCATCGCAGGAAACAAACCCGTCAGCTTCCTGACCGCACAGCAACTGCAGCAGCTCCAGCAGCAGGGCCAGGCCACACAGGTATGAGGGGAGGAGCCTACAGGACGGGTTACTGTCAGGAGTCACTCACAAAGGATAAGGGCTCCTGAGCCAGGTCACAGGCAACCAGCCAGTCCAAAGATTGTCGGCTTCCATCACTACAGCAAATAGTAAGCTCCAGAATGGACGAGGCCAGGCTATTGGTCAGCAGCACTGGTAGAAATTTGCATATCTGTGCAAGTTGCAATTTGGATCTTCCAAGGCAATGAACGGTATAGCTAAGCAGTCTTGTAGTCACCAGGTTTTGTGATACCTGGAGCACTTCAGGAATACTTTACCCTTTTGCATCCAGAGCTGTTTTTGCATTTTTTTGGGCACATTTAGAAAATAATTTTAGCCCTGAAGATTGCATAAAAACCCCTAAAGCCTTAAATATTTTCCGAAAGCAGACACCCTAGAGAATAAAATAGTGATAGTTACAATTTTTTATGTTACACAATATTAGCACAAAGGTTTAGGGCATCATTCATTTATCAACCAGGGTGCCTTGAGGTTCCTTAAGACCCCTTTCACACTGGGGCGGTTTGCAGGCGTTATTGCGCTAAAAATAGCGCCTGCAAACCGACCCTAAACAGCCTCCGCTGTTTGTTCAGTGTGAAAGCCCGAGGGCTTTCAAACTAAAGCGGTGCGCTGGCAGGACGTTAAAAAAAGTCCTGCAAGCCGCATCTTTGGAGCGGGGAAGGAGCGGTGTATTCACCGCTCCTTCACCGCTCCTGCCCATTGAAATCAATGGGACAGCGCGGCTGTACGAGGGGTTTTAACCCTTTTTCGGCCGCCAGCGGGGATTTAAAACCGAACCGCTAGCGGCCGAATACCGCGGTAAAACAGCGCTAAAAATAGCGCTGTTTTACCGCCGACGCCCCCTACCGCCCCAGTGTGAAAGGGGCCTTAGGGGTGTCTTGGCAAAATATCTAAAAATTGCCCCAAAATTGTATACAATCCGGTGGGTGGATGAAACCTGCCCTTTAGTTACACAAAGCCACAGGATTGCATTGTACACCATTACAACCTTCTAGCTGCCAACCTCCTAACTTCCAATGGCATCATCAGTTGATAAGGAGGATGTGGCTTCTATTGATAAGACCAGCAGATTATTAGGGATGTCAGCTGTCCCAGCAGTATAAGACACAGGTTGCTGTGTTTTATATCAGTGTAATTAAAAACTTCCTTTATCCTTACCAGGTGCGAATACAGACGGTCCCAGCCTCCCACTTACACGCTGCGACAGCCTCCACCTCCCCGGCAACCTCCACCTCCCCGGCAACCTCCAAGACCATGTCCACAGTTGTAGTTACAACAAATCCTCCCAGTAAACCAGCAATGGACCCTCAGCGACCTTTGAACTCCTAAGTTTTTAATTGTGATGAAGTGAGATTTTGGGCTCCTTGTAAGGACTTCCTCTGCAAGTAACTGTGTTAATTATGACACATCTTTGCCAGCCAATGGCGATCCTGGGAACGATTTCCAAGCCGGCCAAAGCAACTATGGAAGAGAGGAGCAATACTTTTTGTTGTGCACCAGTTGACATGTTGTCTAGTGTCTATAAATGGTTGCTAATGCGCACAACTGATTTCTCTAAGACGGACACAATTTGCGTTCTGATCCTTAATATTTTTTATGCTGATAAGGCAAATGATAAAGTAATTAATATATATGTATTTGCCTTTTGCTTCTGAATGTTAAATATATTTAAGACTGAGAAAAAAAGTGCTGCATTTCTGTTTCATTGTAGATATTAGACCTGCATTGCATGATATCTTCTTGGAACTTTGGTATAGAAAGGGGAACTGTCTGTGCTCCTTGTAACAGACCTAATTTTACCTGTATTGCCAATTGAACAGCTGTAAGACAATGGTGGGCGCTCATACAGGTCGCAGGGGCGTTGACCTCCTAATCAATGCTCCTGGTCCCTAATCTCCATGCAGGGTGCTGGGCGCATGGATTTCGATGTGTTTTTTTTTTTTTTTTAAAGCACATGATTAGAGCCTGAGGCTCTAATTGGCTTCAAAAAGGGTGGGCTCGGGGTACAGCCCAAGCCTACCCAGTTGTGTCATTTGCAAATTAATAATACCTGATGTCTTCCTTTTTTCTCCTCCCGGCCAACCGGGAAGCGAGTCCTGAGACCCGATTGGCCGGAAGGAGACACGGGGGTGAGCCGCCGAAGCCACGCCCTGGATTGGGTAAGTGTGGGGGAAGCAGCGATCGATTGAGCGACTGGGGTAGGGGCCGCGGGCCGCCCCCTTAAGAAAATTGAGCACCAGCCCCCACTGGTAAAAGAGATTATAAACAGCTGTTCAAGCTCTTTTGTATGTGAATCCCTCATCAGTGATTCAAACACGAGGCAAACCTATCCATGACCCCACATTCTTTTTTACAGCAGTTTCTAAATCTAGCTTTGCAGTCCAATAGGCACCAGACTTTCCACACTGCTCTGTAGTCTCTGTAACCTCACAGACCAGGTCAGCCATATCCCTCTCTTCCTATATGCAATTGTGCTCATAAGTTTACATACCCTGACAGAATTTATGATATCTTGGCCATTTAACAGAGAATATGAATGATAACACAAACTTTTCTTTCACTCATGGTTAGTTTTTGGCTGAAGCCATTTATTATCAATCAACTGTGTTTTACTCTTTTTAAATCATAATCGCAACAGAAACTACCCAAATGACCCTGATCAAAAGTTTACATACCCTGGTGTTTTTGGCCTGATAACATGCACACAAGTTGACACAAAGGGGTTTGAATGGCTTTTAAAGGTAACCATCCTCACCTGTGATCTGTTTGCTTGTAATTACTGTGCATGTGTATAAAAGGTCAATGAGTTTCTGGACTCCTGACAGATCCTTGCATCTTTCATCCAGTGGTGCACTGACACTTCTGGATTCTGAGTCATGGGGAAAGCAAAAGAATTGTCAAAGGATCTGCAGGAAAAGGTAGTTGAACTGTACAAAACAGGAAAGGGATATAAAAAGATATCCCAAGGAATTGAGTATGCCAATCAGCAGTGTTCAAATTCTAATCAAGAAGTGGAAAATTAGGGGTTCTGTTCAAACCAAACCACGGTCAGGTAGACTAACTAAGATTTCAGCCACAACTGCCAGGAAAATTGTTTGGGATGCAAAGAAAAACCCACAAATGACTTCAGGTAAAATACAGGACTCTCTGAAAACATGTTGTGGCTGTTTCAAGATGCACAATAAGGAGGCACTTGAAGAAAGATGGGCTGCATGGTCGAGTCGCCAGAAGAAAGCCATTTCTACGTAAATGCTACAAAGTATCCCGCTTACAATATACCAAACGGCACAGAGACAAGCCTCAAACCTTCTGGCACAAAGTCATTTGGAGTGATGAGACCAACATTGAGCTTTTTGGCCACAACCATAAATGCTACATTTGGAGAGGAGTCAACAAGGCCTATGATGAAAGTTACACCATTCCTACCATGAAACACGGAGGTGGATCACTGATGTTTTGGGGATGTGTGAGCTACAAAGGCACAGGAAATTTGGTCAAAATTGATGGCAAGATGAATGCAGTATGTTATCAAAAAATACTGGAGGAATATTGGCATTCATCAGCCAGGAAGCTGCGCATGGGAGGTACTTGGACATTCCAACATGACAATAATCCAAAACACAAGGCCAAGTGGACCTGTCATTGGCTACAGCAGAATAAAGTGAAGGTTCTGGAGTGGCCATCTCAGTCTCCTGACCTCAATATCATTGAGCCACTCTGGGGAGATCTCAAACATGCAGTTCATGCAAGACAGCCAAAGAATTTACAGGAACTGGATGCTTTTTGCCAAGAGGAATGGGCAGCTTTACCATCTGAGAAGATAAAGAGCCTCATCCACAAATACCACAAAAAACTTCAAGCTGTCATTGATGTTAAAGGGGGCAATACACGGTATTAAGAACTGCGGTATGTAAACTTTTGATCGGGGTCATTTGGGTAGTTTCTGTTGTAATTATGATTTAAAGAGTAAACACAGTTGATTGATAATAAATGGCTTCAGCCAAACACAAGCCACGAGTGAAAGAAAAGTTTTTGTGTTATTCATAGTCTCTGAAAAAATGGCCAAGAAATCATAAATTCTGCCAGGGTATGTAAACTTATGAGCACAACTGTATGCCTGCATGGAGCACTGGAGGATGAGTGCAGGAAGCAGCAGTTTCACTAATGACAAAAGGGAATTTCTTTCTTGTCCATGGAAATATATATTGGAAATCTTAAAGCTTAGGGTTACGCTGCCTCCTACAAGAGTATTGGATACTGGCAAACAATAAAAAAACTGTAGGGAAGCCCAGGATATACGCTCCTACTATTACCAACATTCCTCAGTGTTACAAGTCTCCTAGGAGGATAGATGTGTTTTTCTTCAGTTCTGCTTGTTGTAAAAATCTTCATTTTTTTTTATTTTATTTTTTTGGTTTTGTAGCTACTTTTTTTTTTTATTTTAAGATTTATCTTCATCCATTGCTGGTGGTGGTTTTATCTAGTGACTCACACCTATCCTATGTGGTTGTCCTCAGTCTGGTCTTTGGACCGTATGCAGGTGGATTGGACAAATGTGGCGTCACTGGGCTCCACAGAGCACTTTCCAGGTCCAGAGCCACTGGCGTTGCCTCTGCATTTTCTCTGTTTTGTTGGGCACCCACAACTGCATCGCATTTGTTTTTGGACACCATGATTCCCCATTTCCCACTGGCTTTGCTGTGAAATAGGTTAACGCTGTGGGCTAAATCACTGATGGCATTCCACTGGGGGGAGTGATGGGTGCACTCTGTGCTCTTTCCCGATGTACAGCAATGAGGAAAAATTTTCCTGCTGCACAGAGCCACGTGCTGCCCAACTACTTTAGTCATGTTTGTCTCCAAGTAGGTGTTTATACCGCTCAGGTGAGTGCTTGATTACAGTTTAGGGTGGGTGCCCGCCCTGCCACAGCAGACATCACAGTTAAAGTGAAATTGGTTATGATTAAGCATGTGATCTAAGTGTGAAACGCGTCAACAGTTTGTTCTGTCTTGCTTTCCTGACTGCGAAGACATTTAAGGAAATATTTTGCATCAGTTCTGTGGCGGTGTGCTGCCGATTTCTCTTTCTCAGTCATCTTTGTCTGCCCGAACCTACAGTTGTGAAACTTCACCTGCCACGAGTACCCAAGGCTTTGCTTCTTGTTTTGACCTTGTAAGTAACTTATCCCACTGCGGTCGCAACATGTCTGATTCTGAGGTGTAGAACCATGCTGAGCAGTGAGATGTTGGCACACTCTCTACTAGTGTGTTAGGGGCCGCTCGTAGCCTGCCCAAATAGTTGTGATATTTGTAGCCTGGAATCATGCTAACCTCTGATTTTGGAGTATTTTCCCTCATCCGTTTGTTTTGGCTTTCAGGTTTGACTGGGTTCCCTTATCTTTTCAGCTGAGGCTTTTCATTTTGGTCATGCAAAACTATATGACCAAAATTACCCAGTTATTTAAAAGTTCCAAAAAAGTTGGGATGCTGTGTAAAATCTACATAAAACCCAGAATGCAATGATTTGCAAATCTCATAAACCTATATTTTATTCACAACAGAAAACCTAATGTTTAAAATGTGAAAATGTACCATTTTAAAAAAAAATCATCACTGCATGGGCTCAGGAATACTTCCAAAAATCACTGTCTGTGAACACAGTTCGCGGTGCTATCCAAAAATGCAAGGTAAAGCTCCATGCAAAGAAAACGCCATATCTGGGCCAAAGCATATTTAAAATGGTCTGTTGCAAAGTAGAAAACTGTTCTGTGGTTAGACAAATCAAAATTTGATTTTTTTTTTTTTTTGGCAGTCATGGTTGCTGCGTCCTTTGGACTAAAGATGAGAGGTGCCTTCTAGCTTGTTAGATTTTGGAGCAGCATATGCTCCCATCCAGACTACGTCTTTTTCGGGGAAGGCCTTGCATATTTCAGCATGACAATGCTAAACCACGTATTGCATCTATGACAAAAGCATGGTTTCATAGTAGAAGAGTCTGGGTGCTTAACTGGCCTGTTTGCAATCCAGACCTTTCACCAGCTGAAAATTTTTGGCGCACTTTAAAACAAAAGATACAGCAAAGAAGACCCAAGACTTTTGAGCAGTTGGAATCCTATATCAGGCAAGAATGGGACAAAATTCCTCTCCCAAAACTCCAGAAACTGGTCTTCCTCAGTTCCCAGATATTTCCAGAGTGTTGTTAAAAGAAGGGATTCTACACTGTGGTAAACATGGCAACTTTTTAGAGACGTGTTGCTACCATCAATTTCGAAGTTTACCTTTTTTTTTGTTCTTTAAATGGTACATTTTCTCAGTTCAACCTTTCGCTATAGCTGAAAGATGGCTACAGCGCTGGCTCACATTGCTGGGAGGGCGCCTATGGATTTCGTCCTGTGATCGCCCTTCCCGAGTGCCCCCTGCAGCGTGCATCGGCAGGGATCTGTGGTCGCTGTGTCCTTTGGACACAGCTGCTTGGGGTAAAGAGCCAATCAGAGAGGCTGTTAAGCATGTGACCAGCTGTGTCCAATTACAGCTGGTCATAGTGTAAACCGGATTTACTGGTTATCGGCAATCCTCCCTTCATGCTGACAGTGCTTGAGGAGAGCCGATTACCGGCAAATCCACATAGGTGACATCTACATTGATAATCTGGGCACTGATCATCAGTTTTATAATCCAAAACTAAAACGTGTTTTTTTTTTTTTCCCTCAAAATTTTGTCTTATTTTTTTTTTTTTGTTTGTTTAGCAAAAAATAAAAAAACGGTGGTGATTGAATACCACCGAAAGAAATCTCTATCAGTATCAAAAAAATGATAAAAATTTTGTTTGGGTACAATGTTGCATGACCGAGCAATTGCCATTCAAAGTGTGACGGTGCTGAAATCCTAAAATTGGCCTGGGCAGGAAGGGGGTTAAAGTGCCCAGTAGGCAAGTGCTTAAACATTTGATATGTTTTCTATTGTAATAAAATATGAGTTTATAGGATTTGCAAATCCATTGCATTCTGTTATGTATTGTTTACACAGCGTCCCAACTTTATTGGAATTGGGTTGGTACCATTTTGTACCACAGCTACAAAGCCTTTATGGGCAGGCCACATTTAATTAGGGATAGAACAGGCACATGCATATAAAACCAAAAAAAATTAGGTGTCTTTAAAAAAGAAAAAGTTGCACAGATTTGAATTACATTTTGAATCCTTTATTGGGTGGGCCATAATTTCTGAGGGACAGAGTAAGCACATTTTTTCTCAATTCTATGTGCAATTTCAGGGACTAAAGATGCAAAAAGGTTACAGGTTTGCACCACACATATAAACCCTTTATGGTCATGCCACAATTTCTGAGTGAAGAGTGTGCTTTATTACATCTGGAACAAACAAGTAAGTTCTTGAGTACCATTAAAAATGTAAACAAAAAAAAAGAAATGCACCATGCTTTTATTTCTGCAAAAAGCGCCGCAAGCAAAACTTGGCTACCTTTACACCAGTGGTGCTCAACCCAGTCCTCAAGTACCACCAACAGTCCATGTTTTGGGAATTTCTCTTAGATAAAATGGCTGTCCAAAATACCAAGCCATTGACTTTGATTTAATGCACCTGTGCAAGATAAAGGAAGACCTGGCCTGGTGGGGCAACTTGAGGACAGGGTTGAGAACCACTGCTTTACACAGAAAAATTTGACAGATTGATTGTTAAGCTTGAAATCCTTTTTGAACAGGGTGATTTTTTTCTGAGGGAGAGAGCAGGTTGATTGCAGCTATAAATAGGAAACCTTTTTCTCTTTTTTCCAAGACTAATTCTAGGTACATATTAACAGATGAGCACCATAGCTTGCAAGTCCTGTTTGGACAGACATCTTTAGGTTAGGTTCAATAAGTTTTTATTGTTTTCTACATAAGTTTAAACAGACAAAAACAAGAACAGGACCAGGTGCCCGACAAAAGGCGTTCTGGTATAACAAATTTAATGTGTACAAAAAATATAGTGCATTCTATGTCATTTATATAGGTAACCTGAGGATGAATCATTGAGGTAAGGTTTCAAACATTGTACTGACATTCGTATAAGTGCAATTTCTGTCGGCCTGGGCGCCCCTGTGGGAACCTGCTGCACCCAGAAGCCAAGGAAATCAATGTGTCTGAACTGAACATTGGGGGTTTATCTGTACAGAAGTGTAGGTGTACATTCAAGTCCCATAAATGATTTAAGTGTTCATATTTGGGAACCAGAGTACACATGATTTCGTAGTATGGCTGTACATAGCCAGAAATAGACATGTTAGGGAGAGGTAGAAGCGATAAAGGGGGAAAACTAGTTGAGGAAATGGAGGGTTGTAGGGATAGAAGGGGGGGGGGGGGAGACAGCGAGCCTCATTCTACTGAGGCCAGTCCAGGGCGTGGGATCATAATTTTGGGGTTGGTTAATCTCTCAAGGAGTACTCGCCATTGAGTCTGCGCTTCAGTTTATCGGAAGTAGAGTAATTACTCCAGATAAAGGAGAATTTTGCATATTTATCTAGGGATTTGGTTTGCATCTCCTCCATAAGCATAATGTCATTTATCTCGCTCACCCATTCTAGAAGGGATGGGGAGGAGGTATTTTTCCAGTGTCTAGGAATTAGTTGCCGACCTGCATTGAGGAAAAATTTTAGGAGGCTGTGCTTTTGAGATTTAACAGTACCAGGTAGTATGGAAAGGAGGGCGATGGGAGGAGAGGGTGTGAGTGGTTTGTCATATATTTCAGTGTAAATTTTTGAAAGATTTGTGCCCATAATGGGTGGATTTTATCACATTTCCACCAGATGTGGTTGTACGTACCTTTCGCCGAGTTACATCTCCAGCAGATGTCGGTGACTGATGGGAACATGATCTTGAGGTTGGTTGGCACACGATACCACCTGGATACCAGCTTGTATTTTTTTTCCTGAGTGTAGCTCGAGATAGATGATTTATGGGTAAAGAGGCTTTACTCCATTCTGCCTCTGATATGTCTCTCCCAAGCTCCTCCGACCAGGCTTTCGTGTGTCATGGGTCAGGGGTCTATGGATCTGTTTGGAGTCGTGAAGTTTCTTACAATAGGAGGACATATGTAGATGAGTAAGTATATTGGAGGCTGTAGTGGTGTGGTTCACACAAAGGTACCCTGGGTATCGTGGACAAATTGTTGTGCTGTGGGCCAGGAGGTTCTGTTAATTATATATGGTTTGGGTTGACCTGCCTTCTGGGAGGGCTGGGTTATCAAATAGGGGGGTGAGTGGGCTTGGTTCAGTGGATAGCGAGTGTCTCTCCTTTTCTTCGGTACCAGATTACTAAGGCATCTCTGGTGAGAGGGGACAGTGTTGGAAGAGATTTGTAAGTCCGATCATGACCCCAGGGATGTGCTTGGAGGTCGACTGACAAGTCTTGTTCCACCAGGGTGGAGGCTTTGATCAGAGGATGGGGGAACTACTCCAGGACTCGGGAGACCACTGCTGACGTGTGATAGAACTTGAAATCTGGTAGGCCTGTCCCGCATTTAGAGGTGGGAGAGCATAAGAGCTTATGTTTCAGTCTTGGATGGTTACCCCTCCATACAAATCGAATGGCCATGGAGCGAAGGGTACGGAAGAAAGCGAATGGGAGAGCAATCGGTAGGGCTTGAAATAGATACAGTAGTTTGGGGAGTATGTCCATTTTTAGTGTGTTCATGCGACCAAACCATGACACTGGTAGGTCCAATCTGCCTTCAGTGAGATGTCTGAGTTTTGTGAGTAGTGGGCTAAAGTTTAGAGCATATATATCTGATGTGCGTTTTGGAATGACTGTTCCTAGATATGATGTGGATTTTGTTTGCCATTGAAAAGGAGAAATTAGCCTTAAGGGAGGAGAGGGTAGGTTGTGTTAAAGCAGAGGTCTGCTGAAAAAAAAATATTAAAAGCCCGCAGCTACAAATACTGCAGCTGCTGACTTTTAATACATGGACACTTACCTGTCCAGGGAGCCCGTGATGTCGGCAGCCGAAGCCGATCTGTCTGTCGGCTCTCGGCTTCTGCCGCTGCCGTCCTCGGTAAGGGAATAAGGAAGTGAAGCCATGCGGATTCACTTACTGGTTCACTACTGCGCATGTGCGAGTCGCGCTGCGCGTCCTCTCTGGTCCCTGCTGTGTTCTGTGTCTCAGAAAACAGCGGGGGAGGACAGTGTAGGCACCGGAAGTGGCGTAGGTCACCGCAAGCGCCGCGGTGATCTATGCCAGGAAGTGGGAGCAAATACCTTTTATTAGACAGGTATCTGCTCCCTCCTCCCTGCTGAAAGGTGCCAAATGTGACACCGGAGGGGGGGAGGAATCCAAAAAGTGGGAGTTCCATTTTTGGGTGGAACTCCACTTTAAGGAGAGGTTCAGTGCTTCCGTTTTGGAGATGTTCAGCTTATAGTTGCTGAAACGGCCGATCTCTGCGAGTATGGATGGAATGCTGATGTGGGGTTGGGTCACATAAAGGAGAAGGTCATCCACGTATAGGGAGAGTTTGCATTGAGAGGGGAGGGGGTTTGTATACCATGTATGTTTGAGTTTGCTCTGATGGCTTGGGCTAGGTGTTCAATTACTAGGGTGAACAGGAGTGGGGAGAGGGGGCAGCCCTGCCTGGTGCCGTTGGCGATCTTAAGCTTTTCTGATTGGGTTCCGTTTACTAAAATTGTGGCAGAGGGTTTGGAGTATAGGGACATAATGCGCAAGAGCATGTTTGGGCCTAATCCTATCTGGGAGAGGGTGGTTTGGAGAAAGGGCCAGCTGACCCTGTCAAAGGCCTTCTCTGCATCACAGGAGAGAAGGCAGGTCGGTATGTGATTGCGCTGGGCATAAGCTATAAGGTGTATGGTCTTGGTGGCGTTGTCCCTGGCTTTGCATCCAGGGACAAAACCCACCTGGTCTCTATGTATTGTTTCAGGTAATAAGGGTGAAAGACGATTTGCTAATATTTTGGCGAATAGCTTTAAATCTATGTTTAGGAGGGATATCAGTCTATAGTTGGAGCATAAAGAGGGGTCCTTATCAGATTTCGGGATAACTACTATTTGGACTTGGAGTAGGGTTGGAGAAGGGGTGAGGGTCTCATCTATGACATTAAATGCTTTTGCTAGGAGGCGTGCTAGTATGAGTGCAAGCGTTTTGTAAAAGCGTAAGGAGAACTTGTCTGGCCCAGGGCTCTTACCGTTTTTAAGACTTTTTATGGCAAGTTGAAATTCAGTTTCGAACAGGGTGGATTCTAAGTCCGCCATGTCAGAAGCCGGGGTGGTTGGAAGTTTATGGAAATGATAAAATATTTGCCTTCTCTTCTCTGGAGTATTGAGGCCTCTACAATTTAGAGGAGACTTTCAAGGAAGCTTGTGTTGCCATGGGGGAATAGCTTGGGGAATAGGTGTATATTGGTGTAGGTAAGGCTCGCTGTCTCAGGGAAGGGGGTAGGTGGGGATAGAGCGGCATCTAGTGGTGAACAGGTAGAAGGTAAGTATGAGAAGTAGTAAGGAGAGAAAAAGAGAGAAAGATAGAAAACCAAGGCCTCAACGGCCACACTAATAGCGTTGTAATCAACATGTCAGCTAAGACTGCTATGAGCACTGAAAACCCTAAGTGGGGGGTCGTGGTCACACACACCGGGCAACAACATTAAACTTTTTTTTTTTGTAAACCTAACAGCTCATGGCCCTGTATTGCTGTGTTCATTTTTTATAGCAGTAAGTAAGATCTTGGAGGACAAGTCCTAGGAGGATAGTGTAAACCTGATAGCATACAGGGTCCTTTTACTGGCTCTAGATATAACAGTACATTATAATGAGGTGGGGGGGGGGGCTGAAGTGGGACAGGGATAACAATATCTAACAGGGTAGGTCTCATTTATGAGGAGTTCACAAAGTCAAAGTCAAAACCACACAGTAGAAAGTCAAAACCTGTATGTGGGAGATAAAAAGTAGGTTAGAAATGTAATGTCCCAACAAAACTGAAATCAGGGACAGCTTCACGGGTTTAATGCCTGTGAAGAGAAAATTAGTTAGTCAAAGTGCAGGCAGTGGAAGTTCATCTGGCTGTCGACTTGGAGGATCTGGAACGTTTGTTCTTCTTGGATTTCTTTTGCCAGCCTGTGGCGACCGGGAGTCCAGGAGTGGCTGTATGCAGTGGCCAATCAGGTATAGGGATTTGTGGAAGCTCAAAAGTCTCGAAGTTTGGGAGATCACCCAGTGTGCAGAATGTCGCCGACTAACCATCGTGAGATGGAAAAAGGTTAAACGGGAAACCCCAACGATATTTAATTTGTTTTGCTTGCAGGGCTCCTGTAAGTGGTTTCAGAGCATGACGCATATCCAGGGTCAGCTTGGATAGATCTGGAAGAAGGGAAGGGAAGGGAAACCTGGGCACCATTGAAATATATGGCCTCTTGTGTCTGTGCTGCTTACATTATGTCAGCCTTAATTGCATAGAAGTGCACTCTGCATATCACGTCTCTGGGGTGTTCCAGGTTTGGATTTTTAGGGCCTAGGCCTCTGTGAACACAATCGAGTTCCAGAGGGGCATCTTTTGGCTTTTTGGAGCAGTTCTTTAAACATGGCGATGACTGCAGGGGCCAGGTCTTTGGTCTCCACAGACTCTGGGAGGCCGCGGATGTGTATATTATTGCGTCTGGCCCTATTTTCTTGGTCATCTTGGTGGTACATTATTTGTTGAATCTGCAGGGGTGTGCTCATGTAAATGGTTTCATGTGATTGTAATGTGGAGACAGTCTCCTCTACACTGTGTTCCACTTCTTCCAGCCTGTTTGTGACATCTCTGCACAGCTCTGACATCTCTTGATTGTATGAGTGTTCAAGTCTCTGCACACAGGCTTCAAAATCATGTCTGGTTGGCAAGGCCTTAATCTAAGCCTCCATGTCCCAGCTACTAAAGGACCGGTGTGATTCAGGGGAATGACAGGCAAAACAGATGGAGCCGTTTTCAGAGTCTGCAGGGGACCTGGCGTCTGGTTCTCATATGTGGTGTGGAGTGCTGTGAAGCAGCTCCCGGTGAGGCCGCTTGTGTGCCTGAGGATCGGGATGGCGACATCTTGGATGAGGGGGGGCCGTGGTGATTCGGCCCTAATCAGGTGAAAAAACGGCCAATTTCCCCTTCCTTGTGCGGCCCGGGGGTCTGGTGGCCCTCTCTCCAACCTCTCCTTCCCATTACGGACCTTTTTGTTGCGGTTCTGAGGAGCGCTGAGAGCTGTGGATAGTCCGGTGTTTGCGGAAGCTCCAGGAGGACACGTCTTGCTTCTTCATGCACTAGGCCACGCCCCCTCTGGACATACATCTTTTAAAAAAATATTTTTTTCCCTTCCCAGACAGATGAAAGAAACTTTAAAATGTATTTAATTTTTTCAAAGTTCAAGTCACAACAGCTAAAAGGCACTTGGGTAACAAAGGATGAATAGATGAAAAGCCTGCTGGATTCGCTTGCGATTATTGCTAGCAGCTGCTAGCAGTAATCACTGTCTTCTCCTGGCAGAGGCGGCTTCTCCCGCCCTCACCAGGAGAAGACAATTGCTGATTCCCCTGTCAACACTGTCTGTGTTGACATGGGAATCGTGCAAATTTATTTTCTGCAACCCGTGGTTGCAGGAAAGAAATTTGCATTGTGTATGGCCTGCCTAAGACAGCATGGTGGTAGTGGGATTACAGGTTATTTCAGATATCCAAAGATAGTAAACTCAATAATACAATGTGAGAGGAGTTGAGAATTTAGAGAGTTCCCACTGAGATAGAACACAATGTAGTCAATTGTAGGGATACTCAGTAAATTATCTTGTGTATCCAAGTGCTAACAGGATAAGAATGGCTAGCTGGGTAACCCAGGCTACCGTCTACAGAGCGAGGGGGGAGGGATAGGGGAAGGGAATGAGGTCCCGGGGATCTACATGGAAGTAGTTCAGATAGCATTGACACATCAGGGGTATATAGGCTGTTCGGGAGCAGAAGTGCAGTGCCAAAATGTAGGGGAAGATAATGATGCAGCAGTTTTTATACCATTTTGGACTGTTGAGATTTATTCTATTTTATTTGACATGTAAAACAGAAAATTCTATGTGATTTCAAGTATGCATTTTTCGATAGACCATTATTTCCAAGGGAGAGAACAGGCAGATTTCAAAAATAAATATAAAATTAGACAGAATCTTTGCATAGGCATATTTGCTGTACAGATTTACTGAAGTGATCCTCATCCTTACTAATGGGAGAATAATTTTGATGCAAAGATTAGGCCTGTTTCAGCCATATTACCTGAAACTGCATTGTTTCAGGCACAGATTTTAAAATTGCATTTATTTGCAGAACAGAATCTCATGCTTTTTAATATGTGGCATATTTGAAAGCAGTGAGTCAGCTTCTTTTAGCCAGAAATATGAACAAATGTATTTGCTAGAAAGAAAATTGTATGGAGTAGCTAAAATGAATTTGGGTGGGAAATAATCTTGGATATGGGGATTGGTCCTATTTCAGCATTAAAAAAATAAATGAACATATCTACAGTATATATTTAAAAAAAACACTTGTAATTTGTTTGAATTCACTTAAAATCATATCCTATTCCTTGTGACACAATTTGGGAAGCAGAGACTTGGAATATTTAAGCTAAGTATTTATTGAAACTGTATTGTGTTCAAAAAAGCTTTTTTTTCAACCACTTAAGGGCCGAGCCTCTTTCTGAGATTTGTTGTTTACAAGTTAAAACCAGTTTTTTTTTTTTTGCTAGAAAATTACTTCGAACCCCCAAACATTATACATTTTTTTTCCTAACACCCTAGAGAATTAAATGGCGGTCGTTGCAATAATTTCTGTCACACCATATTTGTGCAGCAGTCTTACAAGCGCACTTTTTTTGGAAAAAATACACATCTTATTTTTTAATTTAAAAAAAAAAAATAACAGTAAAGTTAGCCCAATTTTTTTTTTATAGTATGAAAGATGTTAGGCCGAGTAAATTGATACCCAATATGTCACGCTTCAAAATTGCGGCCGCTCGTGGAATATCGACAAACTTTTACCCTTCAAAATCTTCATAGGTGACGTTTAAAACAATTCTACAGGTTGCATGTTTTGAGTTACAGAGGAGGACTAGGGCTAGAATTATTGATCTCGCTCTACCAATCGCGCCGATACCTCACATATGTGGTTTGAACACCGTTTTCATATGCGGGCCCTACTCACGTATGCGTTCACTTCTGCACGCAAGCTTGGCAGGATGAGGCCCGTTTAAAAAAAAAAAAAAAATTTTTTTTATTTGTTTTACCTTTTTTATTTTTACTCTGTTCTTTAAAAAAAATGTAAACGTCCCTTGTAATAGAAAAAAAAAGCATGACAAGACCTCTTAAAGCGGTAGTAAACCCGCTGACTTTTTTTTTTTTTCCCCTACACCTGTAAGGGAAAAGGCATAATGAGCTAGTATGCACTGCATACTAGCCCATTATGAGATACTTACCTTAGAATGAGGCGCCGGCATCTCAGCCGGTCCACGCCAAGGGAGCTGACATTTCCCCTCGGCGTGTCTTCCGGGTATCGCGGCTCCGGCGCTGTAAGTGGCCGGAGCCGTGATGTTGTCACTCCCGTGCATGAAACTTCTTTCTGGCAAGGTCTGGCGTCTGCCGGGCCTTCAGCCGAGAATCCCCTGTGCGCATGCGCCACTGCAGTCAGAGGCTCATTGCGAGGGGAATATCTCCTAAACCGTACAGGTTTAGGAGATATTTTTTTTTACCTACAGGTAAGGCTTACCTGTAGATAAAAGTTTAAAAAATAAGTATACAACTGCTTTAAATATGAGATCTGGGGTCAAAAAGACCTCAGATCACATATATACACTAAAATGCAATAAATAAAAATGTCCCTTTAAGAGCTATGGGCAGAAGTGACGTTTTGACGTCGCTTCCGCCCTGCAATGGTATGGAGATGGGTGGGGGCTCCATACCCAGGAAGGGCAAGCATCCGATCGCCTCCACTCCCACCGCCGAGAGACCACTATTATCAGAAAACGGACCACCCGCCGAAGAAGAGGGTTAAAGGGTTATGGCAGCTAGCTGCTGCCATAACAAAGATATCCCTCTTCATAGTTAGGATGTATATCGACGTGTAGCGGTCCGGAAGTGGCTAAACTTCAATTTTTTGCTGGACTGAAGCACATTCCTTGGAATGTGATGGGGTTTTGGAGGCAGATAGTAGGCATAATTCCCCCATAAATATTAAGTGAAACTAGCTTCATGGTAAAAAAGAGAAGACCTCTACCAGTGCAAATTTCCAAATTCTCCTAATCAATGTACAATTTGCAGGAACCAGTCCTGCTGATAATGGACTTTACTGGCACCCACATGAGAGAGAATGCAATTTGTCAAAAATATCAATATTTTTTTTTTACAATGCTTTAAAAGTAACGTACAACGCGTTAGTAAATTATTGTTAAAAACAATATCACAATTGTTATGTGATACATGGGTCTTGACGCCCAATTGCAACCACTTAAACTTATACAGACACCTCCTACTAATGTAATACTCAAAACTGATACATACTTATAAGCATTTAGCTAATTAAACAACTAGCCTTGATTAGTCAGGGGCTGACTAGGCCATCTGGCAACAAAGTACATTAAACATTATCATAAGTATACACACAGAGATGAGCAGACAGACAGAAACAATAGGTGACCCAATTAACAATGGGAGAAACACAAACTTGTGTATTCTGTCCACTAGACAAGTCTTTAGAAGACAATGTCCCAGCAGTCTGATACAGTTGAATTACTTTATCTTCATAGATCTCTTAAGGATTATGGTTGATAAATATTTCTGTCCCAAATGAAGGAGCCTCTCCAACCCAGTCTGCAGGAGGACCACCATATTTCCTCTGACCATTAACTTGTACAAGATTAATATTACACCTTTCCATCCACTCCAGAAGAGAAGCTTTATTGTCATTCAGAGAATTAATCCAAGCCTTGCTCTCAGAATCCATTACCTTGTTGTCCATTATTGGCAAATGATCTGTTCTCTCCATGGGCCATAATCGGTGGGTAGGAGCCTTCCCCTAGTCCTCTCCAAAAACCCTTGTCCTCGTTGTGTTTGACACAGGCTGGACAGTGCTACCAGACTGCCAGGCATCTGAGTATTTATGGGTTGTCTCCCCACCTTCTGGGCCCTGCCTGCTCAGGGATTGGTGGAAACTCCACGAATATCCAGGCTCCGGGCCTCTGTCCCTCCACTCACTATGTTCTGGAAATATCCAGAGTTCCAGAAGACAGGATGAGGTAACAGAGCCACAGCCTTTATAGCACTGCACAGCCTCCTAAACAAAATGAACGCATGCTCCTCTGTCTAAACTAAATGTTCCTACACTAGCAGCAGTGGGGGTGCTACATTAGGGTTAACAGTTTGCTTTCATTAATTTCAAGCTCTGAAAGACAGCAAAGAATCCTTTCTGCTTGTACTGCAACATTGCATGATCAATGTACATGTATTATCATTTCTTCTCCTGATGACTATTTCAGTGTTTGGCAGGCAGGTGGCAGGCTTGATTCACTTTCCGTACTCTGCTAATGTACTTTAGCTTGAACATTATGACGTTCTTTATGTAGGAACACAGCTGGGTTCTGTATGAGATACAATTCAAAATAATACTACAACCTGTACTCATTCATTTTTCAGGACAAGCTTTGGGTAGATTAGGGTGATCAGATGCCCCCGGTTTCTGGGGACAGTGATCTCGATTTGTTTCCAGCTTTAATAATAGCATCCCCAGCCCTGGCGGCTGCAGGGTAATCCATTTTAACAACATTTCCTTGATTGGGCCTGGAGCAGGGCAAGGGAGGAGGGGTGTGTCTGCTCCTGTCCGTGTCCGGGGTTATTGATGATGTCACATGCTGATACTACATGGTCTTCCCAGTCCCCTTCCTCTTGGCTTGTGCAGACTTTGTTGCAGGAGGTAAGGGTGAGGATTATTTGCCGCTTTGCCCTTGCTTGTGATGGTGACCTGCAGTGCACACCTGGACCTGCACAATTTATCCACACCCAACATTTGGTGTGACGCGATTTGCTTGCTGCTAATATCCTCACGCCCTGCCCCATCCACAAAAAAGTGGGAGTGGTCAGTAGGGTGTCCCTGGATTTTATTTAGAAAATGTGGTCACCTTAGAGTAGATCTAACCCCTCTGAGCACAACTCTTATATCAGAAGTGTGTGGGTCTTCCACAAGCTTGGCCTGAAAATGGAACTGTTACCATTAAAAAAGTAATAAAGCAGAACTCCAGCTTATAGTTTCAATAATTATTTCTTTATGCTTTGCTGTTTTTTTTTTTTGATGAAGCAAGTATTACCAAAGGCAAAACATTTTTTTTTTAAATTTTGGATAGAATGGAGAGGGACCGTTTTCATTGCCCTCTGTGTCCCCATTAGGGAGAGTCATCCTATTTGTCCTGTTTACTGTTATCACTAAAAGTAACAGAAAATCCCTCAGTTCGGGCTGTCCCCAGAACAGAAATAGAGGAGAAATCTTCCAAGGGGTTCATTAGTTCTGGTGAGCACCCAGATTCCCTCACTTTGAAGGGATTTCTTCTGTCTTCCTGATGTTTCTATGGGACAGGAAGTGAAGAGAAATCTCCCCAATGGGACGTAGATAGCAACAAAACTGACAGGGGTATAACCCTCCCTTACTCTTTAACTCCTAACTCCAGCCAAAACTTGCTTTGCTTAAGGATGGGTGGGTTAGAGCCCCTGTCAGGTTTCGTTGCTGTCTGTATTCAAATTGGGGAGATTTTCCTACACTTCCTGTCCTTCAATGGGGGACACTAACAAAAACAACAATACAAGCTCAGAAGTGGAGAAAGTTTACAGCTCCTGTAAATGTCCCTGGGGATGACCCCCCCCCCCCCTTTTTTATTGAATGGGTGTTACAGGAAAATGTTCCCAATGAAAACCTAATAAAAATGTTAAAATGATAGTAAAGGCAGAAGTTTTTATGCATTAAGATATAAAGCCTCCTGTGTGCAGCAGCCCCCCCCCCCTAATACTTACCTGAGCCCCATCTGTTGAAGGAGTGTCTCGGCTGCCCAGGACTTCCCTCCTCATTGGCTGAGACAGCAGCACGACGCCATTGGCTCCCACTGCTGTCAATCAAAGTCAGTGAGCCAGTGAGGAGAGAAAGAGGGGCCGGGGGTCAGGCCCGGCTCTGTGTCTTGATGGACACACGGAACTGCAGCTCGGGTGCCCCCATAGCAAGCTACTTTCTGTGGGGGCACTCAACAGGCGGAAGGGGCCAGGAGCACCGAAGAGGAGGATCCAGGCTGCTCTGTGCAAAACCACTACACAAAGGAGGTAAGTATAACATGTTTATTCTATTTACCTATAAAAAAAACACAAAAGACAGTCCATCAGGGAGTTCAGAAAGTGTTGGTGTTGCTCCTGTAATTAAAGTGAATCTATACTCACCTCTGCTACTGTTATGTGATGTCCTCAAGCTCCTTCACCAGCACTGACATCTTCTCCTTGTCTTGACATCTTCATCCATCCTGATTGGCCAGCCTGGGATTGGTGTAACTCCTGTGCATGTGCATAGAACTTTATTCATCCCAGCACTGAGCAGATACCGGGATTGTATACTGAGCAATGCATGTGTAGTCCACTGTACATTAAAAAGGATTTTAAGCCCCCATTCACATTAGAGCAATTTGACAGGTCAAATCGCATGACAAGTCTCACCCTATTGCTGGCAATCGCACCGTTCAAATCGGTGCAACGCTGACATTGCAGTGCCTCACGATTCGAAAAATTAGTTCCTGCACTACTTTTGGTGATTTCGGGTGCGACTTGCATAGACATCTGTGCATGAAGATGTCTTCCAAGTTCCACCTGAAGTTGCAATGACATGCAGCTTTGAAATCGTGCGATTTCAGATGAAGTTGCAAAATTTCAAAGCCGCAGTCAATGTGAACGAGGACTGAGAACAGAAATGTAAGGAGCCATTATTGCAAAGGAAACATAGTGGGGGAGATTTACTAAAACTGGAACACTCAGAATCTGGTGCAGCTCTGCATGGTAGCCAATCGGCTTCTCATTTCAGATTGTTCAATTAAGCTTTGACAATAAAACCTGGAAGCTGATTGGTTTCTAGCAGAGCTGCACTAGGTTTTGCATGCTCCAGTTTTAGTATATTTCCCTCAGTATGTCTTTTCTACAATTAAACAAATCTTCATATTTGCAATTTTTATTAAAACCGCTATGATTACACTTTAAGTACATAATCTGTTGTGCTTGGTGGTGTTCCCTGCCAAAACATCATCAGCAATTTACGAAGAGCATTCATGTACAGTGAGAGCTGGGACACCCGCAGGTGCTGTGACCCGAATCTTCTCCAGGTGTGAACACAACGAGACATGTGCAGACTGCATGCCTTATCTGACCCAGATGTACCATGTGACTTGCCCGACGTGGCTGAGTGAATTCATTTTGTGTTTGCAGTTCGAGTTGAAGTTATTAGCCATTTTTTTATATGGGAGATATCCATCAATCTATCATCTATGGCCTGACAAAAGGTTCCCACAGAACGTTCATCTGATTTGGCTTATAGGCAGGAGTTGGGCTGCAGTTTGTCTACCAACCTAAAGGTGACACTGTGCCACTGCTTCAGTCTGGCAGTCATCCATTGGGGACTAATTTGTCCCCTAGTATAGGCCCCAGGCAGCCATCTTGGAAAAACTGGCATCTCCAATCAGATGCCAAAATTCCAAAGGATTTGGTTTGCCACATTGAGACAGAAGTGTTTGAATGTCAGTTTCTGCACCATTTGGTGTGTCAGCCAACTTGGTGTGGGAGTAGGTCAGGGATCGAGCCCTGTGTGTTAAGGATATAGTGGGAGCAATAATAAGGAGAGGTACCTGATGAGGATCGAAAGAGAAAGTTTCCTCATACAAGGGGTCTCTTCTGCTAGTTTCTTGGAACTGTCTCTACCAGCAGCTGGACAAACTGCAGGGACTTTGGGGACCTCAGGACAACCCATAATCTGGATACCTCCTCTAAGGGAAGTGCTCCTCGGGGCGTTCTGTGGTCTGTAAGCTCGTATTATATTGCTATTGGAAATATGAATGTAGGCAGGGTCAATAGAGTTTATTGTGATGCTGATGCAAAGTAAACTCTTGACTGCTCAGCATAGCGGAATGTAATTTTATGTACAAAAAGGTGTTCCAGAAGCACAGGGGAGCCGCTGCAGGGGAAGAGTGGGTTGGGGGGTGCAGAATGGGCATTCCCCCCCACCCCCCCCACCCCCCTGGGCCAGTACACATAAAATATGTTGGGATGGGGGCCCTAATGGGGATACTCCCCCATTCTGACTTCCATCAGTGTGGAACCCACACTCAGTGACAACCCTAGAGAGTTATATAGCTACCTGCTTCTAATTTAGACAATCACTGCAAATGCCATAGGTAGTCTTCCAGTACTGACTTCCTTTGTGGCTTTTAAATGTCATGTGACCAAATGCAGAGAGCTGCAAAGGAAGAAAGAAAAACCATGAAATGTTTATGGTGTTCATTTGTTAGTCCCTTCCCACTAGCCATACTCCTATATGTTCCATCACGGAGATGGGCCTTATTCCACCCTGCCACACATATACGTTCAGCCAGTGATGCTGTTTTGTGCTGGGAACGCTCATAATTGTGGCCCACCAGCAACAGCTCCCAGTCATACAGTGATGATCAGGGGCTGGTAGGATGGGGTCCTGATCACTTGATCACTTTAACAATCAATCACAGCGATTACATGGTGACAAAACCCAAGAAACACCTCTGGCATTTACAGTTCTTAAAGGACCAGAGGGAAAGGGATAAGGAAACTGTATACCGTGCCTTAAAAAAGTATTCATACCCTTTGAAATTTACCACATTTTGTCATGTTACAACCAAAAACGTAAATGTATTTTCTTGAGTTTGTATGTGATAGACCAACACAAAGTGGTACATAACTGTGAAAATGATAAATGATTTTCACAAACAATTTTTTTTACAAACATTTATGTGAAAGTGTGGCATGCATTTGTATTCAGCCCCCCTGAGTCAATACTTTGTAGAACCACCTTTCACTGAAATTAAAGCTGCAAGTCTTTTTGGGGATGTCTCTACCAGCTTTGCACATCTAGAGAGTGATATTTTTGCCAATTCTTCTTTCCAAAATAGCTCAAGCTCTGTCAGATTGGATGGAGAGCATCTGTGAACAGCAATTTCAAGTCTTGCTACAGATTCTCAATTGGATTTAGGTCTGGACTTTGACTGGGCCATTCTAATACATGAATATGCTTTGATCTAAACCATTCCATTGTAGCTCTAGCTGTATGTTTAGGGTTGTTGTCCAGCTGGAAGGTGAACCTCTGCCCCAGTCTCAAGTCTTTTGCAGACTCTACTTAGGGTTGCCACGTTATCCCTTTAAACCCGAACACATATGAGTTACACAGGTTCTGAGGCTAATTTAATGCAGATAAGGCACCAAGTGGGTTTAATTACCACCCTTATTAGCCACAGAACCTGTGTAATTGATAGGTGTTCGATTTTAAAGGGATGAGATGGCAACCCTACTCAAGGCACTGTAGCTGTAGTGTTTATCGTATTACTCAGATCATTGCAAAAATAACTGGTCATTTCAGGTTTCTTTTTTCTTTTTTTTGGTTTCAAAAGTTTCTAAAACTGCAAATTTACTATGGCGTTTTGCATCCATACACATTGAAGATCCACTTACAAGCAGTAGATAATACAATGAGTTTGTAACATACATGGGCACCAGGGACGAGGACACGGTATCTGGTTCTGATCTGCGGACGTTGCATTGCACTGTGAGTAATGGCTACATATAGAAAGGTCATGTGATATCTGCAGCGTCAGTTTGTAAAGTGTTTTCTTTCTCACTTCTAATTAAAGCTTGTAAAGTCCCCCTGAACTGCAGGAAAGCATTTTACACCTCGGCCATGATATAAATCTTTCCATACCTTGATAAACCCTCACCGGGTGGAGGCTGGAGGTGTTTCTGCTGTACGCAGACTGGGAACCTTAATGGTGCCATTCCAAGTCTGCAGTAAACTTTCCAAATTAGCTCCAAATGGTGTTTGATTTGTGCAGAATGTAAGCAAACATGGCCGCCTGCCAGCGACGCTAATGAACAAACGCTTGTTTTGTTTGTTTTACACGTAACTGTTCTGTCATTGAGCAGTTTGACGAGGGATTAAATAGACTCTGCAGTTTCTCTATTGAGCTCCCAGTCTCATTAATTTACTCACGCAGCGCTAATGTAGCAGTAAAATAATTCCCTGCGAGAATTCAACAGCTAAATGTGGGTGGGGGTGGGGGGGGGGGGGGGTGACATTGCAACCCAAAAATGTAATTGTCCTGCAGTCTGCCTGACCTTGGCCAAGAAGACTGTTATAATGTACAGTATAATGGAAAACAGAGACATAAATACATATTCCACTGAGTTATAGCAACATTAATAAATGCCTCATTAAGGTTAAGCTTTAATGTGTAAAAATAAATTAAAATAATCCCTGGTGATCCTGCCATGAAGATCCTTGTTCAGTGACTTCTGTTATAGTTAAAAAGGGAAAGTGATCTGCGCAATTTCTTTAGTATCACAATGTGTGTAAATATGTGCAATAAATAAATAAATAAATCCAAAACGAATATCCAAATGTCATCAGGGGAAGTGACGTAACGCGTAGGGCCTGACCGGAGCGAGTTGTGGACCTGAAGTGATGTGAGAGGCGTTGGAACGCTGTTATTTTTTATCTCATTGCGTTTTTAATAGTTTTTGATGTAAGCATCCACTTTTCTTTTAACAAACCATCGCCGGGAGCCCATAGTGATACATTAAGAGCCGGGAGCCTGGAAGTCGGATACCGTCAGCATCTGTATGTGTCCTTGAGGCTGATTATTCACGTCATAGAGGTGAGAGTTCTGTGAGCATTGAGCAGTAGGGTGAAGGCACGGGAACCATTTGCTGGTGGAAGCACAATTTTTGAGGACTTTTGTTTTTCATTCACTGACACTTGGACATTCGTTTGGATTCATTCGTTTTTTTTTTTTAGTACATTTTCATACATATTGGTGAAAGCACAAATTTGGAGGACCCCCTTTTTTTGTTGCTTTATTTATTGACAGTTGGATATTAGTTTTGGATGTATTTATTTATTTATTGCACATATTTACACACTAATTACACACTATTTAATACTAAAGGAATTGCGCAGATTAATTGTTTATGTGTATTGTGAACACTATAGATTTAGCAGCAATTTCTTGTTTTATTTGATTCACACATCAGGTAGCGTGGGGGATTGCACATTTAACTTCTGTTATAGGATGACAACAGTCTGTCCCTGTCTCCCATTTGTGCTCCCGTGTTGTCACAAAATTGGCAAACCAAAATGATAGCAGGAACTGATTACTGGGGACTTTTAAAGCACTATACCAGGGGTTTACAAACTTTCTAAGCAATGGGCCGGTTTACTTTCCTTCAAACTTTAGACGGGCCAGATTGTGACCAGTGGAAGTAGAAAATGCCTCATACTTGTTGGTCAGTGGGGGGGGGGGGGGGTTGGGGGGGATTACATAATGCCTGAGGGCAGTAGGAGGTATTGGTAGTATTGGGAAGAATAATCTTCAGCGTTGGTGTCAGTGGGAGTAATGGCGCCCCATCGTTGGTATTCGTAAGAAGAATAATCCCCATGATTGGTGTCAGTGAGAGAAATGCTGCCCCGTCATTGGTATTAGTGGGAATAATAATCACTATCTGCTGGGAGGAATAGTGTCTTGCAGGCAAGCAAAGGGCTGTATTCAGCCCACGAGCCACAGTTTGGAGACCACTGTGCTATACTTATCCAAACATAAACATAGCCATATCATGTTACACATGCATTGTTGTTTGTTCGCCTTTTAGATAATTTTGTCCCTTCCTCCCTCCATAGCTAGGGGATGCTCTGTATAGCTAGTCCCACTCTCTTTTCAGAGTGTCTTTAGTTTCTGTTCCTGGACCAGCTAGCACTGATTTGGTAGGCCTGACGCTGGCTCAGCCAGGCCTAAAGCAGATGCCCTTTGCAGGCAGGGACCGCGGGCCCATATGGTGTAGCAAAAATACAGAAAAAGTCCCAGTGCTAGCTGTCCCTGTGACTACTGCTCCCAGTACCACCTCTTCAGGCACTGCCAGCCCTCCTAGCTGCAGCTGCCCCTATCCACTGCCCATGCCACCATCATCCTCCAAACTGGCTCTGCACCCATCCCAGACTGCTTCATCCCGACTGTATGAATACTCACAAGCCCTCTTGGCTGCCTGTGGAACTCCTGGAGACTTGCCTGGCAGTGTTCTCCCGCTGTCTTCTCTTGCTCCAGCTGTGCCTCCTTGTCAGGACACTTCTGTGGGTTGTAGGGTCCTGTTCGAACCCGAGCCCGGACCCAAGGTCAACCTCCCCCCAGACTGGGGAGCTCCCTCAAAGGCCCCGAACACTCCATCTCTATCTTCCACCCATTCATCTCCTCCCCCAGCCGGGCTGACCCTGAGTATTTAAGGAGGCCTCCCACTGCTAATTCAGATTGGGGATTAGTCAGGGTACCTCAGAACACCCCAGGCAGCTCCACCTCTCCTCTCCACCTCTCTTTCCAGAAAGCACCAGATCATTCTGGAAAGAAGTGGGAGGTCCTGGTGACCTGTGAGTCACCCAGCACTACCCTGAGCCTTTCCAAACCCAGGTCAAAACACACCCAGGTTTGGCTGCCAGCTAAGCCTGGAAATTTACCTACTCTCACAAAACTTGTACTATTCTTCTAGCACACTAGAGGGTGCTACATTATTATAGGTATTTTTCTAAAGCAGTGTTTATACAGTGTATATATATATATATATATATATATATATATACACAGTGGCTTGCAAAAGTATTCACCCCCTTGGCATTTTTTGTGTTTTGTTGCCTCACAACCTGGAATTAACATGGATTGTTTGAGGATTTGCATCATTTAATTTACAGAACATGCCCACAACTTTGAAGATTTTTTATTGTGAAGCAAACAACAAATGGAACAAAATAACAGAAAAAGTCAATGTGCAGAACTATTCACCCCCCTAAAGTCAATACTTTGTAGAGCCACCTTTTGCGGCTATCACAGCTCCAAATCGCTTTGGATAAGTCTCTATGAGCTTACCACATCTTACCACTGGGATTTTTGGCCATTTCTCCTTGCAAAACTGCTCCAGCTCCTTCAAGTTGGATGGTTTGTGCTTGTGAACAGCAATCTTTATGCCTGACCACAGATTTTCTATTGAATTGAGGTCTGGGCTTTGACTAGGCCATTCCAACACATTTACATGTTTCCCCTTAAACCACTCAAGTGTTGCTTTAGCAGTGTGTTTGGGGTCATTGTCCAGCTGGAAGGTGAACCCCCGTCCTAGCCTCAAATCACACACAGAGTGGTACAGGTTTTGCTCAAGAATATCCCTGTATTTAGCACCATCCATCTTTCCCTCAACCCTGACCAGTTTCCCTGTCCCGACTGATGAAAAACATCTCCACAGCACGATGCTGCCATCATCATGTTTCACTGTGGGGATGGTGTTCTTTGGGTGATGTGATGTGTTGGGTTTGCGCCAGACATAGCGTTTTCTTTGGCCAAAAAGTCATCAAAGAGCACCTTCCTCCATACATTTTGGGAGTCTCCCACATGCCTTTTCGCAAACTCAAAACGTGCCATTTTGTTTTTTGCTGAAAGTAATGGCTTTCTTCTGGCCACTCTGCCATAAAGCCCAACTCTATGGAGCGTACGGCTTATTGTCGTCCTATGTACAGATACTCCAGTCTCTGCTGTTGAACTCTGAAGCTCCTCCAGGGTTACCTTAGGTCTCTGTGCTGCCTCTCTGATTAATGCCCTCCTTGCCCGGTCCGTGAGTTTTGGTGTGCGGCCGGCCGTCTCTTGGCAGGTTTGCTGTTGTGCCATGTTCTTTCCATTTGGTTATGATAGAATTGATGGTGCTCTTAGGAATCATCAAAGATTTGGATATTTTTTTATAACATACCCCTGACTTGTACTTCTCAACAACATTGTCCCTTACTTGTTTGGAGAGTTCCTTGGTCTTCATGGCAGTGTGTGGTTAGTGGTGCCTCTTGCTTAGGTGTTGCAGCCTCTGGGGCCTTTCAAAAAGGTGTGTATATGTAATGACAGATCATGTGACACTTAGATTGCACACAGGTGCACATAATTTCACTAATTATGTGACTTTTGAAGGTAATTGGTTGCACCAGAGCTTTTTATGGGCTTCATAACAAAGGGGGTGAATACATGCGCACATGCCAATTATCATTTTTTTATTTCTGAAAAATAGTTTTATTAATATATTTTACTTCACCGACTTAGACTATTGTGTTCTGATCCATCACATATAATTCAGATTAAAAAAAAAAACATTTAACTAAAGGCTGTAATGTAACAAAATAGGTAAAAAGCCAAGGGGGGTGAATACTTTTGCAAGGCACTATATATATATATATATATATATATATATATATATATATATATATATATATATATATATATATATATATATATATATATTACATTCACATCAGTATCTGCCCTCAAGGAGCTTACAATCTAGGGTCCCTAACTCACATTCATACATACTCTGGCTAACTAACCCATCAGTATGTCTTTGGAGTGTGGGAGGAAACCCATGTAAACACAGGGAGAACATGCAAACTCCATGCAGGTCTTGTTGTGATTGGAATTTGAACCAATGTCCTAGTGTTGCTATGCAGTTCTAACTACTAAGCCAATGTGTGTACATATGAGCTTTATAGTGATTGGTGTGTTCTGGAACAAGGATATGTGAGGTCAAATAGGGATGTTATATTCAATTCTACTTTTCATTAATAACAGTTTAATTGGCATTAGACCAAAGTTTATTGATCAAGATTGACGTTTTTAGTGGACAGGGGCCATACTAATATCCAGAGACATTTCAGGCTAAAATATGATAATAAAATGTGATTTCTCCCCAGCAGGGGGGGCACTTGTATTTCGCATGTACAGTGGATACCGTTTAGTTTTCTTGTCTGTTACTGGGCCATTATTTAAAAAATACACTTGTTTGCCAAAATTCAGCGTTACTAAATGCAATGACATTGTGCACTTTAGTAATGGAGAACTGTACCCGACGGCTTTGGCATGACTGTGAAATATTATGATAATTTATTGCAGAGATCCAATGTTTGAATTGTCTTGTATGTATGTTTGTGAGGTCATCCAACACTGTCACTGGGACTTTTATTGGCATGATACAGTATGTGCCCCCCTAAGACTTCTAATGGTTTGGCAAAGTATGTGGCCCTTGAAGCTTCCAATGGGTCTGTACAATATGTGGGCCATGAGACAGCCTATGGCTTGGCAAAGTATGTGGCCCTTTAGATATCCAATGGTTCAGCACAGTACATGGATCCTGAGGCAGCCTATGGTTTGGCACAGTATGTGGCCCTTGAAGCTTCCAATGGGTCGGTACAGTATGTGGGCCCTGAGACAGCCTATGGCTTGGCAAAGTATGTGGCCCTTTAGATATCCAATGGTTCAGCACAGTACATGGATCCTGAGGCAGCCTATGGTTTGGCACAGTATGTGGCCTTTGAGACAGCCTATCACTCAGCACAGTATGTGGACCCTGGATCGGCCTACGGTTCAGCACATCATGTGGCTCCAAAGATGGACTATGGCTTAGCTTAGTAAGTGATCCCTGATACTACCTATGGCTCAGCACAGTATGTGGCCCTCAATACTACCTTTGGCTCAGCACAGTATGTGGCCCTCAATACTACCTTTGGCTCAGCACAGTATGTGGCCCTCCATACTACCTTTGGCTCAGCACAGTATGTATACCTCTTAGACTACTTATGGCTCAGCACAGTATGTGGCTTCTAAGAATGCCCATGGTGATCAAAATGGTCTATGGCTCAGAGCCACATGTAGCCTTTGAGACTGCTTATGGCTTGACCGAAAATGTGGCCCCTGAAACGGCCCTGGAACGGTTTACCCTGGAACGACCTATAGTTAAGAGCAGTATGTGACCTATGATCTTTACCTAGGTGTTAGATCACGCAAAGGGCTGATTCTTGTAATTTTCAAATGTCTCAATACAATAAAATCAGTGTACTGAAAATGATGTGATTATCACAAAGATTTTGATATCAATCTAGTGAGCGAGTGAAGATCTCCAGTGTAGAAGGATCAGGTGCAGCACCTACAGCCCAGAGCACCAGGTAACAGTATACAGATACTGTATGTGTGGAATGAGGCCTGAGGATTATCATCACTGATAAGAGATGGGAGATGCCAATAGTACAAAATGAACATTGTATTCTTTATAACTTTAATTGTTCTTTTGGTTTACCTTCTTGAGGGTCTTTCGTAATCCCGCAGATCAAATACATGTAAAATCCCTCAGAATGGTGACAGCCCCTGATATTGAATACAGCAAACCTGCAGACCTGAGGACTCAGTGCAGGGATGGTAGAACTCTTCATAATGGGTACAACAGGTGTGCAGAGCCAGGAACTCAGAGTAGGAATTTTGGGAACCCCCTCTTAATGGCCACAGCAGGTGTGCAGATCCTGGAAGCTTAGTGCAGAGTTGGTGGGAACCCCGCATAATGGGCAAAGCTGGTGTGCAGACCTGGGAACACAGGGCACAGATGGTGGAAGCCACTCATAATGGGTACAACAGTTAGGTAGACGCAGGAACTCAGCTCAGTCATTATGGGGACCGCTGATAATGGGCACAGCAGGTGTGCAGACCTAGGAACTCAGCGTAGGGATGGTGGGAATACCTTATATTGATCACAGCAGGTATACAGACCTGGGAACTCAGCACAGGGATGGTGACAGCCCCTCTTAATGGACACAGCAGGTGTGCAGAGCTGAAAACAGTAAAAATATCTCATTGTTAGATTCTGTAAGACACAGAAGAGACTGTCAGGTGATTTAAAGCCCAACTCCAGGCCCTAGGCTTCCCACAACCCATGAATGGCTCAAGCTTCCTCCTTGTTGATCCCTGCCAGCAGCATTTTATGTATTTTTTTTTTTATAAACTCTTACCAGTTTTCTTTAGACTGGTCATGTGGTGTGCAGGGACCTCTTACTCTCAAGTTCCTTTCTTGGTGAGGGGTGGTCCTCAGTATCAGTGCTACTCTCTGCATTATCCCACTGTGACAGCAGGGCACTGTGGTGACAGTTCTTTGAGAGATGGGTGCATGACTCCCTGCACTCACAGTTATTCCTCAATCCTTCTGGTTAAAGCAATATACAGTCTGGAATGCTGAGGATATCTTGTGGTAAAAATAGGGTACTGGAGAGGAGGCTGAAAAGTCTGTTCTGGGTAGAGTGACCTTTTAAAGAGTTGACCATGTGTTTTTCTACATAGCTGGCTGTCCAAATTCTTATTTTTCTCAATATCATTGAATCGACATGTCCACGCAATTCTGGCGACAGAGGAGCAGCCGGCTTGACTCTGCCAGTGAAAGCATTAGACGTTTTTATTGCATCGTTTATTTATCTGGATGTTTTAATGGTGCCGGGATATGAGGAGAACAGGACAGAAAAACAAAAACAGGCAGAACTGAATTATCCTGAGTGCAGCAATAGGTTTAGTCGTCGAGATAGATTTACTTCTGCCTTGAAAAGTTCTTATAAGGAAATCATTTGTCTCATGTCCAATTTTTCTTCTCTTAATGATTATAGAAATATTTTTATGTCTTTTGACTGAATAAGGATATGTGATCACATGAGAAGAGTCCCTGTTTAGGGGGAGCTGTTCTTTTTAATTTGTATTTAATTGTATTGTATGGTTACGGGTAAAAGTGATCCTAAAGCCACAATTTGAGTTTTGGCCCAAAGACCCCATGGTGCTCCCCAGCAGGGAAACTCGACTTACATATTGATCTGCTAACTATAAGGCTGCTTTCACACGGAGGCGCTTTACAGGCGCTATAGCGCTAAAAATAGCGCCTGCAATGCGCCTGTAAAGCGCCTCTCCTGTCACTCCAGTGTGAAAAAGTCCAGCAAGCCACATCTTTGAGGCGCTGTAGGAGCGGTGTATACACCACTCCTACAGGGCCCCTGCCCATTGAAATCAATGGGCAGCGCCGCAGAAGCACCGCTTTTAACCCTTTTTCGGCTGTCAGCGGGGGTTAAAAGTGCCTCGCTAGAGGCCAAAAAGCACCGCAAAAACGACGGTAAAGTGCCGCTAAAAATATCGGCGCTTTACCGCCGACACCCCCAACGCCCAAGTGTGAAAGTAGCCTAACAATCTCCCTCTGAAGCCAATTAATCCTCTAATTTCTAGGTCTAGCTATGGGATACTTTTTATGTGAGAGGCATTGACTGGCTGCCCAAGTTTGGAAAATTAGAGTGTAATCTCTATCTATCTATCTATCTATCTATCTATCTATCTATCTATCTATCTATCTATCTATCTATCTATCTATCTATCTATCTATCTATCTATCTATATATACTATTATTTTTGTATTTATTACCATGATGGTCATCAGAGAGTGATACAGTTTTATTTCCCCTTGTCTCTTGGTAGACATTGGCGACATTAGGAATGCACGTTTATTGGCAGCCGCCTCAGATTCCAGGCTTTTCCTTGTGCAGATCTGTGAGATTCCAATAATTCCTGATATTTTTCCCTGGGATGGCTCTCGGGGGACCCCGAAATTGTCCTGGGATCTCATGTCTTGCTGCCAGCATTGGAAGGGCTCTAATTACAATGTTCTCACTTGAAAGGGGTTGTAAAGGCTCGTATTTTTGGCCTTAATGCATTCTATGTTCAGGAATACTGAACATAGTAAATTCCATTTGCTGAGGTTGCCTTACTGTGTAGATTCACCCAACAGTGCATCCTTCTGAGGGCACAACTAGACAATACTCCTGTCTCCATGCAGAATAGAGTTGGTTGCTCTTGATGCCTCAGGGGTTTCAGTTTAAGGTCCTCAAAGGTGCCATCAGGGCATGATGTGCTTGTTGTTTGAGAAAAAGTAAAAACATTTTGATGAATTGACTGGCAGAGGCACCCGTTGGGATGTGTGGTGTAGTGTGTATAGAGATGGATTGGAGTCATTGTATTTGACAAACATCAAATCACTTTATTTCACTGTATTGTGTGTGCAGTGTATTGCTGTCTCCCAGGGGCACGCTGGATTATTTGTATCCTGAATATGCAGCGATGGGATTGTATTGAGCCTTCAGCATAGCTGATACTAAATCCAGGATCTAAGTGGTGCATCCGGGGTTAGCCCTCCTCCCTCTAATGGCTGCTCCCTTAATGCTCCCTTAATTAGGAATATTGTTTACATGCCCCTGCTGAGATATTTAGCTATATCTAATATACTTTCTTACTGCTGATTGAACTTTCTCATGCTACCGTGACTTGCATGATTTTGCATTCCAATTTAAGATAGAGATATTCCCTTCTCTTTCTTATCTGTGAACCTTGGCCGTGTCCTGAGGAAGCCTAACGGTGAAACGCGTAGACATACAAGGGCTCACTGCACAATAATCATAGATGCTATATGTTACAATTGTCATTGTTTTTTAGATATTGTATTTTTCAATAAATCTATATTTTTTTATACTGCTATATCTTCTCCACTGTTTCTTAGCCTAAAAAGTCCGCCTCCCTGGTAATACTCAGTACTACCTTATTTTGTATCCTCAATGATTTATGGACGTGGCTTATTTTTGGTGCACTTTCCTCTTTTTTTGTCACTTTATTTCACTATAGATGTATTTTGTTTCTCAAACTTGCCACGTCCTTAGTTTGCAGGTGATGCACCGATGTTCTGTACTTCCTGGTGCTCCACTGGAGTGTGTCTGTCCGGAGTGTGTTTTTTCTTTTTTTCCCAGGAAAAATGCAATCGTACTTCAAACCTAAGGACTTCAGATGTCTGCAATAAATCTGATGTAGTGATAACAGACAATTGCAGTCTATTCCTTTACTGATGTCAGTTATATTAATAGGTCACATATGTGAAGATCTCGTGTCATGAAGGAAAATATGAGTAGAAGCTAGACACATTGTTCCGTGGATCTTGTAGCGTGAGGATTCTGTATACATATGTCACTTGTTTGTACAGCTCGCTGATACCTTGCCTGGTTTAGCACTGGCTTTGTGTCCTCCTCTGGCTCTAGATTAGACGAGGTGCTAAGAAAATATTTATACAGTGGAACGCCCCCACATAGTGATAGAGAGGGCGCTGCACCTCCTTTCACCCCCAACCGTCAATATGTACCTGCTGAGAGATGAACTGATTGTAAGCATTGTCACTTCTCTCCAAGTCCCTCCTCTGACCTCCACAGTTCTATTCACCTACTAAGCTCACTCTTAAACCTGAGCTCTCCATATATATCCAATTAATGCTTAGTACACACAATCAGAAAATCAGATCAAACATTCCGCTTTCTAAACAATCGTACAATATTCTGATCAGTAGTACACTGCTTTTGAGAGCCGACCACAACAATTCGTGTGAAATTATCTGAAGGGACAAACACGAAAATTTTTCTCGAATGATACCAGAATGCATGATTTTTGTTTAATCAGTACAGTATTCATCTGACAAAAATCAGAGGACTGAGACCACATATGGTCAGAAACAAAAGAATACATTACATTACAATACAATACATCACTTCCGAAAATTGTATTCTGTCGTATGAGAATTTTGGTATGTAGCGTCCTCCCCGACCTCCAGAGGCCTGGTGGTGACTCCCAGAGTCAGGGAGGGCTGACATTCTTGTTCAGGGTGCAGGTTACTAGGCATGGTGGTTGTAGTACAAGGTGAAAGATGGGTGCAAGTCACTTTTAAAAATGAACAAAGAGCGTTTTATTTCTCTTAACAGAAACAGGGGGAGAGAGGGGTAGGGCACAGGACACCCTTAGGCAGGGGCGGACTGATAACTCATGGGGCCCCCGGGCAATAGGAGATTATGGGGCCCCCGGGCAATCGGAGATTATGGGGCCACACAGTTACACACACACACAGAATACAAGATTTATACATACTGTCCCTGGTTTTAATGAGGCTGGCAACCCTGATGGGGCCCCCTAGTGGCCCAGGGCCCTCGGGCAGTGCCCGAGTGGCTCAATGGTCAGTCCGCCCCTGCCCTTAGGCAAATGCAATAGCAAACTGGCAGACTCCTTGGACAAAAATAGAACTAGACAGACAGCAATACAGAAAAAGGGCCTTTAAGCTGAATGCAGCAATCTGTATTTCGTAGCAACTACTGTCTCCTATAGCAACAACTTTGCTCACAGTATCCCACTGTAGATCCTCAAGCTTAGCTCACAGCTACCTGCTGGACTCTTCAAGCTTCACCCACAGCTACCCGCTGGTTTCCTCGGACTCACAGCTACCTGCTGCACTTCTCTTCAAGCTTTACTTACAGCTACCCGCTGTACTTCGTATATGAGTTCCCTCCTGAAGCTTTCCCAGCTACTTCACAGTCCCCGGCTGATGAAGAATCTCCTCTGGTACTCCTTCAGAACTCCATCCCTCTGGCAACAAGAGTGGTTGACCCTCTGGCAACTTCTTCCCCCTTGCCTCCTGGCAGCGATCAGGCTCCCCTCAGGCCGAGCACCTTTACACGTGGTTAGGCCCCAGGCTTCAGGCCTACACCTTGGTTGATGCTCCACACACACCCACCAGGCCGCAGCCCGGGTGGAAAGGACCCCAATTACCTGACTCTCTCCAAATAAATAGACTATCCCAGCAGCCTCAGTGGCCAAAGAAACTCCTGCTGATTGGCAGAAAAAAGCATACTCACTCATACCCTGAATTCACTGAAATCTATCATTCTAATGCCAAAGGCAACAGTGCCACCTATTGACAGAAGAGAGAAATCACAGTTAAACTCAAGCTTAGGCAAAAACCATTTGATCAAAGACTACAAATTAACCAGGCTTAGTTACCCCCTCGCACAACAAAATTTACTAGCAGCCCTGTTTAGGACAAGGGTGCTACATGTGACTTTAGTAACCTCTTCATTTTCGATATGAGACTAGCATGCAACAAAAAATGGACAATCATTCATCTGATTCTCATTGTGTGTACTAGTATTAGCTTGCAAAGGCCACAGGAAAGCAACCTGGTTTGGTACATGACCTTCTCCTCTTCTTCACCTAATGTGTATTTAAACCTAAAAATGTCATTACTATACAAATCAGTTCCTTATCATGCCTAAGTAACATTTTTGTCATATATCCTGCTTTTTCTTGTAGTTTCTTGCAATCAATTGTACCTAATAATCCATTTCCATTTCTTGTCTCAAGGTGACAATGGTCCATTAGCTGCTCTTTAGGCTGGGTTCACACTGATACCGGATGCGGATCGCTGCAAGGGTCAGGTGCGTCCCTGTTCTCCGTTTCAGGGACAAATCAGGGCCAAATTTTTGCCTGAATGCGGCCCTGAAACTGAGCCAAAAATGCACAGGACTCCTGTGTAAGCCGCACTAGAGATGTGTGAACTGGCTCCATTGATAGCTGGTCAGAATCTCCTGTCATGCGATTTGGATGCGGAGAAACCCTCATCCAATTCGCACTAGTGTACCCAGCCTTAAGCATAAGCAGCGCTGTCCTCCCTGGCATACTCCTGTGGTGGTCTTGAGATTTAGGTGCTGATACACAGTACGTACAGACATGCAGATCATAGTGGGCCCCGTTACTGAACTACCCTCACTGAAGCCCTAACCACAGAGTATCCGACTTATGGTGACTCCCATCTACCTAACAAAACTGTTTCGCCCAAACACTGCTTTGTCATAAAAAAACTTGTCTGCATTTGCCTACATAACTGCAAATCAGTAGATAGAGACACAAAGATACTGGTTTGAAGCACACTTCATTGCAACACCTATTTAAACATCCCATCAAATTATTGAGTTGAGTTGCTGAAAGCCAGATCCAAAAAGACATGGTATGGTGGAGGAACTTTATTGTCCTGCACAGAGCCCTGATCTCAACCCTTCTGAATGCAAATTGTGAGCCAGGTCTTCTCATCCATCATCAGCACCTGACCTCCCAAATGGGTGCAAATTCCCCCAGACACTCTCCCAAATCTTGTGGAAACTCTTCCCAGAAGAGTGGGGGATGTTTTAGCCCCAAAGAAGGGACAACTCCAAATGAATGACCATGGTTTTTCAATCACATGGGATGGAATGGGATATCCAACAAGCTCATACAGGTGTGAAGGTCAGGTATTTAAATGAATATGGCCGTATAGTGTATTTTATACTCTCTGTGGAAATTAGAAAGTTCCCAAAAATATCAGAACAGATTGCCATTGGTCATGGTAGGCACACGATCCATCCATTATGTAGGGGTTTATGTGTTATGAGTGTATACATTCCATACATATTCCAGAGTGGTGTACAGGTGGAATAAGTGACAGCAGCCAGTCACCAGGTGTCAGTTTTGTGTATAACAATAAATACCAGTTAGTATGTAATGTATACTGTACTGTATTTTGTACTTACAGTATTAAAAAAGCATTTGAGTTGCATTAATGATGGGAATATTGTCTTAGCCAGCCTTTCTCTGTGGAATCCTGGGGGTTTCTCTATATGTTAATGGAGGTTCTTTTAGAAGAGAGCATTAGAAAACGGATCTGCGTACATTGACCACTGATGCAAGGGGTTACTTCTACACTGACCACCAATGTAAGAGACTACCTATACAAAGATCACCAATGTAAAGGGTTACTTCTACACTGACCACCAATGTAAAGGGTCACATCTACATTGGCTACCAAAGTAAGGGGTCACTTCTTTAAGGGTCACCAATGTAAGGGGTCACCTCTACATTGACCACCAGTGTGAGGGATTACTTCTAGGTTGACTACCAAGGTAAGGGGTTACTTCTACATTGGCTGCCAAGGTAAGGGGTTACTTCTACACTGGCCACCAATGTAAGGGGACACTTCTATACTGGCCAGTGGCCACCAATAAGCAATGGACACAAATTCAAGGGGTTACTTCTACACTGACCACCAATGTAAGGGGCTACTTATATGTAGCAAGGTCCCAGGCCTCCTTTGGTCTAAAGAGAACCTCCAGGGCCAGAGATAGCTGGCATCCTTCTGTTTATGGTGGGTTGTGAGGCATAGTGGGTGCAAAGTAGTTAAAATCATTGGGCGCGAGAAACTTCTTGAATGCAAAAGAGATTTTTATTTCTCCTAATAGAACTTTGGGAGAGAGGGTTAGGGCCAGGACACCCTTAGGTAGTTGCAAGAATAATTGGCAGACTCCGAGACTTCAACAGGAGGACAGCCATGCAGGGAAAGGCATCCAGCAAGATACCACTTCTGCATGTGTAGGAATGCTGTCTCCTATGGCAACGGTTATTAACAGTTCCATCCTAACACAAGTTGTAACAGTTCCTTCACTTCCACTACAATCACTTCTTTTAGTTCTTCAGATCACTGAGCTCCCAGTCTCTCTCACCAGACTAGATGATTCTCTGACACTGAATCCCTTGAGCTCTTCCAATCTTCACTGTAGTATCTTCACCCCAGCTTCTCTGCTGGGTCCCTAGCTTGGCACTCAAGATTCTCCTCAAGCTTCACCCTATTGGCCGCTTGGTCCCTAGCTTGACACACAAGGCTGTTCTGCAAGCGTCACCTCCACTGGCTGGGTGCCAGGCTCGATACTCACTGAAGTGTCCGGATTCTTCCCCATCCCCGGTTGGTGAGAATACTGCTCCAGTACTTGCTTCAGTTACTCACTGGGGTCCCTGGTAATAAGGCGGTTGGTCCCTTAGTGGTAACAGCTTCCCCTCTACCTCCGACCATGACAGGTTCTCCGGCCGGCAGAACCGTCACTTCTGGTTGGACTGCAAACCAAATCCCAACCCTGCGCTGCTCTCTTGCTTCTGGATAGGCCCTCAGACAGCCTAGCAGCCAGATGTGCCCAGAATAGGCCCAATCTCCGCCCTAGCAGCCCGGGCAATACAACACAGGTCCACCCAGACAGCCATCTAGGTGGCACAGAACAGTGATTACCTGACTCCACCCAAATATACATTTTTTTCCCAGCAGGCCAAGGGATTTAAGAAAACCCCCGCCCATTGGCTGGGATACCCCATATACCCATAATCTGACCTTGCAGTGCCCTTCTCATATCTAATACCACCAATGTAAATGGTTACATCTAAGCTGGCTACCAAAGTAAGGGGTCACTTCTATTCTGGCCACCGATGTAAGGCATCAATCCTACATTGACCTCCAGTGTAAGTGATTATTCCTACAATAGCCACCAATGTAAGGTGTTACTTTAACAAGGGCCACCGATGTAAGGGATTACTTCTACTTTGACTACCCAGGTAAGGGGTTACTTCTACACTGGTCACCAATGTAAAGGGACACTTCTACATATACTGGAGACCGATGTAAGGGATCACTTCTACATTGACAACCAGTGTATTGGATTACTTCTACACTGACCAACAATGTAAGAGCTTCCTTCCGCACTGTCCAGTGTCCACCAATAAGCAATGGCCACCAATGTAAGGGATTGCTTCTACACTGACCATCAATGTAAACGGTTATATCTACACTGGCTACTAAAGTAAGGGGTCGCTATTATACTGGCCACTGGTGTAAGGGATCACTTCTACATTGACCACCAGTGTAAGGGATTATTTCTACAATGGCCACCAACATAAGGGGTTACTTATACAAGGGCCACCAATGTAAGGGATTTCTTCTATATTGACTACCACAGTAAGGTATAACTTCCACACTGACCACCAATATAAGAGGTTACTTCTACACTGACCACCAATGTAAGGGGTTACTACGATGTTTACTGTCTGTCTGTGTTTCCTTCTGGTCATTATTCCTTTTTTTCATGATTATTGGCTAAACTTCATTAGGTATTTACAACCTACTAATGAACCATGAGCTGTAGGTGTAATAATTTTAATTGGGCTTCCCCTGACACCTGAAAACTATTTCAAGGTTTCCGGCAGGATGAAAGGGTTGGGGAAGGCTGCTATAGTCAGTCATCCGTCAGAGCTCTCTGTGTGATCCAAGCTTGATAAATAACGCTCAAAAAACATACCTGACATATTCCATCACAATGTTCCTGAGTTCACTTGTAGCATTTTTGTTACATTGTGTGATGCTGACAGGTTTCATATATGACGTTTTTCTTGGATCTCTCATTGCTTTTGTCTGGAGCTGAAATTCATCTGTGTTCCAGACAGTTGTCTGGAGACAGGGAAATCATTCTCCTATGCAAAGATTTTATACGTGTCGCTGTGGACTAGGTGTGTGGACAGGTTCTATTATAACTGGAACAAAGAGGTCTGGAGCTGTTACCAACAACAACAACCAGATATCTTGTTTTAGATTCCTAGGAAAGAGAGATGAGGACTTCTTGGCAAAAGCTAAACTTTTGCCCCAGTGTTCACAGACCATCCTCAGTGTGTTCATCATATAACAACCCTTCATAACTTTAAAAAAAACAAACAACCTAACAACCTCCCACATTACCCAACCCCTAACCTTGACCAAGTCCTAAAATCAGCCAATTTCTACCAGGGTTCCATGGAGTATTGCTCCAGGAGTTGCTTGAAGTTCCTTGAGCCATGAGCAATTCCTGCCTTTCCAATAAATACTCACTAATGTAAGGGAACATATCTCTAACCATCAATCAAAGAAGTCTTTTCTCCTCTGACCACCAGTGTAAGGGTGCATGTCACTGAGCACCAGTGTAATCTTTTCTTTACTGACCACATAGCGAGGAAACACTACAATTTTCACTGTCTGCACCTATCTTCTGACTATTATTATTTTCATTATTATTTGAATTCATTTTATTTGAATTTCTGTGGTATAGAGCAGCCATGGGCGTCAAATATATCAAATGTGTCACATTTCTCATTTATTTATTAATTCTATTTATTATTAACTAACTGTTTACGCTAATGTATCCTAAGCTGTATTCAGAGCAGCCATCAGAAATTTTGGGGCCCCTTACACAGCTTTAGGTCTGGGGACCCCGGGGGCTGACCATCAACATTCTCCAGGGCCCACCCACTTGCCATCCCACTGAAACCACCTACTGGACATCCAACCGAGTCCCACGCCATGTCCATGTCCTTCTCCATCCCATGTCCTCCTCCTCTAATCCCATCTCCCCCATTCCATGTCCTCCACTTCCAGTCTTATTTCCCTCATCCCATGTCCTCTTCCTTCTCCATCCTATGTCCTCCTCCTCTAATCCCATCTCCCCCATCCCATGTCCTCCACTTCCAGTCTTATTTCCCTCATCCCATGTCCTCTTCCTTCTCCATCCTATGTCCTTTTCCTCTAGTCCCATCTCTCCCATCTCATGTCCTCCTCTTCCAGTCTCATCTCCCCTATCCCATGTCCTCTTCCTTCTCCATCCCATGTCCTCTTCCTCTTCCAGTCCCATCTCCCCCATCCCATATCCTCAGTGGGGACACATCAACGGATTATATATATATAGACCTGCACTTTTCCATGGAATGGAAGTAGATATCAGTACATACAGCCTCAGTCTGAGCCCCTGACCCTTCATGCGGTACCTCCATCTCCCCCTTACCCAAGGATGAGGATGGTGGCCAGCAGCTGCCCACACAGAACCAGCAGCCTCTGGCACCTCTGCCCACCTCATGTCTCCTCCAGCTTCTCTCTCCTCTCAGCCGCTCCGCCACACTACCTGGTTGTTGGGGCAATGCCAAGCTCTCTCCTCACCGGCCCTGCTGATTGGATGCCCCAGGATGCGCTCCTGCTGCAACTGGCAGAGTGGAGAGGTGAGCAGAAACAAGTAGCTACCGCAGCTGTCAATCATCCAGCCTGCAGGCAGCAGATATAAATACCTCCAGCCAGAACCTGGGCCCCTGCATGTGTATGGGCTGTCCCCCCCTGATGTCAGCCCTGTCTGTAGATAAAGTAGTAAAATGTATTTTAAGGGTTCCTCCATGTTAAAAAGAAAGGCTGCCTTAGTGTATCTAAAAACAAAAAATAGTTCCCATCAAAGGGTGACAATGCTCATTTAATGTAATAAATGTATGAAGGAGCAGTGTTGTCACCCTAGAACAAGACTACAGAACACCTTTCCCTCTCTTCTTCTGTAAGATGTAATCTTTTTCCAACAGAACTGGGAACAATCTAACTGACAGAGTGCAGCACAGGCAGAGAGCATAGAAAGTTATCAGCTCACTGGATTTCTAGCAGGACCAACAGGTATTTTTTTACACTTACCTTACAAAGCATGTTAAATATTATATATAACAGGCCAACAGGGAGCAAATAGGAAGTTTACACATTAACTTTCACCTCACCCGATTTCTAAAATAAGACATAAAGCTAAAATTGAAAAGTTAAGTACAGTCCCATAGGTGGGTCCACAACATACCTAAAAACACAACAAATTGTGCAGAGAAATCTAAGATTGTGGAGGCAGATGTAAAATAATAGTATCCCCAGCACTGCAGAAGGTTCTGTCTATCAGATGCATCTTGGGAGATTGATGTCAAGCTCATTTATGCAGTCTTCCTAATAGCTTCACTGTAGAAATGTAAGTTATCAGAAACCATGACTGTACTATAATGGTGCATCCCTGCAAATGTTTTTATTATAATTTAACATACTGCAATAAAGAGTTATTTTTCAGCTTTGCAATTCATTTACTTTACTAAGAGCCCTTGCACACTGGGGCGGTTTGCAGGCGCTATTGCGCTAATAATAGCGCCTGCAAACCGCCCCGAAAGTGCCGCTACTGTCATTCCAGTGTGAAAGCCCCGAGGGCTTGCACACTGGAGCGATGCGCTGGCAGGACGGTAAAAAAAGTCCTGCCAGCAGCATCTTCGGAGCGGTGAAGGACCGGTGTGTATACCGCTCCTTTACCGCTCCTGCCCATTGAAATCAATGGGACGGCGCGGCTATACCGCCGGCAAAGCGCCTCTGCAGAGGCACTTTGCGGTGGTATTTAACCCTTTCTCGGCCGCTAGCGGGGGGTAAAACCGCCCCGCTAGCGGCCGCATACCGACGGTAAAACGCCGCTAATAATTGCGGCGTTTTACCGCCGACGCCGCCCCCCGCCCCAGTGTGCAAGGGCTCTTAAAGTGTCACTAAACCCACATCATTAAAAACTATCAATAAATGGTGTATTACATGCTGTTCATACTCAGTCATTATGAGATTAGTTTTCTGTATTCTGCAAAAATTCTGGTTGATCCTGCTGCTCTCTATCTCCACCTTCTGTCCATGTCCCCAATTTAGCTAGGGATTTTGCAGCTGTGGTGGAAACTCTGCACATGCTCAGTGATTTTCTATGCTGAGCATTTCCCCCCTATCACATCTAAGCAGCCCATGTGACTATAGAGTCAGACATATGGGCATATACACAGTGATAAATGATAGCCCACTCCCTCCCTCCTCCTTCATGCCCACTAAGCAGCTAAACCCAATGAGGGCGGGATATTACATGTAGATTGATGGAGGCTTCACCTCCCTCTCATTCTAAGACGCTCATTCTAAGACACAGGCTGGAGGGGCGTGACACAGCCTGTGACTGGCAGAAATCCGCCCACACCGTGTTATTGCCAAAAAATAAAAAATATTGACAAATTAAAATAGTTTATTGATATTAATTATTTATTTTTACTCTGTATTCCAAAGGTTGTTTTTTTTTATTTTGAACATGGTACTTCAATGTTTTTTTTGTTTTTTTTAATTAAAATAATTACAGTGCCATCATCCACATACAGAAAGAGAAGGGACACTGTAAATGAAACAATGTTTTGTTAAGTATCACTTTAAAGCAGCACTGCAAAAAAGAAAAAAACAGTTTTTCTTTTATTTATAATAAAAAACAGCTTGTACCAGTGGCGGCCCATCAATTAGGGGCGCCCGGGCGCGGCCTCCCCTATCCACGGCAGCCCTGTCTATCCATGCATCCGGCCCCTTTTAGGGCGCCGGATGCATGAATTCTAATGAGGGGGGGTGTTTTTTTTGAAGCACCTGATAAGAGCCAGAGGCTCTAATAGGCTTCAAAATAGGGTGGGCCAGGTGTGTTACAATAGTGAATCAATATTCGCTAGTGAAACACTGATCCTCCTCCCGCCCAATCAGGAAACGGGTATGAGATCCGTTTTGCCGATTGGCCGAAAAGAGAAGCATTCCGATTGGCCACCGAGAAAGAGGGAGGAAACGGAAGCTGTGGAGAGTAGGGGAAGGGGAGTTGCCGACGCCGTGATGCCCACGGAGAGCAGGGGAACCCGCCGCCGCAATGCCCACGGAGAGCAGGGGAAGGGGAAGCCGCCACTGCCATGATGCCTGCGGAGAGCAGGGGAAGCAGTCAGTAAAGCCCCGGAAGAAGTGCTGCCCGCCAATAGAAGTGGTAAGTGCTGATGTTACAAGGAGCGGACTTTCCGGGGGGTGTCATCAGATGGCCACACCCCATGTCTACATATAAGAGATGTCAGACAGCGGGGGACGTCACAACAGAGGAAGACAGCATCAGGACAAGAGGGGACTTTTTTGTTAACCAGCGACGAGGAAGAAGACAGCGGTGCAGGAGAAGACAGCTCCTGGACAGACGGCGGCGGGAGAAGACAGCTCGAGGAGAAGACGGCATTGGGAGTGACGGCGGCTGGAGAAGATGGCTCGGGGAGAAGACAAAGTTATTTTTTCAATAAAGGATTTGTTTTTTTTACATTTCACTGCTTTTTTGGTGAATGGGTAGCCATTCAAATGGGGGGGGGGGGGTGGGATCTGGGGACCCCCTTGTTAAAGCCCCCCACCCGCAGACCCCGACAACCGCCGGCCAGGGTTGTCGGGAAGAGGCCCTTGTCCCCATCAACATGGGGGCTAGGTGCTTTGGGGTGGAGGGGCGCAGAGCTCCCCCTGCCCCAAAGCACCCCCCCCCATGTTGAGGGCATGCGGTCTGGTATGGTTCAGGAGGGAGGGTGGCGCTCATTCGTCCCCTCTCTTTCCTGGCCTGCTGGGCTGCATGCTCGTATAAGGGTCTGGTATGGATTTGGGGGAGGGCCATTTAAAAAAAAAAAGTTTGGCGTGTGGGTGTCCCCTCTAAATCCATACCAAACCGAAGGGCCTGGTATGGAGTGGGGGGAGGGAACCCCACACGTTTTTTTTCGTGACTATTTTTAGGTGGCAAATATTTTTTTTTTACATTAGCTGTCAGCGGAGAAGCCCACTCACAGCTGATGACTCATCCATTGCTAAGGACGCGGCGGCCGGCTTTCCGACCCATTTCTTAGCAACCAGCTATATACAGTGAATGTAAAAAAAAAAAAAGACACAAAACGCAAATCATGGCAAAATTGCTGTAACATTGCGGTAAAAATGCACTACTTGCATTTTGGATGCGGGTCCATTAAAGTCTATTACATGCAAAACGCTGCATTTTGCGGGAAAAAAAGTCCATGACCCTTTCTATAATCGCAGAGGCACACAAATGCAATCGATGTGAACGTGTTCTATAGGAACCCATGTTAAAAAATTCCCTGCATTTCTGCAAAATGCAAAACGCATCAGAAAAGGTATGTATGCTTTTATTTTTATATGAGATGTGGTTGGGGGGGGGGGGGGGTTTACATAAACACGAAGTTGCACTTTAGGTCACCTAGTGTGATAGCATAAAATGAAGCAGAGAGCAGAAGAAATGACCATCCATTGGTTCTCTCCATTGAAGAAGGTGTAAGTGGGGCTTCGTCATTTTCTGTCTTTTATTTTACTGCTCTCTCTGGTGTTTGTTCCTCCGCTATAATTAGCACAACTCACTGCCGAGTTATTTTTCATCATTACAGCATTTTAATCTGCCAAGCTATCCTCTGTGTTGATGTTTTATAATCACAAAATAATTATTTCTATTTGAGGTTTTAAGTTCTTCTCATCAGACATAAAAATGGAGAATTTCATCCAAATCCTTCTTTCCAGCTGTGGATTTTTGCAAGCTGTATGCTGCCGCATGCCAAACCTGAGCGACACTCCGAGGAATACCGAGCCTGGAAAGCCATATTTTGACGTTCACTTGTAGGATTACTGTGCTGCCGTGTGCCAAATCCAGACTTACCTCTCGGATTACTGCCCTAAATCCATTCCTGGGTATGAAGGGGGAGCCTGCGCCAGACTCATTGTATAAGCAGCAAGGATGTCATGGCCTTTCTTGCCAAGCTGTGAGTGTTACCTAAAGGAATACCCTACATTGTGCTGCCAGACTGCTCATTGCCCCTATGGAATGGTCATTAGTGAATGCAATTATAGTCAGATATTCAAGGTGTCTGCAGTCCCAGAGCATTAGCAAGCTGGCATTCAGGTTGGTGCTGAGTATTAGACATTGTAGGGCAATACCACTACAGGTGCCATGCTTTCCAGGGTTCAGCATAATACAACATTGGCAGCTTTCTTACAATTTGTTTTTCGGTTTTCAGCCCAGTCAGCACAGAGAGGATCTATCAGTATCTTTGTAAATCGGCAGCTGGTGCTGACAAGGTCCACTGGAAGCACTAGCATCTTTCCTGGACCCCTTACATTAGACTCTGGATGCTGCAGTTCCTTGTTAATGCTTCTAACCAACAACATGAGAGTAAACAACTTAAAAGTTATTCAAATTATCTGTGTTGCACCACAATAAAAAAACTGTGAATTGGCTATACATTCATAAAATTATTATATAAATAGAAGATCATATAGACTTGATGTGCAAATACACTATATTACCAAAAGTATTGGGATGCCTGCCTTTACACGCACATGATCTTTAATGGCATCCCAGTCTTAGTCCGTAGGGTTCGATATTGAGTTGGCCCAATATTTGCTATAACAGCTTTAACTCTTCTGAGAAGGCTGTCCACAAAGTTTAGGAGTGTGTCTATGGGAATGTTTGACCGTTCTTCCAGAAGCGCATTTGTGAGGTCAGGCACTGATGGGGACGAGAAGGCCTGGCTCACAGTCTCCGCTCGAATTCATCCCAAAGGTGTTCTATCGGGTTGAAATCAGGACTCTGTACAGGCCAGTCAAGTTCCCCCACCCCAAACTCGCTCATCCATGTCTTTATGTGGCTAGCCCAAGCCCAACCCCTGAAAAACAACCCCACACCATAATGCACTCCCCACCAAATGATGTGGACGAGTGCACAAAGCAAGGTCCATAAAGACATGGATGAGTGATCTTGGGGGACTCAAGCAGAAGTGGAAGCAGGTACCCACTCCCCCCCCCCCAAAAAAAATGAAGTGCCAAATGGTGAAAAGAAGGGGGAGTGAGGCAAGCGAGCTGAACTCCCCCTTTTGGGTGAAGTTCTGCTTTAATGATTTATTGCAAAAAATGTTGAAGGGAGGTGAAGTGATCAGAGAAAGCAGTAGCCCTTGCACTGCTCCAATAGTTTTAGCCTGAAAAAAAGGATGTCGACTTGCGCTTCTCTGTGGACTACAGAAAATTGAATGCCTGCACTCTTCGAGATGAATACCTGTTACCCCAGGTGGAGGAGTCTTTATGGCCCTAGGGCAGGCCTGTTTCTTTTCTACTTTGGAGTTAACGAGTGGATGCTGGTGTTTTCTAATCAAGGTAGAAGATTTTGAAAAGACTGCCTTTATCACTCCTATCGACATGTTAAATTTAATTGCATGACTTTTGGTTAAACCAATGCTCCCAGTACTTTTCAAAAACTGAGGTAACGCTGCTTGGGAGATCTAAACTTTAATTCAGTCCTTATATACTTAGATAATATTATTATACTTTCCAAGACTTTTGAAGAACCTTTTTTACATTTGGATCAGGGACATTTAGACTAACTCTCAAACCCAGTAAATATCCTCTAATGCAAAATCAAATCACATACTTGGGAAATGTTATTAAAGCCAAATGGATGTTCCCCCAACCCCAGAAAATTCAAGATGACCAACACTGACTTACACCAAAAAATGTAACTGACTTACCCTTTTCATAGGTTTGTAGACTACTATTGACGGTATATTGAAAATTTTGCTATGATTTCTGCCCCACTCACACAGCTGCTGTGAAGTCATTCATCACATTTAAAGGGAAATGTTCACCCCCCATCGTTTTCAACTGGCAAGCTGCCCAACAGGAAGGGTTTGACATGCTCAAAGACCAGTTAACATCAGCTCCAATTTAAGCATATTTTGATTACCGGAAGCCTTTCCGATTATATACAGATGACCGTATACAGGGTCTAGGAGCTGTGCACACTCAAGAGCAAAAAAGTTATTGCCTATTCCAGCAGAAACTTGTGACCTACAGAATGAAATCCAGCTAATTACAACTCCTTCAAGCTTAAATTATTAGCTATTACTGAATATTTACTTGGGTTCCAGGTGGACATTTTCACAAAAAATGACCCCCTGCCCTACTTAGGAACTTCTAAATTAGGGGCACTAAGAGCAACATTGGGTAACTAGCTTGCTGTAATTATGTAAATCACTACAAACCTGAACACCGGCACAGCAATGTTCATACCCTTCATGGCATCCACTGCGAACCAAGCATTATGTCAGCAATTTGAAAAAGTCAGCTTGGCTAGTCATACCTAATATATAAGGAGTGGGCTGTTGCAGAGAGAAGATCCTGATATTTCCCAGCTTATGCGATTCTTTTTCGAAAATAAAAACCTAGTTTCTGAGAACGACTTAAACTTACATTAACTATCCATTTAGTACTGCAACAGTGGGACAAGCTCTGAGATTTTAAATTGGCGAGTACAACTTCCTAGTGAGCAGCAAAATAATTGCCAATTAGTGATTCCACACACTGCAGCTTTGGGAGTCTGTCTAGTGTTACACTGAGTAGGTAGACATTAGAATATTAGAATGCTGAGTGCACCAAAACATTATCTCTGAAGTACATTTATTGTCTAGGTCTCTGGACTTGGGCGCAGAAGGCCTGTCAGGAATGCCAAAACTGTGTTACCCATATAGAGAAGGTTAAATATACTTCTTCCCCTACTGTCTACATGAGGACCCTTTGAGTTTTTAATTGTGGACTTTCCTATGGTGCAAGAAGTTACTTTGGGGCATTGATATGCTTTAATGATTTTTTTGACCAATTTCCAAATTTGCTTTTGGTATACTGGCACAAGACATGACAGCTATAAGTACAGTCAAGCTTTTATGGGCTTCATCTCTATGGTTTCCCCAAATGAGTATTGTCAGATCAAGGCCCCAATTTAGAATCTCTGGTATTCTGTGAATTATGTTGCTCCACAGAGGAATGGAGTTTGTGAGCAGTTGAACATAACCTTATTAAGCATGCTTCACTTCTTAGAGCAGGAACATCAAGAATGTTGGCTTCTTCATGTAGACAATGTGTTCTTGGACCTAAAATCATATGGTTCATGAGGCCACAGGCATGGGCGTCCACAGGTAGGGGCAAGGGGGGGCTAGTGCCCCCCCCTGGAGCAAGGTGTCCGCACATGGACACTCAGGGGCCAGGCTGATCCTGGGTGGGTGCAGAGCCGGCGCCAGCATGAGGGAGGAAATGTGGAAAGGGTGGAAAGCCTTAAGGTACCAGGAGAGGGAGGGCACTAAAGCTACGGGTCCCTCAAGAAAAGCTGATGCTGACGCTGGCCCCGCTCACACCTTTACCCAGCGAATGGGGTCATATGCTGCGGAAGGCCTGGGCGGTGCATGTGCGAAGGCTGTTCCTGGAGTCCCGTTCCGCCTCCTTATTTGTGCCGCCGCCATAGTCTCCTCCTCTCCATCTGACCGCGCCGGATCCGGATCTGGAACTGGGATGTCATCTGGCAATCGGCAATGTGGCAGACTGATCCATAAAAAAGCAGGTGAGTCGTCTCAGAGAAGGGACGGAGCAGCCGCCAGCCAGCGAGCAGTTAGGGAGAGTCACACTGCCCACATCCATGCATTCATTTCAGCCAGCGAGCAAACTTGCAGCATGCCTGACAGTCTAGTGGGGTGGGCAGTGTAGTGTTAGTGGGGTGGCCAGTGTAGTGTTAGTGGGGTGGGCAGTGTAGTGTTAGTGGGATGGGCAGTGTAGTGTTAGTGGGATGGGCAGTGTAGTGTTAGTGGGGTGGCCAGTGTAGTGTTAGTGGGGTGGGCAGTGTAGTGTTAGTGGGGTGGGCAGTGTAGTGTTAGTGGGGTGGGCATTGTTGTAGTGTTAGTGGGGTGGGCAGTGTAATGTTAGTGGGGTGGGCATTGTAGTGTAGTGGGGTGGGCAGTGTAGTGTTAGTGGGGTGGGCAGTGTAGTGTTAGTGGGGTGGGCAGTGTAGTGTTAGTGGGGTGGCCAGTGTAGTGTTAGTGGGGTGGGCAGTGTAGTGTTAGTGGGGTGGGCAGTGTAGTGTTAGTGGGGTGGACAGTGTAGTGTTAGTGGGGTGGGCAGTGTAGTGTTAGTGGGGTGGGCATTGTTGTAGTGTTAGTGGGGTGGGCAGTGTAATGTTAGTGGGGTGGGCATTGTAGTGTTAGTGGGGTGGGCAGTGTAGTGTTAGTGGGGTGGGCAGTGTAGTGTTAGTGGGGTGGGCAGTGTAGTATAGTGGGGTGGGCAGTGTAGTGTTAGTGGGGTGGGCAGTGTAGTGTTAGTGGGGTGGGCAGTGTAGTGTTAGTGGGGTGGGCATTGTTGTAGTGTTAGTGGGGTGGGCAGTGTAATGTTAGTGGGGTGGGCAGTGTAATGTTAGTGGGGTGGGCATTGTAGTGTAGTGGGGTGGGCAGTGTAGTGTTAGTGGGGTGGGCAGTATAGTGTTAGTGGGGTGGGCAGTGTAGTGTTAGTGGGGTGGGCATTGTAGTGTTAGTGGGGTGGGCATTGTAGTGTAGTGGGTGGGCAGTGTAGTGCGGTGGGCATTGTAGTGTTAGTGGGGTGGGCATTGTTGTAGTGTTAGTGGGGTGGGCAGTGTAATGTTAGTGGGGTGGGTAGTGTCGTGTTAGTGGGGTGGGCATTGTAGTGTAGTGGGGTGGGCAGTGTAGTGTTAGTGGGGTGGGCATTGTAGTGTTAGTGGGGTGGGCAGTATAGTGTTAGTGGGGTGGGCAGTGTAGTGTTAGTGGGGTGGGCATTGTAGTGTTAGTGGGGTGGGCATTGTAGTGGGTGGGCATTGTAGTGGGTGGGCAGTGTAGTGCGGTGGGCATTGTAGTGTTAGTGGGGTGGGCATTGTTGTAGTGTTAGTGGGGTGGGCATTGTAGTGTAGTGGGGTGGGCAGTGTAGTGTTAGTGGGGTGGGCAGTGTAGTGTTAGTGGGGTGGGCAGTGTAGTGTTAGTGGGGTGGGCAGTGTAGTGTTAGTGGGGTGGGCATTGTAGTGTAGTGGGGTGGGCAGTGTAGTGCGGTGGGCATTGTAGTGTTAGTGGGGTGGGCATTGTTGTAGTGTTAGTGGGGTGGGCAGTGTAGTGTTAGTGGGGTGGGCAGTGTAGTGTTAATGGGGTGGGCAGTGTAGTGTTAGTGGGGTGGGCAGTGTAGTGTAGTGGGGTTGGCATTGTAGTGTTAGTGGGGTGGGCATTGTTGTAGTGTTAGTGGGGTGGGCATTGTAGTGTAGTGGGGTGGGCAGTGTAGTGTTAGTGGGGTGGGCAGTGTAGTGTTAGTGGGGTGGGCAGTGTAGTGTTAGTGGGGTGGGCAGTGTAGTGTTAGTGGGGTGGGCAGTGTAGTGTAGTGTGGTTGGCATTGTAGTGTTAGTGGGGTGGGCATTGTTGTAGTGTTAGTGGGGTGGGCATTGTAGTGTAGTGGGGTGGGCAGTGTAGTGTTAGTGGGGTGGGCAGTGTAGTGTTAGTGGGGTGGGCAGTGTAGTGTTAGTGGGGTGGGCAGTGTAGTGTTAGTGGGGTGGGCAGTGTAGTGTAGTGGGGTGGGCAGTGTAGTGGGGTGGGCATTGTTGTAGTGTTAGGGGGGTGGGCAGTGTAGTGTTAGTGGGGTGGGCAGTGTAGTGTTAGTGGGGTGGGTAGTGTTAGTGGGGTGGGCAGGGCAGTGTAGTGTTAGTGGGGTGGGCATTGTAGTGTTAGTGGGGTGGGCAGTGTAGTGGGGTGGGCAGTGTAGTGTTATTGGGGTGGGCAGTGTAGTGTTATTGGGGTGGGCAGTGTAGTGTTAGTGGGGTGGGCAGTGTAGTGTTAGTGGGGTGGGCAGTGTAGTGTTAGTGGGGTGGGCAGTGTAGTGTAGTTGGGTGGGCAGTGTAGTGGGGTGGGCATTGTTGTAGTGTTAGTGGGGTGGGCATTGTTGTAGTGTTAGTGGGGTGGGCAGTGTAGTGTTAGTGGGGTGGGTAGTGTAGTGTTAGTGGGGTGGGCATTGTAGTGTAGGGGTGTGGGCAGTGTAGTGTTAGTGGGGTGGGCAGTGTAGTGTTAGTTGGGTGGGCAGTGTAGTGTTAGTGGGGTGGGCAGTGTAGTGTTAGTGGGGTGGGCAGTGTAGTGGGGTGGGCATTGTTGTAGTGTTAGTGGGGTGGGCAGTGTAGTGTTAGTGGGGTGGGTAGTGTAGTGTTAGTGGGGTGGGTAGTGTAGTGTTAGTGGGGTGGGCAATGTAGTGTTAGTGGGGTGGGCAGTGTAGTGTTAGTGGGGTGGGCAGTGTAGTGTTAGTGGGGTGGGCAGTGTAGTGTTAGTGGGGTGGGCAGTGTAGTGGGGTGGGCATTGTTGTAGTGTTAGTGGGGTGGGCAGTGTAGTGTTAGTGGGGTGGGTAGTGTAGTGTTAGTGGGGTGGGCAATGTAGTGTTAGTGGGGTGGGCAGTGTAGTGTTAGTGGGGTGGGCAGTGTAGTGTTAGTGGGGTGGGCAGTGTAGTGTTAGTGGGGTGGGCAGTGTAGTGTTAGTGGGGTGGGCAGTGTAGTGTTAGTGGGGTGGGCAGTGTAGTGTAGTGGGGTGGGCAGTGTAGTGTTAGTGGGGTGGGCAGTGTAGTGTAGTGGGGTGTGCAGTGTAGTGCGGTGGGCATGGTAGTGTTAGTGGGGTGGGCAGTGTAGTGTTAGTGGGGTGGGCAGTGTAGTGTTAGTGGGGTGGGCAGTGTAGTGTAGTGGGGTGGGCAGTGTAGTGTTAGTGGGGTGGGCAGTGTAGTGTAGTGGGGTGTGCAGTGTAGTGCGGTGGGCATGGTAGTGTTAGTGGGGTGGGCATTGTTGTGTGCAATAATTTTAATTCTAAATTGATGACCAACTGGGGCGAGATAGAGAGATGTACATCCAGCTGGGTGACCTTAAAATGATGCCCCCCCCCCTGAAAAAATTTCTGCGGACGCCCATGGCCACAGGATATACACCCTTCTTTTTGATATTTGGTCATCATGGACAGTTGCCCAGTGACTTGATTTTGGAACTTTGACAGAGCTAACCCCAGACCAATGGGCCTAAGAACTTAGGCATTTCCTTAATAAGACCAGGCAACTGCTGTTGGGGCAACATCAAATCAAGGCTGAACAATGTATGACCATTCTTTTGCCATTAAGGCTTTGAGTCTTTTTTCAAAATCCCAAGCACACATGTCAGCAAACTGGAAACAAAATGGAAATAGATTCTGTATCACATGGAATAACCTGTCCCAGATTGTCCAATACAGTATATAGTATTGTTTCAGATTTTAAAGTTGGACTTTATAGTTACAATGGGATATTCTGCGACCTTGTGTTTTTACGGCAAATATTTGCCATCTCCACCAGAACCAAAAAAACCTGAGTTGGAAGAAAAACCTCATGAATGGTATCTATCTCTGGCAAGGCCCAGTCTCCGATTGTGGAAACTAGTTAGCCCAATTCTTTCCGATGAGGATGATCAAACACTGAACAGAGATTATTGCTTCCCCAAATATTCTGGGTGATATCCCGGGGAGCCTTTATCACATTTTCACACAGACTTCCCATGAGATTTTGGTAGCCATCTTTGCATGCAGAAGAGCTTTATATATTGTTTTTTCTACATCATTAGAGAGCCCTGTATTGGGAAGTTTAGGTAGGGATAAGAATCCATCCTGTTGGCAACAGATAGGGTTCTTATGGAGCAGCACCCCTTCAGTCAGAAAGTGGAGGATACCCTTTGGGGACCTAGGTCAGCAGTATGTGCTGCCAGAACAAAACTTCTTTAGATGTTGGGGTTCCCCCTTTGTACAAATGTTGGATACCTTGAATGAGGACCTATAAGGAGTATACAGATACTCCTTGTTTAACGACTTACCTGTTTAGCGATCACTCGGACTTACGACCAGCTCTCCCCACCCAAATGACGCGCTATACATCATTGTATTGTACAGTACAGTACAGAATTTTTGTTTGTGTTCTGTACTTATGCAAATTAAAATGTTATTGAGCTGGAGTTTTGTGTTTAGACCTTTTTTTCACAATACAGTACAGTAGTTAAGAATGCTTAACATATTGATTACTTGTGGCTCCTCGTTTAACAACCAATTTGTTTAATGACCTGGTCGTTGGAACAGACCCTGGTCATTACGTGCGGAGTACCTGTACAGTGGAGCACTGTACTTACATGAATTGGGAGTTTAAGGAAGGCAATCTCTGGTAATTCTTATCAATCTGTAATAGCCCTTTCACACTGGGGCGGGGGGCGGCGGCGGCGCTAAAACACCGCTATTATTAGCGGCGTTTTACCGTCGGTATGCGGCCGCTAGCGGGACGGTTTTACCCCCCGCTAGCGGCCGAGAAGGGGTTAAATACCACCGCAAAGCGCCTCTGCAGAGGCGCTTTGCCGGCGGTATAGCCGCGCCGTCCCATTGATTTCAATGGGCAGGAGCGGTAAAGGAGCGGTATACACTCCGCTCCTTCACCGCTCCGAAGATGCTGCTGCCAGGACTTTTTTTACCGTCCTGCCAGCGCATCGCTCCAGTGTGAAAGCCCTCGGGGCTTTCACACTGGAATGTAAGCAGCGGCACTTTCGGGGTCGGTTTGCAGGCGCTATTATTAACGCAATAGCGCCTGTAAACCGCCCCAGTGTGAAAGGGCTCTTAGGAACACAGATCTATGTATTGCACCTGTTGAAACTTTACTTGTTAATCTACCTTTACTGCTTGGATAGTCAGACTTGAAAGCTTCTAATACTTAAAGTTTTGTTTAATCTGGCCTTCAGGATAAAAATCTGTTTGTAGAAGGAACTGCCTGTGTGTTCTTCTTTTGCCGACCAGTGACGTGAGTTAACACTAACTACATGACTCTCATCAGTTTGGCCCTACCACACTCCTACCAAGCTAGAGATCCATTTGTATATCCATATTGATACTGTATCCATATTGATTAATTTTATCAGTGTTCCAAGCTATCATCTGTGAACTTTACAACCTCTCCTCCGTGTATAATGAAGATTAGGAAATAAGGAGGTGTTAATAGTCCAAATCAAGAGAGCAATCAAGTGTGAGAGGGGAGATGGGGGAAGAGGATTTGAGCTAGGATGGGGGACTGTGGGATTATATGGGGGATTTGTGCTAAGAGGGAATTTGTGCTAGTAAGGATGATGGGGGAATTTGTGCAAGGAAGGGAATTTTTTTTTTTGGGGGGGGGGGGGGGTTGTGCTAGGATAGGGGATTGGGGAGGAGAATCTGTGCTGGGAGGGGGTCCTTGGAGTGTGGGGGGGGGGGGGGGATTTGTGCTCGAAGAGGAAATTTGAGGGGTAGCGGATTCATACTAGGAGGGGGGATAAGTATTTGCGTTAAGCATGCAGATTAGCTCTCTATTTGTTTGGGGGGGGGGGGGTATTTTTGCTGACACTTAATGCTCATAAATCTTAGGGGGGGTTCGCAATTTGGCATGCTCGCCCTGGGCTCTAGATGACTTTGTCCTGGCACTGATTTGTACTGTGTAGTAGAATTTTAGATGTATCTGTGGCGACACTAATGTGAAGTTTTTTCTCCAGCAGTATCAGAAGGTAAACTTAATTGACCGCTAGGAATACAACATAGTATTTACCAGTTGAGATTTACTGCCAAGTTTATTTATCAAATGCTGATAGCACACAATTCAATAGAAACTCCCATTAAATAACTCTTTGTTTCCCATGTGTTATTTCCTCTGTTGATACAGGCATTGATTAATAAATAACTAGTCATAATGTGTGTTAAAGGTACTTTGTCCGTGTGTAAGCCAGATGAAATTTCTGAGTTTGGCAGTCTGTCTGAATAGATAGTCCACCACAGATCCTATTCACCAGCCTATGGACCATCATAGGTCCCACTCCCCAGATTAATTGGCCATTGTTGATCCCATTCCCTAGACTGATTTGCCCTCATTGAGCAATCTCCCTAGATTGATAGGCCGTCATGGATGTCACTCTCTAGATTGATAAGCCATTGTGGACCTATTCCCTTACATAGTTACATAGTAGGTGAGGTTGAAAAAAGACACAAGTCCATCAAGTCCAACCTATGTGTGTGATTTTATGTCAGTGTTACATTGTATATCCCTGTATGTTGTGGTCGTTCAGGTGCTTATTTAATAATTTTTTTAAACTATCCCCGCTGAAACCACCACCTGTGGAAGGGAATACCACATCCTTGTCGCTCTTACAGTAAAGAACCCTCTACGCATTTTAAGGTTAAACCTCTTTTCTTCTAATTTTAATGAGTGGCCACCAGTTTTATTAAACTGCCTTTCGCTGAAACGTTTTATCCCTATTGTGGGGTCACCAGTAGGGATGAGCCGAACACCCCCCGGTTCAGTTCGCAGCAGAACTTGCGAACAGGCAAAAAATGTGTTTGAACACGCGAACACCGTTAAAGTCTATGGGATACGAACATGAATAATCAAAAGTGCTCATTTTAAAGGCTTATATGCAAGTTATTGTCATAAAAAGTGTTTATGACAATAACGGCCATTTTTTCGGGAGCAGTGATTTTAATAATGCTTAAAGTGAAACAATAAAAGTGTAATATTCCTTTAAATTTCGTACCTGGGGGGGTGTCTATAGTGTGCCTGTAAAGGGGCGTATGTTTCCCGTGTTTAGAATAGTCTGACAGCAAAATGACATTTCATAGGAAAAAAGTAATTTAAAACTACTCGCGGCTATTGATGAATTGTCGGTCCGACAATACACATAAAAGTTCATTGATAAAAACGGCATGGGATTTCCCCACAGGGGAACCCCGAACCAAAATTTTTAAAATTTCCCCCTAAATTCCATACCCGGCCCTTCAGGTCAGGGGCGGGGTCACTCTGGTACGTAAACGAGTGACCCCGCCCCCTCTGACAACATGGGGAAAGCCACAGGGAAGTTCCCCGTGCGTCAGAGGAGGACGGGGTCACCGGGTGGCCCCGCCCTCCGTTATATAAGAAATGTCAGAAGAACTGAAGCGTCACACGGCGGAAGACTCCCACTGAGGCCGATCGTGCGGACAGAGCGGAGAAGAAGCCTGGAGGAAGATGTGGGATGAGAAGAGCGGAGGAAGAAGAAGATGGAGAAGAAGAAGATGAAGAAGAAGATGAAAAAGAAGAACACTGAAGGAACACCAGAAGAAAGAAGATGGAAGAAGAAGCGGAAAGAAGGAAAAATTAATAAAGGACTTGTCAAAAACCGTCTCTTGTGTTTTTTAACCTTTTTGACACTTTTTTGTGAAATGGTAGGGGTACATTTGTACCCCATTACCAATTCACACAGGGGGGGCCGGGATCTGAGGGTCCCCTTGTTAAAGGGGGCTTCCAGATTCCAATAAGCCCCCCGCCCGCAGACCCCCACAACCACCGGGCAAGGGTTGTGGGGATGAGGCCCTTCACCCCATCAAAATGGGGACAAGGTGCTTTGGGGGGCCACCTCAAAGCACCCTCCCAATGTTGAGGGCATGTGGCCTGGTATGGTTCAGGAGGGGGGGTCACTCTTTTGTCCCCCCCTTTTCCTGCGGCCTGCCAGGTTGCGTGCTCGCATAAGGGTTTGCTATGGATTTTTGGGGGGACCCCACGCCATTTTTTTTCTAAATTTTTGTGCGGGGTTTCCCTTAAAATCCATACCAGACCTGAAGGGTCTGTTATGGATTTTGAGGGGGTCCCCCATGCCATTTTTTTTTAATTTTGGCGCGGGGTTCCCCTTAATATCCATACCAGACCTGAAGGGCCTGGTATGGAATTTTGGGGGACCCAACGCCATTTTTAAAAAAATTTTGGCGCGGGGTTCCCCTTAATATCTATATCAGACCTGAAGGGCCTGGTATGGAATTTAGGGGGACCCCCACGCATTTTTTTTTAAATTTTGGTTCGGGGTTCCCCTGTGGGGAAATCCCATGCCGTTTTTATCAATGTACTTTTATGTCGTTTTAAATTACTTTTTTTCCTTTGAAATGTCATTTTGCTGTCAGGCATACTATAGACACCCCCCAGGTACGAAATTTAAAGGAATATTACACTTTTATTGTTTCACTTTAAGCATTATTAAAATCACTTCTCCCGAAAAAACGGACGTTTTTAAAACTTTTTTTGCATTGATACATGTCCCCTGGGGCAGGACCCAGGTCCCCAAACACTTTTTATGACAATACCATGCATATAAGCCTTTAAAATTAGCACTTTTGAGTTCTCCCATAGACTTTTAAAGGGTGTTCTGCGTCTTTCGAGTTTGCCGCGAACACCCCAAATTGTTCGCTGTTCGGCAAACAGCCAATGTTCGAGTTGAACTCATGTTCGAACCGAACATAAAGCCCGTCCCTAGTCACCAGCATGGTATTTGTAAATTGAAATCGTATCCCCTCTCAAGCGTCTCTTAGGCTGCTTTCACACTGGAGCGGTGGGGGCGTCGGCGGTAAAACAGCGCTATTTTTAGCGCTGCTTTACCGTCGTTATTGCAGCGGTATTCGGCCACTAGCGGTGCGGTTTTAACCCCCGCTGGCGGCCGAAAAAGGGTTAAAACCGCTCGTATAGCGCGGCCATAGGCGCGGTATTGCCGCGGTATAGCTGCGCTGTCCCATTGATTTCAATGGACAGGAGCGGTTTAGGAGCGGTGAATACACCGCTCCTTCACCGCTCCAAAGATGCGGCTTGCAGGAGTTTTTTTCTTCTCCTGCCAGTGCACCGCTTCAGTGTGAAAGCCCTCGGGCTTTCACACTGAACAAACAGCAGCGGCTGTTTTGGGTCGGTTTGCAGACGGTATTTTTAGCGCAATAACGCCTGCAAACCGCCCCAGTGTGAAAGGGCTCTTATTGAGAGAGAATAAGTTCAGTGCTCGTAAACTTTCCTCATAACTAATGTCCTCCAGTCTTATTAGTTTTGTTGTCCTTCTCTGTACTTGCTCCATTTCCAGCACATCCTTCCTGAGGACTGGTGCCCAGAACTGGACAGCATACTCCAGGTGAGGCCTGACCAGAGTCTTGTAGAGTGGGAGAATTATCGCTTTATCTCTTGAGTTAATCCCCTTCTAAATGCATGCCAATATTCTGTTTGCTTTGTTAGCAGCAGCTTGTAATTGCATGCCATTGCTGAGCCTATCATCTACTAGGACCCCCAGGTCCTTTTCCATCCTTGATTTCCCCAGAGGTTCTCCCCCCCCAATGAGTAGATTGCATTCATATTTTTGCCACCCAAATGCATTATTTTAAATTTTTCCACATTAAACCTCATTTGCCATGTAGTTGCCCACTCCATTAATTTGTTCAGATCTACTTGCAAGGTTTCCAAATCCTGCGGAGAGGTTATTGCCCTGCTTAGCTTAGATTGAACTGTTTACCCCATCCTCCAGGTCGTTTATGAACAAATTAAATAGGATTGGTCCCAGGACAGAACCCTGGGGGACCTCACTTTCCACCCCTGACCATTCCGAGTACTCCCCATTTATCACTACCCTCTGAACTCGCCCCTGTAGCCAGTTTTCAATCCATGTACTCACCCTATGGTCCATGCCAACGGACCTTACTTTCTACAGTAAATGTTTATGGGAAACTGTATCAAATGCTTTTGCAAAATCCAGATACACCACGTCTACGGACCGACCTTTATCTAGATGAGTGTTTCTCAACTCCAGTCCTCAAGGGGCCCCAACAGGTCATGTTTTCAGGATTTCCCTTAGATGAAACGGCTTTGGTAATTACTAAGGCAGTAAAACTGATCAAATCACCTGTGCAAAATAATGGGAAGCCTGAAAACATGACCTGTTGAGGCGCCTTGAGGACTGGAGTTGAGAAATACTGATCTAGATGGCAGCTCACCTTCTCATAGAAGGTTAATAAATTGGTTTGGCAAGAATGATTCTTCATGAATCCATGCTGATTACTGCTAATGATACTGTTTTCATTACTAAAATCTTGTATATAGTCCCTTATCATCCCCTCCAAGAGCTTGAATACTATTGATGTTAGTCTAACTGGTCTGTAATGCCCAGGGATGTATTTTGGTCCTCTTTTAAATATTGGTGCTACATTGGCTTTTCTCCAATCAGTTGGTACCATTCCAGTCAGTAGACTGTCAAAAAAAAAAAAATAGGAACAATGGTCTGGCAATTACTTGACTGAGTTCCCTAAGGATCCTCGGGTGCAAGCCATCTGGTCCCAGTGACTTATTAATGCTATGTTTTTCAAGTCTATTTCTAATTAGTCCTCTGTTAGCCATGAGGGTGCTTCCTGTGATATGTCATGAGGTTAAACACTGCAGTTTTGGTTACTGAAGCCCCCCGATTACCTCATGAAGACTGATGAGAAGAATACATTCAATACCTTCGCCACCTCACTATCCTTTGTAACCATTTTTGTATCCTTTGATTCCCTTCTTTATTCTTTATGGGGCCAATATGGTCTGCCTTCCCTTTTTTACTGTTTATATACTTAAAGAATTCATACATTTCTTGTTGCATTCTTTGTAAAGTTTGAATGCCAATGATGATCCCTCAGCCTTGTATTCCTTGAAGGCCCTCTCCTTTGCTTTTATATGCATTTTTACATTGGAGTTAAGCCACCCAGGACTTTTGTTCGCTCTTTTAAATTTATTTCCCAATGGGATGCACTGGCTAATGCCCTTATTTAATATGCTCTTAAAGCAAACCCATTTAGTTACATAGTTACATAGTAGGTGAGGTTGAAAAAAGACACAAGTCCATCAAGTCCAACCTATATGTGTGATTATGTGTCAGTATTACATTACATAACCCTGTATATTGCGGTCAATATACAGTCCTCCGTGTTTTTTGTTCCATAAGATTTTATTCCAATTAATATCTTCTAGCAAGGTTCGTAGTTTAGGGAAGTTGGCTCTTTTGAAATTCAGCATCTTTGTATTCCCCTTATGTTTCCTATTTGTGTGATTTATACTGAAGCTAATTGACCTGTGATCTCTGTTTCCTAAATTGCCTCGTATTTCCACATCCGTGATCAGGTCTGTATTGTTGGTAATCAGTAAGTCTAGTAACGCTTTGTTTCTAGTTGGTGTGTCTACCATATAACCCATGAAATTGTCCTGCAAGACATCTAGGAACTGGCGAGCCTTAGATGAATGCATGGTTCCTTCCGCCCAGTCTATGTCTGGATAATTCAAATCTCCCATTATGATGACACTTCCCATCCTTGCCGCTAATCCAAATTGTGATAGGAGATCCGTCTCCCCCTCCTCCCTCAGGTTAGGGGGCCTATAGCATACTCCCAGTATTACTTTTCCCTTAGTTTCATCCCTTTGGAGCTCTACCCATAAAGATCCCACCTCCTCCCTAGCTCCCTTAGTGATGTCATCTGTCACATTCACTTGTACATTATTCTTGATATACAGGCATACCCCTCCCCCTTTTGTACCCTCTCTATCTCTGCGATAAAGGGAATACCCTTAAATGGTTGCCAGCCAATCATGAGAGCTGTTGAGCCAAGTCTCTGAAATTCCCACAAAATCGAAATCCTCCTCGTACAACAGTATCTCTAGTTCTCCCATCTTGTCCGCTAGGCTCTTGGCATTGGTGAACATGCCACATAGTTTAGACCAGTCGCATAGTAACTCCTTATTGGATGCTCTGAGGTTTCAAATAGGGCTTGTTACTATACTTACTTCGGGTTTATGTGCTTTAGTCAACCTACCACTAATGCCCTCAATACTACCCTATATATCAAGAATAATGTACAAGTGAATGTGAGAGATGACATCACTGAGGGGGCTAGGGAGGAGGTGGAATCTTTATGGGTAGAGCTCCAAAGGGATGAAGCTAAGGGGAAAATAATACTGGGAGTATGCTATAGGCCCCCTAACCTGAGGGAGGAAGTGGAGACGGATCTCCTATCACAAATTGGATTAGCAGCAAGGATGGGAAGTGTTATCATAATGGGGGATTTTAATTATCCAGACATAGACTGGGCGGAGGGAACCGCGCATTCATTTAAGGCTCGCCAGTTCCTTAATGTCTTGCAGGACAATTTTATGGGTCAGGTGATAGACGCACCAACTAGAAATAAAACATTACTAGATCTACTGATTACCAACAATACAGACCTGATAACAGATGTGGAAATACGGGGCAATTTAGGTAACAGCGATCACAGGTCAATTAGTTTCAGTATAAATCACACAAATAGGAGACATGAAGGGAACACAAAGACACTGAATTTCAAAAGAGCCAACTTCCCTAAACTACAAACCTTGCTAAAAGGCATAAATTGGGATAAAATATTAGGAACAAAGAATACAGAGGAAAGATGGGTTTGCTTTAAGAGCATATTAAATAAGGGCATTAGCCAATGTATCCCATTGGGTAATAAATTTAAAAGAGCGAACAAACATCCTGGATGGCTTAACTCCAATGTAAAAATGCATATAAAAGCAAAGGAGAAGGCCTTCAAAAAATACAAGGTTGAGGGATCATCCACAGCATTCAGAATTTATAAAGAATGCAATAAGAAATGTAAGGGTGCAATTAGGATGGCTAAGATAGAACATGAAAGACACATAGCGGAGGAGAGCAAAAAAAATCCCAAGAAATTCTTTAAGTATGTAAACAGTAAAAAAGGGAGGACAGACCATATTGGCCCCATAAAGAATGAGGAAGGACATCTGGTTACAAAGGATGGGGAGATGGCAGAGGTATTGAATTTATTCTTCTCCTCAGTCTTCACGAGTGAATCGGGGGGCTTCAGTAACCAAAACTGCAGTGTTTATCCTCATGACACAACACAGGAAGCACCTACATGGTTAACAGAGGACGGAATTAAAATTAGACTTGAGAAACTTAACATTAATAAATCACCGGGACCAGATGGCTTGCATCCGAGGGTACTTAGGGAACTCAGTCAGGTGATTGCCAGACCGTTGTTCCTAATTTTTACAGACAGTCTATTGACTGGAATGGTACCAGCTGATTGGAGAAAAGCCAATGTAGCACCAATATTTAAAAAGGGCCCAGAAAACATCCCTGGGAATTACAGACCAGTTAGCCTAACATCAATAGTATGTAAACTCTTGGAGGGGATGATAAGGGACTATATACAAGATTTTAGTAATAAGAATTATATCATTAGCAGTAATCAGCATGGATTCATGAAGAATCGTTCTTGCCAAACCAATCTATTAACCTTCTATGAGGAGGTGAGTTGCCATCTAGATAAAGGAAGGCCCGTAGACGTGGTGTATCTGGATTTTGCAAAAGCATTTGACACAGTTCCCCATAAACGTTTACTGTACAAAATAAGGTGCGTTGGCATGGACCATAGGGTGAGTACATGGATTGAAAACTGGCTACAAGGGCGTGTTCAGAGGGTGGTGATAAATGGGGAGTACTCAGAATGGTCAGGGGTGGGTAGTGGGGTCCCCCAGGGTTCTGTGCTAGGACCAATCCTATTTAATTTGTTCATAAATGACCTGGAGGATGGGATAAACAGTTCCATCTCTGTATTTGCAGACGATACTAAGCTAAGCAGGGCAATAACTTCTCCGCAGGATGTGGAAATCTTGCAAAAAGACCTGAACAAATTAATGGGGTGGGCGACTACATGGCAAATGAGGTTCAATGTAGAAAAATGTAAAATAATGCATTTGGGTGTCAAAAATATGAATGCAATCTATACACTGGGGGGAGAACCTCTGGGGGAATCTAGGATGGAAAAGGACTTGGGGGTCCTAGTGGATGATAGGCTCAGCAACGGCATGCAATGCCAAGCTGCTGCTAATAAAGCAAACAGAATATTGGCATGCATTAAAAGGGGGATCAACTGCAGAGATAAAACGATAATTCTCCCGCTCTACAAGACTCTGGTCCGCCCGCACCTGGAGTATGCTGTCCAGTTCTGGGCACCAGTCCTCAGGAGGGACGTACTGGAAATGGAGCGAGTACAAAGAAGGGCAACAAAGCTAATAAAGGGTCTGGAGGATCTAGTTATGAGGAAAGGTTGCGAGCACTGAACTTATTCTCTCTGGAGAAGAGACGCTTGAGAGGGGATATGATTTCAATTTACAAATACTGTACTGGTGACCCCACAATAGGGATAAAACTTTTTCGCAGAAGAGAGTTTAATAAGACTCGTGGCCACTCATTACAATTAGAAGAAAAGAGGTTTAACCTTAAACTACGTAGAGGGTTCTTTACTGTAAGAGCGGCAAGGATGTGGAATTCCCTTCCACAGGCGGTGGTCTCAGCGGGGAGCATTGATAGCTTCAAGAAACTATTAGATAATCACCTGAATGACCACAATATACAGGGATATGTAATGTAATACTGACACATAATCACACACATAGGTTGGACTTGATGGACTTGTGTCTTTTTTCAACCTCACCTACTATGTAACTATGTAACTATGTACCCTCTGGAAAATGTTCCGAGCTGACTATATCTACCTCTGGAACCCCCCTTCCCGTCACCTCGTTTAAAAGCCCCTTTTACTTTTTGGCCATCTTCACTCCCAGCTGATCTGCACCCTCCTTATTTAGGTGCAGTCCCTTCTATAGAACTGGTGACCGACTGAGAAGTCGGCCCAGTTCTCCATGAACCCAAACCCCTCCTTTCTGCACCAGCTCCTCAGCCACTTATTTACTTCACCTAATCTCCCTCTGCCTTTCTGGCGTGGTTCGAGGTACCGGTAGTATTTCTGAGAATACTACCCTGGAGGTCCTTTTCCTCAATTTAGCTCCTAAGTCCCTAAAATCTTTCTTTAACACACTCTATCTTCCTCTGACTTTGTCATTTGTGCCAACGTGCACCATGACAGCTGGTTCTTCCCCAGCCCCTTCCAGTAATCTGTCCACCAGATCAGTGATGTGCCAAATCCAAACACCCGGTTGACAGCATACAGTTCGGCGCTTCAGGTCTTTGTCACAGATTGCCCTCTCTGTCCTCCTAAGAATTAAGTCCTCCAACCACCAGAATCTGTCTTTCCTTTCCCTTCGCTTCCCTCCCACTCTCACAGGAGAAGTTCTTCCCCTGGCAGCTAGAGGAGTCCCTCAGCTCCAGCAGTGCTGGTGCCTTACTGGTTTCACCAATGTCACTCAACGGGACGTACTTATTGGGATGTTCCAGCCCAGGATCGGCCTCCCTGGCGCTTTCCACTCTACCCTTTCTGACTGTCACCCATCTACTCTGTCCAAATTAACTAACTAACTAGCTTCCTGACACTAATGCTCAACAATACACAGGTACTCAACAATACAATACACAGGTACTCACAGCCCACGTGCGCTCGCAGCCCACATGCACTCGCAGCCCACATGCACTTGCAGCCCATGTGCACTCACAGTCCACGTGCACTCGCAGCCCATGTGCACTCATAGTCCACGTGCACTCGCAGCCCACGTGTACCCGCAGTCCACATGCACTCGCAGTCCACATGCACTCGCAGCCCACGTGTACTCGCAATCCACGTGCACTCGCAGCCCACGTGTACTCGCAGTCCACGTGCACTCACAGCCCACTTGTACTCACGTGCACTCACAGCCCACGTGCACTCACAGCACTCGTGTACTCACTGCCCACGTGCACTCACAATAGACAGGTACACACAATACTCAGGTACTAACATTACACACTAATAGTTGTGGAATCCACTCGATAGACTCATTGACCCTCATTGAACTCATTTCCTAATTTGATGGGCCAACATGGATCTCACTACCAAGATTGATGGACCATACTCCCTTAATTAATTAACCAACGTGAAATCCACTTCATAGACTGACTGGCCTTCATGGATCCCACTCCTTAGATTGATTACTCATCATTGGTCCTACTCCCTAGATTGACAGGCCATTATGAATCCGATTTCTTTGGTGATGGGCAATCATGGCTCCTGCTCCTTAGACTGAAGGCAGGCCCGTCGCGACAGGACAGGCAAAACAAGCAATTGCTTGGGGGCCCGAGCTGGCCTGGGGCCCCAGCCGCGCCGCCGGCCGCCGCTTCCTATAAGCTGCAGCCTGTAGTGTGTCCGAGCTCCTCTTCCTTCCTCCTGCAGTCCGCGCGGTACAAGAGATTCAGTTTCCTGTTCCCTGCCGGACAGACAGGAAGTGCACACACTGAGTGCTCACTTCCTTTCAGTCCGACCAGCTGGGAACAGAAAACTGAATCTCCTGCCGCGCGGTACACGGTAGGGAGGGGGGTTAAAAAGAACAGGGGGGGGAGTAGTAAGGGGGGGAGGCAGTCATCAAGACCCATTTAGTAATAAAAATATGGTAGCTTGCTGACCATAATAAAAACAATTACCATAGCTTTCTTTCCATTTTCTTCTTTCTTTATCATCCCATTTCCATCTTATTGCTTCTTTTTTTAATCAATGGTACAGTGGTGTTTTTTTGCAATTGTTCAATTGTTGAAAATATTCAAATTTTATGCACATTATATGCAACAACAGTATTTGCATTGTAAACCTTTTTTATTTGTATAAAGTGTTGGTGAACTTAAACTTTATCGCTATGCTGTGATTCCTGTAGGCTTTGCGTGCATGCATGCGGGGGGGGGGGGGCCCGAATTCCTTCAAACGGCCCTGACTGACGGGCTATTATGGATCCCACTACTCAAATTAACGTGTAGATAAAAGAAAGCCGGCAGCTCGATCTTCCGTAATGAGTAAATTTATTAATCCAGGTGTGATACAGAATAATACAGGGCTTGATGGCTATGGCTATGACTAAGGCTACACACCGAAATACGTAAACCCTGTATTATTCTGTAACACACCTGGATTAATAAATTTACTCATTGCGGAAGATCGAGCTTCCGGCATTCTTTTTTTTACATGTTTGCTTGAGTGCTAGGAGGATACTACAAGCCAGCGCACTGACCGCTCACCACCTCGGGGAACTACTGCAGGTGTTTTCTACTATATTCAAACATAAATTAATGGGCCATTATGGATCCTACTCACCAGATTTATGGACCATCATGGATCTCACTCCCTAGGTTGATGAGCCACCGTGTATCTCCTTGGATTGATGAGCTGTCATGGATCTCAGTCTCTAGATTGGGGGGTCATCTTGGACTCCACCCCCTAGGTTGATGGCCCCAATGTAGACACCATTTTATAGATGGCAGATGCACTTTGTTTATCCCTGGGTTATCAAACAAACCATATAGAGGGCCTTGAAAAAGTATTCATACCCCTTGAAATTTTCCACATTTTGTAATTTTACAACCAAAAACGTAAATGTATTTTATTGGGCTTTTATGTGATAGACCAACACAAAGTGTGTCAGGTCCCACACTTACCAGACAGGTGAGTCCGCTTGGGCAGAGGGTAGGCTCCCTTACGTATCCGATTCGGGGCCCCTGGTAGAGTAGACAGGAGGCCCACGAATGCGGAGTGGTATGAGGGCCTGATGTTAGTGTCCTGGAGCAAGGTGGTCTGGCAAGCAACCGGTAGAGCTTCAAGACTGTTGGAGCAGGTGCTGAGCAGGAGTTAATCAGGCGGGTCACACACAGGCAGAGGTCGGCAATGGGCTGGCAGCAACAGTACAAGGGAGAAGGCATAAACGAGGTCAAACAAGCCGGGGTCGGGTTCAGGCAGCAATCAAGGGAGGTCCAAAGGCAAGCCGGGTCACAACGGGTCAAACTACGGAGAAACAGGAACACAGGAAGATCACGGAACAAGACACAGAGCTGTTTGATCAGGCAGCACCGAATCAGGGTAGAGGCAGGTTTAAATAGGCTAATTGGCGCCAAACGCCGCGCTCATGCACGCGCCGATTCGCCAAGGCGCCCGCGCCCCCGCACGCGCCCGAGCGCGCCCCCGACACCGGCGTGCACGCCCCCGACACCGGCGTGCACGCCCACACTACCGGGCACACCAGCGGTAACGCCCATAGGCGGATGCGCACTAGCGCGAACGCGCGTACGCACGCCCGGACGCCACCCTGCACGCCACGGCCGGTCAGCCCAGACACACCGGTGCCCCCAGGAACACGCGCCCCAGCACGCACAGAGACACGAGCGCCAACGCGCCCCGGCGCCCAATCAGGTAACCTCTCTGACAGTGCCCCCTCCTCAAGGGCAGACTCCGGATGCCCAGCTGCGCCATCTTTGCGGCATGAGAGGTTTTAAAAGACTGCAGAAGTTCCCTGGCATGTAAGTAACTTTCCGGCTCCCATGAATTATCTTCGGTCCATAGCCCCTCCATTTTACAAGGTATTGAACCTGATTGCGTCTTCTTCTACAATCTAGAATTGCCTCCACTTCGAACTCCTCTTCGCCATCAACCACAATAGGTTTGGGTGGGCCAATGCTACGACCAGAAAAGAAGTTGGGGGTGACCGGTTTCAGGAGGGACACGTGGAAGACTGGATGTATCCTCAGGGAGTTAGGAAGGTCAAGTTCGTATGCCACATTATTGATTTTTCTTTTAATCAGGAAAGGACCCAAGTATTTAGGGCCCAGTTTCCTGGACGGACAGGCCAACTTGAGGTTAGCGGTAGATAACCAGACAGAATTGCCAGGTTCCAGCACAAGTTCTCCCCGTCTCTTCCTGTCAAAGATTCTCTTGTAGTCCTCCTGAGCCTTGGTCATGGTTTCCTGCAGCAATTTGTTGTTGTTTGAAAAAAAATCCAAAGTTTCGGATACTGCAGGAACAGGGCACTCGGGAGTAGGTCCAGGCAGGAAGGATGGGTGGAAACCATAATTGGCATAAAACGGTGATTGATTGGTAGCTGAGTGTAGTGAGTTGTTGTAGGAGAACTCCGCGATGGGAAGCAGGGAGGCCCAGTCATCCTGGGAAAATGCAGAGAAACAGCGGAAGTATTGCTCCAAGGTTTGATTCGTCCTCTCGGTTTGTCCATTTGACTGAGGATGGTAGGCTGAAGAAAATGACAGTTCGATTTCAAGGGCGCCACAAAGGGCTCTCCAGAATCTGGAGGTAAACTGGACGCCTCTGTCCGAAACTATATTGGTCGGTACTCCATGCAGTCTGACGATTTCCTTAATAAAGATGGAAGCGGTCTCCATGGCCGAAGGGGTGCCCTTCATGGGGAGAAAATGGGCCATCTTAGACAGCCTGTCTACCACGACAAAAATGGACGAAAAACCTTCTGATGGGGGGAGTTCAACGATAAAGTCCATTGAAATCATGGCCCATGGTCTCTCTGGAACTGGTAATGGTCTCAACAGACCCCATGCTCTTGTCCGGCTACTCTTGTTTCTGGCACATGTGTTACAGGACTCCACATATTCCTTACAGTCTTTAGTGAGGTGAGGCCACCAAAAGGTGCGTTGGACAAGATCAGTTGTCTTCCGTGTGCCGAAATGACCGGCAAGTTTGTGATCATGACACAAGCTTAACACCCGCACGTTTAGCTCCTCAGAGACCACAATTTTATTCTTGAACCAGAACAGCCCATCCTTGGTACAAGCTTCAGCGGGTGGAGACATTCCCATAGAGGATCGTCTGATTTGGGAGATTAGATCCTCCTGTAGGATCAGGAAATTTCCAGAGGGGAGGATGGTGTCTGGAGACAGGGTCTTCTCAGAGTCCAGAAACATTCGGGAAAGGGCGTCAGATTTGACATTCTTGGATCCGGGTCTGTAGGTTATGTGAAAAATAAAACGGGAAAAAAAAAGTGCCCATCTGGCCTGCCGGGGTTTCAATCTCTTGGCCGTTCTTAGGTATTCTAAGTTCTTGTGGTCCGTGTAGACCAAAATGGGGTGAGCTGCACCTTCCAGGAGATAGCACCATTCCTCCAGGGCTGCTTTAATGGCTAGAAGTTCCCGATCTCCCACGTCGTAATTCTTCTCGGAAGGAGAGAGTTTGCGTGAGAAGAATCCTACAGGGTACAAGAGTGCTTTGGCACCCTGTCTTTGTGAGAGCACGGCTCCAACCGCGACTTCGGAAGCATCCACTTCTAAGACGAAGGGCAAGGCAGGGTTGGGATGCTTGAGAATAGTGGCTGACGTGAACAGCGCTTTGAGTCTTTCGAAGGCCTCTTGTGCCTTAGGAGTCCAGCAGAACCGGCTTCCTTGTTTAATAAGTTCCGTAATGGGAGTTATAATCAAAGAAAATCCCTTAATAAATTTCCTATAGAAATTGGCAAAGCCAATAAAGCGCTGTACTCCTTTCTTGTCTGAAGGTGCAGGCCAATCCAGGATAGCGGATACTTTTTGCGGATCCATTTTGATACCGTCAGGGGAAATGATCAAGCCTAGGAACTGGATGGATTGGAGCTCAAACTCGCATTTTTCAAGTTTGACGTAAAGCCCATGTTGTCTAAGCCGGGTGAGTACGTTTCGTACGTGTTTGCGGTGCTCAGTCAGGGAGGCAGAGAAAACCAGGATATCGTCCAGGTAAACGATGACATATAAGTCCAGGAAGTCACGAAAGACATCGTTGACAAAGTGCTGAAATGTAGCCGGTGCGTTGCACAGACCAAAGGGCATGACGAGGTACTCGTAGTGCCCGAATCGAGTACGAAAGGCCGTCTTCCATTCGTCCCCCTCTCTTATGCGGATCAAATTATATGCTCCACGGAGGTCCAGACGGTAGCAGATCCTAACCTCTGAAATAATTCGGGAACCAAAGGTAGTGGGTATCTGTTCTTTATAGTGATCTTATTGAGCTCCCGGTAATCAATGCAGGGACGTAAGGTGTGATCCTTCTTTTCTACAAAAAGGATGCCTGCCCCCGCTGGAGATGTAGAGGGATGGATGAACCCCTTCTTCAGGTTTTTGTCTATATAGATTTTCAGGGTGCCCAGCTCCTGCTCAGTTAGAGGGAAAATCCTCCCGAAAGGAACTTCAGTACCAGGTAAGAGTTCTATTGGGCAATCGTAGGGTCTATGTACTGGAAGAGTTTCTGCCCCCTTTTTGCTGAACACATCCAGGAAATCCCGGTAAGGTTCGGGAAGATTTTGGTAAGACTTGATTTCTGAATCCAGACACAGGCATTGGGAGGAAGTTAAAGGGGTCCCCCGTAAACAGTGTTGTTTACAATATTCCGAAGAAAACCGGATCTTGCCCGTAGACCAGTCGATGCTAGGATTGTGCGCCTGTAGCCAAGGTATTCCTAGGATAATTGGGAAAAGGGGAGAGGAGATGACATCCAGGCGTAAAAGTTCCTGATGTTCCGGGCCAATGGTAGCCAGTAGAGGAACCGTTTCCTGGGTAACAGGACCGGAGCGGAGGGTGGAGCCGTTCGCTAAGAAAACTGCCAGTCCCTGGGCCTTAGTTTGAGTAGGGATATGATGGTCTTCGACGAAGGTCCGGTCAATGAATCCGCTACATGCTCCCGAGTCAATGATGACCGGTACTGGGATGCTCCTTCCAGATAACTGTAATACAACGGAAAGTGTTAGGTGGTTACCGAAACTAGGTAAAACAGGTGCACACAACGAGGAGGACGGCAGGCACTTACGTCTTTTTATTGGGGCATGCTCTTGCGAAGTGGCCAGGCTCTCCACAGTACAGGCACAGGTTAAGTGTGCGTCTGCGTGTCTTCTCCTCTGGGGTCAGAGAGGGATGGAGCAGTCCCAACTGCATGGGCTCAGGAGCTTTCTGGGTTGGAATGGATGAGACAAGTGGAGCTTGGTTCGGGGCACTAGGGGCCCTGGGTAACATCCAGGTGAGGCGTGGATGGCCAACAGACCTCTCAGAGCGTCTCTCTCTGAGGCGGCGGTCAATCTGGATTGACAAATTGATTAGCTCCTCTAGTGTCTGAGGTACCCCCACCCGTGCTAATTCGTCCTTCAAGGGATCCGACAACCCCAGCCGATATTGGTGACGCAAGGCCGCGTCGTTCCACTCTGTATCTGAGCTCCAACGCCTGAACTCCACAGCGTAATCTTCGGCCGCTCTGCGGCCTTGTTGAAGGGAGTGCAAGGCGGCTTCTGCCGTGGCTGTTAGCTGAGGGTCCTCATACAGCTGAGACATGGCTAAGAAAAAGTCACTCAAAGAGTCCAGAGATCCGGCCTTTTGCTCCAGCAGATGGTGGGCCCAGGTCTGAGGTTCGCCGGTCAACAAAGAAATGACGAACCCCACTTTGGTAGCCTCCAGGGAAAACGTACGGGGTTGTAAGGCAAAGTAGAGTTCGCATGCGTTGCGGAACGCCCGGAACTTGCAGCGTTCTCCGGAAAACTTTTCGGGTGTAGGTACCCTGGGCTCCGGTGGGAGCATAACTACAGAGGGTGCTGAGGCAGGATTAGCGGATGCTGCTCCCGGAGGGGAGGCTGAGAGGGCCTGGACCTGTCCTTCCAGCCTGGTATAGCCCTCCTGTAGGCTTTTGACGGCTTGGGTAAGGCCCGCTAAGTGCCTGCAAAGTTCATCCATGGGGGAGGCCCCCTGCCCGGACTCAGTCATGGCTGCCTGATACTGTCAGGTCCCACACTTACCAGACAGGTGAGTCCGCTTGGGCAGAGGGTAGGCTCCCTTACGTATCCGATTTGGGGCCCCTGGTAGAGTAGACAGGAGGCCCACGAATGCGGAGTGGTATGAGGGCCTGATGTTAGTGTCCTGGAGCAAGGTGGTCTGGCAAGCAACCGGTAGAGCTTCAAGACTGTTGGAGCAGGTGCTGAGCAGGAGTTAATCAGGCGGGTCACACACAGGCAGAGGTCGGCAACGGGCTGGCAGCAACGGTACAAGGGAGAAGGCAGAAACAAGGTCAAACAAGCCGGGGTCGGGTTCAGGCAGCAATCAAGGGAGGTCCAAAGGCAAGCCGGGTCACAACGGGTCAAACTACGGAGAAACAGGAACACAGGAAGATCACGGAACAAGACACAGAGCTGTTTGATCAGGCAGCACCGAATCAGGGTAGAGGCAGGTTTAAATAGGCTAATTGGCGCCAAACGCCGCGCTCGTGTACGCGCCGATTCGCCAAGGCGCCCCGCGCCCCCGCACGCGCCCGAGCGCGCCCCCGACACCGGCGTGCACGCCCACACTACCGGGCACGCCAGCGGTAACACCCATAGGCGGACGCGCGTTAGCGCGAACGCGCGTACGCACGCACGCCCGGACGCCACCCTGCACGCCACGGCCGGTCAGCCCAGACACACCCGTGCCCCCAGGAACACGCGCCCCAGCACGCACAGAGACACGAGCGCCAACGCGCCCCGGCGCGCACCGGCGCCCAATCAGGTAACCTCTCTGACAAAGTGGCACACAATTGTGAAGTGGAAGGAAAATGATAAATGGTTTTCAACATTTTTTACAAATAAATATCTGAAAAGTGTGGCGTGCATTTGTATTCAGCCCCCCTGAGTCAATACTTTGTAGAACCACCTTTTGCTAAAAATTAAAGCTGTAAGTCTTTTTGGGGATGTCTCTACTAGCTTTGCACATCTAGAGTGTGACATTTTTGCCCATTCTTCTTTGCAAAATAGCTCAAGCTCTGTCAGATTAGTTGGAAAGTGTCTGCGAACAGCAATTTTCTTGTTTTTCAAGTCTTTCCACAGATTCTCAATTGGATTTAGGTCTGGACTTTGACTGTGCCATTCTAACACATGAATATGCTTTGATCTAAACCATTTTATTGTAGCTCTGGCTGTATGTTTAGGCTCCTTGTCCTGCTGGAAGGTGAACCTCCGGCAAAATCTTTTGCAGACTCTCATGCCGCGTACACACGGTCGGACTTTTCAGCTACAAAAGTCCGACAGCCCGTCCGACAGACTTTCGACAGACTTTCTACGGACTTTTGGCGGACTTTCAACAGACTTTCTAACGACCGGACTTGCCTACACACAATCACACTAAAGTCCGACGGATTCGTACGTGATGACGTACACCGGACTAAAATAAGGAAGTTGATAGCCAGTAGCCAATAGCTGCCCTAGTGTGGGTTTTTGTCCGTTGGACTAGCATACAGACGAGCGGATTTCTGGGTCCGGCAGAGTTACGACGTAGATTTGAAGCATGTTAAAGTCTGTCAGATTTGCGACTGGAAAAGTCCGCTAAAGGTCCGGTGAAGCCCACACACAATTGGATTGTCCGCTGGATTTGGTCCGTCCGACAAGTCCGGTCGAAAAGTCCGACCGTGTGTACGCGGCATAACAGGCTTTCTTCTAAGATTGCCCTGTATTTGGCTCCATCCATCTTCCCATTGACTCTGACCAGCTGCCCTGTCCCTGCTGAAGAAAAGCATCCCCACAACATGATGTTGCCGCCACCATGTTTCACGATGGGGATGGTGTGTTCAGGGTGATGTGCAGTGTTGATTTTCTGCCACACATAGCCTTTTGTCTTTAGGCCAAAAAGTTCAATTTTGGTCTCATCTGACCAGAGCACCTTCTTCCACATGTTTGCTGTGTCCCCCACATGACTGCAAATGGGACTTCTTATGGCTTTCTTTCAACAATGGCTTTCTTCTTGCCTCTCTTCCATAAAGGCCAGATATGTGGAGAGCACGACTAATAGTTGTCCTGTGGACAGATTCTCCCACCTGAGCTGTGGATCTCTGCAGCTCCTCCAGAATTACCATGGGCAATTTGGCTGCTTCTCTGATTAATGCTCTCCTTGCCCAGCCTGACAGTTTAGGTTAACAGCCATGTCTTGGTAGGTTTGCAGTTGTGCCATACGCTTTCCATTTTTGGAGGATGGATTGAACAGTGCTCCATGAGATGTTCAAAGCTTGGGATTTTTTTTTTGTACCCTAACCCTGCTTTAAACTTCCCCACAACTTTATCTCTGACCAGTCTGTTCTTTGGCCTTCATGATGCTGTTTGCTCACTAAGGTTTTCTAACAAACCTCTGAGGGCTTGTCTTCACACTCCTGACACCACTCCATGCTCCTGCCTGCCTCCACTGTAGCTTGGACAGTTCATCAGTTTAGTGCACGCAGTTTATGAGCGAGACATCGCATCTCTGCAGCTTCACCATCATCTGCTGCCCCTGGGTTTGGTATGAGGTTATGCTATGATTAAGGCAAGCAATTATCCACACAGTTTGTAAAGGAGATCTCTTCATAGCTCAATTGCCTAAACCTCGGCTCCAGGGCTGAGTTACACATCTAGCACGGAAGCCATTCATCCCAGCGAGGTGTTTGCTTATCTCCTGTTTACAAGGCTCATCACTTTGAGAAGGTGGGACCAGCTTGCAAGTTACCTGAAATGTTTGGAGACTTTCCTTTCTCCCACAAGGAATACGTAATTATGCATGACTGTTTTTGCTTCTCATTTGCCTTTCTTCATTAGCCTCAGTGCTCATTACTAGAGATCAAGTTTCTGTCATATACCTGTGCCGGCCATTGGCTCCATGCTTTCACATGCTTTGTTTGCCGCACATCGGCTGAACAGATTCTTTGATCTACAAGGGGTGTCATTTTGCTTCTGATCAGATTGATTCATCTGGATATGAAGATGTTACCATCATCACAGTTTGGATGCCATTTTTATTTAAATTCTGTCGGATTATCTCAACATTCAATCATTCAAGTCAGCAGCTACAAATACAGCAGCTGCTGACTTTTAATAATCGGACATTTACCTGCCCTGGAGTCCAGGAATGCGGGGGAGCAAAGCCCTGCTCGTCTTCCCCTCCTCTCTGCGGCCCTGGCATTGTAAGTGTGGGCGCCCACTGCGTACGCGCGAGCCGCGCTGCGCGCCGTGCCTGGCCGGGCAATCATCTGGAACCTGTGACGTGTCCCAGATGATTGTCGAGAGGGAGGCGGGAGAGGTGATCTCCCTTCCGGTGCCGCAGTGTGCCGGGAGGAAGTGGGAGATGGGACCCTCTGGAAAGAGGGTACCGGCCCCCCCCCAAAAAAAATGACATGCCAAATGTGGCATGTCAGGTCGTCACCTCCCTTAAAGCAGAAGTTCCATATTTGGGTGGAACGCTGCTTTAAGTGGCACTTTGAATGGCATGACGATGCGATTTTTTCATTTTTTTATTTCTCTAACATACCTCTGAGGGCTTCACAGAACAGCTGTATTTATACTGAGATTAAATTACACACAGGTGGACTCTATTTACTAATTAGGTGACTTCTGCAAGCAATTGTTTCTCGCTAGATTTTAGTTAGGGGTATCAGAGTAACATATTTATTTGTAAACAATTTTGAAAACCATTTATCATTTTCCTTCCACTTCACAATTATGTGCCACTTTGTGTTGGTCTATCACATAAAATCAACAATAAAATACATTTACATTTTTAGTTGTAACATGACAAAATGTGGAAAATTTAAAGGGGTGGGAATACTTTTTCAAGGCACTGTATCTTGTCCTGCAAAAAACACACAGCATTTACCATCAATGTATTTAAATTTTCCATCCTCTGCATTTTAGTTACACATGTTTACATTTATTCCACTGTTTTGCTAGCTGGATGGATATTACAGTTTTTCATGTGGCTTGGTCTATTTTCTGCACAATCATGCAATCTCTCTAATTTCTGCAACGATAGTATGTTATACAGTATCTGAAAATATGAGTCTTGGTTATTAAAGTGTCTGTGCATCTGGAGATAAACGAGGCACCACTGGGTCCTATATGTGTGGAAAGGCCAATCAGGTCTCCAGGGCCGCTGATGAGGCAATACAGCCAGCCCTCCTGTACTGGGCCCGGGCCCCATCAGTCTCAAAAGGGGGCCCAGGCACCTACTGAGTGCCAGCTGTACTGCCTTATTACAGAACCCGATTCTCTTGTGCCTCCCCTTACATCGCTGCCAGGTTCTCCTCTTCTTTCTCCCTCTGGCTGCACTACAGGGAGATTGGTTCTAGCACATGCGTCTCTTCCATCTGCTCCCTGGGCCCCGTGTGCCCCTTCCCCCCCTGCAGCGCTGCTGGCTTCCCTCCTCTCCTCTGCCACTGAAAGCTTCTGCAAGCACACAGTAGGATGTTTCAGGATGGAGAGCGGGGGAAGGGGTTGGTAAATATGTAATTTCCTGACCCCTTCCTTTCCTGAATGAACACAGTAAGCAATCACTACCAATCACTCTTGTGGCAATTCATTTCTGAATTATATATTTACTATGTGCAATAAGGGTTGGAAGGGGATTACCACGGTGCTTACAGATAATAGAAACCTTAAATATGTAAAAATATATACATTTATTATAAACATGATTGAAAACCAAACATAACAAGTCGTTGAGTTTAATTGGACATCTCCATTCTGGTGGTCATGTAGGAAGAGTTCCAGTTGTACAAAGATTGGATATTTGTATGATATCCCAACATGTTTCGCCTTATGGCTTCATCAGGGGATATACAAATCAACCAATGAACACAGGGAACACCACAAAGCCCCCAGGAATGTCACCACTGGAAGAAGGACCACTAAGAGGAGGGGGCACCATGCGGCCACAGAGGCGATTCAGTTCACATCTGCAGCGGTATACAGTCATTCATTCATTCAGAACACACAATGACCAGGTTAAAGGAAATTTATTCAAAGCATACACAGGAGGGCGCCTGTATATGGAACAACATGTGTCCAATTGAAATGAGTCAAAATAATGCTAGGAGGCAAACAAATCTTGTTCACAGGTCGCCCTCGATCGCTGCCCATATATTTACTATGCTTCAGTTTGTGAATGAGCAGGAAGCCTCAGAGCACTGGTTCATCCACCTGTGCAACTGAGGTTGGGACTGCTAAATCTATGTCCTCAGTCAGTTTTGGTCGGGGGGGGTGACCCTGTCAGATAGGCTGTACGGGGCCCTGCGATTTTTTAACAGCAGCCCTGCAGGTCCCAGCCTGAGGCTGCATATATCAGAAAGTATTTTACTGTGTGTGACTACAAATCCTAAGTCAATAACATATTTTAGTTGGTCACACTTTTGCTCAAGCATGAATTTTATATAAAGTGTTGAGAACTCGGCAGCCCCAAAATGTGTGATTGCAGAAAGGAACAAAAAAGGCCTTCTGGAGGCACATAATCAAAATCACGTCCTTGATATTCCATAAACATCTACATAGTGTTTTGTTGTGTGCTCTAATAACGGTGGTACATAGCAATCTTCCTAGACACAGATGTCACATAAAAAATTTCTTTTCCATTAGTTCCCACAAGAGATAAAAAATATTCTAGTGACTGAAATGTTCCTTGAGTAGAAGGTGCCAAGGGAGCAGACAATGAGCCTGTGTGATTGTGAACATGCGATAACATTACATATCTGCATCTTGTCCTAGGTCTTCGGAGCATTGTGTTAAAGTGTCCCGGAGGTTTTCGTGCTGTGTTCAACTGTCCAGTGTTTTGTGTAGGAGATAACATAGTTGAGTACTGTCTGTGATACTTTTTTTTAGTTGCACTAACAGTTAGTTTTTCATGACTGCCGAGAAACTTAGGCTTATCTTAACCCCCACTTATTTAAACCACAACCAGCCTTGCACCCCAAAAATACACATAGACCACTTTTAGTTGGAAGTAGGGCAAGGCCACAGCTTTATTGAACATATCAGTATAACAACCTTCAAAATACCAATAACCATGCCGGTCACGGTTAAACCGTGAGCATCTATAAACAAACGGTATAGTCTAAGAGGCCTATCTCCACCATCAGTGCGAGACAGGCATTAAACTGACCCCGTGACATCAAATTCTCTGGAAAGTAGTGGGACGTGCCCCTGTGTAGCCTTTTCTAGAGTTCCGGCTCCACCCAGTCACCTTGTGCCATTGTAGCCAATCCCAATGGAGCCACTTCGACTCCCTGATTAGGTTGACGCCCCGCTTGGTTGCCAAGCATCCAGCAGTCAAGGCTCGCTTTCCTTAGGGCGGGGCGGGTCAAGGGGCCTTCATTACAAGCTTCCAAAGGTCTACCTCCTTCTTCTTGGACCAAGCAGTACTATAAAGAAGGGGGGTAGAAACCCAAAAGCTTGCCCTGAAAAAAAATTAACTGGTAATGCAAATGATTAAAGTTTCATGGACAGTGCTTAGATGTGTAGCGCTGGTAGATTTGCGCTCTACCATATGTTAGGTAAATTTAGTAACTTGTTCGTTAGGTTAGGTTTGCCTCTGTTCCAGTTTGGCTGACGTTGTGTGTGTTTCCAGACTGACCGGTGGGTGTCGCTGTTATCGCTGGTCAGTGTTGGAAAGGCAACGTGTCGAAGCGTATGGATGCTCTTCTGTCCCGGAGACAACTCGGTGGAGGTGGTCCTCCGAGTTGCATTCTGGGCGAGGGTATTTATGGGTCAGACGCCATATTGTGGGATTCGTTTTACAGCCACCTGCTGGCCCTCCTGGCCGACAGGTATGCGTTAGAGAGCAATCTCGTGGTCCTCTGTTCCGGAGGCCCACGTCGCTGCGGCACATGGGTGGGCCCAGAAGCTTGTCTGGGACCTACCACAGCAGCCGAGGAATGGTCCTGAGCTGTCTATCCAGAGTGAAGAAGCTGGACAACCGAGGAGATCCCAGGGGAGGACCCGTCATGGAAGGATCATGCAGCGTGCTGGTCTGGAGAGGGGCCTGGTGACTCGGTTGGAGGACGTATCCTAAAGTAACTATACAGCATAGTGTTGCCGGGTTGGCTTAAAGGTTCAGGCACTGTGACTGACGTTCATTGCAGAAAGACCAATACATCCTGTGGCAGAGGATCGTACAGGTTTATCCCAAACAAGTCTGTGGCAGAGACTTTTGTTCGTGCTGCGTACTGGCTGCTAGGCAAGTGAGAGAGGCCTATCCAGGCGAGCAAAGAGTGTGTCCCACGAGGGGAGCGCATTCGATTGTAATATCCAAATTCTACCAGGACATTTGTCAAGAATCTTACAAGAAGATATTTGAGTTTCTTCTGCAGTTTCCCTTCTGCCTCCTTCCTGCTACTTCCTTAGTAAATTGTTTAATAAAGCATTGAAATCGTACTCAAGTGTTGGTGTGTGTGTCGTCCAGAGGTAAACTCAACGGAACCCTAGACCCGATGCTGGTAAAACAGAGGGAAGGAGAGTGAAGGTAACAAGCCTGCTTAAAGTGGCGTTCCACCCACTTTTACAACTCTTCAGCATCCCTCACTAAACTGTGCACTGTAAACAAATTGGATATTTTTTTTTTTTCTCAGCTCCTACTGTATATCTGCTGTATTCATTTTTCACTTCCTCCTCCCTGGCCGCGGCCCATTGCATCATTTCCTGTTTGCAATGCCTTCTGGGAAGGGGCGGCAACTTCCTCTGAAACTGCCGTTGCTATGGAAACCCGACCTGAAACCTATTACACTGCTTGTGCTGCACTGAGCATGTGCGAGATCTGCAAGGATGAGATCCAGGAAGAAATACAGTCTGGCTTCAGATGCCCACACTTAAGATGGCCACGGCCTGCTGTTAGTTTATAAAATAACAAACTACTGCTATAAACGAACAAAACAGACCTTAGTTTACAGACTAACTTTACTAGAATACATTTAGCTTGTGTATTATAGTGGTATTTTTATTTAAAAAGTATCATTTCGGCCGGAACACCACTTTAAATCAGCAGCTCCACCGAGAGTTATTGCTACAGATGTGTTGTTGCAAATGCACTAATATGGTTACCCATAGTACAAGAGATATAGGAGCACTGTTCTCTTTTATATTTCTGTATTTCTGTTTATATATCGTGTGGACACAAAAAAGTGAACATTCTATGTGTCCTTGCTATATAAAACACTACTGTAACTAACCCTTTCCATGGAATTTAACAAGATCTGTAAACTGTAGGCGCACACCAAATCTGTGTGTGACGGTATTCAGAGTTTAAAAAAATATTGGGGTGTTTGGTGGAATAAGTTAAGAAAAGTTATGTTAGCAAGCCATTTCCCCCGGGACACCCCCCACCCCTCCCATTTTGTGTTTTCTGGATTTGTTCACCCTGGACTGGGCTGGAATCTCATAAAATGAGAGAAAATGTTTCTGCAGAGCTGGATTGGGACATGCTGCTAAATAGCCCCAGTGGAGCTGTGGGAACACAGAGAAATTAAAGATCTCTAATTAACTCTTATAAAAGGGATTGGATGCAAATGGAAGAGTTTCAACATCTGGTTTGAGTTTTACACTTTCCACATGTAACAAAAACTTCCAGTTTCGAACCTGAAGCGTGTAATGAACTAAAACTCCCATCATGTCCTGGCTGTTGGAGAGCCCCTGGATAGCGGGAGTCATCATTGTGTGCAGGGAGGGCTCCGGGATGTCATCTGTAAACACAGTACACACAATCAGAAAAGTGGATGAAAAATACCGCTTTTGAATCATTCGTACAATAATATGATCGTTAGTACACAGCTTTCGAGAGCCGGTCACGACAGTTCATGCTAAATTATCCGAAGGAACAAACACGAAAAATGTTCTCGTACGATACCAGATTGTACAATTGTAGTTTAATCAATACTGTATTCGTCTGGAAAAAAATCGGAAGAGCAAGACAATGCATGCTCAGAAATGAAAGAATACATTACAACAGTGGCGTCGCTAGGGGGTGGCTTTTGGGGCTGTAGCCCCGAATCAGGGGCCCATAGCCCCGAGTCTCTGCTGGGGTCCCCAAGCGGAGGGGAGGCTCTCTGGGGACCCTGATGTAAGTGGACGGCTCTCTGGGGACCCTTATTTAAGGGGGAGGCTCTCTGGGGACCCTGATTGAAGTCGGGCTCTCTGGGGACCCTAATGTAAGGGGGGCTCTCTGGGGACCCTGATGCAAGGGGGAGGCTCTCTGGGGACCCTGATGTAAGGGGGGGCTCTATGGGGATATATACACACACATACGTATATTATATACATGTGTATGACTTTCTTTACTACGCTGCTATGGGCTCTAGCCCCAGATCTTTTGTAGACCTAGCAACGCCCCTGCATTACAATACAATAAAAACTCTTTACATCACTTCCCAAGTTGTATTTTGTCATACTAGAATTTTCGTAAGTTTAGTAACCTCTTTCTTTTTGATATGAGACTAGGATGCAAAAAACAAAAACAAAAACGACGATCAGTCGTCCGATATTCTCATCGTGTGTAAAAGGCTTAAGTGATCACCCCACTTTGGGGGTCTCATTGATACTTGAATAATACACAACAGTCATCACCAGTGTTATTGTTTCCTCATCTTCGACCTTTTCTTTTTCGGTCTCTGGTTGATTGCCCCCTTGTTCTCTTTTGCCTGTAATAAGTCTCCATTTTTAGTTTGGTTTCTCGCCTCATTTCGGATTTCAAACTGTTTCTGCCAAAGATTTGTCTTCTTTGGTCTGCACCCCAAGTGACCAATCCCTGCCCTCCCCTGCACCACTATGACATCTCAACATTAACATTGACAGCTACTGGTCCATTGGATTGTGGGACATACATTGCCTTAAAAAAATCTTCATACCCCTTGACATTTTTTCACATTTTGTCATGCTACAACCAAAAATGTAAATGTATTTTGTTAGGATTATATGTGATAGACCAACACAAAGTGGCACATAATTGTGAAGTGGAAGGGAAATGATAAATGGTTTTCAACATTTTTTACAAATAAATATCTGAAAAGTGTGGTGTGCATTTATATTCAGCCCCCTTTACTCTGATACCCCTAACTAAAATCTAGTGAAACCTATTGCCTTCAGAAGTCACCTAATTAGTAAATAGAGTCTACCTGTGTGTAATTTAATGTCAGTATAATTACAGCTGTTCTGTGAAGCCCTCAGAGGTTTGTTAGAGAACCTTCGTGAACAAACAGCATCATGAAGGCCATTGAACACACCAGACAGGTCAGAAATAAAGCTGTGAAGAAGTTTAAAGCAGGGTTAGGTTATAAAGAAATTTCCCAAGCTTCGAAAATCTCACAGAGCACTGTTCAATCCATCATCTGAAAGCCATAAGAAGTCCCATTAGCAGTTTGTGGACTACACAGACACAGCAAACATGTGAAAGAAGGTGCTCTGGTCAGGTTAGACCAACATTGAACTTTTTGGCCTAAAAGAAAACACTATGTGTGGCAGAAAACTAACACTGCACATCACCTTGAACACAAAATCCCCACTGTGAAACATGGTCACCACCATGTTTCACAGTGGGGATGGTGTGTTCAGGGTGATGTGCAGTGTTAGTTTTCTGCCACAGGATCATGTTGTGGGGATTCTTTTCTTCAGCAGGGACAGGGAAGCTGGTCAGAGTTGATGGGAAGATGGATGGAGCCAAATACAGGGCAATCTTAGAAGAAAACCTGTTATGCCGCGTACACACGGTCGGACTTTCCGGCATACTTGGTCCGGCGGACCAGAGTGTGCCGGACAATCCGCCCGTGTGTGGGCGCCGGCGGACTTCTTCCCAAAAGCCCGCCGGACCTAGATTTGAACCAAGTTTCAAATCTTTCCGTCGGACTCAGTTTCGGGCGGAAAGTCCGCTCGTGTGTGTGCTGGTCCGACGGAAAGGCCGCTCGTGTGTAGGCTGGTCCGACGGACCAGATGCGACGCGAGGGCAGGGTATTGCATCTCGCGCTCGCTGCAATAGAAAAAACAAATTTTCCTATTGCGGCGAGCGCGGGGCATACCAGGCCCTTAGGTCTGGTATGGATTATAAAGGGTAACCCCCTACGCCGAAAAAACGGCGTGGGGTCCCCCCTAAAATCCATACCAGACCCCGATCCGAGCACGCAGCCTGGCAGGTCAGGAAAGGGGGTGGGGACGAGCGAGCGCCCCCCCCCTCCTGAACCGTACCAGGCCGCATGCCCTCAACATGGGGGTGGGTGCTTTGGGGGAGGGGGGGCCCTGCGGGCCCCCCCACCCCAAAGCACCTTGCCCCCATGTTGATGAGGACAAGGGCCTCTTCCCGACAACCCTGGCCGTTGGTTGTCGGGGTCTGCGGGCGGGGGCTTATCGGAATCTGGGAGCCCCCTTTAATAAGGGGGCCCCCAGATCCCGGCCCCCCACCCTATGTGAATGAGTATGGGGTACATGGTCCCCCTACCCATTCACCTATGAAAAAAGTGTAAGTAATAAAACACACTACACAGGTTTTTAAAATATTTTATTAAACAGCTCCAGGGGGATCTTCCTCCGGCTTCGGGGGTCTTCTTCCGGCTTCGGGGGTCCCTCCGCTTCATCTTCTCCCGGCGTCCGGTTGGTTCTTCTCCGCTCTCTTCTCTCCAGTTCTTCGGCCGGCTCCTCTGCTGCGTTCAGGTAGCTCTCTTGCCAGCAGAGGTCCGGACTTCTGGGCTTCTTCTCTTCCCCAGATGTTGACACGACGCTCTCTCCGGCTGGACTGCTCTCCGAGGGCTGCGTTGTGACTTATATAGGCGGAGACCCCGCCCCCTTTTGATGTCACAGTCCCTTGGCATGCTGGGACTGTGACGTTTTAGGGGGCGTGGTCAACATCACCCAGTGACCACGCCCACTAAACATCACAGTCCCAGCATGCCCAGGGACTGTGACATCAAAAGGGGGCGGGGTCTCCGCCTATATAAGTCACAACGCAGCCCTCGGAGAGCAGTCCAGCCGGAGAGAGCGTCGTGTCAACATCTGGGGAAGAGAAGAAGCCCAGAAGTCCGGACCTCTGCTGGCAAGAGAGCTACCTGAACACAGCAGAGGAGCCGGCCGAAGAACTGGAGAGAAGAGAGCGGAGAAGAACCAACCGGACGCCGGGAGAAGATGAAGCGGAGGGACCCCCGAAGCCGGAAGAAGACCCCCGAAGCCGGAGGAAGATCCCCCCGGAGCTGTTTAATAAAATATTTTAAAAACCTGTGTAGTGTGTTTTATTACTTACACTTTTTTCATAGGTGAATGGGTAGGGGGACCATGTATCCCATACTCATTCACATAGGGTGGGGGGCTGGGATCTGGGGGGCCCCCTTATTAAAGGGGGCTCTCAGATTCCGATAAGCCCCCGCCCACAGACCCCGACAACCAACGGCCAGGGTTGTCGGGAAGAGGCCCTTGTCCTCATCAACATGGGGGCAAGGTGCTTTGGGGTGGGGGGGGGCCCGCAGGGCGCCCCCCTCCCCCAAAGCACCCACCCCTCATGTTGAGGGCATGCGGCCTGGTACGGTTCAGGAGGGGGGGGGGGCGCTCGCTCGTCCCCACCCCCTTTCCTGACCGGCCAGGCTGCGTGCTCGGATCGGGGTCTGGTTTGATCTTTAGGGGGGACCCCACGCCGTTTTTTCGGCGTAGGGGGGTTCCCCTTTATAATCCATACCAGACCTAAGGGCCTGGTATGCACCGCGACGGGGCTCGCAAGGTGTCAATCTCGCCGATAAAAGCGGCAAGATTGACATCCTTTGCTAGTCCCGTCGCACCTGAGTCACGTTCAAAATGAACGGACTTGTCCATGTGTGCGCAAGTCTGTTCATTCTGAAAGTCCGCCGGAATTCAGGCGAAAGTCCGTCGGAAAGACGGGCGGACTTAGCCCGCCGGAAAGTCCCGGCGTGTGTGGGCAAGTCCGTCCGTTTTAAAGTCCGGCGCACCTGGCGGACAAAGTCCGTCGGAAAGTGTGCCGGACCAAGTAGGATAGAAAGTCCGACCGTGTGTACGCGGCATTAGAGTTTGCAAAAGACTTGAAACTGGGGTGGAGGTTCACCTTACAGCAGGACAATGACCCTAAACATATAGCCAGAGCTACAATGGAATGGTTTAGATCAGAAGAGCTTGAGCTATTCTGCAAAGAAGAATGGGCAACAATGTCGCTCTCTAGATGTGCAAAGCTGGTAGAGACATCCCCAAAAAGACTTCTGTAATTGCAGTGAAAGGTGGTTCTACAAAGTATTGACTCAGGGGGCTGAATACAAATGCACGCCACACTTTTCACATATTTATTTGTAAAGAAATGTTGAAAACCATTTATCATTTTCCTTCCACTTTGCAATTATGTGGCACTGTGTGTTGGTCTATCACATAAAAGCCCAATAAAATACATTTACGTTTTTGATTGTAACATAATAAAATGTGGAAAATTTCAAGGGGTGTGAATACTTTTTCAAGGCACTGTAATCATATATTTGAACAGTTCTAAAAAAGCACCATAAGGTCACCATAAGGTTTGTGGAAATGACCAGGGTCTTATAGCAGTATGAATTTGTGTCGGAAAAGATTATTGAATATAGAGTTAAAGGTGGAGTTTTTCTCTTTAATTTGGGGCTAGATATACTGTCAGGCACAATAAAACCCATGTCTAAGACCTACACATGGGTTTATTGTGCCTGATGGGTCACCAAAGTGATTGCTCTCTTATCATTTCAGCTTGAATCCCAACCACAATGATACCTGCATGGTAGGTTTATTGGCTCCTGTCTAAGGTGACCGTTTATGAAACAGTAAATCAGTCATGATCCTGAGCCTCAGGATCACGGCTGATCTCTGGTGTGTTCCGGTTTATGTAGCTGAGATGAGGAGCCGAGAACATGTACTCGGCTTCTCATCACAGTATAGAGAGGAAGGGGTTGGGCAAGTAGGATTTTCCCGGGATCGTCATAGGACATTACAACAATTTTCACAAAAACCAATAAAGTTTATTATACATATAATCAACATTACAATTTAAAAGCATTTGAACATCACACAATGAGTTCCTTTAAGTGGTCATACCACCACTATTGGGGGATCACCTAGCGTTTAGGATACCTCCAATCCCCATGTGAATATATAAAAGGTCAAACTCCTAACATGTTTCACGGTTCCACGCTTCCTCAGGAGAGCAAACAGGAGAACAGGAGGGCTATGCAAGTACAGGTACAAAACACGTTAGAAACAATGGTGATTATCCCATACATCCTATAATTATTAACATCATTGATCTGAACTGGCGAGAACCGAACAGAGAAAAAACTTCTCAGTTTAATAACCGTACACCTATACTGGCCCTGGTATATGTATGGTAGAGACCTTAGATTGTAAGCTCCTTTAGGGCAGGGACTGATGTGAATGTACAGTATATACGGTATGTAAATACCTGTGTCTAGCCAGGTTCTGGACTACAGAAACATGGAGAAGGAGACATTTACCTCTTTACAATCAGTTTACTTTCACTTCCTGTTGTTATGCTTAATATTGTGTTGCACTCAATCACCTCCGAAAAGCTTATTGATTCATATGCAGAATGGTGAGGATCATGGGATTTGAAGTCCAGGAATTGGAATTATATATATATATATATATATATATATATATATATATATATATATATATATATATATACAATGTTTATTTCGTCATTTGGATCCTTTTTGTAAACTAATTCTGTTCTGTGATTATTTGTATCATCCTGATCAGTGTTTTCCTGTGTCTTCTGTGTCATGTGCAGTCCGCTGGAGTGGCTCTGTGTCGGTGGGCCGCATGCACATGACGTCATTCAGTCGCGCTGCCGTTGCGCATGCGCGGTTTGGATAGGGGCATGTGCGCGCGGCTTAGAAAGCCAGCATAGGCGCACTCTGGGTTTCTTTTCTCTCCTCCCTCTCAGGCACAGCTGAAGCAATTTGGTGTGGCCTGTGATTGGAGGGGGAAATATATTTTAGGAGTCCTGGAGCCATGGCCGACAGCCACCTTTTGGTTTGCATGCCAGGACGTGTCTCCATGTGACTGCCGTCTCTATGCAAGGTACTATGGAACTCTATTACTAGTTTTTCCTAACTCCTTTTTTTGTTTCATTGACACTGTAGGCTTAGCCCCCTTTGGGGGGCATGTACTTTCATCCTATGAATATCTGCAAGCTGAACAACCTATTTGCTGATAATGTCACCTGCTTAATACTTACCTATAAGATAATATTCAAATGGGGATCTGTTAGGCTGATATTAAGATGGATTCACAACTTGTTTTAACTAAATAATAACATGATAATATAAAGATAGACTTTTGGCAATGGTATACATAGCATAAACCGGGCATTCATGTCAACGTACTTGAACTAATTCATTATTATACATGGAATATATGCTATCTGGATTATATCTGGAATTACCACAATATTACCCAAATATAATTATAGGATTAATAGAATTAAATACAAACTAAATAATATGGATGTGAACCTAAATATTTAGGATATGAATAATTAATAATTCATTTTTATATTAAATGGTTAATTTACGGCTGTGCATTTATTCCTCTTCCAGCACATACCATCCTCATATCTTTAAATCACCGTTATATCATCAACCTGTCCCTATTTGGCACAGGTAGGATGCATTCTCTCTCTCTCTCTATATATATTTATACAGTATCTCACAAAAATAAGTACACCCCTCACATTTTTGTAAATATTTAATTCTATCTTTTCATGTGACAACACTGAAGAAATGACACTTTGCTATAATGTAAAGTAGTGAGTGTAAAGCTTGTAATAAAGTGTAAATTTGCTGTCCCCTCAAAATAACTCAACACACAGCCACTATTGTCTAAACCGCTGGCAACAAAAGTGAGTACACCCCTAAGTATAAATATCCAAATTGGGCCCAATTAGCAATTTTCCCTTCCCGGTGTCATGTGACTCATTAGTGTTACAAGGTCTCAGGCGTGAATGGGGAGCAGGTGTATTAAATTATTAATTAAATTTGGTGTTATCACTCTCACTTTCTCATACTGGTCACTGGAAGTTCAAAATGGCACCTCATGGCAAAGAACTCTCTGAGGATCTGAAAAAAAGAATTGTTGCTCTACATAAAGATGGCCTAGGCTAAAAGAAGATTGCCAAGACCCTGAAACTGAGCTGCATCACAGTGGCCAAGACCATACAGCGGTTTAACAGGACAGGTTCCACCCAGAACAGGCCTTGCCATGGTCGACCAAAGAAGTTGAGTGCACGTGCCCAGCGTCATATCCAGAGGTTGTTTTTGGGAAATAGACGTATGAGTGCTGCCAGTATTGCTGCAGAGGTTGAAGGGGTGGGGGGTCAGCCTGTCAGTGCTCAGACCATACGCCGCACACTGCATCAAATTGGTCTGCATGGCTGTCGTCCCAGAAGGAAGCCTCTTCTAAAGATGATGCACAAGAAAGCCTGCAAACAGTTTGCTGAAGACAAGCAGACTAAGGACATGGATTACTGGAGCCATGTCCTGTGGTTGGGTGAGACCAAGATAAATTTATTTGGTCCAGATGGTGTCAAGGTTGTGTGGCGGCAACCAGGTGAGGAGTACAAATACAAGTGTGTCTTGTCTACAGTCAAGCATGGTGGTGGGAGTGTCATGGTCTGGGGCTGCATGAGTGCTGCCGGCACTGGGGACCTACAACTCATTGAGGGAACCATGAATGCCAACATGTACTGTGACATACTGAAGCAGAGCATGATCCCCTCCCTTCAGAGACTGGGCCGTATGGCAATATTCCAACATGATGATGACCCCAAACACACCTCCAAGATTACCACTGCCTTGCTAAAGAAGCAGAGCTTAAAAGTGATGGGCTGGCCAAGCATGTCTCCAGATCTAAACCCTATTGAGCATTTCTGGGGAATCCTCAAATGGAAGGTGGAGGTGCGCAAGGTCTCTAACATCCACCAGCTCTGTGATGTCCTCATGGAGGAGTGGAAGAGGACTCCAGTGGCAACCTGTGAAACTCTGGTGAACTCCATGCCCAAGAGTATTAAGGCAGTGCTGGAAAATAAAGGTGGCCATACAAAATATTGACACTTTGGGCCCAAATTAGATATTTTCAATTAGGGGTGTACTCACTTTTGTTGCCAGCGGTTTAGACATTAATGGCTGTGTGTTGAGTTATTTTGCAAATTTACACTGTTATACAAGCTGTACACTCACTACTTTACATTGTAGCAAAGTGTCATTTCTTCAGTGTTGTCACATGAAAAGATATAATAAAATATTTACAAAAATGTGAGGGGTGTACTCACTTCAGTATATATATAAAAATAGGTATAGTATTTAACTTATTATAAGTCAATTCAGTCTCAACCATACTTATTGTGTGCTATATATTGTAGTATCTTTACCCGCAGAGTGACGCCTTCTTTTTGGCTTCAGCGTTCCTAACTGTTCCTTGGCCTCTGGGGGAATCTGGCACTTTCTTAATTTCATTTGCTTGGCTTCATCAAAGCATACCAACAAGATCAGCTATCTTGAGCAAGACGGTTTATGGAGACACAGTCCTGTCTATGTTTTTAATTGTTTTATGGAATGTTTTCATTGGTGACACCACTACAGTACATGTGAGTTTGCTAAAATACATGTAATGCAGAGATATTATATCTTACTATCGATCTTTATATTATAACATCTTTGACCTTTTGAAACCACTAAATTGTAGCTGCATGATTGACGCTCTCACCACACCCCTGATGAAAGAGTTATCCAATACTCTGAAACGCGTCGGGTGAACCTAGAGGGTTCCAAAGTGTAATCTTTGTGGTGATTTTGTACAGCTACTGTAATCATTACAAATTTTATTGTTAAATAATAATTTTTTGTACTATGTTTAATAAATTATAGATTTTTTTCAACAATCTATTACATCAGTGCCGTTAAAGTCAATTTAGGGGTCTTTCTTCTCATGAAGTCCAGGAAGTAAGCCATATTGTGTAGCTTATGGACCCTTTCCACTATAATTCCCAAGAGACACTGGGGTAAGGAGGAGTAGTAGAGCTGCTTTTCCGAGACACCAAGGGAAATGATGGAAGCACATCCGCTGCATACTGACCAGAGTGCTGAGAGGCCAGACCAGTGGAATCGCCCTAGGCAGTGCAGCGCAGACAGCAGCGATCGCATCTGCACTGTCGCCATAGGGAGACCAGAGAGTTCTCTCACCCTTTACTTCCCACCGTTGAATTTCTGGAGGCATTCTGTGGAGAGACTTTATAACAATAGATCACAGCTGCACCACATGGACTGGTGATTCTGCATCCTGATTCCAGACCCGGTTTGTCTGACCACTCTCTGAACTCCACCTGCACCGACCCCGGCTTGTCCTTGACCTCTGCTTCTGTCTGCTCTATTTGCTTATCTTCCACTGATTGGCTCCTGACCCGCTTGTACCTAGGCCACGCTCTTGCCTGCTCCTCTGTAACTTATCTGCCCTGCCACTCTATGACCCGGCTTGTCTGACTTTGCTAATCTTTATAAGGTTTCCAGTATTCACCTTTTTTCCTGCTATGGCGTGAATACCCGCTCTGCTACTGGCAACACCTACATGCACTTGTGCCTTGATACACTCCTGCGCCTTCTGTTCACACTACTAGGGGCCCCAAATCATGTAAGAGAGGCCTTCCTCACTATTTCAGGCACTGCTACCAGGTACATGATACCTGTACTGCACCCTTACTGTATCTTTACTGCACCTATACTGCATGCTTGTTTACTAAAATTTAAGTGCACCAACGCTTTCTAAAGGGGCCCAATGATAGCCAGCAGAATAATAACATAAGAACTGCCCTTTGTGTAAAACCATTCTGCAACCCCATTTGTTCCCTTCTCCCCTTTCCTTCATTTCTTGGACAATGCACATCCAGTCACCATTCATGAACTTTGGCAGTATAGTTTCTGTGTTTGGTAAATAAGGATTTATTACTGCCCACTGCTGCACTTTAGGTGGCCTTGCTACTGTTTATGCTTACTTTGTTACCAACCATATCAGGTGACAATATACTACGTTTGCCTTTATTAAATGGTTCAGTGCCTGTTTTCTTTGATGTAGTACTACTACTGGGTACTAATTATTACTTTGAGACTGGGTTCACATTTATGCCGGATGCAGCTCACAGCAGGGGGTCCAGTGCGTTCCTGTTCTGTTTCAGGGAGGAATCAGCCCTGAATTTTGGCCTGAATTCGGACCTAAAAACGGAGCCAAAGATGCACAGGAGTCTTTTGCAATGCGCTCCGCAGCCACTCCAGAGATATGTGAACCGGCTTTGTTGAGAGCCGGTCACAGTTTCCTGTAACGGGAGAAATCCGCATCCAATTTGCATAAGTGTGAACCCAACCCTAGTGATTTTCTGTGATATTGCATGCTTTGTACACTGAACCTGGTGTGTTAGAGGGGTTGAAGAAGTTGAGGCAAAGAACAGAGGACCCATCCTACCCAGTGTCCCCTATGGGGGTAGTGCTAGATGTGTATGTTTTTGCTGTTATATAAATACCTGTAATAATTAATAAATCCAACATCTAGCAGTCTGAGCTGCTGATGTCATCACACAGACAAGATGCTCTCCAGCGCCAGTCCTAACATTACTCCCCAAGTTATAGAAATTGCTTTTAACTCGGTAACACTGGCAATTTTCTATCCCAGTAACTATATGGAGAGAAATCACATACATTGAGCTAGGAATGACTCTTCTGGGACAGAGGCGAGCCTTGCGGAATGTCACCACTAATTCTGTATGACATATCGCACTGCGTGTGATTTATACATATTATACTGGGAGTTCTATGGCCATGCTCTATCAAAACACAGCTAAAGCCATGATTTATGACATGCTGGAGAGCAGCAACTACAAATGATACTATTAACGTTTTATTTAATGCCGGATGAGAAGGTTCACAAAAGCCAACACATTCTCAATAAAGAACTGAAATCAGGACTTGGCACAGGAACCGAGAACAACTTAATGCTGTCATACCATAACTAATTACTACTTTGCAAAACCCTCCCACTGCTGCATGGGGAGCATTTCCAAATCGAGTTCTGCTTATTGGAATAAAATTAAGAAAGTGTAACAGGAAGAATTACAATATGCATTGTTGATGGATAATAACACACATATTAGAATGGTTGTCTGATCAGCATTGTTTGCATATGTGCACATCTTGTTCACCACCTTTGTGAACATACCTCCCATGAGGGACACCTATCAGCAAAAGTATGCAGGCATAGGACACACCCCTTGCCACGCCCCCTCAAAGGAGAATTGTACAAAAAAAGGAGATTGGTTGAACCCACAAGTGCTTTTTTACCACTACTATTCCTTTATATTGGCTTTTGGAATTTACAAATGCAGCAATTTAAAAATCGGGTGAAAGGTTTAGCTCTGGAAAACACCTTTTGATAGATAAAAAGTGCTTTTTATATACAACTATAGAGATCAGACCAAAATGAGGGACAAATGAGGAGGAATGAGGGACAGAGGGGTATTGCTCCAAATCAGGGACAGTCCCTCGAAATCAGGGAGAGTTGGGAGCTATGACTGTGAATATATGGAAATGTCTGGGTAGCATGGTGCTTTAGGGCTCATGCACCCTGGGCATCAAAAATGCCACTTTTACGGGCGTTTTTTATTTTTTTTTCTGCCCCAAGCGCCCTTCTATGTTAGCCTGTGGGGTTTATTTACTAAAGGAAAATTGACTGCACTTTGCAGTTGCAATCTGCAAGAGCAGTTGCTCCAGAGCTTAGTAAATGAGCAGAAGCTCTGCTGACTTCCATCATCCAATCCTATGCAAGCAAATATGCTGTTTTTCAAATTTTCCTTGCACGTGATTGGGTATTCTTTCTACAGTGAAGCTTTACCTCATTTACTAAGCTCAGGAGCAACTGCGCTTGCAGAGTGTACAGCCTATTTGTCTTTAGTAAATAAACCCCTGTGTGTCTATGCACACATAGGCGTTTACAGGAGTTTAGAGGCAGAAAAAAAACATTACTTGCACATTCAGGAGAGGCGTACTTGTTTGCCGGTTGGTCCGGCACTTACCCCATCATGGCAGGTGGCAGGCAGTGTCCTGCAGCGGCTCAGCTCTGAGTGTCCTCTCCTCCATAGCGGCTTCCAGCTCCTCCCCTCCTCCTCCTCAGTGTCCAATAGGATCACCTGTCCTTTCAGTCAATCGACTGACCGGTGTCAAACCCCACTTCCTGATTGGCTGGGAGGAGGATCAGTGTTACAACAGCGAATATTGATTGATTTGATGTTGTAATACACCTGGGTGGGCTCGGAGCGCACTCTCAGTGACCCGAGCCCACCCTATATTGAAGCCTATTAGAGCCTCTGGCTCTAATCGGTGCTTCAAAAAACAGCCTCTCTGCATTGGAATCCATGCACCGGTGTCCTGAAAGGGACCGGGCGCATTGGATAGGGGAGGCGGAGATGGACAGGGAGGGGGTGGCGCCTGTGCACACTCAATGGACGGGCCTCCCCTGAAATGCATCTAAACGTTAGTCGCGTTTAGCACGGGAGTGGCTTTTTTAAGCTTCTTTTCTCCTGCCAGCAAAAAAGGCCTTCAGAGGACCTAGGCAAATGCCCAGTGTGCATGAGGACCAAGTAGTTTACATGTTTGCCTCGCAGCCCTAAGATTCTGGGTTCAGTTATTACCTCTCTGGTATATTCATGTTCTGTGTTCTTTTCTTTGAATGACCCAGATTTCTTCCACAGTTTAAAACTATATAATAAATTTGTTTTACCAGTGATCAAAATGTGTCCAATATATAGAAAAATGCTAACTGTGAAATATGTCAGAGTTGCAGTATATACAGTGGGGACGGAAAGTATGCAGACCCCCTTAAATTTTTCACTCTTTGTTATATTGCAGCCATTTGCTAAAATCATTTAGGGTCTGAATACTTAGGACCATGTGCTATTTCAGTTTTTCTTTTTTAATAAATCTTCAAAAATGTCAACAATTCTGTATTTTTCTGTCAATATGGGGTGCTGTGTGTACATTAATGTAGAAAAAAATGAACTTAAATGATTTTACCAAATGGCTGCAATATAACAAAGAGTGAAAAATTTAAGGGGGTCTGAATACTTTCCGTCCCCACTGTAAATGTATAATAATAGTAGTGTGTGACTGTGGTGGGATATTAGAGTGTGAGCTCTTCTGGTGCAGAGTTTGATGTGACTGGCTCAGTGTTCTCTATACAGCAATGTGGAATATGTCAGAGCTATAAAAATGTAGAAGCTAATAATTCCTAATTTATTACCATGATGGTCATCAGATGGTGATACAGTTTTATTTCCCCTCGTCTCTTGGTAGACATTGGTGACATTAGGAATGCACGGTTTATTGGCAGCAGCCTCAGATTCCAGTCTTTTCCTTGTGAAGATCTGTGAGATTCCTTTAATTCCTATTTTTTTTTCCTGGGATGGCCCTCCAGGGACCCTGGTAAATTTTCCATATAGAAGTGTGGGGGACATTAGAATGTAAGCCCCACTGGTGCAGAGACTGATTTAAATGGCTGTGTTTTCTGTACAGCACTGCAGGATATGTCGGAGTCATAATAGTGTGTGACTGTGGTGAGGACATTAGAGTGTACAGTGCCTTGAAAAAGTACTCATACCCCTTGAAATTTTCCACATTTTGTCATGTTACAACCAAAAACGTAAACAGTGCTCCGTGAGTTGTTCAAAGCTTGGGGTTCCTTGGCCTTCATGATGCTGTTTGTTCACTAAGGTTCTCTAACCCCTCTGAGGGCTTCACAGTTCAGCTATATTTATACTGAGATTAAATTACACACAGGTGGACTCTGTTTACTATTTAGGTGACTTCTGAAGGCAATTGGTTCCACTAGATTTTAGTTAGGGGTAATGGAGTTAGGGGGGGGGGGGCTGAATATAAATGCACACCACACCTTTCACATATTTATTTGTAAAAAAAATTGAAAACCATTTATCAATTTCCTTCCACTTCACAATTATGTGCCACTTTGTGTTGGTCTATCACATAAAATCCCAATAAAATACATTTAAGTTTTTGGTTGTAACATGACAACATTTGGAAAATTTCAAGGGGTATGAATACTTTTTCAAGGCACTGTATATAGGAGAATTAGGACCTCCGGCTTCCTGCTTGTGATCCCTCTACATAGTTACATAGTTACATACATAGTTGGTAAGGTTGAAAAAAGACACAAGTCCATCAATATTACATTGTATATCCCTGTATGTTGTGGTCGTTTAGGTGCTTAATAGTTTTTTGAAACTATTGATGCTCCCCGCTGAAACCACTCTAATATTAGAGTCTTTTTAAATGCCCTTTCGCGGAAAAGTTTTATCCCTATTGTGGGGTCACTAGTATGGTATTTGTGCATTGAAATCATATCCCCTCTCAAGCGTCTCTTCTCCAGAGAGAATAAGTTCAGTGCTTGTAATCTTTCCTCATAACTAATATCCTCCAGACCCTTTATTTGTTTTGTTGCCCTTCTTTGTACTCGCTCCATTTCCAGTACATCCTTCCTGAGGACTGGTGCCCAGAACTGGACAGCATACTCCAGGTGCGGCCGGACCAGAGTCTTGTAGAGCGGGAGAATTATTGTTTTATCTCTGGAGTTAATTCCCTTTTTATTGCATGCCAATATTCTATTGGCTTTGCTTGCAGCAGCTTGGCATTGCATGCCCTTGCTGAGCCTATCATCTACTAGGACTCCAAGGTCCTTTTCCATCCTAGATTCCCCCCAGAGGTTCTCCCCCCAGTGTATAGATTGCATTCATGTTTTTGCCACCCAAATGCATTATTTCACATTTTTCTAAATTTAAACCTCATTTGCCATGTAGTTGCCCACCCCATTAATTTGTTCAGATCTTCTTGCAAGGTTTCCACATCCTGTGGAGAAGCTATTGCCCTGCATAGCTTAGTATTGTCCCCAAATACAGAGATTGAACTGTTTAGCCTGTCCTCCAGATCATTTATGAATAACTTAAATAGGATTAGTTACAGCACAGAACCCTGGGGGACCCCACTTTTCACACTGGACCATTCCGAGTACTCCCCATTTATCACTACCCTCTGAACTTGCCCTTGTAGCCAGTTTTCAATCCATGTACTCACCCTATGATCCATGCTGACAGACCTTAACTTGTATAGTAAACGTTTGTGGGGGGGGGCGTGTCCAAGATGGCGACGGTGTAGGACGCTTGATCAAGGAGCTCTGCAGCCACCGCGGGGAATCTATCCTGTTAACCCATCCTGCCAAGCCTTTTAACCGTCTGGACCCTCTCCCAGCCTCCTCCTGCGGATGCGGACACAGAGCCGGCGACGTTTTGATCACCACAGGCCGAGTAAAACCCACAGTAACTCAGGCGGCGCGGCTGTCAACGTGGGGAGAGTGAGCAGCATGGCGACGCAGACGGACAGACCGGAGCCTGCTCTCGCGGATCAGAGTAACTTCGCGGCTCTGATGCAAGCCATCACGGGCTGCCAATCTTCCTTGTCCACACTAACTACCAAAATAGACACAGTGCAACTGGAAATTGGTCTCATTAGACAAGACTTTGAGAAGGTGAGGCACCGGGTGACAGAGGTGGAACGCAGAGTGGGCGATACAGAAGACGTGGTCAGAGACCACTCGGCCTCCTTGCATACCCTACAGGTGAGGGTGAAACATCTGGAAGCACGGGCCGAAGATTCCGAAAATCGGAACCGCCGAAACAATCTGCGGATCATAGGACTCCCTGAGGGGTCGGAGGGCTCTGATGCGTCTGCATATACTGAGCGGCTGCTTCGCTCACTGTTCCCTCAGGCAGCTTTTTCTCAGTTTTTTGCAATCGAGAGGGCCCACAGGATGCCGCCGACCCGGGGTCCCCCTGGATCCCCACCTCGCACCTTTATATTCAGGTTGCTGAACTTTAGAGACCGGGACCTGATACTGTGCGAGGCCCGCAAGATGGCGGAGGTTCGACACGAGGCGGCCCGCCTTATGTTCTTCCTGGACTTCTCGGTAGATACCCAGAAGCAGCGCAAGTCGTTCGATGCGGTGAAGCAGGCTCTCAGAACCAAGGGCCTGCGATACAGCATGCTATTCCCCGCCCGACTTCGTGTCCAGGACGGAGAAAGCGTCAGGTTCTTCACTTCCCCCAACGAGGCCCTGCAATGGCTGAACACCTTGGCCCACCGCTAGCAGAACCGCCTGCCTTGACATCAGGTACCTGTTTATTGTGGCAGCCTTGATCAAGGAAACCCTGTCAGATGGGCAAAGTTCGCCTGCAATAGTTTTTCTCTATGCTAACCAGCCAAAGCATGCAAGATTTATTGTCTGAGGAAGAGCGGGGGGATCGTTTTCAATTACTCACCCTGTCACTTGCTAGTTACTCGGATAACTTTTGGGGATCTAGAGACACTTGCTGAACAGCGGGCCCAATGTGCCATACTTCTCTCCCCAAGGTAACTGCTGCTCTGACAGAGAGGGATACCTCCTTCACTGCCTGGGACATATAAAGGGTGAGAACTGCTGAACAAACAGCCCCGATCCTGGCAACGGCTCGGTTCGATGTTGGTCGTACCTGGCACCCAAGCAAAGGATTGCAGCGAACCTGCTTTGCTCAACCAACCTAACTTTCCTTTTGCAATTTTTGTTTTTTCGATCTGAGACTTATTTTTGGCCTAGGACAAAACGAAACTTCCCTATATTTACATTTTCTCTAAAACAGGTTTTCTTTTTCTCTTTTTGGGGGGGAGGGGGTGGGGGAGGGGGGGGGAAAGACGGGAACGCAATTTTTAAGTTTGTGCCCCTGGCTTTGGCCAGGTGAAATCTCTGTGACTCCTGCTTGATGGCGGCATCTCCTTCAGATGGAGACTGATACACCTTTTGAGTGGTGGATTTCTACCACGCGTCCTCTAAGTTCATGACCCCGATTGGTCAATGATCATAACCAGTTATTGGGAACAAGCACACTTTGGTTGGGGGGGTGTGCGGGGTGGGGGGAAGGGATTAAGTTTAGAAGGGAACTGTTATGATAGTTATACACAGGAATGTATGTTGTACAGATACAGAGGTTTAGGAAGAGGGATATTAATTAGACTGCTGATCTCAAATGTGGTGTGGGGTGGGGGGTGGATCTGTTTCCCTCGGGGCCCGGGTGCACTCCCCCTTCAGTCTGCTTCACATTATCTCAAAATCCCATGGCCCCTATTACATTAATCTCTTGGAATGTTCGGGGGATGAACTCTAGCATTAAGAGATCCCTAGTCTTTAACTTTCTTAAAAAGCACCGCCCAGATATCTGTATCTTGCAAGAGACCCACCTCACTGGGGGTCGGGTCCTCGGTCTTAAAAAACCGTGGGTAGGACATTACTACAATGCCACCTTCTCCACATATGCTAGAGGGGTAAGCATCTTAATACATAAGAACTTATTATTTACACTGTTGGACTTGCACCTGGACCCCGAGGGCAGATATGTAATATTGCATGCAGTTGTTGCAAATGTGCCCATGGTGATAGTGGGACTGTACATACCTCCTCCGGCTTCGCTACCGGTGCTTCACAAAATTATGAAAAGTATAGCAGGTTATCCCACAGATAAGGTACTGTTAGCGGGGGATTTTAATATGCCTCCATGTCCACATGTAGACAAGCTGGTGTCGGACGCGACAACAGAGTCCTCGCTGTCCAGATGGGCCACTACTTTTGGTCTTACAGATGTCTGGCGGTGGAAAAACCCCCTACTAAGATCATATACCTGCCAGTCTGCCTCCTATAGGGCCATGTCCCGCATTGACCTGATGTTTGCCACGAGTGCCGTCTTGGCAATGGTACAGGAGGTCTCCCACTTGCCTAGGGGTATATCGGACCACTCTCCGGTCCTGCTCCGTTTGAGGATGGCCCCTGCCCCCACTGACTGTCTGTGGCGCTTGTCCCGGTTTTGGGTGTCGGATGAACGGGTAGCTGAGGATGCGGAGGTGGCTGTGCGGGAGTTCTGGACGAATAACCCGCCTGCCACCACACCCGCAACTAGCTGGGAGATGTTCAAATACCATGCTAAAGAACATTATCAGAAGGCCATAGATCTCACAAGACGTCAGACTGGGGCAGCTCTGCTGCAGGCTGAACAGAGGGCTACAGATTTAGAGGCTCAGTATACGGCTAGCGGGGATGAGGCCCATAGAAAAGACCTACAGTGTGCCATGAGAGAGGTTGTGCTACTCCGAACATCGGCCACAAAAAAATTATTACTACATCAAGCGCAGCGCATATTTGAGCAGGGGGAGCGGACTGGGCGTCTATTGGCGTGGCTATCTAAGGAGCAAGTGGTCTCAGCTAATGTGGCCAACATTAAAGATGCTTCGGGGCGGTTGTTGACGGACCCACGAGATATTAATACCTGTTTCGCGCTGTATTATAGGGACCTATATACGTCCAGGGTGGGATATTCAGTCGCTGATCTTCAAACGTATGTTGGGGCCATTGAATTGCCCTCCCTGTCGGAGACAGCTCGCCGGCGTCTGGATGCTCCAATAACACTTAAAGAGCTCCAAAGTGCTATAGGATCCCTTCAAGGGGGAAACACTCCAGGGGATGATGGATTCCCTGTTGAATTCTATAAGGCCCACGCTGAGACCCTTGCTGTCAGGTTACTGGAAGTCCTCTCCGCCTCCTTTGAATCTGCTTCTCTGCCCCCTTCCATGTCAAGAGCTGTAATTGTGGTCATTCCCAAGCCTGGCAAGGATCCCGAATTATGCTCTTCGTACAGACCCATCTCGCTCCTTAATGTGGATGCGAAAATCCTTGCAAAGGTTCTGGCTACCAGACTTAATACAGTCATCTTGTCGCTGGTACATGGAGACCAAACAGGCTTCATGCCGGGCAAGGGTACAGACATTAATTTACGGAGACTGTTTACTGTATTAATGAGACCGGCTGCTGAGGGAGGGACAGGCATTGTGGCCTCCCTGGACGCAGAAAAAGCCTTTGACTCGGTGGAGTGGGAATACCTATGGCTAGTACTACAAAAGTTCGGGATAGGACCTAACTTTGTAAAGTGGCTACGACTACTCTATTCAGGCCCAACAGCCAGAATTCGTACAAATGGCATCCTGTCTTCCTCTATTCCCCTCCACCGAGGCACCAGGCAGGGCTGCCCGCTCTCACCGGCCCTCTTTGCTTTGGCGATCGAGCCGCTGGCGATATTACTCAGAGCATCTACGGAGATGGGGGGTATTTCATTCCCTCCCCTGATAGAAAAAGTGTCACTCTACGCAGATGATATGCTGCTGTACCTAAGTGACGCCCAACAATCATTAAAAGCCGCTCTGAATATCATAGACAGATTTGGAAGGTTCTCTGGAGTCAGGGTGAACTGGGAGAAATCTCTCCTGTTCCCCCTGACAGATGCTCCGCCGCCGGCCGGCCCACCCCTCCCCCTTAAAAGAGTGACGAAATTCAAATATTTAGGCATTAACATACAGACGGATCCGAAACAATATCTAATAGACAACGTATACCCTATTCTTCAACAGTTTATCCAGCGTTGTTTGGTCTGGAAAACGTTGCCACTGACCCTGGTCGGGAGAGTAAATCTTATTAAAATGTCCTTCCTTCCTAAATTTTTATATGTTTTTCGCCACACTCCAATTCCCATCCCTAACTCGTTTTTTGTAAAGCTTGACCAGGCTATCACCTCTTTCCTCTGGGCGGGGACAACACCCAGAGTTGCCAAACAAACACTACAGCTATCGCTTTCAGAGGGTGGCCTCTCCCTCCCAAACTTTAAAAAATATTATTGGGCGGCAGTGTTGGTCTCGGTAAGGTGGTGGTTTACTCAGGATAATACCAACCCAGCGGTAAATCTAGAGGCAGCGATTCTTGGCTCATACTCTGAGCTCAGTAATCTGGTCTATAGAGGTCCGAGGTACAGTCCCCAAGTCACATCAAATATGAAAACGACAATTAAGGTATGGCAGCAGGTCTCTCATTACTTTAATGACAGGCGGGCTGTCTCTCCATATACTCCGCTGTGGGGCAACCCAACAATGCCGCATCTCCAATCTGTCCCAGACCCTCAGGTCTGGGCCAGATACGGTATCCGGACATTACGGGATATTTTCAAGGAGGGACAGCTACTCTCGTTTATAGAGCTAAAGGAGAGGTTCGGCCTCCCCCCATGGATGTTCTTCCGGTTTTTGCAGCTCAGGCATGCGGCCCGGGCGCAGTTTCCGGAGGGGGTCGAGCTAGTGATTCACTCGGTTGAGTCCCTGCTGATAGCTAAGGACATAGATCGTACACTGTCCTCTATATATCTTAGGCTTACCTGTAAAACTGCCCCTGGAACACTTACATTATTTAACAAATGGCATTCAGATATCCCGACTCTGACTGAAGAGGATTGGTCAGAGGGACTGCAGCAGTGCATACCATTTATGATCTCGGCCAGAGATAGATTCGTCCAGCTAAAGTTTTTGCACAGGGTATACTACACTCCCCATAGACTTTCCTCTATATACCCGGGATTGGATGATACTTGCCCTAAATGCAGACAGTCGGTGGGGACCTTTTTTCATGTGGTTTGGTCATGCCCTATAGTGCAGAATTATTGGACCACAGTGGTGGCGGAGGTCAACGGAGTGGCGGGATTACACCTGGAGGTAGACCCGCTTATCTTTCTCCTGGGCATTACCGACAATCTGGCCACAGCAAAATATACAAAACTATTTGTGTTTTACACAGCATATTATGCCAGGAGAGAGATACTAATGCGCTGGAAGTTAGGAGATCCTCCCACGGTGGGGGCATGGAGGGCCCAGATCAATGCGGTATTGCCACTATATAAACTTACCTATATGGGAAGAAATTGTCCTCAAAAGTTCGACAAGATCTGGGCAGCCTGGATTGAAGCGAGACACCTCACCATATAGATGTTTCCGGGAACCCCCTTCCAGGGGGCCTTGGGGAATAGGGGCAGATATGGCGTTTCCGGCACCGGTTTGGGGATCAGGGGGGTTTTGGGTTACTAAATCTGCAGAAGTGTGGGAGTAGCTTGCCCTTTTCCACCCTAGGATACCTACCCTACGTGGCACCTCTTCCCTCTTTCCCGTTTCCCTTGATTGCGGAGAGTCACTAATGGAAAAGGGTGGTTCTAGACGAAAAGGGGTGTATAATTTAAAAATGTCTACAGTCTACTAAGGTGTTTGTTGAAATCATTTGGGAATAAGAATGTTATGTAGGTTAATAGATTGGGAGAAAGTTGCATAGATGACTCATGTTCCTATGTCGTATGGTTATCTGACCTCAATATGTATCACTGTGATTCTGGTTCTACGGATATTTTTGTATAAGATAATTGATCTGATTTCTCAAGTGTACTGTACTTTCTATTTAAATAAACATTACCTGTGTTAAAAAAAAAAAAACGTTTGTGGGGAACTGTGTCAAATGCCTTTGCAAAATCTAGATACACTACATCTAGATGGCAACTCACCTCCTCATAGAAGGTTAATAGATTTGATTGGCAAGAATGATTTTTCATGAATCCATGCTGATTACTGCTAATAATACCATTTTTATTACTAAAATCTTGTATATAGTCCCTTGTCATCCCTTCCAAGAGCTTGCATACTATTGATGTTAGGCTAACTGGTCTGTAGTTCCCAGGGATATATCTTGGTTCTTTTTTAAATATTGGTGCTACATTGGATTTTCTCCAATCCGCTGGTATCATACCAGTCAGTGGACTGTTGATAAAAATTAGGAACAATGGTGTGGCAATTATTTGACTGAGCTTCTTAAGGACCCTCGGGTGCAAGCCATCTGGTCCCGGTGACTTATTTATTTTGTTTTTCAAGTCTGTTTCTGATTTCATCCTCTGTTAACTATGGGGGTGCTTCCTGTGACGTGTCATGAGGATAAACATTTCAGTTTTGGTTACTGAAGCCCCCCGATTCCCTCGTGAAGACTTAGGAGAAGAATACATTCAAAACCTTCGCCATCTCACCATCCTTTGTAACCAGAATACCTTCATCATTCTTTATGGGGCCAATATGATCTGTCCTCCCTCTTTTACTATTTATGTACTTTCTTGGTATTTTTCTTACTCTCCTCTGCTATGTGCCTTTCGCGTTCTATCTTAGCTGCCTGATTACACCCTTACATTTCTTATTGCATTCTTTGTACAGTTGGAATGCTGATGATGATCCCTCAGCCTTGTATTTTTTTGAAGGCCTTCTCCTTTGCTTTTATATGAATTTTTAAGCCACCCAGGGCTTTTATTAGCTCTTTTAAATGTATTACCCTTTGGGATGCACTGGCTAATACCCTTATTTAATATGCTCCTAAAGCACACCCATTTTTCCTCCGTGTTCTTTGTTCCTAGGATTTTATCCCATTTAGTATCTTCTAGAAAGGAGCATAGTTTCTGGAAGTTGGCTCTTTTGAAATTCAATGTCTTTGTATTCCCCTTATGTTTCCTATTTGTGTGATTTATGCTGAAACAAATTGACCTGTGATCGCTGTTTCCTAAGTTGCCCCATATTTCTACATCTGCATTCAAGTCTGTATTGTTAGTAATCAGTAAGTCTACTAACGCATTGTTTCTTGTTGGTGCATTTACCATCTGACCCATGAAATTGTCCTGTAAGACATTTAGGGAATAGCGAGCCTTAGATGAATGCTCGGTTCCTTTTGCCCAGTCTATGTCTGGATAATTAATATAATTAAGATTATATTGACACTAACCATCCTTGCCGCCATTCCAAACTGTGATAGGAGGTCCGTCTCCCCCTCCTCCCTCGGGTTAGGGGGCCTATAGCATACTCCCAGTATTACTTTCTCCTTGGTTTCCTCTATTTGTAACTCTACCAATAAGGATTCCACCTCTTCCCTTGCTCCATTAGTGATGTCATCCCTCACATTCACCTGTATATCATTTTTGATATACAGGCATACCCCTCCCCCTTTTTTACCCTCCTTGTCGCTGCGATATAGGGAATACCCTTGAATGATATAATTAAAGATTATCTAGTGATAATTAAAGATTTATATAGAGGAACCAGGATCTTCTTCCACCTCCTGGTGATCCCTCTAGTGACAAATAGAGATCCATATATAGGCATGAGGACCTAATTCCTCCTGCTGTGGATCTGATTCCTCTAGTGATAATTAAAGATATTTATTTATATAATATTTTGAAAACCATTTATCATTTTCCTTCCACTTCACAATTATGTGCCATTTTGTGTTGGTCTATCACATAAAATCCCAATAAAATACATTTACGTTTTTGGTTGTAACATGACAAAATGTGGAAAATTTCAAGGGGTATGAATACTTTTTTAATGCACTGTAAATATATAATAATAATAGTGTGTGACTGTGGTGGGACATTAGAGTGTAAGCTCTTTTGGTGCAGAGACTGATGTGGCTGGCTCAGTGTTCTCTGTACAGCACTGTGGAATATGTCAGAGCCATATAAATGTATTCTATTAATAATAGTGTGTGTGACTGTGGTGGGACATTAACGTGTAAGCTCTTTTGGTTCAGTGATTATACAATGCTGTGGAATATGTTAGTGCTAATCAATGCAAAGGAAATTATCTATGTCTCCTATAGGAACCCCTAAGCTATGGAGAACACAATCCCCTCTCAGATGACATCATATATGAGACCCAGCGAACGTACAGAGTGCGGTGAGTGTGCCGATCTCTGGGTGGACACAGATCTGCCTCTTCTGTTCAGTCCTGGATTCACATTACTTTTTCCATGTATAGGAAACATCTGTACGTTTGTCATCGGGCACACCCATGTAACGCTTACATATGTTTATTATGTGAACACACAGATCACCGGGCCAGGCCTCTGGGTCCAGCGGTGTATTTATACACACACTCAGCAGGGGTCTTTCCATGACACTCCGGCACTTTGTTGGTTATGAAGCAGTTGTGGAAATCTTAGTCACATTAATCTTTTTATCTTATGTTTATCTGCGATCACAGCATTTTAGTTTTAGTAAATTGGAGATCATTAGGGCGCGTTCACAATACCTGCATTGCAGTAATGCACAGTAAACTCACAAGTAACAACAACATATGGTAGTGCACTGTGCATGTACAATGGGGTGCCATTCTCTCCTGTGCAATAAACCTCAGAGGATTGCGGGGATGCAAGCGACTGCACTTGCAGTGCACTTGTAGTACAAAGTGGATTTGCCTATGATACAGATCTACCAAATAACATTGTAACAAATAATAACAGTAAGTTTAGATTTAAAAGTCCTTTAGTTTAACAGGCTGCTCTCTTATGCCCAATTTACCTTGGGACCCCCCTGGAGCCCCACCCAACAAAAATTGAATTTTAAACATAAGTAGAGAGAAAAAAAGGGGGAAACAAAACAAGTGGGCAGGAAAAGGTTAAAGTGATTGTAAAGCCTTGTAAAGCCTCCCTTTCAAAAAAATAAATAAAATAACAAACATGTTATACTTACCTCCTATGTGCAGTTGGTTTTGCACAGAGCAGCCCAGATCCTCCTCTTCTCGGGTCCTTCTTTTCTGCCCCTCCCTCATTTGAATGGCCCTCAGCCAACAGCTTGCTACAGGATGTCACCCAATTTGAGTCAGAGCCCTGTATATCCATTCAGATGCGGAGCCCCGACCTGGCCCCGCCCCCCCTCTCCCCTAATTGGCTGACTGACTTTGACAGCCGCGGGAGCCAAAAGCATTGCTGCTCTGTCTCAGCTAATCAGGAGGAGTCTACTGGATGGCTGAGGGGATCGTGGACATTGCTGGGGAGAGAGAAGGAGCTCAGATAGGGAATTGGGGGGGCCAAAAAAGAAATGACTCCTGCGCACAAGTGGATGACCAGACAGGTTGTACAACGACACAGGCCTTGCTGCCTCAAGGATGGGGAATCCTAATAGACAACGAGAGAGAAGGAAAAAAGGGGCGCACCAGCCATGTGCATTATCTTTTTGTAAAAATATTTAATGAATAAAATGATAAAAGGAAATTACTCACAAGCGGTTGTAGAAAAAGGCACAATGTAAAAATACACAGACTAGCAGCATACGGTCTAGGATGAGCGAAACCTTCCAAAGGTCGTGGAGGAACGCACAAGCATTACTACCAGTTGACGCGTTTCGAGGGACTGTCCCTTCTTCCTCAAAGCTAAGTAGTGAACGCTCCTTCAGCAGTCCCTGTATATATATGCCTATAAGGCACTATCAGTGGATCAGGGAGGGCGCATGGGGCCCCTCCCCCCTAAAGCTCCCCTCCCTCCCACGCCCCCGACCACATGGGCGAAAAAGTAGACCAATAAATGACTAGAAATCAATAAATTAGTAGCTGTAAAACAAATAGATAAATAATGCCAATAGAGAGCTGTCCATAATGAGAGCATACCTAGCCCTTGGTATTAGGTCATGGCATGCTGCGCATATGGATTAACAAGATGACATGAGCTGCATGAACCTAGTATACAGGGGGACCTCCCATTACAAACAGACGATCGTGTCAAAGTAGAACGTGTACCTTCTATAGCTTCTCAGAGGTCCCGTACATGTAAAAAGCCTCACCATCAGAAATGTAATGCGCCAGTAATTTCCGGGTAATCCCGTCCTGGAACGCACGCCAATGCATTTGCGCTCCAGGCAAGAGGAAGAGGCGGGATACACATCACTTCCTCCACGTCGTTCGTCGCCCGTCGATGACATGGGCAGCGAAGGACTGCTCGGTGCCATATTGCTGGGGGCAGAATACAAAGGAGTTCAGGGCCAGCCGCTCGTTAGAGCCATCCGACGTCAATCTGAACATACAGCTGCCTTGCAGGCAGCAGCTCAAACGGAACAGAGGACCATATGGCCCCTACAGAGGGACTGAAATAGGCCATTGTGAAGTAGTAAATAGTAGTATAAAAATGGTGATAACACATGTGAGGATAATTAATAAAAAATGAATAGTTGAAAATAATGAAAAAATTATGAATATAATTGTATTAATAATATTGGTTGCCACCTAAACGCCAGCCTACATACTTCCGGCGCATGAGGTGCACACCACGCATGCAAATCTCTACGTCACATATGCACCCACATCGCTGTCATACCACGAACCGACCAAGGGTATATATAGGGACAACCCAGACTGAAATACACTAAACAGGGATGGTGCTGAAGGAGACGAACACATGTAACACCATACAGTAACTAAAGTAACAATAGCTGATAAATACAAAATGCTAGGCATACAAATATACCAAAAGAAGGCGAGGGAGACATGCAGTAAATTAAAATAAGGAAATCCCTCCCCAGTTACTGTGTGCAACATATGGTTGTGGAATTGCCAAAAATGGTCAAAAACAAAAGGATACACATATTTTATATATACAGAAAATATCATGAATGGTATCAGTGACAATATAGTGTAGTAGGAAGTAAAAGATATTTTGAAAGAAAATACATGATGAACTAGTAAACTAAAGGACATTTTAAAAACATACAAATAAGAACGCATAAAACAGAGCCAACCTATATAGAAGGGAATGGCAAAGATAGAAGAGGAGAGGGGCAAAGGAAGGAGGAAGGTGGGGGAAGGAGAAAATAAAATAAATAAACACTAATGGGCTCTGCAGAGTTAAGTGATTTTATGAACCTCAGGATCCTCATTCAGTCCCCCGGGAGTCATGATTCCGAGGGTGAAAATCCAATAGGCTTCGCGTTTGCAAAGCCTTTGGTGTCTTCTACCCCTATCGAGACCACCCCCAATGAACTTAAGCCCAAAAACTCTCATGCCTAATGGATCTCCATGGTGGGCTTCCTGAAAATGCAGAGGGACCGGATATTTGACTCGTGTGTTGGTGATGTCGCATTTATGTTCGCCAATACCCACTCATGGGACGAGAAGTAAGACCAATGTAAAGGCGCCCACACGGACAAATAATGCCATACACCGCGTGGTCCGTCCCACAGTTGATAAACTGCTTAAGACGGTGGACCCTGCCATCCTTGCCAGTAACTGTCTTTTTTCTGTGCCACATGTGACATGTGTCACAATTCCTGACACTACATTTGTAGCTACCTTTCTGGTCAAAAATGGTTGACCATGCATTGGTGGACCTACTCAAGGGCTTCCTCACCATACTGGGAGCTATGAGGCTTCTTAAATCTCGTGGTTTTCTGTAAACTATATTGGGTCCATCCGGAAGATGCTTGCTTAGCACTGGATTGTGCTTAAGAATACTCCAATTTTTCCATAGAATGCTTTGTATTTCAAAAGCTTTGTTGGTGTATTGAGTGGAAAAACGGGTTTGTATAGTGTCCTGATTGGTAGTGGAGGCGGATCGTGGATCATGTACGGGAGGCTCATCATACAAGTGGGCATATTTATTAAAGGCGGTCTCGATTAAGGTGGAATCATAGCCCTTATCTAGAAATTTATTCCGGAGGGTCTTACTCTGTTCCAGGTAGTCACTTTTCTTAGTGCAAGTGCGCCTTAGACTGTCCATAAGGGACATTTCTAATCCATCTAGGATGGTGATTGCTGTCAGCATGCAGAAAGGAGTTACCACTACTGGGTTTAAAGTGTGTTTTGGAGAGGATGTTGCCATCAGGGTCACTCCTGAGCTCCAGATCTAGAAGAACAAGGCTATCACTACTGATGACATGGGTGAACTTGATCAAGAAAAAGATGCAATTCCTGATAAGTTGCATTCCAAATGATGAGAATGTCATCAATATATCTGGCAAAGAGGACCAGGTTCGCCCCAAAAGGGTTATTATTCCAAATCGACAGTTCCTCCCAATAACCCATAAAGATGTTGGCATAGCTGGGGGCAAACCTGGCCCCCATAGCCCTGCCCTTGATCTGCAAATAGTGCTCTCCAAGAAAAGAGAAGTGGTTATGCGTGAGAGAGTATTCGACACAGCCAAGCACAAATCTAGCTTGCGCAGAATTGAGTACACTTTCTTTGGACAGAAAATGATTGACTGCCCTTAGGCCATAGATGTGATCAATTGATGTATAGAGCGAGGCTACATCTAGGGAAAGCCATCTATACCTAGGCTGCCATATGTAATGGGACAAAATTTCTAGCATACGGCTAGAGTCCCTAACGAAGGATGGGAGATTAGTCACTATTCCCTGTAGAAAATGATCAATATAGCATCCCACATTACTTGAGACACTATCAATGCCTGCAATGATAGGTCTACCCGGAGGATCAACATCGCTCTTATGCACCTTAGGAATATGGTAGAAATGTGGGGTCAGTGCATGTCTATTATAGAGAAAGTGATACTCGTTTTTGGTAAGGACCTCATTCAGAAGAGCTTGACTACTGAGCTCTGAGGAAGAAGGGACGGCCCCTTTGAAACGCGTCAGCTGGTAGTAATGCTTGTGCGTTCCTCCACGACCTTTTGGAAGGTTTCGCTCATCCTAGACCGTATGCTGCTAGTCGGTGTATTTTTACATTGTGCCTTTTTCTACAAGCGCTTGTGAGTAATTTTCTTTTATCATTTTATTCATTGAATATTTTTACAAAAAGATAATGCACATGGCTGGTGTGCCCCTTTTTTCCTTCTCTCTCACCCCTCCACAGAACCCTGCCCCCTACCCATAGTACCCTGCACCCCTCCACAGAACACTGCCCCCTACCCATAGTACCCTGCACCCCTCCACAGAACCCTGCCCCCTACCCATAGTACCCTGCACCCCTCCACAGAACCCTGCCCCCTACCCATAGTACCCTACACCCCTCCACAGAACCCTGCCCCCAACCCATAGTACCCTGCACTCCTCTACAGAACCCTGCCCCCAACCCACAGTACCCTGCACCCCTCTACAGAACCCTGCTCCCAACCCATAGTACCCTGCACCCCTCTACAGAACCCTGCCCCCAACCCATAGTACCCTGCACCCCTCTACAGAACCCTGCCCCCAACCAATAGTACCCTGCACCCCTCTACAGAACCCTGCCCCCAACCCATAGTATGTTGCACCCCGCAACAGAACCCTGCCCCCAACCCATAGTACCCTGTACCTCTCCACAGAACCCTGCCCCCAACCCATAGTACACTTCACCCCTCTACAGAACCCTGCCCTCAACCCATAGTACTCTGCACCCCTCCACAGAACCCTGCCCTCAACCCATAGTACCCTGCAACCCTCCACAGAACCCTGCCCCCTTCACTATACACCCTCACTATTGGCTGGCAAGTGACACTGCATCTGGTGGCAGGCTGTGGGTGGTAAGTGGCACACTGCATCTGGTGGCAAGCTATGGGTGGCAAGTGGCACACTACATCTGGTGGCAGACTATAGGTATAGGTGGCAAGTGACACACTGCATCCGGTGGCAGGCTACCGGTGGCAAACGACAAACTGCATCGGATGGCAAGTGACACACTGCATCTGGCAGCAGACGACGGTGGCAAGTGACCAGCTGCATCTGGGGGCAGACGACGGTGGCATGCTGTATCTGGTGGCAAGTGACAAGCTTAGGGTTCCCACTGATTCTGCATCATGGTGAGTTGAACTATTTCATTATACATTACAATGTAATAATAGAAACAATGTGATTTGATCATCCTGACACCATATCAAGCATGATGCCGGGGTGATTTAAGTACCAATATCAGTCATTCACCCGACAAATCACCCGCCGCCCAGAGACTACATTCCCCCCCCCCTTCCACGAAACCGGTCCCCCATGCAAAAAAGGCTGGGGACCGCTGTTCTAAAGTGACATCACTTCCTCCTAGCGTTCTATGATAGAGATAGCCCCGCAGGAGGGAAATGAGTGACAGATTCCATCATCAGTGAGGGTTTTGAAATCATATTTTTTTGGAAAGAGAGAGGGGGGAGGGGTGTCCCTGAAGGGCAGTTTGGAAATGTGGTCACCCTACGTATGGCGCATGCGCAGTTCATCCCGGGAACTAGGTGCCTGTGTCGCTTAATGTTGCCACAACACCACACTGTACCCACCTACACGCATGTGCAGTAACTCAAATAAGGTTGATGCTATGATCCCAGGACATCATTGGGAGTGAAGGCCAAGATGTGAGACAGTTTTGGCAAATTTTGGACACTTGGCTTTCATGAGTGCGCAGTAACCAGTAGAAACCATCCAAAAATCATTTTTACTTGTTCTAAGTGCTGTAAATATATATTTTTGAACTGTTTGTCACAGATCATTTGCACCATGCTATGACATATAAGCTTGCGTGCTTCTGATCACCTTGCTGGCATGTTGTCTGCTTAGCCGCCTACAACAGTGTCACTTATGCCGCGTACACACGGTCGGACTTTTCGTCTACAAAAGTCCAACGGACGCTGACGGACTAAAGCTGGTTGGAAATCCGATCGTGTGTGGGCTTCTCCGGACTTTCAACTGACTTTTTCAGCCTCAAATCCGACGGACTTTAGATTTGAAACATGCTTCAAATCTTTCCGTCAAACTCGAGTCCGGTCGAAAAATCCGCTCGTCTGTATGCTAGTCCGACGGACAAAAACCCACGCTAGGGCAGCTATTGGCTACTGGCTATGAACTTCCTTATTTTAGTCCGGTGTACGTCAACACGTAAGAATTCGACTGACTTTTGTGTGATCGTGTGTAGGCAAGTCTGTTCGTTAGAAAGTCCGCCGTAAGTCCGTCGAAATTCCGCCAAAAGTCCGTCGAAAGTCTGTCGGACAGGCTGTCGGACTTTTGTAGCTGAAAAGTCCGACCGTGTGTACGCCCCATTACATGCCAAGTATGCTGGACTTCCAGCGCCTTTCCTTGAATTCCTTCTCTACATATTGTTATTAGTTCCATTTTAGATAAGTAGACCTCATTATATGACTGGCTGTAAGGTTTTTTATTGTTTTGGTAATTATACAGCAAAACACGGAATTTGTTCTCCTCTTCTAATTATTGCTATTAACTGGTCTCTGAAAATCCATTCCAGTTGTTTTCCTGAGTGAACCTTATGATTTCATTTTCCTTTCATGCACACAACATGCTATGAAATATGACATCTTCACCATGATGACTGGACAGTCTGTACACGTCTGTTCTCTATTATCACAGATCATTCCAAACACAAAGTCTGATGAGCAACAGTGATCTGTCATGTCAGAGCTAAGAAAAAGAAACTGACCCTCATTCTGCTCTTCAGTGTGCTAGATACTTCATCGTTCTTCATACTACACTATCCTACATACTACACCGTGCTTCATACTACACCGTCCTTCATACTACACCTTGCTTCACACTACATCGTCCTTCATACTACATCATCCTTCATACTACACCGTGCTTCATACTACACCATGCTTCACACTACACCGTGCTTCATACTACACCGTGCTTCACACTACACCGTGCTTCATACTACATCGTCCTTCATACTACATCGTCCTTCATACTACACCGTGCTTCACACTACATCGTCCTTCATACTACATCGTCCTTCATACTACACCGTGCTTCATACTACACTGTGCTTCATACTACACCGTGCTTCATACTACACCGTGCTTCATACTACACCGTACTTCATACTACACCGTGCTTCACACTACACCGTGCTTCATACTACACTATCCTACATACTACACCGTGCTTCACACTACACCGTGCTTCATACTACACTATCCTACATACTACACCATGCTTCATACTACACCGTGCTTCATACTACACCGTGCTTCATACTACACTGTGCTTCACACTACACCGTGCTTCATACTACACTGTGCTTCACACTACATCGTCCTTCATACTACACCATCCTACATACTACACCATGCTTCATACTACACCGTGCTTCATACTACACCGTGCTTCATACTACATCGTCCTTCATACTACACCATCCTACATACTACACCGTGCGTCATACTACACCGTGCTTCATACTACACTGTGCTTCATACTACATTGTCCTTCATACTACTCCATCCTACATACTACACCGTGCTTCATACTACATTGTGCTTTATACTACACTGTGCTTCATACTACATTGTGCTTTATACTACACTGTGCTTTATACTACACCATGCTTCATACTACAATGTGCTTCATACTACATAGTGCTTTATACTACACAGTGCTTCATACTACACCATGCTTCATACTACACTGTGCTTTATACTACACCGTGCTTCATACTACACCGTGCTTCATACTACACTGTGCTTTATACTACACCGTGCTTCATACTACACAGTGCTTCATACTACACAGTGCTTTATACTACACTGTGCTTCATACTACATTGTGCTTCATACTACACTGTGCTTTATACTGCACCGTGTTTCATTCTACACTGTGCTTCATACCACACTGTGCTTCATACTACACTGTGTTACATACTACACCCTGCTTCATACTACACTGTGCTACATACTACACCCTGCTTCATACTACACTGTGCTTCATACTACATCGTAAAAATCAAAATATAGGGAATGGCGCTATGTTATAACTAGGAGTGGGATTGAAAATTAAACAAATGTACAAGTGCATAAATACTATAAAAAATATGTATTGGTAAGATCCAGAAATTTCTTGCAAAAAAACCCTGTCCTTATTTTATTGAAAAAACACCTTATTAAGTGAAAAAAGCTACTATATGTGCAAAAAATCGCAAATATTAAAACAACACCAATAGATCTTCACACTAATAAATATAAAGTGATAAGTGCCAGAAGCAGTGATTATCAAACAATAGTGCATAAATGTGCAATAACCATTCGCAATAATAAATCATTAGTAATGTGTCAAATCGCAATAAAGTATCAAAGAAAGAATTCCATATGTTGTTTAGTGCAAAAGAATGTTCATAACAGTTGTGCAAAAGTTCTTCTTTGATGGAAAAATGCCGTGCTGTAATAACTGGTAGTACCCCCAAATGTGATTGCACTCACCGGAGCACTCCACCCCTGCAGGGGTACGAGCGTGTGATGTTGGTCTTATCACTCCAGTGGTGTGGGTATCGGTTTCCTTCCACGCGTCCCAATCCCAAAGGCAGCTGTTTACACACAAGGAGGTGGGGACTTCCTGTCCCTTGATGTATAAAAGGTCCCCACTGGATATCCACTTAAGTATGAAAAATATTAAAAGAAAGGTATCCACATAGCGTGATTCTGTTTAAAAATGTGTTCATTTATTTATAAAAAACAGTCCAGTCAAAGTAGGCTGATATCACACTAGCGAAATAAAACATAAAAAATATGTATATATTCAAGTGGGAGAGAGAGCTCAAGTCTCCTATACTCTCCCCGTAATCCGGGGCCGCAGCATCAGCGTGAACCGCCGCTTGCGTTCCACCGTTTGGATATCCGGAACCACGATCCGCGGAAGTGACGTTGTGCGTGCCAAGATAGTCCCGTCTTACGCGTTTCGTCACACGGCCGTCATCGGATGTTTGATAATTGTTTATCTATTACTATTGTTTGATAATCACTGCTTCTGGCACTTATCACTTTATATTTATTAGTGTGAAGATCTATTGGTGTCGTTTTAATATTTGCGATTTTTTGCACATATAGTAGCTTTTTTCACTTAATAAGGTGTTTTTTCACTAAAATAAGGACAGGGTTTTTTTGCAAGAAATTTCTGGATCTTACCAATACATATTTTTTATAGTATTTATGCACTTGTACATTTGTTTAATTTTCAATCCCACTCCTAGTTATAACATAGCGCCATTCCCTATATTTTGATTTTTTGGGGGATCACTTAGGTGTCCCCTTCCCACCTAGGGGGGCTGCAGGTGTTGATTAGTCTGTAAGCGCGGACCTGTTGATATATTCATACTACATCGTGCTTCATATTAAACCATGCTTCATACTACACCGTGCTTCATACTACACCATACTTCATACTACACAGTGCTTCATACTACACCGTGCTTCAAAGTACACAGTGCTTCATACTACACTGTGCTTCATACTACACCGTGCTTCATATTACACTGTGCTTCATACTACACAGTGCTTCATACTACACTGTGTTCCATACTGCACCCTGCTCCTCTATCTAATGCCGCATACACACGGCTGGACTTTCTGGCAGAAAAGGTCAGGTGGAATCATTCCATCAGGCATTCCGATCGTGTGTGGGCTTCATCTGACCTTTTCTTTTGAAAATTCTGACGGACCTAGAAATAGAACATGTTTCAAATCTTTCCGACGGACTCAATTCCTATCGAGAAAACCGTTCGTCTGTATGCTAGTCCAACGGACCAAAAACGACACAAGGGCGTGTTCTAAACGATCGGACTTTGGTGTGATCGTGTGTAGGAAAGTCAGTTTCGGCGGAACTCCGTCAGAAAGACCGTCAGAGCCTACTTTGATGGAAAGTCCGCTCGTGTGTACGCGGCATAACTCTCCTCTCCTGAAATACTCTGCACTGCTGGGGGGCTCAGCTACTTCTTCTAATTCTCCTCACCTAAAATACTCTGCACTGTTGGAGGACTCTACTTCTTCCTCTTTTTAACTCTCCTCTCCTAAATAATCTGCATTGCTGGTGGACTCTGCTCTTTCCTCTAACTGTCCTCTTCTGAAATACTATGCATTGCGGGAGGACTCGGCTCCTTCTTCCAATTCTCTTCTGAAATACTCTGCACTCCCGAAGGACTCTACTCCTTTCTCTAACTCTCCTTAAATTCTCTGCACTACTGGAGGACTCAGCTCCTTCTTCTAATTCTCCTCTCCTGAAATACTCAGCACTGCCGGAGGACTCTACTCCTTCCTCTATCTAATTCCCCTGTGATCCTACAATTTGCTTCAGGCTGCTTTATCTTTGTGTGCACTCAGTACAAGAAGAGATTCTTATCATGCTGAGGCAGCAGAAGACGAAGAATATGGTGTTTGGCCATTTCTGACATAACTATTATTTTTCTTAAAACCTGTTTCCAAGCTACATAATATTTCTGGAATGACTGGCATGTTTGTGCTGTGTGATTAGGAGGGTGGAGCTTCTCTATCTAGTATTACCCCACCACAGTACAAAGGTAGCAGCACTCTTCTACCTGTAGAAGGTTGGACCAGCTCCATCTTCTTAGGATATATAGGTGGAAATACAATGTGATTTCATCATTAAGTAAATATATACTGTATATTCTAAAACAGATATGGTAGAAAGTCAAACATAGACTGATTAGTCCTGTGTGAATGTGTTACATATCGTACATTCACCCCTTTCCTTTCACTCCTTTTATCTGTGATTGTTGTGGAAACTGATGCTCTGTTGTAGTATTTTCTATGTTTGATGTCTGGAGAAATGAGACCTCTCTCCTTCACTTTTTATCTGTCACTTTTTTATGTATTACGTCATCCTCTTGAATTTTGGTATCTTGTCAGAGGTTCTCCTCAAGTGTCCTCCAAAACTTGGTCAGTTGTCCTTTTCAAATGCTCTGCAACCATCTGTCATATCTCATATATCCTTCATGCATTGGCCACATTTCTCCCAGTTATCCTTCTAACTTCATTTATTCCTGATCCTCACTTGTCATTCACATGTGTTTACCTAACTTAGCCTTATGACTTGTATATATTTGGCTTGATTTTACAAATTCTTCTCACTCCCTACCATTATTTTCCTTAATTTTCTTTATTCTTTTCCTTCATCCTTCTCATTTGTCATTCTCCGCCCTTCTTTGTCTTCTTCACCCTTCTTTGTCCTTTTCCTCCCTTATTCTCATGCATCCTTCTCCTCTATCACTTTACTCCCTATTTCTCCATTCTTCCCATCCCCCAACTTCTCCATCCTTCTCCTCCTTCCTTCTTTTTCATCCTTCTCCTGATTCCACCCTATCAACCATTCTCCTACATACATCTCCTCTATCAGTCTCCTCACTCCTTCTCATGCATCCTTCTACATCGTTCACATCCATCATTCTCCTCCCTCCTCCCCATCCATCATTGTCCTCCATATATCTCCTTTATAACTTTCCTCCCTCCTTCTCATACATCCTTCTCCTACCCATCCATCATTCTCTTCCCTCCCCATCCATCATTCTGCTCCATATCCGCTATCACTCTCTTCCCTTCTTCTCCTACCTCCTTCCCATTCATTCTCCTCTTTCATTCCTATCCATCACTATCCTCCCTTCTCTTCCCCCTTCTCATGCACCCTTCCCCTCCCTCCTTCTAGCCCATCACTTTCCACTCTTTTTATCATTTATCATTTTCCTTCCTCCCTCCCATCACTCTTATCCATCATTCTCCTCCCCCCTTCTCATGCATCCTTCTCCTACCTTCTTCCATTCATTCTCCCCTTTCCTTCACATCCATAATCACTTTCCTTCCTTCTCTTTCCTCCTTCTAATCCATCATTTTCACCCCCCTACATCCATCACTCTCTTCCCTCCTTCTCATCTATCACTCTCTTACCAACTTCCGTCCATCACTCTCCTGAATCCCTCTCATGCATCTTTCTCCTACCTCCTTCTTATCCATCATCCTCCTCCCTCCTTCTCATCCATCATTCTCCTCCCTCCTTCTCATTCCTCATTCTCCTCCCTCCTTCTCATCCATCATCCTCCTCCCTACTCCTCATCCATCATTCTCCTACCTCCTTCTCATCTATCACTCTCTTACCAACTTCCGTCCATCACTCTCCTGAATCCCTCTCATGCATCTTTCTCCTACCTCCTTCTTATCCATCATCCTCTTCCCTCCTTCTCATCCATCATTCTCCTCCCTCCTTCTCATTCCTCATTCTCCTCCCTCCTTCTCATCCATCACCCTCCTCCCTCCTTCTCATCCATCACCCGCCTCCCTCCTTCTCATCCATCACCCTCCTCCCTCCTTCTCATCCATCACCCTCCTCCCTCCTTCTCATCCATCACCCTCCTCCCTCCTTCTCATCCATCACCCTCCTCCCTCCTTCTCATCCATCACCCTCCTACCTCCTTCTCATCCATCATCCTCCTCCCTACTCCTCATCCATCATTCTCCTACCTCCTTCTCATCCATCCTCCTCCTCCTCATTCATCATTCTCCTACCACCCTCTCATCCATCATTCTCCTCCGTCCACATCCATTATTCTCCTCCCTCCTTCTCATCCATCATTCTCCTACCTCCTTCTCATCCATCCTCCTCCTCCTCATTCATCATTCTCCTACCACCCTCTCATCCATCATTCTCCTCCGTCCACATCCATTATTCTCCTCCCTCCTTCTCATCCATCATTCTCCTACCTCCTTCTCATCCATCATTCTCCTTCCTCCTTCTCATCCATCATTCTCCTCCCTCCTTCTCATCCATCATTCTTCTCCTTCCTTCTCATCCATCATTCTCCTTCCTCCTGCCCTACTATCGCTCTTCTCCATTGTTTACTTTCATTCTTCTCTTCCTTCCTATCATGTGTGACTTGCATAGGTATCTGTGCATGAAGTCGCACAGATGCTGGCAAGCCGTACATGAAATCGCACTGACCAGCGGCTTTCAAATTATGCTGAAGTAGTGGGATTTCAAAGCTGCATATAGCATGAATGAGGTGTAAGTTTAATCTTTTTTTAAATCACAAGGAATACTTCTCATTGAATGTAGGCACAATCCCTTGTGATAATTTTTTATTTTTTTAATGAAGCTTAGGCTTAAAACTCCTATTTTTCAACAACCCCTAGCATTGCATTACAAATATCAGCTTCCTGTAAATGAGGTTGGTTTGTGGTAAAGGTTTTTTTTTGTGATTTCACGTTGATTGGCTTGGTGTGTATATAAAGTATATGTGCTTGATACTTCTTGCTTTAACAGATTGCCGATCAGCCGGCGTCATTATACTGCGGCAGGTTGGCACTTGGCACAATCCCGTGAATCGCTGTAGCTGTACGTTGGTTCGTTAACTCGCTTTTGTGGGTGGCGCTAGCTCCCATTGGCCAGCGGGGGAGCCGATCAGTTGATTGTTTCGCGCAGTGACAGAACGGGGATCTGCCTCTGTAAACAAGACAGATCTCTGTTCTGATAGGGGAGATCACACAGATCCTGTCTTTTTGCTAAGCAGGAAGATGGATCTGTGTGTTTCCCCGGTCACACAGTCCCCCGTACAGTTAGAACACACCTGCAGGGAACACATTTAACCCCTTGATCGCCCCTGATGTTAACCCCTTCCCTGCCAGTGTCATTAGTACAATAACCGTGCATATTTTTAGCACTGATTACTGTAATAATGTCACTGGTTCCCAAAAAAGTGTCAAAATTGTCAGTTAGGTGTCTGATCTGTCCGCCGCAATGCCGCAGTCCCGCTACAAAATCACTGATCGCCGCCATTACTAGTAGTAACAAAAAAAAAAAATCATAAAAATGCCATAAATATATCCCCTATTTTGTAGACGCTATAACCAAAAATATGTAGCAGAATACATATCGGCCTAAACTGATGAATACATTTTACGTTTTACATTTTTTTTTCGAAATGGTTTATAGCAGAAAATAAAAAATTTTGTTTGCTTTTTCAAAATTGTCGCTCTTTTTTTTGTTTATAGCGCAAAAAAATAAAAACCGCAGAGGTGATCAAATACCACCAAAGGAAAGCACTGTGGGGGAAAAAAAAGGACATCAATTTTGTTTGGGTACAGCATCGCACGACCACGCAATTGTCAGTTAAAGCGACGCAGTGCCGTAACGCAAAAAATGGACTGGTCAGGAAGTGGCTAAATCCTTTCCGGGGCTGAAGTGGTTAAAGAATGATCATTGGTGTGAAACGTTGCTATGCAGTTTTAGAGGGAATGTTTTTTTTATGCTGTTGCCACGACTACCCTTGTTTTTGAGTGACTGGAGATATGGAGGTGGTGCGTTTTGATTCACAAGGTAAAAGCTCTATTTCAGGTTACTTATTATGGAAGCCGTGATTGGTGCACTTTACACATCTGGAAAATGTGCACTATTCCTGGAATGTTACTTTCTATCAATAATTAAAGTCCAGTCCAGCCTGTGTTTTGTTACCTTGGGGGAATACAAGGAAGAGATTTATAGCTACTGTAACAGTTTATAGCTCCTGTAACAATTAACCTTTACCCCTGATTTATACCTCTCCTGATTCTCCTCCCTGCACCTGACCCCAGCCAGGCCTTCTCATCAGATTAGCCAGGAACTCCTCTGCCATTCCCAAACTGCTCTCTGTTGGGGAACATTTGTCTGGTTTAGGTTCTACACACAAGAAAATGTGTCTGTGCTGCTGAATTTACAACATTATAGAATTCAAATAAAAAATACTACCGTTGGCCAATCTACAACTAGATTTTATTGCTTTAGATCAGGGGTCTCCAAACTTTCGAAACAAAGGGCCAGTTTATTGTCCTTCAAGCTTTAGAGGGGCAGGACTGTGGCCAGCGGGAGTGGAAATTTTCCTGGCATCAGTGGGAGTAAACATCACCACATTTGGTATTAGGTGGAGGAATAGTGCCCCATTGTTGGTACCATTGGGAGGAATAGTGCCTTATCGTTGGTATCATTGGGAAAATTAGTGCCCCATCATTGGTATAGTTGGGAGAAATAGTGCCCCATCATTGGTATCATTGTGAGGAATAGTGTCCCATTGTTGGTATCATTGGGAGGAAGTGTGCCCCATTGATGGTATCATTGGGAGGAAGAGTGCCCCATCGTTGGTATCATTGGGAGGAAGTGTGCCCCATCGTTGGTATCATTGGGAGGAATAGTGCCCCATCGTTGGTATCATTGGGAGGAAGTGTGCCCCATTGTTGGTATCATTGGGATGAATAGTGTCCCATTCTTGGTATCATTGGGAGGAAGTGTGCCCCATTGTTGGTATCATTGGGAGGAAGTGTGCCCCATTGTTGGTATCATTGGAAGGAAGAGTGCCCCATCGTTGGTATCATTGGGAGCAATAGTGCCCCATTGTTTTTTTTTTTCAAATATAATCTTTATTCAACCACCCGAGAGGGCACTGTAATTGCTTACATTTACAAGAAAAATAACAGGTATCAAGGTGTGTCGAGGTCGCAGCCTCTAATGGTACATAAGGAAAATGAAAATGGAGATGAAAATGAGGTCGCAGCCTCTGTTATTACATCATTTCGGGATCTTCCAATTGGACCTCATTAACATTCCTGCGTAACCCACATATCTTCTGGTTTGACGCTATTTCAGCAACCAGTTCCCTCCCACTCTATTTTCCATTTTTCTACACCAATAACTAAACTAAAAGGACCACACACATACACAATAAAAAAAGAAAAAAAAAAGAAAACGAGAGATATAATATTCGGAAAACTTAAAAGGAATAATTACAGTAGTAGAGAGAATAGGTAGAGAAGAGGGAAAGGGGGGATGGGAGAGAGAGAGAGAGAGAGAGAGAGAGAGAGAGAGAGAGAGAGAGAGAGAGAGAGAGAGAGAGAGAGAGAGAGAGAGAGAGAGAACATGAAGGCAGCCAAGGCACATGAAGGCAGCCAAGGCACTCACTTCGATCCGTCAAGTTCCCCTGCATCTCCCCAAGGTCTCTGTCTTGAGGATACCCAAAGATTAGGTGGGAGGGCCTCCCCCCAGCAGATTCTGTCCCTCATCTGAGAATATAAACATGTTCCAGACAGCCCAAGTCCTGGAAAACCGTTCATTTTGGTTTCTATCTGTAAGGACAAGGTCTTCCATTTGTTTGATGTCTTCCACCTTTTTCACCCACATACTAACTGTAGGAGGTTGGATAGATTTCCATAATATGGGTATACACGCCTTGGCAGCATCAAACAAGTGTCTTGTGAGCGATTTTTTGTAGGCCTTGGTGGGGGCGTGAGAAGCGTGGAGCAGGAATATCGCTGGGTCCGACAGTATAGGTCGCTCAGTGAATCTCTGTATTGTACTCTGAACAGTCCTCCAGAACTGCTCCAATTTGGGGCAGGACCAGAGGATATGTAGGAGTGTTCCCCGTTCGCTCTGACACCTCCAGCAAAGATCCGACGTGGAAGGGAAAATCTTACTTAGTTTTGCAGGGGTATGATACCATCTAGTGAGAATTTTATAATTAGTCTCCTGCGTTTTTGTACACATCGAGGATCTATACGTGAAATGTATGATATTTTGTTTTTGACGGGGTGTAAATGTACAATGTAAATCTCGCTCCCACGCCTCTATACACTGCGGACTCGAGCCCTTCAATGGTGTGGTCAGTAATTGGTAAGTGGCAGAAAGAGTATGAGCCATTGGGCCCTCCTCCTCACAGTACGTCTCGTAAGTCGTCAATGTTTGGGAGAAGCTGTCAGGGGCTGGGAGCGACCTTAGAAAGTGCTTGAGTTGGCCTGCTCTCCAGAAGTCTAGTCTGAACTTGCCTTCCGGACTCATGAGTTCAGCAATTGTGGGCCAGCGATTTTGTGTTAGGAAGTGGGAGGCTTGGAAACAATTAGAATTTCTTAGAGAGATAAATATTTGATCTGTACATCCTGGTGCAAACTCTGGTGTGCCTAATATCGGGCGGATCTGGGAGTTGGACGATGATAGTCGGAATCTTAGAAATAGAGAGGCACATATCTTAACTGTCAGACCTATCAAGGGGTGGTTTTTGAGAGTTCCAGGTAAGAGATGAGCTATCCATGGTGCTCTGTTCAGGGGTAAGTTTGACTGAGATTGTTCTAATCTGGTCCATTGTTTGGAGGACTGGTGGCGGCTCCAATCGACAAGTCTTGTCAGATGAGTTGCGTAATAGTATTTGCGGAGGTCCGGTATCGCCAGTCCCCCAAACAATTTAGGTAACATGAGTTGTCTTCTGTTTATTCTGGGGCGTTTCCGATTCCAAATAAAGTCAAAGAAAAGGGCACTGATTTGGGTAAAATACGATGCAGGGATGTGGATCGGCAGGGCCTGCATAAGGTACAGGAACTTAGGGAGGATGCACATCTTCAATATGTTGCATCTGCCAAACCATGAATGAAACCCTGTATTCCATTTGTCTAGGAGGGCTCGAACTACAGTTAGCAACGGGGGAAAATTCAGTGTGAATATCTGTGAGATTTTAGGGGGGATTAATGTCCCCAGATATTTGAGAGCTGTCGTTGACCATCTAAATTTAAAGCTGTCTCTAAGTGTTGAAAGAGATTTTGGAGGGATAGCCACTCCCATTGCCTCGGACTTGTCGAAATTAATCTTCATGTTGGATAAACTACCATACGTCCTAAACTCCTGCAGAAGGTTCGGGAGGGAGATCAACGGGTTAGTAAGAGTGAACAGCATGTCATCCGCATAAGCGGCAATCTTCTGCTGAGTGTTACCTACAACTACCCCGGATATATCCGGGTTGGAGCGTACCGTGCACAGGAAGGGTTCCAACGATAGGGCGAAGAGGAGTGGGGATAGAGGGCACCCCTGGCGTGTACCGTTGCCAATCATGAAGGCATCCGACAGCACACCATTGACCCGTACACGAGCAGTGGGTTCAGCGTAGAGGGACCTTATCCAAGTCATCATTCTGTCGCCGATGCCCACATGACCTAAGACCGAGGTCATAAATTGCCAATCCACCCTATCGAAGGCCTTCTCTGCGTCTGTGCTAAGAAAGATGGACGGGTTCTTATTTTGATTGGCTATGTGTAGTAGGTTAAGTACTCTGGTAGTATTATCCCTGGCCTCCCTAGTTGGGATGAAACCTACTTGATCCTGGTGGATCAGGGATGGAAGAAATTGTTGGAGTCTGTTGGCCAGGATTTTTGTGAATATTTTTAGATCTGTGTTAAGGAGGGAGATTGGCCTATAGCTCCCACAAGCAGTGGCGTCCTTCCCCTCCTTATATATCACTGCGATGTGGGCCGATAAAGTATCCCGAGGGATGTTCCCTCCCGAACCTAGTGAGTTGAAAAATTTGTAGAGGTGTTCCTTGACGTACGGCAGCATGGTCTTGTAGTATTGTGCTGTGTACCCGTCTGGGCCCGGTGATTTCCCTAGTTTAATAGCACTTATGACTGAAGTTATTTCCTCTACAGATATGGGTTCCTCTAGTAGGGTCCTGGCTTCATCAGTTAATTTGGGCATCCCTGACCTACCCAGGTATGTCTCTATTTGAGGGCGTGAGGTAGCTGGCTTTTGTAAGTTATAGAGAGATGCATAGAACTCCCTAAATACCCCAGCTATTTTGCGGGGGAGTGTGGTTTTCTGACCAGATGGTGACATAATGTGCGGGATGTAGCTCGCTAATTTCTGTTCTTTCAGGGAGTTGGCTAGAAGTCTGCCACACTTATCCCCTGATTCATAGGACTTGCGCCTGCAAATCTGTACCGCCGCTTTAGCTCGAAACTGGAGTATGTCAGTAATTTTGGCTCGTAGGAGCAGTAGTTCTGCTTCTCCCTCGGGAGACTGGGTGTGTTTATGTCTTGCTTCCGCTTTTTGTAGTTCAACCAGAAGCCTTGACAATTGTATCGAGCGCTGTTTTTTGATACGTGCCCCGTGTTTGATTAATACCCCCCGTATGACCGCCTTGTGGGCCTCCCATACCATCCCGGGGTTACTGTCAGGGGTGTCATTTGTCTTGAAGTAATTCTCCATCTCCTTTACTACGTCTTTAAGAGTCAGTTCGTCTTGTAGGAGACTTTCGTTTAGTCTCCAAGTTCGTTCTCTGGTACTGAGACAGTCTGTTAGGTCATAGGCGAGAAGGATCGGGGCATGGTCAGACCACGTAATGGATCCGATCGAGGTGCTTCGTACCGCATGTAGTTGTGAATGGGGAAGTAGAAAGAAGTCAATTCTAGAATACTGTCTGTGTGGGGTCGAATAGAAAGTATAGTCACGTTCCGTAGGATGTTGAAGTCTCCATATATCAATCAGTTGTGAGCTATTTAATGTGCGAGCTATTCGTTTCCTAACTGTCGGAGTAGTTGAGGAAGTTCCCGATGAGGTGTCTTCTGAAGGAATCAGTGAGACATTGAAGTCTCCACCGATAATCAACTGTCCCTTGGTGAACCTACTTAGGATGTCTAGTGTCTTGGCTATGAATTGCTCTTGTTGGGAGTTGGGAGCGTATATATTTGCTAGTGTTACCTCCACCCCCCCAATGTCTCCTCTGAGGAACAGGTATCGTCCTTCTATATCTGTTTTAACCTCTACACACTTCCAGGGCACAGAACGTGAAATTAGTATAGATACTCCTCTAGATTTGGTCATACCAAATGTGGAGTGGTATACTGTTGGGAATTGTTTATTTTTCAATATTGGCAGGTTGTCCCCTTTAAAGTGAGTCTCCTGTATAAATGCCACGTTAGCCTTGTGGCGATGGAGGTCACCTAATAGCATACGTCGTTTTTCGGGCGTATTTAGCCCCCTTGCGTTCAAGGAGAGCACTGTGACCGCCTCCATGGTCCCCCTATATAGTTAAACAGAAGAAGGTATTTAATTTAAAGGATATTAGAAGAGAGAATAGGGTATAGGAAATGGCAAGACTATAAAAGAGAGAAAAACTCAAAAATTGCTGAGCTACCAGCAAGTATTGTGTATATGTGTGATCTATCTATGTAGCACAATAATGCTAAAACGCTCACTAGCACAAGCCAGTAATCGAGCGCAGGCCTATTTGGGAGCTCAGATGGAGATAGCCTGCAAAGAGGTCTCCGGCCCCCCTCCTCCCCCCCACTTGCTCTTAACATACATTATCTTTATATTGTTAACGGCTAAATCTTACAATATAATACGTTCAGTTTAAACAGAGGTTACAGACTCTTTCTTTTGTAGTATGATGTTCCAACTTTGTGTAGTAACAAAACAAGCGAACTGACCACCAGCCTGAGCAGAATAACTTCAAACTTCTTAGACCCTTTTTGCCTTCTATATCTCGCCGCTGTCAAGGTATCCCTTCTGGGGCACTGCATATGGAGTCACTGCCCTCCCACCCCCGCCCGAGCGTCACCGGACCCCACACTCTAGAGATTAATCACTTCTGTTTCCATGTCTCCCTCACCCCCACCCCCCCCCCCCCGGGGGGAAGGACCGCAACACCACCCACCCTCAGGTCTATTTCCCGCTATTGTTCGTGAGTTGTTTAAGAAGAGTGATCTCGCTATTCCATGATGGGAGCCTCCCCTCTCTCCCCCCCACTCCTCGGAGAGTGCCATCCAGGAGGCCGCGGCCGAAAACCACGCCCCCCGGATATCACCTCCCTCTTTGCTCGGGCCATATCTCTCGTGGTCTGCCGGACTCATAAGCCCACCCTCATCGAGCCTAGCAACTCCCCCCCGGGGGGGGGGGGCAAGAGGATCCAGGGGCCAAGGAGTACATGCACCTCAATATTCCAAACATAAATGTCAACAAAATCCGGCAGCGAGCACCATCCCTCTCATATATACCTTCCCGCTGACTTCGAGAGAGCTCTTACTCATTAAAGTATCTACCAACAGCATTTACTTACAAACCCTTAAGAGCAGGATTATAAATTTGCTCAGTCCAGAAACTTGGAGACCGTCTTTGTATGTTGTATGGTAACAGGAGAGGATCTGAAGGTCTCCCCTCTCCATCTAAGCAGCTCCGTAGTTGGGGCTGAGGGGTTGAAAGAGAGACTCCAGCCTGGTTGCGCTGATCAAGGGCTTGGTTCGGGTGGGGTTGTCGCTAGTCGGCCCTTCCTTTTAGTGTGCGGTGATCTAGGTGGGCCACAGCGGGGCCCCTCATGCTGGCCGGGTGAGGAGGATCATGCGGGGGAGGGAAACTGTCAGGTCTATCAAACACTCCAGAGAGTCGAGCCGGGGGTACATTAGCAGCGCTCCGATCATTCAAACTTTTTTCTCTCTCTGCGGCAGGCTCAGGGAAACACAAACTAACACTTTGTCAGGCTGTAGTGAGAAACATAGAAGGGTATGTCAGTTATGACTCACGTGGACCCTCCGCTGATGGGGCTCGCTGCCTTCTTCTGGAGCGCTGTTGGCGGGGGGACTGATGAGCCCGCTGAGAGAACGAACCCGGGCGTCCCGCAAAACGAGGCGTCAGGGCCAGCCAATTCGGGACCGAGATTGGATCCGATTCCACAAAGGCAAAAAATGCAGGGAGATCCGCCGGGGTCCGGAGCGTGAACGAGGAACTGCCGTTTCGAAAAGTCACTGCTAACGGGTATCCCCAGCGGTATGTGCAGCCCTTTCGTCTGGCCAAGTCCAGTGCTGGTCTCAAATGGGCTCTGCGCTGAAGAGTGGACCTGGAGAGATCCGGCAAGATCTTGATCGACGCTCCATCGAATTCCACCACTCCATGATCCCAGGCCTTGCGCAGAATAATCTCTTTCTGTGTGTATCTGTGGAGCCTGCACAGTACATCTCGAGGCCTATCTGGATCCGGTGACCTAGGACCAAGTGTCCTGTGGACTCTGTCCAACTCTAAGCTCGCCGAAGGCTCGCCCAATATTTTCTGAAATATGGCCACTACTGTCGCCTCCAAGTCCTCCGACCCGGTGGCCTCCGGGAGGCCCCGCAGCCGCAAGTTGTTGCGGCGGCTGCGGTCCTCCAAGTCCTCCAGGTGTAGCTGCAAATCTACTGCGGTAGTTGCCTGGGCCTCCCGGGAACGCTCCAGATCGGCCACTCGCTGCGTGAGAGCCAATACCGCTCCTTCTGCAGAGTCCACCCGGTCCGATACGACCTGTATCTCGGCCCTGATTTCCTGTAAGTCGCGGGCGTGTGCCTCTTCTACTCGGAGAATGAGGGATTCAATGTCCGACTTAGAGGGGAGTGCTTCTATGTCCGCCCTCGTGGGGAGCGCCTGGAGAATAGCTCGCAAGTCGTCGGGCATACTGTTAGGGTGTATTGAGGAGCTAGCCATCTCAGGTCTTAAATCAGCCGGAGTCTCCGAGAAGCAATTCGGCGTGTTGAGTAGAGATGGGGGGAGAGGTAGATCCGGTGATACAGGTCTGTCCATGCACTGCCCTCGTGGTGCTGTCGCAATGGCGCCCGGAGAGGATCTTTGTGAATCCCGAAAATATCTTTTAATGCCGCTCCGTGGAGTTGTAATCTGGGGTCCTCTGGTCAGCGATCGTGTTCTGTACCTCTTGGAGGTTATCATACCTCGTTTTCTTGTTCTAAAGCCGTCTTAAATGTGGGTGAGAGAAGGGATGGCCAGGAGCACTCAAGAAACACTTCTTCACACGGCCATTGCCAAGCCACGCCCCGCCCCATTGTTTTTATCATTGGGAGGAATAGTGCCCCATTGTTTGAAGTATTGGGAGGAATGGTGCGCCATCGTTGGTGTCATTTGGAGAAATAGTGCCCTACTGTTGGTATCATTGCGAGGAATAGTGCCCCATTGTTGGTATCATTGGGAGGAATAGTGCCCCATGGTTGGTATCATTGGGAGGAAGAGTGCCCCATCATTGGTATCATTGGGAGCAATAGTGCCCCATTGTTGGTATTATTGGGAGGAATAGTGCCCCATTGTTTGAAGTATTGGGAGGAATGGTGCCCCATCATTGGTGTCATTTGGAGAAATAGTGCCCTACTGTTGGTATCATTGGGAGCGATAGTGCCCCATCGTTGGTGTCATTTGGAGAAATAGTGCCCTACTGTTGGTATCATTGGGAGCGATAGTGCCCCATCATTGGTGTCATTTGGAGAAATAGTGCCCTACTGTTGGTATCATTGGGAGCAATAGTGCCCCATTGTTGGTATCATTGGGAGGAATAGTGCCCCATTGTTGGTATTATTGGGAGGAATAGTGCTCCATTTATCATTGGGAGAAATAGCGCCCCATCATTGGTATCATTTGGAAGAATATCGCCCCATCATTGGTATCATTTGGAGGAATATCGCCCCATCGTTGGTATCATTGGGAGTAATAATGCCCCATTGTTGGTATCATTGGAAGGAATAGTGCCCCATTGTTGGTATCATTGGAAGGAATAGTGCCCAATTGTTGGTATTATTGGGAGGAATATTGCCCCAATGTTGGTGTCATTGGGAGAAGTGGTGGCCCATTGTGGATGTCAATTGGCAGAATAGTGTCTCCTATGAGTGGGAGGAATAGTGCCTCCGGGACACAGTTTGGGAACCACTGCTTTAGATAAATTGTCAGAAGATCCAATCATTGCACACAAATAGAAAAGCATGGAAGGCGCCTAAACCTCTTCCACCAAGTTGCAAGTGAATTTTGTTGCAAGTTATGGTGTTTTCAAAGGACAGATGTCTTACCGTCATTGTTCTCTGGGAGATGTCAAAACCGCTCATTTATACCTTTCTTGAATCTTCTTAATTTTTACGTCAAATTTTGATTTAGCTTTAGTTACAGTCTTATGACTAAAATGCCATTTTAGTTTTAGCCGTATTTCAGTCCTCTGAATTGTTTTATGCAGCGTACACACGGTCGGACAATCCGATCGTGTGTGGTCTTCATTGGACCTTCAGCGAACTTTTCCAGTCAAAAATCTTACGGACTTTAGATTTGGAACATGCTTCAAATCTTTACGTCGTAACTCCGCCTGACGCAGAAATCCGCTCGTCTGTATGCTAGTCCGACAGGCAAAACAGACGCTAGGGCAGCTATTGGCTACTGGCTATCAACTTCCTTATTTTAGTCCGGTGTATGTCATCACGTACGAATCCGTCGGACTTTGGTGTGATCCTGTGTAGGCAAGTCTGTTCGTTAAAAAGTCAGTCGGAATTCCGTCAAAAGTCTGTTGATAGTCCGTCGGACCAGTCGGTCGAAAAGTCCGCCCGTGTGTACGTGGCTTTAGTCGTATTTTAGTCATCTGAATTGTTTTAGTCGTATATTAGTCGCCTAAAATCGAATGGGTTTAGTTAAATTGTAATGTATTATATAAGCATTTCTCTAGAATTGCCAAACTCTTTATATACTTCTGGATTAAAAATCTAATAACATGTTATTATTTATGGTAGTAAGGTTTGAGCATGCACTACAGACACAAATTTAACCGTTGTAATATATAATATCTTTATAAAACCAAGTTTCATAAACAAACACAAATATTGTTTTTTGAAAGTACACAGATAGAAGTGCAACTTGAAAATATATATATATAAAAAAAGTAAACTCTATTGGCTGTAATGCCATTGCACATATTACCTGAATATATTACCAACATTAAATATTAGGAAAGAGAATAAGAGAACCTTTTTTCCTAATATTTTTTATATACCCCCTACATATTCTTATGAGGTAGTGCAGTGTAAATTTTCATGTCAAATTTTTATTTAGTTTTAGTCATAGTCGTTTGACTAAAATGCCATTTTAGTTTTAGTCATATTTTAGTCATCTGAATTGTTTTAATCTTAGTTGTATTTTAGTTGTGATTTTAGACGTCAACTAAAATAGTATTAATTTAGTTGACGAAAATACCGGTATATTAGTCGACGAAATTAACAATGTCTCTACACACCTGACCAGAGCCAGATCCCCCAGATAAGTCAGGAACTTCTCTGCCCTTCCCAAACTGTTCTCCATTGGGAATCTTTGGTCTGGTTTAGGTTATACACAGATAGATTGTGTCCTAAATGTAGGACAATATATAATACAAAAAAAAAAAAAAAAACTAAGGTTGGCAAAACTACAACCTGATTTGATTGCATAATAAGATCCCTCTGTGTTGGGACATTCCTGATTTTGTGACATTCTACATAAGACCTATGCCTTTTACGAGGAGTTCTGCCCGCCCCTTTAACTGTAGCTGCTGACTTTTAACATTAGGACACTTACCTGTCTTGGAATCAGCTGTAGGGTGCCACCGCCATTGCTGGTAAAGGGAACCCAGCAGTGTAGCCTTTTGGCTTCACAGCCGGATACCTACTGCGCATGCGCGAAACGCGCTGCGCTCTCACTGGCCCAGAAGAAGGGGAAGGAGGAGGGAGGAGGAGGCGGGGACCGAGCTGCTGACCTACTTCCCCGCGGCCCGGCCTCCCAGAAGTGGGGACAGGGTACCTGCCAAAGACAGGTATCCGCTCCTTCCGAAAGGTGCCAAATGTGGCACCATAGGGGGGGAGGAATCAGATAAGCGGAAGTTCCTCTTTTGGGTGGAACTCCGCTTTAAATATGACCACTGTTTTCTATTATATGAGTCTATCTTTATCGCTTGAAATGCATGTGCATCCTTGAAAAAGTAGACTGATGTATGTTACACAATAGTGATGTTGTAATAGGTCTTTTCATGGTTTTCACCAGGTGAATTTGTAAATGTCCTAAATGCCTGTTTTATGTGATAAAATGTTTTTGTTCATTTGCTAGTATTTAGTATCTGCATTCCACAAATATCCTCTGTGCTATTTTTGGAATCTTGATCTTTGTCGTTTTTATTTCCCTAGTAATTACCCAGAGCCACAGGGGATATTCTGACAATCTGTATTTGTTTTTGTTGTGTTTTATTAGGCAAGCATTTGCTTTTCTTTAATCATTTTGGTGTGTTGAGTGTTTGTGTTTTGCCTGGTGGTGGAGCTGTTGCTTTTTTAGTCCGGGGTTGTCGGAGGGTGGAAGAAGGACTGTCATGTCCTCAACTGTATAGCTCTAAAAAGCCCCGTACACACGCTCGGATTTTCCGACGGGAATTGTTTGATGTCGGGCTGTTGGCCGAAAATCCGACCGTGTGTACGCTTCATCAGACAATTGTTGTCGGACTTTCTGCCAACAAATGTTGGCTAACAGGTTTCCAAATTTTCCACCAACAAATGTTTGTTGTCGGATTTTCCGATCGTGTGTACACAAGTCCGTCGGACAAAAGTCCAAAGTACAAACACGCATGCTCTGAAGCATGGACGAGCCAGAAGCGGTCGGTCTTGTAAACTAACGTTCGTAATGGAGAATTAACATTTGTGACACGGCAAATTATGAAATCTCTCTTCTTCTTTAATGGGATAATAATGAAGCTGTTTTGCTGGTGATACTGAGTTATGGCAAACTAATCTTCAAAGGCTTTTTTTTTTCTAGTGATAAAGAATAATAATGTTATACTTTTTATTTATTTTTTTGGGCAAGTTACCACAGCACCATTATCCCGTAGTTTTTAAGATCAAAGATACAACTATGTTGTGTCCCTTGTCAATTTTACATTGTATTTTTTTAAATATAACTGTCTACTCCCAAACTGTCATTTGAAGTAAAACACATAGCCAAGTATTATTCTACACAATTTTTTTATTGTGCATTAAAAAAGAAAACAAATAAATAAAGACTTGCTATCTGCCAATAGAACTTAACCAAAAAGTGCATTCTATGCATACAAAAATATAGAAAATATACCAAATCAAATCATTATTCAACCAGAAAAATAATGTCAAAGCAATAACTCCAAGGCCAATAATAAATAACACGTTATCTCCTCCGATTCCACAACATGTCTGGTTGACGAACGGCGATTCAGAAACGAACTGAAAAGCACGAAATGAAAAACGTAAAATGAAAAGCGCTAAATGAAAAGCGCGAAAAGAAAAGCACGGATCAACACTCACTCACCAAACTTCTACTAACACGAAATTAGCAGAAGGAGCCCAAAGGGTGGCGCTAAAGAGCTGAAAAACCGCGTAGTACATCTAGTACGTCACTACGTTCGTAATTGTTGGCCAACAATTGTGTGGCCGTGTGTATGCAAGATAAGTTTGAGACAACACCCTTCAGACAAAATTCCACGGTTTTGTTCTCGGAAAGTCCAAGGTATAAGACCTGATTCACACCTATGCATTTTTTGTGCTTTTTGCATTTTGCAGATTTGGACTACAGAACGTGTTCCATAGGAAACAATGTTAAATGGACTCTAGTGCAAATCTGCAAAATGCAAAAAGCACTAAAACTGCATAGGTGTGAATCCAGCCTTAAACCTCTAAACTTCCTGAGATGGTGGAGAAAGATAACTACAAGTGCAAAATGTTTAAGTATTAGAACACATCCCCGTACACCTCTGATATCATCAAGCACAAAATGTATATAGGCTTATTACATTTGAATATAATAAGCCAACATTCACACTAATTCTGCTGTGTAATAATGCTCTCTTCAACACACTTTATGTCTTTTCATGCTTTATGCAATTTTTTATTTGTTGAAAAGGCAACTGGATTTTATACACAAAACTCTACCATAAACGCACTAAAAACGCATGTATGTGTTTTTTATGTGCTTTCTCTCCATTCCTATTGATGTCTATATGGCCAAAAATGCATCAAAAGAAGCACCTGCACCTGTTCAAAAGTCCCACTGCACTATGTTGCATTGATGTGAATGGCACCATAGAGAATAATGTGATTTCCATTGTTGCACATCCTGAGAGCAGACGCAGGAGAAATTGCACTAGAGTGAATGAGGCCTTAGGGCTTGTTCAAACGTACAGCACAGGATCACTTTTCAGGGATATGTCACCCCCTCGCCCCCATGATTTTGGTGAACCTATAAAATGTTACCTACCTTTAAAATAACCTATCGCACCGCGCTGGCATTCATTGCACACAGTTGCAGGGCGGTTGCGGTGCTGCCCCATTCACTTGCAACATGTTGCTTAATTATTGCATGGGTACAACCCTGGGCGGGCACTCTGCTGTTTTTATGTGGGGAAGGGCATGGGGGTGATAAAACCACAGTTTAACTGCCTAATTTTACCACCCCCTTGCCACCTGTGTGAGACTTTGAACCCTGTGGTGCTATTTCACCAATTCTTTAAACTAGGGTTAATAACCAGTGCAGCAATCTAAAGGTTGGATGAAAAGTTCAGTGCAATATACACATTTGGCAGGTAAAGTGGAACTGTAAAAATAATTTTTAGAAGGTAAACTGTGCATGTCTTTTCTGCCAAAATACGTTCTCCTTTTTCTCCTAGCAATTTTTTCTTTATTCCTGGCCCGTTCCGGGATCTGTAAAACTCAGAGATTGGAGCCAGGTGCCGGGATGATGTAATTCCAGTCTGTATGTGCAGTCATCAGTAGCTGTCCAATGGCTGAAGAGTAAAGAGGAAGCAAAGAAGAAGATGACAGAGGCGGGGACTGGGGAGCAGCGATTGGGATCACCGACTTGTCAGCACCAGAGGAGGGCAGACCTAGAGTGGAACTCTAGCATGGATGAGGCTAGGCGGCTCTTGCATGGCAAAGTTGTACAAGTATGCCATGCAACAGTCGCCTATCTTCTTCTATGTTAGAGTTCCACTTTACGTAGTACAGAACGTGGGCCATTAAAGCTGAACTTAAAGCGGAACATCAGTCATTTTTTCCCTCTTTCCATCTATTAAATCTTCTGCCCTTGTTGTTTTAACTTTTTTCTGCCAGTAATTACCTTATACAGCCCACTTCCTGTTTCTTGTCTGGTCATTAGCCTAGGCTTATGACATCATGTACAGCTCTCTCTCTCACTCTCCTAATAGTTTGCCACGAAGGCAGGGGGGATGATGTCAGAAACCATGAAATCAGACCGAGACAGAAGTACAGTTAAATCACACTTGTTTAATAATTAAAATAAATAGAACAAACGTAGTCAAAACATAGCCAGAGTTCAGGAACCGGAACGGATAGTCAGACAAGCCAAACGTCAGGGAGTCAGAGATGAGCGTAGTAAAACAGCAAGTAGGGTCTGGTGCCAGAAGGAATATCAGCCGGCAAGTCTTTTAACAGGAATGCAGGAGAGCGTCTCTGTAATGTTGACCAAGGCGAGGGCAGAGATCCTCTGGGCTGGACGGCTTAAGTAGGCAGGACTGACAAGCAGGATATCATCAACAGCTGAGTACCTGTGGAGAGATAGGAGCTGGCAATTAGCCGACAGCTGAGCGGCCAGCTCAGAGAAGGAAGCGCTGAGCCCAGCCCTGACAGATGAATCATAAGAGGGCCAATGAGAGCCTCAGGGCTGCAGAGCTGGAGGTGTGTGTCTGTGTAAATCCAGGAAGTGAACAGGCAGCAGCTTCAGCTGTCCACAGTTATAATGGCTGCAGCCAGACTCAGTGGAGGGAGATTTCTGCAGCATATTTGGCAAGTACATGACCAGTGTAGACTAAATGTCCCCTACATTCAGTCACCGTATTACTCCAACCCAATATCTTCCCCACCTGAAATAATGAGACCACGCCTTCTCTTTTGTTGGAGTAAAATGGCCATAACAGCCTCTTTTATTAAAACACTTCCAAATAATAACTCCAATAAATAACCAATAAATATAAATAATAACGTAATAACCTAAACTGTTAACCCCAGTCTGATGGTCTCTGACGGTGACCCACCTTTCAAATATAACCAACGTATACCATCGTATAACACCAACGCACTGCGGGATATTTACCAAACTAATAGGCCTCCAGCTGTAGCCGCTCGGAGACAACCGCTTCCCGCAGCGCCACAAAACCAGTATTCCCTCCAACGTTCAGGAATACACCGGAGGGGCACATGCTAACGATGAGCCCCCCACCCCTTATTTTATCCTTCCTTTTACTGCCCCCGTCAAAGACCACCAGAAGAACACCGCCTTTACCCAAAATGGACCATCCGTGCTGTCATGACGACCCTCACCCATTCCTGAAAAACAGAAAACAACACACAACACAAAACACAATGACACATACATAACATATATATATAGGGAGGGAGGGTGGGAAAAACTGCCTCCTCCGTCTAACTCTTTCTCACACTGATCCTTTGCTCCACCCCTCCTTTAAATATAACTCCTCCCCCTTCCTTCCAAAGGCTGTTTTCTTACCTCCCCTTTTCTTCTACCACGTTTTCCTTCCCATATTAACCCCTTCAGTGTCTCCCTTAGCCACACTGTCATGCCCGGCCCTCCACTACCCCTCCTTCAGTCATTATCGCTCCGGGCCTCACTTGACCAGTGTAGACTAAATGTCCCCTACATTCAGTCACCGTATTACTCCAACCCAATATCTTCCCCACCTGAAATAATGAGACCACGCCTTCTCTTTTGTTGGAGTAAAATGGCCATAACAGCCTCTTTTATTAAAACACTTCCAAATAATAACTCCAATAAATAACCAATAAATATAAATAATAACGTAATAACCTAAACTGTTAACCCCAGTCTGATGGTCTCTGACGGTGACCCACCTTTCAAATATAACCAACGTATACCATCGTATAACACCAACGCACTGCGGGATATTTACCAAACTAATAGGCCTCCAGCTGTAGCCGCTCGGCCACAAAACCAGTATTCCCTCCAACGTTTAGGAATACACCGGAGGGGCACATGCTAACGATGAGCCCCCCCACCCCTTATTTTATCCTTCCTTTTACTGCCCCCGTCAAAGACCACCAGAAGAACACCGCCACAGCCCAAAAGTGTGACAACCTTACACTTGAGGGCCCCTCCACACCCTCAGGGCCTGTTGAATCCCCTCCTGCAAACCCATAGACCATAGATCAATCCCTACGTCAGATGAATACCATCCTTCCGTAAATAGAGACCTACATTCACCTCCAGCTCTCTGTGCCTTATAACAATCCCTCCATTCTGCACCACAAACCTCCCTACTACTTTGTTGACTCGTATACGGGTCTTGTTAATGCTCGCTATTGACCTAGCCCAGCGCCATGTTGTACGAGCCACTATGTCAGACCATACCAAAAATGTCCCTGTGAATTTTTCGCGCAACTGCATAAAATCCCTCTTTATGTCAGCAAGCAAGTCCCTGACTGCCTGGATCCCCAAATCGTTACCCCCCGCATGAATAACTAATAGGTCAGGAGGTCTGTTCAATCTTACGAACCTTTCCACTTCCACCATTACTCTACCCCACAACATCCCTGGTCTCCCCATCCAGCGTATGTCAGCCTCCCTCCTTGAAATCCCCAATTGTCTGCCATCTGGACGTACATCACCTCTCCTGGCCCCCCAACAAACGCAGTAGTGACCAATGATCCAGACGAGGCGTACTGAACCTCCATCTGAAACGAAAAACAAAACCCAAAGATAGCAACACACCCATTCCTAACACTGAAATGGCACAACTATTCAACCACACTCACCCCCTTATTTAGGGTTTTATTTATTTATTTATTTATTTTTATTTATTTATTTATTTATTTATTTATTTATTTTTATATTTTAATCCACCACCAAATCAGGTCTAATATAAGACCAGAATCTCCTAGACTCCCATCTCCCAATCCTGCGAACAGCAGCCTCATCCAAACCGCATCTGGCAGCTTCAGTAGCTGCTCCTATGCGACAAGAGTGTGAAGCCCTTTTTTTTAACATTTCCTAAACCAGCCTCACATCCTGATCCAATAAACCCCCCACCACATACTTCGATGGGCTAACCAACTCACCTATTTGAAACGCCCCATCAAAAGGCCAGCGAAAAAGCCGCTGTAAACAATACATTTTCATAATGTGATATACATACGTACCTCAACTCATCACATATTGCCATCAAGTTCTTGAACGTGACAGGCCGTCTCGTGTCCGTTCTCTTATGCTGTTTGCGATAACCCTTTAACGCCTGCCGTACCCCAAAATCTTTGGTCCAATCCTGCCATCCCATTAATTTAAACAGAAATGACAAGCCTGCCAATTTCCGATCAATGGAAGATACCACACACCCCACTTCCAAGTTCCTAGCTACCAAGTACAACACCAGTAACCGCACATCCAACGTGATTGTCCCAGCTCCAGCTTCCTGTACCAGAGCCGAGCATTCTTTCCATACCTTCTTATAGGCTGACCAAGTGGAATCACTCACTGACTGCCGAATCCATCCCGCGGTGACTCCAATGGCAGCTCCCAAATCAAGCCGGGCAAGAAACTCCTTCCTTGTCTGCTCCTGGAGCCAGCTCCCTGAACTTGTCCCACTGAAACCGAGACCAGGAGTCAGCCAGCAAATTGTCAACACCTGGGATGTGCACCGCATAAATAAAAATATTCAAACGGAAGCACCTAAACACCAGTTGTCTCAGAAGCCGTATAACCGGCTGCGAAGACGCTGACATGCGGTTAACCACCTGCACTACCCATGTTATCACAATTTATCCTCACCTTTAAATTCCGGCATGCTTCTCCCCATAGTTCCAAGGCCAGTACCACCAGAAACAGTTCCAGTAGCACCAAATTCCTGAGGAAACCCGACCTCTCCCAGGACTGTGGCCAGGGTTCTGCGCCCCATCGCCCCTGAAAAATTGCGTTGTATCACGTGGCGCCCGCCGCATCAGTGACCAATTCCACATCGAAATTGCTCACCGGGCCAGACATCCACACCGCCCTCCCGTTTTACGAGGCTAAAAACTCATACCAAATTTTTAAATCTTCCCTGTGATCCCTCGTCAGGCGAATAAAGTGAGTCTGGACTTTTTACCCCCGCTGTAGCTGCCGACATCCGTCGGCAGAAAACCCGCCCCATGGGGATAATTCTGCAAGCGAACTTCAACTTCAACAATAACGATTGCAGAGCTCGTAACTGAACCTTCTTCAATTCGTGGATCTCCCGAATTTCCTTCTGCAAGTCCTCCAACTTACATCTGGGCAAGCGGCACTCCATCGCAATTGAGTCTATAACTATCCCCAAAAAACTAATTCTGACGCTGGGCCTTCCGTTTTTTCAGCCACTAAAAGGCACTCCAAACCTGCCTGCGATGTGCTGCAACGCGGAAAGCAGAATCGCACACACAGCGGAAGCAGGGGGGGCCTATACACAAAATCGTCTAGATAGTGTATGACTGAGTCCAGGCCCGATACCTCCCTTACCACCCATTCCAAAAACTAGCTAAACGCCTCAAACGTGGCGCATGAAACCAAACAACCCATAGGCCAACATTTTTTAACATAAAACTGCTCCTGCCAGTGACATCCCAGCAGCCGGAAGCTCTCCGGATGCACTGGTAACAAGTGGAACGCTGATTCTATATTCGCTTTTTCCATGAGTGCACCCTGACCAAACCTCCTCACCCACTTGACTGACGCATCGAATGAAGTGTAGGACACTGTGTACTCTTCAGGGTCAATGAAATCATTGACTGAACCCCCTTTTGGAAAGGACAAGTGGTGTATCAATCGGAACTTGTTTGGTTCCTTCTTGGGCACCACCCCCATAGGTGACACCACCAAGTCTGGCCAAGGTTTTTTGGCAAACGGCCCCCCCCATACGCCCCAGTGTTATTTCCTTGCGTAACTTTTTCCCAACCACATCCTGATGCTGCATTGCAGATTTCAGATTCCTTGCCATTGGCGGGACCGTCGCCAATGAACCTGGGATCCTAAAACCATCAGTAAACCCAGCCGCCAACAACCTCACTGCTCCCTGATCCGTATACTTACTTAGAAAAGGCAGCATCTTTTTCACCTTCACCGGCGTCGTCCCTCTTTGACGTAGAGTCACTGCCACGTTTTGCCCTCTTAAAACATTTGGACAATGTATGGGCTCCCCCACACCCTGAGCACTCGTGCTTGAATCTACAAGCCCCCCCAAATTTACAGGAACCTTCGTTAAATTGCCAGCACACCCCCCACTTTTTCCCGGCCGGCAGTCCTGAGGAATTTGTACCCCCCGGCCCCCCCCTGAAAAAACTGAGGCGGAGCCCGTGCGGAAGACATAAGCCTCATCCAGAGGCTAATATCTTTTTGATCCCAACGTAATGACGGATGGACAGCTCTTCGCTGTCTGAACTGCTCGTCATAACGCAGCCAAGCCGACCCACCGTACACCCTATGCGCTTCCCCAATCGCGTCCATATAACAGAACAAAGCTGAGCAATGTTCTGGATTCTTTTCTCCAACCACGCTCGCCATGATGGCGAACGCTTGCAGCCAATTAACAAATGTACGCGGGATCAGCCAATACCTCCTCTTTTCTTCATCCTCCTTCTTTGAATCCGCAGGTTTCACCCTATCCAAATTAAACTTTTCCAAGGGCAGCAGCGAAAATATCTCCACATACTCACCCTTTTGAATCTTGTCATGGACCTCCTGTTTCAGATGAGCTCCCAAGGGTCCCTCGAAGCAGACGTAAACCTCACATTTGGTCGCGTCCGCAATCCTGACCAAGTCAGTCCTTTCCGTGGTCCCCTTACCCCCTGCCTTCTCTGTGCCATCTCCAGCCTGGCTGGGGACCACAGTCACTGACGGTACTTCCACCCCGGCACCCCCAGTAGCCCCTACCACCAAACCACTCACCGGTGCCGTCCATGGGGCCACTTGAGGTGGCTGCCCCTGTCCCCCTTCAAATCTACCGAGTAGTGCACGCAGTCCCTGCAATAAGTCTGACAGTTGCGTGCCAGACCCCGCACTGGCAGGCATATTCCCCGCCAATTGCTGGTCCGGCATGACCCCTTCTGATTGCACCCCAGTACCCCCTGGCCCTACCGAACCTGCTGTAACCACCCCCAACAAATCCTGTAAAGCATCAGATAAAGACAAGTTAGTGTTTGACTTACCGGGCTGACCGGGAACTTGCCCCACAGCCGCCACGCTGGTCTCCCTTGCTGGCACCTGTTGTTCTTCCTCCTCAGACACTTCTCCTTCCGACCGCTCATCCTGTTCCAGGATGGGCGGTGTTGCAAGCCTCTTCGGAGACGATGTCCCTGAGGCCGTATTGTGCAATAATGGTGGGGCCCTCTTCACCCCCGAAACTTCGCCCCCTGCAGACAGGCGTCGCTGACCTGACCTGGCAGTTTCCTGGCTAACGTTCTGAAGTCCCACACCCTCAGACAGGCGTCTATTACCTGACCTGACGGGCTCCTGGCTTGCAGGTATGAGTTAGTCTTCACAGTCCTGTCCTGCTGCACGTTGTGCCGGTAGGCCCCGCCCCCTCCCGAGTCTTCTGTCCATCCTGGCCTCTCCTGCACCGCTCCTGCTCGTCTCACCATCCCCCTCGCCCCCCTTTGTCTGACCGCTGTTCTGAGGGGGGGATGCTCTGCCACTGGACCCACGATCCACAGGCGGGGAACCGGCGCCATCGCGGCCCGTGGCCCCGCCCCCGACACCAGCCGGCGGCCTGTAGACCTCCCAGGGACTCCTGCTACTTCCCGCTGCTGTCTCTTAGCCGGGGGGACCGAACGATCCACCACCGGACTTCTGGGGAGCCTAACGGGCCGAGGTGCAGGCCCTGGTGAAAAGCGCGCCGGAGGTCGTGACCTCCGCGTGCGATGGGACACCTCACCTGGAGCGGATCCGCCCGCTGCATCTGCGATGAGGTCCCCGACCTGACTCTGCAGCCATTCTGGTCCTTTTTCAGCAGCTGCCCTTCTCAGTCTAGCAAGGATTAGATCTACGTCGGCCATTTTGTGGAGGAGCAGTGAGAAAAAACTGCCTCCTCCGTCTAACTCTTTCTCACACTGATCCTTTGCTCCATCCCTCCTTTAAATATAACTCCTCCCCCTTCCTTCCAAAGGCTGTTTTCTTACCTCCCCTTTTCTTCTACCAATTTTTCCTTCCCATATTAACCCCTTCAGTGTCTCCCTTAGCCACACTGTCATGCCCGGCCCTCCACTACCCCTCCTTTCAGTCATTATCGCTCCGGGCCTCACTGAATCGCAGTATATAAAATAATATGCAAAGTATTTGGAGGGAAGCTTCAGAATGGAAAAGATGTTTTATTACAAATTAAGTGAGCAGACTGCAGTTCCATTTTAATTTGGCCATACTATACTTACCTTTGCTTCAAAGGTCCGACACTTGCGAGGTCCTTCGCCAACGCCAGCATCGTCTCCCTGGCTTCCTCTGGGTGCCAGTCTTTAACCATCATGAATGGCCAGCACAGGATGATGTCATTCCCTTGCTTGCACAGAAATGCAGTCATCTCCACACACAGGATCTGTGCCGGAATGTAAACTGTGCCACAAATGCGAAGCTTACCCCCCAACAAATCACCCGGCCCCCCCCCCTCCCTGTTTGGTTGTTTGACCTTTCCCCCCGTCGCTTGGTCGATTGGCGAACAACCCCCCCCCCTTCGTTCACTCTCCCGTCCGCCCACCAGTCTCGCACTTACCCCATCCAGGCAACGGGCAGCTTTAGCGGCTCCCCCCCCCCCCCCCCTGTGTCTCCTCCTTGATCACTTCCCCCCTGCTTCTGCTCCTGGCCAATACAGTCGCTTCTCCTCTCGGCCAATCGGATCTTAAGACTCACTTCCTGATTGACCGTGAGGAGAAGCAGGAACACAATAGGGAATATTAATTCGCTATTGTCACACAACTGGATGGGCTTGGGGAGCAGTACTCTGTGCCCACCCTTTTTAAAGCCTATTAGAGCCTTAGGCTCTAATCATGTGCTTCAACCCCCCCCCATTGAAATCCATGCGTCCAGCGCCCTGCATGTAGATTAGGGGGTGGCGCCCCTAATGGAGCAGCCGCCACTGCTCACAAGTAGTTCACTGAACATTTGCTGAACAGTTTTTGCAAAGCCTGAAACACAGAAACATAGAAGAGTGTTGGCATTAAAAAAGACCAAGTGGTCCATTGAGTCTGCCCCATTTTTTTAATTTATACTTGATTTTGTGTTTTTTTTTTTTTTTTGTTCTGTTAACTGTTGGAAGTCTATTCTAACCTTCAACTACTCGTTCGGTAAAATAATGATATGAACATAGCAGTAAACCCCATTGAAACCTATTGAAGCCAAATCTGTGAAATTTTTTTCCCGTTCTCTTTTTAAGGCCAATTTGCAAGCCTTTGGGAAAAAAAGGGCATGGGTGGTTGGGTCATTGCTGCTCTTTCTCCTTGTACAGGGTGACTGGTCTTTTGCCCGCCCCTTCCTGCAGGCAGCTTGTAGTGGGTGGAGCTGTTGGGCCCCACCCACAGCTCTGCTCTCCGCACAGGCTATGTACAGCACAGTGGTGAGGTCAGTGTTACTTTTACAAGGTAATATCTGGGTGTACAAAAGGTATTTGGTACACAAAGTGGATAATTTGTGGCTAATAAGATAATTTTTTTCTGGAGTTCAGCTTTATAATCAAAAAAAAATGATAACATTTAATGTATAAGATAAATTACTTTCTACAACCCATTATCCTCCTTCCTCGAAAAATATAATTGGTACAGATTTTCATGTTCAATGAAAATTTCAGTTTATGAATGCTTCTATGATGCTGGTTACCATCATCACTGGAGCTGACAATGAGGAAAAGTCTAGAGCTGTCCCAAGAGCACACATAGATCGGAATTCTTCAATGTGGACACCCGATCTGGTGACAACTGTCTCTTTGGAGATATTTTTTCTGACTTCCTGTTGTGTCTGTAGGACAGGAAGTGAAGGCAAACCTCCCCACTGGAGCGCAGACTGCATAAAAAAAACATGACAGAAGATTTAACCTTTTCCTACTTTCTCCAAATCTAAAAAAAAAGTACTTTCATTTTGTTTTTCACAAATAGTATCATGTTGTTGGTAAGAATGAGGAATATACATGATGTCTCAAGGTAGGGTATCCATATAGATCACATATGTCAAACACAAGGCCCGCGGGCTAAATCCAGCCCCCCACCTCCAGCTCTTACCCTCCGCTCCCGCTCTCTGCCATCACTTGTAAACACAGAAGCCTTCTGAGAGAGAGGCAGAGCCGCCTACACAGGGAGATACCAGAGCCAAGTAGACTAGTAGAGCCTCCTGCACAGGACACCCCTAAACCCTGCACTCTGGACACATCGCACTCCTGAACCCTGCACGCTATACGTAATGCACTCCTAAACCCTGCACTCTGTACATAGGGAACCCTGAACTCTGTACGTAATGCACCCCTAAACTCTGCACTCTGTACACAGTGCACCCCTGAACCCTGCACTCTGTACATAGTGCACCCCTGAACCCTGCACTCTGTACATAGTGCACCCCTGAACCCTGCACTGTGTACATAGTACACCCCTGAACCCTGCACTCTGTACATAGTACACCCCTGAACCGTGCACTCTTTACATAGGAAACCCTGAACTCTACACTCTGTACATAGTGCACCCCTGAACCCTGCACTCTGTACATAGGGAACCCTGAACTCTGCACTCTGTACGTAATGCACCCCTGAACTCTGCACTCCCCAGATACAACCGTCCTTTGAGGGCAACCATACTGCTAATGCAGCCTGTGAAGAAAGTGAGTTTGATACCCATGATATAGATAAAGTCGACTAGAGCTCAGGTATGCCTCCTGTTGGTCATTTATGTTACTGTACCCCATTTCACATTCTGGAATGGGAATGTATAAATAAAGAATCATGTTTTGCTCTAGATATTTTCTGTGTTATATTTTTGGTTTCAGCTGCAATCATGTTGTCAGTGAAGGCCTACGGTAATGTTCGTTGGTGGTGGTCAGTGTACGCGGTGATCTCGGTTTGTGTATACTGTCACTGTGCATGCAGGTTCGATGTGTCCCCACACAGCTGGCAGGACCTCAGCTTCTCTTGGATTCTGTCCCTCTGCTGGAATACGGATATAGAAATCTGGACGGCAGACCCTGTGAGATCATCAGTGCAAAGATCCAGTATAAATAGATAGCATACAGGCACAGATGTCATTACACTAGAGGATACTAGAGGAAATGGCAGAGCATGTAAATATAAAGGAAAGCTCCTCTGCTAAAGTCAACCCTTTAAAGGACACCTGTCAGAATGGCTCCTATACAGCACTGGAATCTTCCATTGGCCAGCTGTCAGGAATGTACAGTTATGGCCAAATATATTTGGACACAGGCACAATTTTAGTTTTTTTCAGGTATTTATCAAAACACATTAAAGGTATAGTTATATAATGGATATGGGCTGAAAGTGCACACTCTCAGGTTTAATTTGAGGGTATGTACATCCAAATCGGAGAAAGGGTTTAGGAATTTAGCTCTTAAGAATGGCTATCCCCCCTTTTCAAGGGACCAAAAGTAATTGGACAATTGAATCAAAAGCTGTTTCATGGCCAGGTGTGGGCTACTCCTTCGTTATTTCTTCCATCAATTAAGCAGGTAAAAGGTCTGGTTGATTCCAAGTGTGGTATGTGTATTTGGAACCTATTGATGTGAACCGACATTATGTGTTCAAATGAGATGTCCATGCAAGTGAAACAGGCCATTGTAAGGCTTCAAAAATGGATCAGAGAGATAGCAGCAACATTAGGAGTGGCCAAATCACTAGTTTGGTACATTCTGAGAAAAGAAGGATGCACTGGTGAGCTCAGCAACATGAAAAGGCCTGGATGTCCATGGAAGACAACAGTGGTGGATGATCGCGGGATCCTCTCTATGGTAAAGAACCTATTCACAACATCCAGACAAGTGAAGGACACTCTCCTAGAGGTGGGCGTATCATTGTCAAAGTCTACAATCAAGAGAAGACTTCACGAGAGCAAATACAGAGGGTTCACCACAAGGTGCAAACCATTCATAAGGCTGAAGAATAGAAAAGCCAGATTAGACTTTGCCAAAAAAACACCTAAAAAAGCCAGACTAGTTCTGGAAAAGCATTCTTTGGATGGATGAAACCAAGATTCATCTGTACCAGAATGACAGGAAAAAGTGTGGAGAAGGCTTGGAACAGCTCATGATCCAAAGCACACAACCTCATCTATAAAACATGATGGAGGCAGTATGATGGCATGGGCATGCATGGCTTCCAAAGGCAGCCTCAGCGCTAGATGGGAGCCTCTAGTGCTACTAATTCCGATTCCTCTGCATTTCCTCTTAGAACACAGAAAGGAGGAAACAATTAGGAACCCTCCCTCTTTTTCAGAGACTATGCCTGGAAATGAGGGTGTGCATACTAATTAGCGAGTGCCATTATACTAAGTGCCATTCTCAGATTTAAAAATAAATCTTCTACTGATTAGATCAGTTGCTGTCATAAGAGCATACATTCTCCAGTCTACTACTAGTGCTCTCAGCCTCCAGTCTTTCAGTAGAAAATATCAACTCCCGTACTGGTTTTTGGAGTACAGAAGAGGTAAGAGAAAATTAGGCTGTTTTACCTGCTAAAGAATTTTTAATTCTGTCCATACGGTTTCTGAAATTTACACAGCTCTGTCACCCAGCACAGGCCTATCTAGCAGGACAGGAGACCTGATTTTTCTCTACAGCAATTAAGTAACACCTACAGGTCCCTCACCCAGCCATTGACTGGACAATGAAGGGAGAAACCGCAGAATGATGAGCTCATATCTCTGTCACTCTGCTCTCTCCTCCTATCAGCATGTACTTTGTTTGCACATGAGCACTGTAACACAACTGATTGGCTGGCTGTGCTTCCTCCTGCCTCAGTCTGGGCTTTGCTGTGCAAGAACGGATGCTAACGGTATTTACACTACTGAAATAAATATAACAATGCATTCATGATCACAGAACTGTGTTCATTTGTGTTTAGTTGGTGTAAATACAAAACATCTATGAGAATTTTCTAAAACTGGTGCAGACAGAATCTGGAGCAGCTGCGCATGGTAACCAATCAGCTTTTAGCTGCAGCTTATTAAGTTAAGCTTTGAAAATGAAAGCTAGTATCTGATTAGTTGTCATGCAAAACTGTTTCAGATTCTGACTGCTTTGTAAATTTACCTTAATGTATCTAAAAAATGCAAATATAAAAACATTTGTGATAACAAAAAGTAAAAAAAGAAAAAAAAAATATGATGACTCTGCCATGCAGCTTCATTTTCTCTTTTCCGAGGTGTTCCCCTTTAAGTGGATATATATTCTTGCACACCATCATTTTTATATATAAGTTAATAAAGGTTATGTTTTAGACCAATTGGCTTTGGAACGGTGGGTTACTCACCCTCCTTTTGTGGAAAAAAAGTAATGTCTGCCAGATTTGGTTCCTTAGACATTGTTAGTTACCGTAATTTGTCATTGTTAACACCCAGAGATCAGGCTGAAAGTCTATTAGAAGTCTTCTTCTTTTTCAGTTACATTCTCTTTTAGACAACAGCGACCCCTAGCCTGCACTAACTGCGTAGCACTGTCCCTGGGGCCCCCCTGCGCTCACTCACACATCTGTTCTGGAATCTTTACCGGCATCTGGAGTCATGGAAGACATTTACCTGATCCATGAAGACTTGTCTCTTCCCAGTTGTGATATGACAGCGGTGTGATCACAAAGGTCAGCTGTTTTATGACAATAATCCACAAGATGTTCAATAATGAGAGGTACAGAAGCGCCTGTCATATACATACTCTGGGCTCTTTATGGTTCATGGGGGTTGTAGCTACTGGGGTCTGTAAACTGTTCCCCTGTCTCCCCCTTGTGTTCCTGTGTATTTATTATGATTATATTCTGTATCTATATTATTATATATTCTATCTATATTATTATACATTCTATCTATATTATTATATATTCTATCTATCTATCTAATATTTATTATGATTAAATTCTGTATCTATATTATTATGCATTCTATCTATATTATTATATATTCTATCTATCTAATATTTATTATGATTATATTCTGTATCTATATTCTTATATTCTCTATCTATCTATCTATCTATCTATCTATCTATCTATCTATCTATCTATCTATCTATCTATCTATCTATCTATCTATCTGTCTAATATTTATTTTGATTATATATCTTATATATCTATATGCCCTTATGTTGTAAAGCACTGTGCAAGCTGTTGGCGCTATATAAATCCTGTATAATAATCTACCTATAATATATTTATTATTCTATTAATAATATAAATCAAATTAATAATATAATTATACTATTATTATTTTTATGGGGAAAAAATATATATATATATATATATATATATATATATATATATATATATATATATATATATATATATATATATATATATATACACACACACACTGAGAAAAAAAAAGAATAAATGACACAATCTTCTTACAGCTTCATTGCTAATAATCAGAATTCAGGATATATATATATATATATATACTCACACACACAATCTATGCTGTGTGCTTTGTGATTTGGTATTTCACAATAATTGCTTAAACCATTTTACACAAAAAAAAATTATATTCTGTATTTATATTATTATACATTCTATCTATCTATCTTATCTATTTTATCTATCTTATCTATATTATCTATCATTTTTATGGGGGAAAAAAATTATATATATATACACTGAAAACATTTTACAGAGGAAAATATATATATATATATATATATATATATATATATATATATATATATATATATATATATATATATATATAGTTTCTGTTAAAATAAATACTATTATATTTAATAAAGAATATTAATAATATAAATATAATATGTTTCTGTAAAATGTTTGAATGCAATTATTGCGAAATAATAAAGCACAAAGCACACTGCTGAGATCCTGCAAAGTGTGTACAAGGGTTCTGCAAACAGCCCAGAGACACAATGTGAAGGTAGTAGTTGGGAGGACTCCTCATTCCATTCTGGTCATCCAGCACAGCATAGCCCTGACAGATCATCCAGTGCCTGCTGAGAAAGCCTCAGGGAGGACATTTGCTGAGTGTAGAGAAGAGCTCCAACTTCCAAACAATGTGCAGAGGAGAGCCGGACGAGGGAGGGAAGAGAACAGCTGCTGGGAAGAGGCATTGAGCCTTGCTGGCTCTTTAAACTCTGCCGGCAATGGAAGGAGAGGGAGGTTGTGTGTATATGTGTGGCTGATAATGAGCTACAAGTGGCAGAGGAGAGTCCAATAAGCCTTCAAAGCACCTCCCAGAGAAAAAAAAAAAGTCAATTTGCACAGGACAGGGATGTATATAAAGCCCAACAAGAGTTGATGTTGCCTGTTTGCAGACAGGTAGTGAAGCAACAATGAGTGCAGCGCTGGGACACGGTGCAGCCTGAACATCTGGATTTTGTGGATGCAGAAGAAGCTGTGATTATTGGCTGAGGGGACGCCTGCCTGCGCTCCATCCTTATGGGCATCTTTTATTTCACTATTTTTCCACCAGTTCTTTTCCTCCGGTGTATTTCTAGATCACCTTTTTTATGGTGGATACATTTTATTTCTCTTTAGCTGCACAATTTACCCCCCTTTCGCCCTTTTCTCCATAAAGTCTATTATTTTCAGTCTCTGGACGGCTTGTAGCTGAGTCACCATGCAAGCACAGCTGGCTGTCACCTCTCTGCTTACTCTGGATCTGCTTTTTCTCTCCCCCTCTTTGTATGCCTGGTCAGATAAGGTCATGGTTACCCCCAAAAAGCTGGATCCTGACATCAATGGAAGACAGTATTATAAAGAAGGCCATGAACAGGTTAAGGACAGAGGAGTTATATTCCAGATCTCAGCTTTTCAGGAGGATTTCTATTTGAACTTAAGTCCTGATTCTCAATTCATTGCCCCAGCATTTTCAATGGATTTCCCTGGCGCTGTCCCCAAACCGTCACCAAGCCTGAGACACTGCTTCTACTCTGGAGATGTCAATTCAGATCGGGATTCCTTTGCTGCTCTTAGCCTTTGTGGGGGACTTCGGGGGGCTTTTGGCTACCAAGGGGTGGAATATTTAATCAGTCCGTTAAAGAACGGCACGTGGGATCAGTTACAGGTTGGCCAGCAGGGGCCGCATCTCCTGCAGCGCAGGAAAGCACTGTTGCAGTCAGCAGACACTACGTCAAGGTGTGGGGTCAGCTCTGGTTTGAACCATGGCATTATGGAAGCTCTTCAAAGATATAAAAGTTCCAAACATGGCAAACGCCATACCAATGGCACAAGAAGAGGAGGTCATAGGTCCCGACGCTTTGCCTCTATCACCAGGTATGTGGAGACACTGATTGTGGCAGATGAGACCATGCTTAAGTTCCACGGAGATGACCTTCAACACTATCTACTCACTTTAATGGCCACAGCCGCTCGCTTGTATCGCCACCCCAGCATCCAAAATCCCATCAACATAGCCGTGGTAAAGTTCATGGTCCTGACAGATGATGGAAAAGGACCCAAAGTTACCACCAACGCTGCCATGACACTGCGGAGCTTCTGTGCCTGGCAGAAGAAATGGAACAAAGTGAGTGACAAGCACCCCGAATACTGGGACACCGCCATCCTCTTCACCAAAACGGTGAGTCTGCAGAGAACCGAACACTTGCTGCATGATGGCCAGGAATCCAGATGGGTGATGTATAGGTGTGTGTAGACACAGTGCATTCATGAGGTCATGAATCATTGTGGACAGATGTTCTCTCTTAATAATTGAATATCTACAACCGAAACATTTTGTTTTATTTTGGGCAGAGTTTTTTTTTATGTTCTATTGAGGTGATTTCCTTTCACGTCCTGTCCTGTAGGCACAAAAGGATGTGAGGGGACATCTCTCAATAGTGAGAGAATTCCCTCTTCATCTGGCCATACCCTGATCAAAATTCATCTGGTCCAGCCAAATTTCCATCATTCTGTGGGCTTCCCCCTTTAACACAACTCATTTGTTTAATCATCTTCCATTGAAGTGTTAAATTAAAAAAATTTCTTTGATCGGCAGCTGCAGCCAATAAGCTGCAGCTGCTGATCAGTGTATTCTGACAGCGGCAGGTGCTGCTCCATCCACTTCATGCTGGCTGAGCGAAAAAAAAAATGAACAATGTATGGCTAGATTTAGACAATTGTCAATAGAACAGATGTCCCTATGGAAAATTTCCCCTCTATTCCTGATTCGGCGACAACTCAAACATTTGGATTTTCCCTCACTATTAGTCCCAGTGACAATGGTGACTATGACAAATATAGAGGGGGAATCTCCCCAATGGGGACATAGCTATAGAAACTAATCAGGGTTGCTAATTCTTCACCATTTCATCCAAAACTAAAGTTTGCTATACTGTAATTCTGCTCAAGATTCCAAATCAGGGCAAAATGCACAACGCGTGCTTGGGTACCATAGATCCTTAATGATGCAATGTTGTCGCGTTTGTCACACGCAAAACTCACGAGAGTCTCAACAAAATATGTGTGTAAAATCACGCTTGGCTCACTGCCAAGATTTGGCCCCTGAGCTTCTTTAACGTGACATACACACATAGGGCAGCCCATTCAAGTGACTAGGCTGCCCTTTGCGTGACAGGCGGAAACACGTGTTAGTCGCACTTTTCAAATCGCAAGCAGGAACCTAGGTTCCTGCTATACAATACGTGAATGGGGCCTTAGGGCTGGTTTACACAAAAATGCGGTGCAGGAAAGGAGTGTTCCGTGCACGTTTCCTACACCTCACTCAAAACGCACTGCCTTTGCGATCTGCTGCAGATGCCAATGTAGTGTCAATGGCACACCAAACGCAGATCGCAAACAGGAACCGAATTGCGTGGTACTACTATTTGGTGCAGCACGTTTTTTTTTGTTTTTTTTTTTAAACTAGTGCATGCACTACTTTCTCCGCGTTAAGAAGAGATTTCAGCCCCATTCAAAGGAATGGGCTGCAAAACCGCACTGCACTGGAACGCGCAGGAGCGTATGCTGTGTTTCGGTGCGATCCGGGTGTCAGAATTGATCTGCAGAACAGCCCTGAGATTCTGCCTAGAGCAGACTTTCTTAACTTTTTTTTTTTTTTTTTTTTTACATAGCATTTTTTTTATTATGAATTCCAATAAGTAACTGTAATGAGAAATGTGCAGGTATGGCGAATATAAATAAGTTTGTTTTGAGACAAGTAACTTATAGAAGTAATAAGTACAGTCCATCTCTATTTCTTTTAACTCTTCCTCTAAGCTGCAAACTACCATCTACCAACTACTATCTAGTTTCTAGTGTCAGGTTCAACAGATTTCAGATTGCTGTACATGGACTAGAATTTAGAATGTCAGCTTTTTGTTGCCTTTCTATGGATACTTTTCTTTTAAATGTTTGTTCGGTCATTTTTTATAAATTTTTCAAAATTGCACATAAAACCAGAAAACAATGGTGGTGTAGTTTCAATAGAAGGGAGAAAGGAAAAAAGGCTGATGCACTTAGTAGCGCAATCACAGAAACAATCACAATTATACAAAATAGATCAAGCACAAAGAGGAATAAGCTTTACAGTATATTGTATTATTCGTAACCTTTTTAACACGGAAGAACCCTTCAAATGACTTTCCGGTCTCAGGGAACCCCTGCTAATAATTAATGTCCACAGCCCATGGTACATTGGTGTCACTGGGAAGAATGCTCCTTAGACTTGTGGTCATTCGAAAAAAACTACCCTTACAGATAGCCATAGCTCTCAACTGTGACCTGATTTGGAGGGACTGTCCCTGATTTGGAACAATGTCCCTCTGTCCCTGATTCCTCCTTATTTGTCCCTCATTTTGGTCTGATCTATATAGTTGTATATAAAATGCACTTTTTATCTTTCAAAAAGTGTTTCCCAGTGCTAAACCTTTCATCCAATTTCTAAATTGCTGCATTTGTACATTTTAAAAGCCAATATAAAGGAATAGTAGTGGTTAAAAAAAAGCCCTTGTGGATTTAATTAACGTTTTTTTGGGGTTAATTCTCCTTTAAGGGGGTGTGGCAGGGGGCGTGTCCTATGCCTACATACATTTGTTATGCCGCGTACACACGACCAGTTTTGCCATCGGAATAAACGCCGAAGGTTTCTCAGACGGAACTCCATTCAAGCGGTCTTGCCTACACACGGTCAATCCAAAGTCCGACCGTCCAGAACGCGGTGACGTACAACACGTACGACGGGACTAGAAAAAGGAAGTTCAATAGCCAGTAGCCAATAACTTCCGTCTCGTACTTGCTTCAGAGCATGCGTCGTTTTTGGTCCGTCCGGACAGCATACAGACGAGCGGTTTTCCCTATAGGAATTGGTTCCGTCGGAAATATTTAGAACATGTTCCATTTCTAGGTCCGTCAGAATTTTCGAAAAAAAGAGTCCGATGAGGCCTACACACGATCGGAATAGACGATGAAAAGCTTCCATCTGACTTTTTCTGTCGGACATTCCGCTCGTGTGTGCGCGGCTTTAGTAGGTGTCCCTCATTCCCATCTCAAAATGTTGGGAAGTATGAAAAAGATCATTGGTGTCTGTGGTTACATATCTGATAGGAAGAGATTGTGTATTGCCCAAGGGACCACTAGCAGCCTCTGTAGGAACCCTAGGGTACCCCATAACGCTGGTTGAGGAAGGCTAGCCAAGAACATCAGAAGATGGTCCTGGAACCTAATGGCATGAGGCCAATCTGTAAGCGACAGGGATGAAGTAGTGCAGTAGCCCCTAGCAGCCAATCAGAAATAATCTTTCTTGTTTCAGATTGTCCTAGTCCAATGTTAGGTCATACCAATCTTTGTAAGGCTTCATTGAATGAGTATACAGGTGACCTTATATAGCATTTGTAATCTCTTCATCGTTAGGCCGATCTTCTGTTTATATCAGCCTCTCCAGGGCCTGTGCAGTATGTTACCTTCACTGAGCAGAAGTAAACCCAGAGGACGGATCCAGATAACAGTTTACTGTAGTGATAGTGTGGGGAGATTGGTGCTTGCTGAGATTTGTAGCAGCTGGCTATTGTCATGATACAGGGCTGGAGGGTGGATGATGGATGCTGGGAGATTAAAGGACCATCATTCCTGGAGGTGCTGACACTCACCCCTCCTCTCAGTCACACTCACACTGGCTTTACCAGGTTTACATAGGAAGGCAGAATGGAATCTGTTATTTTCGGGGTAGGAATGGTTTGATGGATACAGACGGTGCCTGCTCTTATCTAGGGAGGGTATGGAACTCTGAAACAGGAGAACAGGAGGCTGAGATACAGTGCAGGCCTGCAAACTAGACAAGCCGGGCTGCTACTGATTCATATAACACCAATGTAGACCACAGTGCTGGAAGACAGCATCTCTTGCAAAGAATTATTATTGATCGAGTGATCAATCCATCCATTGGTCTGTAAATCTGTTAAGATGTATCGAACCAAACTTTGTGTGCAGCATCAAGATCAAAACCCAAGCTTATCCCGGAGCACATTTTTTTAAACTAAAACAATATCTCGCTGTCCATCACCAGATCTGCCTTTACATTTTATATTATAGTATGGGCAGAACAACAGGGACAGTCTGATATTTTCCTCACACTGAGGCCTGCTGTTTGTAGGCCTCCTTCATTGTTGTCACCAATGTAACCTGTTAGAAGATGACGTCTGCTACTCTTTGTTTAGTGTTTATTGCACATCATCATATTTTACTCTTACTTATATGAGATTTGCAGCTGTTTTTAATTATTTTAGACACTGACATGAATGAGATCTGCCTATTGGGAATATATCTAAAGCTTAAAGGGTAACTCCACTGAAAAAAATAGAAAAAATAAATAAATAATTTACAAATAGTATACAATTGCGACACAAGTCATATTGTAATTGAATGTTATAAAAAAATGACATTTCCTTTTTAATCTGCAGTGCTGTCATTGTTTGTAAAGTGCAATGCAATATGGCTACCTGGAGGTGTTCTGTACACAGAATGTGTACAGTACGCCCCCTAGAAACATCATTTCCTGCTTGTGTGATTGGCTCACTGATTTTCCCAGAAGTCTGCACTAAGATACAAGTCAGATTTCAGGCATCCCGTGCAACAAAAATGTCATTTTTGGTGAGATACTCCCAATAGGGAAATCACGTCTAAAGGGATGCAGGCCCAGCAGCTTTCCTTATTAGAGACCTGCAGGTGCAGCAGCTGATTGATAATTATGAAACCACTCCCATTAGATTCACTTAACACATGGACACAGACAAACACACATGGGGATTTCTTCATAATAACAAAAGGTAGGAATCTGCATCAAAGTTTGTTTTAATCCTTGCAATGTACATCGATCACACAGAGGGGAATGTTTTTTTTCTCAACAAAATTTGAGTTACTCTTTAATGGCATTGGGATATGGCAGCATTAGGCAGAAGCAAAGTTGCCTGCACATATGTACACAGGCACGCACCCCTGAGCACACATGCATGGTCAGTGGGAACTCTGCATGAGGCTACGGGCCAACCTGCGCTTGCTCACAGACCCAGACTATAAAGAACATTTCACCAGCACAACTTACATGATCTTATATGAGCTTATATCAAAGTCCAGAGTATATAATGCCCATATAAGCATTATTGTTGTCTCCACAAAGACAATTTTCCAAAAAAAAGCTTTTGTCCTGCCCTCAAACCGTATTGTTAAAACCATTTCCGTTCCACTACATATTGCATAGATAAATGACTAGTGTTTTATATCATAAATCATGCATATCACCAGATTTCATATATGTTTCTGGCAAATGAAAAAAGCCACCAATTACAGTTGCTTCAATTTCTTGACGCATTTCGCCATTAAAAGAACACGCCTTCAAATTACTTCAAATGCATTTTTCAAGACAGCAATGCATTTGTGGATGTATTATACAAGAATAAACATACAAGATAGCGAAGAATATCTTGAGATTAATTTATGCTTTCATAGTAAATCTTGAGTAAACTTGAAAAGTAGAGTTTTTTTATGACATCATACATTGTGAAGTTTCAGAGCCTTGCAGGACCCCTTCATTAGTGTCATGGTCATATAGTAAATTGGCAGTAGCTGAAGCACCACACCTGCCGAGGTCCTTTCCATAAGGTGTGTGATGGGAAAATCTTAACTGTGTCTAATACCGATTGTATGTTGGGGTGAGCTGTATGACATGTTCATCATCGCAAGTTTGTATAGACTTCCCTCATTTTTGTTCCCTGTAATGAAAACATCAAACCTCGGGGTCAATGCAAGAAAAATGTAAAGGTGGAAAATATTTCTTGTAAGTTTTTATCAGATTTCTGAGTTTGTGAGTTAGCAAGTTATTGACCTTCCAGTCCCAAACACAGTCAATGACTTTGGAATGGTTGTCCACCTTCCTGGATGAATAACCTAACAAGGGTTGTCCTATGTCAGTTCACTCCTATAATTTATGCCTACCTCACTTAAGCAGCATTTTTTTTCATTATAAAAAAAACTTTATTGGACAATAAACAGGTTTCCAATGTTTAATGCCGTGTACACATGGTCGGACTTGCCAACGGGATAACCTCCGTCGGCATTTCCAACTGAAAAATTTAGAACATGTTTCCTATCCAAGTTGGTCGGAAATGCCGACAGAAAAAGTCCGATGGGGCATACACACGGTTGGAATATCCGACCAAAAGCTCCCATCGGACTTTTTCTGTCGGAAATTCCGACCATGTGTACGGGGCATAAGAGGTATTTAAAGTTTATCCAAGGACAAACCATGTTTGTCTTGGCGAATAGAGTAAGGTAAGGTCCTACTGGGGAGATTCCCAGTCCTGTCCTTCGAAACAACAGTAAGTAAGTGGAAGTCCTTTCTTGTGATGGGTGGTGTGTCAATGGAACTGTTATCCCCATTGGAAGGTTTCAAACTCAAAAACAAGGCATATTTCCTACACCTTCAGTTTCATTGACATGTCACCATGACAAACCCTGACAGGGGTGCTAACTCTCCTACACTCACTTTAAAACTAAAATTTTTTTTTACTTTAACCTAAGAGCGTAGTCCACCCAGATACAGTATCTCATATACGAATAAATGGATAAACCACCTATTGCTTTCTTCTATCTCTCTGAGTGCTTTTGTTCTCAGAGCTGTATATTTCCACAGAAAATACAAGGCCTGTTGAGAATTGAATGTATTGTATATTATGGGGGGTGTATCAGGAACAAGCCATAGTGGGTGGGAACCGATATATGACCATGGACTTCAAAGTGTGAATACCCAGCAGATGTAAGAAGGCTGTGGGTGAGTCAGTCCACTGGTCTCCAGAAGAACCAGATAATAGACATGATTTGGTCTTTCTGCTCCAATGGCCTTGCGTATTATTACCTCTAACATGTATAGAAAAACTAAGAGCTGGAATTTGATTGGTTTAAAAGGCCAACTCAGACACTGAAATGTGGTGTCCATCCTCCAGTAACCACATGTGTAGTGGGAGGTGAGGGACCATTGAGAGTAAGGCAGGCCATTGATGATGTGATTTTCCTTTCTGCAACCCATGTAAATCACTCGATGACACTGACTGTGTTGATGGGGGAATTCCTCCCGCTGAGCTATTGTGTTCTCCTGGCAATAATCGCATGAAAAATCTGACATGTTGGTTGTACCCAAGTCATACAACAATCGAATTGGGTACAATCAGCCTGCCCATAGATGGTTCGTATCTTGGCTGGTCCCTGTTGAAATGGCCGCGCTTTAGGTAACCTCATAAGTTTGTTATCACTAAAGTTAGTTGGGTTCTTAGTGAAAAGTTAACTGAGATTCATACAGTTATTACTGAGCTGTTGTAAGCATGAAACGAAGAATTAGTTCTGCATCTTTCTGTCCTGTCAGTCTTCTACCTGTCAGATACGGATAACCCACAGAACTGTACGTTCCTGTCTGTCCCAGGGCCGAGGACAACACAGACTGATGGGCCCTGCAGCCATATGACTCACTCCAGGACCATCTTCAGTTCCAGGCTCATTCATGGAGCTATAATCAAACAAAAGCAGAGTCTTATCTCTGGCTAACAGAATCCTGCAAACCTCTGTACATACCCCTCCACTTCCCCGTCCACATCCCAGCCAAGAATAACACGGCATGGAAGTCAGAAAGACGAGTCAGCTGGGTGGAAAGGTGGTGGAGTTACACAGAGATGACTTCAGTGTATCTCCCAATCCTTTATAATGGTGATTTATATTTAACTGAAATTTAAAGGGACATTCCAGTCAGATCTTTGAAATAAAAGGATATCTAAACCCAAGAACAAAAAAGGCATGTTATGCAGCTTACCAGTCCTTAGATGTGGTGGCTGCATTCTTTTCTTTTTTTTTTTTCAGGCCTAAGAAAATTTTCAACAAGTATAGAAAAAATATCTGTTGATCTTCTGGGTCCTACTCAGATCTTGCCTGTGCAGCATCCCCTCTGCACACTGATCACAGGCACCACCACCATCCATAGAACGCCTTGTACTTTTTAAAATGAGTAGGTGTTCTCTGATTGGACAAGGTGGAGATTGTAATGCCATCACCCCTCCTCTCCACCTTGAAAAATCAGAGAACACCTTGTATTCATTGAAAAAAAATAGAAGGTATTCTATGAATGGTGGCAATGATGAGTGGGCATCTGGGCGACCACTTGTGGTAGGTGTGCAGAAGGGAAGATGCTTGCATAGGATCCGGAAGATCGTGGCTATCACTGTAGTAGTCCTGACTACTAATGTAGAGATTGTCAGCTTCCACAGCGGTCAATCAGGTATGGGATATGCATACCCACGATGTACCAAGCTGGACCATGTAACTATGCAATAAAGATCGTACCTGGAGTTCATATTTAACTGTTTTTCTATAATGCATGTGTAGAGGTATGACATTTGAGGGGTATTCATACAGTCTTACCAATGGTTTTATATAATATACAGTGCTATATGTAGTTTACCAATAAAGTATTAATGCTACTTATTTATAAGCAGTGGTGGGAAAAAAATTCAGGACCCATGGGGTTGTAACAATATTTAATACAATATAACTAAATGCACTATAGGTAAAGTGATTGAAAAGGTTTTTTTTGTATACTTACCTGCTCTGTGCAATGGTTTTGCACAGAGCAGCCCCGCTCTGTTTGCCACCATCGGAAAGCAGCTTTCTATGGTGGCACATGTGTGGGCTCGATCCTGAGCCACGTTGTGTGTGTCCATTAACAAATAACTGTGCAGATTGGCCTCACCCCCCCTCTCCATCCTCATTGGATTTATTTGGCAGCAGCAGGAGCCAATGGCTCCCTCTGCTCTCAATGAGTCCAGTGAGGAGAGAGAGAGCAGAGCTGCTGCTCTTGGGCACAGAGCTGAATTGAGATCAGGCTCAGGTAAGTATGGGGGGGGGGGGGGGGGTTTGACAATTGAAGGTTTTTTTACTTTAATGCAGAGACCCAGAAAACAAGAATAACTTGCCACACATTTTTGTGGCAGTGTTGATTTGTAAGTCTGTTAATTTGCTGCTCATTTTCACTGGCAAGTTGTACACTTGCAGAGCACTTAAAGCTTTTCCAATATGTAACAAATTAGCATGGCAAGTCTATAGCAAGAGCAAAGTTGCAGTGGTGGGTCTACAGCAAGAGCTCTGCAAGTCTAAAGAATGAAAATTCAGCCACAGTGACCCCTGTGGTGGGATGACTATTGCACAAAATAACCGAACCAGAACTTCCAGCAGACGTGCAAAGAAAGTTGCAGTCATTTTCAAACTTGCAGCACAATTGCTTGCTATATGGGCAATGTATTAAGGTAGAAAACCTTCAGCCTTCACAACCACTTTAATGTTGCGGGTCCCTTGCCTGTGCCAGCATCTTTTCCCTGGGTGCCGCCTTCAGGCATCTCTATTGGCTGCAGCGGGATGATCCCGCCAATGCACAGGAACAGTCATCCAGTCACACAGGGACCATGCCTGCCATGTAAGCTGAGCTGAGCATGTGCAGCTTAGGGTACTTTGTAAGGAAGACTGTGAACAGGCAGGTAGGTGTACTTTATAACAGAAGCATGTCTCTTCTGCAATAATAGCCGTTCTGCTCGCAGTCTTTTGTAAAAAGCATTCAGTTCCACTTCAGTTTGGCGGTGAAACGGTTAATGCTCATGTCCTATATAAAGTGCAGTTTGCACCGTCGGGGACACTTCCTCACATCTGGCCAAATCGCTCACTACACTCTCCTAAATCCACTGCGATTCCACAAATCCCCAACTGCCGTCTCCTTTCCAGCTCCGTCCTCCTGACCGTGTGCTGCTTCCTGTTCTATAAGACGTTTCCCAGCGCTGAATTTCAGGGATCCCCCCCCCCCCCAGTTCATACAAGTTCATCCTGCAGCAAGCGCGGTGTCCTCATCTGCTCCTGGCTCCGTATAATAACATACTTTACTGGAGTCTCTTCCTATAGACTCCTCTCCGGATGAGGCTGCTATTCATGTCACAGCTCATCTGGACTGGAAGGGCAGTAAAGCAACTCCAGTTCATCATCTCTGTGCACTTCAGAGAATAAAAGCCAGCATTCTGATTGGTTGCTTTGAGTAACACTGTCAGTTTTTCTTTGCTGCCGTCTTGGCATTCACACTCACCCATAACCTCCTATATAATAAGCTGCCCCCGGGGGGGGTAACAGCAGGAATCACAAAATACACCCTAAGCTTTGTTGGATTGAATTATTGTTTTCAATGCGCCATTCGCAAGCACCTAGGGCAGTGATGGCGAACCTTGGCACCCCAGATCAGATATTTCCCACTACATTTCCCATGATGCTCAACTACACTGCAGAGTGCATGAGCATCATGGGAAATGTAGTTCCAAAACATCTGGGGTACCAAGGTTCGCCATCACTGACCTAGGGTATATTTATAGAGCAGGGAATCTGACATTCACCAAAATGTTTTCCTAGTTCATGTGTTTAATAGAACAGTGGTTGATTGGCCACCAATTTGGTAAAAGCTTAAAGCCCAACTCTGGCAAGAAAAAAAAATGATCCCCTGCGGTGGGACTGCATCTGCACTGCAAGGGCTAATTGTTCGTTTTGTTTAGGGGAGAGGAGAAACAGTTTTACTTACCTGGTCCTCCGCTCCCCCAGCAGGTGGCAGTCCTCGATGATCCGGCAGTGAACTGTCCCTTGGTGCCCTCACGTCCAGAGCAGGTCTATGGACGTTGCTCTGGTCTTGATGACGTCAGGACCCTAGAGGCCTATAGTGCGGAGTGCAGAAGCTGTGGGGACCAGTCTATCTGCAGGGAGAAGAGGAGGACCAGGTAAGCATATTTTCTCTCTCGGAGCCGAGTCCAGCTTTGTACGCGCCGAATGGTGGCTCGGGTCTCCCGGTGGGACGGGAAGAGCGGTGGAAAGCAGCGGGAGGTCCCCTCCTGCTCTTGTACGATAACAGCCGAGCGGCTTTTAACCATATAAAAAAGTGTAGCGCGATAAACTCCAAAGATATAAATAAGTGGCATCTCAAAGCAAAATAAAGTGTATATATAATGACATACCATATGATTAAATATTAGTATGAAGAAACTATAATGTGTTAAATACAATACATATATAATATACAAAGGTGTGAACCAAAGGTGTGAACCAATACACCTTTGTATATTATATATGTATTGTATTTAACACATTATAGTTTCTTCATACTAATATTTAATCATATGGTATGTCATTATATATACACTTTATTTGGCATTGAGATGCCACTTATTTAATTCTTTGGAGTTTATAGCGCTACACTTTTTTATATTTTTATCTAATACTTGGGTCTATAGGTGTGTTGGCAGCTGTTCACTCACATTTTACGCAGCGCTGTATTACTTATTTTTTATACTTAGGAATAAATTAAATTATATAAAAAATATATTAAAAACAGTACGGTGATAATCTGATGTTTTTCAAATTAATGTCTTATGTTTTCATTTATCATTATTATTTTTTTATTATTATTATGAGCGGCTTTTAACCGCACCAGTTTTTAACACTAAAAAGCCAACCGCCCGCTCTAAAAAACGGTACCGGGGTGATGTGTGCAGCCTTCAGGCATCATCCTGGTTTAACCCTTTTCAAGCCATGAACGCATATTTGCGTACGGTCGGCGCGAAGGGGTTAATAATCTGTTTTTGCGTTGTTTCATTGCTCAGTTGCAAAAATAACAACTTGGTCCTCTGAACAGCTTCCTATGAAGACATTCTTTCTGTATGTAGCAGTGAGGCGGTGAGTTCTGGTTGGTAAATATCCGTCCTGGACTGTTTGGGGATTATGATGTGTCATCGGTGACAGCTGCATTCCTGGATGAGAAGCATTAAATCATCGTTCAGGAGCCGCAGCTCATCTCTGTACAGTGACAGGGCTTGTGTCAGTCTCCTGGGATAACAAATGATCATATTCCCCAAATCGCTGCAGGCACCCCCAGCACCCCGAAACAGGAATGTCAGGAATCCCCAGCAGAGGAAGCTCCATGTTCATTGTACTGCCGGGAAGGGGCCTGTCAACACAGGGGGGGGGGGGGGGGGGTAGAGCTACTCAGTGCAGCCCCTCCGCTGTGCTGGACGGTATTCGGTGACAACTATTTTCTTTCAGATAGATATCTTTTACCACATACAATTGTTACCACAGCGGGATTTTCTGCAGACCTCATTCACCTGGTACAGCGTAGGCCTGGGTGAGGCTGTGTTTGCCCACACGGGGCTGCACAGGTGTTCCATGCAGACAATCCCATTGGTATCAAATAGGATGCAGCGGCTGCACAGAGTCAACCAATTTGACATCAATGGAGGTGCAGGTGCTCTGAAAGCACACAGTGTGATTTTTGGGGACATGCACCTGCATAGCTCCCAACTGTCCCTGATTTGGAGGGACTGTCCCTGATTTAGAGCAATGTCCCTCTGTCCTCCTCATTCCCCCTCATTTTGGTCTGATCTATATAGATGTATATAAAATGCACTTTTTATCTATCAAAAAGTGTTTCCCAGTGCTAAACCTTTCATCTGATTTCTAAATTGCTGCATTTGTAAATTCCAAAAGCGAATATAAAGGAATAGTAGTGGTAACAAAAAGCACTTGTGGGTTTAACCAATCTTGTTTTTTTTTGTACAATTCTCCTTTAAGGGGGCGTGACAAGGGGTGTGTCCTATTCCTGCATACTTTTGCTGATAGGTGTCCCTCATTCCCATCTCAAAAAGTTGGGAGGTATGCACCTGCACTCACTCGGATTTCAAATTGGAAGGAGCGACTTTCTCTGTGCAGCCACTGCATCCCATTTGATATCAATGGGACTGTTTGCATGAAACACCTGTGCAAGCCTAGGTGGGTAAGCACGGCCTGTGTGTATGCTGTAGTACACCCCATGTGAATGAGGCCTAACGCTGGGTTCACATCTCTCCACTTCTGCTGTGATACATTGTTTCTTGTGTTTTGTTTTTTTCCTTTAAAGGATATGTAAAGGTTTGTGTAAAAAAAAAAAAAAAAAAATGTTATAGTTACCTCCTCTGTGCAGTTGATTTTGCACAGAGTGGCCCCGATCCTCTTCTTCTGGGGTCCCTCAGTGGCGCTCCTGGCTCCTCCTCTTCTCAAGTGCCCCGTCAGAGAAGCGCTCTCCCTCAGGGCACTCGTGCAGGTGTGCTCCCGTGTCCTGCTGCTGCGTCCATTGACACAATCAGCAGGACTTGGCCCTGCCCCCCAGCTCCCACGTCATTGGATTTGATTGACAGCAGCGGAAGCCAATGGCTGCGCTGCTATCAATCTATCCAATCAGGACCTAAGACACCGGCTGGAGTTGGTGTGATTGTCCCGTCAGTGGAAAGATCGGGTTCAGGTAAGTAAAACGGGGACTCTGGATGGGCTGCTGCATCACAGGAGGTTTTTCACCTTAATGCATAGAATGCATTAAGGTGAAAAACCTTGAGGGTTTACAACCCCTTTAACACCCGTTTTTAGGCTAGGATCACACTACTCCCAATATTCATTCATTCCAATAGGCTGCACTACCCATAGAGACACAGTGAAAGAAGTCCTCAGCTCTTTCTTTTAAATTCCATTGCACCAAACTGCGAAAATGAGTCGAGGTTGCCAAAGCATGAGAGTGCCATTAAAGAGTAACTCCAATTTTGTTGGGAAAAAACATTCCCCTCTGGGTGATCGATGTACATTGCAAGGGTTATAACAAACTTTGTTGCAGATTCCTACCTTTTGCTATTCTGAAGAAATCCCTGTGTGTTTGTCTGTATCCGTGTGTCAAATTAATCTAATGAGAGTGGTTTCATAATTATCAGCTGCTGCACCTGCAGGGCTCTAATAAGGAAAGATGCTGTGCCTGTATCCCTTTAGATGCAATTTCGTATTGGGATTATCTCACCAAAAATGACATTTTTGTTGCAGGGGATGCCTGAAATCTGATTTGTATCTTAGTGCAGACTTCTGGGAAAATCAGTGAGGCAATCACAGAAGCAGGAAATGATGTTTCTGGGGGGCATTCTGTAGATAATCTGTGTACAGAACACCTCCAGGTAGCCATATTGCATTGCATTTTACAGAAAATCACAGAGCTGTAGATTAAAAAGGAAAGGTAATTTTTAACAACATTCAATTACAATAGGACTTGTGTCGCAATTGTATACGCTATATTATTTTTTATTTATTTGCTATTTTTTTCCACATGAAAGTGGAGTTACCCTTTAACAATTATTGGCACCCCTGTGCATCTGCTAAAGTGCAGCACGGTTCTTTGCGGCTCAGGAACATGCACAATTTGCAGATATGTGATCCTAGACTACCGTGCCTTTTTCCATGTGTTTTACATGCATTTTCATGGGCTTCCAAAGAGTTCAGCTAGGCCAGAAAAAGCAGGTAAATGCATAAAATATCAGACCTGCCTTGTTTTTCTTTTACAATGTAGCATGCAGATGTGAATGGCCTCATTGGAAATGATATACAGTGGAACCTCGGATTGCGAGTAATGCGGTTAACAAGCATTTCGCAATACGAGCACTGTATTTTTAAAAATCGTAACTCGGTTTGCAAGTTTTGTCTCGCAAAACGAGCACGATTCAGGCCAAAGCGCGTGCAGTACCGCGTTTGGCCTGAGGTGGGGGGGCTCCAGAGCCGAGCGGCGCCGATCGCAGCCGATCACCACAGTTCGGAAGTGCACGGAAAGGCCCGAGGACAGCTCGGCTGACCTCAGCAAACCTCGTGAACGGAGTCTTTCAGAGGTTTGCCGAGGTCAGCCGAGGTGTCCTCGGGCCTTTCCGTCCATTTGCGAGGCTCTCTGGCGCCCCACCTCTAGCCTCATGCGGTATTGCATGCCATTGAAGTTAATGTGGAACAAATTATTTTAATTTCCATTGACTTCAATGGGGAAACTCACTTTGATATGCGAGTACTTTGGATTACGAGCATACTCCTGGAATGGATTATGCTCATAATCCGAGGTTCCACTGTATTTTAATCCATTTTTATGCACTGCAAGATGCACATAAAAGCACACAGGGGTGAACCAGGCCTAAGACCCAGTGTTGCCAACCTCCCGCAACATTTTTTACTGACAAAACATGGAAAATTGACTGGCGGAGCACATTTTTTATTGACAACCTGAAAAATGACAGAACTCCTATTAAAAACTAAGACAACCAATATTTAACCAGTATAAACACAATGTGGGAACACTGACAATACCCATAACAAGTGGTTTGCCTGGTTTACACTTGAAAAAGTCAACACAACATGACAAATTTCAGCCCCTGATATTTACAGACAGTTGTAAAAATCACTGTCCATAAATTTATTGATGTTAACTATGTTAAGACCTCGTTGATATCACCTGGTGTTGCTATGAGCGTGCGGTTGTGTGTGCACCCAGTGACCTTAAAGTGTTACTAAACACACAACAGTAAAATCAGTCTTTATATACAGTAAAGCATGCTTGTTATACTCACTGTGGAACCTGAGGAGTTAATCCTCTGCATTGTGTTTGATCCTGTATGCACAGATCCCCCCCCCCTCCCAGCACTGTCCCCCTGGACAAGTCCAGATAAGACCGAGCCTTTGGAGTCAGGCTGCACATGCTCAGTTTGGTGTGTATTGCTAGAAAGGTTTTTTTTGTTTTTTTCTTGAGAGAGTGCATGTGATCAGCACAGGCCCAATCGACGCTGTCCAGACATGTCCAGACAGAGGGTCAGGAGCCCTGCAGTCTCATAGGACAGCTCAGTGCACTATGAAAACTCCTCCTACAAGCTTCACTGGGAAGTGATGGAAATCACAAGACTGCTATATATAATGCTGATGAGAAAAGGTATTTAGCTGTTTATATTTACTAAAATAATTGCATTTCCATGTTCTGTTTACTGTGGAAGACCAGATATAGTGAATGCAGAGTCCTGGGTTTAGTAAAGCCACGTACACACGGGCGGACTTTTCGACCGGACTGGTCCGACGGACTTTCCGACGGACTTTCAATGGACTCTTGACGGACTTCCGACTGACTTTTTAACGAACGGACTTGCCTACACACGATCACACCAAAGTCCGACGGATTCTTACGTGATGACGTACACCGGACTAAAATAAGGAAGTTGATAGCCAGTAGCCAACAGCTTCCCTAGCGTCGGTTTTTGTCCGTCGGACTAGCATACAAACGAGCGGATTTCTGGGTCCGGCGAAGTTACGACGTAAAGATTTGAAGCATGTTCCAAATCTAAAGTCCGTCGGATTTTCGACTGGAAAAGTCTGGTGAAGGTCTGATGAAGCCCACACACGATCGGATTGTCCGTCGGACCAGTCCAGTCAAAAAGTCGTGTACGCTGCATGACACTTTAATACATTGCAGTCCCTGTTTTGCATCTAATTTTAGTGTGCCCAGTACGGCATATATAGCACCTGTAGTTTCTAGGCCATATTACCCTATCTATAGATGACCCATTGCTTCATTCCGCCACAGGGCTGATTATAATCCCAGTACCCCAGATACGCAACCTACAGATACATTTTTCCCTTTATATTGCAACTGCTCTTGGAATTCTGTCTCTCCAATATCCATGTGTATGCAGTATTATGTCTTGGGTAGTCTCCTTGCAGTCTTGGGTCGGGAAAACATTCAACAAATAACAATTGGAAGAGGAACAATAATGTAACACAGTCAGACTTCTCTCCCAGGGCAAAGCAGAAGCTCTTTACAGAAGTGACACATGGTGACATGCTGTACACGTCCGAATCCTGCCCTCTGATACACTCCTAGTCCTGTGTTGCTGTTGAAAGCACTGCAGTTGGATAGAATTTTTTAGGGAGGTGCACAGAAATAAAGGACAATTATTTTAACAGAAAGCACAACACTTTCAGTAATTAGCTACATTCTGGGCCCATAAAAAATAAAGGTGTGAAAGCCATTCAGGGGCAAGGCCATCCAGTGCCCAGGGCCAAGATGACAATCTGTACTTTGTACCTTACTTAATTCTGACTGCTGCAACCTGTATGCTGTGTCATGTGTCGCTTACTCCTGACCACTACCCCCTGTATACTGTACTATATATTATTTCATCCTGATCCCTGCTCTCTACACTAGGCAATATGTTACTCCTGACCACTGCACTCTGATATGTACATTACATACTCCTGACTACTGAACAATGTATGCCGTGGTGTACTTTGCACACTTCTGACTGCTGCACTCCCAGCATACAGCACGTTCAGGATTATGTAATGTATATGCCAGTGTACAGAGTGTGGTGGTCAGGAGTATGTAACATCCAGCTAAGTATTCATCACACAGTTTTCAGGAGTTGGTAATAACATTATAGCCCAGCACACAGAGTGCAGTTTTTTTTGTGCATCCCAGAGTACATGGCTCATAAATATATAATGTACATCCCATTATGGTAAACTGCAGGCCTTAAGAGTTCAGTCCAGCAGGCATTAGTATGGAACATACAGTACATCAGTAAGGGGTTACATGTGCACAGCATACAGAGTATGGAGGATAGGAATATGTAATGCACCACTCACCCACAACTCACCTTTAAACCCCCTTTCCACAGCTCACCTCTGCACCCCTTGTCCACAGCTCACCACTTCACACCTCCATGTCCACAGCTCACCTCTGCACCACTCATACACAACCTATCTCTGCACCCCCTGCACACAGCTCACCTCTGCACACCTCCATGTCCACAGATCACCTCTGCACTCCTTATCCACAGCTCACCTCTGCACCACTCATACACAACCTACCTCTGCACCCCCTGCACACAGCTCACCTTTGCACACCTCCATGTCCACAGATCACCTCTGCACTCCTTATCCACAGCTCTCCTCTGCATCCCCTGGCCACAGCTCACCTCTGCACCTCCCATGTTCACAGCTCACCTCTGCACCCTATTCCCATAGCTCATCTCTGCACCACTCATCCACAACCTACCTCTGCACCCCCTGCCCACAGCTCACCTCTGCACATCTCAGAAGTCCACAGGTCACTTCTGCACTCCTTGTCCACAGCTCACCTCTGCACCCCCTGGCCACAGCTCACCTCTGCACCTCCCATGTCCACAGCTCACCTCTGCACCACCTATCCAAAGCTCACCTCTGCACCACCTATCCTATCCATAGCTCATCTTGTCACCACTCCTCCACAACTTACCTCTGCACCCCCTACCCACAGCTCACCTCTGCACATGTACATAGTTCACCCTTGCACCTACCATTCACAGCTCACCTCTGCACTTTCCATTTCCAGAGCTCACTTCTGCACCCCCTGTCTACAACTCACCTCTGTCCCCCCCAGTCCACAGCTCACCTCTCTCCCCCCATCCACAGCTCATCTCTGTGTACCCAGTCCACAGCTCACTTCTCTCCCCCCATCCACAGCTCACCTTTGCAACCCATGTCCACAGCTCACTTCTCTCCCCCCATCCACAGCTCACCTTTGCAACCCATGTCCACAGCTCACTTCTGCACCACTCTTGCCCCACAGCTCACTCTTGCACGCCCAGCCATAGCTGGCTTTTTTACTCTTTCCTGCTATCTATAGAAGACGAACTGTCATACCTGTTTGTATACATTTTATTTTGATGCGCCTGGAATGAATTTAGCTGATTTCAAGTAAAAAGTTCAGTTGTGCTTTAATAACAGTCCATTAATTAATGTATTGTCATGATTTCTGCTGGGGATTTGTTCCAGTAAACTTGTCATGAAAGCTGCATTTGCTGGCCTCTCCTTTTAAGAATGCTGGTTGCTTGGCTCTTGTTCTCAGTCTCTTGTTTTCAGTGACCGGAACAGACTTGTAGCATACTTATGTCAGGCAACGGCAGGCTGTGTAATTCTCTCCTGACAGGTTCATGTGGCATATCCCAAGCAGCCAGTGTAATGGTGTCAGCACAGATGGAGCGGATTTGGTGCCAGTTCCTGGCGCAGTGTATGATGTCAGTATGGACTGTCAGCCGGTGTTTATAATTAGAAGTGCACACGCCCTGACATGAGCTCCCTCCATATTATGTCATGGGTGGGAGGCTTGGACCATGTCAGGGAAAAACTGATGATGCCAAATATCAGATTATTGGAAGAATTTCTCATGTACAAGCCAGCCAATTGTTGATTTATATAGCGCCAGCATGCACTGTAGTGCTGTACTGCCGATAGGCCTGGTGCTCTGTACAATCATACATGGGATGCTGTGATTCGCAGGCTCGGGGTCAGTGTGTCAGGGTTGGTGCTGGGCCACATTGTTGTCATCAGGATGGGAAGAGTCTGTTCTTACACAGCGTGGTGTCCCTGCAAATTGGATGTTTGTTATCACTGTGCAGCATGATGAATCAAAGGCCTGTGCTGTGCGGATGGATGGACTTTGGCTCTGGTGAGCTGCACACAATGCCACTAGTACTGTGCATAGCAGTGAAGTGCCTAGAATAGATATAAAGCACCTAACAACCAATCAGGTTCTAGCTGTCATTTTCTGAGTGCAGCTTAGAGGATGGAAGCCAACACTGAACAGATCTGATATAGGTGAAATCTTTCCTTTCATCAGCATTTATAAATCAGCCCCAGTGCTGTTATTCACCCCAGCTCAAAGGGATGTATAGTTATATAATTAACTAGGTTAAAAGAAGACAGATGTCCTTTAAATTGATCCTCTTCCAGACTCTTAGAGCCCATTCACACCAGAAAATAGGTATTTCTGCATGTGCATTGATCTGTGTCCCACACACGTTTTTATGTGCGTTTACATACGTTTGCAGTGCATGTTTCCTAAGTGTTTTTTGAGGCTTTTCTGATTGCATTTCCTTTGTGGTCACTTCCTTCTGTTGTGCAGTGTGCAGTGCATTGCAATTATGCACATTTTTGCATGTGCTTACATGCATTTGCGTTGCGAATAAATGCAGCTTGGTGTACTTTTTTTCACTGCACTGCAATGGTGTGCAATAACTGCTAGACCAGTGGTCAGCCACCTTTCAGACCTCGCAGACAACTAAACTCACAATTTTGAATTCCGCAGACCACTAACATGAATTTTACATGCTTTATACACACAATGCGCCGGCTCTGTCTCCCTCGCTCTGGATCACACTGCTGCCTTATACTCACAATGCTCAGGCTCTCTGCCCCACCCCACTAGATCACACTGCTGCTTTATACACACAATGCGCCGGCTCTGTCTCCCTCGCTCTGGATCACACTGCTGCCTTATACTCACAATGCTCAGGCTCTATGCCCCCACCCCACTAGATCACACTGCTGCCTTATACACACAATGCGCGGGCTCTCTATCTCCCTCCCTCTGGATCACACTGCTGCCTTATACACACAATGTTCAGGCTCTCTGCCCCCACCCCACTAGATCACACTGCTGCCTTATACACACAATACGCCGGCTTTCTGCCTCCCTCCCTCTGGATCACACTGCTGCCTTATACACACAATGTTCAGGCTCTCTGCCTCCCTCCCTCTGGATCACACTGCTGCCTTATACACACAATGCTCAGGCTCTCTGCCCCACCCCACTAGATCACACTGCTGCTTTATACACACAATGCGCTGGCTCTCTGTCTCCCTCCCCCTGGATTACACTGCTGCCTTATACACACAATGTTCAGGCTCTATGCCCCCACCCCACTAGATCACACTGCTGCCTTATACACACAATGCGCGGGCTCTCTATCTCCCTCCCTCTGGATCACACTGCTGCCTTATACACACAATGTTCAGGCTCTCTGCCCCCACCCCACTAGATCACACTGCTGCCTTATACACACAATACGCCGGCTTTCTGCCTCCCTCCCTCTGGATCACACTGCTGCCTTATACACACAATGTTCAGGCTCTCTGCCCCCACCCCACTAGATCACACTGCTGCCTTATACACACAATACGCCGGCTCTCTGCCTCCCTCCCTCTGGATCACACTGCTGCCTTATACACACAATATTTAGGCTTTCTGCTCCCACTCCCCTAGATCACACTGGGGGTGATTTACTAACACAAGTGCACCCAAAATCTGGTGCAGCTGTGCATGGTAGCCAATCAGCTTCTAACTTCAGCTTCTTTAATTAAACTTTGGCAATAAGACCTGGAAGCTGATTGGTTTCTATACAGTGCTGCACCCCCCCCCCCCCCCCAGATCACACTGCTGCCTTATACACAATGCTTCGGCTCTCTGAACCCCCTCCCCCTGCACTCTGCTGCCTTACACAAACTCATGATTGGTTCTCACCTCATTATCCAGCCATGTACTCGAGCTCTCTCCCACTGTCTGTGATCAGCGATGCCATTGGAAGTCCCCTCCTTCACCTCGTGCTCTCTGCACTACTCCTGGTGCCTCCCTCTGAGTTCACAGGAGCCGGAATTGAGTATCAATGCCACATTGAGAACACTGGAAACAACATTGGGCGATACACAGATGCATCTCATAAAATTAGAACATCATCAAAAAGTTGGTTTCATTTTCCAGGAGGACTTGGCACCTGCTCACACTGCCAAAAGTACCAATACCTGGTTTAATGATCATGGTATCACTGTTCTTGGTTGGCCAGCAAACATTTCTGTAATTATAATCCTTTTTTTAATTGGTCTTCTGTAATATTCTAATTTTCTGATATAGTGAATTTTGGGCTTTCACTAGCTGTAAGCCAGAATCATCAAAATTTAAAAGAAAGAAAAGCTTGAAATGTAACGCATCTATATAAAATATGAGTTTCACTTTTTGAATTGAATTACTGAAATAAATTAACTTTTTATGATATTCTAATTCTAATTTTATGAGATGCACCTGTATATCAGCCACAATGGCAATTTGCCACTTTGTGTTGGTCGATCGCATAAAATCCCAATAAAATACAATTGCGTTTTGGTTGTAACATGACAAAATGTGGAAAATTTCAAGGGGTATGAATACTTTTTCAAGGCACTGTACACTAATAAATCTATTCATGTAGTGAGGGATTCCCCATACATCAGGTGAGGTGTCGGGGTCACTGCACTCTGTAATCTAACATGACAACCTAATCACGCAGAATGAATCTCTGTAAGCTCTATAGTATACAGTATATGATCCTGCTCAGGATTTCTATGTCAATACAGGAGGGGAGGGAGGATGATGACAGACCAGGATGAGCGCACAGCTGACAGTCCGATCAGTCTGAACCTGCTCCTGTCATCTCTTCTGGTTTACAAGAATCAAACCACCAGCCCCCCTCTATGTCAATCAGGGGTTGGAGAAATCACATCCAAAAAATTAAGTTTAATTTTGTAACAGTCACATTCAACCCCTGGATCCTCTCTTTCTCTCATTCCTCTCTTTCTTTTTTGGTATATTTATGGTGGTTTCTTTTTTATACTTGTTTAGTGTATTTTTTTATTTTGTGTTTTTTTTGTGTATTTGATTGTTATTTGTGTACTATTGCTTTAAAAAGTACCTCTTTTGTTGAAAAAAAAAACATTTTCCCCTCCGGGTGATTTACGTACATTACAAGAATTTTAACAAACTTTGTTGCAGACTTCTACCTTTTGATATTCTGAAGAAATTACTGTTTGTCTGTGTCCATTTGCAGAGCACAGCCTGCCATAGATGGTCCAAATCTCAGCCGGTTCAGCAGGGACTGGGCAAGATTTGAACCATGTATGGTCATGCTGAATGTACCCAAGTTGATTGATCGCATTTTACCTGCGATTATTGCTGGTAGATAATATAGCCGCTAGCAGCAATCAATGGCTCCGCGGGAGGGATTCATGGGGTAAATGAGCAATTTTCTTTCCTGCAACCCCCCCCCCCCGGTTGCAGGAAAGAAAATCTCTACATCTATGACCAGCTTTAATTTGTATGGGAGTGATTTTATAATTATCAATCAGCTGCTGCATCTGCAGGGCTCTAATGAGGAAAGTGGCAGGGCCTGCATCCCATTAGATATGATTTCCTATTTGGAGTATCTCACCAAAAATGACTTGTTTGTTGCAGGGGATGAACAAAATCAGACTTATATCTTAGTGTAGACTTCTGGGAAAATCAGCGAGCCAATCACACAAGCAGGAAATGACATTTGTGGGGGATGTTCTGTACAAACAAGACTGGCCTGGAGTGGTCCGAAAATTGGTAGGTATACACAGGTTAGTCAGTATAGGTTACAGGAGGAGGGTAGGGGCAATTTTAAGGTTAGTTAGGTTTAGGCTGGAATTCTACTTTAACTTCTGGAAGAGAACTTGTTGAGTTTTCCCTTTCTTTATTATGTGCATACCTGACCTGCGAGGGCCTGCGGACCCTTACCGTAATTCACAGGTATTTCTTGTGTGTTGAATAATGAGTTTGTTGATTTCATTAGATCAGTGTTTGGCGTGCGTCTCATCTCCTCACCTCATTCAGCACACAGATAATGATAATTACAGTTTAATGGCTACTCAGTTATAGAGTTTGTTGGAGAGGGAAAAAAGAACATTTACCAAAAAAACAAAAAAAAAAATCCAAAAACAAGACCAGGTTGTAAACACTGTGGAATTCTCTGTACTACATGATGGTCTGTGGTGCCTCAATAACACTTCCACTGCTAAATATTTCCCCTCTGGCCTTAAATCTGTACTGCACACATTGCTTCACCTGCACCAGTGCTGATCAGGTTGTTATAATAAATTGGATATTTCCAACGCTCCCAACTGTCCCTCTGTCCCTCTTTCCTCCTTGTTTGTCCCTCGTTTTTGGTCTGATCGATAAAGTTCCATAGAACGTAGGCCGAGTAGTCCATTGAGTCTGACCTTTTTTTTTTTTTTTTTTTTAATTTTCGTTTTTTTGTTAACTTTATTGTCTGACTATAGATTTATGTTTTGTCTGACTATAGATTTATGTTTTGTCTGACTATAAATTTATGTTTGTCCCAAGCATGTTTGAAGCCATTTACCGTTGACTGTCTCACTACCTCTGTTGGTAGTTTATTCCAAACTACCCTTTTAGTAAAATAATACTTTCTAAGATTCCTTTTGAACTTCCGTCCAGTTAGTTGGAGGTCATGCCCCTGTGATCTTGATTTTGGTTTCATATTAAAAAAACTGCCCTCCTGAACCCTATTCACCCCCTTGATGTATTTAAAGGTTTCACTTATCTCTATCCTTCCCCTTCTTTCCTCCAGACTGCACATATTAAGTTCTCGAAGTTGCTCTCGATATGTTTTATCCCCCACACCTTTCACCATTTTTTTTTCCCGTCTCTGAGCTCGTTCTATCTTGTCAATTGTAGTTGAATATAAAATGTACTTTTTAGCTTTTAAAAAAGTGTTTCCCAGTGCTAAACCTATCATCCAATTTCTAAATTGCTGCATTTGTAAATTTCCAAAGCCAGTATAAGGGAATAGTAGAGTTAAGGAAAAACACTTGTGGGTTTAACACATTTTTTTTTGTAGAATTCTCCTTTTAAGAGGGCGTGGCAGGGGGTGTGTCCTATGCCTACATACTTTTGCTAATAGGTGTCCCGCATTCCCATTTCAGAAAGTTGGGAGGTATGAGCACATCTAATGCCGTGTACACATGACCGGACTTTTTGACCGGACTGGTCCGACGGAACGGATTCGTCAGACAATCCGACCGTGTGTGGGCTTCAGCGGACCTTTTCTTTCGAAAATCAGACGGACTTTAGATTTGGAACATGTTTCAAATCTTTCCGACGGACTCGAGTCCGGTCGAAAAATCCATTCATCTGTATACTAGTCCGACAGACAAAAAGGACGCAAGGGCAGCTATTGGCTACTGGCTATGAACTTCCTTATTCTAGTCCGGTCGTACGTCATCACGCTCAAAAGAACGGACTTTCGAACGGACTAAAGTCGTTCGTGTGTGGCCAAGTCCGGTCGTTCGAAAGACCGTCGTAAAGACCGTCGGACCTTCGATGCTGAAAAGTCCGCTCGTGTGTACACGGCATAAGAATTGGTAAACTACAATATAATACATGCTTGCTTCTGGCTTTAATACTGCAGTAACTGCAATCCATCCAAAACGGTTTATGAATTTACATTTTTTTTTACATGAAAGCGAGTCTTGCTGCAATTGATTCATCCACACATCTGGTCACAGTTCTTCTCCCATACATGGACCATGTAGAGGATCATATTTTTCGGTTCCTGGGACAGCTGGGTTTGTTGGTTCTGGGGAGGGAGAGCTGTGTGGGCTCAGTCACAGGGTGGGGTGCCATTGATTTGGGTGGTCATACCTTGGTGGGTGCTGAGCCTGGCATCTTCATGGGATAGCAGATGGCATGTTATAGTGTTCCACCCTACATGTGCCTCAGACCCCCTTTGTGATGACAGAGAGGATGCAGCTCGGCCTGGTCATGAATCACACAATAAATATAGGTGGATAAGTACAGTCTATTCTCCGTGAGTACAGCTTTCCCTTCTTACTGCTCAGCAGCCACAGCTGAGACGAGGAATGTGGCCACATATACCAGACCCAGCACACTCTCCACACATCTTCATCACCTCTCATCTATGTGTAATGTTGGGTATATACTAGTAGGATGTGCAGCATATTGGTATGTTGGGTATATACTAGTAGGATGTGCAGCATATTGGTACATGTGACCTATGGTGTCACTCACTCTAGCTAAACCCCTTCCCAGTGTTTAGATCAGCCTTTCTCAACCTTTTCAACACAGAGGATCCCTTGAAATAATTCTCCAGTCTCGGAGAACCCCTGCTTAGAAATTAGAAATTAGTGTGATGGTCAGTGGGAAGAATGGTCCTTACACTTGTGGTCATTGGGAAGAATTACCTCCTTACAGAAAGCTAAAAAGATCAATGGTGTCAGTGGGAACTTATCTAAGAGGCAAAAATGGCTCAATGCTGAAGGAACCTCTAGCAACCTCTGGAGGAACCTTAGGGTTCCATGGAACCCCTGGTTGAGAATCACTGGTTTACATGTTTGTTGAGGAACGCTTGCAGCAGAGCTGAATGTCTCTTGTCTTTTTAACTGCAACTAAAATGCTGAAAGAATGACTGATTATCTCTCACACGCCAACAATATATATCATTTCTTACTCACTCCATTGCTGATTATGGGTGACTTGGACTGGGAAGGATCATGTGGAGGAAACTGAACAGATTCAAGGCAGCAGATGATAATAAAAAAATGTGCTACTGGTTTGGTATTCATCTTCCATACTTCATACATTTGATGGCAGAGCCATGAGGGTACTCAGATGTGATGGGGGGCTTTCATATATAGGAGGGAAGAAAAAAGAAAAAAACAAACACTCCTGCGCACAAGTGAGTTACCAGGTGGACTAGAGTTCATGGTGCCCTCAGGATGAATAGAGCAGGGGGAGGAGAAGGCGAGGAGAGCAGGGGGAGGAGAGGATGAAGAGAGCAGGGGGAGGAGAGGATGAAGAGAGCAGGGGGAGGAGAAAGTCAAAGGAGTAGGGGGAGGAGACGGTGAAGGGAGCAGGGGGAGGGAGAGGATGAAGAGAGCAATGGGAAGAGAAGGTTAAAAGAGCGGGGGGGGGGGGAGAAGAGAGCAAGGGAGAACAGTTGTTCATGCAAAACAACGCACATAAAAGAGCAAAACTTCTTTGTGCTGTGCATTTTCAGTTGCTTCCAATAAAGTCCTTATTTACATGCTGATTTGCGCTGCCCTCTGAAAAGCAATCCGCGGTGGATCGCCTTTCAGCGTGGGTTTGATCTGCAAGTTGCAGGTATTCATTAGGTGACACTGCTGCCTTCTGAATGTCTGTTGTTTTTCTCTTTCTTTTTTTTTCATCCTAAGGGAGATTTTTCAGGGCAACACCAAGTCACAACAAGGTTCTATTGTCCTCAATAGACATGCCTGGCAAGTGTCACCGGCTGCCAAACGTGATGTGCTGCTTATAGTTTTGACAGGCCTGCAATGCTTTGCTTGTGTATGAACCAGAGTGCCCACCATATTAGGGTTTTACATGGGCAGTCAGGGAGCAGTAAAAACGCAGATCAACCGCCTGTTTTTACTACCCCTTTGCTGCATGTGTGAATGAGGCCTATGGGGCCAAAAATGCACAACAAAGCTTATGTACCATTTGGTGCTTTGAGCTCCAAGCAACTGAAGGTAAAAATGTTAATAGCCACAATATAATAGAATAGAATAGAATTCTTGATGTTGAGTGTTGCCATGTGTGGGGAAATGCGTGAACACGTCAGATACAACACTCAGGTGTTAACGGGGGGCTCAAACATCATTGTGTAAGTACTGAGAACCGCCCACATTGTGGAAGCTCCACCAATAAGATTGAAGCTCAACCTGGAAAATGACATTTGGAATCTTAGAAGTTGGACAGTGACAGTTCTTTGTTCTGGCACGTGGACATTTGAGGCCCACTATGTGTGTGCAGGCTTTACCATGAATATTCATAGGAGTTTCTATGAGATCACCGGCTATTCACACAATTTCACGCTCACTTTCAGTTACAATATTGCGATTCCAGTAGCAGAACGTTGTGATTAAACTGCTTCCCATCAATTCACAGGAGCCCCGGCCTGACAGCTTGTAATGACAGTCTTCTTCTGCCTCATAAAAGAGGTTATTGAAGCTCGGTGCAGTCAATAGTGTTTTCAGAGATTCTTCTCTTATTTCATAATGCATATAAATCTGCATTACTGGGGGCAGATTCATTTATTTCTGCTTCTCAAAACTCTATTTTTATGTAAATGTGTACAAATATTTTTTTTTGTGTAACCAACAAAGCTTTATATTAATGGAAGATGGGATCATGACTACTGCTATTTCATCATCACTTAGGGTGTCCCAGGGAAGCAGGCCACCCTACTCTACATGGGGGGTTCCAAGGTACCTTCCTATCAAACAAGACAATACACCTCCTGTGCATGAGTGTGGTGGTCTACCACCAAGTCTTTCTACACATCCACTTTGTTATAGGAGTAAACGTGCCACGCTTTGCTGCCCTCTCAGAACTGGGGGAGGTCCCAACAGTATACTGGAAATAACACAAGCAAAAGAGGATGCACCAGCCTAGTGCATTATTCCTAATAATTATTTATTGTAAAAATAAACATATATCTACTTACAAACGATAAAACAGGCAAAGTTCATCAACGTATCAAAGCAGTTCTGATTGCTCTGCATGCCTCCAAGCTTGGGAGGACATCTTCTAGATCCAACTGGCTTACGTGTTTCGAGCGGTGATACCCTCTTCTTCAGGGCCAAAACCTTTTGGCTCTGATAAAGAAGGTATAACCCTCGAAACACATAAGCCTTACGTGTTTTGAGGGTTTTACCCTCTTCATCAACTTCATCAACTGGCTTACTCGATTCAATGGTTATACCCTCTTCTTCAGAGCCAAAAGCCATTTGGATCTAGGAGATGTCCCCCCGATCTTAGGAGCGTGCGGAGCGATCAGAACTGCTTTGATACCTTGATGAGCCTTGTCTGTTTTATCGTTTGTGTTTTGTCCATTGCTCTCAAGCATGAGATATAACTCCTCCAACATGTTCTGGGTATGCTGGGACTTGCCTGGTACAGCTCCCAGAAGGCCATCTGTATAACTCAAACCATCCTGAATGCCTTCTCACAATTTTGAGAAGCAGGGGCTTTACCCTAAGTGGCTCCTGGACCTCCATGCTTCATAAAAAAACATGAGCGAAGACCAAGCTATGTTAAAGAGGAACTCCAAGTCTAAAAACTGTAGCTGCAGACTTTTAATAAGCAGACACTTACTTGTAGTGCTGTGTTCACCCGAGGGGGCTCGGTGTTATGTCATCGGCGCTGGCATCTTAACTGTGGGCAACCGGCAGTGACAGCTTGTGGCTTCACAGCTGGGTGCCCACTGCGCATGCACAAGCCATGCAGCACATTGTGAATGATCCCGCAGTCTTTTGGCAGCTATGACATGTCCCAGAAGATTGTGGGGAGGCAGGGGGGGAAAGAGAACTTCCGCTCAGATTGCCTAGGTGATCCGAGCGGAACTGAGAGTGGTTACCTGTCAAAACCAGGTACCTGCTCACCCCACCCTAAAAAAAAGCCAGATGTCAAAGAGGAGCGGGGGGAGGAGGACTTGAAGCGGAACTTGCCCTATTGGGTGGAGTTCCGCTTTAAAGTCCAGATGTAGTTTATTCATGATGAAGCCCATTCAAAAAGCCATCTTTAATACTTACCTGCCTGTTTGTTGGCAGTACAGATTGACCTGACTATTCTCTTGTCTGCCATGACCTCAGCCTGGACCTTACTACTTTCTTGTCTGCCATGACCTCAGCCTGGACCTGACTACTCTCTTCCCTTGGTTTGTAACAAGAGAATCTGGATGCTGCACACTGGATAAAGTTGAAAATTCTTCTTTATTGTAAAAATTGGATCATCAAAATACAGGACAATCAGGCAGATGGTACAGACAGCTGACACGTTTCGCACTCTAGTTGGGCTATGAGTAAGCACTCAAACTAGAGTGCGAAACGCGTCAGTTGTGTCTGTACCATCTGCCTGATTGTCCTGTATTTTGATGATCCAATTTTTACAATAAAGAAGAATTTTCAACTTTGTCCAGTGTGCGGCATCCAGATTCTCTTGTTACAAACCTTGCTTCAATTTGCATTTAGCCAGCACCTGGGACTCCCTTCCTCTGAAGGATCTACTAAACACACACCTGGGAGCAAGTCTACCTGAGCGGTGAACCACCTTCCCTACTCTCTTCCCTTGCCTGCCATGACCTCAGCCTGGACATGACTACTCTCTTGCTTCGCCATGACCTCAGCCTGGACCTGACTACTCTCTTGCTTGCCATGACCTCAGCCTGGACCTGACTACTCTCTTCCCTTGCCTGCCATGACCTCAGCCTGGGCCGGACTACTCTCTTGCTTTGCCATGACCTCAGCCTGGATCTGACTACTGTAATGTTTCACCCTTGCCATGACCTCTGCTTGAATGTGACTACTGTTGTCTACCGCATTCTGCACAGTCTCTGCACTATAGCCCTTCTGCCCCAGAAACCCCTTGGTGGGGCGATTCTGATGGTCATGACCTGGTGTCAGCTTGCAGCAAAGAAAACCGGGGACCACTAGGGTTTCCAGACCATCTCCACCACCAGGAGCTCCGATGAAGACCAACTGGTACTTAGACTCCACACCTTGGATGAGCTTGTGTCACCTGCCAAGGAACACCATAACAGCCATCAAACTTTTTATATTTTTATCAATATATAGGACTTGTTTGAGGCTGACCTGTCTGTGAGGTCTGTTATTGGAACTGTTCTCCCAGAATTGTTGAGGAGGGGATTGAACACTATGTATATAACTGTGTGATTACTGCACACCGTGATGACAAATGTATCTACAACCAGAATAGTGACATCACTCATTTGTGAGTTCATGAAAACATCCCCGAGGGATTAGCAGGTCGCTGTGTATTCATAGCTGGGAGTGATGACACCTCTGTGTATCTGGGGCCCCTCCATCATAAAAGACGCTAAAAGATTAAAATCCTGTTGGAGACAGAAAGTAAACTGTTCATCCAGGATGTTTTCCTTACATTGCACTGACAGCATAATAACACTTTACACCAACAAATAACATCTCACACCACGGTGCAAGAGCACACAATGACAGACACCAGGGGCAATGTGCTGGAGCGCAGACACAACAAATACAGATTTACCATGTAGGACAATGGAGGGACAATGGTACTTTTCCCCTTTCCATGGTCATTAATTCCAATGGTGGAAAAAATGAACAGAAAACACAGACTGTAGTTATTGTGATCTGGTGCTGTCACCTTCTCATCCCTCTACCCGAAGCCATGAGTTCTTTATGGTAATTACAACTCTGATAATGGATCAGTGGCTATCGGAAAAGTCTATCCACATCCAGGGCCGTCTTTAATATTGCTTGGACCCTGGGCAAAACTTTTCTTGGGGCCCCCCTCCATGCAGTTTTGCTCTCCGCCTGCTCTGAGAAATATAATAAATAGCAGCTAGACTCAAAATCAGTTTACTGAATCAGATCAGGCAGCTATTGAGATTGGTTGCCAGAGGTTACAGTGTATCATTACCGCTCACTGACTGGTTTCTAGAGGGTAAAGCACATGATTTCTGCTTGTTGATTGATTGCTAGAGATTACTGTGGCTATGACCTCAGGGGGGCATGATATACATATCAATGCCGCCGGCCGCCCCTATTTACATATGAATGCTGCCACTATTTACATATGAATGCCGGTAATTTACATGTAAATGCAGGGTCTGCAGATGAGTCATCTGTACACAACAATAGGGCAGAGCTGGGCAGCATTAGTAGCAGCACTTCACACTGAGATATTGGGACACAGCACAGGACTAAAACTTCAAGGGATGAGGGAATTTAAACCAGAATAGCTGGTAAGTTTGAGGCAGCTGCTTTGGGCCCCACAACAATGACAGGGCCCAGGGCAGCTGCCCCTTTTGACCTGCCTTAAAAACGGCCCTGTCCACATCCATCCACCCAGGCTCTGTAACAGTGTTATCCTACAGCTATAAGACATGTGAATGGGCAAGGATTGCGTTATGCTTATTTATTTATTATTATTTTAAAGATGAAATTCAGTCTTGCACAGTTGTACAGCCTCCTCTCCTGTACTGAAATTGCTTACTCGAATTTCACTGCACACTATGAGCTTCTCATAATGTGCATTAGAAGCTGCAGCAAGTCCGATAAAGACTGCCTCACCTCCTGATTGGAGGATGTCCAGCATTACAGTATCTAGCCATTTCTTAAATTAGGGGTCATATAAGGCAACTTTCACAATGCCCAGTAGCAAAAATGTGGTAAAAACACATACGCGTTTTTGACACGTTTTACAGCGTTTGTGACGCATTTCCGGTGTGTTTTGCACCTGTAAAAAAAAAAAAAAGGGCCACAAAAATGCACCAAAAACACAACTGCAGGTGTGCATTTTTCTTCCACTTTTTTTAATGCAAAAACTGAAGAAAAACTGATCAGTGTGAAAGCAGCCTAAGAGGGTGAACTGCTTCCCTATAAATGGAGGCACAATGTTTTTTGTTTAACCCCGGCAGATTGTGGATGAAGACAATTTCATATGTAGCTCCCTATTCTACATAGGCTGCTATGTAAATGTAGTTTTTGACTCCATTGCATTGAATGGAGCAGTGATTGATTGTGTAGGTCTGCTCTGGATTTCCTGAGCTGAGAGTATGATTACACCATCCTGCCTCTGAAAGAAGATTTCAGAGCATAAGGCTGGGGGATTCAAATGATCAGATGATTATATATCATGCTCCAGCCAAACCCTGGAAGGAGGTGTCCAGAAGGTGGCTGGGGAGGTAATACATGTGCAGGAGGCCTGAGCAGAATGTTCTTTTCCCTCAAGGGAGGGTTCCAGTTTTCCTGGGGGATAGCCAGAGAGACAAAATGATTGCTAGAGAATTTTTTGCTGGAGAGCACTATCCTGAAGTCCTGGTGTGGAGCAGGATCTTTGTTGTCTCTCTTACTGAGGATCTACCTGTGGATGATGGGTGGCAGACAACTCCTGGGACAGTATGAGGAAAGACCTTGCTGTGGACTGTTATGCCGCGTACACACGGTCGGACTTTTCACCTGCAAAAGTCCGACGGACGCCGCCGGACCAAGTCCGGCGGAAGATCCGACCGTGTGTGGTCTCCATCGGACTTCCGACGGACCGTTTCGGGCGGAAATCCGACGTACTTTAGATTTGAAGCCTGCTTCAAATCTTTACGTCGTACCTCCGCCGGACTCAGTTCCTGACGGAAAGCCCGTTCGTCTGTATGCTGGTCCGAAGGACCAGATACGACGGAGGAGCAGGTTACTGCATCTCGCGCTCGCTGCAATAGGAAAAACAAATTTTCCCATTGCGGCGAGCGCGGGGGGCATCCCAGGCCCTTAGGTCTGGTATGGAACTTTAAGGAGAACCCCCCCTACGCCGAAAAACCGGCGTGGGGGTCCCCCCAAAATCCATACCAGACCCCGATCCGAGCACGCAGCCCGGCCGGTCAGGAAAGGGGGTGGGGACGAGCGAGCGCCCCCCCCTCCTGAACCGTACCAGGCCGCATGCCCTCAACATGGGGGGGTGCTTTGGGGGAGGGGGCGCCTTACGGTGCCCCCCCACCACAAAGCACCTTGTCCCCATGTTGATGAGGACAAGGGCCTCTTCCCGACAACCCTGGCCGTTGGCTGTCGGGGTCTGCGGGCGGGGGGCTTATCGGAATCCGGGAGCCCCCTATAATAAGAGGGCCCCCAGATCCCGGCCCCCCCACCCTATGTGAATGAATATGGGGTACATGGTACCCCTACCCATTCACCTAGGTAAAAAGTGTTAATAATAAAACACAACACAGGTTTTTAAAATAATTTATTAAACTGCTCCGGGGGGGTCTTCTTCCGTCTTCGGGGGTCCCTCCGCTTCATCTTCTCCCGGCGTCCGGTTGGTTCTTCTCCGCTCTCTTCTCCCGGTGTTCCAGTTCTTCGGCCGGCTCCTCTGCTGTGTTCAGGTAGCTCTCTTGCCAGCAGAGGTCCGGACTTCTGAGCTGCTGGGCTTCTTGTCTTCTCTTCTCTTCTCTTCCCCCAGATGTTGACACGACGCTCTCTCCGGCTGGACTGGTCTCCGAGGGCTGCGTTGTGACTTATATAGGCGGAGACCCCGCCCCCTTTTGATGTCACAGTCCCTGGGCATGCTGGGACTGTGACGTTTTAGGGGGCGTGGTCGACCACGCCCCCTAAAACGTCACAGTCCCAGCATGCCCAGGGACTGTGACATCAAAAGGGGGCGGGGTCTCCGCCTATATTTATTTACAACGCAGCCCTCGGAGACCAGTCCAGCCGGAGAGAGCGTCGTGTCAACATCTGGGGGAAGAGAAGAGAAGAGAAGACAAGAAGCCCAGCAGCTCAGAAGTCCGGACCTCTGCTGGAAAGAGAGCTACCTGAACACAGCAGAGGAGCCGGCCGAAGAACTGGAACACCGGGAGAAGAGAGCGGAGAAGAACCAACCGGACGCCGGGAGAAGATGAAGCGGAGGGACCCCCGAAGACGGAAGAAGACCCCCCCCGGAGCAGTTTAATAAATTATTTTAAAAACCTGTGTTGTGTTTTATTATTAACACTTTTTACCTAGGTGAATGGGTAGGGGTACCATGTACCCCATATTCATTCACATAGGGTGGGGGGGCCGGGATCTGGGGGCCCTCTTATTATAGGGGGCTCCCGGATTCCGATAAGCCCCCCGCCCGCAGACCCCGACAACCAACGGCCAGGGTTGTCGGGAAGAGGCCCTTGTCCTCATCAACATGGGGACAAGGTGCTTTGTGGTGGGGGGGCACCGTAAGGCGCCCCCTCCCCCAAAGCACCCCCCCATGTTGAGGGCATGCGGCCTGGTACGGTTCAGGAGGGGGGGGGGCGCTCGCTCGTCCCCACCCCCTTTCCTGACCGGCCGGGCTGCGTGCTCGGATCGGGGTCTGGTATGGATTTTGGGGGGGACCCCCACGCCGGTTTTTCGGCATAGGGGGTTCCCCTTAAAGTTCCATACCAGACCTAAGGGCCTGCGACGGGGCTCGCAAGGTTTCAATCTCGCCAAAAAAAGCGGCGAGATTGAATTCCTTTTCTAGTCCCGTCGTACCCGAGTCACGTTCAAAATGAACGGACTTGTCCGTGTGTGGGAAAGTCCGTTCATTCTGAAAGTCCGGCGGAAGTCCGTCGGGAAGACCGGATTCCGGAAAGTCCGGCCGTGTGTAGGCAAGTCCGGCCGTTCAGAAAGTCCGGCGGTAGTCCGCCGGAAGTCTGGCGGCAAGTACGTCGGACCTAGCTTTCTAGAAAGTCCGACCGTGTGTACGCGGCATTAGTTGTACAAGTTCTAGAACCTGCTAGCACAAAGCAAGGTCCATAAATACGTGGATGAATTAGAATGGAGACTGTGAGCCAGGCCTTTTCGTCCACATCAGTGCCTGACCTCAAAAATGCTCTTCTGGAAGAATGGTCAAACATTCCCATAGACACACTCCTAAACCTTGTGGACAGCCTTCCCAGAAGAGTTGAAGCTGTTATAGCTGCAAAGGGTGGGCCAACTCAATATTGAACCCTACGGACTGAGACTGGGATGCCATTAAAGTTCATGTGCGTGTAAAGGCAAGCATCACAATACTTTTGACAACATAGTTTATATCTTCACAGTGTATCAAGCGCTTCCATAATATTTTGTTTTACATAATTGTGTATTATATTGATGGGTATTGTAGGATGATGGCACCCATGGAAGTATTATTTCTTCTATTTACTTGGACAGGTTTTGTGTATGTGATGATCCAGGATGTATCTATAATCTCCTCAATCTCCAGCCATTACACATGTGACTGACTTGTAGTAATAATATGTCAGATTTATAGGCGCTCGCTGCCTTTGGGGTTACGTCCCAGGTCTCTGGAACAATTACCCTGGTGAGAAGCCGTGGCCTGCAGCCTCTACACATGGGTGAGACAGCCGTCCTGTCCTGTCCTGTTCTAATGTGCAATGGGGAAAGTGCTATGAGGCAGGTCAGGAAGGTCAGGTAAAGGACAATTTTAATAGCGTAGGTGGGGACAGGCGAGGTATACATCTCTCCCCGGGGGCATCCGCAAAGGAAAGTGAGTGAGGAAGTTATAAAGTAAAGCAGTTATCACATTGGCAGGTGGGGAAATGAAGGAAGGAGATTGGAATAGGAAACAGGACGTGTCGAAACCCGCAGAGAGGAACGGAGATCAGTACAACGAGATGGCCTATGTTAGCTCTATGCTGGGATGAGAATCCACCATGCCCTCCGTGTGCCCCCCGGTCAAACTGGGAATTTGCTGGGTGCCCCAAGACACGGCCCAGACACGCTGCTCTCCGATAGAAAGCTTTCACAAAGCTGGACCCCGGCCACGAATAACACAGGATCTGCCAAAGAGCCGAGGAATTCAAACAATCAAAATTGTTCTTAAACTGGCACAAATGAAAATGAGTAATTCCATTGCAGCCAGCCGCCAGACAAACACTTTTATGTGTTCTTATAAATGATTACATAAAACAATGCCTACACAGCACCATGGCACTGCATCGCCCTGGAATATCTGCAGAATGCCACACGGCACCATGCCAGCCAATGTGGGCGAAATACAACTTTGTGTTCCATATATGATTTAGAAAGACTGCGGCTTGGCAATAACGGGAATAGTTCTCGCAGCAATAGTCACAGTTTAGTAGTTCTGCAGTCACATTGTTCTTTTTCCAAACATTGTTTTCTGATTTATATTGGTAAAGAGGAAATGAAGTTGTGTCCTAATAAAGAGCCACAATAAAGTGCCAGAAATAACACTTTGTAATGTATGTGCCCTTAGGAAATGTAAAATTAAAGTACAACTATAGCCAAATTAATCTCTTCTCGCCCATGTAATGCATAAGTGCAGCGGAAAAGTGGGTGGGCTGTAACACCCACAGGCTACACATATGGGTCCATGGGCAGCCAAAGTTTCTGCGCTAAGAGCGCGCACACTGTGTGCTGCCAGTACAGTGACCACATTGTCATAGCAGCTCCCCGTCTCTAGTAATAATCGGGAACCAACGGGACCAGGACAGCCAATCACAGCTTCACATGATTAGGCAGTCCTTCCCACCCCGTGGAGGTAAAGACCATGATAATGGGGCATCTGGGCCGGGCTGGAATGCAACAAAAACATGCAGAGCAAATCATTTTCAACAGTCCATTCTGTGCTAAAGGAACCAGTATCTCCCCCTTCCTCTTACAGGATCACCCTGTGCAGGGGTATACTGTTATATGCTTTGTAGGAGCATTATTAATAAGAAGAACATTAAAATAATATTAAAAAAAGGTTTTAGATTAGGCTGTCATGGGAACAGGGGGACAGGCAATGACATTTGCCCATAGAGAGACTTTAAATAAATGTAGCTTTGCCCCCGTAGGGGTTGCTGAATGTAGTGGTTCACCTGTCACCCTGCCCAGCCAGACATCTACATAGCTCCCAACTGTCCCTGATTTGGAGCAATGTCCCTGATTTGGAGCAATGTCCCTCTGTCCCTCTTTCCCCTTCATTTGTCCCTCCTTTTGGTCTGGTCTGTATAGTTGTATATAAAATGCACTTTTTATCTTTCAAAAAGTGTTTCCCAGTGCTAAACCTTTTATCCAAATTTTAAATTGCTGCATTTGTAAATTTTAAAAGCCAAAATAAAGGAATAGTAGTGGTAAAAAAAAGTCCCTTGTGGATTTAATTAACTTTTTTTTTTGGGTTAATTCTCCTTTAAGGGGGTGTGGCAGGGGGTGTGTCCTATGCCTACATACATTTGCTAGTAGGTGTCCCTCATTCCCATGTCAAAATGTTGGGAGGTATGCATCCATCTCTGTCATTCAGAGACATAGAACAGTCCATAGCTTTGTTTTGTTTCTTTTATTTGAGGGGATAAAACTTGGATGGGAAATTGGGAATTATGGGATGCCCAGGAATATTCAGTGCAAACTTGCTTGGCACTTCTGTATACACTCCAGTCAGGGGCGGACTGACCATTGAGCGATTAGGGCACTGCCCGAGGGCCCTGGGCCACTAGGGGGCCCCATCAGGGTTGCCAGCCTCAGTAAAACCAGGGACAGTATGTATAAATCTGTGTTTTTTTTACATCTGTCTGTGTATACTGTGTGTACATGTATGTGTATACTGTGTGATTGTATACTGTGTGTGTGTATACTGTGTGGCCCCATACGCTCTGATTGCCTGGGGGCCCCATAATCTCCTATTGCCCGGGGGCCCCATAATCTCCTATTGCCCGGGGGCCCCATGAGTTATCAGGCCGCCCCTGACTCCAGTATATACACTCCAATCTTCTCTCCAGCACTAACACTTGCTGCATTGTGTTTCTCCTCCAGTACTTCACTTGCTGCAGACTGTTACTCCACCAGACTAGCTAGCACCGCATGGGTAGGCCTGACACTACTTCAGCCAGGCATCAATAAACTGCCTTTTGCAGGCGGAGACCTCGGGCCCATGAGCTGTCGAAATAGTTCAGGTGCTAACTGTCCTCTGTTCAGCTACCACTCCCAGATAGCTCTCTTTAGGCCCTGCCAGCCAGCATAGCTGCAAAGACCTCTTTCCACTGCCCTTCCCTCAGTCCTCTATTCTGGTCCTGCACCCATCTTAACTGCAATCTCCCAGTTCTCACAGGCGTGCCTCCCCAGTCCTCCCGACTGTGCTCCACTCACCAGCCCTCCCGGCTGCGACTAGTAGTCCTCCCTGGAGACTCTTATAAGTGTTCTCTCCCGCTGTCCTCTCCTTGCTCTCTCATGTGCCTCTCCTTCCAGGATCTCGTCACTTCTCCTGGATGCACCCGAGCCCCAGCCCAGGGTCACCCCCCCAGACTGGGGAGCTCCCTGTGGGCCCCGACAGCCTCCACACTCTCTCACTCCTTCTCTTCAACCCGACAACTCCTCCCAAACTGGGCTGACCCCAAGTCTTTCAAGAGGCCTGCCCCCTGCCAATCCAGGTTGGGGATTGGTCAGGGCTCCCTAAAACACCTCAGGCAGCTCCACCTCTCCTCTCCTTCCAGATCTTTCTAGCAAGCTCTAGAAGAAAGAGGGAGGTGTCAGTGATGCTGCCTTTTAGTCACCAGCTGTTACCCTGAGCTACTCCCAGCCCAGAATGAAAACAAACAGGCCTAGCCACCAGCTAGGCCTGCTTAAATTTACAGACTCTAGAAAATCCTCACTCTAGCACCTATCTAACTAGAGGGTACTACATATACAACAGAAACCAGTTTGATATTGCCTTCAAGTCATCTACGCTGTCTCAGTATTCCACAGCTGCAAAAGTTGCTCACAAACAAGCAGTACAGATTTCCTGCTGGAGTGTGAGATAATCTCATGATCTCATTAGGCATTTCTGGATTAAACTTTTAGGAATGGAGACAGAGAAGATATGTTTCTTCACAGGCAAGCCTGCCTACCAGCATGCAGGAAAAGAATAAGCTAGTAATAACTTTTAGGCCTCATGCACACTGGACGTTTTTACAGCTGTTGTTTTTGGCTTCAGGCTTTTTTTTTTTCTGCAAGCAATAAACTCCCCAGCCTGTTATCCTATGTGACCATGCACACATAGGCTGTTATCAGCATTTTTTGGCAGGGGCGCTTTCTGGCTGGAAAAAAAAAAAACAGAACTAGTGGGTTTTCAGAGGAGTTTTTCAGCTGTAAAAACTCTGATAAAAGCTTAAAAACGTAGAAAAACGCGGCTATTCTGCATTTATCAGCGTTTTTGAGCCATATGCTTTTGTGGGAGTATAGTTTTGCTGAAAAATGCTACAGCTAAAAAACGCTACTGCAAAAACGCTGAAAAACTCAATCTGCAGCTACAGCTTACATTACTGGTGTTTTTATAACGTCCAGTGTGCTTGAGGCCTTAAAAAAAAAAAAACTATCCTACAAGAGTCAGCAAAGGTTCAAGAGGAATCCATATTTACAGTATACGTACAATAAAAAAAAAAAAGACTTGTATTTTTTATCCCCCAACCAGCCCCTGTGGTTGTTGCAGTGATGCTGTATGAGATTGGGAATGATAATGATTATGACCAATTCATTTATAAGGGGTTTGGCTGCTTCCTAGGATCAATAACCTCATAGACAGAGGGATTCTGGGATTTGAAGATGCATCTGGAGACAAGATATTCCAGTTGTGTCTTTCTCCATAATAATAGCCAGCCATCATATTTTGGGGGGTCTTGCAGGCTGGGTCACACTTGGGGAAGCACTGCTGCAATGGTCTCGCTATATCTCTTAACCAAGCATAATCCACCCTAAACAAGGGGCTCCTAAGACCACCCCAAAAAACACGTTGGCTGGTTTTATGGGTAACTGAGCACATAAGCAGACACAATCAGAATAGGCTGTCTTCAGATCTTTCCATGTGTCCCTCTTATACCTTGCCCTACTCAAAGCCTTCTTTTAGACATTTATATGAACTTGTCTATATTGTTATAATGATTGGAATTTTTGTCCTCCGTGCAGGACCTGTGCGGAGCCTCTACCTGCGACACTCTAGGCATGGCGGATGTGGGCACCATGTGCGACCCGAAACGCAGCTGCTCAGTGATCGAGGACGATGGGCTGCCATCCGCCTTCACCACGGCGCATGAGCTGGGTGAGTCTTCCATCCAAATTCACCACTAAGGGCCTCACATGTATAACTGAGATGGTGCTGGAGACAAAAGAAAATTGGAACTGTGTTAGTATCAAATCCTAGAGTATATAAATTATATAACTGAATGTAGAATTGTGGCCTCCCATTATAAAAATATGTGTAGAACTGAATTATAGGTTCATCTGCACTCACAGGTCTCTCCTTGCTCCCCTGCAAAGCCACAGCTGATCACAGATCGGGGTAAAGAGCCAATCAGTGACTCTTTACCATGTGATCAGCTGTGTCCAATCACAGCTGATGACATTGATAACACAAGCTGGTTATGGGCATTCCATTTCTCATGCTGACACTGGGAGGAGAGCTGATAACTGGCTTGTGTGAAAGGGACATCTATAATGATAATCAGGGCACTAATTATCAATGTCCTGATTATCAGTACAGTCCTACCAGTGCTGCCTATCAGTGCCCACCAATGCTGCCAATCAATGCCCACCAGTACTGCCAATCAGTGTTGCAAATCAGTGCTCATCAGTGTTGCCAATCAGTGACTCCTCATCACTGTCACCTATCAGTACTGCCTATCAGTGCCCTTCAGTGCCACCTATTAGTGCCCATCAGTGCTGCCTATCAGTGCAGTCTAATCAATGCCTCCTCATCAGTGCTCATCAGTGCAGCCTATCAGTGCCCATCAGTGAAGCCTTATCAGCATACATCAGTGAAGGAGAAAAATTACATGTTTGCAATTTTTCAACAAACTATGAAAAACATTTTTTTTCAACATTTTTTGTCTTTTTTCATTTATTTAGCAAAAAAAAAAAAAAAAACAGCGGTGATTAAATACCACAAAAAGAAAGCTCTATTTGTGTGAAAAAAAAAAAAAAAAATCTCATATGGGTACAGTGTTGCATGACCGCTCAATTGTCATTCAAAGTGTGAGAGCGTTAAAAGCTGAAAATTGGCCTGGGCAGGAAGGGGGTAAAAGTGCCCAGTAGTCAAGTGGTTAAAACAGCGCTTTGACAAGTTTACAGGAACAGTGTCCCTGCATGCCACATTGGCCTCTACCATACACAGACTAGAAGAAAGTGACTGTATCCTCCACCAGCCTTATCCTGCAGCAGATACCTGGGATTTGGTTATGGGAAGTCTTTAGTCACATTTGCTCCATGCTGTCGGTGAGAAGAGAACATAAATCTCATAGCAGAGCTGTGATGGAGAATAAAATGTCCGGAAATGCAAACATTTCTGTGTGGATAAATCTGGAAGCTGCACACAGAGATGAGAGGGTGCAAACAATTCAGAGACTGCTTATTTCCATCCTGGGCCGATGTGGTCAGATTCCGGGTTTGGCAGCAGCACAGGATCCAGAAATACCCTGACAGCTCTGCACTGACTCCTCTCTGGTGCTGCCTTCTGCCACCCGTACCAGCATGGCACTTAAATGGCCAGGAGTACCCAACGCACAAGCGGACATACTGTGTGCACTGGTCCTCAGAGCCAAATGAATAAGGGAGGAGGACAAGGTGTAGGCAGCGAAGGTCACAATGTACGTACCCTGGGAGTTCGGGATGGAGGCTGGTTCTTGCTGGGTGGCACCATGTAAAGATGGCATACTTGGGGCCCTTTCACATTGTTATGTTTTTACCTCCAATCCAGTCCGGTCTGCTAAAGAAAATCGGAAAGGGCATCTGTCCCCCTCCATCTAGGCGGATTGGAGGGCAATCAGGTGTAAGGGACAGCAGAGGCCATTTGCACCCACCAGTTCATAGAGCAGAGCGGGCTCTGTCCGTGTCTTCTGCATAAACTGAGTGGATGCAGACTTGTCATCCTCCCCGCTCTGCTCTGATCAGCAGGGGAACAGACAGATCCTCTGCTGATCTAATCAGAGTCCGCCCCGTGTGAACAGGCCCTTAGATCCCTTTCACACTGAGGAGCCTTTCAGGCGCTTTCAAGCTAAAAAAAGCGCCTGAAAAGCTCACAAAAACCTATTTCCATTAACATCAATGAATGCTTTCACACGGGGGCAGTGCACTGGCAGGGCGGTTAAAAAAAGCCCCTCTCCATTGAAATGAATGGAAAGCTCTTCAAAAGCGCCTGAAAAGCTCTTCAAAAGCGCCTGAAAAGCTCTTCAAAAGCGCCTGAAAAGCTCTTCAAAAGCGCCTGAAAAGCTCTTCAAAAGCGCTCAGTGTTTTACTGGCAGTTTAGAAGCGCCTCAGTGTGAAAGGGGCCTTAGACCCCTTTCACACTGGGGCGCTTTGCAGGCGCTACAGCGCTAAAAATAGCACCTGCAAAGCGCCCTGAAAATGCCGCTGCTGTCTCTCCAATGTGAAAGCCCCTGCTCTAGCAGGACGGGAAAAAAAGTCCTGCTAGCAGCATCTTTGGAGCGGTGAAGGAGCGGTGTGTATACCGCTCCTGCCCATTGAAATCAATGGGGCACCGCAGCTATACCGCCGGCTTTGCGGTGGTTTTTCACCCTTTCCTGGCCGCTAGCGGGGGGGTAAAACCGCCCCCGCTAGCAGCCGAATACCGCCGCTAAAATGACGGTAAAGTGCCGCTAAAAATAGTGCCGCTTTACCGCCGACGCACCTCCCGCCCCAGTGTGAAAGGGGCCATAGAGTATGGTTATAAGAGGTTATCAGAGTCTGTCACATTATTAAAAAAGACTTTGTTACATATGCGGTGCCCTCTAAAGAGTGGTGCACATTGGATTGCTCTTTAGAGGGCACTTGGCAGGCAGTGAAGAGGTGTTATGTCGCTTCCTCACTGCTTGACTTAACCCCTTAAACCCTGCACCAGTAAGCCAGACCCACGTGCATTGCAGCCAATTATGGGACACCTTAGTTCACCTGAAGGAAGGGGTCATGTTTAGCAGGCAGTGCCACAGGGATAATTTTTGCTGCAACATACAGTGCTCTGAAAAAGTATTCATACCCCTTGAAATTTTCCACATTTTGTCACAACCAAAATTGTAAATGTATTTTATTGGGATTTTATGTGATAGACCAACACAAAGTGGCACATAATTGTGAAGTGGAAGGAAAATGATAAATGGTTTTCAAGATTTTTTACAAATAAATATGTGAAAAGTGTGGTGTGCATTTGTATTCAGCCCCCTTTACTTTGATACCCCTACACTAAAATCTAGTGGAACCAACTGCCTTCAGAAGTCACCTAATTAATAAATAGAGTCCACTTGTGTGTAAATTTATCTCAGTATAAATATGGGTGTTCTGTGAAGCCCTCAGAGGTTTTTTCTTTTAGAGAACCTTAGTGAACAAACAGCATCATGAAGGCCAAGGAACATACCAGGCAGGTCAGAGATTTCTTCAGCAGGGACAGGGAAGCTGGTCAGAGTTGATGGGAAGATGGATGGAGCCAAATACAGGGTAATCTTAGAAGAAAACCTGTAATGCCGTGTACACACGAGCAGACTTTCGACAGGGTCCGACGGAACGAATCTGCCGGACAATTAGATCGTGTGTGGGCTTCATCGGACCTTTGCTGTCGAAAAATCAGATGGACTTTAGATTTAGAACTGGTTTCAAATCTTTCCGACGGACTCGAGTCCCGTCGGAAAATTAGTTTGTCTGTATGCTAGTACGACGGACAAAAAACTACGCAAGGACAGCTATTGGCTACTGGCTATGAACTTCCTTATTTTAGTCCCCTCGTACGTCATCACGTTCAAACCAATAGACTTTAGTCCGTTCGTGTGTGGGCAAGTCCGGTCGTTCGAAAGTCCGTAGTAACTCCGTTGAAAGTCTGTCAGAAAGACCGTCGGACCTTTGATGCTGAAAAGTCTGCTCGTGTGTACACGGAATTAGAGTCTTCAAAAGATTTGATAATGGGGTGGAGGTTCACCTTCCAGCAAGACAACGACCCTAAACATACAGCTAGAGCTACAATGGAATGGTTTAGATCAAAGCATATTCATGTGTTAGAATGGCCCAGTCAAAGTCCAGAGCTAAATCTAATTGAGAATCTGTGGCAAGACTTGAAAATTGCTGTTCAGAGACGCTCTCCATCCAATCTGACAGAGCTTGAGCTATGTTACAAAGAAGAATGGGCCAAAATGTCCCTCTCTAGATGTGCAAAGCTGGTAGAAATATCCCCAAAAAGACTTGCAGCTGTAATTGCAGAGAAAGGTGGTTCTATAAATTATTGACTCAGGGGGGCTGAATACAAATGTACCCCACACTTTTCACATATTTATTTATAAACAATTTTGAAAACCATTTATCATTTTCCTTCCACTTCACAACTATGTGCCACTTTGTGTTGGTCTATCACATAAAATCCCAATAAAATACATTTACGTTTTTGGTTGTAACATGAAAAAATGTGGAAAATTTCAAGGGGTATGAATACTTTTTCAAGGCACTTTATGTTGCAGCAAAAATTATCGCCGTGGCACTGCCTGATAAACCTCAGCCCTTTCACTTTCTTTGCAGCTTAGCCCCGGTTCACACTGCCGCGACTTGTGCTCATGTGACTTGAGTCACATTAAAAGTCGCTCCAACTTAGAAAAAGGTTCCTGCACTACTTTTGGGTGCGTCTTGCATTGACTTCTGTTAAAGAAGTCGTATGCAAGACGCAACAAAGTCACAAAGGGATGTTAGATTCAAAGTCACGCGAAAGTCGCATGACTTTGAAGCCACGTCCGTGTAAACAAGGACTTAAAGGGGGAGGAGTCTCAGCACCCCCCAACCAAAAGTGTAGTCCAAACCTTAGAGGCTGCTGCTCTGGTAATGGGGACTATCAATCCAGCTGCTTAGTTACAAGAGACGTTGAGGGCTCATTCACACCAGGTGTGGTGGGATTGCATTGGTTGAATATTCCAAGACTGTCTGACTGCAAGACAAGCCAAAATGCCTTGACACCTATGGGGCTGGTTCATACCACCGCGTTGAGGTTGTGTGCGGGCAGTGTGCGCCGAAAAAAAAAAAACAGTACTTTTTTCCAGCGCGGCACAGTGCTATGCAATCCACCACCTCGCACCACGCGCCGGCCAATAAAACTTAATGAAATGTCATTGTGTGACATATCCATAAAGTTCAATTAAAAAAAACACCTAACTGTCTACAAACTCCTTCTCAGACACCTTGGTGTCCATCGTTAGAATTTTCTGGATCCATAATGACTACACTGTGTATGTCCCCCCTGCAGACAGTCTGGAATCTTCATACCTAAGTCAAAGCATTAGAAAGAATGTCCTCCAAGTGTTACCAATCACATGTACTCTCTCCTTCTGCTATCGCCACTCACTGTAGCCGGGTTGGGGAAGTTTTTTTTCCATTTGGATTATGGAAGCCATAAATCTTACCATCCTGACTCCAGCGCTGGGCGGCCTGTGGTGCTCATAAAACCAGAGCAACATATAAACGGAGACCGGCCTCTGCAATAGGATGATGGTGGAGAATAGAGGGGGCTGTGTACCCTCTCCAGCCCCCTCTATGATCTGTAGATGTGACTGACTAACCTGTTGATACCCATTGAGGTGGTGGAAGAGTCCAAAACCCCTTGTTTTGAACACTTGGCATTCAATCATGTTCTACAAGTGCCCATTAACAATTTGAATGCCAACGATGGATGGAAAGTATCACTAGAATCATTGGGTTAAGGCAGTCATGGGATTGGTTTAACCACTTTAGCCCCGGACCATTTGGCTGGCAAAAGACCAGAGCACTTTTTGTGATTTGGCACTGCGTCGCTTTAACTGACAATTGCGCGGTCGTGCGACGTGGCTCCCAAACAAAATTGACGTCCTTTTTTCCCCACAAACAGAGCTTTCTTTTGGTGGTATTTGATCACCTCTGCGGCTTTTATTTTTTGCGCTATAAACCAAAAAATAGCGACAATTTAGAAAAAAACGCATTATTTTTTACTTTTTGCTATAATAAATATTCCTAAAAAATATATTTAAAAAAACATTTTTTTCCTCAGTTTAGGCCGATACGTATTCTTCTACATATTTTTGGTAAAAAAAATCGCAATAAGCGTTTATTGATTTGTTTGCGCAAAAGTTATAGTGTCCACAAAATAGGGGATAGTTTTATGGCATTTTTTTTTTACTAGTAATGGCGGCGATCAGCGATTTTTATTATGACTGCGACATTATGGCGGACAGATCGGACACTTTTGGCGCTATTTTAGGACCATTCACATTTATACAGCGATCAGTGCGATTAAAAATGCATTGATCACTGTGTAAATGTGACTGGCAGGGAAGGGGTTAACCACTAGGGGGCGCTGTAGGGGTTAAGTGTGTCCTAGGGAGTGATTCTAACTGTAGGGGGGATGGGCTATGTGTGACACGACACTGAACACCGCTTCGGATTACAGGGAGCTGTGATCAGTGTCCTTGTCACTATGCAGACTGGGGAAATGCTTGTTTACATTAGCATTTCCCCGTTCTCCCTCCCCGTGAGACGATCGCGGGTATCCCCACGGACATCGAGTCCGCGGGACCCTCGATTACACTCATGGAGTTCGCGGCCGGCGCGTGCCCGCAAGCCGCTTCTCAAAGGACAACCTACAGGTACATTAATATGCCTATACGTGCCCTTCTGCCGACGTATATCGGCGTGAGCCGGTCGGGAAGTGGTTAAAGTAGGGGTCTCAAACTGGCGGCCCTCCAGCTGTTGTGGAACTAAAAGTCCCATCATGCCTCTGCCTGTGGGAGACATGCTTGTAACTGTCAGCCTTGCAATGCCTCATGGGATTTGTAGTTTTGCAACAGCTGGAGGGCCGCCAGTGATAAGTGATATTAAAGTGAAAATAAAGTCTCTTGTCTAATAACAAACATGGTATACTTACCTGCTGTGTTCAATGGCTTTGCACAGAGCAGCCCCCATCCTCCTCTTCTGTGATCTCCCGCCTGGCTCTTCCTTCCTTCAAGTTCCCCCCAAGCAAACTGTTTGCTGGGGGGGGTTACTCGTGCTGGCTTATTCCCTAGTCGCACTGCGTACATCTATTGACACACACAGTGCAGCTTGCCCCCGTTCCCATTGTCACTGGATTTGATTGACAGTCCAGTGAGGAGGGAGAGAGAGAGAACAGCGCCACTACTCCTGGGCACAGCATTGGATCAACATCAGGCTCATGTACAGTGCATCCGGAAAGTATTCACACCGCTTCACTTTTTTCACATTTTGTTATGTTACAGCTTTATTCCAATATGGATTAAATTCAATATTTTCCTCAAAATTCTACAAACAATACCCCATAATGATAACCTGAAAAAAGTTTGTTTGAAATCTTTGCAAATTTATTAAAAATAAAAAACGAAAAAAATCACATGTTTGTAAGTATTCACAGCGCTTCACTTTTTCCACATTTTGTTTTGTTACAGCCTTATTCCAAAATGGAATAAATTCATTATTTTCCTCGCAATTCTACAAACAATACCCCATAATGACAACATGAAAGAAGTTTGTTTAACATCCTTGCAAATTTATTAAAAATAAAAAATGGAAAAAATCAGACTCGAGGCTGTAATTGGTGCCCAAGGTGCTTCAACCAAGTATTAAGCAAAGGCTGTGAATACTTCTGTACATGGGATTTTTTTTTGTTTTTTATTTTTAATAAATTCACAAAGATTTCAAACAAACTTCATTATTTTCCTCAAAATTCTACAAACAATACCCCCATAATGACAATGTGAAAGAAGTTTGTTTGAAATCTTTGCAAATTTATTAAAAATAAAAAAACAAAAAAAATCACATGTACAGAAGTATTCACAGCCTTTGCTTAATACTTGGTTGAAGCACCTTGGGCACCAATTACAGCCTCAAGTCGGATTTTTTTCATTTTTTATTTTTAATAAATTTGCAAGGATTTCAAACAAACTTCTTTCACGTTGTCATTATGGGGTATTGTTTGTAGAATTGTGAGGAAAATACTGAATTTATTCCGTTTTGGAATAAGGCTGTAACAAAACAAAATGTGGAAAAAGTGAAGCGCTGTGAATACTTATGAACATGTGATTTTTTTCGTTTTTTATTTTTAATACATTTGCAAAGATTTCAAACAAACTTCTTTCATGTTGTCATTATGGGGTATTGTTTGTAGAATTTTGAGGGAAAAAAAAGAATTTACTCCATTTTGGAATAAGGCTGTAACATAACAAAATGTGGAAAAAGTGAAGTGCTGTGAATACTTTCCGGATGCACTGTAATGCCCCGTACACACGGTCGGATTTTCCGATGGAAAATGTCCGATCAGAGCGTGTTGTCGGAAATTCCGACCGTGTGTGGGCTCCATCACACATTTTCCATCGGATTTTCCGACACACAAAGTTGGAGAGCAGGAGATAAAATTTTCCGACAACAAAATCCGTTGTCGGAAATTCCGATCGTGTGTACACAAATCCGACGGACAAAGTGCCACGCATGCTCAGAATAAATAAAGAGATGAAAGCTATTGGCTACTGCCCCGTTTATAGTCCCGCCGTACGTGTTTTACGTCACCGCGTTTAGAACGATCGGATTTTCCGACAACTTTGTGCGACCGTGTGTATGCAAGACAAGTTTGAACATCCGTCGGAAAAAATCCTAGGATTTTGTTGTCGGAATGTCCGAACAAAGTCCGACCGTGTGTACGCCCTATAAGTATTTAGAGGGGCTGAGGGGGGAGATGCACCTAAAAGTTTTTATTTACTCTAATGCTGAATATGCATTAACATGATTATTATGTTATATTATATTATGCATTAATATGAATTAAAAAAAAAAACCTTTAGCCTTTACAACCACTTTAAAATTATTGTAAATATTTTTTTTAAATTAAAAATAATAAAGAGGTTTTTACTTACATACTTTGTGCAATGATATTGCACTGAACGGACGCTTACCACCTCCTTTTCTAGGCGTCCTCCGCCGGCGCTCACTGCTCCTCCCCTTCTGTGTACCCCAATAGTAAGCCACTTCTACTATCATTAAAGGTGTTAAACCTCCACACAATTACCAGATTTTTTTTTTTATCCTATAGTAGCTCTCCTGTTGTCCCATTCTAGTGACATATAAATTGCAGTGTCTGTAAACAGATGTATGGTTGAGGTTGTGGCGTGTCCTTTGTATGATTTGTGTTCTGTAAGTGAAGACACCCTGTCCTGTCTGTATGTACATACATTCCTCGTATCTCTCAGAGATTAGGACAAATCCCCCCCCCCACTCCTCTTCCGCACACAATGTCTTCCACATGTCTGTACAGTTTCAGGATGTGATCCCGGGGGGATTCTGGGAGTAAATCACAATTGCTCAATATTACCACTTTTTCATTTTTCCAATTTGGTAACAGATCTCGTCACCCTCCTCCCTTAACGCTTTCCTCTCCCTGTAGGTCACGTCTTCAATATGCCACATGACAACGTCAAGGCCTGCGAGGAGGTATTCGGAAAACTCAAGGAGAATCATATGATGTCACCCACATTGATCCAGATTGACCGAGCCAAGCCCTGGTCAGGGTGCAGTGCCGCCATCATCACTGACTTCTTAGACAAAGGGCATGGTGAGTCAAGTGTGCTTCTACCGCAAATTGCAGTTCAAGTGAGGGGTGCAATGGGTCCTGTAGTGTGATAGATGGAGGGATACTCTGGCACCTGAGAAGTGACAGGTGATGGGTACTATGGTACCTGCACAGTGACAAGTGAGGGGTACATTGGGTCCTGTACAGTCCTAGTTGGGGTTCACTAGTGCCTGTTCTCTATTCACTGAGAGATAGAGTTACACTGACACTTGATGCCTGTGCAGTGGGAGATATGGGGTACACTGACATCTGTAGAATATTAGATGGGGGGGGTACACTGAAAAAAAAAAAAGGGGAAAACACTTGGGAAAGGAAGATGGCTGCACACCCCAAATAGGATTTCAAAAAGGGAATTTGTCCCCCAAGGACAAGGGGGTTTTCTTGGCAGCAAAAAACTCGTACAAAGGTATAAAATGATAATAATTTTATTTAAGCATAGGACAGTAGAGTAAAAAACATGAACTGTGTACAACAAGTTATAAAAAGCGCAGGAGCATATAGCGGGGCTACACGTAAATAATACAAAGAACAGGCGCTTGGATAGTCCTGACACGTTTCGACCCCATCGGGTCTTCTTCAGAGGAAATGAATGCGCTGTTGAAAAATTGTATACATAAAAATAGTATCAATACAAAAATGTGGGGGTACACTGATGCCTGTACAGTGATAGGTAAGGGTATAATGGCACCTTTACAATATTAGATGGTGGAGGGGCACACTAAAACTTGTATAGTAAAAGATGGGGAATACACTGTCACCTGCATAGTGATAGGTAAAGAAAACGTTGACATCTGTACAGTAATAGATACCTGTACAGTGACAGGCGAGGGGTACACTGACATCTGTACAGTAATAAATAAATTGTGTATAATAATAATAATAGATGGGGTACACTGACACTTGTACAGTGATAGGCGAGGGGTACGCTGCCATCTGTACAGTAATAGATGGGGAATATGCTGACATCTGAATAGTGATAGGTGAGGGGTACACTAACATATGTACAGTGATAGATGGGTGGGGGACACTGACACCTATACAGTATTAGATAGGGGTACACTAACATCTGGCACTTGTATGGTGATAGATAGGGGTATACAGACACTTGTACAGTGATAGATAGGGATATACAGACACTTGTACAGTGATAGATAGGGGTATACAGACACTTGTACAGTGATAGATAGGGGTATACAGACACTTGTACAGTGATAGATAGGGGTATACAGAAACTTGTACAATAATAGATAGGGGTATACAGACACTTGTACAGTGATAGATAGGGGTATACAGACACTTATATGGTGATAGTGGAGGGGTATGATGACCGCTGTGTGTCCAATGTCCTCAGCCCATACACAAGGTGTACACAGAGGGACTTCTCTGGTCTCTAATGATTGTACCCCTGATCTTTCCATCCCTCGCTGGCTCGGCTCTCACATCTGACTCTGTTGTTGGCATTTGGCTATATTTGTAAACTCGGCACAGAATCTGCCAGACGGAGCTCTTGGCTGAGAAAATGTTTCTGGAGGACAGAGGTTCCTATGGTCAGACAGACAGGTTTTAACATTATACATCATTTTAGCATTTACTTTTCAATTAATGTGTTTTTCATGCAAGTATTTTTTAAAGTACTCATATTCATATTACAAGTTGATTTACACGGCACTTTAAATGATGGTCCAAAAATACTAATTTAATTTTTTTAATTTTTTTTTTATTTACGGTATATAAAAAAAAAATTGTATTGACTTTAGCACAGACAAAGGGGGCATTCTCAAGCCCCCGGAACGAGTTGGTTACTTTCGAACAATTTTAGTGGAATTATTTGGACGGGACTATTATTTTGGAGTAGACTATTTTAAATACCACCTTTGGACTCTTGTTTTTGAGTGTAACAAAAGGGATCCTTGATCCAGGTGTAGCACCCTGATGTTTAGGCAGGGTTGCTATTAAATTTAATTGCCAAGTGATAGTTGCCTTGGCCAATTGTTGGGAGGTCAATTGATTTCGCCCTAATTCTGGAATTGCTGCACTTCTCTCTTCTGTCGCTAGATGGCCGGGTATCTGGTGAAATTAGATAAGACAGGGGCATTGCAAGGACAGATTAGGAATGAATGGGGTGTCTTAGCCAATGGACAGGGATTTTCTTGGGTCCCTTGGCCTGCTGGGAGAACCTATTTATTTGGGTGGAGTCAGGTGATCGAGGTTCTGTGCCACCTGGACGGCTGTCTGGGTGGACGTGTGTCGTATTGCCCCAGGCTGCTAGGCCAGAAACCCAAGGCCTATCCCGGGAACATCTAGCTGCTAGGCTATCTGAGAGCCTATCCAGAAGTAGTACAGGGTTGGGACTGCGAGCTTGTAGTTCAACCAGAAGTAACGGGAAACCAGTCGTGGTCGGAGGTAGAGGGGAAGCTGCCGCCACAAAGGGACCATCCACCTTGCTACCAGAGACTATTGTGAGTAAGCTGAGGCCAGTACCAGAGCAGACTTCTCACCAAATGGGGACGGTGAAGAAGTGGGAAATCATCAGCAAGTGCCAAGTCGGGGACCCAGAGGGACAGCAGAGGTGATGCTTGTGGAGTGCCAAGCCAGGGACCTAACGTGTCAGCAGGCGCGAAGCTTGAGGAGTATCTGTGAGTGCCAAGCCAGGGACCCAGCAGTGAAGCGGGGGTGACGCTTGAGGAAGATACCAAGTGCTACAGTGAAAGAGCTCAGGGATCCAGTGGCTAAAAGCCCACCCACAAAGTACTGTATTACAGATACAGCATTGCCTTCCTATAACAAAAGGTACTGTATATGCCTCCTCACTTCCAGCACAAAACTCAAAAACAAGGAGCTCAGTCTCTGCTTATGGGTAAAAAGGTGAAGCCATACAAATCGTTCCTTTTTGCCACCCCCCCCTTTTTTTTTTAGCCATCGGTGCATCCAGAGCAGCTCTATGGTGTAGCGCTGTTGATTCCAGGAGTACAGTACAACCAATAAGGTTTGAAGTGAGTCTGTACAAAAGGAACCCAAAAACTCACCTTGAAATGACTGTGATATACAGCATTGCCTTCTTATGCCGCGTACACACGGTCGGACTTTTCAGCTACAAAAGTCCGACAGCCTGTCCGACAGACTTTCGACGGACTTTTGGCGGACTTTCGACGGACTTGCGGCGGACTTTCTAACGAACAGACTTGCCTACACACGATCACACAAAAGTCCGTCAAATTCTTACGTGATGACGTACACCGGACTAAAATAAGGAAGTTCATAGCCAGTAGCCAATAGCTGCCCTAGCGTGGGTTTTTGTCCGTCGGACTAGCATACAGACGAGCGGATTTTTCGACCGGACTCGAGTCCGTCGGAAAGATTTGAAGCATGTTTCAAATCTAAAGTACGTCAGATTTGAGGCTAAAAAAGTCAGTTGAAAGTCCGGAGAAGCCCACACACGATCGGATTACCAGCCAGCTTTAGTCCGTCAGCGTCCGTTGGACTTTTGTAGACGAAAAGTCCGACCGTGTGTACGCGGCATTAGGGTATTTACACATCCTCCTGGCCTCTTTATAATAGTGTTCCATTCTCTGTTTAGGTGAATGTCTCCTGGACGAGCCGGCGAAGCCTATCTCCCTTCCTGATGAACTCCCCGGAGCGCGCTACAGCCTGAGCCGACAATGCGAGCTGGCGTTTGGCCTGGGATCCAAGCCTTGCCCTTACATGCAGTATTGTACCAAGCTCTGGTGTACGGGCAGAGCCCGGGGGCAGCTGGTGTGCCAGACGCGCCACTTTCCCTGGGCTGACGGTACCAGCTGTGCTGAGGGAAGGTTCTGCCTCAATGGAGAGTGTGTGGAGAAACACAACACCAACCGATACAAGGTGAGAAATAAAGTCCTATTATACCGGTCATTTCACTACAAAGAAACGCAATGGCATCTATTTATAAATAATTAGATGTGCGAATGCCTCATTATTTGCACAGGTGTTGCAAATAGTCCCCATAATGTGTATATTTTGTATATTTCTTATAATCATCAGCTCCAGCTAGTAGCTATAATGTGGTATTTTCCGGAGGGACTGTACTGTGTGGGTCTGATGGATTTTCTGGAGGGTTAGTAGCGCACGGAGACAACACACACAAGAACATCAAGGCTACTAGACATGTGCGATTCATTTTGTAATGAATTGAAATTCGGATGAAATTTTCGTTATTCGGAGACTCGAATATATCCGGTAATAAATAATTACCGAATCACAATAGTAACAAATTTTAACAAATGTAATATAAATTATAAAAAAAAAAGAATTATCTGAATACGAATTTCAAAATTAATTTGAAATGATTATTATTATTATTATACAGGATTTATATAGCGCCAACAGTTTACGCAGCACTTTACAACTTAAAGATAGACAGTACAAATGCAATACACTCTAAATGGAAACATATTGCAATAAATACAGTAAGGTATAAAAGTGAAATAAGATGATGATTCCTACTTGGGCTGCTTTATAGAATAGAAAATAATAGAATAGCATTACACAAAATAGGATAGAATAGAAAATAAAGGAAAATAATAGAAAACAATAGAATAAAACAGAATAAAAAAGAATATATTAGAATAAAAATATATAGAATAGAATAGAAAAAATTTAATAGATCAGAATAGAATACATAAAATGAATATAGCCGTCTTCCTAAATTCGAATTTCAAATCGATTTGAAAATAACAAATATACAAAATGAATTTGAATGTACAAAACTAATTTCTGAAAAAGAATCATTCTAACATAATGAATATGATGAAATTTAATTATTAACTAAACCAACAAATCCAGAACAAAACAAATTTTTCCATTGTGCACTATAGAAGAGGCTTCAGAAGAAGCATTGGGATTTACATGATTGTGTCATCTCTAGGCCAGCATCTCAGTCCAGGGAACTAGATGCTAACTCTAGAACAAAGATGGCACTGTCCTCCTGGGAAGACAGCAAGATGGAGACTTTGGGTTACACAATTTTGAGCACGGATTATTCAACAACAAAGTATCTCTAATGCCCTGTACACACGGGCGGACTTTTCGGCATCAAAGGTCTGACGGATTTTCGACGGACTTTTGATGGACTTCCGACGGACTTTCCTAACGAACGGACTTGCCTACACACGATCATACCAAAGTCCGACGGATTCGTACGTGATGACGTACACTGGACTAAAATAAGGAAGTTGATAGCCAGTAGCCAATAGCTGCCCTAGCGTTGGTTTTCGTCCGTCGGACTAGCATTTTTCGACCGGACTTGAGTCCGTCGGAAATATTTGAAACATGTTCCAAATCTAAAGTCCGTCTGATTTTCGACAGAAAAGGTCCGCTGAAGGTCCGATGCAGGCCACACACGGTTGGATTGTCAGACGGATTTGTTCCGTCGGACCAGTCTGGTCGAAAAGTCCGGTCGTGTGTACGCTGCCTTACAAACCCTGGCCTGGCCTAACTATATAAAAATAATTTGTTAAAAATGATCCAAGAACAAAAATCCAGTGAAATCCATCTTGGAAATACAGCACTTTACCAATTTATAGGGAGGTTTTAGCCTTAGATATTGCTGACATTTATTCCATCTCTAACCTAATATTAGCTATTATTTTTAGTGAAGGGAAACAAGCGTTCCTGGAGTAAGTGCTTAGAAGGTCGCAGATACATACAGTAGCTGTTATTATATAGAACAACAAATGACATCCATCTACACTACCAGTAAATGTTCCTGAAAGAGATGAGTAAGTTTGATCTCTGTGGATGATGGGGGGCATTTCTCACCCCGTTACATAACTCTCTTCATATGTCTGAGTAATAGAAACATTTGTATCCAGATACAACCAGGAGGCCTCCTTCTCTTCCTGATGCTTGGGGTGATTGATAGGCCATTCCAATGTGATGTATCGGGAACATTGCAGATTGTTATATACAGGTCAGGAGAACATAACAGGGCATTATAATACAGCAGAGTAGTACATAACATCATAACAAGGTAATAGATAGCAGAGTGAAATGTGTTGGGGGTTTTGTAATACAGTGAAATGGAACATACAGTACCCTGAGTAGAATAGAGCGGAACCCCTGGGGGTGGGATTTTTAAGGCACTATCAACACACAAAATAGAAAAAGTAGGAATTTTATTAAGTAACTATCTAGAAAAATACATATAATAATAAACAAAATCTTGGACATGGAGACATAAAAATTGTGCAAATTGATGACGCAGAGATCCTATATCCCGAGTAGTGTAATACAGCAGAGTAGAACATACGTGGGTATTAAAGAGCAGAATACAGCATGTCCATAATACATCATAGTAGAACAAAATTGGGTATTATATTAGTGCGGAGTAGAACACAATGGGTGTATTATTATAACACAACAATAAAGTAGATAACAGTTGTAGCAAGGTCCCAGGCCTCCTTCAGTCTAATGAGAACACCCAGGGCCAGAGATAGCTGACATCCTTCTGTATATGGTGGCTTGCAAGACATAGTGGGTTTAATACAAGGTATATTCATGGGCGCCAGACACTTCTTTATTGCAAAGAGATTTTATTTCTCTTAACAGAACTTTGGGAGAGAGGGTTTAGGGCCAGGACACCCTTAAGCAGTTGCAATATTAATTGGCAGACTCCGACTTCTACAGGAGGACAGCCATGCAGGTAAAAGCATCCAGCGAGATGCCACATCTGCATGTGCAGGAATGCTGTCTCCTATCTATGGCAACAGTCTTTAACAGTTTCTAACACAAAGTGTAACAGTTCCTTCACTTCCACAACAATCACTTCTTGTAGTTCTTCAACTCACTGAGCTCCCAGTCTCTCTCATTAGACTAGATGATTCACTGCCACTGAATTCCTTGAGCTCCTCCAATCTTCACGGTGGTATCTTCCTCAAGTGTCACCCCCGCCTCTCTGCTGGGTCCCTAGCTTGGCACTCAAGATACTTCTCAAGCTTCTTCCACACTGGCCTTCCTGGTCTCTGGCTTGACACACAAGGCTGCTCTCCAAGAGTCACCTCCTCTGGCTGGGTCCCTGGCTTGATACCCACTGAAGATTCCCGATTCTTCACCGTCCCCGGTTAGTGAGAATTCTGCTCCGGTACTTGTTTCAGTTACTCACTGTGGTCCCTGGTAATAAGGTGGATGGTCCCTTAGTGGCGACAGCTTCCCCTCTACCTCCGACCACGACAGGTTCTCCGGCCGGCAGAATACTCAATTACGATTGGACTACAAGCCGCAGTCCTAACCCTGAGCTGCTCTCTTGCGTCTGGATAGGCCCTCAGACAGCCTAGCAGCCAGATGTGCCCGGGATAGGCCCAATCTCCAGCCTAGCAGCCCGGGCAATACAGCACACGTCCACTCAGACAGCCATCGAGGTGGCACAGAACACAGATCACATGACTCCACCCAAATATATAGGCCCTCCCAGCAGGCCAAGGGATTTAAGAAAACCCCTGCCCATTGGCTGAGACACCCCATATACTTATAATCTGTCCTTGCTTTGCCCTTGTCTTATCTAATGTCACCAAGGACCCGGCCACCCAGCGGCAAAAGAGAGAAGTGCAGCAATTGCAGACTTCATCGGTAATTATATTACAGTAAAGTAGAGCATGTTCAGGGTGTTATATTACTACATACCGTAGTAAAACATAATGGGGTATTATATTAAGGCAGAGTAAAACATGTTAAGGGTATTATACTACAGCAGAACAGAACATGCCTGGGATATTATAAAACAGAATACCTCTTTCAAAAATAAAAATAAAGAATTTAAGAAAAAAAAAACCTCTTTCAAAAATAAAAATAAAGAATTTAAAAAAAAAAATTATAAAACAGAATAGTAGTAGAACTTAACGGGTCATTATAATACAACAGAGTAAAACATAACTGAGTGTTATAATTCAGCAGGGTATAACATAATAGGGTATTATAATACAGCAGAGTGTAATAGATTGAGGTATTATAATTAAAGAGGAACTGCAGTCTGCTCACATAATTTGCCATTCTGAAGCTTCCCTCCATCCACTTTGCATATTCTTTTATATATACTGTGATTCTGTACTTGCCAAATATGCTGCAGAAATCTCCCTCCACTGAATCTGGCTGCAACCATTTTAACTGTGGGCAGCTGAAGATGCTGCCTGTTCACTTCCTGGATTTACACAGACACCCAGAGGCACACCTCCAGCTCTGCAGCTCTCATTGGCCCTCTTAAGACTCATCCCCCCTCTCTTCCTGGCAAACTCTCACGAGAGTGAGAATGCGGCAGAGTAGTACATAAGGTATTAGAATACTGCAGAGTAGTATATAATAAGGTATTAGAATACTGCAGAGTAGTACATAATAAGGTATTAGAATACTGCAGAGTAGTACATAATAAGGTATTAGAATACTGCAGAGTAGTACATAATAAGGTATTAGAATACTGCAGAGTAGTACATAATAAGGTATTAGAATACTGCAGAGTAGTACATAAGGGGGACATTGTAATATTGCACGAGATAACACAAACTTGCATAGTTGGTTCTTTCCATACAACATGTTCTCATCTCAAAGAAGGTGACACTGATCAGTGATTGATCCACATGTAGATGGAAGATGACTCTAATTATGTACACATTCTCCTGGGTTATTAATGGTTGTTTTATTGTATCTGCTGTGTCCATGAATGTCACTAGAGAAAATAAAATCTTCCTTCGATGGATCTATTACAAGCTGTGATCATTTTCACATCTGTTCCTGTTTGTCCAGGCAGTCATTACTATGAGTTATAAGAGAGTATATATCCTGCCCATCATCCTCTCCAGCTGCAACATCAAACACATTTACTGCTTTCCACGCATGTACGCTCACATACATCTCTGCTGTATTTTATAGGCTGAAGACATTAAGGACAGTGATATGCCCCCCTCGGTCCATGACCCAATGCGTGTGACCTTCATTATACAGTACTGCTCCTCCAACCATCATAGTGACAGGGTTTCCTCCATTTTTACCAATTATTTCACTACCCCATTCATTCAAATGTTCTAGTCCAATACAGCCCCTCTGGGATGGATTACAATAAACACAGTGAATTAATGTGTAATATAACTCCTAGGTTTACACTTTACACTATGATAGCAGTTCTTCAATTAAATCTATTTGTAGCGTGAGCTCTGCCCTGCTTCCTGCTTTCTACTTTTTTTCTACCCGTACTGTTATTTTTTTGGTGGCTTCATACCAAAACAGTCATTATGACATCTTCTTTCTAACAACTTTTGGAGTCTGCAGTGGTAAGAGTTGTACATGGTTATTATTGAGTCACTGCCCCTCCCACAATGGGTAGACTTCTCCACAGATACTGGTGTCTCTGCCCCTCCCACAATGGTAAAATTTACCTGCAGTAGTTTGTGTCTCTGCCCCTCCCACAATGGTGAGATTTCCCTGCAGTAGTTTGTGTCTCTGCCCCTCCCACAATGGTGAGATTTTCCTAGAGTAGTTTGTGTCTCTGCCCCTCCCACAATGGTGAGATTTCCCTGCAGTAATTTGTGTCTCTGCCCCTCCCACAATGGTGAGATTTCCCCGCAGTAGTTTGTGTTTCTGCCTCTCCCACAATGGTGGGATTTCCCTGCAGTAGTTTTTTGTCTTTGCCCATCCCACAATGATGAGATTTCCCCACAGTAGTTTGTGTCTCTGCCCCTCCCACAATGGTGGGATTTCCCCGCAGTAGTTTGTGTCTTTGCCCCTCCCACAATGATGAGATTTCCCCGCAGTAGTTTGTGTCTCTGCCCCTCCCACAATGGTGAGCTTTCCCGAACCACAATAGTTTGTGTCTCTGCCCCTCCCACAATGGGGGAGATTTCTTTTTTTACCTTTTAAGTGCTTCTTCTGGTGGCTGTCCTCCTTTTCTGCTCTGTGTCTTATGTATCTACCTAATGGGGACAAGCTTTTAGATTTATAAAGACAATAGGGATACTTCTATTTTTCAACTGATTGATCCTTAAAGAGAAGGTTCACTGTGGAGAGAAAAAAAAAAATCAAAAGTCAGCAGCTACAAAGCCTGTAGCTGCTGACTTTTAATAAAAGGACACTTACCTGCCCAGGGATCCAGCATCGTCCTCACCCGGGCTATTTCTTTACTAGTCTTCAGGTCCCTGGTGCCGGCATCCCAAGTGTTAAGCTGCTTTTGGCTTCACAGCTGGCTGCCCACTGCGCATGCATAAGCCGCGCTGTGCTTTGTGAAGGGTACCGCAGTCTTTTGGAACCTGTGGTGTGTCCCAGAAGACTGCGGGGAAGGAGGGGGAGAGGAGAACTGGGAGCGAGTATCTGTCAATACTAGATACCTGCACTTTCCCCCTAAAAAAGACATGTCATATATACGGCAGGGGAAGAGGGGAGGACCTAAAGCAAAACTTTCCGTTTTTAATGGAATTCTGCTTTAAATGCCACAAAAATGTAATATTTTCCTAAAGTGTGCAGACCGGCATCTGCCGCGTACGCTGTCATTTATTGCGTTATTCTCAAGGACTCTGCCAGATCCATTCCCTATAGGGCCAGGCACAGATTGTCCCGTGTGTATGTGTCTGTACATCTCACTGCCATGAAAGGTAAATAGGATCCCTCAGGTGGGATGAGGATGTGTTCCTCTGTGTTGGCCAAAGATGACATGTTCCACAGCAATGTCCTTGGCACCTCCTGTGATAAATAAATATCTGTGCCCCTTCCTCCTCTGCCTGTGGACCTGCTCATACATGTATGGGGGATTGGGTAATCATGGAAATATTTCATAGCACAGCACAACCTCCAGCCTCTATCACACCAACATATGCTGCGGCATTGTACACTGTACACAGGGGTATCATGGTCCTCAGGGTAGCCTTGGTGATGGCAGTGGGGGGCACAGGGGCGGACTGATAACTCATGGGGCCCCCGGGCAATAGGAGATTATGGGGCCCCCAGGCAATCAGAGATTATGGGGCCACACAGTATACAATCACACAGATGTAAAAAAAAACACAGATTTATACATACTGTCCCTGGTTTTACTGAGGCTGGAAACCCTGATGGGGCCCCCTAGTGGCCCGGGGCCCTCAGGCAGTGCCCGAGTGGCTCAATGGTCAGTCCGCCCCTGGGGGGCATAGAGTGAGAAGGATAGAAATGACAGATCATGGTGTAATAATGACATCATATAGGTTTGGAACTGGTTATCGCTTAATTCTGTATTTCATCCTATGTCTAGGTGGATGGGTCTTGGGGGAAGTGGAGCCCATATGGACAATGTTCCCGGACATGTGGTGGAGGGGTTCAGCTGGCAAAGAGAGAATGTAACAACCCAGAACCATCCCACGGAGGGGGCTTCTGTGAGGGTCTACGGGTCAAATACAGATCCTGCTCATTGAATCCCTGTCCTGATACAGGTGAGTGTCCTCTGTACAGTGCTATATACAGTATACTGCCCTTACCTCCGTATCTGTTCCAAGAACTACTGTCCTGATACAAGTGATTGTCCACTGTACAGCACTATATAGGTACAGTGTAAAAATAATTATTTGATCCCCTGCAGATTTTGTAAGTTTGCCCACATACAAAGAAATTAAGGGTCTATCATTTTTATCATAGGTAAATGCTAGAGACAGAATATCAACCAAAAATCCAGAAAAAAACACATGATAGAAATGTTATAAACTGAGTTGCAGTTCAGTGAGTAAAAAGTATTTGATCTCCTACCAACCAACAATAATGCCCCGTACACACGGTCAGATTTTCCGACGGAAAATGTGTGATAGGACCTTGTTGTCGGAAATTCCGACCGTGTATAGGCTCCATCACACATTTTCCTTGGGATTTTCCGACACACAAAATTTGAGAGCAGGATATAAAATTTTCCGACAACAAAATCCGTTGTCAGAAATTCCGATCGTGTGTACACAAATCCGACGGACAAAGTGCCAAGCATGCTCAGAATAAATAAAGAGATGAAAGCTATTGGCCACTGCCCCGTTTATAGTCCCGACGTACGTGTTTTACGTCACCGCGTTCAGAATGATCGGACTTTCCGACAACTTTGTGTGACCGTGTGTATGCAAGGCAAGTTTGAGCCAACATCCGTGGGAAAAAATCCTAGGATTTTGTTGTTGGAATGTCCGAACAAAGTCCGACCGTGTGTACGGGGCATAATTCTGGCTCCCACAGACTGGCTAAAGTAGGTGCTCATGTAGGTGCTCATGTGGTACACAGATTAGTCCTGTCAATGTAAGAAGGTGCCCCTAAAGACAACTCATTATGTGTATAAAAGACACCTATCCACGGCATCTTTTTCTTTCATTCAAACCTCACCATCATGGGCAAGACCAAAGAGCTGTCAAAGGACGTCAGGGACAAGATTGTAGACCTGCACAAGGCTGGAATGGGCAACAAGACCATCAGCAAGAAGCTTGGTTGGAGAGATTATTCGCAAATGAAAAAAATACAAAATAACCATCAATCACCCTCGGTCTGGTGCTCCATGCAAGATTTTGCCCCGTGGGGTAAGGATGACCATGAGAAAAGTCAGGGATCAGCCCAGAACTACATGGGAGGAGCTTGTGAACGATCTCAAGGCATTTGGGACCACAGTTACCAAACAAACCATTGGTAACACAATAGGCCGCTATGGGTTGAATCCTGCAGCGTCCCCCTCCTCTAGAAGGCACATGTACAGGCCCGCCTGAAGTTTGCAATGATTCGGAGAAGGATTGGGAGAAAGTGCTGGGGTCAAATGAGACCAAAATTTAGCTCTTTAGCATTAACTCAATTCGATGTGTTTGATGGAAGAAAAATGCTGACTATGACCCTATGAACACCATCCCTACAGTCAAGCATGGAGCTGGAAACATTATGCTTTGGGGCTGTTTCTCTGCTAAAGGTACAGGCCGATTTTGCCGCATTGAGGGGCCAATGGACGGGGCCATGTATAGTAAAATCTTGGATGGGAACCTTCTTCCCTCAGCCAGAACACTGAAGATGTGTCGTGGATAGGTCTTCCAGCATGACAATGACCCAAAACATACCGCCAAGGCAACAAAGGAGTGGCTCAAGAAGAAGCACATTAAGGTTATGGAGTGGCCTAGCCAGTCTCCAGACCTTAGTCCTATAGAAAATTTATGGAGGGAGCTGAAACTTCGAGTTGCCAAGTGACAGCCAAGAAACCTTAAGGTTGGGGTCACACTTATGCGAAATGGATGTGGATTTGTCCGCATCCAATTCGTATGACAGGAGACTGTGACCGGCTCTCAATGGGGGCGGTTCACATATCTCCGGGACGGCTGAAGAGCGGATTACACAAGGGTCCTGTGCATCTTTGACTCCATTTCAGGTGCGAATTCAGGCAAAAATTCAGGCCTGATTTGTTCCTAAAACGGAGAACAGGAATGCACCGGACCCCTGCTGTGAGCCACATCTGATTTGAGTGTGAACCCCATCCTAAGGCTATAGAGAAGATCTGTAAAGATGAGTGGACCAAAATCCCTCCTGAGATGTGTGCAAACCTGGTAACCAACTACAAGAAACGTCTGACCTCTGTGCTTGCCAACAAGGGTAACTTTCTCCACCAAGTATTAAGTCATGTTTTTCTTGGGGATCAAATATTTATTTTACTCACTGAACTGCAACATCATTTATAACATTTGTATCGTGTGTTTTTTCTGGATTTTTGGTTGATATTCTGTTGCTAGCATTTAAAAACCCTTCATTTCTTTGTAAGTGGACAAACTTAGAAAACCTGCAGGGGATCAAATAATTATTTTCCCCACTGTATACTGGCCTTACCTCCATACCTGTTCCCTGAAACATGACCACAAGTGAGCATCCTCTATACAGCACTGTGTGCACCCTCTTATTAAATGTCTGGTCTGACCATATAGCTATCCCAGCCCTGATATGTGTACACGGCACCTGATTTAGATGACCCAGATAAGTGGAGATCCCTCTGACCTTCCATGTTTTTTCACCCATTGACAGTACATGGCCACTGAGCTTCTTGGTACATTCAAATACCTTATGGCCTTCCATATTACCTGAGCCCCTGAGCAATACTTCACTAAGCTCCCACCCTGATACTGGTGACGCATGTGTGCACATTACATACTGACCCTATCCATCTATTACTGACACATTACATACTGGGCTCTCTCTTCTATTACTGACACATTACATACTGACCCCTCCCATTTATCACTGACACATTACATACTGGCCCCTCCCATCTGTTACTAACACATTACATACTGACCCCTCCCATCTGTTACTAACACATTACATACTGACCCCTCCCATCTATTACTGACCCTATCCATCTATTACTGACACATTATATACTGACCTCTCCCATCTATTACTGACCCTATCCATCTATTACTGGCACATCATATACTGACCTCTCCCATCTATTACTGACACATTATATACTGACCTCTCCCATCTATTACTGACACATTATATACTGACCTCTCCCATCTATTACTGACACATTATATACTGACCTCTCCCATCTGTTATTGACACATAACATAATGACCCCATCCATCTATTACTGACAAATTACGTACTGACCCCTCCTATCTATTACTGACACATTACATACTGACCCCTCCCATATATCATTGACACATTACATACTGATCTCTCCCATCTAATACTGACACATAACATACTGACCCCTCTCATGCATTACTGACGCATTATATACTGACCTCTCCCATCTATTACTTACACATTATATCACCTCTCCTATCTATTACTGACACATTATATCACCTCTCCTATCTATTACTGACACATTATATCACCTCTCCTATCTATTAATGACACATTATATCACCCCTCCTATATATTACTGACATATTATATCACCCCTCCTATTTATTACTGGCACATTATATACTGACCTCTCCCAGCTATTACTGGCACGTCGTTCTTTCATCATCTTCAATTTTCTCCCCCCCATTCCAGGTAAAAGCTTCCGGGAGGAGCAATGTGAAGCTTTCAATGGTTACAACCACAGCACCAATCGACTGACATCCACGGTAGGCTGGGTCCCCAAATATTCCGGAGTGTCCCCAAGAGACAAGTGCAAGCTCATCTGCAGAGCCAATGGCACCGGCTACTTCTATGTCCTGGCACCCAAGGTTGGTACCCTGAAGGACAGAGACTGCACAGACAGACAGACGGACAGACAGACAGACAGACAGACAGACAGACAGATGTGGTGGAGTGGAGGTATCTGTGTAAAAAGTTATTTATTTGCTGACATATAAAGTAGATTGCAGACCCATCCTTATGCTGCTAGCATTATTAAATAGACAGGAAAGTATATCATATTTACTTGTTTTAAACTTTTTTTTTACATTTCTTCAGTTACTTCCTGGTTTCTAGGCCTAGGTCAAAATATCATACATCCTATCAGTCTTCAGGAGTAGAGGAGGGGGTTTCTCAGCTAAGCACTTCCTCCTGCGTGCATGCCTTAACTAAGGGCAGATGGATTCCAGGAAGTAAACGCTACACAAATCATCTGCCCCTACTTAATTCTAATGAAACCCAGCTTTTGTCACCACCCTTAGTAGAATGTTCCCACTCAGGGGCGGACTGATAACTCATGGGGCCCCCGGGCAATAGGAGATTATGGGGCCCCCAGGCAATCAGAGACTATGGGGCCACACAGTATACACACACACAGTATACACATACATGTACACACAGTATACACAGACAGATGTAAAAAAAAAAACACAGATTTATACATACTGTCCCTGGTTTTACTGAGGCTGGCAACCCTGATGGGGCCCCCTAGTGGCCCAGGGCCCTCGGGCAGTGCCCGAGTGGCTCAATGGTCAGTCCGCCCCTGTTCCCACTCCACCTATTATATTCTCTATAATATATAATACATAAAATCCTGCAAGGATAGTGGGAGCCCCTCATAATGGGCACAGAAAGTGTGCAGACCTTGCAACTCACCACAGGGATGGTGGGAACCCCTCACAGTAGGTACGGCATATGTACAGACTCGGGAACTTACTGCAGGGATGGTGGGAAACCCTCATAATAGGTACGGCAGATGTACAGAACCGGGAACTTACTGCAGGGATGGTGAGAACCCCTCATAAAAGGGACGGCAGATGTACAGACCCAGGAACTTACTGCAGGGATGGTGGGAACCCCTCACAGTAGGTACGGCATATGTACAGACCCGGGAACTTACTGCAGGGATGGTGGGAAACCCTCATAATAGGTACGGCAGATGTACAGAACCGGGAACTTAGTGCAGGGATGGTGAGAACCCCTCATAATAGGTGCAGCAGGTGTACAGAGGGGGGAACTCAGTGCAGGGATGGTGGGAACTCAGCACAGATGTTTGGTGAAATGGCCCGAAAGGTATTTAGTAAATGTATGAAAAATGGATATTCTTACAGTTCATTTATTGGTGGTTATATATTATATGCTGGCTGCTGTGCGTTTCCTGACACTTTTCATTGTAACACTGATGTTCTGTCCATACAGGTAGTAGATGGGACGGCATGTGCACCGGACTCCACATCAGTCTGTGTACAGGGAAAGTGTATTAAAGCTGGCTGTGATGGGCAGCTAGGCTCCAAGAAGAAATTCGACAAATGCAGAATGTGCGGAGGGGACAATAAAAGCTGCAAGAAGGTGTCCGGTCTCTTCACTAAACCCATGTGAGTACCAATGTGAGCCAAAGAAGCTGCTTAAACAATAAGGACACAATTCGGACACAACATTTACCCCCCCCCCCCCCCCACCAACAGATCCAGCAAACGCTGAATATACATAGTGCAGATCTGCTCCACCATGTACAGTCAAACTGAATCATTTTTATGAACATTGTTTTGTTGTTGTGCGTACCTTGGTGACAGTTCCATACATATCCTTAAAAATCCCACCACCTGTTGAGGGAGTGGTGTATTCTCTCTAATTTTCTTTCATATTCATCAGGGATGTGGATGTGTCGGTCTGTCTCTAGAAACTGTCCAACATACTGTATATATATATATATATATATATATATATATATATATATATATATATATATATATATATATATATATATACAGGGCTTTTTTTCTCAGAAAATAGGTGAAGGAACTTCCCCCTTCTGAGTCACTTCTTGTCTCCACCCGCTACCCACCCCTGAGCTACGTTCCTTGGTTTCATCTCCCACCCACCTCCCAGCACTGCCCCTTTTAGAGAATACAGAGCCAAGTATAATTTTGTGGTGCTAAGTAATTTGTATGGAATTTGTTAATGATAGCAAGAAAAGTAGTAAAATAGACCCCCCACAGCCAGCAGCAATAGACCATCCCCCCCCCAGCAACAATAGATTTGATAAAAAACAATAGACCCCCCCCCAGCAACAATGGACCCCCACAACAAAGTACCACCCCAGCAGCAACAACAGATGCCGCCAGCATGAATAGACTCTCCAGCAGCCAGCAACAATAGATCCCCTTTGCCCCCTTTGTCAATAGATCTCTTCCAACAATAATTGACCCCCAGCAACAATAGACCCCCACCAGCAACAATAGACCTCCCAGCAACACTAGACTGCCACTCAAAAATAGATCCGCTCCAGCAACAATAGATCTCCCAGCATCCAGCATTCATAGACCCTTCAGCCCACCCCAAGGGGTGCCTTGCCATTACACACAGTACATTCAGTGCTGGAGGTGCCGGAACTGCGTTCCCCCGCGTTCCCGCTGAAAAAAAGCCCTGTGTGTATATATATATATATATATGAGGCATAATTCCTCCCTCTGACACCCATGATGGGGAACTACTTACTCTCACTGACCGCAGTGATGGGGCATTATTTTTCCCACTGATATCAACGATGGGGCAATATTCCTTCCACTGACACCAACGATAGGGCACAATTACTTTTTTTTTTACACCCACTGACCACCTAGCCTGAGACATTGATTGCTCCCACCGACGCTGGGGCATTTTCTACTCCAAATGGACACAGTCCTGCCCCCCTAAAGTCTGACAACAGTAAACAGGCCCATTTTTCTTAGAAAATTTATAGACCCCTGATGTAGAGGGCTGTCTGATGAAATTATAAAGAACTAGTAGAAGAAATGAGGCACGGGATTCAAATTATCAATAGGCCAGATGACAAGGCACAATTGGGTTAATTTACCAAAACTGGAGAGTGCAAAATCTGGTGCAGTTGTACACGAAAGCCAATCAGCGCGTTCAATTAAGCTTTGACAACAAAACCTGGAAGCTGATTGGTTTCTATGCAGAGCTGCACCAGATTTTGCACTCTCCAGTTTTAGTAAATCAACCCCACTGGCTCTGGTAAAGATGTTCTTAAAAAGATTGGGGTTTCCTTCAATTAAGTAGCCCAGTTTTAAAGATTTACGTGAATAAAACAAACAGTCTGAGAGTCCAAAAACCTTTGAAAATCATTATTAGTTAATAAATGACAACATAGAACAGCCAACAGGTTTCGGGTGCTCAAAGACCTCCCTCTTCTTCAGAGATTTGAACGTAATGGATACATTTGAGGATTCAAAGATGGCATAATCACCAGGGGTTCATTATTTGCTGTGTAGAGATCCACTTAATTTTCTTATATTCAGCAAATACTTATTCCTGTTGATTATGCCATTCTCAAGTCCTCATAATTACATTATTATGTACAACTATGAAGAAGGGGAAGGTCTTTGAGCCTGAGAAACATGTAGAGTGTTCTATGCTGTCATTTGTGAACCAGTATTGAAGCGTTTGAACTCTCAGACTGCTCCTTTGGCACTCTTATTAGACTTTATGCATATGATGAAATCATAAAGAAGCTGATAGTGCAGAAATATTGACGAGTATGATTATAAGGTGCTGGATTCAACGAAAAAGGCTTCTGAAAAGGCGATATGAGTAAGGTCCAAGGGTTAGCAAGAGCTCTACATCAATGGTTTGGGAGTCCAGAATTGTTTATTTCATTGTGAAAATTCAAGGTAAAGAATTAATGCATTTGGGATTTTTTCTTAGGCAGGACATACATGGAGCAAATTTCTTTCCTGCAACCACAATGTTGACAGGGGAATCCCTCCTGCCGATCCATTGTAGCCATCCATGCCGGGAGAAGAGGAGAAGACAGTGATTATTGCTAGTGGCTATACTAGCCGCTAGCAATAATCACATGTAAAATCCAGCAGGTTGGTTGTACCCAAGTTGATTGATCAACTTGTAACATTCAGTCTGCCCATGCATGTTTCTAATTTTGACCAGTTCCTGCTGCACCAACCGAGCTTCGAACCGTCTATGGCCAGCCTTACAGTACCATTTTTTTCAGGGCTAATGCCGCGTACACACGAGCGGAGTGTCCGACAGAAAAAGTCAGACGGAAGCTTTTCATCGTCTATTCCGATCGTGTGTAGGCCTCATCGGACTATTTTTTTAGAAAACTATGACGGACCTAGAAATAGAACATGTTCTAAATATTTCCGATGGAACCAGTTGTCTGTATGGGGTTCCGACGGACCAAAGATGCTCTGAAGCAAGTACGAGACGGAAGCTATTGGCTACTGGCTATTGCACTTCCTTTTTCTAGTCCCGTCGTACGTGTTGTACGTCACCGCGTTCTGGACAGTCGGACTTTGGTCGGACTTTGGTTTGACCGTGTGTAGGCAAGACCGCTTGAATGGAATTCCGTCGGAGTTCCATCGCAGAAACCTTCGGCGTTTATTCCGATGGCAAAACCGGTCGTGTGTACAGGGCATTACAACTCCTTGTTTACAATTGGTAAAGGAGTTATGTTGCTCTTTCTGTTCAAGCAAGCTGAGGGCTGTTCAGGATGGCTCATGTCAGAAGATCACAGATTGTACAGTCCCTGACAGAGCTGACAATCGGTGTTGAAGTGAATAGTGACGACTCTGACTATGCCAGACGTGCAGCAGTTTTTGGAAGAAGATCCTTCCATTCTGCAGAGAAATATTGAGTCAAACAAGTGCTGTTCACACCTACATTGTGTTCAAAACATTCTTATCTTGCCAGGATCCTCAGCCAAAAACCACTGAATCTGATCCTCTGATCTGACCGTTCTGTAGCCTTTCTCATCGGCTGGACTCTTATCTAAGCTGAAGGCTTGCTGTGAATAATGTTTGATCAGCATTTTTCCACCACATAATGAAATCTTTCCTACCTTTGTCTTACTGTGAGAGTTATGTGCCAAATGTTCCCTCACATAACCAAAAATCTGACTCTACTGTGCCCACATCCTTCCCTCAGCCCAGAAATGTGTATTATCAGCACACACACAGCACATTACGTTATACAGAGAAACTCCATTCTTCTTCAGATAGATGCAGAGTACCTACTTTGCAAATCTAATACTGTCAAAGGCTGGAATTTTGCTGAGATTCGTTTTCATGGAACAAGGATAGTAGCTAGAAACTATAACTGGGGGCCAGGGGGAACTACAAAATCATCCATTAAACTATTGTGTAATCATTTTCATTCCAAATCCAAAAACATGGAGGTTTATTCTTCTTGTAGAGCTATTCGTCCAACTGTCCATCCTGAAACGTTGGATCATATCACAAATACAGCCTAATCATAGAGCCATTTATCCAGCTGTACAACCAGAGCCGCTGGTTTATAGTCCAAATCAGTGGTCTCCAAACTGCATCATGAGTGCCAGATGTGGACCGTTTCTTGTCTTTATTTGGTCCTTGGGACACTATTTCTCCCACTGATACGGGACACCATTCTTCCCACTGAAACCAATGATGGGACACTATTTCTTCCACTGACACCAATTATGGGGCACTATTCCTTCAACTGACACCAATTATGGGGCACTATTCCTTCCACTGACACCATTGATGGGACAGTATTCTTCCTACTGATACCAATGATGGGGCACTATTCCTTCCACTGACACCAATGATGAGGAACTAATCTTCCACTGACACCAAAGATGAGACACTATTCTTCTCACTGACACCATTGATGGGGCACTATTCTTTCCACTGATACCATTCTCTACCCCTAACGTATATAAGGCAGTAAACTAGCCCTTTGTTTAGAAAGTTTGGAGACCCCTGGTCTAGATGCAGCCTAAAGCCAGGTACACACTATTTGTTATTTTTTGTTCAACCCCATGGGTTAAATGAAGGTTAGTTCAGTGATTTCCCCCGCTGAGCTATTGTGTTCTGACAAGGGGAAGGCCCCTCTATCAGAACACTCCGATCGACGCTCTCTGTCATTGGCTGAGAGCACTGATCGGAAGTTGGTCAGCTGCTGGTTTTCCAGCATGCACGTCCGACAGGAGCTGGCCAAACAGCCAGCTTCTGTTGGAAAGACCGACATAAGCACGGGCCGAATGTTTTGAACCGGCTGTTGTCTCCCGACGTTCGGCCCCTGTGTACCCGGCTTAAATATAGAGCCCTTTATCCAAATATACATCCAGACCTGCTGATTAGTAGCACAGTTGCAGCCTAAATATGGAGCCCCTTTTTTCTTGTAAAAAAAAAAATATGGAGCCCTTTGCCCAACTGTACATCAAGAGCTACTGGTTCATGAAGCCGATTATCCAACCGTCCATCCGCCATTTATCCAGCCATTCATCCAGAGTTGCTGGTTTTTAGCCAAGATACAGCTTTAAGAAGAATTCCAGGTATTAATATGTTATACATAGTTACATTGGTCTCATTTGGACCAATGTAACTATGTATATACCATCCCTGACCGATGCCCCTCAAAGCTGGAAATCCCTGAAGTACACACTACTACTCCAGTAATCTCCGAAAGCTTACAGGTCCCACGCTGAGCACAGAGGCACTGAATGAATGAAAAGCATTCTCTGATTGTAAGAGATGGAGAGCGTAACATTACCACCCGGCCTCTTCACCTTGTCTGACATGAGAACACTTTGCATTCATTAAGAGAATACAAAGCATCCTCTGAATGGTGCCCATGCTGAGTGGCCAACCTCTTGTGTTCAGAATGCAGCAGGAAAGCCACTCTGCACAGGTGGAGATTAGTGGAGCAGCGATGTCTACTCCAGTGATTTCCAACTTCCAGGGGCGGTGATTAGGGATGGTATATACTGTACATAGTTACATTGATCCTAGCTGGACCAATGTAACTATGTATAAATTATCTATACCTGGAATTCACCTTTGAATATGTATTTTATTTTAGAATGGCATTGATATTCTATAGAGATAGTGTTATGCGTAGTGATATTCTATAGAGATAGTGTTATGCATAGTGATATTCTATAGAGATAGTGTTATGTGTAGTGATATTCTATAGAGATAGTGTTATGTGTAGTGATATTCTATAGAGATAGTGTTATGCGCACTTACTGAACGCGCTCTGTGAAGGAAGAACACAAAGCGACCAATGGGGTTATCAGTTTCTTTCTCTCAGGTTACTTGAGAGAAATAAAATGAAGCCTGGCTGGTTGTTCATTGTCTAGAAAGGGCAATTCTTCACAGAGTCACTTTGATAAATAAGACCCGATACTGTTGCTTGAAGTAATTTTTTGCATTCTCTCTACATACACAGACACGGTTACAACTTTGTGGTCACTGTTCCGGCTGGTGCCAGCAACCTGGAGGTCAGACAACGTGGGTATAAAGGCCTAATCAGCGATGACAACTACTTAGCAGTTAAGAACTCCCAGGGTCGCTACCTGCTGAATGGGAATTACATTGTGTCTGCGGTGGAGCGTGACATTCCGATACGTGGCAGCCTGCTGAAGTACAGCGGTACTGGGACTGCAGTGGAGGCCTTACAGGCAATCAACAACATACAAGAGCCATTGACCATAGAGGTATTATGTGTTGGCAAAATGACCCCTCCACGTCTCCGGTTCACCTTCTACATCCCCAGAGAAAAGAGAGACAATTCTGCTGGACAAATAATAAGTAACAGCCTGGTTGCTCTGCCCCCTCCCCCTCCAAGGCCCAAACCGCAGTCTCAATGGTCAACCGGCAACTGGGGAGAATGTTCAGTCACCTGTGGCAACGGGCAGCAGACTAGAATAGTGGAATGTCGTGACCCCTGGGAACATCTGGCATCTGACTGCCCAACCTCTCTCCGGCCACCAGTGGTAAGGACCTGCGGTGACCCGTGCCCCATGTGGGAGGCTGGAGAGTGGACAAGCTGTTCAAAGGTCTGCGGCAGGGGGTTCAAGAGACGGCAGCTGAGGTGCAGTGCAGGCGGAGGAGTAACTTTACCCAGAGAGCACTGTAAGTTAAAGAGAAAACCTCAGGAGTTGGACTTTTGTATGGTCCGACCATGTTAATGCAGGGAGGACCAAAAAAAAAAAACTGTTGACAAATCTAGAACTTCCTCCAGGCCCGGAGTGGAGGGGATGTGCCAAAATAAATCCATCACCCAAGTACCCGGGGCACCACGTCCAATGACCAAGGAATCTACTGTTACATTCTGATGGTAACGCCAGTAATAGTGAACAAAGGGACATTGAAGTCTAATTGCTTTGCACTTTCTCTTCGTGGGTCTATGTCCGTTGTGTCCGTTTTCCATGTTGGCGAGTCTAGCGTTCCTTCTAGGATGCAGACTGCATTGTAGAAATGGATTTTCCTAAAGAGTTTCAGACCAGAGTTCTTTCTAAAGACAGTAGTGAAAAAGTTTTCTCTAATTTTTACATTTTTGTAAGAAGCGTTCTAAAGAAAAAGTGTTCATCTTACCCCTTATTAATGGATCAGATTATGTGATTAATTTTTTAATCTGGACTTTAAAAATAAGACATGGAACTCTTGCACTGGGGAGACAGGAATACTTTTTCTTAGAACAGTTTTCATATATAAGAGTCTTTATATTTTGTCACTGGAATGATCCAACATACAGGCTCAAGTGTCTTGTATCCTAAAGGTCTGAGCTCTTTTCTGATAGCTCTGAGAAGTCGGTATCTTGTGTACTGTGCAGATCTGGGACCTCATACACAATATACAGTTATTCCAGTATAATAGAACATGATGTTATAATGGTGCAGCTATTATTTCCATGGCAGGATTAGATGGTCAGAAAGCTGGTAAACAGGAGGATTCTTCAGAGCCCTGGAAACATTTAGGGGCCTATTTAGAAAGATCCACAACATAATCTTTTCTCATTTTCTGCCCTTTTATCTGTTTTACTGCCAAATTCCAGCTGATTTTCCTCCAGTTTTTAAAGTCCGACATGGGAAGTTATATGGAAGTGCAGTGCAAAACCTTTTTAGATTAAAAAAACAAAAAAAAAAAAGAGGAAAAAAACAAAGCTGCAAAATTAAAGCTGAACTCCTGGTTTTATCCTTATTGTATACTTCCATTGATGCAAAGTGGCGCAATGTAAGTAGGCATATCTTATACTTCAGGGGCCACCACTGTGGTAGTGATAATCTTCTGGCTTCTGTGTTGAGAAGTTTCCCCTCTGCACACTGGCTACGGGGGGTCACCTAGAGTTGCCACCTCATCCCTTTAAACCCGAACACATATTGATTACACAGGTTCTGTGGCTGATTAAGGTGGTAATTAAACTCACTTGGTGCCTCATCTGCATTTAATTAGCCTCAGAACCTGTGTAATTCATATGTGTTCGGGTTTAAAGGGATGAGGCGGCAACTCTAGGGTCACCGCTCATCACTGCCGACCATTTATAGAATGCCTTGTATTTTTTTCAATGAATACAAGTTGTTCTCCTATTTGAGAGGGTGGAGGTTGTGATCTCACTGACTCTCCCCTCCACCTCATCCAATCAAAGGATGCCTTGTATTCATTGGAAAATTACAAGGCGTTACATGAATGATGGCAAGCAAGCAGGGTGCAGAGCAGGGCCATCTTAATAGCATCATGGGCCCCGGGGCAAAGTAATGCACTGGGCTGGGCCCCTACCGGCCTGCCCCAATTGACCCACCTACTTTCAAGAATGAATGTATAATTAGTTAATTGAATTAAACATATATTTAGTAGTACTTTCAATCAAATAATTTTTTAAAGAAGTAGCAAGGTAAGATGTCATTCCAGTTGTAGATTTAGCCCAATGACAGGCTGCTGCTGTCCCTGCAGCCTAGATTCTGGGATGCTACTCAGTCCATCCTGGGACAGCTTAGTAAAAAACGTGACTGTCCTGGCAAATCCGGGACAGTTGGCAATTATGGTGTAATGCAAGAGTATCATGGGGTCTCCATGCACCGGGGGCCCCTGGACAGTGCCCAGGTGTGCCCGTGCATTAAGGTGGCCCTGGTGCAGAGGACAGGGTGCTTGCACAGAAAATAGAGGATACAGGACTGGCTATCACTATAGTAGCAGTGATTTTTATCAGCCCCACAGGTATTAGCTATGCATACTTGATATTGTGCAAAGCTGGACCAAAGTCGGTGTGCAATAAAGATACCTGGAGTTCAGCTTTAGTGAAAAATACAATTACTTTACCCCGAGGAACTACAGAGTTGAGTACTGTCAACACGTATACTGGTATGGGTAAACTCACCTTCACCAGCTTTCCTCCATTGACTGTAGTGGATAATGTCAGGTTTATAGATTTGTACGTTTCCACAACATATATTAAAGTAGAACTTTACCCATAACAACTTGATAAAAAATAATGTTCTTTAGCAAGGAACATACATTCCACATTAATAATTGTGCTACCAACATTAGTGTGTGCTGGAAATTGCCTCCAACATTGCTTCTGTTTCTTTTTCTTTTTGCTGGAGGCTGCCATTTTGCTGAAGCCCAGAGCCCCTGAACAGCAGTAAATCATAAAGCAGAACTAAACCCACTGATTTAATGGTTTCAAAAAACAGTTACATTCCTGGAATGCCAAGATTGCTAACTGTCACATTTGCTTGTGTCTTCAAACAAGCTGTCAAACCATCAAATTGCTGGTGTCATGACTGATAACATGTGTAGCACCATGGCAGTTGCAGATCAAAGAGATGCAGCTTCCTTGGCTGTAAAGAATAGGAGGATTTAATTCTGCTTTAAAGTCGTTGTTAAGCCACTACTACTGTATAAAACTCTCCCACCCCCCCCCGTAACATAACAATGTGCCCGTGTGTCTGTGTTATATAAAAAATATGCCGATCTGTACCTATATCAGAGCAGTTCCCGGCGCTCACGTGACTCCTCGGCTCTCCTCTGCCCGGCTGACAGCTCCAGCGGGCAGGGCCGAGCACTCCCAATGACATCAGCCGGGGAGGAGGGGAAGAGAGAGAGCCGAGGAGTCATGTGAGCGCCAGGAGCCGCTCTGATATAGGTACAGATCGACATATTTTTTATACAACACAGGGACACATTGTTATGTTACAGAGGGAATGGGAGGATTTTATAGTAGTTATGAGAGCAGCAGGAGGGGAGGGGATGGGCACTGACATGAGCAGACAGGCAGCGGGGGGGGGGGGGGGGGCAGAGAAAGACAGAGCAGGGCTGCGGACGACAGAAGCACGTAAACTGACCACATTGTGAGGGCTCAGCAGCCATGATAAACCATGGTCAGTTTACAGGGGGGAGGGAATAGCCAGGCAGGATCAGTCCGTTTTTTTTAGGTGATAGAAGGGGCCAAATTACACAGAACAAGCACTGTGCTCTATAACATGCTTTAAGGCAGGGATATGCAATTAGCGGACCTCCAGCTGTTGCAGAACTACAAGTTCCATGAGGCATAGCAAGATTCTGACAGCCACAAGCATGACACCCAGAGGCAGAGGCATGATGGGACTTGAAGTTTTACAACAGCTGGAGGTCCGCTAATTGCATATCCCCGCTTTAAGAGGACAGGATATGTTTTTTTGTTTTTCTTAGGTTAACAAACACTTTAAGGCTGTCAGCAGATCGGCCTCTATAAATTCAGCAGTGCCTAAAAATGGAGAGCAACTGAGCATGTGCAGAGCAGGGTGAGACAGTCTATTACTGGATTCTAAACAGTATAGGCACTTATTTTTAATGTTTTACATAGCTGTACATGAAAAAGGGGCCAGCCTGAATTGATCTAGCAGGAGTTAATTTTCTGACTAAAGTTTCACTTTAAAAGCTTTGGAAAGTCTTTTATGGTCTATCCAGAAAATGGACATTGCGGGTTATTTTCACTTTTCTCGAACTACGAAGCAGGTGACAGTAAAAACTGTCCAAGCAGCTTTATAAATAGGCAACATTTTAGAACTTCTTTTTTCTTTCTATAAATGGGTCCCATAGAGAGGTGAGGCTGATGTCAACGGCACATTGAGCTTACAATCGAATTGCTCCTTGTATCTCTGAACAGTGTTAAGCATTTTTTAGCTCATCGTTCTGCCACACAGCATTATGCGGGTGAATGTCCTGCCAGTGTGATGGGGCTACAAAGCTTACCATTTTAATCACAATAGCGCTTGTCTTGGGCGCCAGTGTGCAATAATGTAAAAGCGCAGGCTAAAAATATGCCAAAGGATTACATTATTGCCAATGTAACATGTCATATTTTTTTAACTCGTATGCGACACAAAAATGCCCAGCATCCAACAGGTTGATGTATTGCTGGAGGTGAGCATTGCACAAAGTCTGTGGGTCTTCTTTATAGACTTGGGAGACAATCACTCAAAGTTGCACAATTTTGTCCAAAACTATAACATGGAGGTGTAGGACGTCGGAAGTAGCACTTGAAAGCCTCTCTGTGTAAAGCATACATATATTCTCATAGTAGGGCAGTATGGGAAATCTGGGGTCTAACAAACCTCCTGGTGAATCTACCTCTGTGTATCTCCGATCAGGGATGATGGCGAGGGGAGGGGCTTTAGAACAAAACGTGGAAGTTAGACTGTGCCGCGAGCCCAGGGTAATCAAATAGATGACAGGTCTCATTTACACCTACTTTAAGAAACGGCCATTATGGCACTCCTAAAAGCACCAAGAAAAATACACCTTTTCTTCCTTTATCACACACATCTTTACAGTACAACGGTTTAGATAGTAAGTCGCGATTTACCTGCCTTAAAGGATAACTAAACTAAAGAACAAAAATTTTATATATTGCAGCTTGCAGTCCTTAGAAGTGGTGGATACATTTGTTTTCTTTTTTTTTTTTATTCAAGTTAAGAAAATGTTTAACAAATACAGAAAATACCTGTTGATCCTTCCAGAAATGCAGTGCCCTTGTCACTTCCCGTGAGATGCATAGAAGAATATAGTTACATACTGAGAGATTTACTAAAACTGGGGCACTAGGAATCTGGAGCAGCTGGCAATGGTAGCCAATCAGCCTCTAACGTCAGCTTGTTCAATTAAGCTTTGGCAATAAAACCTGGAAGCTGATTGGTTTCTATTCAGAGTTGCACTAGATTTTGCACTCTCCAGCTTTAGTAAATAACCCCATAGTTGCATAGTAGGTGGGGTTGAAAAAAGGCACAAGTCCATGAAGTCCAACCTATGTGTGTGATTATATGCCAGAATTACATTGTATATCCCTGTATGTTGTGGTCTTTCAGGTGCTTATCTAATAGTTTATTTAAACTATCGATGCTCTCCGCTGAGACCACCACCTGTGGAAGGGAATTCCACATCCTTGCCGCTCTTAAAGTAAAGAATCCTCTACGTAGTTTAAGGTTAAACCTCTATTCTTCTAATTTTAATGAGTGGCCACGTGTCTTGTTAAACTCCCTTCCAAAAAAAAGTTTTATCCCTATAGTGCGGTCACCAGTATGGTATTTGTATATTGAAATCATAGACCCCTCTCAAGCGTCTCTTCTCCAGAGAGAATAAGTTCAATGCTCACAAACTTTCCTCATAACTAAGATCCTCCAGACCCTTTATTAGCTTTGTTGCCCTTCTTTGTACTCGCTCCATTTCCAGTACATCCTTCCTGAGGACTGGTTCCCTTAACTGAACAGCATACTCCAGGTGAGGCCAGACCAGAGTCTTGTAGAGCGGGAGAATTATCGTTTTATCTCTGGAGTTGATCCCCTTTTTAATGCATGCCAATATTCTGTTTGCTTTGTTAGCAGCAGCTTGGCATTGCATGCCATTGCTGAGCCTATCATCTACTAGGACCCCCAGGTCCTTTTCCATCCTAGATTCCCCCAGAGGTTCTCCCCCCAGTGTATAGATTGCATTCATATTTTTGCCACCCAAATGCATTATTTTACATTTTTCTACATTAAACCTCATTTGCCATGTAGTTGCCCACCCCATTATTTTGTTTGGATCTTGCGGAGAAGTTATTGCCCTGCTTAGCTTAGTATCGTCTGCAAATACAGAGATTGAACTGTTTACCCCATCCTCCAGTTTATGAACAAAATAAATAGGATTGGTCCCAAAGCAGCTTGAAGAAAGAAACCAAATGCAACCACCATACCAAGGACTGCAATTTTTGTATCTTTTTGGTTTTGGGTTTAGATAAGCCTTAGCATAGTTACGTACCTAGTTTTATGCATTTGGAGACACACATTGCATTTATAGCATGTCTGGATTGCATGCAATGGCCTTGCACAGCCCAGCTGCCTACACCACTAGTAAGAGCAATACACTGATAACTGTCACATAATTAAATACTCACTGTAACATTACCTATATTTAGGAATGTTGGGTCACTCAGAAAAAAAAATTCAGCATGAATCTACCGGCCATGTAAATGAGGCCTCGCTGTTTGTTTGCAATTGATGTGCATTGTCTTGTCTAATAGGTGCTATAGCTGATCAGTCTGTCTGGGGTCCTCCGTACCAACTGCACTCCAACCAGTACTAAGTGACGCACAATTCTTACTTGATTATTCAATAGAAGGCAGGTCAGGCCTATATATTCTGTCTGTCCTGCTTTGTAGATTGACCAGCTTGATGGGGATGGGAGGGGGGAGGGGTGGCAACCATTCAGTAGTTTATGGATATACTTCAATGTTGATTGTCCATAAAGAATGAAAAAAATAAATGCCCAATAAATATCCAACAAGTGTTATCATCAAGGGTTTGGAAATGTATTGGGCCTCACCATCCAGATATAGGAGAGCTCTCTGTAATGGTGCACCTTACACTATGACCGCAGTCCATGTCACAACGCAGGTATGTGTTCATACATGGTACTATTATTATACTGTTACGTAGATTGTATTACTGTTACAGATGAGACTTTTATCACAGAGCAGCTCAAAGCCCATCTCTTGGAATAAGGCTCCATTCACAGCAGTGGACCCATAGGGTCCGCCTGTCCGTTTTTCAGGCAGGCCCGACCGGACCACCCATTGTTCTCTGAGGGGCAGCGGATGGCAGCAGACCAGTCTGCTAAAAAACAAATGGATGGGGATCTGTTCCCCATCCCTCCGGCAGATCGGATGACAATCACATGGAAATGGACAGGCAGTCCATTTCCATCTGACCACCCCATAGAGAACAGTGGGCTGTATCCGTGGCCCCTCTGCATCATAGAGAGGACAAGGACCTTTCATCTGCCTGCTCAGTGGGGATCAGCGGAGAGATTCCCCGCTGAGCAGGCGGATCCGTTTGGACGAATTCTGCTCCGTCTGAAAGGGGCCTTGGAAAAATATCTGCCCTTAAAGTGGGGCTGCCCTGCACTGCAAGGGTTAAAGGCTCACAGGGGGTACGGGAACAGGTATCATTACTCCCCCTATACTCCACTCTGGCTGGCTGTGGCGCTGCCCTCTTCTCCCCCAAATTCTGATCTGTGGGGGGTCTCTCAGTTATCGTGTACAATACGAGGATATTAACTCTTCATTGTCCATGGAAAGGGTAATTATGTGACAGAGCAGCTTAGAGAGGAGGCTACGGAGGACCCATCGCACTGCTAGAGGGCAGAATAGGGTAAGTATAGCTCCTTATTCATGCACCCCCTAGATATAATGATTATTGTATCCCTTGTAGTGCCAGGGCCCCACTGTAGGGGTAGACTTTTTTCTAAATCCTGGTGTTGGGTTTTAATGCAGTCATAGTGGTGTGTCCTTAAAACTGAACTCCAGGCAGATATAAAAAATAAAATAATCATTAATACATCAAATACATCATTAAATATATCTTTTTATTGAAAGCAGTTTAAGTATCTGAATTCAACCTTGAATTCAACATCTTGCAGTCCCTGTTCAGCTGATCTCAGACTGGAAGAGAGGGAAAGAAAACATCCAAGGAACCTATCAGTTGTGCTGCAGCACTCATGTGCTAATAAGGGCCATCCTGATAGGAGGAGAGAGCAGAGTGATAAGGAGATGAGCTTATCAGTCTGCTGCTTCTCATATTACAGTCCAATCACAGGCTGAATGAAAGGCAAGACATCTATAAGTGTTGCATAACAGCAGCAAAAAAAAAAAATCAGGCCTCCTGCCCTGCCAGATTGGACTGTGCTGTGTGGCAGACCCATGAAGTAAAAGGATAGAAATACAAATCCTGTTGCAGATAAAACAGTTGTCATATATGTATTTCATTTGTGTATTTAGCTGTTTGCCTGGAGTTCAGTTTTATATACATATCTATCTATATATAGCTATATCTATATATAGATATAGCTATATATAGCTATATCTATATATAGATATATCTATATATAGATATATCTATATATAGTTATATCTATATATAGATATATACATATTATAATTCGGGGTTGGCATTCCTAAAATGTAGCTGTATGGATGTGAATTTCCTTCACATGGCCTGTATATGGTGCTTCCATTTCACAATGCAATGACCAAGGACTGAGCAGTAACAGGACAGGATGACTATCCGTTAGTCGTGTTCCTTGTAAAAATCTGGATGGCACTGCGAATGACTTAATACGCCTGAATCAGATCATCGCGTTCTGCAGACTTTTCTTCGAAAACGCTGGCCAATGATAATGGGAGATAAGATCTGCTCTGCGGATTGGATAACATTCCTGGCAGAGGGCTGATTATTCCCATGTGGGACTGCTGTGTTCTTCTGTATTATTTGTGGGTTTTTTTTGTACATTCATTTGTGTTATTTTTGATACAGACAAGCCAAGATACAGGCTGTATGTATATATGTATGTATACTGTGTATACTCTATATAGGCATGTACTAACAGAAATAAACATGCACAGATCCAGGTCAATCCTTGGTGTATGCACTGCACAAACCTCGCGTTGTCTTGTCATTTCCCTCCATTGTCAAAATGAAAAGCCGGCTGTAGCTTAGGTGGCAGCTACGGTAAAAGAGAAAGTGGTGGCCGAAAGCAGCTTACCTACAGGTTGCTTAATTCCCTTATTTTCAAATCAACAGAGTCCTCCTTGGTAAAGCGAAAATGGAGCCATTTAGTCAGTTAATAATTTTTCAAAAGAAATCTCACTTTCATGGGAAAAATATAGCAAATAAAAGAAAATAATAATGTAGCAAGGTCCCGGGTCCCCTTTAGTCTAATGAGAACCTCCAGAGTTGGAGACAGCTGACATCCTGTGTAGAGTGGGTTACAAGGCATGGTGGGTGTAATGCAAGATAGATTGATGGGTGCCAGACACTTCTTGAATGCAAAGAGATTTATTTTCTCTTGAACAGAACTGTCGGAGAGAGGGTTTAGGGCCAGGACACCCTTTAGTAGTTGCCATGTTAATTAGCAGACTCCGAGACTTCTATAGGTAGACAGCCATGCAAAGAAAGGCACCCAGCTGGACACCACGTCTGCATGTGTAGGATTGCTGTCTCCTATGGCGACAGTCCTATGGCAACAGTCTCATAACAGTTGTAACGAACTTCTGTACTTCCTCTACAATCACTCCTTGTAGATCTTCACTCCACTGAGCTCCCAGTCTCCCACTAGACCCGCTGACCCACTGCCACTGGATCTCCCGAGCACTTCCACCCTTCTCACTGAGTATCTTCCTCAAGTGTCACCCCCGCTTCCCTGCTTGGTCCCTAGCTTGGCACCCACAGATACTCCTCAAGCTTCACCCCACTGGCCTGCTTGGTCCCTGGCTTGGCACACATGGCTGCTCTGCAAGCGCAACCTCCGCTGGCTGAGTCCCTGGCTTGACACCTGCTGAAATTTCCCAATTCTTCATCGTCCCCGGTTGGTGAGAATACTGCTCCTTTACTTGCTTCAGCTACTCACTGTGGTCTCTGGTAATAAGGTGGTCTCCGGCTGGCAGAACCATCACTTATGGTTGGACTGCAAGCCGCTATCCCAACACTGCGCTGCTCTCTTGCTTCTGGATAGGCCTCAGACAGCCTAGCAGCCAGATGTCCCGGGATAGGCCTAAGGCTCCGGCCTAGCAACTTGGGGCAGCACAACACATGTCCACCCAGACAGCCATCCAGGTGGCACAGAACCCCGATCACCTGACCTCACCCAAATAAATAGGCTCTCCCAGCAGGCCAAGGGATCCAAGAAGATCCCTGCCCATTGGCTGAGATACCCTATCTATTCCTAATCTGTCCTTGCAATGCCCTTGTCTTATCTAATGTCACCAGATACCCGACCATCTAGTGACAGAAGAGAGAAGTGCAGCAATTCCAGAAGGAGCCCTGGTTCACATTGATGCTACTTTGAAATCATGCCCACTTCACTTGAAGTAGCGCGATTTCAAAGTAGCAAGGTTAGCGCGATTTCCGTTGCTACTTGATAGACATCTGTGTAGCTTCATGCACAGATGTCTATTGGAGACGCACCTGAAATCGGCAAAAGTAGTGCAGGAACTACTTTTGCAAATCAGCGCGGATCCGCAAAATCAATGTCGCACCGATTGGAACAGTGTCATTGCCTCCAATAGGCTGCGACTTGTCATGCAATTAGATCTCTCAAATCGCTCCAATGGGAACCTAGGCTTAGGGTGGAATCAATTGATCCCCTACCAATTGGCCAAGGCAACTGTACCTGGCAGGTAAATGTACTAGCAACCCTGCCTAAACATCAGGGTGCTACATCAATATCGCGTATACAACTGCTATACAAGCCAAGTTGAAATTTAAGGTTATTAAAAATTACCTTCCATTTTCAATCTGCAGCCAGCGTAATTTTCTGTAAAGTTCAATGCAATATGGCAACCTGGAGGCGTTCTGAACACGGTTGGTGTACAAAATGCCTCCAAAAATATAATTTCCTTCTTGTGTAATTTAATCACTAATTATAAAAGTCCGCACTAAGATGCAACTAAAATTTTAGGTATTCCCTACAATAGAAATTTCCGTTTTGCAGAGATACTCCACAAGTGACAAACCCTTCTACAGGGATACAGACACTGCACCTCATTAGAACACAGAAGGTGCACCAGCTGATTATAATGAACCAGTAACTCCTATTCAGAACAAGCATGCAATCAGTCTGGGGAAATAACAAAAAAAAAACAGGTTTTTCTTCAGAGCAACAAAAGGTAGGAATTTGCAGAAAGGCTTATTAAGAAAGGCTTATTAAAATCTCTGCAATGTATCTTGATCACCCAGAGGGGATTGTTATTTTTTTCTCAACAAAAGTGGATGTAGGTGCTCATTGGAAGGGAAACACATTACACTGGTCACATGATCATGCGGTCCGAAAGGTTGGCATGACCCAACTGGTAAATGACTGAGGAGATGGACAGTCGGCTGGGGTAAGCGTTCATGTTTATTTCTGTAGAGAAGTTAATCCTAGAGCAATCAGGAAAGAATAAATCCAATATGGCCAATCAATGGTTACCACAAGAACAGGGAGCCTGTTCAAGTAAGAATACACATGACTCTTGTATGTAGACAATATTTACTTATACTGTACGTGTATAAGTACATTCAGCATTCACGTACTTATGTTAAGCCAATGCAAAGTGTCAATGGTGCCAATGACAGAGATATTTCCTTACCTGAGAATTGTCCAGCAGTTCATAACTAGCACCCTCCATCCTGCACCGAAACCCACTCCCACCGGCACCACCAAATAATTGTGTAAGGGTTCAGTATAAAATGTCTTCTGTTAATTAAAGACTGGCAGCCAGCTAGGTACAACATGTGTTGGCTCCATGTCTTCTGGCTGCTTTGTCCAGATTGTGAAATGAGTGTAGAAATGGTAGAAGTGGTGCCAGTGGTTTTAAAATGAGCTCTTTGTTACAATTTGTCATTGGCCAACAATAACATTCCTTCATTGTAATTACGGCGATTTAACAAGCTGTGCAAAGAGCAGCATGTAAAGTAGGGGAACCCCTGGAAACCAAGCTTTACCGTTCATCAGTTTATATAAGATGATTGTCCATTGGCTGTTAACCCTATTAAAGGTGACCGATACTGAGGAAGTATGAAGGCCACCATTGGATGGTAGACCATCAATGGAATGCCACATATCTCCCTCTGCACAGGAGTCCTTGTGCTTACAGTGATCTGTCATATTCAACCCTAATGCCCTGTACACACGGTCGGACTTTGTTCGGACATTCCGACAACAAAATCCTAGGATTTTTTCCGACGGATGTTGGCTCAAACTTGTCTTGCATACACACAGTCACACAAAGTTGTCGGAAAATCCGATCATTCTGAACGCGGTGACGTAAAACATGTACGTCGGGACTATAAACGGGGCAGTGGCCAATAGCTTTCATTTCTTTATTTATTCTGAGCATGCGTGGCACTTTGTCCGTCGGATTTGTGTACACACGATCGGAATTTCCGACAACGGATTTTGTTGTCGGAAAATTTTATATCCTGCTCTCCAACTTTGTGTGTCGGAAAATCCGATGGAAAATGTGTGATGGAGCCTACACACGGTCGGAATTTCCGACAACAAGGTCCTATCACACATTTTCCGTCGGAAAATCCGACCGTGTGTACGGGGCATAATTCCTTTATCGCATCCTTTCACACCCTTTTTAACCTAGGGGAAGACTTAAATGATTTTTAGGTCTTGAGGAATCCCTGCTAAAACCAATTTGAGAAAAATGTCCCTGGGAAGAATGTCCCTGGTCATTGGGAAGATTATCCCCTTTATAGATAGCTAAAAAGATCACCGGTGTCATTCTGCTGACTCTGCCAATTGGCGTTGGCCCTGGAACTATGCAGACAGTATCAAATTAGAGGTTAGTCAGTCACTGCTCAAGGAACCCCTAGCAACCTGTGGAGGAACACTGGTAGAGAATGCCTTCTCTATTGCATGAACGAATCAGAGGCAAATTAAGTGTGGCCAATAACTACATCGGGAGGAGTCACCTCTTTGTCTTTGCAGCCTACTGTGCCAAAATGATGATTCCGGCCAGCATGATACTTTCATTGTCAGACCTGCACTGGAATAATGGCAGCAGGAATTTGAATGGCCACTATGACCGAATATATACAAAAACTGTTTGAGTTCCCTTAGTGACCTGTCCCCAGATTTGTTTTTTTTTGTAGGTCAGATCGTAAAATAAAGATTAGTCTTTTAGCTGGGAGCTAAACAGATAATTTCCATCCTCTAGTTTTTCATGAATCCGTTTCAGAACCTGGAAGGTACTTCAAAAGGCTTCGTCTCTGTTGCAACCATCTTCTACAGGAACAATGTACAGTGCCTTGAAAAAGTATTCATACCCCTTGAAATTTTCCACATTTTGTCATGTTACAACCAAAAACGTAACTGTATTTTATTGGGATTTTATGTGATAGACCAACACAAAGTGGCCCATAATTGTGAAGTGGAAGAAGAATTATAAATGGTTTTCAACATTTTTTTACAAATAAATATCTGGAAAGTGTGGCGTGCATTTGTATTCAGCCCCCTTTACTCTGATACCCCTAACTAAAATCTAGTGGAACCAATTGCCTTCAGAAGTCACCTAATTAATAAATAGAGTCCACCTGTGTGTAATTTAATCTCAGTATATATACAGCTGTTTTGTGAAGCCCCCAGAGGTTTGTTAGAGAATCTTAGTAAACAAACAGCATTATGAAGGCCAAGGAATACACCAGGTCAGGTTTAAAGTTGCGGAGAAGTTTAAAGCAGGGTTAAGTTATAAAAAAATATCCCAAGCTTTGAACATCTCACAAAACACTGTTCAATTAATCATCTGAAAATGAAAAGAGTATGGCACGACTGCAATCCTACCAAGACATGGCAATCTACCTAAACTGACAGGCCGGGCAAGGAGAGCAATAATCATACAAGCAGCCAAGATGCCCATGGTAGCTCTGCAGAGATCCACAGCTCAGGTGAGAGAATCTGTCCACAGGACAACTAGTTGACAACACAATTAGTTATGCACTCCACAAATCTGACCATTATGGAGGAGTGGCAAGAAGAAAGGCATTGTTAAAAGAAAGCCATAAGAAATCCCATTTGCAGTTTGCGAGAAGCCATGTGGGGGGAGACAGCAAACATATGGAAGAAGGTGCTCTGGTCAGATGAGACCAAAATGTAACTTTTTGGCCTAAAAGCAAAATGCTGTGTGGCAGAAAAAACTAAAACTACACATCATTTTAAACACACCATCTCTACCGTGAAACATGGTGGTGGCAGAATCATGTTGTGGGGATGCTTTTCTTCAGCAGGGACAGGGAAGCTGGTCAGAGTTGATGGGAAGATGGAGCCAAATACAGGGAAATCTTAGAAGAAAACCTGTTAGAATCTGCAAAAGACTTGGGACTGGGGCAGAGGTTCACCTTCCAGCAGGACAACAACCCTAAAAATACAGCCAGAGCTACAACAGAATGGTTTAGATCAAAGCATATTTATTTGTTAGAATGGCCCAGTCAAAGTCCAGACCTAAATCCAATTGAGAATCTGTGGCAAGACTTGAAAATTGCTGTACAGACGCTTTCCATCCACTCTGACAGAGCTTGAGCTATTTTGCAAGAAGAATGGGCAAAAATTTCACCCTCTAGATGTGCAAAGCTGGTAGAGACATCCCCAAAAAGACTTGCAGCTGTAATTGCAGTGAAAGGTGATTCCACAAAGTATTGACTCAGGGGGGCTGAATACAAATTCACGCCACACTTTTCACATATTTATTTGTAAAGAAATTTGAAAACCATTTATCATTTTCCTTCCACTTCACAATTATGTGCCACTTTGTGTTGGTCTATCACATAACATCCCAATAAAACATACATTTATGTTTTTGGTTGCAACGTGACAAAAGGTGGAAAATTCCATGGGGTATGAGTACTTTTTCAAGCCACTGTAGGAGAACAAAAGTCTCCTTTCTATCACCCCAAACACACCGGCACCCATTCCTCTATTGAAAATCCTTCAGAGGAACCAGCTGGATATCTCTGGCAGAGCCATTCCCGATCAGAGCAGAAACAGACAGTGCTATGACAACGTCCAGAACGATAGCTGGGTTAATGTGTTTCTCTTAAAGTATAACCCGACTACTGGTAGTAATTACACAAGGGGGGGGGGGGGGGGGTTAAAGATTTTCAGCTGCCATTAATAAAGGAAACTTGACAGAAACATGGGGGCTGCCATCGCTGAGTGCATAACCTGTGCCCTACTAATGAGCCCTGAGGGTAAGGGCAACCAATGGGAGGGCACTGGACAGTCTGCCTGTAAGCAGGTCCCATAGTGGTTGCCATCCATGCTCCCTGCTGATCTAGGGACATCCTTCTGCTACATCATGGAACACGAGGGAATTTGAGTTTACTGACCTTTCTAATAAGGGACTAAATACAAGATTTTAGTAACGAGAACGGTATCATTAGCAGTAATCAGCATGGATTTATGAAGAATTGTTCTTGCCAAACCAATCTACTAACCTTCTATGAGGAGGTGAGTTGCCATCTAGATAAAGGAAGGCCCGTAGACGTGGTGTATCTGGATTTTGCAAAAGCATTTGACACAGTTCCCCATAAACGTTTACTGTACAAAATAAGGTCCATTGGCATGGACCATAGGGTGAGTACATGGATTGAAAACTGGCTATAAGGGCGAGTTCAGAGGGTGGTGATAAATGGGGAGTACTCGGAATAGTCAGGGGTGGGTAGTCGGGTCCCCCAGGGTTCTGTGCTGGGACCAATCCTATTTAATTTGTTCATAAATGACCTGGAGGATGGGGTAAACAGTTCAATCTCTGTATTTGCGGACGATACTAAGCTAAGCTGGGCAATAACTTCTCCACAGGATGTGGAAACCTTGCAAAAAGATGTGAACAAATTAATTGGGTGGGCAACTACATGGCAAATGAGGTTTAATGTAGAAGAATGTAAAACAATGCATTTAGGTGGCAAAAATATGAATGCAATCTATACACTGGGGGGAGAACCTCTGGGGGGAATCTAGGATGGAAAAGGACCTGGGGGTTCTAGTAGATGATAGGCTCAGCAACGGCATACAATGCCAAGCTGCTGCTAACAAAGCAAACAGAATATTGGTATGCATTAAAAAGGGAATCAACTCCAGAGGTAAAACGATAATTCTCCCGCTCTACAAGAATCTGGTCCAGCCGCACCTGGAGTATGCTGTCCAGTTCTGGGCATCAGTCCTCAGGAAGGATGTACTGGAAATGGAGCGAGTACAAAGAAGGGCAACAAAGCTAATAAAGGGTCTGGAGGATATTAGTTATGGGGAAAGGTTGCGAGCACTGAACTCATTCTCTCTGGAGAGGAGACGCTTGAGAGGGGATATAATTTCAATATACAAATACCATACTGGTGACCCCACAATAGGGTTAAAATTTTTTTGCAGAAGAGAGTTTAACAAGACTCATGGCCACTCATTAAAATTTGAAGAAAAGAGGTTTAACCTTAAACTACATAGAGGGTTATTTACTGTAAGCGCAGCAAGAATGTGGAATTCCCTTCCACAGGCGGTGGTCTCAGCGGAGGGGCATTGATAGTTTCAAGAAACTATTAGATAAGCACCTGAACGACTGCAACCTACAGGGATATACAATGTAATACTGACATATAATCACACACATAGGTTAGACTTGATGGACTTGTGTCTTTTTTCAACTTCACCTACTATGTAACTATGTAACTATCTTCAGGGGAAGCTCCTTCATCTTGTCCAATTCATACACACACCAGCCTTGGGTCCTGTAACGGGAATGTAGATCCCTCTCCCCATTAGAGAATGTCTAGTCAGATTTTCCTTTTCCAACAGTTTACTGACATGAAATGACAAAATCCATCCCAGCTTCAAGGAACATCTTTCGGTTATCAGAGATACACATCCTACACAGAGGGGTTGCCGGCCAGCATTCAATTCTCTGCTCCTTCTTACACCTCCATACCTCAAAGGTAGTGCACACTGGACAGGGCTTGCCAATCTGGAAGTTCTAGTGACCCCTTACTACCATCTTGAGGACTCTACAGATTCTTCTTACCATCAACCCCTCCACAAGCTCCACCTACCTCTTTTATACCCGCTTACTTAGGGATTAGGTTCTAGCCCATATCCAATAGGGACCAGAGTGGAGCCTTCCTAAGAGAGACCTTAACCTCAGCTTACACACCCTTTTACTGCCAGTAAACTACTCTGCTCTGTAGGAGGACCAGAAACCATTGAATGCTGCCCTATGTACAGCAGTACATAGCAGGTCAAACCCCAACTAGAGAAGAATAATTCAAGAAGATGCTACATTTGCTTGCCTGAGAGCCACACATATCTGTAAGAAATATTACAGCCCCCCCAGGGAATAAAGTTCAGTTTGTCAAATACATTAAAAAACCTATACTGCACATCTAGTAATTAAAGCAGCATTTAACCCCAAAACACACATTTATTTATGGCAACTTAACAATTATTTGATGTAGTGGCTGCATTAGTTTTGTTTTTTTTTTAGGCTTTTTTCCCTTTATTTGTACCTGGTAGTCCTGGCAATATGTCAGTAATGATGTCAGAGGAGCGGTCTTTACCTGTGACCTCATGGAGAGTTACAGTTATTGAGGACTCGACTGACATAAGGACCCAGACCCCCACCCTGCCTCCCTCATGTCTGCATTATTTTTTAAACTGGAGTTTAGTTCCACATTCCAATGCATGCCAACCCACCACGTTGCATTGAAATGCACTATAAAGCATAATGAAAACATATACACTTGTGTGATATTAAGGAGGAGACTAGGCTACATATTAGAAACATACGGGTATTTAGGACTCAGGAATACTCAGGAATTTTTCTTCAGAGAATGAAAAAAAACATTCCCCGTATTTTCTATACCTCCATAGTGAGCAGAGGATCTGCAGACTGCAGTCAGAAGAATTTTCTCCTCTACCTGCACTTCCATGGTTTTGATCTTTTCTAAAACAACGTACTTTTTGTTTGTTTTAAGAACGAGTGATGGTTCCTCTTTGCTTCTTCTACATCTACGACAAATAGATGTAGGCTGCCTACAAACAGAAAAAAAAGTGGCTTTTGGAAAAGTGTCATTTCAATTCACTTGTTTGACGTAAAAAAATTAAACAGATTGATGTCACCAGGCGAGTCCAGAGCTAGATTTTTATGCCCATTTCCTGTCATCTGAACAGTCTGTGGAAGATAACCAACTACCGTATTTATCGGTGTATAACACGAACAGGCGTAAAACACACATTCATTTTAAGAGGGAAGTTTCAGGAAAAAAAACTTAAATTTTAAATAAGGAATTTTGAAGCAAAATAAGGATCAGTGCCCATCTGCAGCCTTACCATTGCCATAAATTTAGCCTGATCAGTGCCCATTTGCAGCCTCACAAGTGCCATCAATGCAGCCTCATCAATCCACATCAATGCAGCAGCCTCACCATTGCCTTCAATGCAGCAGCCTCACCATTGCCATCAGTGTAGCAGCCTCACCATTGCCATCAGTGTAGCCTGATCGATGCCCATCTGCAGCCTAGGGGGGGCAGGGAAGGGGGGGCGGGACGAGCGCCGAGAGATTACATACAGTCAGAATCTCCTATGATAGACAGAACAGTGGTCCAATGGCGGCCCAGGAGACGGGACTTCCTATTACAGAGGCCACCAAGTAAACAGGAGATTCTCACTGTATGTAATCTGACGTCGCTTGTCCCGCCCCCCTCCCTGTCCCCTCCGAGGCAGCTAAAATTGAAGTATTGGCGTATAAAAGCACACACTATTTGTACCCGATTTTCAGGGTGAAAAAATGTGTGTTATATGTCAATAAATATAGTATTTTCCTGCAGAAGAATCCCTCATTTCAGTAACACCTTGCAATCCCACCTCTGTAATCTGTAAGCATACTCTTTCCTGGTAGTTGACTTTTGAGTTTAAAGGCACTTTTTTTCATTTTTGTATAGTGTAAGGGAGGTTTTTTCAGTTGTTTTTTTTGCCATCTGTGTCCCACTGAGGAGAATTCTTGTTTCTGTCCCATAGTCAAAAGTGAGAGGAATCTCTGGTATCCACCAAAACCAAAGTCTCTATTGGAAAACTTCAACTCTATTCCTGTTCTGGTGGCTCAAAATGTACTTTCAGTTTCTGTGATAATGAGGACATATAGAGAGGGTGAATCTTCCTAACAGGGACACAAACAGCAATAGAAACTCCTTCAGTTATACCTTAAAGCGGATTTCCACTGTTTTTTTAGTTTATTAAAAGTCAGCAGCTACAAAAAGTATAGCTGCTGACTTTTAATAAACAGACACTCACCTGTCCCACGGACCAACGATGCGGCCGCCCGAAGCCTCCGTTCTCTCCCCCCTCCTCTCTGCCGGCGCTGACATTGTGAGTGTGGGCACCCGGCTGTGAAAGTCTGCGCTCCGTCAATGGCCAGGCAATGTTCTGGGACCTGTCACGTGTCCCAGAACATTGCCGGGAGGGAGGGGCCGCCTAGGAATCAGCTAGGCGGTTAGAAGCCCGGAAGGAGGAAGTGGGACAGGAAGTCCAACTCCAAACCAGGTACCCAGCCTCCCCCCAAAAAAATGACATGCCAATTGGCGAGGAGTACTTAAAGTGGAAGTTCCATTTTTGTGTGGAACTCCGCTTTAAGGAATGATCACACCTACCAAACCATGTAAAACTGAGTTACTGCCCTCCAGTCTGGTGAACGCCATCTTGTATCTGTGGGGAGCCAAGAAATTCATGATAAAATCACAAGGCTAAAAAGTTTATAGGTCAGCCTTTCTCAGTCAGGATTCCATCAAACTCTGGGATCCCTTCGGAGCTTGCCAGGGGTTCCTTGAGCAAAGAACATCTTCTGCTTCTCAGAATAGTAACCGCTGAAACCAATGATCTTTTAGATATCTGTAAAGGGTATTCTTCCCACTGACCACAAGTAGGTAGGAGCATTATCCCAGTGATCATCACATTGTTGTACCATAAGCTGTAGATACAATAATTATTAGCAGGGGTTGGAAATTTATTACAAGGGTTCCGCCATTTTAAAAGGATTGACAATGGCTGCTATAGGCACAGCAAAACAATGAGATTATGTAAGGAGTTTGAGACCGGGATCATACCTCCCAACTTTTTAAGATCGGAAGGAGGAACACCTATTAGCAAAAGTATGTAGGCATAGGACCCACCCCCTGCCACGCCCCCTTAAAGGAAAATTGTACAAAAAAAATTGCTGGTTATACCCACAAGTGCTTTTTTACCACTACTATTCCTTTACTGTATATTGGGTTTTGGAATTTACAAATGCAGCAATTTAGCAATTGGATTCAAGGTTTAGCACTGGGAAACACTTTTCTAAATAGTACTTTTTACATTCAACTATATAAGAGCGTTTTGCAAGACAAGCAAAATTTTTTAATACATTTTGTCTTGATATACAAGTAGGGATGAGCCGAACAACCCCCGGTTCGGTTCGCAGCAGAACATGCGAACAGGCAAAAAATTTGTTTGAACACGCGAACACCGTTAACGTCTATGGGACACAAACATGAAAAATCAAAGTGCTAATTTTAAGGGTTTATATGCAAGTTATTGTCATAAAAAGGGTTTGGGGACCCGGGTCCTGCCCCAGGGGACATGTATCAATGCAAAAAAAGTTTTAAAAACGGTCATTTTTTCGAGAGCAGTGATATTAATAATGCTTAAAGTGAAACAATAAAAGTGAAATATTCCTTTAAATTTCATACCTGGGGGGTGTCTATAGTATGCCTGCAAAGTGGCACATTTTTCCCGTGTTTAGAACAGTGTTTAGAACAGTCCCTGCACAAAATGTCATTTCTAAAGGAAAAAAAGTCATGTAAGTACTCGCGGCTATAATGAATTGTCTATGGGAGAAATCAAAAGTGCTAATTTTAAAGGCTTATATGCATGGTATTGTCATAAAAAGTGTTTGGGGACCCGGGTCCTGCCCCAGGGGACATGTATCAATGCAAAAAAAGTTTTAAAAACTGAGTTTTTTTCGGGAGCAGTGATTTTAATAATGCTTAAAGTGAAACAATGAAAGTGAAATATTCCTTTAAATTTCGTACCTTGGGGGTGTCTATAGTATGCAGGTAAAGTGGCGCATTTTTCCCGTGTTTAGAACAATCCCTGCACCAAATTAAAATTTCTAAAGGAAAAAAAGTCATTTAAAAGTACTCGTGGCTATAATGAATTGTCGGGTCCCGGCAATACAGATAAAAGTCATTTAAAAAAACGGCAAAAAAACAAAATGTAAAAAAAAATTGGTATCAGGTCTGGTATGGATATTAAGGGGAACCCTGTGCCAAATAAAAAAAAATAAAATAAAAAAATAAATGGCATAGGGGTCCCCCTCAAAATCCATACCAGACCCATCAGGTCTGGTATGGATTTTAAGGGAACCCCACGCCAAAATTTAAAAAAAATGGCGTGGGGGTCCCCCCAAAAATCCATACCAGACCCTTACCCGAGCACACAACCTGGCAGGCCGCAGGAAAAGAGGGGGGACGAGAGAGCGCCCCCCCCTCCTGGACCGTACCAGACCACATGCTCTCAACATGGTGAGGGTGCTTTGGGGTAGCTCCCCAAAGCACCTTGTCCCCATGTTGATTGAGACAAGGGGCTCATCCCCACAACCCTTGCCCGGTGGTTGTGGGGGTCTGCAGGCGGGGGGGTATCGGAATCTGGAAGCCCCCTTTAACAAGGGGACCCACAGATCCCGCCCCCCCATTTGAGATGGTAACGGGTACATTGTACCCCTACCATTTCACAAAAAAAGTATCAAAATGTTAAATAAAAAACAAGAGACACCTTTTGACAAGTCCTTTAAAAAATAAAAAATAAATGTCCCACGAAGTCCATTCCTCTTCTTCTATGGCTCCGCTGACGGACCGAAAAAATAAAATAAAAAAGATCTGCCTCCATGTGAGGCACCCGCCTTATGACGCTTCAGCGTGGATGAAAGTTCTTTTATAAGTGAGGGCGGGGCCACTTGGTGACGTACCCGGGTGACCCCGCCCCCCTCTGAAGCACAGGGGCTTCCCAATGGCTTCCCCGTGGCTTCCCCGTGGCTTTAACGGACCATCAAGTTTCTTCATCCAGTTCTCATTTTTGATGTTTGTCTTCTTGATAACACTTTACATTGTGCTATTTATCATCCACACTTCTCCCTCCCATCTGCGCCATCTTGTACCCAATTCTCATAGTGCGCTGCAAACATGACATTTTGTGAAATCAAACCAGCAAATGAGAAAAGAGAAAAAGTTCTAATCATTTCCCAGCGGACCTTAGAAATGGTGACATTTGATTTATGGTGTCAGAAATGTTTTAGCGGAGGGAATTATCGATCTTCTGCAGCGCTGTGAAGATTGCAGAGTTGGAGGTCACATCTGGTGAAAGGCCTCACTGGGGTGTCTGCAATCCTTCATAAGACTGATATGAGAAGGAGAAGCTCCTCCAACTCCTTCACATGTGCAGAATTCCTGCACTGTCTCTGGCAGATGTCTGTTAGTGGCTCCTCATTACACTCTGTGTAGTTATCATGATTAATACTTGTTTTCAAAATGAATTTGTATAGAACAAATACAAAATAAGCATATGGAGTTATCGCTGGTCGGGAGGGTGGGGTGAGTTATTTCCTACAAGACTATGAATCTCCTCTAGGCATGTCTAATCTGGCTTTCAGCAATAATGAGAATATGGTGAGGCACAGCCTTGGAAGGCTTAGCTCCCATAATTTGAACATGTATGTTGTGGACACTAAGGGGTCCATTTAAAAAGCAACAATATGGCCCTATTGCACCCATACTACTGCTTTAATAAGGCACATTTATAAAGATTGGCTGTGTGCTTTACAATGTGCTTAATGCTCAGAACTATTAAAATAAATAAGTAAAAACAGCAACCAATTTGAATAATTTTGTCTTTGTGGCTGCGAAAGCCACATAGCCACATCATGGAGGTCGACCACGATACCACTTAACCAGCTCAAGGCAAAATTGTCCTGGACTAGGACAAATGAGTGCCTTTCCACCATCCTGAATGACAAAGTTAAACAGTTTGAGAAATCCTGGAATCCCTGGATAAAATATCTGGTGGGGGACCCTCAAGATGATCCAGTTTGGGCAACATCCCAGGATTGGAGGGTTGGTGGGTGGCTTTTCTCTTATTCTTTCTTTTCTGTACTATTTCCTATTTGTTCATTTCTTCTGATGTGGAACGTCCCTGCAAAATAATTACGGGACTTCTGCTTTTTCTTGTTAATCGTGTTGCAAGGCCTTCCTCCCCCTGTTGGAGGATGTAAGGGTCCTTGAGTATAGTACTTGAGCCAAATTGTCTAGCACAGGGCTCAAAATTTCAAGTCCTGAGCTACTAGCCAGGCCTTAAGAGTTACTCGCCAGCCACCACTAATTACAAATATAAATATTAACAACTTTAACAATATTAACATAAAGCATATTTCATTGATCTGACTGTGATAAATAAAATAAGGATAAAATATGATTGGCTACTATAGGCACTGTACACATCATTACTGCCTTGGTAAGTAAATATTTTAAAGCTACCGCGTTTCCCCCGAAAATAAGCCCGGGTCTTATATTAATTTTGGCCCCCTAAAAACACACTAGGGCTTTTTTTCAGGGTAGGGCTTGCCATTTAATCCCCAGTGTGAACAGAGAGTAAAAGTGCTTGCAAACTGCTAGAATCCTCACAACCACAGTAGAATGTAATGTAAAAAGTATGTGTGTCTGCAATCTGTGTTGTGCCACATACCTTCCAATAGCACAGCTCGGAGCTTCCGTGACCCCCTTGATCGGTCTTTCCCTAAACAAGCACTGCAGAGGGAGGGGGGCCGAGATCCCCCGCTGACAGCTGGCAGAAGAGGAGAGCAGCAGGGATCAGCTGAGCGCGGTTCAGCGTTTTCAGTTGGCCTTCCTGTGCTCTCTTACCCGCTCCAAGCTTTGCAGAGAGAGGGGGGGCTGAGATCCCCCGCTGACAGCTGGGAGAAGAGGAGAGCTGTGGGGATCAGCTAAACGCAGTTTGGCGTGGTTCCGTGCAGTTCGTCGCTTTTCGGCGCCCTCCTATGCTCTCTTATGAGCTTCGAGCCTTACGGGGGGGGGGAAATTCCCCTACTGACAGCTGGGAGAAGAGAAGAGCTGCGAAGGTCAGCTGAGCACCAAGCAGCGCTATAAGAAGGCATCTCGCTCAACTATACCACAGAAACACACACATAACACTGCAATAGGATTCCAGCAGTCCACAATCACTTCAAACTAGGGCTTATTTTCGGGGTAGGGCTTATATTGCAGCCCTCCTGGAAAATCGGGGTAGGTCTTATTTTAAGGGTAGGTCTTACTTTCAGGGGAAACATGGTATATTAAAGGGGTTGTAAAGGCAGAAGTTTTTTTTATCTTAGTGCATTCTGTTCAGAGATAAAAAAAACCTTCTGTGTGTAGCAGACCCCCCAGCACCCCTTAATACTCACCTGAGCCCCATCTCTCTCCAGCGATGTCCACAAGTGTCTTAGCCATTCCGGGACTCTCCTCCTGATTGGCTAAGACACAGCAGCGGCGCCAATGGCTCCCGCTGCTGTTAATCAAAGTCAGTCGGCCAGCCAATCAGGAGAGTAAGGGGGCGGGGCCGGGCTGCAGCTCCATGTCTGAATGGACGCAGGGAGCTGTGACTCGGCTCGGGTGCCCCCATAGCAAGCTGCTTGCTGTGGGGGCACTCAATAGGAGGGAGGGGCCAGGAGCACAGAAGAGGGACCCAAGAAGAGGAGGATCTGGGCTGCTCTGTGCAAATCCACTGCAACAGAGCAGGTAAGTATAACATGTTTGTTATTAAAAAAAAAAACAAGACTTTACAATCACTTTAAATATAGCATTAAAAAAATTTAAACCACTGAATGACACTTTCACTGATTTATGATGCAGAGAGACTTCCAGCAGAGCACAGCACTGGACAGGGGAGCAGGAGCTGCCAAAGTTAACTTTTCATATTAAAAAAATGGTGATTGGTTGCTAGACAATCTGAGCAACCAATCACCAGCTTGTTAATAGGAAAAGTAAACTTTGGCAGCTCCCGTCCAACCCCCCTCACTGTTCTGCCCCACCTCATCTACTTCTTTGCTGACTCCCGCTGTATGCAAGACCCTGATAAGAGAATGACAGGGGGCGGAAGCTGGGAGGAGAATCAGCTCCCATTCAACCTCGCCTGCCAGCGGCGCCCCTGCCCCTGCCACCCCCCCCCCCCCCTTCCGGTGCGGCTCCACACTCGCCCTCAGCTTATTTCCACTCACCTAATGCGAGCAGGTTAGTAGAAATTTTGAGGGCTGGTCTAGCGGATTCGCCCCCCTTTTTTGGGGCTCACTTGCTATATTTTGTTTCTTCTTGGATGATGAGCCCTTGAGCAGTTGTTACCACTCCTTCTTCGTTAGAATAGTTCATGTCATTTGTTTGCCTAAGCAGCCATGTGCCATAGCCTTACTATACTTACTTTATATAAATAGTTAAGTTCTTCATAACAATGGCATATCAGTGATTCCTTTTATTTTTGCATGTGACTGATCTCTGTATGTGGATGAATTTGGCTTTTCATCTCTTATGCCATATTTTACAATGTTCTCTTGTATTTTTTTTTTACTTCTTTGAACTTTTCAATAAAAATTATTGGAAACGAAAGACAGCAGCAAAACAATCTGTTAAAGTCATGTGACCAGTCTCCTCCAATCACAGAGTTCTCTTTGTTGCGTTAAGCAGGAACAACTCCGCAGGACATCAGAGGCTCCATGCCACTGGCCTGCTTTTATGAATGGGCTGTAAAAAGCAGGCTGCAGTGTGGAGCATCCTTGCAAAGAATATTGTACAATAGATAGTGACAGTGAATGGGCCCCTAATAGATCTTATTTTTAGAGGTGTGTAGGGATCTGCTGCTCTCTATTGTCTGCATTAGTAAATGCTTGTAAATATATTATGTATGCTCTTCCTGTCCCTGGGATGTTGGCTTTGAAACCCTGTAAGAAAGAAGTGTAGATGGAGAGAAAACCTCAGCCACATGTCCTGTCCTGTCCATGCTGCTAAACCCCAAGACAGAAAGAACAGAAAGTACTATTATGCAAGCATTATCTAATAGCTTAACTGCAGCTGCTGAGTGTATGTCTAAACCCTTGTGAAAGACCCTTTCCTTGTTAATATTTCATATGCACAATGTCGGATAGCTAGGTCTGTGCTACTGCATGTGTAATAGTCACCTTCCGTGATAATGGTAGGTGGACCTGTTTATTGCAGCAGAGATTATATACAGCTCCAGTTGTTCTAGTTAATCATTTTTTAGTTTAGGGCTTGATAACCAGCATAGGCTAAAGCTAGGTTACGATTCTGATGGCCACTTCAAGATCACTAGCTTAGAGATCCAGTTGCATGTCAAATTAGAAACTATTATGGAGGGACAGAGTAGATAGGATGAGTTCCAGTTCCACACCACAATTCCGCTCCAGGCTGGTTGGACAACAGTTGGAGGACCCTCTGTGACCACTGATCTTGTTTTCAGGTCCCTGACGCAAAGACAGATTTCATATCATCCTTAGGGGCCCCTGCAGCTGGACTTTGCTGCAACATTTATCTGGAGGCACCTCTATTTATACAACTGTAGGTATATACCTACCTACCTGGGTATATGTGCACAATTTCACCCAGGACCCCCATTGGGCCTTTTTGCTGATAATACCTGGTTGTACATTGGGTGTGTGTATTGTTAATAACCACTTCAGCCGTGGAAGGATTAGCCCCCTTCCTGACCAGGCCATTTTTTGGGAAACAACACTGCATCGCTTTAACTGACAATTTCGCAGTCATGCGACGTTGTACCCAAACAAAATTTTTCTTTTGGTGGTATTTGATCACCTCTGCAGTTTTTATTTTTTGCGCTATAAACAATAAAAGAGCGACAATTTTGAAAAAAAACACAATAATTTGTACTTTTTGCTATAATAAATATCCCAATTTTAAAAAACAAATTTGCTCTAACTTGAACTCCAATTCAAAAGGTACCCAAAGACATTAGACACTGTAGAAGTAAGAATGGAGTGCAAATCCCAAGGTTCACATCCAATGTTTAATGTTCCAAGTCCAAATTCCAAGTTCAATGTTCAAGTCCAAGTCCAATGTTCCAAGGTTTAAGTCCAATATTCAAGTCTACTGTTCCATTGTTCAAGTCCAAGGTTCAAGTCCAAATGTATTTTTTATTAAAATTGTTTGAGGTTTCAAAGAGTGCCCCACCCCACCCCATTAATGCTGCTACAACCATCTGCTTGGAAGTTTGTCTATACACATTGAGGCTGATTTACGAAGCATTTGCGCCATGACTTCCGGTGCACGCCGATGCGCAAATGACATTTTTGTATTTACAAAGCATTTGCGCCGGTAATCCCTCATTTACTATTCTCTTCCCGGTGCACGGGAAGAGGTGATCTGTACGCCACTATAGACCTGGTGCACAGCATCTTTAACTTCAAATTTAAACAAGCTGGAAGTGCCAATAATATGGGGGTGATGTGGGGTGATGTGGGGAAGTGTAGTACTAACTGCCCAAGTCACAAATATGGCCAAAATAGAATGAGAAAGTGAACTTCTCTGAACAAGCCGGCAGCGCCGGCAAATACATTTGAACTGCGGGAGGTGAATTTATTCACTGCGCATGCTTAAACGGCATTTGCGCTTGTTCACTTTAGTTCACTACAGCGGCAAAATATTAGTAAATGTCAGGCAACGTAAAAGCATTTTCATAGGTTGAACGGGCGCACCTCTAGACTTTTTTTTTTTTAACGCTGGTACACTTCTTGCGGCTCTAATGAAATGTCGGTCCGGCAAAACACATAAAAGTTCATTGATAAAAACAACATTAAGAAAACAAACAAAATTCAGAAAAAAAAATGTGTGAGGTTCCCCCGAAAATCAATACCAGTCCCTGCAGGTCTGGTATGGATATTAAGGGGAACCCCACGCCAAAATTTTTTTAAAAAATGGTGTGGGGTCCCCCTAAAAATCCATACCAGGCCCTTAAGGTCTGGTATGGATTTTAAGGGGAACCCCGCGCCAAAATTTAAAAAAAAAATGGCGTGGGGTTCCCCTAAAAATCCATACTAGACCCTTATCCGAGCACGCAACCTGGCAGGCCGCAGGAAAAGAGGGGGGGGGCGCTCGCTCGTCCCCTCCCTTTCCTGACCTGCCGGGCTGCGTGTCGGTCTGGTATGGATTTTGGGAAGACCCCCACGCCATTTTTTTTTAAAATTTTTGGCATGTGGGTCCCCTCCGAATCCCTACTAGACCCAAGGGCCTGGTATAGACCTGAGGGGGGACCCCACGCTGTTTTTTTTCTCGATTTTTTTTTTTACCCGGCATTTTTTTTTTCTACATTGAGCGGGAAGTCAGCTGATGACTCATCGGTTGTTAAGGACGCGGCGGTCGGCTTCCTGGCCCCCTCTTTAGCAACTGGCTATATACAGTGTAAAAAAAAGAACGCAAAACGCAGAAAAATCGTGGTAAAAACGCCGGTCCAAAAACGCGGCAAGCACCGCAAAAAGCACTGCAGAAACACTCAAAAGCAACATGCATAGATGTGAATCGAGCCTTACTGTCCTGCTAGCGCACCGCTCCAGTGTGAAAGCCCGATTCACACTGGAGTGAAATAGAGCCACTTCTTTAGCCACTTCACCATACTTGCTTCTGTGGTTCCTATCCCAAGTGTTCCTGAAGAAAATTTAGTATATGCAAGTTGTCTTCCTTAATGCCTATTGCATTTTAAGACTTCCAACTCCAATCCGTGGGAACAGTTTTCTGCTTGAGACAGTGTCATCAGTTCTACTCTTACAAGGACTTTAAATGACGGGGACCCAATCTAAGTTTCAGGTGGGGTTCTCAGAAGACGAAGTAATCAGATATTTCTGAAAAAGGTAGCAGCAGAAGTGTCTACAGAGCCGTTCCCACCTCCCCATAGGCTACTTATTAATGGCTTCACAATATGGCCATTCATTTTTAGAGTCCCAATAGACAGTATAAAGGCCTGAAGGTGGTCCAATTGTGCCTGCATACCCAACTGCCCTCTAATGTCTGTGGTGGCCTTAACCCTGAGGGTGTCCATAACCCTACAATTCAACCGAACCCTTGAATATCAGCCATAAACTTACTCTTAAACACTGAAACTAACCCCTAAATCACATCTAACCAGTAACTCTTAAGCTCACCACACACTCTACAATCTGGCTGTACAATTTGTTCTAGATCTACCAAAAAGTATTTAGTGCAAGGGCCTACCTGATTGGATACATATTGAGTGGATAATTATGTAAGACCTCATGTTACAGTTTTGGTAGATCTAAAGTTGATTGTACAGAGATTGTATGGTCAGATTGTAATGTGTATGGTGACCCTTAGGTTGGGTTCACACTGTTGCACAGAGTCAACATATTAGCATGCATGTTACCACAAGGTGCAAAAACGCACATTTTGCAAGTTGGTGCAATTTGTTCTAATGGCACCTCAACACACCTTGCCACTACTGTGTGTTGTACTGTGGTTCATTGCAAAGCAATAGTACATGATGAACCTTTTTGATGCATTTTGGTGTGTCAAATTAATTGACTACCTCGACACTATACACATTAACACATAGCGGTAATGTGAACCCCGGCTTAAAGCAGAGTTCCAGTCCCCCAAATACTTTTTTTTTTAAAACTCTTCTGTACTTGTCTAAACATATACAGCAACATTTAGAACATGTCATACGTGTGGTCCTTTAGTTTATGTTAGAATTTCTGAATATTAACCAGACCTCGGGAAAGCAGGCAGGTTCCATGTCAGCTGTGGCTATCAGCATGCACCTCCCGATCTCACATCTGCGCAGTAATGCCACTGCGCGTCTCTCTCTCTTTCTGACAGGTTGCCAATGCAATGGTGGCGTCGGTGGAAGTTCCCGCCCCGTTGCTATAGCAACCTGTCAATCAGGACATCCTGGTTCTCCTGTTTGCGTCATTTGCAGTCTGGAAATAATGCGAGATTTCGTCACTAGGCAGTTCCCATGGACTCCTGGGATACATGATGCCGCTATCCCAGAAAGCCTTGTGAATCGATTGGTGACGACATTGCCTAGGCCAGTGATGGCGAACCTTGGTACCCCCAGATGTTTTGGAACTACATTTCCCATGATACTCATGCACTCTGCAGTGTAGATGAGCATCATGGGAAATGTAGTTCCAAAACATCTGGGGTGCCAAGGTTCGCCTTCACTGGCCTAGGCGGTCGCAGCTGGAGGTACAAGAATAAATGTATTTACTTAAAAAAAAAAAATTTTTTTTAAAAAAGCTTTCTCTAGGGCCATAAGATACATTGCAAATGTAAAAAAACGGGCGGAACCCCACTTTAATGTAACGCCTAGCCCTTAACCAAGACCTAATATTAAAAAAGTCAACAAACCCAAATGCCAGTTATTAATGTCCTGAGTGAGAAGACTCCATCAGCGTTATGAATATTTGTGTGTTTTGTGTGTTTCCCTTTATGCATTCACTACAAATCTGTTGATCTCCGCTCTGCCCTCACCTTCACCTCCATATGACACATCCAGAAAACGCTTACACGCTGCACCGTCTCACATTTCCTTTGTTTTTCGCTGCTCATCAGATGTGCAAAACGTCTTTGTGGAGGATCAGCAAAACCTCAGAGTGCTGCACGGGGCAGAGAAGAACATGTGAGAGTGAGTCAGCCAGCTGGAAGAGTCCACGTCCTCCCGTGTTTACTTCATGAACATGACTTTAATTATATCTTGTATAAAGGGGCTCTCCGCATTGGTGATTGTCCTTTCTGGGGCCTCAAGTTCCGCTTCATGCACTGTGATTGTGGCATTAAGATAGGGGCTTCTCAATAAACTTGATGTGTATGTCAGTGAAAAAAAAGAAATATGCAGTAAATGTCTTCATTACAGGCAAATTATGTGACATAGCTCCCAACAGTGGCAGCAGGTAGTAATTTTTTTTGGGGGGGCGGCAAACAGTGCACCCAAAGCTGCCCCCCCAGTCCAGGCCGGGTCCGGAGCACTTACCCCCCCATCTATGGCGGGCACCCGGGCGACAGGCTGTGGGCGTCACGGGCAGCTTCCCCTTCCCCGGCTCTTCTCCGCAGGCATCATGATGGCTTCCATCTCCTCCCTCCTCCTCCCTTCTCCTTGGTGGCCAATCGGAACTCTTCTCCTTTTGGCCAATCGGCAAATGGGTCTCAGACCAGCTTCCTGATCTGGCTCTAATTACGTGCTTCAAACCCCCTCCCCCCATAGGAATTCATGCACCTGGCGTCCTGCATAGGGGCCAGACACATGGATAGGGGGGCAGCTCCGGTGCACTCCTAATGGACGGGCCGCCCCTGGCTCCCAACTGTCCCTGATTTAGAGGGACTGTCCCTGATTTGGAGCAATGTCCCTCTGTCCTCCTTTCCTCCTCATTTGTCCCTCATTTTGGTCTGATTTTTATAGTTGTATACAAAATACACTATTAATCTATCAAAACGTGTTTCCTAGTGCTAAACCTTTCATCCAATTTCTAAATTGCTGCATTTGTAAATTTCAAAAGTCAAAATTAAGGAATAGCAGTTGTAAAAAAGCACTTGTGGGTTTAACCAATCATTTTTTTGTACAATTCTCCTTTAAGGGGGCGTGGCAGGGGGTGTCCTATGCCTACATACTTTTGCTAATAGGTGTCCCTCATTCCCATCTCTGAGAGTTGAGGAGCCAATGGCTCCTGCTGCTGTAACTGAGCCAATCAGGAGCAAGAGACTGGAGAGTCTTGGCTCTCGTGCACATCGCTGGATCGAGATGGTGCTCAGGCAAGTATTAGGGGTGGGGTGGGGGTCTGGGAGGGAAGCTGCATGCAGAAGTTTTTTTACCTTACTGCATTAGGGTAAAAAAAAAAAAAACCTCATGCCTTTACAACCACTTGTAGCTCCTGGTATTGTCAATTGGCCACACCCACTAATTGCCATTGGGAGCTGTGCACGCCGCATGCTGCTCTGCTTGAGATGCCCAAAGGTCTTTTACAAACCTATCAATGTCACTGCCCTGTTAGTGGGACAGAGGGTCAGGATTAGGGACTGCTGCAGTAAATTTGTGACAGTCGGCACACATATGGTAAAAAGAAAAATCATTTAAAAGAGACAAACATGTGGAAATGTGCATGTATTAAAGAGATGTGCGGAATATGCAAATCAAGAGCAAAAGACAAATAATTAGACCGACTTGAAAATTTCAATTGTTTTCAGTGGGTTTCACGTGTTGTAACAATTTTTTTTTTTTTTTATTTGAACTTTTCCAGTACACAAACCATAACTTTTTTAAAGCATTCTCAGTCTGATCATAATTTGGATTTAATGGAAAAAAACAAAACAAAAATGAAAACAGCAAACACCCGTTTATCATAACTAAAGAATTCACAAATTAATCTTCTGACCAAAATAAAAAAAATCTCTGCCAAGTTGATACGTGTGTGGTATGATTCTAACAGGTGAGCTTGAAAGTCCACCAGCCGTGTACAGTAACTAGAGGAAAGTATCTGTATCCTTCAGTGGATTACCCTGGTAATTTCCATAGTGAGGTCAGTGACCGGTTGCTCTGGTTAAAAGACTTCAGCCTCCTTCGCCAGTATTTGGCCATGGAGTCCTGTTTTTTTTTTTTTTTTTGGATGCAGCTTGAGGGGGTTAAGCGATCTGGGCTGTGCTCCCATCTCTGGGCGGCCTGGGATGTTGCATGAATTTTTCATCCAGGCTGACAGATCTATGGTAGGCGTATAGATGGAGTGCAGCATGTGGTACACATTACACAGACACACCGTTCCTAACAACACTCTATATGCTCCATGCTTTTCCTGGCACTCAGCAGCCTTCCCCAGATGTTCTGATACTGACCCAGTTTAGTATGAGCCACAGATTTTTGATTCCAATCCCAGCAAGCTCTGTACAGCACTCAATGCAGAAGACCGTAAACTGAACCCAAATTCATAGTTGTTAGGACTGAACAGATCAGATGTGATAACAAGGCCTGGCAGATGGATTATGAAAGAAGAACATTAAAACGTTGCCCCTTTTCTCATTTGAAATGCAATTCCAACAGTTTTAGAGCAATTGTTGATGGAAAATGCAATGTCAGTTTGAATCACCTTTGGGGTCAATCAGAATTCATTGACAGGTGCATTTGCATACCTCACAACTTTCTGAGATGGGAAAGAGGGACACCATTTAACGCAAAGTATGACAAAGGACAAACCCCTGCCATGCCTCCAGTTAGGGGGACAAGAATTTGTACATTAAAAAAATAATTGGTTTGTAAAGGGGTGCAGTCCATTTTCTCCACTGAAGGTGGCACTTAACCGCAGTGGTATTGCATCAGGAGAGGAAGTCAAGAGGAACCTAGTTCCTTTATAGCTTCCTGGGTCACAAGAGCAGATAACCGATTGGATGCTGGCATCCCATGTGACTCTGGTGGCCAACTTGGGTGAGGTAGAATCTATTTAAGACCCTGGCTTCCGTGCTTGAGGCGCATTTCGCATGTGGCTAGAGTAAGGACTGGTCACCCGTCTGTTAAGGACACTGCTTAGCCTCAGGGAGAGGTTCCTGAGGAGTAGTAAAAGTGCAGGGACACGCCATCCTACCTGAAAGCTTCCCAACTTGTGTATGGACCTGCCAGGCCGCATTCCACTCCTCGAGACTGATGCTGTCAGCACACCTGTGACCTTCTGCTACTGACTCCTTGCTGTTACATCTATAAGTGGTCTTGGTTGGATTGCCGGGCTTGTAGTGTATTGCCAAACTTCAATTACAATATATTCCTGTTTCTCTACATCTGGAATCTGGAGTGTTTTCTGTTGCCACACTACGCTGCACCTACCCACAGGTTAATCCCACAAGTGCTCTTTTCATCATACTTTGCTCCCCTTATACTGAGTTTTCAAAAAACGAATGCAACAACTTAGAGGTAGGATAAAAGATCTAGTGTACTAATATACTTTTGGTGGTCATATAATACATTTTTTTAGAGGTCTTTACATCCAAGCAAAATAGGGACAGCGCAGAAGGACAGAGGGACAGAGGAACTTGGTCCCAAACAAGGGACATTGTACCTGCAGTTGACCTCCTTCTGACCTGCTGTAAAGCAGACCTTCACCCATTTGAACATCAGGTTCTCTCATGCCTCCTCCCCCACCCTCTACAACAATTGCACAAAAAACATTTTTTAAACAGCAAATTCCTTTTTTCTTTTTTTACAGTGCTGCTTCCATTATTCTTACCTAGGTAAGGATAATGTATTTGGGCACAGCTTCCTCTTGGTATGTCTACTTAACACATCACAGAAGACCCCCTGCTGGATTCTGTGCATGTGCAGACATGCCACGGGTCTCTGCCTTAAGAAATTGGGTAGGCTGGAATAGGGTGAGGATAGAGGGGCATGTGGTGGGATGGGTTGAGGAATGAGAGACATGGAGGGATGTTTGGTGTAATAGGGTGAGGATGGAGGGGTGTGTGTTGGAATAGGGTGAGGATGGAGGGATGTGTGTTGGAATAGGGTGAGGATGGAGGGTGTATGTTGGAATAGGGTGAGGATAGAGGGATGTGTGTTAAAATAGGGTAAGGATGGAGGGATGTATGTTGGAATAGGGTGGGGATGTCAGAAACCATGAATCAGACCGAGACAGAAGTACAGTTAAATCACACTTGTTTAATAATAAAAAGTAAATAGAACAAACATAGTCAAAACGTAGCCAAAGTTTGGTAACCGGAACGGATAGTCAGACATGCCAGAAAGTCAGGAAGCCAGAGATCAGTGTAATGGAACAGCAAGCAGGATATGGAGCCAGAAGGAATGTCAGTCAAGCAAGTCTTTAACAGGAATGCAGGAGATAGTCTCTGTGATGTTGACCAAGGCGAAGGCAGAGAACATCTGGGCTGGACGGCTTAAGTAGGACTGACGAGCAGGATATCATCAACAGGTGAGTCACTGTGGAGAGATAGGAGCTGGCAATTAGCCAACAACTGAGCGGCCAGATCAGAGAAGGAAGAGCTGAGCCCAGCCCTGACAGAGGATGGAGGGATGTGAGTTGGAATAGGGTGAGGATGGAGGCATGTGTGTTGGAATAGGGTGAGGATGGAGGGATGTGTGGTGGAATAGGGTGAGGATGGAGGGATAGGTGTTAGAATAGGGTAAGAATGGAGAGATAGGTGTTGGAATAGGGTGTGGATGGGGGATATGTTTTGGAATAGGGTAAGGATGGAAAGATGTTTGGTGGAATAGGGTGGGAATGGAGGGATGTGTGGTGGAAAGGGAGGAGAATGAAGGGATGTGTGTTGTAATAAGGTAAAAGTGGAAGGATGTGTGTTGGAATAGGGTGAGGATGGAGGGATGTGTGTTGGAATAGGGTGAGGATGGAGGGATAGGTGATGGAATAGGGTAAGAATGGAGGGATAGGTGTTGGAATAGGGTGTGGATGGGGGGATATGTGTTGTAATAGGGTAAGGATGGAAGGGTGTTTGCTGGAATAGGGTGAGAATGGAGGGATGTGTGGTGGAAAAGGAGGAGGATGAAGAGATGTGTGTTGGGATAGTGTGAGAATGGAGGGATGTGTGTTGGAATAGGGTGAGGATGGAAGGATGTGTGTTGGAATAGGGAGAGGGTGGAGGGATGTTTGGTGGAATAGGGTGAGGATGGAAGGATATGTGTTGGAATAGGGTGAGGATGGAGAGATGTTTGGTGGAATAGTGTGAGGATGGAGGGATGTTTGGTGGAAAAGGGTGAGAATAGTGGGATGTGTGGCGGAATAGGGTGAGGATGGAGGGATATTTGGAGGAATAGGATGAGGTTAGAGGGATGTTTGGTGGAATAGGGTGAGGATGGAGGGGTGTGTTGTGGAATAGGGTGAGGATGGAGGGATGTGTGTTGGAATAGGGTGAGGGTGGAGGGATGTGTTGTGGAATAGGGTGAGGATGGAGGGATGTTTGGTGGAATAGGGTGAGGATGGAGGGATGTGTTGTGCAATAGGGTGAGGATGGAGGGATGTTTGGTGGAATAGGGTGAGGATGGAGGGATGTTTGGTGGAATAGGGTAAGGATGGAGGGATGTGTTGTGGAATAGGGTGAGGATGGAGGGATGTGTGTTGGAATAGGGTGAGGGTGGAGGGATGTTTGGTGGATAAGATTGAGAATAGTGGGATGTGTTGTGGAATAGGGTGAGGACTGTGGGATGTGTGGTAGAATAGGGAAAGGATGGAGGGATGTGTGTTAGAATAGGGTAAGGATGGAGGGATGTGTGTTAGAATAGGGTGAGGACAGTGGGATGTGTGGTGGAATAGGGTGAGTACTGAGTAACGGGTGGTGAAATAGGGTGAGGATGGAGGGACGTGGTTTTGAAACAGGGTGAAGAAGGACCTGTGGTGGAATTGGGTGAAGATGAAGGTGTGGAGGAATAATGTAAGGATGGAAGGGCCTGAGGTGGGTTAGGGTAAGAATGGAAGAATGTGTGGTGGATTAGGGCATGAAATTAAGGATATGTGTTGCCTCCTGGTACTTTAACTAAACCCTGGGCAACAATCTGCATCCAGCATCATCCAGTTTCTCCAGTTTCATCATCCAGCATCGTCCAGCATCATTCAGTTTTTTTCCTCCCCAGTCTGACTATCCCTGGCCTTCTTTATTCACTGGATTTAATTTCATGAATAGTCAGAGTCACATGCGGATTTTACCTAGGGTGGCCTGATGTTTTCCGGAAGCTATGTATAGCTTCTCTCACCAGCCATGATCTGTCTGCAGTACATAGAGAAACACAGAGACCCAGTTATAAAATCACTGGCTGTAAAAAGAGGTTTGTAATGGAAACTGAAATATTTTGTTTAGATTCCCATTAGTGTAGCACGACCCCCCTTGAGGAATGCTTGGATTTACCTGCTCATCTGCACTGCCATGACCTTGTGAACATTCCAACCCACCTGACACTCTGGGTTCAGACATCTTTGCACCCTCCTAAAGTAATAAGGCAAAAAACTCAGTGCGTTTATATTCTAATAACAATTACTGGAACAATTCAAAGAGGATATTGTTACATAGATGAGGCAATAGATCTACTGAGCTTTGTGTAACAGTCCTAGCTCAGTAGAGGAATCCCCATACAATAACACAAGGCAATATAATTAGTAGATATGTAGATAACAGTATATTATATACACATATGTACAGTAGAGTACTGCTTGAACCTAAAAGGATAAGCAAAGGTTAAGTATTTATCCTGGCAAACTTATAAAGGGGGAACCCAGGCTGGCCTATTAACCTTTAATCCTAATAAGAGATCAGGCTTAACAGAAATTATATGAGGGCCCTTTTAAAGTAGTAATGACAGCAATGTCCCCGTTGCAGGCCTGATGGTCTTCAGCGGCAGTCGGCGCTCATTAATTATATCCAGTAAGGTGCAGTAACATGTAGTGAGATTTCTTGAAATGGAAGGAGGTAAAGATGTCTGTGTACAGTTTTCAAAGAAAGTATTCCCAAGGTAAAGCTGTCTGTACACAGTGTCCCAGTGAAGTAATAAGGAAAGGTTTGCAAAGGTGGGCAATTGCTTTCTCACCAACAACCAGGCCGATTCAATGCCTTCCAGACAGCAGCTCTCAGAGCGACGCTTGTGCAGCGGATCCGCTGTAATGATCTCCCGATGCGAAGCTCGAAGCCCGGGTTGTCGGATGAGGTGGTGCTGGATGGATGTCTGAAGAACAGCAAGCAGTGCTAGGCCCTTCTCATCTGGTTTGGAATGTTGTACCACGCGACCCCTTTTCCATGCATGGAGAGGTCCGTCACGCATCAGGCCCAGGAGGAAGAGAGCGTGGGACAGGACAGGCAATCTCCCTGATGGTAGCAAAGATCCCTGGGATATGTAGTCTAGGTGTATAGTCATGCGGAGCAATTGCCATTCTGAGAAACTACTAACACCACAATCGCTTTAAGTTGGCTCACGAATATGATGTCAGTTAGTAACGCTGGGCACTAGAGGGACATGCGATATATAGAAATACCGGAGGATTACTGTACTTTGCAATTGTAGTCCACATTGCTACATCCTCCCCCCCACTTGAAAGTCTTTGGTCCCTGAAGACAGAACACAACCTGTGGGATCACCTTACTGTATCACAAGAAAATGAATGATTAATCATCTGACAAACCATAAGTTGACAACAACTGACCCAAAGAAGGATCTTCTAAGAGCCCTTGCACACTGGGACGGTTTGCAGGCGCTATTGCGCTAATAATAGCGCCTGCAAACCGCCCCGAAAGTGCCGCTGCTTTCATTCCAGTGTGAAAGCCCCGAGGGCTTGCACACTGGAGCGATGCGCTGGCAGGACGGTAAAAAAAGTCCTGCCAGCAGCATCTTCGGAGCGGTGAAGGAGCGGTGTGTATACCGCTCCTTTACCGCTCCTGCCCATTGAAATCAATGGGACGGCGCGGCTATACCGCCGGCAAAGCGCCTCTGCAGAGGCGCTTTGCCGTGGTATTTAACCCTTTCTCGGCTGCTAGCGGGGGGTAAAACCACCCCGCTAGCGGCCGCATACTGACGGTAAAACGCCGCTAATAATAGCGGCGTTTTACCGCCGACGCCGCCCCCCGCCCCAGTGTGCAAGGGCTCTAACAGTAAATTATATACATTATCCGGCAAAGTCATATTAATTTTGTGACAGGCCAATAACAAGTCAGTGACCCACTCAGTAGCGTCAGGAGGTGGATCAAGGTCATCCTTTACTAAAGATTCAATAAAGGAGGCAAGTGTTTGACTGGAACGTTGATCGGTAGGTATAAGTTCGTCAGAATTTTCTCCAAATGTATCATACGTCAATATTTTTGGAGGGCATATCTTCCATCTCAATCTGGAGTAGATATTTTCCAGTGGCTCCAGTGGCTCCGGTCCCTGTTCTGTTCCCCATAAACTACATCCGGATCCAGGTTCAAGTTCTGAATCAGGCTCTGGTTCATGTTCAGGTTCTGGAACAGTCTCTCTCTCTCTGCTGTATTAGTAGGAGTGGGAGTCTTCATCACACTAGATCAGGGGTGTCCAAACTTTTTTCAAAGAGGGCCAGATTTGATGAAGTGAACATGCGTAAGGGCCAACCATTTTGCCTGACATTCTTTGAACCATTACAATTCGGTCTAAGTTTGTTCATCCGAGCACTAATACACTGCCCAACAAGAATTCTCTTGCCTTTGTAGCTGTGTGTGTTGTAGAGATGAGCTTGGGCGTGTTATTTGCATATACCGTATTTATCGGCGTATAACACGCACCTTCACTTTAAGAGGGAAGTTTCAGAAAAAATCTCAAATTTTACATAAAGAACTGTAAAGATTCACTGTGTGGCGCTGTTGAGTGAGTACAGTATAAATAAAACTAAACATTGAATAACATCAAATAATGAAAATCTCACGTGAGCACTTGTGATAGTGACTGGTGAAAAAATAATACATATATGTGTTTAGATGAATACAACATCAAAGGACAAAATCAGATATAGAGTCCATAACACCAAGAAAAAAAGTCTGTGATAACAGTGTATAAATAGTATGCAGGTGTTTTTCTTGTACGTGCAGGAAGATCAATTAAACCCGGTAGCCTGGTAGATGAATGGACCATAAACGACCAGAGGTGCACAGAAATTTGAAAACGGTGCCAGGACCATCACCAGAAGATATGGAGGCTTACCAGAAGTAGTGGCCTGAAATAGCATATGCCAAAACAGGTCAAAAAGGCTTGATGACCAATTGGTCTAGATGTATTGTCTGGTCAGATGTCATCACCACATCAACGGAGGGAAGGGGAGGAAGTAATCAGCACGACTTCCAAACCAACCTTTGGCCTTCAGATGTGAGCGTTTGGCTTGCTGCCGCCATGTTGGTTTGGAAGTCGTGCTGATTACTTCCTCCCCTTCCCTCCGTTGATGTGGTGATGACATCTGACCAGACAATACATCTAGACCAATTGGTCATCAAGCCTTTTTGACCTGTTTTGGCATATGCTATTTCAGGCCACTACTTCTGGTAAGCCTCCATATCTTCTGGTGATGGTCCTGGCACCGTTTTCAAATTTCTGTGCACCTCTGGTTGTTTATGGTCCATTCATCTACCAGGCTACCGGGTTTAATTGATCTTCCTGCACGTACAAGAAAAACACCTGCATACTATTTATACACTGTTATCACAGACTTTTTTTCTTGGTGTTATGGACTCTATATCTGATTTTGTCCTTTGATGTTGTATTCATCTAAACACATATATGTATTATTTTTTCACCAGTCACTATCACAAGTGCTCACGTGAGATTTTCATTATTTGATGTTATTCAATGTTTAGTTTTATTTATACTGTACTCACTCAACAGCGCCACACAGTGAATCTTTAGTTGTTATTTTTCCCTGAGTCTACGGGTGTGTTGGCTGCTTCCTTAGTTTAGTTTTTTTAGCGCAGCGCTGTATCATACTTTTTTAATATTTGTACATAAAGAACTGTGAAGCAAAATAAGGGTCAGTGCCCATCAATGCAGCTTAATCAGTGCCCATCTGCAGCCTCACAAGTGCCATGAATGCAGCCCCACCACTGCCATGAATGCAGCCTCACCATTACCATAAATGCAGCCTCACCATTACCATAAATGCAGCACCCACATTGACATGAATGCAGCACCCCCATTGCCATGAATGCAGACTCACCGTTGCCATGAATGCAGCACCTACATTGCCATGAATGCAGCACCCACATTTACATGAATGCAGCACCCCCATTGACATGAATACAGACTCACAAGTGCCATGAATGCAGCTCCCCCATTGACATGAATGCAGACTAACTGTTGCCATGAATGCAGCACCCCCATTGCCATGAATGCAGCACCCTTATTGACACGAATGCAGCACCCCCATTGACATGAATGCAGCACCCCCATTGACATGAATGCAGACTCATTGTTGCCATAAATGCAGCACTGCCATTGACATGAGTGCAGTACGCCCATTGACTTGAATGCAGCACCCACATTGCCATGAATGGAGTACCCACATTGACATGAATGCAGCAACACTGTTTCCATGAATGCAGCACCCACATTGCCATGAATGCAGCACCCCCGTTTCCATGAATGCAGCACCCCCCTTGCCATGAATGCAGCAACCCCATTGCCATGAATGCAGCACCCCCATTGACATGAATGCAGACTCACCGTTGCCATGAATGCAGCACCCCCTTGCCGTGAATGCAGTACCCCCGTTGCTAAGAATGCAGCACCCCCATTGACATGAATGCAGACTCACCATTACCATGAATCCAGCACCCCTGTTGCCATGAATGCAGCACCCCCATTGCCATGAATGCAGCACCCCCATTGACATGAATCCAGACTCACCATTGCCATCAGTGCAGCCTGATTCATGCCCATCTGCAGTAGGGATGAGCTTGATGTGCTTGAACATGAGTTCGACTCGAACATCAGGTGTTTGCCCTCTTGGTCAATGAACGAACATTATGGGGTGTTTGCGGGAAATTCGAGCGCCCGTGGAACGCCCCATAATGCACTGCGAGATCGCAGTGCATTGCTGTATGATGATTGGCCAAAGCATGCACCTGACCTGCATGCTTTGGCCAATCCCAGCGCCCTCCGCTAAGAGAGCCATAATCATGGCTCAGGGGGACTAAGTCCATGCCCCACGCTATATAAGGCTATCTGCACGGCGGCCCTGTGTAGTGTTGTTGGTGTGGATGGAGATATAGCTTGATTTCGATTTCAGCAGGCAGGTTATTCAGTTAGTGCCATTATATTTAATATACAGTCAGATCCATAAATATTAGGACATCGACACAATTGTAATCTTTTTGGCTCTATACACCACCACAATGGATTTGAAATGAAACGAACAAGATGTGCTTTAACTGCAGACTTTCAGCTTTAATTTGAGCGGTGTGTGAACGGTGTAGGAATTACAACAGTTTGTGTAAAGGCTCCCACTTTTTAAGGGACCGAAAGTAATGTGACCGATTAACAATCATCCATCAAACTTTCACTTTTTAATACTTGGTTGCAAATCCTTTGCAGTCAATTACAGCCTGAAGTCTGGAACGCATAGACATCACCAGACGCTAGGTTTCATCCCTGGTGATGCTCTGCCAGGCCTCTACTGCAACTGTCTTCAGATCCTGCTTGTTCTTGGGGCATTTTCCCTTCAGTTTTGTCTTCAGCAAGTGAAATGCATGCTCAATCGGATTTAGGTCAGGTGATTGACTTGGTCATTGCATAACATTCCACTTCTTTCCCTTAAAAAACTCTTTAGTTGCTTTCGCAGTGTGCTTCGGGTCATTGTCCATCTGCACTGTGAAGCGCCGTCCAATGAGTTCTGAAGCATTTTGCTGAATATGAGCAGATAATATTGCCTGAAACACTTCAGAATTCATCCTGCTGCTTTTGTCAGCAGTCACATCATCAATAAATACAAGAGAACCAGTTCCATTGGCAGCCATACATGCCCACGCCATGACACTACCACCACCATGCTTCACTGATGAGGTGGTATGCTTTGGATCATGAGCAGTTCCTTTCCTTCTCCATACTCTTCTCTTTCCATCACTCTGGTACAAGTTGATCTTGGTATCATCTGTCTATAGAATGTTGTTCCAGAACTGTGAAGGCTTTTTTAGATGTTGTTTGGCAAACTCTAATCTGGCCTTCCTGTTTTTGAGGCTCACCATTGTGGTGAACCCTCTGTATTCACTCTGGTGAAGTCTTCTCTTGATTGTTGACTTTGACACACATACACCTACCTCCTGGAGGTGTTCTTGATCTGGCCAACTGTTGTGAAGGGTGTTTTCTTCGGTCATCCACCACAGTTGTTTTCCGTGGTCTTCCGGGTCTTTTGGTGTTGCTGAGCTCACCGGTACGTTCTTTATTTTTAAGGATGTTACAAACAGTTGATTTGGCCACACCTAATGTTTTTGCTATCTCTCTGATGGATTTGTTTTGTTTTTTCAGCCTAATGATGGCTTGCTTCACTGATAGTGACAGCTCTTTGGATCTCATATTGAGAGTTGACAGCAACAGATTCCAAATGCAAATAGCACACTTGAAATGAACTCTGGACCTTTTATCTGCTCCCTGTAAATGGGATAATGAGGGAATAACACACACCTGGCCATGGAACAGTTGAGCATCCAAATGTCCCATTACTTTTGGTCCCTTAAAAAGTGGAAGGCACATATACAAACTGTTGTAATTCCTACACCGTTTACCTGTTTTGGATGTAAATACCCTCGAATTAAAGCTGAAAGTCTGCAGTTAAAGCACATCTTGTTTGTTTAATTTCAAATCCATTGTGGTGGTGTATAGAGCCAAAAAGATAAGAATTGTGTCGATGTCCCAATATTTATGGACCTGACTGTATATATACACTCTGCACCCAGTCAGTGTAGCCTAGAGATCTACATTCTACAGTGCATTCCGTGGTGTACTATTTCTTATCTACTTCAGGCGGTGTATTTGATATATATAGAGAGTCTAGTATATATATATATATATATATATATATATATATATATATATATATATATATATATATATATATATATATATATACCCTTTGCAGCATCCAGTGTAGCGTATATCTACAGTGCAACCGTTGTGCAGTTGCTACTACTTTTCTGGTGGTGTACACATCACACAATACAGTGCAGCCGTAGTGCAGTTGCTACTACTTTTCTGGTGGTGTACACATTACACAATACAGTGCAACCGTAGAGCAGTTTCTACTACTTTTCTGGTGGTGTACACATCACACAATACAGTGCAGCCGTAGTGCAGTTGCTCCTCCTTTTCTGGTGGTGTATGCATCACACAATACAGTGCAGCTGTAGTGCAGTTGCTACTACGTTTCTGGTGGTGTACACATCACACAATACAGTGCAACCATAGTGTAGTTGCTACTACTTTTCTGGTGGTGTACACAGCACACAAAACAGTGCAGCCATAGTGCAGTTGCTACTACTTTTCTGGTGGTGTACACATTACACAATACAGTGCAACCGTAGTGCAGTTGCTACCACTTTTCTGGTGGTGTACACAACACACAATACAGTGCAGTGTGGTATTGCCAAACTAAATTTACATCATGTCATCAGCCAGAAAATGCAGAAGAGTTGGTGGAGTGGATAACAAAGCCGTCCTCATCCTCCTCATCCTCTGTTACCCAGGCTCAGAGTAGTTTGGCTTCCAATGCAGCTAGCAAAGCAGCCTATTCCACCGGCTCCTTGTCCACAGTCACTCCTTCCCTAGCCCCACCATCATGCACGGAGGAGTCCCCCAAACTATTTGACCACAGTGTTAGGTATATGCTGATGGAGGATGTGCAGCAATTGGAAGGCTCCGATGTTGGTTCCCAGGTTGAGGAAAGGAGTAACGTGAGCCTAGAGAGAGGGGGTGCCCAAGAAGGACTAGAAACTGGCAGTCATGTTCCCCCAGCCGCAGCATACTGCCAAATTTGCTCCAGTGACGAGGAGGGAGGGGATGATGAGGTCATTGACTCTACTTGGGTGCCTGATAGAAGAGAGGAGGAGGAGGCACAACTCCAACGAGGCAGGATGTCCAATAGGGCAGCTCAAGGGCAGCCACCCTACTGCATCACACTGTAGAGCTCCGCAGGTGCAGGGCGCTGCTGAAACAATGTAGGCCCGGTGTCCTGGGGCCAGAGCTCTCAGCCACCTTCTGATGTCTCTCTCAGTGTACTCACTTCCTGAGATCTACATCACAGTGCTCCTCTCCATTTGAGCTCCCTGAGTTCTGCCCCAGGCAAACGCGGCCACCGAAGCGGCTTCCCACACGGATTGTGGCTCTTGTCTAGGTTGACTAGGGCCAGCTGCAGATGGTATCCCAGACAAGCCCCCAAATGTAGCATGAGGACTGCTTGGATTCACCTGCTCATCTGCACCGCCATGACCTTGTGAACATTCCAACCCACCTGACACTCTGGGTTCAGACATCTTTGCACCCAGAGTGTCAGGTGGGTTGGAATGTTCACAAGGTCATGGCGGTGCAGATGAGCAGGTAAATCCAAGCAGTCCTCATGCTACATTTGGGGGCTTGTCTGGGATACCATCTGCAGCTGGCCCTAGTCAACCTAGACAAGAGCCACAATCCGTGTGGGAAGCCGCTTCGGTGGCCGCGTTTGCCTGGGGCAGAACTCAGGGAGCTCAAACGGAGAGGAGCACTGTGATGTAGATCTCAGGAAGTGAGTACACTGAGAGAGACATCAGAAGGTGGCTGAGAGCTCTGGCCCCAGGACACTGGGCCTACATTGTTTCAGCAGCGCCCTGCACCTGCGGAGCTCTACAGTGTGATGCAGTAGGGTGGCTGCCCTTGAGCTGCCCTATTGGACATCCTGCCTCGTTGGAGTTGTGCCTCCTCCTCCAAACAACATTTATATTCTAATAAAGTTTACTGGAACAATTCAAAGAGGATAGAGTTACACAGATGAGGCCATAGATCTACTGAGCTTTGGGTAACAGTCCTAGCTCAGTAGAGGAATCCCTCCACAATAACACAAGGTAATATAATGTGTAGATATGTACATAACAGTATATTATATACACATATGTACAGTTGAGTACTGTACTACAGTACTACATGAAAGGATAAGCAAAGGTTAAGTATTTATCCTGGCAAACTTCTAAAGGAGGAACACAGGCTGGCCTATTAATCTTTAATCCTAATAAGAGATCATGCTTAATAGAAATGGTATGAGGGCCCTTTAAGTAGTAATAACAGCAATGTTCCCGTTGCAGGCCTGATAGTCTTCACTGGCAGTCGGGGCTCATTAATTATATCCAATAAGGTGCAGCAACAAGCAGTGAGATTTCTTGAAAAGGAAGAAGCTAAAGATGTCTATGTACAGTGTTCAAAGATATGTCCAGTAAAGTATTCCCCAGGTAAAGCTGTCTGTACACAGTGTCCCAGTGAAGTAATAAGGAAAGGTTGGCAAAAGTGGGCAATTGCCCCCTCACCAATGACCAGGCTGATTCAATGCCTTCCAGACAGCAGCTCCTTGAGTGACACTCGTGCAGTGGATCCGCTGTGACGTTCTCCCGATGTGAAGCTCGAAGCCCGGGTTGTCGGATGACCGAGGTAATGCTGGATGGATGTCTGAAGAACAGCAAGCAACGTGATGGGCCGCGACCCCATTCTCCATGCATGGAGAGGTCCGACCGTCACGCATCAGGCCCAGGAGGAAGAGAGCGTGGGGCAGGACTCTGGCTTCTTTTATAGCTCCCCCCAGCAATCTCCCTGATGGTAGCAAAGATCCCTGGCATATGTAGTCCAGGTGTATAGTCATGCGGAGCAATTGCCATTCTGAGAAACTACTAACCCTACAATCCCTTTAGTTTGGCTCACGAATATGATGTCAGTTAGTAACGCTGGGCACTGGAGGGACATGCCATATATATATAGAAATATATATAGTCCCAGCCGCTGGAGCGCTTCTCCCCAGACTCTCCCCCCTTCCCCCAAAGCCTAGCGGCAGCACAGGAGACCCATAAGGGCCCCTTCAGGGCCCTCTGCTAAGCGCACGGCAGTGCCCGTGGTGGGGGGTCCTGGGAGGAATCCCCATCTAGGTCTGGGCTCGACAGGCAGGAGCTCCGGCAGCTCCGGGGCCGCCATCAGGCCTGCCACGCAGCAGGAGGCAGACAGAGCGGGCCCAGCCCCTGGCTTTCATGCAGTGGGGGCGGGGCTTCGGCGGGGGATTCGAGCAGCAACGGCCGCCGGGCATTCCCCATCCTCAGCCAGCGGCCCCCCACAGATGGAGGGACAAAGACAGCAGATGGTAGAGCAAAGAGATCCAGGCTGGCAACGTGTGGCAGTAGACAGAGGCCCAAGAAAAGCGACAGAAAAATCGGTGGGCGGATCCGGTGCACGGAGGAGGGGCTTGGAGCAGCGCGGATCCCCAGCATCCAGTGACGCCTCCATTAGAGGGTTGTCGGTGGGGGAGGAGGAAATGGCGGTTGACCGTTCGGAGGGTGAGCTGTCGCTGTCAGAAGATGAGGGGCAGTGAAGGCACCCAGAGGCAATGGAGGCGGGACCTCCGTCGCTTCAGCCTTACAACATGCAGACGTGGTTTCGGAGAAACTGCGGAAGGAGGTTGCGTGGGCCGCATGGGTGGCCCTTTTCCTTCTTTGCAGCTACCGGATTTGGTGGTGTTGCCGTTGGGGGTGGTGCCAAAGAAGGAGCCTAATAGATTTAGGTTGATCCACCATTTATCGTTTCCAAAAGGTGGTTCGGTAAATGATGCCATTGACCCGGAGATATGCGCTGTATCATATACGCCCTATGATGCAGCGGTGTTTTGGGTTTGGTGGTATGGGCGGGGGGCTCGGATGGCTAAAGCCGACATAGAGTCGGCTTTCCGATTGCTCCCGGTCTATCCGGATAGCTTTCGTTTGCTAGGTTGTCGTTGGCAGGAGGAGTTCTATGTGAATCGCTGCCCGCCTATGGGTTGCTCTATATCCTGTGCCTTGTTTGAGCAGTTTAATTCCTTTGTGGAATGGGTGGTGCGTGACGTCGTGGGAGTGAATGTGATCATACATTACCTGGATGATTTCCTTTGCGTGGACCCGGCCTCATGGGAAGTCTGCGCGGTACTGTTGGCTACGCTGGAACACATTGCCGCCAAGTTCAGCATCCCCTTGGCCCCAGAGAAGACGGAAGGTCAGACTATGGTACTGAGTTTTCTGGGCATTGTCCTGGACTCGGACGCAATGGAGTGTAGACATCCAGAGGATAAGCTGATGGCATTGAAGGCTGAGATTCGGGGGATCATGGGATTACGCAAGGAGCAACTTCGGACTCTGCAGTCATTGTTGGGTTAGTTGAATTTTGCGTGTCGCATTCTACCGATAGGAAGAGTATTTTGCAGACGTCTGTCGGAAAGTACGGTGGGGGGTTACGTCCCCCACACACTATGTGCGCTTGGTGCGGGCACATAGGGAGGATCTCATGGTGTGTCACGTGTTCCTGGCTAATGTCAACGGCAGGGCGCTGTGGATGTCAGGGCCTGTTAGCAACTTCGATTTGGAACTTTACACGGATGCGGCTGGCTCGGCGGGTTTTGGAGCCTTTTTTCGAGGTAAGTGGAGTGCGGGGTCTTGACCGGATTCATGGAAGGAGGCAGGGCTAGTGAGGAATATGTTGTTGCTGGAATTGTTTCCAGTGGTTGTGGCTGTGGAGCTATGGGGGGAATCCTTCAGAAACTTGAAAGTGCGATTTCATGGGGACAACCTGAAGGTGGTACAGGTCATTAACAAGGTGTCGGCTGCATCCCCGATGGTGGTCAGGTTGCTCAGACACCTTGTCTTGTACTGTCTGCAGCTGAATGTATTTACTTATGCTGTCCACCTCCCATGAGTGAAAAACGTCATTGCTGACGCTTTGTCTCGCTTTCAGTGGGACAGATTCCGGGAGTTGGCACCGGAGGCGGAGCAGTGCGGGGTCCCTTGTCCCGAGTGGCTGAGGAAAATTGCCTTGGACGAGTATCCGGATGGATCAGGTAGTTGGTGAGCGCTGCAACGTGGTCAGCATATAACAGGGTATGGCGCGAATGGTTGTCCCTGGTGCAGAAGGTCAGGGATGGGCAGGAAGGGCAGGATTTCAGGTTGCTTGTTCTGTACTTTGTTTTGCGTAATTTGGAAGCTGCAGTGTCGGTGTCCGGGTTAGAGAAGAAGTTGGCGGGGTTGGCACTTTGGTTTAAATTTCAGGGCTGCCCAGATTTCACTAAGGATTTTTGGGTGCGACAAGCATTGAAGGGTTATCGTCGTTCTAAGCCGTGCAGGGACTCCAGGCGCCCTGTTTCGTTTGAGCTATTGGGAAGGATAGTGGCCCAGCTAGGTACTACATGTTCATCACAGTGTGTTGTTTAAAGCGGCGTTTGCCCTGGCCTGGCATTCTTTGGGGCCTTTCGGATTAGTGAGTTAGTTAGCCCTTCTAAGAAGTTGAATAGGGGCATAGGGGTGGCAGAGGTCAGCTGTGGGATAGATAGATTGTCCATATTGGTGGGCAGATCTAAAACAGAGCAGCGGGGCAGGGGTAGGACGGTGCAGGTTTTCTCGCTGCCAGGTTCGTCCTTGTGCCCAGTAGAATTGGTAAGGGGGTTCCTCGCAATACACCTGGAAGTGGCGGGGTCCTTCCTGGTGCACCGGGACGGTCATTCCTTGTCACGGTTTCAATTCATTGCAGTTTTTTAAAAATGTTTGGAGGCATTGGGTTTGGGGGATCAGAAATGTTCTTCTCATTCGTTTCGCATTGGGACGGCTACGGAGGCAGTTAGATGGGGGTTGGACGAGGTAAAATGAATTGGGAGATGGGAATCGCGTAGGTTCAAATCGTATGTCCGTCCCCACTTGTTGTATGTTTAACAGGATAGGTGGTTATGAGGGATGTGTGGAAGAGGGTAAAGAAGGGAAGCGCCACCTGAGTGCAGTATTAGTCAATATTTTTAATGACACAAGGTTTAAAAACACTTACAAAAGACATAATTAAAAAGGGCTCATCTGTGGATGGATGATCCTGGTAGGTTCCTGGTGGGGATGATCCTGGTGAGTTCCTCGGGCTCCAGTCTGGGTGTTGTATCAGCGATGTTAGGCTGTTAGAGAAGCTTTTCAGCGGTGGTTCGTCCTGTGGCCATCAGGAGGAGGCTGGGGCCGGCGTGGAGCGCACAGAAGGTGTGCGTGACGTCACGGGCTGTTCAGCAGCTTCCGGCTTCCGGGTACATTCCAAGGGGAGGGCTCACATGGAGGGAGGATACTAGCTGTGAGGGAGTCTGTGGATAGGCTACGCGCTCGGAGCAGCTGCTCCTTCAATAGGCCTGTGGATAGGCTCCGAGCGCGTAGCCTATCCACAGACTCCCTCACAGCTAGTATCCTCCCTCCATGTGAGCCCTCCCCTTGGAATGTACCCGGAAGCCGGAAGCTGCTGAACAGCCCGTGACGTCACGCACACCTTCTGTGCGCTCCACGCCGGCCCCAGCCTCCTCCTGATGGCCACAGGACGAACCACCGCTGAAAAGCTTCTCTAACAGCCTAACATCGCTGATACAACACCCAGACTGGAGCCCGAGGAACTCACCAGGATCATCCCCACCAGGAACCTACCAGGATCATCCATCCACAGATGAGCCCTTTTTAATTATGTCTTTTGTAAGTGTTTTTAAACCTTGTGTCATTAAAAATATTGACTAATACTGCACTCAGGTGGCGCTTCCCTTCTTTACCCTCTTTTACATATCACAGAGCCAGCATCTCTGGGGATAGCAGCCGCCTTCTAGATCCATTGCTTCATCAACCCACTTCACACATTGTGAACTGCTACACCTTTTTAACCCCTGGACTGCCAAACTCTTTTTAAACATGTAATCCCATATCCATATGCTTTGAACTGCCAGACCCTCATTAACCCCTGGGTTGCTAACTCCTTAGCCATGGACTATATGCCTGGCCAATCCGATTAATCCTGAATATTGTATACTGTATATGCGCTTGAAGTTATCATCATCTTTATGAGGGATGTGTGGGGCATGGATATATCTGTTTTAAGGTGAACATTTATTGTTATAGAGGTTGTTTTTTCTTCTCTTTCAGGAAGAACCCAAGGCTTGGGCCATTCATATGTTTGTTGGGGGGGGCAAGGAGGGCAGATGCGCGGCACGATGAGAGACAATTGGGAATTTCCAGACAGGAAGCCTGCATTAGGTGGTTGGGGGTGCCCGGGATGCTTTAGGGCAGGACAGTTCCAGAAATGCACAGATTTGCGCGTTTGGATAGGCCGTCTGATGTTTTAGTGTTGCACGTTGGCGGTAACGATTTGGGGCTCAGGTCGATGTTGGACTTGGTGCGAGATGTCAAGTTCGACTTCTTGCGACTCCACATGGCCTTTCCAGAAATGCTAATAGTGTGGTCTGACATTGTAGCACGGACCACTTGGCGGTTGGCTAGGTCAGTGGAGAAGATTAATAGGGCCAGGAAGAAGGTGAACAGGGAGGTTAGTAGATTTGTTGTCAGGAATGGGGGGTTGGCAATTAGACACTTGGAGCTGGAAGTGGATATCTGCAGGGGGACGGGATACACCTTAATACTGTGGGGATTGACATATGGGCTTTGGGTTTCCAGGATGGGATCTGGAGAGCGTTGAGGGTGTGGCAAGGCACACAAGGGTAAGGTGTTCCCCTGGTGTGTGCTATGGCGGGGTGTTGGTCTTTGCGGGTGAAGGAAGAAACCCCAGATATGGAAGAGTTCGGGACCCATCGGGTTGTATGGGTCCCGTTGGTGGTATTCCAGCTAACGGTGGTTTGGTTGGAATTTGATTAATGGGTGCACTGCGGTCAGTGGTTTGTTGTCTCTGAGCTAGTATGTCAGCTGGAGGCCTAGCTCAGTTTAAGGTATCACAGTGCCGGAGTGGATCGAGTGGCAAGATTGTTTTTTTTTTCCAGTTATATAATAGTCAAGAGAAGCCCGGAGCAAAGTAAAATAAATAAATGAACGTAGGGCGGCCATGACAGTGGGGCAACTGCACGTAGGTTTAGTGTAAGGGAAAAGTGGATTGGATAAAGGGAAGATGAGGAGGAGCGGAGTTCAATTAGGAAAGTGTGGGTCCCTCCTCAGCAGGAGTGTAGCAGGAGGAGCGAGCTTTCCACCCTCCCTCCCTGATTGCGGTGAGTATGGTGATTTTGTATTAATCCACATGATTTTGCCTTCTACAGAGCAGTGGATGTCATGGCAGAGGCGGGGTGTTGGTCTTTGCGGGTGAAGGAAGAAACCCCGGATATGGAAGAGTTCGGGACCCATCGGGTGGTATGGGTCCTGTTGGTGGTATTCCAGCTAACGGTGGTTTAGTTGGAATTTGGTTAACGGGTGCACTGCGGTCAGTGGTTTGTTGTCTCCGAGCTAGTATGTTTGCTGGAGGCCTAGTTCAGTTTAAGGTACCGCAGTGCCAGAGTGGATCGAGTGGCAAGATTGGGGTTTTTTTTCCTGCAAAGACCAACGTGAGTATTTAACTGATGGGGGTGGTTCTAACAGATGTTTATACAGTTAATGTTAATTTTATTTGAGTGTTAATAAAATGGCTGCTACAGCCAATATTTTCTCCAGCTTGGTGTGGTCTCAGTTTTTGGGTAAAAGATATGGGGAAGTAGTAGCTGTGGGGTTGGTCTGGCAGTAGAGAGTAAGCAGGGAACATCTGTTATACAATAGTCATGCAAAATATAAGCAGATTAAACTTCAGCTTTAATGCTGCTTTGCTTTTCTGTAAAGGAAATACTGTTCCTGTTATTAGGGTCATTTAACGATCATGATTAATTTCCAGATCTCTCTGATGAGCCCAGGCCCATGTGATGAGGAATCTATGAGAGAGTTTTATAAGCTGGAATAGATGAGGCCAAATGTCCTGTATACACAGCAAGCTATAAATCAGCGCCATAAAGAGAATCTATAGCACATTATCAATGACAATCACCATGAGTGGAATGTGCGGGTGAGTGTAATACAGTGTAACAGCCTATAACTTCTTCCAGGAATGTGTGTAAACAAACAGTAATCTGCAGAGTGTCACAATCTCTACACTTAGGGTCTCAAGGTCCAGCAAGAAGCCTCACTGTGCGTTTTTAGAACTGCCAAATGCGTTTTTGAAGGTTTGCATTTAGTTGCCTCGTTGGCAAAGCTCAGGAAATGCCCCCAAAACCCCTTGGTTTTAAAGGCTCCAGGATTGTCATAATCATCCTGACTGTACTACTCATGTGAGTCAGTGACCCAGCACAAGCATGCAACCAGTGAAGGCTGAAACCCTGAACTCTCGTTCTGCTTCTTTATGTTAGAAGGTAGGCATTGAAGCCAGGGATCAGGATGACTTCTCTGAAGACTGTATTTGTATAAGCGTGTCAGCAATGTCGTATTTCTATCATGAAAGGTTCAATTTAAGATAAAATTAACCATAATAGTTTAGGAGGAATCTGACAGCAGTGATTCAGAAATTTAGGTGAACATATGTTGACTGAGTCTGTCCAGACTAATGTAATAGTAAATGTATTTCTTCTGAAATATTACCTGCAGACTCCATGCAGCTGTTTTCTATATGAGCCTTGTACTAGTTGTACAGCTGTGAGAAGGAGAAGGTTTTCACACATAAATTTAATTTGTGCCAATTTCCCTTTAATTTATTAATTCTCATGGTAAAATACCAAACACAGAAAATGCTCAGCCAGTAAGGAGAAAAGAGAAAACTTCCATGGATGTGATTGGTGGAGCCCCCAAATGCAGGTAAATTCCCCTCTCCTGCTGTACCATGTATTGACACCGACACCTGCACAGGGATGTGATTGGTGGAAGTGCCATCTGCAGGAAAGTACCCTTTTCCTGCTGTACCACTTATAGACATGCCTTTTTATACTGTAAGTGTCTCTCCTCTGCTGTACCATCTATAGGCAAGTCTTCTTTTCTGCCGACACCTGCACAGGGGTGTGATTGGTGGAGCTCCCACCTGCAGGTAAGTGTGTAGTCAGGTTGCCTACAGTATGTCAGTTAGGAAGTTAGCTGGCCCAGGCTGGGAAGGAGTTATTGTTCTGCATCACTCTTCCTGGGATTTTTGGACCCTGCCTAATTGCCCTGTAATATATAAATTAGGGGGAAGGCCGGGTTCGTAGGATTGTTCTGTGCCTTGTTTCTCGTGATGCCGTAGCCATCATGGAGCACTGAGTGGGGCTGCTGCGCCCAGCAGTCCGTCGGAAGACACCGGGAGGCTGGAGAACTACCAAGTCTTGGAAGATATCAGTATTGGACAATTACCTTTCTGAGGTATGCCTGGGCAGGCTAGCTGAGTTAGTCAGGGAATGTTTCACTGTATTGTTCATGTTGAACTTTGCCGCAAAATGTTCAGTAAAGTTGCATCAACTGTTCTAAGCCCGGTATGAAGTCATTTAAAGGGGTGCATGATGGTTTCTGGCGTATAAAAGAACTAGAGTCAGTAAAGCACATGTGGGGTACAAAGCAAAGCCACTACAAAGGGTACTAGGCAAGACGAGAAGGAGGAAAATGCAGATGCCGTGGTTAGCCAAGAACTAGTCCAAGGTACTCTACATTGCAGCCGGTCGTGAAGCGGGGTACCTAGCATGGTGACGAGTCCTCCGGTAGCGAGGGGGGGTGCTGATCTGCCCCCCCCCCTGCGGTAATTTTTCTGAAAGCACCGGGACCAAACCCACATTATGGAGACCCACAGCTTGGCCACATGGTGCGTGAAAGAGGAAAGAGATTGCATTAAGCATACCTTCCAACTTTTTGAGATGGGAATGAGGGACACCTTTTAGCAAATATATGTAGGAATAGAACACACCCCCTGCCACTCCCCCTATACAAGTCTATGCCAGCCCCTCTATTAGAGGCTGGCACAGCACGCTATGTCATTCGTTTTCAAAAACAAGCGATGTAAATACCTAATTTGAGCTGTCTTCAGGCTGGTCACATCACTCGCGGCCACTTTACAGCTCCGATGCATTGCGTTTGAGGGAGGGGCCGTGATCTCCCTCTGACTTTAGCCAGGGAGATCACGTGGCCACTCGTCTCTTCCGCAGAAGCCATGTATTGTAGCTGGAAAGCGGCCGCAAGTCACGTGACCGGCCTGAAGACAGCTGAAATTAGGTATTTACAGGGCTTGTTTTTTAAAACAAATGACATAGTGTGATGTGCCAGCCTCTAATAGAGACGCTGGCAGTGAAAACTTTGGAAATTTAGTTTACAAGAATGGCGGCAGGGTGAGAGGGTGAGGGGGGGAGGTGGGGCCGGGCCAGAGACAAACACAGAGGGGGATTACAGGCAGGAAGGAGGGGGGAGAGAGGAGAGCGGAGCAGGCAGCCTATCACGGAGGGAGGCACTTTGACCACGGTGATCAGGACGGAGCAGCCCTGGTTATCGTGGTCTGTTTAGAGAGGCCATACAGGAAGTGGCAGGTTTAGGGGTTTTTTTTACAGTTTAGAGGGGGCAGATTGCACAGCACAAGCGCTGTGCTGTGTAAGCTGCTTTAAAGTGATTGTAAATCCACTTTGAGAAAAAAAACAAAAAAACTAACACCTGCATGACAACGGCATAATGAAGGCCTCTTGAGCCCCTCGGGAAAGAGAGCCCTGACTGATGGGGGCATGGCCAGGGAGGAGTTAAAGTAATTTTGGCTATCTCAAGATTGGCACAGGAGGGGACAAAGGGTTGGGCCTGAGCTCAGGAGTTCGTCACCCCAGGGGATTATAGTCCTTTTCGGACGGAAGCATGGAAGAGCTCGGACCTGACCCTGCGGCTCCAGCCATGGACACGGACCACCTCCTGGCTAAGGTCCGTGAACTGGCTCTCAGAGGTCAGGCTGACTGGCTCTTTGCCCTCCTATCCCCTGGGGTGCCTTCTCCTGCACCTTCCACTGCCCTTTCCCCTGTCCCCCCCCCTGAGATAGCCGGACACAGGGCCCGCAGATGTGCCCGCCCGCCTTCCCGCCTCAGCCCCACTCCTTCTGCTGCCTCTTACTGCCCCCCTCCTTCTCTCCCCCTCCCCTCGTCTCCTGCTCCAGCTGCCGGGTCTTCCCTGTTGAGGAAGCGGGGGTCGGCCGCCCGTTCTAGGCGTGCCCCCCCTCGGCGTTCTCCCTCTCCACGTCGGTCTGATGCGCCCCCCCCCTTGGTGTCCTTAGGTCGCGCAGTCCCCGCTCGGCGGCCCCCCCTCGCCCCCCTCCCCTTCCCAATGCAGGGCACGAGGCCGGGCCGGAGCCGCAGCGCTCCATCCCCCGGCCTCGAGTGCTGTGGTACCTGTCTCCGCCCCCCCGGCAGGCGGGGGGGCGGCGGGCGGGCGTCCGGTCCGTACCTCGGCTAGGCTTTCCTCCAGGAGAGCGGCGGTCGGGGGTCGGATCCGTTCGCCTGCATCTGCGTCCCAGCAGGCGGCGGATCCCTCGGCAAGCGGCGTCGGCTGCGCTCCGGAGCTCCCCCTGGTGGTCAGTTCACTCCCTGCGCCCAGACGGGCGGGAGCTTTTGAACTGGCCACAGATATGTCACACTGTGAGTGTGACTTGCACCCCCCTGCGCCCATGCGGGTGGGGGGTAATAACGCCACCAATGACCCCAGGGAAATAGGGAGTCATGGGTGGTACCCCCCTGCGCCCTCCTGGGCGGGGTATCAGCTGGCCCACAGTTGTGCTAGCCAGGGGGATCCGCAGCATTTGATCCCCTCAGCACCCGGCTGGGTGGGGGGTAATGCCTCCTCCGATGCTGTTTGGCCGCTTCTAGATCCCTCTGTGCCCTCCTGGCCGGGGTCTCCACTGGCCCCTGGGCACTCTGGAGTGGGCTTTTTGCGGTCCAGGTCCCCCTCTGCGCCCGTCCGGGCGGGGGACGGGCTCCATTCCCAGGCTGGGCCACGCCACACCGCTTCACGGATAAGGGGTGCCCCCTCTGCGCTCAACAGGGCGGGTGCAGGCTTATCGCCCTTTACAAATTTCATTCCCCCTCCACCCCGTGCTTACGGCCGCCCTCCTGCGCCCAGACGGGCGAAGGGTGTGCGAGTGACGCCCCCCACATCACAGGGGCTTACCCCCCACGCGCACAACCAGGCGGGTCGCGCCAGTCTCCCAGCGCCCGGCTGGGCGGGAGACTCGAGCTCCGGACCCGGGCTGGCGGCAGCTTCCGCCCCGGGTCAGCCGGCCAGAGTTCACAGAGGCTCCTGCACCTGCACAGTCGCTGCCCCTTCCGAGTTGGTGACGGGATCTCCGCCCTTGGATCTCTCCGTAGGCCGGGATGGCCCGAACGCACACGGCCACGTGGATCCTCACGGTGCTGGCCGCATCAGTCTTCAGTCCTCCAGAGGCGTGCCGGATAACGAGGTCAATCGATCATCGATGATGCCCCCCAGGATCAGTGAGTATGATTGTGAATTGATTTGGGGTAGGTCAGCTGATGATTCCGTATCGGGTCCCGAAGACCGCATAGCGTCGGTGGTCAAATCGGTCCTATCCAGCATGGGGGTTTCGGGCGCGTCGCCATATCCTACCTCCCCTCTAGGGGGGGCCTTGTGGGCAGTGGCGCCCACTGGTACCCATATACCGGAGGAGACGAAGGAGAGGATTTGGCGTCGTGAATTCGTCGATTTTATGGTGCTAGTGCCACCGGATAGGGAAACGATTGACAAATCTCAGCGGGTAGACGTTGCGGCGCAGGGCGATAAATTAAAACAGCTTCCTAGAACTTTCGGTAACTGGCTGCAGGGTTTCTGTGCCTATGCGAGAGTGCTCTGCGAGCGTTTCCCGGAATTGGCGACTTCATTATTCTGTTATCTGGACCTCATTTGGGGGGCGTATAAGGTTTACGGGGGGCAGTGTTGGTTCCAGTATGACACCCAATTTTGGCAGAAGATGGCGGCGCGAAAGGAGCTGCGCTTTGACTGTCAGGATGGTAGCCTGTGGTTGCTGCTTATGTGCCCCCACAGGCCTTCGTCCTTTCAGTCCACGGTCGGCGCTCCTCATTCCGGAGAATCGACCGCATCCAAAAAGGGTGTCTGCTGACTATTCAACGAAAGCCACTGTAAATGGTACTCTGCCTGTCGCTTCAGGCACGAGTGCTCCAGCTGCGGGGGCGCTCACCCCGCCAGCCGATGTTTTAGAAAGGGAAAGCAGACGCTTCCCAGAGCGGGGGCCAAGACTGACCTTTCTAAGCCGGAGGACGCCGGTGAACGTCTCAGGGATGCTTCCCTGGCTAGACCGGTACCCCCTTCATAGGGAGGCCCTGATCCTGAAGGATGGCCTTGATAGAGGTTTCTGGATCCCCTTTTCCCCGTCGGATGCCCCCACCATGTCCTCCAATTTAAAATCGGCTGTAGAGTTCGAGTCGGTAGTGGCCGATAAGCTCAAAAAGGGGCTGGAACTGGGGCGCATGGCGGGCCCCTTTGATCTCCCCCCATTTCACAACCTTCGGGTGTCCCCACTCGGGGTGGTCCCAAAAAAGGCGAGTGGTAAATTTAGTTTAATTCATCACTTATCCTACCCTTCTGGCTCCTCGGTTAACGACGGGATTGATCGTGAGGAATCTCGGGTACACTACGCGTCGTTTGACAAGGCTCTTCTCCTCGTTAGGGCAGCAGGGCGGTCCGCGCTGTTGGCAAAAGCGGACATTGAGTCCGCTTTTCGCCTTCTTCCGGTTCACCCGGACTGTTTCCATCTCCTGGGTTGCTACTTCCAAGGAAGCTATTTCTTCGATATGTGCCTGCCTATGGGCTGCACCATTTCGTGTTATTTCTTTGCGTTGTTCAGTAGCTTCCTTGAATGGGTGGTCACCCAGGAGGCTGGGTTTTAGTCCCTGCTGCACTACTTGGACGATTTCCTTTTCGTGGGCCACGCGGACAGCGCGCAGTGTCAATGCCTGCTTTCTGTTTTTCAGGAGGTGTGTCGGCGCTTCGCCGTCCCACTGTCTGCGGAAAAAACCGAGGGTCCGGTTACGGTATTGTCTTTTCTGGGAATCGAGATTGATACAGTGGCCATGGTCTTTCGTCTGCTGAGGGAGAAGCTAACCAAGCTTCTATCCTTGGTCCGTTTGGCGAAAGGGTCAAAGAAACTGCAGCTGAAACAGCTACAATCTTTGTTGGGACACCTGGTATTCACCTGTAGGGTCATACGTATGGGGAGAGCATTTTGCAGGCGCCTATCCTGGGCCACAAAGGGGGTTACGGCCCCTCACCACTACATTCGCATCACCAAGCCCATGCGGGCTGATCTGGGTATTTGGTTAACTTTTTTGCAGTCGTACAACGGACAGTCTTGTTGGTTGCGGGAGGAGGTACCGAACTCACAGCTAGAGCTGTACACTGATGCGGCAGGCTCCTGTGGTTTCGGTGCTTTCTTTCGGGGGGAGTGGTCTGCAGAATGTTGGCCGGCCTTATGGGCCCGCATGGACTTGTTGCGCAATCTCACCCTTTTGGAGCTCTTTCCGATCATTGTAGCGGTGGAGCTTTGGGGTGAACAGTTGCGCAACCATCAGGTGATCTTCTGGTCGGACAATATGAGTGTAGTGCAGGTAGTGAACAAGCAATCAGCCAGTTCCCCTCCGGTGGTTTCGCTGTTGCGTTTTTTAGTTTTAAGATGTTTGCATTTTAATAATTTTATTAAGGCAAAACACGTTCCGGGAGTTTCTAACGATATTGCCGATGCTCTTTCCCGCCAACAGTTTCCTCGTTTTCGCTCCTTGGCTCCGTCGGCTTCGCTGGAGGGCCTCCCTTGTCCAGCCCACTTATGGAACCTCGTTTCCGGGGATTGTTAGAGCTGCTTCGGTCGTCGCTTTCTCCGCGGACGTGGGCATCTTATTGTCGGGTCTGGCACGAGTGGTTCCAGGCGTCGGGCGGTGAGTTCTCTGTTTTCTCTCCGGATGATAGACGTCTGGTTTTATTTGCTTACCTGGTCCAGTTACAAGAAAAGGGTGTGTCAGGTTCCACCGTATCCTCTGCCATGTCAGCCCTATCCTTTTGGTTCCAACTCCTGGGGTGGGAAGATGTCACAAAAGCTTTTCCGGTACGTTGGATATTGCGAGGCTGGAAACGCATCACACACCTTCCCGATTCCAGGCGCCCGATTTCCCTTCATATATTATCCAAAATCTTGGCTATGTTGCCGGAGGTGTGCTCATCCGAGTTCGAGACCTTGCTTTTTCGGGTTGCTTTTTCGTGGGCGTTTTTTGGGGCCTTTCGCATCGGGGAATTAGTTTCAAAATCCAGGTCGTCCCCCGGGGGTATCAGGTCGGAGGACGTTTCTTTGGCTGAGCGAAGCGTCACAGTTTTGTTGCGCTCATCCAAGACCGACAGTTTTGGCAGGGGTCGCCGAGTGGTGCTTCACCACTGTGGCGGTCCGTTTGAACCGGTATCCCTGGCTTTTCCGTTTGTTTCCGCGCGCCCCCCATCCCCCACCTTTTTTGTGCATGCCGACTCATCCTCATTGAGCCGGTTTCAATTTTTGAGGGTTTTTCATTTTTGCCTAAAGGCCTTAGGCTTACCTGCGGGCGACTTCTCTACTCATTCGTTTCGCATAGGCGCTGCTACTGCCGCTTCTGGTTTGAGATTTTCTGATACGGAACTTCAGCGACTGGGGAGATGGGAGTCGTCTCGTTTCTCGCTGTATGTTCGCCCTCACCTTTTGTGTTAAATTTCAGGTTTTTCCCCGGCTCAGATATGGATACTGGGTGATTCCTTTATCTTCTGTCGTGCTGAGATTCGCATTTATGGAAAAATCTGGGACTTTCATCCGACGTGGCAAGAATCCGCTGGCTTGGCCTGCGCGGGTTGCGTTGGCATCAGGTCCTGACGGAATGTTGGCAGCTCCGTGCCCGTGTGTCCGGTCACGTCATCCTCGTTGTCCACGCCGGCGGAAATGATGTTGGTTACACCCGGTCCGTGGATCTAATTGCCGCTATGAAGGGCGACATTGCTCAGTGCCTTGCAATGTTCACCAGCCTGACTTTGGTCTGGTCAGAAATTGTCCCTCGCTCAATTTGGGCAAGGGAAGTCCCAGGCCCCTGTTTGGAGAATTTCCGCAGAAAGGTCAATGCTCAAGTGTCCAAATTTGTACGGAGAATCGGGGGGGTCGTGGTCCGTCACCGAGATCTGGAAGGGAACAACACTGACTTGCTGAGGAGGGATGGTGTTCATCTCAATGAGATTGGCATGGACATTTTCAACCTGGGACTTCAGAGGGGGGTGGAACAAGCGCTGGCTGCGGTGGGGCGCCCGTCTGTAGTTCACTGACTGGCTGGTGGCGGTTTTGGTGACCTTGCCAGCAAATATGCAACCTTTTTATGCACTGTTGGTAATTGGGAGATTAACGGCCGGTCCGGCACTCATGGTAAGGACAGGCCCCTCCTTCATCTCCCTTTTATTTTGTATTTTTGATTGCTCACAGTGCAACTGTGACTGGCACGGTTTAAATATCTGCTGTATGTTTGAGTTAAAATAAAGCTGTGGCCTTGCCCTTTCCAACGTTAATGGTTGTATGTGGTTTTTTATTGGATGGGAAGAAGGGGTAAGGTATGTTAAGTGGTCATGTAAGTCGGATGGGACCTGGGCTTATTGCACCTCAGCAGTCATGAAGGCCTCTTGAGCCCCTCGGGAAAGAGAGCCCTGACTGATGGGGGCATGGCCAGGGAGGAGTTAAAGTAATTTTGGCTATCTCAGGATTGGCACAGGAGGGGACAAAGGGTTGGGCCTGAGCTCAGGAGTTCGTCACCCCAGGGGATTATGGTCCTTTTCGGACGGAAGCATGGAAGAGCTGCCCACCCTCCCGCCCTAATTTAATGGTATGTCACAGCGTGTTGCGGTTTTGGTGACCTTGCCAGCAAATATGCAACCTTTTTATGCACTGTTGGTAATTGGGAGATTAACGGCCGGTCCGGCACTCATGGTAAGGACAGGCCCCTCCTTCATCTCCCTTTTATTTTGCATTTTTGAGTGCTCACAGTGCAACTGTGACTGGCACGGTTTAAATATCTGCTGTATGTTTGAGTTAAAATAAAGCTGTGGCCTTGCCCTTTCCAACGTTAATGGTTGTATGTGGTTTTTTATTGGATGGGAAGAAGGGGTAAGGTATGTTAAGTGGTCATGTAAGTCGGATGGGACCTGGGCTTATTGCACCTCAGCAGTCATGAGTTAGTATGCATAGCATGTATCCAGTGACAGCAGTGCTGAGTGCCCACTTCCCTCCTGGGGTCCATTGTATTACTTTTTCATGGAGAAGGTGGCAATCCTGGGTCTGGCAGATGGCAGCTGTAATTTCTGTGCTAGCCTGGCCCTGGTATATGCGGATGGTGGGACGCACTTTGGCATTGTGCCATGTGCTTCTCATGCTGCGACCTTGTTCCCCCACTGGGAGGAAAAAATTATTTTATGTTTTAAGTTGTGCCTGCTTGCATTACAGAGGGGGTGAAGATGTTGCAGGGGGTGTGGCTTTTAGCATTGTCACTAGTCTGCAGCTAGTTAATTGGCCCCTGATCACACTTAGTCCTGCCCAATGCTCTTGGGACTGACAGCACTGCCTCTGCTGCTGAAACCATCCCAGTGTGAGCTGCTGTGCCTGGGAAGGGGAGCATGTGAGACACAAATGAAGGTGGATTTTGCTCAGGTAGATATAGGAAGTTTTTGTTTATTAGAGGCATGTGTATAGTAACTGAATTTGGGACTTGTTTAGACCAGTGTTTCTCAACTCCAGTCCTCAAGGCACCCCAACAGGTCATGTTTTCAGGATTTCCCCCAGATGAAACGGCTCTGGTAATTACTAAGGCAGTGAAACTGATCAAATCACCTGTGCAAAATAATGAAAAGCCTGAAAACATGACTTATTGGGGTGCCTTGAGGACTGGAGTTAAGAAACACTGGTTTAGACCGTCAATGTGAGACTTTGGGTGCAGTGGCGTCTCCAGCTTTCAAATTTAGGGGGGGCACATGGGGGGACAGGGACAAAAGTAGGGGGGCAACTATAAAATGCATATATATATATATCTATAGATATATATATATATATATATATATATCTATAGATATATATATATAGATATATATATATAGATATCTATATATATAGATATATATCTATATATCTATATCTATATAGATATAGATATATAGATATATATATAGATATAGATATATAGATATATAAATATATACTGGGGCCCTTTACTACGACCCGACAACGGGCCCTTTCACATGTGAGATTCCTTCCTACTGTATTGGGGTCCCCCAGGGTGGCAGAAAACAAGATATATATGTCACCAGCATACCAAGAAAATATAAGGATCCAAAGCAGTGGGAGAACTATCAGGGTTGCATAGGTTGTCTTGCCTCCGGGCCCTGATGTCCTGCCACTGTGGGGTTTCCCAGCCTCCTCTTGCTGTCCTGCCCCTGCTATTGACTGCTCTGGTCTGGCATCTCTTGGCATTTACAGGCTGGTTCTCCTGTCCTAAGGACGGGAGAAATCAGTCTGTTTTTTCAGTAACCGAGAGTCCTGGTGGAGTCCTTCCTGCAACTCGCTCTTCTGCCTGCCAATGAGGATGCAGGGGAAGGAGCAGATTGGGCGGCCGTGGTTGTATGAGCGCTCGCATTATGCAGTGTCAGCGAGCAGAGGGAGGGGGGAGGAAACACCCGCAGGAGCTGACTGGGGACTCTCTCCCTCCCCATTTTATTTCTTTTATTGGGGGGGGGGGGGCACATGGTGGGGCACAGCATAATGTTGGGGGGGGGGGTACACTGTACATAGGCACCTTAATATACTGCATAACTTTCATTTTTATTTGTATGTTTGTATTTGTATGTTTATACAACTGCAATTGTGCTGCCTCAGCAGTCTATTTTGTTTATTGCAGTGCAATTGTCGTATTCCATTCACCCTGTCTGTTTTCTGTTTAGACCTGCCTTTTAGTTAGACACAGCCTCTTCTTTCCTAGTTTTTACCTTGCTGAGTAAAATACTTCTATAGTGGCACGTTTTTCAACTACAAGAAAACAAAGATGGACTTGTGTTGATGGACTTGTGTCTTTTTTCAACCTCACCAACTATGTAACTATGTAACTATGTAACATTTTGAGATGGGAATGAGGGACATCTACTAGCAAAAGTATGTAGGCATAGGACACGCCCCCTGCCACACCCCCTTAAAGGAGAATTAACCAAGAAAAAGTTTAATTAAATCTACAAGGGCTTTTTTTTACCACTACTATTCCTTTATATTGGCTTTTAAAATTTACAAATGCAGCAATTTAGAATTTAGATGAAAGGTTTAGCACTGGGAAACACTTTCTGAAAGTTAAAACGTGCATTTTATATACAACTATATGGATCAGACCAAAATAAGGAACAAATGAGGGGGAAAGGCAGACATTGCTCCAAATCAGTCAATTCAATATTCCAGTCGCACACGTTCCCGGACAAACGGCAATAGAGCATTAACGGGTGCTGTAACGATTACCAGTTGGGTTCTGGAAGCATCAAACAGAAGTACATCTTCGCCAGCACACCATGGATCAGCAAACAAGATTGTCCAAAAAAGGTTTTTAATCGAAAAACGGTCACATCACAAGGGAGGTGCAACGTTTCGGGGCCGCGCAGGACCCCTTCGTCAGGCAAGTGAAAAAATAAGGAACAAATGAGGGGGAAAGGCAGACATTGCTCCAACAAAAAACAGAAGGGAAAAGAGAATTCTTCAGTGAGGAACGCGCAATAGTCAATATTATGAATATAAATGCTAATTTTATTGAAAAAATCACAATGATCACCAATCCAAAGATATACTGTAAAAACAGGTACCATCACCAATTAAAAAGGACAACATTGTCATGGACAGACGCAGATGGCCACCTCTCACAGCCAAACTCTCACACCAAGCAGTTAAACTTCATTCATAAATTGTGCATAAATGGTTACAACAATGAGTTTGAATGCACTAATATGCTGAAAGTCCTTAATGATCAGGAGAGGGCAGCAGGTTGAGGCAGATGAATATTGCTTGGGTGGTGGGGGAGTATGAAGACCGGCCTGGTTATCAAGGTGAAAAACTCCTGAGATAAGGAGACCCGGAGCAGGGAAGGAGGGGAGGTACAGGAAGTGTGGAGGGTCTATGGTGGGGAGACCACCAACAGGGGGGCCCAGGGCTGTTACAACAGCAACTATGGTGAGTATACACGCCTGTATATTAAATGTCTCTCTAGGCAAATGGTGGCTAAAGGTGTTAGAGGACAATTGCACATGACTTGGAGCTGAGCTGGGTGACTGTCTCTGTTAGCTGGATGCAGTATGGTGGACACAAGGTGCTTAATTATAATAGCTATCCCAGGGCTGGGATGTATACAGGTTAAATCTCACCCAGTGTCGATCCGTTTCCCCGGATATGTGCGGGCAGCCGCTGCCCATAGCGTCTCGGCAGCTCCGCAGATCCACCCACTAGCCCCGTAACCACCGGCCTGAACCACAACGGCTGCCCGCACATATCCGGGGAAACGGAACAAGAGGAAGTACATGGTCGCCAGCATACCCGGCTCCGGTGTGGTATCCCATCAGGATCACTACCATCCCTACATCTATGGTACCGCCAACGGACGTGCACACTAATTGACCCTGTGGAAGATACAGCAATCTGCAATCGTATTAATCCACCTGCTGGAGATGGTGACAGCTATAACTCCTGCTCCTGGAGAGGACTGCAGTCGACACTGGGTGAGATTTAACCTGTATACATCCCAGCCCTGGGATAGCTATTATAATTAAGCACCTTGTGTCCACCATACTGCATCCAGCTAACAGAGACAGTCACCCAGCTCAGCTCCAAGTCATGTGCAATTGTCCTCTAACACCTTTAGCCACCATTTGCCTAGAGAGACATTTAATATACAGGCGTGTATACTCACCATAGTTGCTGTTGTAACAGCCCTGGGCCCCCCTGTTGGTGGTCTCCCCACCATAGACCCTCCACACTTCCTGTACCTCCCCTCCTTCCCTGCTTCGGGTCTCCTTATCTCAGGAGTTTTTCACCTTGATAACCAGGCTGGTCTTCATACTCCCCCACCACCCAAGCAATATTCATCTGCCTCAACCTGCTGCCCTCTCCTGATCATTAAGGACTTTCAGCATATTAGTGCATTCAAACTCATTGTTGTAACCATTTATGCACAATTTATGAATGAAGTTTAACTGCTTGGTGTGAGAGTTTGGCTGTGAGAGGTGGCCATCTGCGTCTGTCCATGACAATGTTGTCCTTTTTAATTGGTGATGGTACCTGTTTTTACAGTATATCTTTGGATTGGTGATCATTGTGATTTTTTCAATAAAATTAGCATTTATATTCATAATATTGACTATTGCGCGTTCCTCACTGAAGAATTCTCTTTTCCCTTCTGTTTTTTGTTATATGCCATTTGAATTCAGAGGAACACACCCACATACGGTCGGTGTTAGCAATAGTCTCTAACTTACACAGACGTGGTTAATACCACCTCTAGTCTGTCCTAATAATATTTGACCGCAGAGTTTCTTTTGGTTCTTTTATCATCTGTTTTCTTTTGAGACATTGCTCCAAATCAGGGACGGTCCCTCAAAATCAGGGACAGTTGGAAGCTATGCTTGTGCACCCCTCTTGCTGTATCAGTTATAAATTGATTGAGCTGCTGCCACACATTGGCTCTCGGAATCAATGCTGAAAGAAGTTGGTGAGAGACGTTGTGTGGACTTGCTCTCAGCTCTGCCCTCAGGAACCTGCACAGACAGGTGGTGCCTTCAATGTTCATAGAGGCCGGCAAAGGATAATTTCCCATGCAGTGGGTCACTGCACTTTGCACATTGCTGTCTGACTTTTTCAACAATCCCAACCGTCTGGCATGCTATTCCTGGCATTCAGCCACCTGGGAATGGGAAGGCAGATGTAATGGGGGTCAGAAGGAGTGAGAGATAGCATAAACTGAATGGTATTTGTGCCAGCAGACGTGCCAGACATGCTACATGGAGACAATGTTGCAGAGAAAACTTTTTTCCCAGGAAACATCATGTTCCAGCGGTTTGTGTCCAATTCTCCGATCTAACGTGTTACTGGCACACAAATGTGATAAAGAGGAAGAGAAATCAACAGCTTCATATTCTCAATTCCTGAATGCTGGATCCAAATAAAACACCTAAAACAACAAACAGCCAAGGCCATTTTAATAATAGGTAAAAAAGGGCATTTACCTAACGCCTGTCTGGATAAATGATAACTAAAGACTTTCCATGATAGAGCTTGGGAGGCTGTCCCCTTAAAATAACTCAACACACAGCCATTAATGTCTAAACCACTGGAAACAAAAGTGAGAACACCCCTAAGTGAAAATGTCCAAATTGGGTCCAATTAGCCATTTTCCCACCCCGGTGTCATGTGACTTGTAAAGCCTCGTACACACGATCAGATTATTGGCCAACAAAGCGTCAGACTTTTGTCCGAAGGGCGTGTGCCAGGAACTTGTCTTGCATACAAACGGTACACAATTGTCGGCCAACAAACACAAACATAGTGACGTCCTATGAGGAACTTCAGCTCTTGAGCGCCACCCTTTGGGCATCTTCTGCTGATGGTTTTGTGAGCAGTGATTCTGAGCATGCTTGTTTGTACTTTCAACTTTTGTGTGACGGACTTGTGTACACACAATAGGAAAATCTGACAACAGACCGTTGTCCACTGAAAATTTACTAGCCTGCCATCCAGCATTTGTTGGCGGAAAGTTGGACAACAATTGTCTGATGAAGCGTACTAACGGTCGGATTCTAGGCAAACAGTCTGTCATCACACAATTCCCTGACGAAAATCCAATCGTGTGTATGAGGCTTTAGTGTTACAAGGTGTCAGGTGTGAATGGGGAGAAGGTGTGTTAAATTTGGTGTTATCGCTCTCACTCTCTCATACTGGTCACTGGAAGTTCAACATGGCACCTCATGGCAAAGAACTCTCTGAGGATCTGAAAAAAAGAATTGTTGCTCTACATAAAGATGGTCTAGGTTATAAGAAGATTGCCAAGACCCTGAAACTGAGCTGCAGCACGGTGACCAAGATCATACAGTGGTTTAACAGGACAGGTTCCACTCAGAACAGGCCTCGCCATGGTCGACCAAAGAAGTTGAGTGAACGTGCTCAGCGTCATATCCAGAGGTTGTCTTTGGGAAATAGATGTACGAGTGCTGCCAGCATTGCTGCAGAGGTTGAAGGGGTGGGGGGTCAACCTGTCAGTGCTCAAACCATGCACCGCACACTGCATCAAATTGGTCTGCATGGCTGTTGTCCCAGATGGTAGCCTCTTCTAAAGATGATACACAAGAAAGCCTGCAAACAGTTTGCTGAAGACAAGCAGACTAAAGGCATGGATTACTGGAACCATGTCCTGTGGTCTGATGAGACCAAGATGAGCTTAATTGGTTCAGATGGTGTCAGGCGTGTGTGGCGGCAACCAGGTGAGGAGTACAAAGACAAGTTTGTCTTGCCTACATTCAAGCATGGTGGTGGGAGTGTCATGGTCTGGGGCTGCATGAGTGCTGCCGGCAGCTGGGGAGCTACAGTTCATTGAGGGAACCATAAATGCCAACATGTACTGTGACATCACAAGTGTTTTCCCCGCACCAGTATGAATCCAAATCGGGAGTATAATGGATGTTGCTCTCCAGAGATAAAAAGCCCCAGGTGTTGGCTAATGCTGATCCATGCTGTGAGTAGAGGAGAAAATCCGTACAACCGCACACCAGGAAAATATAATCCAAAGAAGTTTCTTTATTGTAAAATCAGGATCAAATCATGTACAAGACATCATGTATAGAATGTACAGGCAATCGGCTAACGCGTCTGATGAGTAAGCGCTCCGCAAGAGCGTGAAACGCGTTAGCCGATTGCCTGTACATTCTATCCATGGTGTCTTGTACATGATTTGATCCTGATTATATTTTCCTGGTGTGCGGCTGTCCGGATTTTCTCCTCTACTCACAGCATGTACTGTGACATACTGAAGCAGAGCATGATCCTCTCCCTTCAGAGACTTGGCCGCAGGGCAGTATTCCAACATGATTATGTAGCGCTGGTAGATTTTCAATCTACTATTTATAGGTAAATTTAGTGGGTAATCTGTTTATACATGGTCAGATTTGCCTCTGTTCCAGCTTGGCTGAGTTGCATTTAGTTTCACACTGTGCCGGTGGGTGTCGTTGTCACCATGGGCTGGTGTTGGAAAGGCAACACGTTGAAGCGTATGAGTGCTCCTCTGTCCCGGAGATAACTCGGTGGAGGTTGTCCTTTGAGTTGCATTCTGGGAGAGGGTATTTATGGGACAGACGCCATGTTTTAGGGTTCGTCTTTCGTTCCACCTGCTGGCCCTCCTGGCCGACAGGTAGGTGCTAGGAGTACTACCTCGTGGTCCTCCGATCGGGAGGCCCACGTCGCTGCAGCGTGTGGGTGGGCCCAGAAGCCTGTCTGGGGCCTACCACAGCGGCAGAGAAATGGTCCTGTGCTGTCTGTCCTACGGGAAGAAGCTGGACAACTGAGAAGATCCCAGGGGAGGACCCGTCATGGAAGGATCATGCAGAGTGCTGGTCTGGAATGGGGCCTGGTGACTCAGTTGGAGGACGTATCCTAAAGTAACCCTACCGCATAGTACTGCCGGGTCGGCTTAAAGGTTCTAGTGCTGTGTTTGCTGTTCATCATAAACCATTACATCCTGTGGCAGAGGATCGTACGGGTTTTGTTCTAATCAAGTCTGTGGCAGAGACTTTTGTTCGTGCTGCATGCTGGCTGCTAGGTTAGTGAGAGAAAACTATCCAGGCGGGCAAAGATTTAATACTAAAAGAGAGTACATTCATCTACAAGCTTTCAATTCCTAATACTACACTAAGAAAAGGTATTTGAACTTCCCTGCAACTCTTCTTCTACCTCTTTCCTGCTACTTCCTTCAATTTACGTTTATTAAAGCATTGGAGAAGATACTCAGGTATCCGGTGCCTACATTGTCTGTTATTAAACTCAACGGGACCCTAGACCGGGTTCTGGTGAAATAGAGGTAACGAAGGTGACGGTAACAGCCCGCTTTAAACCAGCAGCTCCACCAAGAGTTATTGCTACAATAACAACCCCAAACACACCTCCAAGCCGACCACTGCCTTGCTAAAGAAGCTGAGCGTAAAGGTGATGGACTGGCCAAGCATGTCTCCAGACCTAAACCTTATTGAGCATCTGTGGAGCATCCTCAAACGGAAGGTGGAGAAGCGCAAGGTCTCTAACATCCACCAGCTCTGTGATGTCATCATGGAGGAGTGGAAGAGGACTCCAGTGGCAACCTGTGAAGCTCTGGTGATCTCCATGTCCAAGAGGGTTAAGGCAGTGCTAGAAAATAATGGTGGCCACACAAAATCTTGACACTTTGGGCCCAATTTGGACATTTTCACTTAGGGGTGTACACACTTTTGTTGCCAGCGGTTTAGACATTAATGGCTGTGTGTTGAGTTATTTTGAGGGGACAGCAAATTTACACTGTTATACAAGCTGTACACTCACTACTTTACATTGTAGACAAGTGTCATTTCTTCTCATGTGTTGTCACATGAAAAGATATAATAAAATATTTACAAAAATGTGAGGGGTGTATTCACTTTTGTGAGATACTATATATATATATATAAATGAACTTTAACCACTTCAGCCCCGCTCACTGTATATATACGTCATTTTTTTGAAGATGGATATCTCGGTAAGGGCAGCAGCTGCTGCCACAACCGAGATATCCATCTTTACAGTGAGCGATTCTGTACACGATAATGGTGGTCTCTGCGGCGGGTTCGCCGCGAGATCACCGTTATCGGCGGCGGGAGAGGTGCCACCCCCCCTCCCGCTGCTCTCCCGCACCCTCCGCCGCTTACCGGAGCCGTCGGTAGCGGCGGAGGCGATCGGGTCCTTTCCCTGCTGAGGTATGGAGACAAGTGAGGCCAAGATGGCCCCCACCCGTCTCCATACCATGTGACGGCCGGAGCGACGTCATTCGACGGCTCCGCCCACTCTCTTAAAGGCACAAATTTTTTTAAACGACTTTTTTTTTTTTTTTTTTTTTGCATTTTAGTCTAAATATGAGATCTGAGGACTTTTTGACCCCAGATCTCATATTTAAGAGGACCTGTCATGCTTTTTTCTATTACAAGGGATGTTTACATTCCTTGTAATAGGAATAAAAGTGATCCAAATTTTTTTTTTTTTAAAAACAGTGAAAAAATAAATAAAATAAAATAAATAATAAAAAAAAAAAATTTTTTTTTAAAGCGCCCTGTCCCGACGAGCTCGCACGCAGAAGCGAACGCATACGTGAGTAGCGCCCGCATATGAAAACGGTGGTCAAACCACACATGTGAGGTATCGCCGCGACCGGTAGAGTGAGAGCAATAATTCTAGCCCTAGACCTCCTCTGTAACGCAAAACATGCAATCTGTAGAATTTTTTAAACGTCGCCTATGGAGATTTTTAAGGGTAAAAGTTTGACGCTATTCCACGAGCGGGCGCAATTTTGAAGCGTGACATGTTGGGTATCAATTTACTTGGCGTAACATTATATTTCACAATATAAAAAAAAATTGGGCTAACTTTACTGTTGTCTTATTTTTTTTTTCAAAAAAGTGAATTTTTTCCAAAAAAAGTGCGCTTAGAAGACCGCTGCGCAAATACGGTGCAAAAAAAAAGTATTGCAATGACCGCTATTGTATTCTCTAGGATGTTAGAAAAAAAACAATATATAATGTTTGGGGGTTCTAAGTAATTTTCTAGCAAAAAAACCTCTTTTAAACTTGTAAACACCTAAAATCCAAAACGAGGCTGGTCTTGAAGTGTCTGCAGTCTAATGCCCCGTACACACGGTTGGATTTTCCGATGGAAAATGTCCGATCGGAGCGTGTTGTCGGAAATTCTGACCGTGTGTGGGCTCCATCGGACATTTTCCATCGGATTTTCCGACACACAAAGTTGGACAGCAGGAGATAAAATTTTCCGACAACAAAATCCGTTGTCGGAAATTCCGATCGTGTGTACACAAATCCGACGGACAAAGTGCCACGCATGCTCAGAATAAATAAAGAGATGAAAGCTATTGGCCACTGCCCCGTTTATAGTCCCGACGTACGTGTTTTACGTCACCGCGTTCAGAATGATCGGATTTTCCGACAACTTTGTGTGACCGTGTGTATGCAAGACAAGTTTGAGCCAACATCCGTCGGAAAAAATCCTAGGATTTTGTTGTCGGAATGTCCGAACAAAGTCCGACCGTGTGTACGGGGCATTACTCTGTAGGGTTGAATATTGAGTTGGCCCGCCCTTTGCAGCTATAACAGCTTCAACTCTTCTGGGAAGGCTGTCCACAAGGTTTAGGCATGTGTCTATGGGAATGTTTGACCATTCTTCCAGAAGCTAATTTGTGAGGTCAGGCACTGATGTTGGACGAGAAGGCCTGACTTGCAGTCTCCACTTTGATTCATCCCAAAGCTGTTCTATCAGATTGAGGTCAGGACTCTGTGCAGGCCACTCAAGTTCCTCCACCCCAAACTCGCTCATCCATCTCTTTATGGACCTTGCTTTGTGCACTGGTGTGCAGTCATGTTGGAACAGGAAGGGGCCATCCCCAAACTGTTCCCACAAAGTTGGGAGCATGAAATTGTCCAAAATGTCTTGGTATGCTGACGCCTTAATGCTGCGTACACGCGGTCGGAATTTTCGACAACAAATGTTCGATGTGAGCCTGTTGTCGAAAATTCTGACCGTGTGTAGGCTCCATCAAACATTTGTTGTTGGAATTTCCGACAACAAAAATTTGAGAGCTGGTTCTCAAATTTTCCGACAACAAAATCCGTTGTCGGAAATTCCGAGCGTGTGTACACAATTCCGACGCACAAAATTCCACGCATGCTCGGAATCAAGCAGAAGAGCCGCACTGGCTATTAAACTTCATTTTTCTTGGCTCGTCGTACGTGTTGTACGTCACCGCGTTCTTGACGTTTGGAATTCAGACAAGTTTGTGCCAACATCCGTCGGAAATAAATCCAGGATTTTGTTGTCGGAATGTCCGATCGTGTGTACGTGGCATAATGCCAGAAATATGTAACATACAGCATACAGAGTGCAGAGGTCAGGACATAGCACTGTACATTATAGTGAAATGAGTGCAGGAGTCAGGACTATGTAATGTACAATATATTGTATATAGCATGGTTCCTCCAGAGGTTGCTAGGAGTTCCTTAACCAATGAGCAATTTCTGCCTCTCAGATAAGTTCCCACTGACGCCATTGATCTTTTTAGCTATCTGTAATGGGGTAATTTTTCCCAGTGACCACAAGTGTAAGGATCATTCTTCCTACTGACCATCCCAAAAGGAATCATGAGTTGTAGATTTGGTAATTTTTAGCAGGAGTTCCCTGAGCCTGGAAAGTTATTTTAAGGGTTCCTCTATATTGGAGAGGTTGAAAAAGGCTGCAGTAGAGAGTAGGGGTCAGGACTAAGCAATGTTCAACATAGTGTATAGAGTGCAGCGATCAAGACTATGTGATGTACAATATATTGCATAGAGTGCAGGGGTCAGGAATGTGTAATTTACAACATAGTGTATAGAGTGCAGGAGTCAGGAGCACGTGATGTATCATATTGTGTATAGAGTTAAGTAAATTACAGTGTATAACATCAAGGGGTTAGAGCTATGCAATGCACAATATATTGTATAGAGTTCAGGGGTCAGAACTATACAATGCACAGTATAGGTTATAGAGTGCAGGGGTCAGGATTATGCAATCTACAATATAGTGTTTAGAATGCAGGGGTCAGCATTATGTGATGTACAATACCATGTATATACTGCAGGGTCAGGACTATGCAATATATAATATAATTTATAGAGTTTAGGGGTTAGGAGTATGTATTGCTGGCATAGGCGTGCGCACAGGGTGTGCCAGGTGTGCCTGGGCACACCCTAATCACCCTGTGCTGGGCAGATTTCCCCTGCTGCTTGGCTGCAGAGAAATGGACTGGGGAATATCTGTCCTTAGACCCTTTCTCTGTCTCAAAAGTGAGACATCAGGGTCTGTTTAGACCCATGATATTTCACCAAAGCCACCCAATGGGGCTCCTAAAAAAATTCTAAAAAAAAAGTAATAAAAAAATTGTAAATTTTTTTTGTAAAAAATAATAAAATTGTAAAACAGTAATAATAAAAAAAATTATAAAAAAAATAAACTACTGACACCAATCTCTGCCCTTCTGACACCGCCCACTGCTCTGCCGACACTCTCCATTGCCCTATATATACTGTATATGCACATATATGAGCATTGGGGTGCACACCCTAATGCAATAGGCTGCGCACACCTATGATTGCTAGTTAGTGAAAAGAAAAAAATATGCCTAGCGTTATACTGTCTGTTGGGGTTAAGAATGCCCTAGTGTTGCTGTTTCTGCACTCAGCTCTGGGACACAGCCTGAGCCTATTGGACTTGCCTCCCAACTTTCTGAGATGAGAAAGAGGGACACCTATAGCCTAAAGTATGATAAGAGGGACAGGGGATTGTGGTCTATAGGGGGACAATTGGGAGCTGTGCTGGTATTATCAATGTGGCTCTCAGGAATGTGACGGTTTTGGAGTTGAAAGTCTCTTGCTGCCCCATAGAGGGAATTACTAATGAAGTCACTCAGACATTCTTGTGTTCTTATTTTTAGAGGTCTTTATTCCCTAACACACGGAGCTCTGGAGAGCGTCACTTTCTAATGTGACCTGACAACAGCGGTAGGATAAATGCTGAATATTAGTTGTATAGAACCTTTCTCACATTGTACCAGGATTATGTTTGCCATATGTGCACCTCTAATACATCTTTCTGTACTTAGTGCAGTGTGTAACCTTGAGCAGACTGTGTGACATCACAGGGATGGATGGCCCACCCTGGAATGAAGCGGCCGTGGGGTCCATGTGATGTCACAAAGGTGATATATAAAAACTGTAACAAATGCTTTTAAAAGATGAACACTGATTTGTGGTCTTCATGGCTAACAGCTCCAGTTTTTATAAAACAGTAATAAATGTTATTACCTGTCTATGTGCCTCACCTTTTATGGACTCTCACTTTCACACTGTTGGTATTTGAATGGTTTCCTGTGTATATTTATTACTGACTTCTATTTGTACATTTCAGTGAGAGGTGGTACTAAATTAAAGACCAATTCCAGAATAGATAATACTTGCTTTCAAATATCTCTTTACATCCTATTTGACATCCTAGTTGTCATAAAGAACAGGAAGCGGAGAAGTCTTCCCATTTCCTGTGTATGCGAGGGGAAATTTGCTCAACACAGACACTAGTAGGAGTGGAAACCCCTTTTTTTTTATTAGAGTGAGGGAGGTTTAGAAGCTTTGTTAGGATTCTGAGGAAGCATGGTTAGGAACTTTTTCTACTGACTAGCCAGGGAGAGTGTGTAGACACACTGGAGGTCTTCATTGAATGCAGACACACACTGGAGGGCTTCATTGGGTGCAGATACACTGGAGGATCTCATTTGGTGCCAACACAGAATGGAGGACTTCATTTGGTGCAGACACATACTGGAGGTCTTCATTGGGTGCAGACACACACTGGAGGTCTTCATTGGGTGCAGACACACACTGGAGGTCTTCATTGGGTGCAGACACACACTGGAGGTCTTCATTGGATGCAGACATACACTGGAGGATCTCATTTGATGCCAACACAGAATGGAGGACTTCATTTGGTGCAGACACATACTGGAGGACTTCATTGGGTGCAGATATACCCTCCATGACTTCATTTGGTGTAGTTACACAGAAGAGGACTTCATTGGGTGCAGACAAATACTGGAGGACTTCATTGGGTGCAGACAAATACTGGAGGACTTCATTGGGTGCAGATATACCCTTCATGACTTCATTTGGTGTAGATACACAGATGAGGACTTCATTGGGTGCAGACAAATACTGGAGGACTTCATTGGGTGCAGATATACCCTGCATGACTTAATTTGGTGTAGATACACAGAAGAGGACTTCATTGGGTGCAGATATACCCTGCATGACTTCATTTGGTGCAGACACATACTGGAGGACTTCATTGGGTGCAGATATACCCTGCATGACTTCATTTGGTGTAGATACACAGAAGAGGACTTCATTGGGTGCAGACAAATACTGGAGGACTTCATTGGGTGCAGATATACACTGCAGGATTTCATTTGGTGCAGATACACACTAAATGACTTAATTTGGTGCAATGCACACACTGAAGGACTTCATTTTGTGGAGACATACTGGATGACTTCATTTTGTGTAGATGCACACTGAACGACTTCATTTTGTACAGACGAACACTGAAGGACTTCATTTGGTGGAGACATACTGGAGGACTTAATTTTGTGTAGACACACACTGGCAAACCTAATTTGATCAAGACACACACTGAAGGACTTCATGTGATGCAGACACACACTGAAGGACTTAATTTAATGCAGGCACACATTGGAGGACCTCATTTAGTGCAAATAACCTGCAGGACTTCAAATGGTGCAGACAAAAACTGGAGGACTTCATTTGGAGCAAACACACAGGAGGAATTCAGTTGGTTCAGACACACACTGGTGCACTTCATACTGGAGCAGACATACAGTACACGAGGACTTCAGTAGATGCAGACACACACTAGAAGAATTCAAAGGACTTGAGAAATGTTGAAGTTCTGGTGTGTTGCTGTACCTTGAAGGAGCAAAAGGCTGTGAGCTCAGATAGTTAGAGGGTGCACTTTTCAGAGGTCCATTGACATGGCAATGTGGCTTTACATGTACTGGTGTTAACCAAAAACCTAAAAATGTTTAATTATGTAGATTGAGCTGACTGGGCAGAGATTGTGCTGGGAAATTGTTGTATTGTTTCCATTAGAGAACTAATTTCTTTTTCTGCTGCATCTATGAGAGTACTAACACTGTGACATACAGTGTGCAGTAATTAATAAATCAAGATGGTTACCCCATACTTTCCTAAAGGAAGAGCGATACATAAGAGATCCAGACATATGGCAGGCAGCTGAAAACCTCTAATGGGTATATATGGGATCACCTCCAGTTAAGCGTTGCTATATATGTCCCATTGATGCATACCTCCCAACTGTCCCTGATTTCGAGGGACTGTCCCTGATTTAGAACAAAGTCCCTTTGTCCCTCTTTCCTCCTCATTTGTCCCTAATTTTGGCCTGATCTATAGTTGTATATAAAACACACTATTTATCTTTCAAAAAGCGTTTTCCAGTGCTAAACCTTTCATCCAATTTCTAAACTGCTCCATTTGTAAATTTCAAAAGCCAATATAAAGGAATAGTAGTGGTAAAAAAAAGCACTTGTGGGTTTAACTAATCATTTTGTTTGTATAATTCTCCTTTAAGGGGGCGTGACAGGGGGTGTGTCCTATGCCTACATACTTTTGCGAATAGGTGTCCCTCGTTTTCATCTCAAACAGTTGGGAGGTATGTTGATGGCATTCCCATAGATTAAAGAAGAGATCACTAATATTTATTTCAGGTACTTATATAGTGCAGACAACAATTTGCATATATGTTGCACATTCACATCAGTCCCTGCCCTCAAGGAGCTTACAATCTAAGGTCCCTAACTCATATTTACACATACTAGGGCCAATTTAGGCAGCAAACAATTAACCTACCAGCATGTCTTTGGAGTGATTGGAGGAAACTGGAGTACCCATACCCAGAGGAAACTCTTGCAGGCACAGGGTGAACATGCAAACTCCAGGCAGTTATTGCCAGAGTTGAGATTTAAACCAATGACCCTAATGCTAACCATTTAACCACTATAGTGAAATATCAGATGGTTAACTATTCCAGCTGTGATCTTTAATGCCAATGTTCCTTACACCTTTTCAGTAGGAGAGTAAATTATGGCGACATATGCACATATGGTGACATATGCACAGTGATGACAAGGACTGATCCTCACCTGTTTGTCATAGATGACACTGGAATGTGGCCAGTAGGGATGGGCCGAACACCCCCTGGTTCGGTTCGCACCAGAACATCTTGAACAGGCAAAAACATGTGAACTCTATTAAAGTCTATGGGACACGAACATGAAAAATCATGACTATTGGATAACAGATGTCTATTACCTCTGATAAAACCCTTATACTCCTACTCCAAATAAATAAGACCACACCAGCTTTTTGGAGTAATAAAAAAGGCCGTAGCAGCCTACTTTATTTTTAACAAAACCTTTTCTATAAAATTATAAAATATTCAAATATAAAATATAAAATTCTGTCATCAGAAAAAACCATAACCAAAAACATCTGTTATACAACCTGTTATTTCAAAAGAGCGTTGGTCTGAGCAATCGCTTAGCAAAACAAACTGATGGCCATAACCACTATCGCACTGTAGCCCCAATCCAAAATCTCCAATAGGCCTCAAGCCGACAAGCTGGCTCAGAGACGGCCGTGACCACAGTGCCCCATATCACTTCCCGGCTAACCTCCGTTAACCGGGAACCAAAAAACCTCCGGACCCATATCAACGTTGGATCCCCACTCTTACTTTTTTGCCATCTTCCTTCCTTTTTGCCCAGACCAACGCCCGCCGCTGCCACGACATCTTCTCTCTTTTCACCTGTGAACAAAAGAAAACACAATACCCTTCTACCCCAACATTTTCTCAGTATTAGGGAGGGTGGGCGGGAACTTTCCTAATCTTTCTGTTGTCCCTCCCAGGGCGGGAACCCCTTTTAACTAGTCCCTCCCCTGCTCCTCCCTCCCTCTCGGCTCCACATTCACAACTTAACCTTAACCCTTACACTGCTACCACTGTCATGTGCGCCCTTCGCATACATCATTGCATGCTGTTGCTCCAGGCTTTTCTTGACTATTGGATAACAGATGTCTATTACCTCTGATAAAACCCTTATACTCCTACTCCAAATAAATAAGACCACACCAGCTTTTTGGAGTAATAAAAAAGGCCGTAGCAGCCTACTTTATTTTTAACAAAACCTTTTCTATAAAATTATAAAATATTCAAATATAAAATATAAAATTCTGTCATCAGAAAAAACCATAACCAAAAACATCTGTTATACAACCTGTTATTTCAAAAGAGCGTTGGTCAGAGCAATCGCTTAGCAAAACAAACTGATGGCCATAACCACTATCGCACTGTAGCCCCAATCCAAAATCTCCAATAGGCCTCAAGCCGACAAGCTGGCTCAGAGACGGCCGTGACCACAGTGCCCCATATCACTTCCCGGCTAACCTTCGTTAACCGGGAACCAAAAAACCTCCGGACCCATATCAACGTTGGATCCCCACTCTTACTTTTTTGCCATCTTCCTTCCTTTTTGCCCAGACCAACGCCCGCCACAGCATCCCAATAGTAACACCTTACTCTTGGGTGCCCCTCCACACCCGAATAGCTCGCTGTATTCCATCCTGCAAGCCTAGAGTCCACAAATCTGTACCCACATCGTTGAGGTGTACCCCATCGCGTCTCAGATACCTCCATGTCTCGAATTCCAATTCACTATGCCGTATAGCCAACCCCCCATTACCGACCATAAACTTACTAATTTCCCTGTTGATCTTCCTCCTGGCTCTGTTCACACCCTCCACTGACCTGGCCATTCTCCAAGACATCCTGGCAACCATATCCGACCATATAATGATCATCTGAGGGAATTCCTTCATCAATCGCCATATGTCAAATTTGATATCTCGCGTGATGTCAATCATCGAGCGAATGCCCAAATCATTCCCGCCAACATGTATCACCAGGACATCCGGAGGTCCCTCTCTGTTTGCGTAGCGCTGTACCTCCTGTACCAACCTACCCCACAACATCCCCGGTATACCAAACCACTTTATATACACTTCCTTTCTATCAAAACCTAGCTGTCTACCCTCAGGCCGCGCGTCTCCCCTCCGAGCCCCCCAACATACATAAGAATGGCCCATAATCCAGACCATTCTCGGCGCTGCACCTGTAATTAGAAGAAAACAAAACACTATTCTCAACATTGACTATTCCAGCTATAATCCTGGCCATAACAGATAACTCTAAATACCATGCCCCATATAACCGACAGAAAAACCCCCACCCCACCACCTACAATTTTACTGCCAGCTGTGGCCGCACATAAGATTGAAATCTGTTAGATTCCCACCGCCCAATGCTTTTTATTACCTCCACATCCATCCCCAACCTGGCCGCTTCCGTCGCAGCTCCTATCCTAAATGAGTGGGATGAAAAATCCTTCTCTTCCAGCCCCAGTCCCTGCAAACATTTTCTCAACACGGCAATAAACTGAAAACGTGATAACAAAGTACCATTTGAATGCATCAACAGGGGGCCTGTAAAATCCGGCCTAACCTTCAAGAATTCCCTGACCGTGCTCACCGGGCACAGGGGGGAACCGTGAATGGAATAAATTCTCACCATCCTGCCTCTCCCCCCCTGATCCGTCTTAGATTTCCTCAAAAATATCGATACCCCCTCCTCTTCTAGTTGCACCTCCTGTAACCCAATTCCCCCTTGAACCTTTTTGGAAGGACTGACCAGTTCCCCTATCCGAAATGCCCCAAAAATGCCAACACAAAAGCAACCTTAAACAAAGTAACCTCATATTCAGATGAGCAAACCACACCCAACTGATCCACAATACCCCCCAGAATCTCAAAAGTTACCGGTCTCCTCGAATCGCGCTTGACCACTGCCCTTCTATAACCCTTCAACGCTTGTCTTACCCAAAAACCTTTAGTCACGTCGGGCTGCCCTTGTAGCTTGAAAAGGAAAGCCAAACCAGCCAACTGTGTATTCATTACTGACACTGACACTCCCTCGTCCAATTTCTTTGCCACATAGTACAGCAATAACGAACTTAAACCCTGCCCTACAGGCTTTTCCCCTAGCTCCTGTCCAAACGACATCCATTCCCTCCATACCTTATTGTATGCTGCCCATGTACTCCCACTTACCGACCGCTTAATCCATCCCTCTATGATGCCAGCGCAATCTCCCACAGCCAGTCTGGACAAGGCACCCCCTATTGCTCCGCGTCCGGCGCCAACTCTCGGAACCTGTCCCACTGGAAGCGAGAGAGTGCATCAGCAATGACGTTTTCCACCCCCGGCAAGTGCACAGCATGAATGAAAACATTCAGTTGTAGACATCGTAAGACTAAGTGCTGCAGCAGCTTGATCACCGGCGGAGATGACGCCGTGACCCTGTTTATCACTTGCACCACCCCCATATTGTCCCCATGAAAACGCACTTTCAGATCCCTGAACGATGCACCCCATAGCTCCACTGCCAGAACTACCGGAAACAATTCCAGCAGAACCAAGTTCCTCGTGAAGCCCTCGTCTATCCAAGATTGTGGCCATGGACCCGCGCTCCATTTTCCTTGGAAAAACGCCCCAAAACCTGTTGCTCCTGCGGCGTCGGTAAACAATTCCAAATCAAAGTTGCTGACTGGTCCCGACATCCACATAGCCCTGCCATTAAAGGATTCCAGAAAGGTATGCCATACCTTCAGATCCTCCCTATGCGTTTTTCCTAAACGCACGAAATGTTTTGGTGATTTTACCCCACTCGTGCTGGCCGCCAGCCGGCGACTGAACACTCTCCCCATTGGAAGTATGCGGCAAGCAAAATTCAGTTTGCCCAACACCGATTGCAACCTACGCAGTTGTACCTTTTTAATTCCTATCAACCCTGCCACCTCTTTTTTCAAATCCTCCAATTTGTCAGCAGGCAGTCTACATTCCATGGCTTCTGAATCTAGCACAATCCCCAAAAACGTGATGACCGCGCAGGGTCCCTCCGTTTTATCATCCGCCAATGGAATGCCAAATCTGCCTGCTATATGCTGCAATGAAGCTAGCAATGAAGCTAGCAACACCGCGCATACTCTAGAAGAGGCCGGGCCTATGCATAGAAAATCATCCAAGTAGTGAATTATCGATTTCACCCCGGATACATCCCTTACTACCCATTCCACAAAGGAGCTGAATTGCTCAAATATCGCACACGACACTGAACAACCCATTGGTAGGCATTGATCGACATAGAATCCGTCATTCCAGTGGCACCCGAGCAACCGGCAACAGTCGAAACGCTGACTCTATATCTGCCTTAGCCATCAAGGCACCTTTTCCATAGTGTCTCACCCACCTTACCGCAGCATCAAAAGACGTATACGTCACCGAGCATGCTTCTTGGTCTATGGCATCATTCACGGATCCTCCTTTTGGGAAGGACAGGTGGTGAATGAGCCTGAATTTGTTGGGCTCCTTTTTGGGCACCACTCCCAGCGGAGATACCACCAAATCGACTATAGGTACTACTGGGAAAGGGCCACTCATTCTACCCAAAGCCACTTCCTTCTGCAGTTTCTCCGAAACCACTTCCGGATGTTGCAGGGCCGACTTTAAATTTTTGGGGACCGGGGGAGTCGCCGATAAACTACATGGAATCCTAAAACCTAACGTAAATCCATCTTCTAATAGCGATGCTGCTTTTCTGTCTGGGTACTTACTGAGAAACGGCCGCATCCTTTCCACCATCACCGGCGTCCTCCCTTTTGTTCCCAGCCTCTCCTTGTCGACCTTTGCCCTGCTTAAAACATCTGGATGATGGATGTGTTCCCCCGCAGCCTGAGCACTCATGCTTGAACTTACATGTTCCTCCAAACTTACAGGATCCTGAGTTATACTGCCAACAAACCCCTTTTTTGTTTCCAGCCGCATGTCCCTGGGCGGACGGTCCACCGGCTCCCCCTTGAAAAAACTGATTCGGCGCCCTCGCCGTCGTCATCAAGCGCATCCATAGGCTGATGTCCTTATGGTCCCAACGTAGCTCTGGGCGAACCGCTCTCCTCTGCCTGAACTGTTCATCATATCGCAACCATGCTGTACCTCCATATACTCTATACGCTTCCCCTATTGCATCCTGATAGCAGAAAAGCGCCGAACAGTGTTCTGGTTGCTTCTCCCCTATCACACTTGCCATGATCGCGAATGCTTGTAACCAATTTGTAAATGTCCTAGGGATCAGCCTATACCTCCTCTTTTCCTCATCTTCCTTTTTGGAGTCGTCCGGCTTGACTCTGTCAAGATTGAACTTCTCCAAGGGCAACAATGAAAATATTTCCACATACTCATCCTTCCATAACTTTTCCCGCAATTCTTGTTTCAAGTGCGCTCCTAACGGCCCCTCGTAGCACACATACACTTCACAGCGAGCCGCGTCCGCCAGCCTAATGATATCCTTCCTCGCCGCAGCCTCCCCTGTCGGCACTGCTTTTTCCTTCCCTTGCGCAACTCCACTCCCCGTGGCTTGCTGAGCAGGCGCCGCGACCACAGCTGAAACTTCTGTAGTCGGGTCCCCCCCAGAACTTCCTAAATCCTTCCCTGACTGCTGTACCCATGCAGCTCCCGGACCTCCTACCGGCTCTCTGCAGCCTCCAACCTCTGCACCAGTTCTTTTATGCCCGTTAGAAACCCCAGGAAACCCGGAGTCCCCCCCCCCTATAGCAGACCCCACCATGCTTTTTTCTAACCCCCCAGCCCCCGTTGCTACACATGATGCATCAGTTAAACTAGACATTGTAATGACTTGTGCTGGCTCACCTGGCTGCATAGGTGTCGCCCCATCAGCCGACCGTCTGCTCTCCTCAGGCCCCATCCTCCTGGGCAGGGGGGCCGCCTCCTCCTCCGATCCGGACTCCTCATCCCTTCCGCTCCGACCCGACTCTTCATCTGCATCCGACGGAGGCCCGCCCGGTATGAGGACCGCGGCTGCCGCATTGCTCGCCATCCTTCCCCTCCTCCGCGCAGCGAAACCTCCTGCGGACTTCCGGATCGCCTTCCCCGGACCGGTGTGGGCTACCTCAGTCCTGCCCGCCTCCGCTCCTGCAGTTGTTGGACCAGCCCTGCTTCTCTCTCCCCTCAGCCTGTCCCCTGCCGCAGAATTAGAAGGCCCGGGGATCCCTCCAGGCAGTGCAGTTGCCGCGATGGCGGAGCTCCCCGCCGTCATCCTGGGGGCGGGGCTAGCGCTCTCCATGTCTCTCCTGTTAGTAGGCCTCACTGTGGCCGGTTCCCTGGCTTGCCTCCGCTCCTGTCCCACTGGGGCCGCACGCCCGCTGACCCGCTCTCTTCCCGCTGGACGTTTCGCCGGTGGTCCCCCCGGGAGTCTGGAAGACAGACTACCCGAGTGCCGCTGCGCTGGCGTCATGCGGTCCGGAGAGAACCGCTCAGGCGGACGAGAGCGGCGTGCTCTGGTGCCGCTTCTCTCTCCCCCACTTGCCTGAATCATGGGGCCCTGTAGTGCGGCTGCGATCGTCTCCTGGAGCCACTCAGCACCCCGCACCGCTGCTTCTTCCCTCAACTGGGCCATGAGCCCCTCCAAATCAGCCATGTTGGTAGCACAACCTTCCTGGGAACTTTCCTAATCTTTCTGTTGTCCCTCCCAGGGCGGGAACCCCTTTTAACTAGTCCCTCCCCTGCTCCTCCCTCCCCCTCGGCTCCACATTCACAACTTAACCTTAACCCTTACACTGCTACCACTGTCATGTGCGCCCTTCGCATACATCATTGCATGCTGTTGCTCCAGGCTTTTCTAAAGTCCTCATTTTAAAGGCTTATATGCAAGTTATTGCCGTAAAAAGCTTAAAGTGAAACAATAAAAAATAAATATGTATTCCTTTAACTATCGTGCCTGGGGAGTCCCCTTAGTCTGCCTGTAAAGTGGCACATCTGTATAATGTATTGAACATGCCACAGCAATAATTACATTTTTAAAGGAAAAAATGTAATTTAAACTTGCTTGTGGCTGTAATGTATTAACGGCTCCTGGCAATACAGATAAAAAAAAAAAGGAAAAAAAAAAACAGAGTAGAGTCCCCCCCCCCCAGTCCATACCAGGCCCTTTGGGTCTTGTATGTCGAACATTGGCCAGGATTTGTGCAGCTCTGTGCAGAGCCAGAACATAGCCCGAGATTTGTTTTTTTCCCCCACCAAACAATCCCGTCAGCTCTTTGTCTGAACAGTTGGGTCACCAAATCCACTTACTGAAAATTTTGGCCAGTTCCCCATTGTGTCTAACTCTTATTGGCTCGTGGCTGAGTCTGTCGTGTAAGAGGCGAGAGTGACGAGCGGCTCAGCGAAACACACCCAGCACTAAGTCTGGTATGACAGAATGCTGAGTCGTACATAACCAAATGATATCTGTCTATGTATGATTTATGTAATGCGAAAAGTACATCCATGGCACAAGTTTGTTCAGCATAGGATTAAATGTGCAGTACACTGATAGTATCACTGAAATAAACAATAAAAGTTGGGCTAGTGAGGTTGCAGACAAAGATCTGGCTGTGCAGACAATCCTATACCATTAGCACAAGGCAGTGATGGGATGACACTCCTGCCAATAACGACTGACGAAACTCAGACTGTCCTTTTCCAATGCAGATCTGATGCAGTAGGGTAACAGATCATACTACACATAAACTTTGATAAAAAATGCTCATAGTAACATTTTAAAAAGTAAGTTCACCTTTGTACACTTTTTCTTCTAAATTCCAGCTCCCCTATGCACCAAAATAGCATTCGGGTACTATTTTTTGCAAAAATATCAAAGCTTTCCATTAAATTTACATTCACTTACTTTTCTTGTCCTAATCCATGTTTCCAGAAGTTTCCATTTGTAATGTCTTTCTTCCTGGTCAGACTTTAGGCCATGACACAGGAAGGAGTTAACCAGCTGACCTCATTAGCATACATCCTGCATCATCCACCCTCCCACTCCCAGGTAGAACACCCGATAGAACACCTTTGGGATGAATTAAAGCAGAGACTGCGAGCCAGGCCTTCTCGTCCACATCAGTGCTTGACTTCACAAATGTGCTTCTGGAAGAATGGTCAAACATTCCCATAGACACACTCCTAAACCTTGTGGACAGCCTTCCCAGAAGTGTTGAAGTTGTTATAGCTGTAAAGGGAGAGCCAACTCAATATTGACTAAGACTGGGATGCAATTAAAGTTTATGTGTGTGTAAAGGCAGCAGGCGTCACAATACTTTTGGTAATATAGTGTATATACATGATTCTGCACTTCTTGGTAGGGGGTGCGTGCGCTGCTGGCGTGCTGCTTCTGCTGTTCTTTGTCACAGCAGAAGTCGATCAGCGGGTTTTGACCAAAGGATGTCTGCCGACACCCGCCGATCGTCGGGAACAAAGGGTGGATGGAGCTTTACCTATTTAAACAAGGCAGAGCTCCGTCCTGACAGGGAGGAAGTGATGGATTTTCTTTCCCTGCAAAGCACTTCAATCCATCACTTCCCTTAGTAAAAGCACCTCACATAGTACACAAAAACACTGGCTAGGCACACATTTAACGCTTTGATCACCCTAGATGTTTAACCTCTTCCCAGCCAGTGTCAGCACACTGACAGTGCATATTTTTAGCACTGATCACTGTATTAGTGCCACTGATTCCTGCAAAGTGTCAAAAGTGTCTGTTAGTGTCCAATTGTCCGCCTCAATATCGCAGGCGGACAATTGGACACTAACTGACTAACTGACAAAACTCTCAAATTCTATATAAGCACTACTTAGTATATATCCTATGAATTTATGCTCTGGAACTCTGTCGCAGGTGCTGACCCCACCCGGCCTGGTGTGCCCTGCGGGGTACACAAACGTGTGACTCCTTGTAAGCTGCACTCAGCGATTTGTTGTCTCCTCCTGGGGTTTTACCTGGCCTTGAATCACACAGGATCATCTGACAGCTTTAGGGAATTCTTGGTTGGGAGGTCCCCACCGCATATATTGGTAACTATATGAGATGGCCACTTTGTGCACATGTAGCTTTTCATGCATGTTTCAATCTGATGTGCTAAATACAATTTCTTTGCAGCAAATCCATCCTCTGAAGAAGAACCCTAACAAAATGGGTCGAAACGCGTCAGCCTTTGTCATACATTAGACATGTTGTCATGCAATGTTATGTACAATTCTGTGTTTGCCTTTTTTGCACTTTTGGGCATGCAGCCTTTAAGAGCTCATATTTTAACTTTTGTGGAAACATTGTATGTTAATAATTTTTAATAAAGAATGTATTTTTCCAATTACATTTATTATTTATCTACTTTGCTGCTTTAAAATCCCTCTGGGGGAACCCTCCTATAACATATTATCCGGGGTGTGCAGCACCATTACCTCTCCCCATATGTGTCTTTCCTATGTTTTATAGCAGTTTTTTTTTTTTTCTAAATTGTCGGTCTTTTTTTGTTTATAAAATATATATAAAAGTCTGCTGTGTCCAATACAAAGTATAATATAACAACAGCAGCTAACACAGTATTGAAAAAAAATCAATAAAAAACATACATAGATAAGGTGCAGCACTTGTAAATAAAGTCCATAAGAAATCAATCCAGGAACAGATATCCAGTTCAATTCAATTAGTGATGAAGAAGAGGCATATGATAGAAGAAACCATCACTGGCACCCAATCACACAGCCGCTTATCCTCCTTAGTGAGCCCTCACTACAAAGGCCACATGAGCATGTAAATGATATAGGAAGCCCATCAATCTCCATACACCATACTCCTGTTGCAGCAGACCGGATAATGGATGCAGCAGCCCCAGGTGATAACTCTCCTTGTTAAATATACCGTATATACTCAAGTACACTACCGTTCAAAAGTTTGGGGTCACATTGAAATGTCCTTATTTTTGAAGGAAAAGCACTGTACTTTTAAATGAAACTAACTTTAAACTAGTCCTAACTTTAAACAAATATACTCTATACATTGCTAATGTGGTAAATGACTATTCTAACTGCAAATGTCTAGTTTTTGGTGCAATATCTACATAGGTGTATAGAGGCCCATTTCCAGCAACTATCACTCCAGTGTTCTAATGGTACAATGTGTTTGCTCATTGGCTCAGAAGGCTAATTGATGATTAGCAAACCCTTGTGCAATCATGTTCACACATCTAAAAACAGTCTAGCTCCTTCCAGAAGCTACAAAACTGACCTTCCTGTGAGCAGATTGAGTTTCTGGAGCATCACATTTGTGGGGTCAATTAAATGCTCAAAATGGCCAGAAAAAGAGAACTTTCATCTGAAACTCGACAGTCTATTCTTGTTCTTAGAAATGAAGGCTATTCCATGCGAGAAATTGCAAAGAAATTGAAGATTTCCTACAACGGTGTGTACTACTCCCTTCAGAGGACAGCACAAACAGGCTCTAACCAGAGTAGAAAAAGAAGTGGGAGGCCGCGTTGCACAACTAAGCAAGAAGATAAGCACATTAGAGTCTCTAGTTTGAGAAACAGACGCCTCACAGGTCCCCAACTGGCATCTTCATTAAATAGTACCCGCAAAACACCAGTGTCAACATCTACAGTGAAGAGGCAGCTGCGGGATTTTGGGCTTCAGGGCAGAGTGGCAAAGAAAAAGCCATATCTGAGACTGGCCAATAAAAGAAAAAGATTAAGATGGGCAAAAGAACACAGACATTGGACAGAGGAAGACTGGAAAAAAGTGTTGTGGACGGATGAATCCAAGTTTGAGGTGTTTGGATCACAAAGAAGAATGTTTGTGAGACGCAGAACAAATGAAAAGATGCTGGAAGAATGCCTGACGCCATCTGTTAAGCATGGTGGAGGTAATGTGATGGTCTGGGGTTGCTTTGGTGCTGGTAAGGTGGGAGCTTTGTACAGGGTAAAAGGGATTCTGAATAAGGAAGGCTATCACTCCATTTTGCAACGCCATGCCATACCCAGTGGACAGCGCTTGATTGGAGCCAATTTCATCCTACAACAGGACAATGACCCTAAACACACCTCCAAATTGTGCAAGAACTATTTACAGCAGAAGCAGGCAGCTGGTATTCTATCGGTAATGGAGTGGCCAGCACAGTCACCAGATCTGAACCCCATTGAGCTGTTGTGGGAGCAGCTTGACCGTATGGTACGCCAGAAGTGCCCATCCAACCAATCCAACTTGTGGGAGCTGCTTCTAGAAGCGTGGGGTGCAATTTCTCCAGCTTACCTCAATAAATTAACAGCTAGAATGCCAAAGGTGTGCAATGCTGTAATTGCTGCAAAAGGAGGATTCTTTGATGAAAGCAAAGTTTGATGTAAAAACAATGTTATTTCAAATACAAATCATTATTTCTAACCTTGTCAATGTCTTGACTCTATTTTCTATTAATTTCACAACGTATGGTGGTGAATAAGTGTGACTTTTCATGGAAAACACAAAATTGTTTGGGTGACCCCAAACTTTTGAACGGTAGTGTATAGGTCGATCCAAATATAAGTCGAGGCCCCTAATTTACCACAAAAAAAACTGGGAAAACTTATTGACCCGAGTATAAGCTGAGGGTGAGAAATGCAGCAGGTACTGTAAGTGGAAAAAGAGGGTCAACAATGCCCATCTGCAGCTGTATACCTCCCTGTGTATGCCTCCCTGTGTCCTGTGCAGCCTCCCTGTGTCCTGTGCAGCCTCCCTGTGTCCTGTGCATGTGTCCTGTGCAGCCTACCTGTGTCCTGTGCATGTGTCCCTGTGTCCTTCCTGTGCAGCCTACCTGTGTCCTGTGCATGTGTCCCTGTGTCCTGTGCATGTGTCCCTGTGTCCTGTGCAGCCTACCTGTGTCCCGTGCATGTGTCCCTGTGTGCTTCCTGTGCAGCCTACCTATGTCCTGTGCATGTGTCCCTGTGTCCTGTGCATGTGTCCCTGTGTCCTGTGCAGCCTCCCTGTGTCCTGTGCATGTGTTCTGTGCAGCCTACCTGTGTCCTGTGCATGTGTCCCTGTGTCCTTCCTGTGCAGCCTACCTGTGTCCTGTGCATGTGTCCCTGTGTCCTGTGCATGTGTTCCTGTGTCCTGTGCAGCCTACCTGTGTCCCGTGCATGTGTCCCTGTGTCCTTACTGTGCAGCCTACCTGTGTCCCGTGCATGTGTCCCTGTGTCCTGTGCAGCCTACCTGTGTCCTGTGCATATGTCCCTGTGTCCTGTGCATATGTCCCTGTGTCCTGTGCAGCCTACCTGTGTCCTGTGCATGTGTCCCTGTGTCCTGTGCAGCCTACCTGTGTCCTGTGCATGTGTCCCTGTGTCCTGTGCAGCCTACCTCTTTCCTGTGCAGCCTACCTGTGTCCTGTGCAGCCTCCCTATGTCCTGTGCAGCCTACCTGTGTCCTGTGCATGTGTCCCTGTGTCCTGTGCAGCCTACCTGTGTCCTGTGCATGTGTCCCTGTGTCCTGTGCAGCCTACCTGTGTCCTGTGCATGTGTCCCTGTGTCCTGTGCAGCCTACCTGTGTCCTGTGCATGCCTCCGTGTGGCGATCTGCAGCCTCTGTGTGCCGCTCTGCATCCACCGATCAGTGTGTCATATTAACATAAGGCGGCCTTTCCAGTGTTTAAAAGCCACGCCTCCTCCTTGTCTGTGATAGGCAGAACACTCAATTTCCCACCAGTAGGTGTTCAGCCTATCACAGACATCCGCTCATCCTCGTACCACAGACGAGGATGAGAGTATGTCCATGATAGGCTGAACACTGACTGCTGGGAAATTGAGTGTTCTGCTCACAGACGAGGAGGAGACGCGGCTTTTGAACAGTGGCATGGCCGCCGTCTGTCTGCATGACACGCTGATCATGTAGGCAGACGGCGATGACTCGAGTATAAGCCGAGGGGGGCACTTTCAGCCTAAAAAAAAAGGGCTGAAAATCTCGTCTTTTACTCGAGTATATACGGTACTCTTTCCAGTTCACCACACAAATGTCATCCCATGTAAATAGAAGGAGATAAATCTCATTGCGCAGTACATCAAACAGCATTTATTAGATAAAAACAAGGAAATAAACTCACATTTTTCGGCAATAAAAAAGGCTTGTGTTTGTTTTAAAATTCAGCAATCCCCACCAGAAAGATGGTCCCAGCATGCACTTGCATCTCGTCACCGACTCCTGTGTGGGGGTGTGCAAAAAAAAAACCCACAGCTTAATGGACATGGTGTGAACAAACACTCAAATTAACAATGACAACTGATATGCCCTAACCTGGTGGTGGTGTCACCTACACACCTTATACTTCCTGGCTCCGTTATTTAGGTTATTATAGGTTGAGCTGCAAGTGATGTGTTTTGTTGGCAGTAAGTTACCATAAAATTGTAGCGAAACCTCCAGAAGAGCTGCTAAATTGTAATGTGATTTATCTGCACAGCTGAAGATGACACACCTTGCTCACCCAGCACTTACAGACACACCTTGATGTATTTCAAAGAGTTTATTAGACCTAGCATAGCCTAAAAGAAGAAATAGTTAGCAAGCAGTGGCGGCTGTTTTTTTTTTTTTTGAGGGGGGCGGTAAACAACCACCCATTCCCCGCAAAGTCCTGTGCAATGAACAGTCCCTCTGAGGTCTCACCCAAATGAAGTCAGGTATGACAGTGGTTCTCAACCCTGTCCTCAAGTACCCCCAACAGGCCATGTTTTGGGAATTTCTCTTGGATAAAATAGCTGTCCAAAATACCAAGCCATTGACTCTGATTTAAAGCACCTGTGCAAGATAAAGGAAAACCTGCAAACATGGCCTGATGGGGGTACTTGAGGACAGGGTTGAGAACCACTGAGTTATGCTATGGTTCCATTCAGCCAGCGATCTAGTCTCTCTGTTCAGCCGGCAGTCCAGTGTCTTTTACTCATCTCATTTTTTTTTTTAAGACTTCCCTCTCTCTTCCTCTCAGCAGCCTGCAGACCCTACTCCCCTTGCTTTGTTGCAGCAGCCAATCACTGTCCTTCCAGGATCGACCAAGGCCCAGCCAAGATGGCTGCCACCTGCACTGGAGACACTCCACAGACAAGCCTTTGTAAAGTGGTCTCTTCAAAGATGGCTGCTGCACTTCTGCATTAATGAATATTCAGTTTATCCCTGTTCACACTGCAGAAGGAAAATACAGCAGCAACAACAGAAGAAGTTACAAAGCGGTTATCAGATTACAAAATGAATACAAATCTCATGTGTAGCTTCACCTTTGAAAAGGTTGAAAGTTGTGGGAGTGTCACTGAGCATGTTCAGAAGCTTCACACCTCAAGTTTTGATATTCCCTTAGCTGCGCCCTCTAGCGGCTACAGATCTGTACATGAAACATATTCAATGAAACATGATAGAATAGGGATAGATGTAGGGATTACAAACTTGTCAGTTATTACTACAGTGCAGTTTTTCTTTGGTTTTGAAAGTTTCTGAGCCTTCCTCTCGTAATTACTTATTACTTCACCGCACATTTCACAAACATCAATTTTGATCTTGCCAGGAGCGAATCAATTATCTCTAGGCTTAAAAGGAAACAGAGAACAATGCTGCATTTTTAAGTGACAGACAACTTAATTCCATGTTACAATCATACACAGGTTCTCCTGTCGCCTCTCTGGGCTGGGAATGGCTGCAGGTCCTTCGTCATCTGGCTGGTTCCCGGCGATGGTGACTGCTTGGACAGTTGTTGTATTGTTTGTTTGGATCTACCAGACACATGAGATAGGCCAGATTACCGCTTTCTCATCTCTATCAATGTAAACAGTGAAACATAAATTACCTCTTGTAGAAACCACTCCAGACGGCATAAACAAGTGTTTATGTAGCATAATAGTAGGCTTTTATGTAACATAATACATGAATTTAGGTAACAGAAGAAAGCGTTTGTGTTCTAAGATATTACAGCTCAAACAGCTGTGTGTGAGAGACACCCCATCCATTACTGGGTGATCGTAAGATATCAGCAGTGATTTTCCATCTGGCACAATAATAAGTCAGTAAATCAATCTCAGCCTGGGCAAAACACTGCATGGGGGGGGGGGGGGGATATTAACCACTTCAATACAGGGCACTTATACACCTTCCTGCCCAGACCAATTTTCAGCTTTCAGCGCTGTCGCACTTTGAATGACAATTGCGCGGTCATACTACACTGTAGCCAAATGAAATTTTTATCATTTTCTTCCCACAAATAGAGCTTTCTTTTGGTGATATTTGATGACCTCTGCGTTTTTTATTTTCTGCTAAACAAATAAAAAAAAATGAACATTTTGAAAAAAAATGTTTTTTTCTGTTACAAAACTTTGTAAATAAGTAAGTTTTCTCCTTCACTGATGGACACTGATGGGGCTGCACTGACGGGCACTGATAAGGCGGCACTGATGGGCACCGTTGAGTTGGCACTGATGAGGTGGCACTAATGGGCACTGATGATGGACACTAATATGCAGCACTGATGGGGCAGCACTGATAGGTGGCACTGATATGCAGCACTGATAGGCACACATAGGCGGCACTGAGGGGCACTGAAAGGCGGCACTGATGGGCACTAAAAGATGGCACTGATGTACACTAATGGATGGTACTGATGGGCATCACTGATTGGCAGGCATCCATTGTGGGAACTGAATGGCATCCATTGTCGGCACTGATTGTTATCCCTGGTAGCCATGAGTGGCATACCTGGTGGTGACTAGTGGTGGGCATCCCTGGTGGTCCTGATGGCCTCCCTGGTGGTCCAGTGTGGGCATCCTTGGGGGGGCTGTGCTGATAATCAATCAGCACAGACCCCCCTGTCAGAGGAGCAGCCGATCGGATCTCCTCTACTCGCATCTGACAGACGTGAGTGAGGAAAAGCCGATCAACGGCTCTTCCCGTTTACACTGTGATCAGCCGTGATTGGACACGGCTGATCACATAGTAAAGAGCCTCCATCAGAGACTCTCTACCTAGATCAGCGTTGGGGCATGCAGCGGCTTGATTTTCTGGCAACGTCATATGACGTCTGGTCAGGGTATCGCAACCACTTTGCTGACGTCATATTGCTATATGGCGGGCGGCAAGTGGTTAATTAACCACTTGAGCCCCAGACCATTATGCTGCCTAAGGACCAGAGGTCTTTTTCCAATTTGGCACTGCGTCGCTTTAACTGCTAATTGCGCGGTCATGCAATGCTGTACCCAAACGAAATTTGCGTCCTTTTCTTCCCACAAATAGAGCTTTCTGTTGATGGTATTTGATCACCTCTGCGGTTTTTATTTTTTGCGCTATAAACGGAAAAAGACCGAAAATTTTGAAAAAAAATGATATTTTCTACTTTTTGTTATAAAAAAAATCCAATAAACTCAATTTTAGTCATACATTTAGGCCAAAATGTATTCGGCCACATGTCTTTGGTAAAAAAAATGTCAATAAGCGTATATTTATTGGTTTGCGCAAAAGTTATAGCGTCTACAAACTAGGGTACATTTTCTGTAATTTACACAGCTTTTAGTTTATGACGGCCTATGTCGTTTCTTGAGGTGCTAAAATGGCAGGGCAGTACAAAACCCCCCCAAATGGCCCCATTTTGGAAAGTAGACACCCCAAGGAAATTGCTGAGAGGCATGTTGAACCCATTGAATATTTATTTTTTTTGTCCCAAGTGATTGAATGACAAAAAAAAAAAATTTACAAAAAGTTGTCACTAAATGATATATTGTTCACACAGGCCATGGGCCTATGTGGAATTGCACCCCAAAATACATTCTGCTGCTTCTCCTGAGTATGGGGATACCACATGTGTGGGACTTTTTGGGAGCCTAGCCGCGTACGGGGCCCCGAAAACCAATCACCGCCTTCAGGATTTCTAAGGGTGAAAATTTTTGATTTCACTCTTCACTGCCTATCACAGTTTCGGAGGCCATGGAATGCCCAGGTGGCACAAAACCCCCCCAAATGACCCCATTTTGGAAAGTAGACACCCCAAGCTATTTGCTGAGAGGCATATTGAGTCCATGGAATATTTTATATTTTGACACAAGTTGCGGGAAAGTGACACATTTTTTATTTTTTTTGCACAAAGTTGTCACTAAATTATATATTGCTCACACAGGCCATGGGCATATGTGGAATTGCACCCCAAAATTCATTTAGCTACTTCTCCTGAGTACGGGGATACCACATGTGTGGGACTTTTTGGGAGCCTAGCCGTGCACGGGACCCCGAAAACCAATCACCGCCTTCAGGATTTCTAAGGGTGAAAATTTTTGATTTCACTCTTCACTGCCTATCACAGTTTCGGAGGCCATGGAATGCCCAGGTGGCACAAAACTACCCCAAATGACCCCATTTTGGAAAGTAGACACCCCAAGCTATTTGCTGAGAGGCATGGTGAGCATTTTGCAGCTCTCATTTGTTTTTGAAAATGAAGAAAGACAAGAAAAAACTTTTTTTTTTCTTTTTTCAATTTTCAAAACTTTGTGACAAAAAGTGAGGTCTGCAAAATACTCACTATACCTCTCAGCAAATAGCTTTCGGTGTCTACTTTCCAAAATGGGGTCATTTGGGGGGGTTTTGTGCCACCTGGGCATTCCATGGCCTCCGAAACTGATAGGCAGTCAAGAGTGAAATCAAAAATTCACGCCCTTAGGAAGCCTGAAGGCGGTGCTTGGTTTTCGGGGTTCCGTACGTGGCTAGGCTCCCAAAAAGTCTCACACATGTGGTATCCCCGTACTCAGGAGAAGCAGCAGAATGTATTTTGGTGTGTAATTTCACATATTCCCATGGCATGTTTGAGCAATATATCATTTAGTGACAATTTTGTGCAAAAAAAAAAAAAAAATTTGTCTCTTTCCCGCAACTTGTGTCGCAATATAAAATATTCCATGGACTCGACATGCCTCTCAGCAAATAGCTTGGGGTGTCTACTTTCCAAAATGGGGTCATTTGGGGGGGTTTTGAACTGTCCTGGCATTTCATGCACAACATTTAGAAGCTTATGTCACACATCACCCACTCTTCTAACCACTTGAAGACAAAGCCCTTTCTGACACTTATTGTTTACATGAAAAAGTTATTTTTTTTTTGCAAGAAAATTACTTTGAACCCCCAAACATTATATATTTTTTTAAAGGAAATGCCCTACAGATTAAAATGGTGGGTGTTTCATTTTTTTTTTCACACAGTATTTGCGCAGCGATTTTTCAAACGCATTTTTTGGGGTAAAAACACACTTTTTTAAATTTTAATGCACTAAAACACACTATATTGCCCAAATGTTTGATGAAATAAAAAAGATGATCTTAGGCTGAGTACATGGATACCAAACATGACATGCTTTACAATTGCGCACAAACGTGCAGTGGCAACAAAATAAATACATTTTTAAAAGCCTTTAAAAGCCTTTACAGGTTACCAATTTAGATTTACAGAGGAGGTCTACTGCAAAAATTACTGCCCTCGATCTGACCTTCGCGGTGATACCTCACATGCATGGTGCAATTGCTGTTTACGTTTGACGACAGACCGCCGCTTGCGTTCGCCTTAGCGCGAGAGCAGGGGGCGACAGGGGTGCTTTTTTTTTTTATTTCTTTCTTATTTTTAAACTGTTCCTTTCATTTTTTTTTTTTTTTAATCATTTTTATTGTTATCTCGGGGAATGTAAATATCCCCTATGATAGCAATAGGTAGTGACAGGTACTCTTTTTTGAAAAAATTGGGGTCTATTAGACCCTAGATCTCTCCTCTGCCCTCAAAGCATCTGACCACACCAAGATTGGTGTGATAAAATGCTTCCCCAATTTCCCAATGGCGCTATTTACATCCGGCGAAATCTAAGTCATAAAATGCTCGTAGCTTCCGGTTTCTTAGGCCATAGAGATGTTTGGAGCCACTCTGGTCTCTGATCAGCTCTATGGTCAGCTGGCTGAATCACCGGCTGCATTTTCAGATTCCCTGTTGAGACAGGAGAGCCAGAGAAAAACACGGAAGACGGTGGGGGGGGGGGCATTCCCTCCCACGGCTTGTAAAAGCAGTCTAGAGGCTAATTAGCCGCTAGGATTGCTTTTACATGAAAGCCGACCGCTGGCTGAACAGAATGATACCAAGATGATACCTAAACCTGCAGGCATCGTTCTGGTATAACCACTCAAAGTCTTGAATGGCGTACCTGAAGACAAAAAAATGGTTAACAATAAAGCACAGTAAACGGTAAAGTATAAAAAAATGCATACCTGAAAAGCAAACATGATAAAACATAATAACAATAAAACATTGCAGAATAGAATACAGTAAAAAAGAGCAGAACAATAGAGAGAGAATAGAGAGAGAGAACAATAAAACGACAACTATTTTTTTTTATTTTATATATTTTTTTTTTTTTACACTTTTTTTGTAACTAACTTTTATAACTGTAACCGGTTCCAGGTTCGGGTCTCTCAAAATGCGATGGCATCTTGGGAGACCCTGTGAAAGTGTGCCTAGTCTGTGGAATGCTGTATCCTACGCTAATGCTCAACTAGTGCATAGTAGCGTTCAAAACATTCAACAATGCAAAGACCAGGATTGTCAGGACAGGAGGGACAATAATAGCGGGTGTCACGTCTATATCCGCGCTTGCTGCAGACACAACATCTTTTTTGGGGGGGTTTGTTGGGTAGGGGTACTCGGGAGGACATAAAAATGCCTCTCATGCAGCCGACTGCATTTGGTTGGGGATGTGAATGGGGGAAGTACGGGCGCTGCAGAAGCGGTGGGTTCCCAATTAGGATTGGCGAATGCAGCAGGAAGGGCACTATGGGCACGACGGGCCTGTTTGCCTTCTTCTTGGTGGCAGCGGGACACTACTTGTGCTTGCCACCTCACCAGCTTGAACTGCACTTATGGGACTCGCCACGTCACCAAGTGTTACTGCAGTGCTGGTTTGACTACGACCGGGGTGTACTAGGCCGCTGGCGCTTGCCAGTTCACCAAAACGCTACCAAAAAAACTGTTAGCGATCGCAGGGATCAGGCCTGACTCTGCGAACGCTGCAGTTATGCGTTTAGTGTTTTGTAAGTGACAGTGATCGATCGATACTGCACTTAGGTGGGCTGGGCTGGGCCGGGCGGAGGGGCAAAACGCAGGTGCTAGCAGGTATCTGGGCTGATCCCGCTAACACTGCGTTTTTGGGAACCCTAAACTGCTGGGGACGCTAGTATAGATCTGATCGGATCAGATATTGATGCGTTCAGATACTATACCACTAAGAGAGGCATATGCTGCGTGCGTGGGTGTTAGCGGTACTGGCGCTAACCTGATACTGCCTGGGGCGACGCATATCACCGCCGGGCCATCAAGGGGTTAAAACATTTATTCGGTAGTATATGGGGGTCCCTGACGCTATAAAACGCTGACGGCTAACCTCAATATTTACGTCCCTAACTAGCGTCACCAGCGACACTAATACAGCGATCAGAAAAATGATCGCTTAGCAACACTGGTGACAGGGGGTGATCAAGGGGTTAAAACTTTATTAGGGGGGGTTAGGGGGGTACCCTAGACCTAAAGGGGGGTAACAGTAACTGTCCCAACACTGTAACTGTCACAAACTGACACCAATGCAGTAATCAGAAAAAAAAAAAACTGCTTGGTGTCAGTTTGTGACAGGGGGGGGGGGGTGATCGGGGGGGGGATCGGGGTGTTTTGTGTGCCTGGCATGTTCTACTGTGTGTGTAGTGTGTTGTGCACTCACTCACATGTCTTCTCTCCTCGGGCCGGAACGGAAATCACCGAGCCGAGGAGAGATGACATCATTTCCTTTGCTGCTGTTTAGCATACAGCAGCAAAGGAATGATTCGATTGGCCGGCGGCGATCGCGAGGGGGGGGCCACGAACGGATGGTCTCCCCCTCACCTCTGATCGCCGCTGGACAAAAGAGGACTGCCTCGGGCACCCCCCACCCCCAGAAGGCAAATCACGTACATGTACGTGATTTTGCCTGTCCGTGCCACCTTGCCGACGTACATCGGCATGAGGCGGTCGTCAAGTGGGTAAAGTGGGATTAAACTCCCATCTCTATAATAAGGCTTACCTATAGGTTCTGTAAATATCTCCTAAATGTGCACCGTTTAGGAGATATTCACTGTACATGAAGTCGATGATGTTGTCGGCGCATGCGTTCCGAAGGAACAGACACCCGGGCCGTTCCTCCAGAGTCCTGTGCCGCAAACAGCAGGTCCCGGGTGAAGATGGAAACGCCAGCAGAGGTGACAGCTTGGCTCTGGAAGGCTTCCTTTTAAGGTAAGTTTTTTCATAATGTGCTAGCATGCAAAGCATACTAGCACATTATGACATTACCTTGCAGGGTTAAAAAAAAAAAAAAATTGGTGCGGTTTATTACCGCTTTAAGGCCTGGTTCACACATATGCAGGTTGCAGTTTGCATATTCCAGGTGCATTTTGCGTTTTTCAATAGACGTTTTTGATTCATTGAAGTCTATGGAACAAAAAAACTGAAAAAAAGTCCCTGGCCCTTTCAATAAAATGCACAGATGTGAACACGACCCATAGGAAACCATGTTAAATGGACTGTAGTGTGTTTCTGCAAAACTGAAAACGCACTAAAAAATGCATAAGTGTGAACCAGGCCTAAGTATATTGTTCCAAAGACACCTATACACTGTCAGAATTCTTTCATTCAGCCTGCAGGCGGAACCAGGCTGAACAAAAGAAATCAAATAGGTTCCTTTATCCCTGCTAAACAGTGCTGATGGACAAATCTATCTGCTGGACTATTGTATAATTAAGCCTCCTACACACGATCGGATTTTCCGCAGACAAAACATCAGACTTTTGTCTGAAGGGCGTTGGCCAGGAACTTGTCTTGCATACAAACGGCAAGGAATTGTCGGCCAACAAACACGAACGTAGTGACGTACTATCAGACTACAAAGAGGAAGTTCAGTTGTCATGCGCCACCCTTTGGGCTCCTTCTGCTAATTTCGTGTTAGTAGAAGTTTGGTGAGTATTGATTTGCGCTTTTCAGTTTGCGCTTTTCAGTTTGCGTTTTTCAGTTTGTTTCTGAATGCCCGTTCGATAACCAGACATGTTGCGGAATCGGAGGAGATAACGTGTTATTTATTATTGGCCTTGGAGTTATTGCTTTGACCCAAGTCCAGTCCAGGAACAGGAGGAGAAGGATTTCTTGGACCAAAAATTGGTTGCTTTATTAATCGTGACCAATTATGTCATATGCCTTTGCTGCGGGAGCTCCAGGAGAATAATCCGGATGATTTTCGGAATTATCTCCGGATGACGGACCCCTGCTTTCACCAACTCTTGGCATTGTTGACCCCCTATATTAAGAAGCAGGACACATGCATGAGGCTTTTATTTTATTTTTTGGTTGAATAATGATTTGATTTGGTATATTTGCTATATTTCTATTGTCAGATAGCATGTCTAATTTTATTTGTTTTCTTTTTTTAATGCACAATAAAAATATTGTGGAGAATAATACTTGGCTATGTGTTTTACTTCAAATGACAGTTTGGGAGTAGGCAGTTACATTTTAAAAAATACAATGTAAAATTGACAAGGGACACCAACATAGTTGTATCTTTGATCTTAAAAACTACGGGATAATGGTGTTGTGGTAACTTGCCCAAATAAAAAAATAACAAGCATAATAATATTATTATTCTTGATATCACTAGAAAAAAAAAGCCTTTGAAAATTTGTTTGCAATAACTCCATCAGTATCACCAGCAAAGCAGCTTCATTATTATCCCATTAAAGAAGAAGAGAATTGTGCGCTGCATTTCGAGATTTCATAATTTTCCACATCACGAATATTAATGCTCCATTACAAACGCTAGTTTACAAGACCGACCGCTTCTAGCTCGTCCTTGCTTCCGAGCATGCGTGTTTGTACTTTGGACTTTTGTCTGATGGACTTGTGTACACACGCTTGGAAAATCTGACAACAGACATTTGTCCGCGGAAAATTTATAAGCCTGCAATCCAACATTTGTCCGCGGAAAATCCGACAAAAATTTGTTCGATGGAGCGTGCAAACGATAGGATTTTAGGCCAACAGTCTGTCATCACACATTTCCTGGTGGAAAATCTGATCGTGTGTACTGCTTCAAGTAGCGTCAAAGTTGCGCCAAAATCGCGGCAAAGCTGCGGTAAAAAATCGTGGCGAAATCACCCAACTTTCAGGCCACACAATTGTGAAAGGGGCCTAATGCCCCGTACACACGATCGGACTTTCCGACAACAAAACTGCGGATTTTTGTTCGAAGGATGTTGGCTCCAACTTGTCTTGCATACACACGGTCACACAAATGTTGGCCAACAATTACGAACGTAGTGACGTACAAGACGTACGTGATATCTCCATTACGAACGCTACTTTTACAAGACTGAGCGCTTCCGGATCGTACTTGATTCTGAGCATGCTTGGACTTTTGTCCAACGGACTTGTGTACACACGATCGGAAAGTCCGACAACAAACATTAGTTGGCGGAAAATTTGAGAACCTGCTAGCCAACATTTGTGGAGCATACACATGGTCGGACTTTCCGCCAACAAGCTCACATCCAACATTTGTTGTCGGAAAATCCGATCGTGTGCACAGGGCATTAAAGTGGAACTAAACTGTATCTGAGCACCACAAACTGAAAACACGATTTAATAATTTATAACATATAAAGCACTCACCCATTCATCCATGTCTCCATGCTTTATTTTGTTGAGAAATCATTTTGAAAAACATCCCCCTAGCATTTGTAGCCACAGCTATCAAGAGAAAGGGCAGGTGATTCATGTAACATTTATTTCTTGGAATCCATCTGCTCTTAGGTCAGGCATGCAGATAGGACTGGAGGGCGTTCCTAGCTTAGAAAGCTCCTCCTCCCATCCTCCAGATGAAGGAAAAAAATACCATGAAGACTCCTGATATGTATGACATCACATTGGCCTAGGCAACAAACCAGGAAGCAACTGAGGAAATGTAAACAAAAAACTTAAACAAGTAAATATAATATACCTGCCTATCTATTTACTAATGCTAGCAGCATAAGGATTAAAAATACTGTCTTTATCGGCGTATAACATGCACCTTAATTTTAAGAGGGAAGTTTCAGGAAAAAAAACTTAAATTTTAAATAAAGAATTTTGAAGCAAAATAAGGGTCAGTGCCCATCTGCAGCCTCACAATTTCCCATCATTGCAGCCTAATCAGTGCCCATCTGCAGCCTTGCCCATCATTACAACCTAATCTGTGCCCATCTGCAGCCTTTTCATTGCCGGAAAAGACAGAGCCGGATCTCCTGTGTACTCGGTTCGGCTCGCATTCACGCCAAGTCCCGCCCCGTGGCTCAGCTCCTATGATGGACATAACACCGGTCCAATGCCGGGACTTCAATGCTAGGAGCCATCCAGGGGGCAGGACTGGGCGTGACTGCGAGCCGAGCAGAGTACACAGAAGATCGCGGCTCTGTATTTTGGAGGCGCTCGTTCCCTCCTTCCCCTCCGAGGCAGCCCTATATCGGCGTATAACACGCACACACGATTTTCCCCCTATTTTAAGGGGGGAAAAGTGCGTGTTATAGGGTAGTTAATGTTGATTAGGAGAGCTTAGTTCCACCTTAAAGTGGTTATAACCCCCCCCCCCCCAAAAAAAAAAAAACCTGCAAGACAAAGGCATATGAGCTAGTATGCATAGCATACTAGCTCATTATGAATTACTTACCTTAGATCGAAGCCCCCACATCGGTCCTCATACACTATGAGCTATGAGTAAGCACTTGGCAAGTGCGAAACGCGTTAGCCGATTATCTGTACACTCTGTCCATGGTGTCCTGTATATGACATGTTCCTGATTTTACAATAAAGAAATTTAGATTATAATTTCCTGCAGTGCGGCTGTCGGGATTTTCTCGTTTGCACACAGGTCCTCATACACTGCTCTGGCCGGCGATATCTCTCCCGGAGTTACTTCCGGGTATCGCGGGCTCTGGCGCTGTGATTGGCCGGAGCCGCAATGACGTCCCTCCTGCGCATGCACGTGGGAGCTGTCGGTAATGGCACAGACGTGCCGTTGCTTCAGTGCGCATATGCCAATGACGTCGGCACAAACTGGTACAGGGGATATCTACCAAACCGTGCAGGTTTAGGAGATATCCGGGGTACCTACAGGTAAGCCTTATTTTAGGCTTACCTGTAGTCAAAAGTGGTTGTAAAGGGTTTACAAGCAATTTAAGGTCTGTTCAGAAACATCCTGTTATAGGGTGACAATTAGGGTTGCCACCTGTCCGGGTATCACCCACACAGTTCAAGTTTTGAATCATGTGTCTGGGTTTCAGTCCACCTGGACACATTATTGAGACAGCAATGTGGCTCAGAACAGGGCCTGACAGGAGGGTGAGGGGGCACTATGTGCTCCGCATTACTATTCTATTTGAAGTGCCCAAAGGTGTCCCAGGTCTGTTACAATCCTATAGCGTATACTAAAAAAAAAAAAAAAATATTACAGTGCAATGCTGTGACAATGCTCAGTCACTGTTTCCCAATTCCTTCCCTGTATTGTCACTGTGTCACATTTGCCCATTGTGGAGATTATAAGGACATGTGCTGATGCATATTGCAAAAACATGTCACATTGCCTTGATGAAGAAGCTTTGTGTGACGTACGATGATCTTTATGATGAATAGAAGTGCTGGTGACATATTTCTATCAGAAATAAAAAGTCTGTGGTACTATATCAAAACCAAAAAAAAACCAAATTGATCGGAGTTCTGCTCTAAGTTTAGGAAGAATGCATGTTTTTAATTTTTTGCCTTTGCTGCCCAACCTAAACAATTGTGGGGAAATGAATTCACTTTGGCACACAAGTGTTCACCGGCATTCCGCTCTGCTCCAGCTCCCAGGGCTGGGACTGGGGGTGGAAGGGGGGCAGAAGGGGCAGTTGCCCTGGGTGCAGTGTCTTTATGTGTTGGGGAGGGGGTGCCGCAAGTACATTCAGCCAAGCAGAGAGCCCATCCTCAGTCCTTCCATCCTTTACTGGTCCACCTTGCTGCTTGGTGGCTGACCAACCTGACAGGAGGAGCCCGGGCAGAGGAGCAATGGTTCCTCCAGTGTTGAGGTTCACTGCATGCACCAGTAGAGTACTTAGGGGGGGCACTCCACACCGAGTACCGGCACAATAGGGGTGCCGACCAGCCAGCCGACATGTTATTAATTGTTGCACCTTACAGCCATTAGACAAGCGGAAGCAGAGCCGTAGTGCCATAGCTCCCAACTGTCCCTGATTTGGAGCAATGTCCCTCTGTCCCTCATTCCTCCTCATTTGTCCCTCATTTTGGTCTGATCTATATAGATATATATACAATGCACTTTTTATCTATCAAAAGGTGTTTTCCGGTGCTAAACCTTTCATCTGATTTCTAAATTGCTGCATTTGTAAATTCCAAAAGCCAATATAAAGGAATAGTAGTGGTAAAAAAGCACTTGTGGGTTTAACAAATCTTGTTTTTTTGTACAATTCTCCTTTAAGGGGGGCGTGGCAAGGGGTGTGTCCTATGCCTGCATACTTTTGCTGATAGGTGTCCCTCATTCCCATCTCAGAAAGTTGGGAGGTATGGTACTGCTAGCGTCATACGTCTCGGCTGCAGAAGATGATCAGCAGTTTGGCATCTTCAACCTGGGCTCTGGATGACTGTTCTGACTCAACTACAAGGCTATAAATGTTATCCTCAGCTTCACATAGAGCTTACATGACCTGGTGATCTATTTATCCCTTGCATCAATTCAGGCAGCTTAACTCAATGAATAACTCACTGTTTGGAAAGACAGACGATGAATCCTCTCGAATGTTCCGTTTAATGATGGATATTCATAGGTAGAAAAACGTTGCAGTTGTAAGCCACATGTAAGATGTTACAGCAATGAGGTATACTGTGCACAATGAATCAGAGAGAGGAAGGGGAGGAGAATATACAGAACTACGGTGAGAGAAAGAGTTCAGATAGACAGAGGGAACAAATCTTAAAGACACAGAGCATAATAAATCACATAGTGTAACACAACACTCCCCGTCTGAAATCTTTAGATTTCATAACCATAAACAATTATATATATATTCAATAAGTCCAATACTGTTAAATGTTCTGGAACCTGTAATGAAAAACATGCAACAAGCAAGTATAAACATAAGTCCAACAGGATTGAAGAACATGTAGTCCGAAGTATGACGTCTTCAAAGAATTCCAAAGTTCAAGGTAGAACCTGTAGATAGCAGCAATGTACTCCCCGCCGTGCCAACAGCATGGCTAGTCCTTGTATAAATCACTAACCTGGCAAAAGGAGTACTAACTCTGTAATTGGTCGAGTGAAGGTTCGCGTGGATCCTCCCTTGGTTACCTTGACTTCTACCTTCCGGACCTTGTTATCGTCACTGGGCATAACCTTGGTAATAAGACCCATAGGCCACTCATTCCGACAAACTTCCTTGTCTTTTAGAAGGATGAGATCTCCAACCTTAAGATTAGGCTTAGATGTTTGCCATTTGTTACGACCTTGAAGGTGATGAAGATACTCCTTCCTCCAGCGATGCCAAAACACATTGGCGAGATGCTGCACCTGCTTCCATTGACGCCTGTAGATATCCTTGGGTTCAATCTCACTTGAAGATATTACAGCAATCCCAATCTTTTGAGTAAGGAGAGAAGCTGGAGTAAGGATCACTGGAGCATCAGGATCTGAAGATACCGGCACTAAAGGTCTTGCGTTCACTATAGCACACACTTCAGCTAGAAAGGTAGACAAAGTATCATGGGTGAGTGGTAAAGACTTGTGAGTCTGCAACATGGAGTCAACAGGGGGTGAGTATGACTCCTCACACAAAAAGCTTGGAGGTGACAGCCATAAGCTGTCCTGAAGAACATCAGATGACACAGCTCTGGTCCCACAGTCAGCTGGATTGAGTTCAGTGGGAACGTAATGCCATTGACTTGGTAGGGAGAATCTTTTAATACGTTCAACCCTGTTGCTGACATACACATGAAACTGTTTTGTTTGGTTGTATATGTAACCAAGTACTACCTTACTGTCTGTATAGAAGGTGAAAGAATCAATTCTAGTGTCCATTTCACTTCGTATGACTTCGGCAATTTCTACTGCTAGCACGGCTGCACAAAGTTCAAGTCTTGGTATGGTATGTGCAGGTTTGGGAGTGAGTTTTGCCTTGCCTAGGACAAAACTACAGTGTGATTCCCCATTCATTTCAGAGGTCTTTAAATAGGCTACTGTAGCAATAGCTTCAACTGATGCATCTGAGAAAATATGAATTTCCCTCCGGTAAACAGTTGAAATAGAACCTGGAACATAGCAACGGGAAATCTGAAGTTTTTCTAGTGACTTCAAAGAATGTCTCCACCTTTCCCACTTGTGTTGATTCTCACTTGGTAAGGGAGTATCCCAGTCTATGTTCTCAGTAGATAACTGTCTTAGCAGAATTTTACCTTGAATGGTAACTGGAGCAAGGAAACCGAGTGGGTCATAGATGCTATTCACCACCGACAGGACTCCTCTCTTAGTGAAGGGTTTGTCACAAGTTGACACTTGGAAGGTGAATGTGTCTTGTTCGATGTTCCACAACAAACCCAGACTTCGCTGTACAGGAGGCACATCTGTACCCAAATCAAGGTTTTTTAGACTGGTGGCATAGTCCTCAGAGTGAAAGGCATTCATAAGTTCCTGGCTGTTGGATATAATCTTGTGCAGTCTAAGGTTTGCTGTAGCCAGCATCTCCTTTGTTCTGGTGAGGAGATCAATCGCTTCTTTAGCGGTTGGAAAAGACTTGAGTGCGTCATCAACGTAGAAGTTTCTTTCAACAAACTGACGAGCATCAGATCCATATTCTTCTTCTCCAGTCTGAGCTGTTCTCCTTAGCCCATAAGTTGCCACTGCAGGAGAAGGACTGTTACCAAAGGCATGTACCTTCATTCGAAAGTCTATAACTTCCTTGTGGATGTCATTGTCTTTGTGCCATAGAAACCTGAAGTAGTTTCTGTTGTCTTCTCTGACAATGAAGCAGTGAAACATCTGTTGAATGTCTGCCATAACTGCTACAGGTTCTTGTCTGAAGCGAATCAAGACTCCTATTAGACTGTTGTTCAAGTTAGGCCCTGTAAGGAGCATGTTGTTGAGAGAAACACCTTCATGCTGAGCACTGGAATCAAAGACAACTCTGATTTGGTCTGGTTTACGTGGGTGATACACGCCAAAGGATGGTAGGTACCAGCATTCTTCTCCCTCCTTTAGTGGGGGTGCAGGCTCTGCATGATCTCTGTCAAATATATTTTGCATAAAGTCGACAAAGTGTCTTTGCATCTCTGGTTTCCTGCTTAAGTTTCGTTTTAAGGAGGAGAATCTACTGATGGCCTGTTGCAAGTTGTTGGGCAGTCTCTCTCTTGGGAGACGAAAAGGTAGGGGTGCTACCCAGTTATTGGAGTCGTCTTGAAAGAACTCATTGTCCATTACCTTGATGAATTCTTTGTCTTCCATTGAAGGAGCCAGTATGTCATCTTCACTGGTTGTATTAAACACTGTAGAGCCGAAGTCGTCATCGTGGCAGGAGAAAGGGCTTGTGTTACCTGAGATACCATGTTGCCATCCATGGCTGGCTATCTTCTCTTTCACCCAGTAGTGATGTGGGCATGGCTCAAAGTAAGTGTTTCGGCCATTTGGCAGAACATTTGTCTTGAATGACGAAATGTTGGTAGGTCTTTTCATTTTGCCTATACAGACGTTGCCTATGATGACCCACCCTAGATCCATTCGCTGAGCAAATGGGGCATCTGGGGGTCCACTGACTTGTTTGTGTACCTTGTGAACTCTTAGAATGTCTCTTCCTAAAAGAAGAAGGATCTGAGCATCTTTGTCAAGCGGCGGTATCTCATTTGCTATTACCTTCAGGTGAGAGTGATGGAAAGCAGCAGCTGGAGTAGGGATTTCTTCCCTGTTAGCGGGTATCTGATTGCACTCGACAAGAGTAGGTAGAGGTAATTGCAAGTTACCTTTGAGAGAAGATACCATGAGTCCATGAGCCCTTCTTCCAGAAACCTCTGTAGTTCCACTACAGGTACCCAAGGTGTAAGGATGAGCTTCGCCTTTTATTTCAAATAGATTAAACAGTTCTGATTTTGCAAGCGATCTATTGCTCTGATCGTCTAAGATAGCATAGGCTTTTAGAGTCTTTTCTGGTTGGTCCTTGTGGTATATGTTCACCAAGCATATTTTAGCACAGGACTTATCGCAGCGGTCTTCTCCACAAACTTCAGTGCAGGATGAAGAAATGATGGTAGAATTAGGCACTTGGTCTGTATTCTCCCCGCCATGCGTTAACCTGGGAGGAGAGTTAGCAGGTTGTGCAGAGCTGGGCTCAAGCGGATGTAGGGCTTGCACATGCTCTTCGGAGCCACACTCTATGCACTTGATGGATACATTACAGTCCTTTGCAAAATGTTCGGTGGAAGCACAGCACCTGAAACATACCCTAAATGTCTTTAAAAGCTCCTTACGCTCTTCAAGAGGCTTTTTCCTAAAGCCGATACATTTTTTGAGGGGGTGTGGCTTCTTGTGAATGGGACGCTCTCTGTTAGGGTTTTCAATCTTCCTACTCTGTCTGTCCGTGGTAACAACTGTGGTAGGAGTGGGAAGGATGTCAGTCTTTTTCACGGATACTGGGCCTCTACGGCTTCTATAGTTGCCCTGAAGACTGGTACTCTTAGGAAATGGTGAGAAGAGACTGTATTCACCGTAGGAAAAACTTGGATCATTCTTGGTCTCTGCGATTCTCCTGATGAAGTTGCAGAAGAAAGAGAATGGTGGGAAGGAAACCTTGTTCTCTTTTTTGTATGATGATCCTAGTGCAGACCATTTCTCTTGTACACCATACGGGAGCTTGGAGGCAATTGGGTTTACCCCTCTTGCAGTGTCAAGGTAACTGAGTCCAGGTAGTTTTGGGTCTGCCTTGGCTAGCTGAAGCTCAAGGAGAAGGTCACTCAGTCTCTGGAACTCCTTGTTGTCCTTACCAGATATCTTTGGGAAAGTTTCCAGGCGCATGAACAAGGCATTTTCTATAGCTTCTGGACTGCCATAACTTTGCTCTAGTCGCTCCCATGCAGCTGTGAGGCCTGCTGTAGGATTGTCCATGAAAACTGATCTTAATGGCTTAACACGTGCAGCAGATAGAGGACCAAGCCATCTAATCAGGAGATCCAATTCTTGAGCCGCTGTAATGCCAAGATCGCTGATTGCAGTTCTGAAAGCACATTTCCAACTTCTGTAGTTCTCAGGTTGGTCATCAAAACTTGTAAGACCAGTCTTTGTGAGCTCTCTGCGAAGTATGTACCTCACAAACTCTGCTGTCTCAGTTGTCTCTGCCTTTATGTGAGATGCTGTTGGCTGAACGGTGCTGATTGCACTATCTTTGACATTATTGTTAAAGGACAAAGGTAAATATGGTGCAGCAGATGCGTTCAGGTAAGTTGCTTGCTTGAAGTCGGTTGTTCCAATGGTACGTTGATTCAATGCTGTACCGATGACAGGAAATTGATGACTTGCTTGCAGCTTGCTCTGATGCTCTGTGACATAAGAAGGAAGGTTAGGTAGGCAGGCAGGAAATGCATTGTAGTGATTTTGCATGCAGGAAGTTGCTGGAACCTCTTTAACTTGGAGCTGTGATGGAGTTTCTAAGTTGCCAGGAGCATTGGAGACAATGGAGTGTATACTGCACTGGCTTAGGACATAGTCTTTAGTGCGTTTGAGGGGATCTTCCATATCTGCTATGTTTAGGTTGATGCTGTCTTTCTCACTTGCACCTTCGTCTGCACTGATAGCTTGTTCTAAAACTCTTAGCCTTGCCATAGCTGCGTCATGTTTACACTGTTCATTTAAGATTTCTATAGTTGCTCTTTGACGTGCTGTGTGAGCTTCCAAATCTGCTCTTTGACGTGCGGTGTGAGCTTCCAACTCTGCTCTTTGACGTGCGGTCTGAAGCACTGACTCCGTTTCCAACTCTGCTCTTTGACGTGCTGTTTGAGCTTCCAATTCTGCTCTCTTTTCTGCATATGCGACCTGCACCTTGCTGGCTTCCGCTTCAGCGCGGGCACTAATAAGTCGCTCACTGAGTGTTGAGTATCTTGAACTATGACTTCTAGAAGACCTTTTAGAATGTCTGGTGGAAACAGATCTGTGAGATGCAGTGTCCTGTATCAGCTTTAACTTTGCTTCTGCCTTTAATTTGGTTTGCTGGATAAGACTGTCTCTTTCCAGATTAAGAGCCTTGAAATTCTTTAATTCCTCGAGTGAAAGTTCTGTGTTCATATTTTGTAAGACATTAATGAACTTGTCACTGGTAAGCTGATAGAGCTCATAAGAGATAGAGAGTTGTTTAATGGCGCCCTGTAGTGTCAGTAATTCACCTTCAACAGACACTGTATTTGATTCAAAGGCAATCCTGTCCCAAATTAGCTTCAAGCTATTAAACAATTCAGTTCTTAAGGCTTCATAATTCTCCATCACTTTCCAGGTGGGTTTGACTGAGCGTTTGGGTAAGTCAATTGGCTCAGTGTCTTGTGCTGGAGTGGCTGTATATTCATATTGAGAGCTGTGGTGACTCATGGCTGACACAGGCAGAGAATGTCTCAGTGATAAGCAGGCAGGATCTGTGTGCTGTAATATGACACCATGCAGCCTGGTCTCAGGTTATGAAGATTCCATGTGCTGCTGTCTCATTCTTTCTTGCAATGAGGGCAGTAAATCTTGTCTGTAACAGTACTGTATGCAGAAATCTTGTAATTAGGCTGTGAAACTTCGTTTTTCTACTGTTCTTACTCAACTACAAGGCTATAAATGTTATCCTCAGCTTCACATAGAGTTTACATGACCTGGTGATCTATTTATCCCTTGCATCAATTCAGGCAGCTTAACTCAATGAATAACTCACTGTTTGGAAAGACAGACGATGAATCCTCTCGAATGTTCCGTTTAATGATGGATATTCATAGGTAGAAAAACGTTGCAGTTGTAAGCCACATGTAAGATGTTACAGCAATGAGGTATACTGTGCACAATGAATCAGAGAGAGGAAGGGGAGGAGAATATACAGAACTACGGTGAGAGAAAGAGTTCAGATAGACAGAGGGAACAAATCTTAAAGACACAGAGCATAATAAATCACATAGTGTAACACAACAATGACCTTGTCCCACCACTGCCGGCTCCTCTATGTTCAGGTGACATAGTCAAGCTTCTCTTCAAAGCTAATGATTTTCAGACTCACAGAAGACCCAGCCCCACATTACAGGCCCCGATGAAGAACGACTGAGAGTAACGTGGTAATGATTTTTGTCAAACACTTACTTTTCATTTCTAAAACCATTTGCAGTTCTCATCCTCATGGTGATCCGTGACCTCAACTTCTCATCTGTCTCATAACAAACCCAGAACATCAGCTGATCTGTACTTCATAGAAGCCCCTCTCCCCGCGGGGAACAGATACCCCACCACCCCACCCTGCGCCTCTTTACTGCCTGTGTTTTTCCAGCTGGTATAAGTCAGATTAATTGGCGGGGGGAGAGGAACCTCTAATCACAATAACATTTTTTTTTTCCCCAAATGTGAACGTTTCCCAGAGCCAGGAAAAGTCATAGTGCATCATCTTCATCTTGCGGTTTAACGCGTTCCTTTATAACGGTTACAATCTGCCATCTCTCTTGGGAGGGAGTTTAATTGTGACAGCGGCTTTAATCTGGAACAAGGACACTCTGAAGATTTTAGATGATGAACCTCAGTAATGCATGTTGTAGTGGTAACAATGGACCGGACTGAAGATGATCTAGACCTCTGATGTCCTGCAGCAGGGTGACAGAGAATTCTGAATGTGGTTTGGCTGCAGAGAAGACTGTAATAATTCCATTCTCTATTCCTCCCTATAGCCCAGGGCTAGGCTCATAATGGTACACATAGCCAAAACTTTATCATTTAAAACAGAGCTCTGGGCAGGTATAAAAGACACAGATTATTGCAGTTCTGTATTCATTAATACAACATTAAATGGATTTTTTAATTAGAAGCAGTGTAAGTTCCTGAATTTGATCTGGTATCAGCCAGAAAGTTGATAGGAGGAGAAATCAGAGTGACAGAAGGACAAGCGCATCTCTTGAGCAGTCACAGGCTGGGGCAGATCCAGCATGAACTAGGCTTAGGCTGCTTTCCCACTGGGGCGGTAGGGGGCGTCGGCGGTAAAACAGCGCTATTTTTAGCGCTGTTTTACCACGGTATTCGGCCGCTAGCGGTGCGGTTTTAACCCCCCGCTGGCGGCCGAAAAAGGGTTAAAACCACTCGTATAGCGTGGCTATAGCCACGGTATTGCCGCGGTATAGCCGTGCTGTCCCATTGATTTCAATGGGCAGGAGCGGTTTAGGAGCGGTGAATACACCGCTCCTTCACCGCTCCAAAGATGCGGCTTGCAGGAGATTTTTTTCTTCTCCTGCCAGCGCACCGCTTCAGGGCTTTCACACTGAACAAACAGCGCAGGCTCTTTTGGGGCAGTTTTCAGGCGCTATTTTTAACGCCTGCAAACCGCCCCAGTGTGAAAGGGGTCTTAGAGGGTGGGTTGGAGAAGCACAATGTATGTGTGAATCATCATCACCCCTTGGTCCGTTGTTTTAGTCCTGGTGGCGATCTTTCAATAAACTTGTTGGACGGATGTTGGTGTGCAGATAATTTTTCTCACTTGGTCTACATGTTCTCGGTTACGAGCCAGAGCTAGCACCCATCCCTTCCTTTTTGGTGGATTATATTACTTACCTGGAGCAGCGATTTGTCTCATTTCTCCAGATCCAGGATGAACTAGGCTTATGCCGTGTACACACGGGCGGACTTTTCAGCATCAAAAATCCGACGGTCTTTCCGACGGACTTGTGAACGACCGGACTTGCACACACACGAACGGACTAAAGTCCGTTCGAAAGTCCGGTCGTTTGAACGTGATGACATACGACCGGACTAGAATAGGGAAGTTCATAGCCAGTAGCCAATAGCTGCCCTAGCGTCGTTTTTTGTCTGTCGGACTAGCATACAGACGAACAGATTTTCCGATCGGACTCGAGTCCATCGGAAAGAATTGAAACATGTTCTAAATCTAAAGTCCGTCTGATTTTCGATAGAAAATGTCTGCTGAAGGTCCGATGAAGCCCACACATGGTCGGATTGTCCGACGGATTCGTTCCGTCGGACCAGTCCAGTCGAAAAGTCTGCCCGTGTGTACGCGGCATTAGAGGGCGGGTTGAATGATGGGTTTAATGATCATGGATATCAGACTGAGAATGTCTAGTGGTAGAAAAAAGTACTGTTGGGGAAATCTCGGGACTGCAGCTATCTTTTTTTTCGTAATAGAAATGTTTTATTTTAGAAACATTTTATTACTTAACATCAATCCAAACCATGCTCACATTACATTCTTTTATATCTTGATATATATATAAAAAACAAACAAACACATACACAGAAAGAAAGAAAAAAAAAGGGGGGGGGGATAGGCAAAAGGGGAGTGGGATCCTTCATAGTACTTATTATTATCAACAATACACCATTACATACTATAATAATTCACCCAAGACCCAATCATCTGATCTGGAATAACCCTACTAAAACATTGTTTTTATTCTTATTTACCAAATATAAAAAAAGAAAAAGAAAAAGTGAAATATGAATTACCGCCATATTAAAAAAAAGGAAAACATGATCGGTAATATAAGTAATATAATCGTGCAACCATGACTAAATACAAGAAAAAAAAGGGTGAAATATGAATTACCGTCATATTTAAAAAAAAAAGGAAAACGTGATCAGTAATATAAGTGATATAATCGTTCACCCATCACTAAATAAAAAGATTTTAAAAAAATAAACAAAAAGGGGGCTCCGGTTCAATTGGTTGGGGGAAAGTGATAAGATGTAAAATGAAATACTTTAACAAGCATGTACAGTATAACGAATACCCCTATACCATATCATTGTATTCAATTCTTACTAACCAGTGTTAAGTGCAAAAAAAAAAAAACGTTACGTTTGACTCGAACTTAGGCTCATCCCTAGTCCCTAACTACAGGATTGTGGCTGCCCCAGCATACCTGTTCAAGCAAAACTCCAATATTGGTTGAGTCCATGTCTGGAGTCTACCTCTGGCTTCGGCAGGGTACAGGCAATCCCCCGTGGATCCGATCCTTGTCCCTTTTATAATACACAGGACCGGAGTGTCGGACCCAAGAAAAACCCGGGAGTAACAGTTAACCCCTAACTTTTTGCTGGGGCAGAAGCCATCTTTACCTGCCTACAGGCTGGTTTTGTTATTTGATGTTTTAATGAACTATTCATTTTGCCTTCTTATTTTTGGCTGGGGTACTGCTTTAAACTGTCTCAGGGAATGTAGCTCACCTTCTCAGCTTTCCTGCTGGCATTAATCTTTGGTGCCTGGCTGCCATGCCCACTGAGTTCCTGTAGGTGTGCATTTTCATCTTCTGAATCTGAGCCTTTGCAATACAGCGAGTCTGTTCCCTGGTTACAGCACTTCCCAAGCACACTGCAGCCTCATTCATACCCATTTGGGAGACACAGTAAACATGTGGAAGAAGGTGCTTTGGTCAGAAGGGACCAAAATTGAACTTTTTGGCCTAAAAGTAAAAGCTATGTGTGGTGGAAAACTAACACTGCACATCACCATGAACACACCATCCCCACCATGAAACATGGTGGTGGCAGCATCATGTTGTGGGGATGCTTTTCTTCAGCAGGGACAGGGAAGCTGATCAGAGTTGAAGGGAAGACGGATTGAACCAAAGACAGGGCAATCTTATGCCGCGTACACACGGTCGGACTTTTCGTCTACAAAAGTCAGACAGCCTGTCCGACAGACTTCCGGCAGACTTCCGGCAGACTTTCGGCGGACTTACGGCAGACTTTCTAACGAACGGACTTGCCTACACACGACCGCACAAAAGTCTGACGGATTCGTACGTGATGACGTACACCGGACTAAAATAAGGAAGTTCATAGCCAGTAGCCAATAGGTGCCCTAGCGTGGCTTTTTGTCCGTCGGACTAGCACACAGACGAGCGGATTTCGGGGTCCGTCGTAGTTACGAAGTAAAGTTTTAAAGCATGTTTCAAATCTAAAGTACGTCGGATTTGAGGCTAAAAAAGTACGTTGAAAGTCCGGAGAAGCCCACACACGATCGGATTACCAGCCAGCTTTAGTCCGTCAGCGTCCGTTGGACTTTTGTAGACGAAAAGTACGACCGTGTGTACGCGGCATTAGAGGAAAACCTGGTAGAATCTGCAAAATTCTTGAGACTGGGGCAGAGGTTCAGCTTCCAGCAGGACAACAACCCCAAACATACAGCCAGAGCTACAATGGAATGGTTTCGATCAAAGCATATTCATGTGTTAGAATGGCCCAGTCAAAGTCCAGACCTAAATCCAGTTGAGAATCTGTGGCAAGACTTGAAAATTGCTGTTCACAGATGCTCTCCATTCAATCTGACAGAGCTTGAGATATTTTGCAAAGAAGAATGTGCAAAAATGTCACTCTCTAGATGTGCAAAGCTGGTAGAGACATCCCCAAAAAGACTTGCAGCTGTAAGTGCAGCCAGTGAAAGGTGTTTTTTTTTTTTTTTTTTAAATTCTTTATTTAAGGATATGCAACAGAACACAGTAGTATGACATGACAGCACAGTGCCAACTAAAAATGTCAGCAATGACCAGATGGAATTGGAAATCACATAAATCAAACTATATACATTCTGTCACTTGAAAGGTGGTTTTACAAAGTATTGACTCAGGGGGGCTGAATACAAATGCCCCCCACACTTTTCATTTATTTGTTTGTAAAAAAATGTTGGGAACCATTTATCATTTTCCTTCCACTTCACAATTATGTGCCACTTTGTGTTGGTCTATCACATAAAATCCCAATAAAATACATTTACGTTTTTGTTTGTAACATGACAAAATGTGGAAAATTTCAAGCGCCAGGGGTATGAATTCAAGGCACTGTAACTGGTTGTTTTTAGTGTTTCAGAATTTTAAAACTATTCATTTAAAAAAAATGTTTTACCATTTATATTATCGCAGAACAGACGGATTGACATGACATTTGTAGAGAAGGAATTGTACATGACATATTACAGGGGCCTCCTACATGACCATGCTGTCATCTTCTACATCTCACAATGTACAGATCTTCATCCATCACCTCTAGAATGATGGAATATGATAGCTTGTTCTGTGACCGCAATTCACACCTGACTTCTCTGCAATGTTTATTGAACTTTCATGAGATCTTTTTTTCGTCTTTTTGCTTCAGGAGCTCAGACTATGTGGGAGGACTTGTGAAAGTAGACTCACTTCAACTCATAACTCACACGCAATGTGTTATAGTCCAAAGACAACAAATAAAAATAACAAATGTAATTAAAAGAGCAAACAAAAAAATATTAAAAATATTTATGCCTAAATCAATTAAAAATGATAACAAAGATTTGTGCACCAAGTCATGCACTGAATCTGCTTGTATCCCACAGTAGTTCTGCCCCTCCCACAATGCTGAGCTTTCCCTGCAGTAGTTTGTGTCTCTGCCCCTCCCACAATGCTGAAATTTCCCCACAGTAGTTTGTGTCTCTGCCTCTCCCAAAATGCGATATTTCCCCGGAGTAGTTTGTGTCTCTGCCCCTCCAACAATGGTGAGATTTCCCTGCAATAGTTTGTGTCTCTGCCCCTCCCACAATGGTGAGACTTCCCCGCAGTATTTAGTGTCGCTGCTCCTCCCACAATGGTGAGATTTTCCTGCAGTAATTTGTGTCTCTGCCCCCCCCCCCCCACACACACACACACACACTGGTGAAATTTCCCTGCTCCTCCCACAATGATGAGATCTCTTTCATTAGTTTGTGTCTCTGCCCCTCCCACAATGGTGGCATTTCCTTCAGTAGTTTGTGTGTCTGCCCCTCCCACAATGGTGAGATCTCTTTCATTAGTTTGCGTCTCTGTCCCTCCCACAACAGTAAGATTTCCCTGCAGTAGTTTATGTCTCTGCCCCTCCCACCATAGTGAGATTTCCCTGCAGTAGTTTGTGTCTCTGCCCCTCCCACAATGGTGGGATTTCCCTGCAATCTGAGTCTGTAACAAAGGTGAGCTCATTCTCATTAAATATGATTCTGGTCTGAACATAACCTTAAGGCTCGGTTCACACAGGGGCAACACGATTTCAGCGCGACTTTGTACGGCGACTTCAACGCGGATTCAACGCGACTTCAGCGCGACTTTAGGCAAATTACAACGCGACTTCAAGTCGCCTCCAGGACAGGCGACTTTGGCTGTGGCCAATCACAGGATAATCAGCTCTCTGGGAGGGAGGGGTTTGCCTGGGCAAACTACATTTTTTCCCTGCAAAGTCGCTTGACTTTAGAGAGAGATCCGACTTGGAGGCGACTTCCATTGATTTCTATGGTACAGGTCGCCTGCCAAGTCGGATCCAAGTAGTACAGGGAGTACGCTCTGAAGTCGGAGCGACTTCAGTAGTGTCTATTAAGACGCTCCCATTCACTGTCATGTGAATCTCTTTCTGGGGCGACTTGGGGCGACTTGAGGGGCGACAAGTCGGATCCCAAGTCGCCCCAGTGTGAACCGACCCTTAAGGAAACCTGCCCAAAAATGTGTAAATACCCTGCCAACATGTTTAATTAAACAAACTAAAAAGCTAAATATACAAGATAGGAGTAATGAATGTATGTGAGCACGTCTCATTCCTGATCCCACACACAGTTTTTTCCGGTATTGTGGTCGTACTTTGATGTTGGTTGCATTTTTATGGTTTGTAGCATTTTAGCAGCACTTACAATTTCTCACACCTCAGTCCGCACAGCTTGTGAAATGACACAATCATATTTGCTTCTGCCAGCAAACATGCTGCTCAGGAATGTATTATCATATGTAGCGATTGGGGGGGGGGGTGTTATTAGGGTCAGCTGGGGGCCCCGTCATCAATCAGATCATTTTTCAGGTCAGGAATTTTTTCTCTGTAGTAACAGGTGGGAAAATTGCTGGCTGATCAAAACCAAAATCCCACCCAAAATGAAATATCATGTTTTGCTCTGTGTTAGATTGGTGTCCAGGTAAATCGGTTCCTTAGGAAAGAGTCCGACTCTCTCCAATTAAAGTGTTTGATTGAGTGCTGAAGGGTTGAAGGTTTTTATTTCTAAAGGCAATAGAGCTGGACCCCAAAGGTTACAGTGCCTTGAAAAAGTATTCATACCCCTTACAATTTTCCACATTTTGTCATGTTTATGTTACCACCAAAAACGTAAATATCTTTTATTGGGATTTTATGTGACAGACCAACATAAAGCGGCACATAATTGTGAAGTGGAAGGAAAATGATAAATGGGTTTCAAAATTTTTTACAAATAAATATGTTAAAAATGAGGCGTGCATTTGTATTCAGCCCCCCTGAGTCAATACTTTGTAGAACCACCTTTCACTGCAATTACAGCTGCAAGTCTTTTTGGGGATGTCTCTACCAGCTTTGCACATCTAGAGAGTGACATTTTTGCCCATTCTTCTTTGCAAAATAGCTCAAATTCTGTCAGATTGGATGGAGAGCGTCTGAACAGCAATTTTCAAGTGTTGCCACAGATTCTCAATTAGATTTAGGTCTGGACTTTGACTGGGCCATTCTTATGCCCTGTACACACGACCGGTTTTGCCGTCGGAATAAACTCCGAAGGTTTCTCCGACGGAATTCCATTCAAGCGGTCTTGCCTACACACGGTCAAACCAAAGTCCGACCGTCCAGAACGCGGTGACGTACAACACGTACGAAGGTACTAGAAAAAGGAAGTGCAATAGCCAGTAGGCAATAGCTTCCGTCTCGTACTTGCTTCAGAGCATGCGTCGTTTTTGGTCTGTCAGAACAGCATACAGACGAGCGGTTTTCCCGATAGGAATTGGTTCCATTGGAAATATTTAGAACATGTTCCATTTCTAGGTCCATCATAATTTTCTAAAAAAAAGTCAGATGAGGCATACACATGATCGGAATATACAATGAAAAACTTCCGTCTGACTTTTTCTGTCGGACATTCCGCTCGTGTGTACGTGGCATAACACATGAATATGCTTTGATCTAAACCATTCCATTGTAGCTCTGGTTGTATGTTTGGGGTAGTTGTCCTGCTGAAAGGTGAACCTCCGCTCCCGACGGACCAAAAACGACGCATGCTCTGAAGCAAGTACGAGACGGAAGCTATTGGCTACTGGCTATTGAACTTCCTTTTTCTAGTCCCGTTGTACGTGTTGTACGTCACCGCGTTCTGGACGGTCGGACTTTGGTTTGACCGTGTGTAGGCAAGACCGCTTGAATGGAATTCCGTCTGAGTTCCGTCGGAGAAACCTTCGGAGTTTATTCCGATGGCAAAACCGGTCGTGTGTACAGGGCATCAGATTACCCTGTATTTGGTTCCATCCATCTTCCCATCAACTCTGAATAGCTTCCCTGTCCTTGCTGAAGAAAAGCATCCCCACAACATGATGCTGCAACCACCATGTTTCACAGTGGGGATGGTGTGTTGAGGGTGATGTGCAGTGTTAGTTTTCTGCCACACATAGCATTTTGCTTTTAGGTCAAAAAAGTTCAATTTTAGTCTCATCTGACCAGAGCACCTTCTTCCACATGTTTGCTGTGTCCCCCACATGACTGCAAATGGGACTTCTAATGGCTTTCTTTCAACAATGGCTTTCTTCTTGCCTCTCTTCCATAAAGGCCAGATTTGTGGAGTACACGACTAATAGTTGTCCTGTGGACAGATTCTCCCACCTAAACTGTGGATCTCTGCAGCTCCTCCAGAATTACCATGGGCCTCTTGGCTGCTTCTCTGATTAATGCTCTCCTTAACCAGCATGTCAGTTTAGGTGGACGGTCATGGTCATGGTGTCTTGGTAGGTTTGCAGTTGTGCCATATTCTTTCCATTTTCAGATGATGGATTGAACAGAGCTCCGTGATATGTTGAAAGATTGGGACATTTTGTTTATAACCTAACCCTGTGTTTTATATGTCCCCACAACCTTATCCCCGACCTGTCTGGTGTGTTCCTTGGCCTTCATGATGCTGTTTGTTCACTAAGGTTCTCTAAGAAAACTCTGAGGGCTTTACAGAACAGCTGTATTTATATTGAGATTAAATTACACACAGGTGGACTCTATTTACTAATTAGGTGACTTCTGAAGGCAATTGGTTCCACTAGATTTTAGTTAGGGGTATCAGAGTAACGGGGGCTGAATACAAATGCACGCCACACTTATCAGATATTTATTTGTAAAAAATTTTGAAAACCATTTATCATTTTTCTTCCACTTCACAATTATGTGCCACTTTGTGTTGGTCTATCACATAAAATCCATTAAAATACCTTTACGTTTTTGGTTGTAACATGACAAAATGTGGAAAATGTCAAGGGGTGTGAATACTTTTTCAAGGCACTGCATCTAATTGGTTTAGCTATCATAAACTATTGATGTTGATGTAAATAATCTGGTTCCTGGACATATGTAGGCCTTCTGCTGGCTCTAAAATTCCATCTGAAAAATCACGCAAACCTCTTCTCCAAAGACAGATATTATGTGACAAACAAGATTTGCCCAAGGAGAGTCCGAGCGCAACCGAGCCAAAAACTGGGCAGTCCATTTCTCAAGTTCCCCAAACACCACTCATGCCACAGTGACCCAAACCACATACTATACTCTATAAGTGTACCACTGTGGCAAGGAAAGCTTATGAGATGAGGGAAGCTAGAGCTATACAGGACTAAAGGAGAAGAATTTCTACATTGTGAATCCATGGCTTCTACACTTCAGAAGATCTCCATGGTCTCCTTGGCTTAAAAAGAAAAAAAACAAAAACAATCATACTCACCTAGATAGCGTCAGCATTGATCTGAGCTGCAGTTGCCTTCCGCCAGCTCTTAGATTGAGATCACATGACCACTGTTCACTCTGTTCTTGGTCTTCAGTGAGCAGAAAGCAGTGACTATCAGTCACCTCTCTCTGTTCTGCCCCTCCAGCTCTCACTGGAGCTTTGGGCTGTAAAAGGGGAGGAAGCGGCTGAGCCAGCTGCCAGTCAGGCATCTGGTTGGATTCCGACGTTATTGCCGGGATCCCTGCAGAGCCTGGACCTGCTCTGTGTCGTCAGCCGGAGGTGTCACCAGCAGGATGAGAGAGTAATGTTACCAGTACACCAAGATCTCCAAAAATGGGTTCAAAGCTTTAATCAGCGATCACATCATTACAGCAGAAAGCAACATTTCAGAGCCACGCAGGACTCCTCCCTCCATTTTTGGAGATCTTGGTGTGCTGGTGACATTATTCTCTCTGACTACACATGGTTCCATCCAGCCGGTGGTCGCTTCAGCACCCGCTTACGAATACAGACATCTTTATAGGAATGTGTGCCCTGGGAATAGTGCATTGGAACCAGCAGGATGAAGGAGGCCCTAATTCTCCTATATAGATCTTTAATTATCACTAAAGGGATCCCCAGCATGAGAAAGGAAGTCCTGATTCCCCCATATAGATCTTTAGTTTTCATCAGCTGGAGGAAGAAGGTCCTGATTCCCCCATATAGATCTTTAGTTATCATCAGCTGTAGGAAGGAGGTCCTGATTCCCCCATATAGATCTTTAGTTATCAGCTGGAGGAAGGAGGTCCTGATTCCCCCATATAGATCTTTAGTTATTATCAGCTGGAGGAAGGAGGTCCTGATTCCCCCATATAGATGTTTCATTATCATCAGCTGGAGGAAGGAGGTCCTGATTCCCCCATATAGATCTTTAGTTATCATCAGCTGGAGGAAGGAGGTCCTGATTCCCCCATATAGATCTTTAGTTTTCATCAGCTGGAGGAAGAAGGTCCTGATTCCCCCATATAGATCTTTAGTTATTATCAGCTGGAGGAAGGAGGTCCTGATTCCCCCATATAGATCTTTAGTTATTATCAGCTGGAGGAAGGAGGTCCTGATTCCCCCATATAGATGTTTCATTATCATCAGCTGGAGGAAGGAGGTCCTGATTCCCCCATATAGATCTTTAGTTATTATCAGCTGGAGGAAGGAGGTCCTGATTCCCCCATATAGATCTTTAGTTATTATCAGCTGGAGGAAGGAGGTCCTGATTCCCCCATATAGATCTTTAGTTATCATCAGCTGGAGGAAGGAGGTCCTGATTCCCCCATATAGATCTTTAGTTATCATCAGCTGGAGGAAGGAGGTCCTGATTCCCCCATATAGATCTTTAGTTATCATCAGCTGGAGGAAGGAGGTCCTGATTCCCCCATATAGATCTTTAGTTTTCATCAGCTGGAGGAAGGAGGTCCTGATTCCCCCATATAGATCTTTAGTTATCATCAGCTGGAGGAAGGAGGTCCTGATTCCTCTATATAGATATTTAGCAATCACCAGCAGGAGGAAGGAGGTCCTGATTCCCCTATATATATATTTAGCAATCACCAGCAGGAGGAAGAGGTCTTTATTCCCCTATGTAAATTTTTAGTTATCACCAGCAGGAGAAAGGAAGTCCTGATTCCTCTATATAGATCTTTAGATATCACTAGAGGAATCGACAGCAGGAAGAATGAGGTCATCATGCCTTTATATAGATCTCTATTTGTCACTAGAGGGATCACCAGCAGGAGGAAAGAGGGCTGGTTCACACCACAAAAACGCACTCCAAATTCGTTCCAGATGCGTTTTTGCATGTGCAGTTTTAACGTGTTTTTGGTGCATTCTGGTGCATTTGTGATGTGTTTTTTTATGCATCTCCAGGTGCATTTCTGTAGCACCCTGACGTTTAAGCAGGTTTGCTAGTAAATTTACCTGCCAGGTGTAGTTGCCTTGGCCAATTGATTCCACCCTAATTCTGGAATTACTGCACTTCTCTCTTCTGTCACTAGATGGCCGGGTATCTGGTGACATTAGATAAGGAAAGGGCATTGCAAGGACAGATTAGGAATAGATGGGGTATCTCAGCCAATGGGCAGAGATCTTCTTGGGCCCCTTGGCCTGCTGGCAGAGCCTATTTGTTTGGGTGAGGTCAGGTGATCGGGGTTCTGTGCCACCTGGACGGCTGTCTGGGTGGACGTGTGTTATACTGCCCCGGGCTACTAGGCCAGAGCTTGTGGCCTATCCCGGGGACATCAAGTTGCTAGGCTGTCTGAGGGCCTATCCAGAAGCAAGAGAGCAGCGCAGGGTAAGGACTGCGGCTTGCAGTTCAACCAAAAGTGTCGGTTCTGCCGGCCAGAGAACCTGTCGTGGTTGGAGGTAGAGGGGAAGCTGTCGCCACTGAGGGACCATCCACCTTTTTATCAGGGACCACAGTGAGTAGCTGAAGCAAGTACCAGAGCAGAATTCTCACCAGCCGGGGACTGTAATGAATTGGGAAACTTCGGCAGGTGTCAAGCCAAGGACTCAGCCAGTGGAGGTGACGCTTGCAAAGCAGTCTTGTGTGCCAAGCCAGGGGCCGCGCAAGCCAGTGGGGTTACGCTTGAGGAGTATCTGTGAGTGCCAAGCTAGAGACCCAGTAGGGACGCTTGAGGAAGATACTCAGTGAGAGGACTGGAAGAGCTCAGGAGATCCAGTGGCAGTGGATCAGCGGGTCTAGGTGATAGACTGGGAGCTCAGTTGAGTGAAGATCAAAAGAGGAGATTGTGGAGAAAGTGAAAGAGTTTATTGCAACCTTTGTTAGAAACTGTTCAAGATTGTTGCCATAGGAGACACATGAAGATGTGGCGTCTGGCTGGGGTGCCTTTCCCTGCATGGTTGCCTACCTATAGAAGTCTCGAAGTCTGCTAATTAACATTGCAACTACTAAAGGGTGTCCTGGCCCTAACCCTCTCACCCACAGTTCTGTTTAAGAGACAATAAATCTCTTTGCATTCAAGAAGTGTCTGGCACCCATTAATCTACCTTACATTGCACCCACCATGCCTCGTAACCCACTCTATACAGAAGGATGTCAGCTGTCCCTAACTCTGGAGGTCACCATTAGGCCTGGAGAGGCCCGGGACTTTCATTCCAAATGATTTTTTTTTCTGTTTTCTGTACTGGGGTCCAGTGCATTTTTGATGCGTTCCAGTGCATTCCGGTGCATTTTTGATGTGTTTTTACTGCGTTCCATTCCAGTGCAGGTAAAATGCAGCATGTTCTGCTTTTTTTCTGGAACTGGAAAGCCCTGAAACTGACTGCACTGGTGTGAACTATGCCCTTGGAAACCATATAACCTACTTTCTATGCGCTTTTAATGCAGAAAAAAAAATGCACTGGACTGCATGTGGCGTGAACTGGCCCTTAGAACAAGGTTCTCCCTAAACTATCCAATCAATTTGTATCCAGTCAGGCAGGCCCTTGCACTACATAGTTGTTGGTAGATTTAAGGGAGATTGTATAGCCAGATTGTAATGTGTGTGGTGAGATTGCAGCAGATTGTACAATCAGATCATACTCTGTATACTGTATATGAGCAGAGCTCTGACAACTAATGTTTTGGGTTATGTTCTGTAATGGTGACAATATATACTGCTAGTAGACGGGGGATAACAACGCTGATCTTGGCTGCAGAGCTCACACTTGTGATTGGAGCAGTCAGTGTTTGGTTTCAGCCTGCTGTCTCTTGGTTCCAGGCAGTACTCACACCCCGGGGTCAGCGGGAACAGCAGTGAACATGATGAGCCTCTCATTGGCATGGCAAGCTGAAATTGATTTCTCACTTGGCAGAGAAGAGGGATTCCTCAGACATGAACCTGGATAGGCTACAGATAGGAGATGGCTCAGAATCTATGTTGATTTGCATTTGTTACAGTACAAGATGTGTGCGTGGGAAAGTGACGCCCCAGGGCGTTTCCGCTGCAGCGTGGATAAAGGGATCTATTAACCCCTTCACGACTCATACATCAATGCGAAGGCCCATTACTCCTGGAATACATACAGTATCACACAAAAGTAAGTACACCCCTCACATTTTTGTAAAGACTTTATTATATCTTTTCATGTGACAACACTGAAGAAATGACACTTTGCTACAATGTAAAGTAGTGAGTGTACAGCTTGTATAACAGCGTAAATTTGCTGTCCCCTCAAAATAACTCAACACACAGCCATTAATGTCTAAACCGCGGGCAACAAAAGTGAGTACACCCCTAAGTGAAAATGTCCAATCTGGGCTCAATTAGCCATTTTCCCTCCCCAGTATCATGTAAATCGTTAGTGTTACAAGGTCTCAGGTGTGAATGGGGAGAAGGTGTGTTAAATTTGGTGTTAGCGCTCTCACTCTCTCATACTGGTCACTGGAAGTTCAACATGGCACCTCATGGCAAAGAACTCTCTGAGAATCTGAATAAAGTATTTTTTTCTCTACATAAAGATGGCCTAGGCTATCAGAAGATTGCCAAGACCCTGAAACTGAGCTGCAGCACGGTGGCCAAGACCATACAGCAGTTTAACAGGATAGGTTCCACTCAGAACAGGCCTCGCCATGGTCGACCAAAGAAGTTGAGTGCACATGCTCAGTGTCAGAAGTTGTATTTGGGAAATAGACGTATTAGTGCTGCCAGCATTGCGTCAGAGGTTGAAGGGGTGGGGGTCAGCCTGTCAGTGCAGTGCTTAGACCATACGCCGCACACTGCATCAAATTGGTCTGCATGGCTGTCATCCCAGAAGGAAGCCTCTTCTAAAGATGATGCACAAGAAAGCCCACAAACAGTTTGCTGAAGACAAGCAGACTAAGGACATGGATTACTGGAACCATGTCCTGTGGTCTGAAGAGAACACGATAAACTTATTTGGTTCAGATGGTATCAAGCGCGTGTTGCGGCAACCAGGTGAGGAGTACAAAGACAAGTATTTCTTGCCTACAGTCAAGCATGGTAGTGAAAGTGTTATGGTCTGGGGCTGCATGAGTGCTGCCGGCACTGAGGAGCTACAGTTCATTGAGGGAACCATGAATGCCAACATGTACTGTGACATACTGAAGCAGAGCATGATCCCTCCCCTTCGGAGACTGGGCTGCAGGGCAGTATTCCAACATGATAATGACCCCAAACACACCTTCAAGACGGCCACTGCCTTGCTAAAGAAGCTGAGGGTAAAGGTGATGGACTGGCCAAGCATGTCTCCAGACCTAAACCCTATTGAGCATCTCTGGGGAATCCTCAAACGGAAGGTGGAGGAGTGCAAGGTCTCTAACATCTACCAGCTCTGTGATGTCATCATGGAGGAGGGGAAGAGGACTCCAGTGGCAACCTGTGAAGCTCTGGTGAACTCCATGCCCAAGAGGGTTAAGGCAGTGCTGGAAAATAATGGTGGCCACACAAAATAGTGACACTTTTGGGCCAATTTTGACATTTTTACTTAGGGGTGTACTCACTTTTGTTGCCAGCAGTTTAGACATTAATGGCTGTGTGTTGAGTTATTTTGAGGGGACAGCAAATTTACACTGTTATACAAGCTGTACACTCACTACTTTACATTGTAGCAAAGTGTCATTTCTTCAGTGTTGTCACATGAAAAGATAGAATAAAATATTTACAAAAATGTGAGGGGTGTACTCACTTTTGTGAGTTACTGTAAATAATGTGTTATCTGCATGTCCTACTTCTGCATTTGTAATGATGTAGAGAAGAATGGCTTAGAGCCCTTGCACACTGGGACGGTTTGCAGGCGCTATTGCGCTAATAATAGCGCCTGCAAACCGCCCCGAAAGTGCCGCTCCTTGCATTCTAGTGTGAAAGCCCCGAGGGCTTGCACACTGGAGCGATGCGCTGGCAGGGCGGTAAAAAATGTCCTGCCAGCAGCATCTTCGGAGCGGTGAAGGAGCGGTGTGTATACCGCTCCTGCTCCTGCCCATTGAAATCAATGGGACGGCGCGGCTATACCGCCGGCAATGCGCCTCTGCAGAGGCGCTTTGCGGTGGTATTTAACCCCTTCTCGGCCGCTAGCGGGGGGTAAAACTAATAATAATAATACTAATAATAGCGGCGTTTTACCGCCGACGCCGCCCCCCGCCCCAGTGTGCAAGGGCTCTTAATGTAACAAACGTTTTCATAACAAAATTTTACCACCCTTACTTTTTGTTTTGGATAGAGTAAGAAGGGTTGAAATTCCTGCCAAGTATTATTGCTAAAGTCCAAAAGATGAATATCAAAATCATTGGATTCTGCTAATCAGTAGTTCATGGTTGAAGAAAGTCAGTTGATTTCATATGGAGTATAATAGCAGTGCCAGGACAAGCTCATCTAGAGCCCAGGGCGAACATGCCAAATGAATGGTGAAAATGCCCCCCGCCACCTCCAAAATGTATGAGCATTGTCAGCAAACCACCCCCCCCAACAAAAAAAAAATTGAACACTGCATGCCCTAAGCAAAAATTCCACCTCCTCTCAGTACAAATCTGCCCCGTGCTGAAATCTCCCCTTCTCAGCACATATATTTGCCCCCTATCCCCCAAATCCCTCCAGCAAAAATGCCCCCCCTCCAAAAAAAAAAATGCTAACACAAATCCTCTACCCCTCAAATTTCCCCTTTGAGTACACATCCTCCCCCTCACTCCAAATCCCCCTCCCCAGCACAAATTTCCCCCAAATCCACACTCTCAGCACAAATACCCCCCCAATCCCCCTTCTCCTAGCACAAATACTTCCCCCAAAATTTCACCACCTAGCACAGATCCCCCCAATCCTCCCTACTAGCACAAATCCCCCCCCCAAAAAAAGAAGAAAATATCCACTCCTAGCACAATTTCCCTCCCTCCTCTACCATATCATCTCTCCTAGCACAAACCCCCCAAATCCCCCCTCCTAGCACAAATGCTCTTCCCCCACCCCCCCTCCCAACACAAATCTCCCTAAATCACCACTCCTAGCACCCCTGCCCCCCAAATTTCCCCTGCTAGGACAATTCTTACCCCCTGCTGCCGCCCCCCAACTTCTCACTCCCAACACAAATCCCCCCCCACCAATCTCCTTGCAGTGTCCTCCCCACCTCCCCCACTTCACATGATACCACAGTGTCCAGGGCAGCCATCCCTTCTGCCCACCCCTTGTCCCGGCCCTGCATAATAGGGATGAGGTAGCTCTCAACAAATACAGGGTGCCCATTATCTAGGGGACTCAAAGTTTAAGATTCACAAGTAAAAGGTCCGGTGAGAGTGCCAAAATCTAAGAAACCAAAATCTTTTTAAGACAACATGGAACAGTCAATGCGTTTCAGGAGTTTTTACATGCTCCCTTCTTCCAAGCTTATACATGCTATAACTGGACTCAATAGGGTGCTTTTAGTAAGTGTCTTTAAAGAGATTGAAAACATGTGTGGCGCTTACCCCCGCAGGGTTCGCTGGTGATGATGCGTTTACTGTTCTGCCACGACTTAGTAAACTGCTCGATCCCCACTGACATATCTGGTTGTGGTCTGAGACTCGCTCACACCTAGTGATTTAATCATTAGTATTGTGAAAATGTAGCGCTAAAATGTATCAAAAACGTGTATTAAAAAAAAAATGTGGTACAAAAACTTGTGGGTGGTCCCCACGATTATGTGAGTATAAATAAAGTCAATGACAAAGTCCAACAATATAATGAAAAGTGAAATCCGGTAATGTGAAAAGGTCTCCTAGTGTGTGATTCATCAACATGGAAATCTTGAGATGGAGAGAGATTAAACACTATTACCGGAACCGGTGGATTCGAATGTCGGTGACACCGAATCAAACAGGCTGAGAGATCCAAATGGATGGCTGTCCTGGAAAGCAGTGGAGGTGCCGGATCTCCCGTCCGGAAGGAATCCTACGTCCAACAAGGGGATCCAGGTCTCATATCCCATAAAAAAATGTGGAAAGAAAACAATGGAGTGCTCCAATAGTGCAGATCAGAAGGATAGGTTTATTTGAGCAAACCAGTATACAAAAATATAAAACCATGATCACAAGGATAATAAAAGTCAAAAATAAAACAATGTGTAGGGAATAGTATGCCTAGCCTGACGCGTTTCGTCCAATTGGACTTCTACAGGGGCATTAAACAATTCTCCTACACTGCATAAATACATATAAACTTTACAATAATAGTGCAACCAATCAGAATCAATCAGGAAATCTGGAAATGACCTGACTGGGGATAGGACAAAAGAGGTCAGCTGGTGTTCCACATTATAAATGACCAATGGAGAGGGAGCATGAAAGGTTTTTTACCAATGACCTGATCCTTTATTAGAAGCATGCAACAATGCCTCTCATATATTGCGGCAAACGCTGCGTGGAAAAGCCCACGAAAATGGGGGTGTGGTAATGTAATGATTACAGCTTGTGCAATAAATGTTGATTTTATAATACTACACTTAGTTGGCGCCTCCACCTCCCTGCTTTTTACATGTGAGAGTTGCAGCTGCAGACTGTGCGTGTTTGCCCATTTTACCTCCCTTCCTTTTCACTCCTGCTTCTCCCCTCTCCCTAATGCAGTGCAGACCAGAGCCAATCAGTGTGAGAGAATACAGTACACAGGAGCCGCTGAGGACACTGGAAAACGTAGTTTAATGGGGCACTGTCAATCAGGGATCTCTAAATCCCACACGTGAATAGCGTGATGGCGCGCCACGTCAAAATATAAACAAAGAACACATGACCGCGCCCGCAGGCTGTGATCATGTGACTAGGATCACGCCGGTGACGTAACCCAACAGGACGTAGCGGCGCACACAAGTCGCCACTACGTCCTGTTGGGTTACACCACGTGGCGTTTGCCGCAATATATGAGAGGCATTGTTGCATCTTTCTAATAAAGGATCAGGTCATTGGTAAAAAAAACTTTCATGCTCCCTCTCCATTGGTCATTTATAATGTGGAACACAAGCTGACCTCTTTTGTCCTATCCCCAGTCAGGTCATTTCCGGATTTCCTGATTGATTCTGATTGGTTGCACTATTATTGTAAAGTTTATATATATTTTTGCAGTGTAGGAGAATGGTTTAATGCCCCTGTAGAAGTCCAATTGGACGAAACGCGTCGGGCTAGGCATACTATTCCCTACACTTTGTTTTATTTTTGACTTTTATTATCCTTGTGATCACGGTTTTATATTTTTGTATACTGGTTTGTTTAAATAAACCTACCCTTCTGATCTACACGATTGGAGCACTCCATTGTTTTCTTTCCACATTTTTTATGGGATGTGAGACCAGGATCCCCTTGTTAGACGTAGGATTCCTTCCGGTCGGTGGATACCATGGTAGCTGTTCCAAACCAGAGGAGATGTATTTTGAGATCCGGCACCTCCACTTCCTTCCAGGACAGCCATCCATTTGGATCTCTCAGCCTGTTTGATTCGGTGTCACCGACATTCGAATCCACCGGCTCCGGTAAGAGTGTTTAATCTATCTCCATCTCAAGATTTCCATGTTGATGAATCACACACTAGGAGACCTTTTCACATTACCGGATTTCACTTTTCATTATATTGTTGGACTTTGTCATTGACTTTATTTATACTCACATTATGGTGGGGACCACCCACAGGTTTTTGTACCACATTTGTTTTAATACATGTTTTTTATACATTTTATCGCTACATTTTCACATGACCTATTTGTGAAATATTTGTCACATTTTTGTATAGCAGCTTTATATTTTCTCTCACTGGGTTAGCGCAGTTATATATTTTGTTTAATCATTAGTATACCTGCACTCCGTGTCAGCACACAGAATGTAATGAATGGTAGATTAATTAAAAATATTATATCAAGGCAGTTAAACAGTGTGTGAATTGGCAAACAACAACAGAACACCTTCAAAGCTGCAAAAACTAGATTAGGAAAATACTGGCCTACAACAGGATAATTCAACTGAAATGTGGCTTTGTAAGCTCAAGTTTTAACTAATGTAACCAGTAACTGGCAGTCAGAATCAGCTAACACAACAATAGTGACCTTGGGTGCACCCTTCGCATACAGCACCTTTGATGGGTGGATTCACTCATGCCTAATAAGGGGGAACCTCAGAAGTTGACTAAAGTACATTAGTCAACTGATTACTGAATAGCGTCTGGCTTTTGGTGGGGCTCTTCTGCAGGTGGTACACTGTCCCTTTAAGAGTGTGGGTGATGAGTGACAGATTATCTGCTAGGTAAAAGCAGTCTCTATAGCCTTAACTGTGTGTCACAAGAGTTTAGGATGCATAGTTTGGCTCACCACTCCTGGCAGGAAGTAAGACCGGTCCCATGCACTCGGTTGTCAGCTGTTCCAGAAGTTCCTGTCCTCACGAGTAGTACCTCTCTGGCTCGCCCCTGACTGTAGGCTCTCTTGGCAATGGGTTCCTCCAGGCTTTGGGTTCCAGTACATCAGGAGGACTCTCAGCGTGTCAGTCCTTTGGCCCCTGGTGTGTGCCCAAGCACACTAGCGATGGGTTTGCACTGATCCAGGTCCCTGCACACAGGAGGCTTGCAGCGGCTTACGCTCTTGGCTCTGGTCCTCTTATCTATAGGACTCCACATTTATAGGACACATACCCTGACAGTAGGTCTGCCCCTCTCGCTCTCCTCTCAGGACTGCCCCTCAGTCTCTAGATATGCCCAGGTAAAGCACTCCTGATTCTCATCTTCTCCAGTGTCCAGGGATTTGGGCTCCTGTAGTTCCTGCAGCCATTCACTTCCATTATACAGTGCCCCATTAAACTACGTTTTCCAGTGTCCTCAGCGGCTCCTGTGTACTGTATTCTCTCACACTGATTGGCTCTGGTCTGCACTGCATTAGGGAGAGGGGAGAAGCAGGAGTGAAAAGGAAGGGAGGTAAAATGGGCAAACACGCACAGTCTGCAGCTGCAACTCTCACATGTAAAAAGCAGGGAGGTGGAGGCGCCAACTAAGTGTAGTATTATAAAATCAACATTTATTGCACAAGCTGTAACTCTCACGTCTGCTTTTTTTACACAGATCCACTCTGACAAGTGTACCAGTGGGGGGCAAGGGAGGAATCAAGCAAGTCGCTCCACACCTGACTCTGCAGACAAAGCACAACAACAAGGGGGGTGCTCCTCTCAGTCAGGCAATACATGGCGAGGGGAAGTTGCAGATCACACAGCCGGTGGCAGTCAGGTATACTTGACTAAGGGATGTGTCTATGGTGAGGCTCCCGTGTATACCTAGTAATTCTAAATTTCTTCCCCCCCTATTGTGAAAAAAAAAATTTCTTCCCCTTATTCCCACCATTGACCACACGACACTACTCCTCTGGAGTCGAATGGCCATAGCAGCCTTTTATTACAACAAAATAAAATACAAAAATACTTTGAACATAACTTAATGCCTAATATACATTCTTATAAAACATTTTATAACATTTTGTAAACATTTTCCACCAATGAACCTTACTATTAACCTTTTTGATCTAAGGGTCCTTGAAGGCCATATCAATGTCCTTACACCAACTAGTTGTATCGGTATACCCAAAAAACTGCCCCCCGCCGTGTAATTACGAAAGCTCGGGGACAAAACAGCTACTTCCTGCCAGATACAACTTCCTCCACCATTGTTTCCATATAAGGGAAAGGACCCCCAAAAAACTCAGTGGGGCCAAACCCCTTAAAAAACCTCCATTATTTCTCAGCACCGCCTCCAAAGACCCCATAGACCTGCCGCTGCTACGACAGTCACATTCCCCACCGTCATTACCGTTACCTCTGTAAACCGGAAACCCAAACTTAACATCCCATATCTCCCTTTAATACACAGTACTGTATTATAAAGTAAAATAGGGAGGGAGGGTGGGAATTCTTCCAACCGGCGCTCTTCCTCTCACCAACTGACCCCCGGTTGAGCTCCGCCCCCACTTATATCTGGCTCCCCCCACTGACCTCTTCCTAACCTAATTTACATGCCCTAATACTCCACCTCACTGCCCCACCCTAGTCATGCTGGCCCTCCTCCTAGCTTTACTTTGGCTCCGGGCCATTACTTGACTAAGGGATGTGTCTATGGTGAGGCTCCCGTGTATACCTAGTAATTCTAAATTTCTTCCCCTTATTCCCACCATTGACCACACGACACTACTCCTCTGGAGTCGAATGGCCATAGCAGCCTTTTATTACAACAAAATAAAATACAAAAATACTTTGAACATAACTTAATGCCTAATATACATTCTTATAAAACATTTTATAACATTTTGTAAACATTTTCCACCAATGAACCTTACTATTAACCTTTTTGATCTAAGGGTCCTTGAAGGCCATATCAATGTCCTTACACCAACTAGTTGTATCGGTATACCCAAAAAACGGCCCCCCGCCGTGTAATTACGAAAGCTCGGGGACAAAACAGCTACTTCCTGCCAGATACAACTTCCTCCACCATTGTTTCCATACAAGGGAAAGGACCCCCAAAAAACTCAGTGGGGCCCAACCCCTTAAAAAACCTCCATTATTTCTCAGCACCGCCTCCAAGGACCCCATAGACCTGCCGCCACAGCACACGCATGTGACGCCTTACGTGCGTGTCGCCCTCCACACCATAACCGCCCGGTGTACACCCTCCTGCAAAGCCAGCTGCCACAGATCCAAACCGATCGCATTCAGGTGTACACCATCCGATCTCAAAAAACGCCAGGTTTTCTCTTCCAAATCCCGATGACGCACTGCCAAACCGCCATTACGAACAAAAAATTTGGCCACCGCTTTATTGACCTTTATCCTCGCTCTGTTCGAACCCGCAACAGAGCGAGCCAAACGCCAAGCCGTCCTGGCCACGATATCCGACCAAATAAAAATGGTATCCGGAAAAAAGGATTGTAAACGTAGCAGATCGAATTTAATATCCCGGATAACCTCTCTCGCACAACGAACCCCCAAATCATTACCACCCGCATGAATCACAACCACATCCGGGGTGCGGTCAAGGCAAGCAAACTTATGCATCTCAGGGACTACCCTGGACCAGAGCATACCCGGAATCCCGATCCAGCGTACCACCCCCTCCCCCTCTGATAGACCCAATAACCTGCCCCCCCTCCTAACATCTGCCCTCCTGGCACCCCAATACACGTAAGAGTGTCCCAGGATCCACACCAAACAGGAGTCCGAACCTGAAAAACATGGAAAACAAACAAAAGGAAGACAGGGAGAAAACAAACATGCCCCGTATTCCCTAACTGCTAGGACCCCCTGGCTTGCCCAACAGGGATGCTATCTCCATCAGTATCTTCTGACGCCGCAATAGCTCCACCCACCCTGAAAGATTAAGCCACTAAAGTAGGTGAGGACGAACATACAACTTGAACCTGGATGATTCCCACCTGCCAATACCTTTTACCACACCCTCATCCAATCCCCACCGAACCGCCTCCGTGGCTGCACCAATGCGGAACGAATGTGAAGAGTAATTGTCTGCGCTGAAACCCGCGGCTATCAAACATTTTTTGAAAACCGCCTGAAACTGAAAACGAGAAACCGCCCTACCATCTTCATGTTGGAAGAAAATCCCCCCCCCCTCGAGGTCTAATTGCACAGAATTCCCCTATTGCCGCAACCGGACATACAGGGGAACCCGGGATCCTACTCAACTCAACCCATTTTCCCTTCCCGCATTGGTCCGTCTTGGACCTTTTCAAAAATATCCCCAACTTATCCCCACGCAACAAAACGTCCTGCACTTCCAAACCGCCATTGCCCCTTCTATTATTACTCACCATCTCACCCATCCGAAACGCTCCAAAAAAGGCCAAAACAAAAATGGCCCTAAACAATACCCTCTCAAAACTTGAAAAACAAACAACTCCCAACTGTCGGACCACCTCTCCTAAAACCTCAAACGAAACTGGGCGTCTCTTGTCGGCAGCCGTAAGACCAGCGCGATATCCACGCATAGCACGCCGAACCCTGAAGACCTTTGTCACATCCCTTTGCCCAGCCAACTGAAACATGAAAGCCAGCCCCGCCATCTTACTAGACATAGAAGAAGCTGATACTCCCCTCTCAAAATTCCTGCCTATAAAATAGAGCAGCAACTGAATCCTACCTTCTTCATGCGGACTGACCCCTACTTCCTCCACCAAAACCTCCCATTCCTTCCAAACCTTACTGTACTTAGCCCATGTAGCTGCGGATACCGATCGATGTATTAACCGTTGGGCGATGGCAATGTGATGCTCCACAACCTCTCGGGACAAGGAATCCCGAACACTTCTGCTCCCGGCACCAGTTGACGAAACCTGTCCCACTGGAAACGAGACAACGCATCAGCCACAGAATTTTCCACTCCCGGAACATGAATAGCAGTAACACAACAATTAATACACAAACAACATAATACCAGGTGCCTTAGTAAGCGCACAACTGGGGGGGAAGACGCAGTGTTATTGTTAATGGCCTGCACAACACCCAGGTTATCACAGTGAAAGCGCACCCGACGATTCTTAAACTCATCGCCCCAAAGCTCCACGGCTAGAACAATAGGGAACAATTCCAAAACCGCCAAGTTGCGTATCAGTCCATCCTCCTTCCAACGTACCAGCCATTCCCCCGCACTCCACTTCCCCTGACAGAACGCCCCGAATCCACACGATCCCGCCGCGTCAGTAAACAGTTCCAAATCAAAGTTTGAAACCACCGCACCCATCCACAAAGAGCGGCCATTGTACGTAGCCAAAAATGATTCCCATACCTTCAAATCCTCCTTATGATCCCTACTTAATCGAATATAATGATGCGGGGCCCTGACCCCAGCCGTGGCGGCAGCAAGGCGCCTGCAGAAGACCCGCCCCATAGGCATGATGCGGCACGCAAAATTCAATTTGCCCAGCAACGATTGTAAAGACCGAAGTTGTATCTTCTTTGCCTGTAATGCCACGGACACTTCCCGTTTTAAACCCTCCAATTTGTCCGGAGGCAATCTACATTCCATCGCCACCGTGTCTATCACAATCCCCAAAAAACTCAAAGCAGTAACTGGGCCTTCAGTCTTGTCTGGAGCCAACGGAACCCCAAAAACCCCAAAAAGCTGCTGAATCGTAGCCAGCAATGACGCGCACACCAAACTCCCTGCCGGCCCTATACACAGAAAATCATCCAAATAATGGATGACGGATGACAAGCCTGAAACATCCCGCACCGCCCATTCCAAAAAGGAACTAAAGTGTTCAAACAGCGAACAAGAAATCGCACACCCCATGGGCAAACACCTATCAACAAAGAACTTGCCCTGCCAGCGACACCCCAACAAACGACAGCACTCTGGATGAACAGGCAAGAGGCGAAAAGCAGCCTCAATGTCTGTTTTTGCCAACAATGCCCCTTGTCCGAGACGCTGTACCCATGCGACCGCCTTGTCAAAAGATGTGTAAGACACCCTACACAACTCAGGGTCAATGGAATCATTAACTGATCCCCCACGCGGGTATGACAAATGATGAATGAGCCGAAATTTGTTCGGCTCCTTCTTAGGTACCACACCTAGCGGGGAAACTACTAAATCCGGCATTGGGGGCAACTCAAACGGGCCCGCCATGCGCCCTAAGGAGACTTCTTTTAACAGTTTATCTGTAACAACACTAGGGTGCTCCCTAGCAGACTTCAAATTTTCCGCCATAGGCGGAACTACTCTGAGCCCGCTACTCAACATAAAACCGTCCGTAAATCCCAACTCTAATAACTTGGCTGCTTCCTGATCAGGGTACCGTCTTAGAAAAGGGGCCATCTTTTTTACCCTCACTGGTGTCCTCCCTTTTTCCAGCATCTGCCCCTCTTCCACGACCATGCTTAAAACACCGGGACTGAGAGTGCGACCCTCCACATGTGGAATACTCATGTCGAAATCGACATTTTGCCCCAAACTTGCAGGTACCGGCGTTGAACTGCCAGCAGAAACCCATGCGACTGCCGGCCGGTTGTCCGGCAATAGCTGAACCCCCGGCCCCTCCCTGAAAGGGAGCCAAAGAACTTCTTGGAGATGACATTAACTTCATCCAAAGACTAACGTCCTTGTGGTCCCACCGTAATGCAGGGCGTACCGCCTTCCTCTGCCGGAATTGCTCATCATAGCGCAACCAGGCCGTACCACCGTACACCCTTTGCGCTTCACCAATGGAGTCCAAATAGCAGAAAAGAGCCGAGCAGTGCTCAGGCGCCTTTTCCCCAATAACGCTTGCCAAAATCGCAAACGCCTGCAGCCAATTTGAAAAAGTGCGCGGTATTAAGCGGTAACGCCGCTTCTCCTCTTCCTCTTTTTTGCTCTCGTCAGGCTTAACTTTGTCCAAGTTAAACTTCTCCAAGGGCAACAAGGAGAATATTTCAACGTACTCCCCCTTCAAAATGCGCTCCCTCACTTCCGCCTTTAAATGAGCGCCCAACGGCCCCTCAAAACAGACGTGTACCACACATTTGGCAGCATCAGCCAAACGCACACCGTCCAGTCCGGCTGTCCCCTTACCCACAGTCACAGCATCCCCCACCGTCGCTGCAGCACCAGCCACTACCTTCGCCGGCAGCGGTACTGGAGTTTCCGTCCCTACCCCAGCAACTACCGCGCCCTCCGATACTCCCAATGCAGGGGCGACCCCCACATGTTCCTGCGGTGCAGCCGTGCGGGCTGATGCCCACGCCGCCACTGGAGAAGCACTTGCCACCGGCCGCTGACCAGCCTCACAACGCGCCAGCACCTCCCGCAAACCCGCCAGCAAAGTCTGTACCACCCCTACATCCTGCGACCCCAGAGACGTGGAACCACTACTTTGCCCCAAACTACCCAAACAACCCTGAGCCCCTGACATAGCTACACCCCCATCAACTACAGACCCCCCTCTACTAGCATTAGAAGAAGACAAAGACAACACAGAAAGGGGCTCACCTGGCTGCCGCTGCCTCACTGGACATCCAGCCGCGATCCCCGCTGCACGCGCCGGTTCTTGTAGTTCTTCCTCCACACGATCGTCCAGCTCACCCTCAGACAAACTGTCCTGGGAACTCCCGGCCTCTCTCCGCTCCTCAGTCACAGGCCGCACCGCAGGATTCACCGCCGCCGTTGAGCGCCTAGCAGAGACGTCATCATTGTGCGCCGCACCAACAATCGACTCCTCAAGGCAAGTTAGCTGAGCCCTAGGCCGGGCAGGGGGAGCCCGCCTGGCCGTGGATCTGGACCGAGGCACATCCAAGTCCCCCCGAATATGCGGGGCACCCGCCGAACTCCTCCTCCGTCCTCTCACCTCCGGAATACAGGCCCCAGCCGTACGCGCCCCAGAGCCGTCACCCGCCGAGGCCTCTCTCCCTCGCCGAGCTCCTTTCCGGCCAGGCTGAAAGCCCGCCGCGGCAGCCGCCATGTTTTTCACAGTGTCTGCAGGGGGGGCGGTACCTGATGCTGCAGCGCCGCTCGTCTCCTGAATCCGACGCGATCGAGTTCCCTGTCCGTCTCCGCATGCCGCAGCCACCGCCGATTTTCGCTTGGCCGGCGGAGTCCGCCCTTCCAGTGCCAGACTCCCTGCACGATCGTTATCCGGGCTGAAACGCTCCGGCGGCCTAGACCGCCTAGCACGTGTGCGGCCCGGAGGAGGGGGGCTGGTGGGTGAAACGGAGGAGGACTGGCTGGGGCCTTGTAACAGGCTAGTCACAGAAGCCTGCAGCCATCCCGTACTTCTGGCCGCCGCCTCCTCTCTCAGTTGAGACAAAATCGTCTCCAAGTCACCCATGGTGGAATTTGGAGACCGTGTAGCAAATTCTTCCAACCGGCGCTCTTCCTCTCACCAACTGACCCCCGGTTGAGCTCCGCCCCCACTTATATCTGGCTCCCCCCACTGACCTCTTCCTAACCTAATTTACATGCCCTAATACTCCACCTCACTGCCCCACCCTAGTCATGCTGGCCCTCCTCCTAGCTTTACTTTGGCTCCGGGCCATTACTTTCTTATTACAAACAGCAGTATTGGCAGCATTAGCAGGACACACGCCCTGTGGAAAAGTCTGCCCTGTAAGCCAGCCAGACTATGCTGCATTACATTGTGTTGTCAGTCTAATGCCCCCTACACGGTCGGATTTTCCGATGGAAAATGTCCTATCGGAGCGTGTTGTCGGAAATTCCGACCGTGTGTAGGCTCCATCGGACATTTTCCATCGGATTTTCCAACACACAAGGTTTGAGAGCAGGATATAAAATTTTCCGACAACAAAATCCGTTTTCGGAAATTCCGATTATGTGTACACAAATCCGACGGACAAAGTGCCACGCATGCTCAGAATAAATAAAGAGATGAAAGCTATTGGCCACTGCCCTGTTTATAGTCCCGACGTACGTGTTTTACGTCACCGCGTTCAGAACGATCGGATTTTCCGACAACTTTGTGTGACCGTGTGTATGCAAGACAAGTTTGAGCCAACATCCGTCGGAAAAAATCCTAGGATTTTGTTGTCGGAATGTCCGATCAATGTCCGACCGTGTGTACGGGGCATTAGACTGGGTGCTTTGCTGCCAGGTGAAGTGAACAGAGTAAGAAAGTAATGGCATCACTAGGGTGGCTTTGGTCTTTCAGTGTCCAATCAACAGGTTGGGGGGGAGTCAGTGACCAAGCTTTATTGCTATGCAGCAGTGGAGAAGAATGAGGTCACCCACCTGGAACTGCTATCTGGCAGAGTACTTGATCATAGGACTGGCGACTCAAGACACATTTACAATTCCTTTGGAAGATTACACAGTTCACCTGTACAGTATACTGTCTACTTCAACAGTATATTTTTCTCTTTCCCTCGAGTTCTGCTTTGAGGTTTTGTACATCAAATTGAATTTGTAGTTCCTTCTTCAAAAACCCTGGAATGAATATGGCCATTGGTGGCTGGATTTGCACAGCCTTCCATTAGGGTGGCCATACACAGGCCGACAAATTCTAGAGATATAAAAGAGAGTGATTAGAACACCTGGAAGTTTTTTTAAAAGAATAGAGTTTGAATTTTTAAAACAGAAGACAAAGGCATCAATTCAGTGTGCCAATGAAATCATAAAACCCCCCATAGTGTCAATAATACAGAACATGTTCCACAGTTTCGGAACACAACAAACAGGTTATCATCATTTTGTTCCCACACACAAAAAGGAAGAAATATACTGTCATTGGGACAGGGGCAACTGAACCTGTGATTAAAGGAGAAGTACAGCCAAAACTTGTTTGGCTGTACTTCTCCTATGGATCACAGGAGTGCAGTTTGTTCTGCACTCCTCTGACCCGTTTTCGGCTTGCTGTCGGCTGACGTCACAGAGCCGGTCCAGGCTCGGGCAAGATCGCGACAATGAAGTGGGGATCCGCTCCCATGCCTGGACTGGCACCTGGATTAGCCTCTCAGCGAAGCATTGAGAGTCTGATCCGGCCACTCTTGCCCCCTCCTCAGCCTGGTGCCCTAGTGACCGGTGGGGGTCGGGGGCAGAACAGACAGCAGTGACTGACAGTCACCAGCTCTCTGCTCAGGGAGCTGTGAGAACCGAGTGATCGGTGGTGTTTAAACGCTCAGTTCTCAGTGTTAGAGCCGGCGGGGAACAGATGCAGTGTGGGACTGATGCTGCATCCACCTAAGTAAGTAAAGTAGCACCCTTGACTTAGGTAGATGCTAAAGGTAGATTTTTGGTGAGTACAGGTAAATTTAGGCAGGTCTAAAGGATTGGCATGGGGCAGGCCTCCTTGATAAACCCAGGGTCAACCCAGCTGGGGAGAAGTTGTCAGGTGGAAGAACTGAGGATGGAGTACTAGACTGTCTGGGGGGGGTGACCTTGGGCCTATGAATCGGTTGCAGGAAGGATCCTTTCAAGAATGCATGAAGGATCTGGACAGGAGGCACAGAGAGGAATCAGAGAGGACAGCGGGAGCTAGTACTGCCGGGCAAGTCTTCAGGAGGGATCCACCAGTGTGTGTGTGGCCAGGAGGACCAGTGAGTGACAGGCATGGTCAGGAGGACTGGGGAGGCATGCCTGAGAGGACTGGATGGATGCAGAGCCAGCAGTAAGGACTGTGAGGTCACGGGCAGTGAAGTTGGGCAGCTGCACCTGGGAGGGCTGGCAGGGCCTGAAGAGGGCTTACTGGGAGCAGTAGTCCACCTTAGGGCAGATAGCACTAAAGACTTCCTATTACTATACTAGGGTTTTGGTTCCGAATACGGGTAAAACACCCTAAAACATAGGCACCACATCCCTGAACATGATTATAAGTTATAGAGGGAATGGAGGGATTTTCACGGTGCAGGTGAACTAGACATAGAAAGGTTTTTTTCCATAAAAAAGTACAATTTATTAAATCAATCATTAAAAAACATACAGTTTTGTACAGAATTCATGAAATTTCAGTTTGAATAAAAACACAGTGGTCAAGTGGGGTTAGAGTGTACAAATAATATAGATGATGATATAGTTGCATACTAGCCCGACATGTTTCGCATTGTCGCTTTATGAGGCCAAAATGTGCAACCACAGGGAACAGAAAGGTGGAGTCAAATGATTGATCAGTGCAGCACCTGTAAGGTGGAGGCAGTCAGTGCCGGAGGATGGAGCTCATTTCCCAGCAGTGTGAGTGACGGCATTACTGAATCACTCCCTGTAACCACAACTTAACAGACACTGATGACTGCCTCCACCTTACAGGTGCTGCACTGATCAATCATTTGACTCCACCTTTCTGTTCCCTGTGGTTGCACATTTTGGCCTCATCCCGGTCCTGGTCCTGGTTGGTGCACGCGGGTAGCGACAAAGGTTTCTGGGTCACCAGGGGGAATCAATAGGAGTGTTAAATGATGTCATCTTCAGTTTGCATATCCCTTGATAAAGCGACAATGCGAAACATGTCGGGCTAGTATGCAACTATATCATCATCTATATTATTTGTACACTCTAACCCCACTTGACCACTGTGTTTTTATTCAAACTGAAATTTCATGAATTTTGTACAAAACTGTATGTTTTTTAATGATTGATTTAATAAATTGTACTTTTTTATGGAAAAAAACCTTTCTATGTCTAGTTCACCTGCACCGTGAAAATCCCTTCATTCCCTCTATAACTTACTTCCTATTACTATTGTTTGCTACAATAAATTGGCCCGCGGTCCCTGCCTGCAAATGGAAATTTCTAGGGCCTGACTGAGTCAGAGTTGGGCCTAACCATGTGCTAGCTTTGCTTGGAGTTAAGTGTTGTGCAGGAGAGAGAGGAGAGAGTAACAGTCTTCAAGCAAGAGAAGTGCTGGAGGAGACTGAAGTAGCCAAGTGTATATAGTTGTCCCAATACAATCAACCAATTGCTTGTTCTACTGAGCATCCCATTTATTCCCATCCCTATCCAAGTTCAAATCCCTCAATAAAAATACAAATAAAACAAGCACATGGACTGTTCATTGTCTCCAAGGCAGGCAGGGTGACAGGTGGGCCACAACTTTCAGCAGCCCCTACGGGGGTACCACTACAGTAATGTTCTGAAAAAAAAACAAAACTCTTTACTTCTCTTTCAAGGAGTTACAGCTTACCATGTAAGGAATAAACCTAAGGTCCCTAGAGGAACACTTGAAAAGTGTTACTAAAACCACAACAGTAAAATCAGTCTGTATATGGAGTAAAGCATGCTTGTTATGCTCACTGTGGAGCCTAAGGGGTTAATGTTCCGCATTATGTAAAAAGGCTGTTTGATACTTTCTTCTCTGATCCTTCTTTTCTTCCACTGTCCCCAATCCGTCTCTTTTTTTTCTTGGGAGGGGGCATGTGATCAACACAGGGCCAATCAACACTGTCCAGACAGAGGGTCAGGGGTCCTGCAGCCTCATAGGACAGTCAGAGCACAATGAAAACTCCTCCTACAAGCTTTACCATATACTGATAGAAATCACAAGGCTGCTATAGGTAACGAGAAGGGGGGGGGGGGGGGAGAAAAGTGGTGCTTGGAGAGAGACAGATGGGTGGTAAACAAAGCTATAGGTAAAGGTCATTATGATAATGAAATCCAGTGGTTGGCGGTAGCTTGGACCCTGGAAAATTCAGTTCAGAATGGCTTAGGAACAAGTTCTTTGGGTTAAAGATGTATATAGCGCTCTAGAGGTGCAGCCAGCTGTGGAAGAGGAAGCAGCACTGTAGATATATAATGTGGAGAACAGCGGCGCTCATCTGAGTGCAGTATATTAAAATGATTAATGATGAATTTATTAAGATAAAAAATTAATATAAGAATTATCTCACAGGATAAAGGTTAAAATGGCTAGAGGCTCGCTGTGTAGTCCTGATCCAGATAGCTGGCGGTGTGGGGTGCTGCTGCTGTTTCGCTATCTGCAGGGGTTTCCAAGGGTCCGAGTCAAGCTGGCAGTCGTCTCCCCGTCGGCTGTGACGTCACTGAATGTGGGGCACAGGGCCAGCAGGCGCGCGTTCAGAGCATGCATGGTCCTTCTTCAGGCTGTGATCTTTGGGCCCCTTTGGGCTTGCATTTTCCTGCTCCCCACATTACTTTTAACCCTTGTGATCACATTTTTGTACACCTCTATGATTTGATGTACGGTATGTACTTTTTACAATAAATCCCCTTTTTTGACATGCACCATATGGAGCCTTTTTGTTTTTCATCATCCTTACATTGGTGCGGGTGAGAACACCTGCCTACTTACTACCTACTTCTGTATCAATCCCCAACCAGGTTCCAGTTCCATCAAGCCTTGTGCAACATTGGAGTCCCAGGCTTTGGCCGATACAAGCTCGACTGACCCACTGCCGCTGGCATGTGAGTCCACTCCATCTGGTAAGAGTATACATCTATACTTTCTTGGTGGAAGATATACTATTTTTGGTGTCTCAACGACCAGTCACACTCTATTCCACTATTCAAAGTGTCATCTCAAGAGTGGATCTTAAGTCCTTCACATTTGTGGACATTTGCTTAAATGAGCTCACTATAGTGGTGATTTCACGTTTTCACTGTTTCAGTCACTGGACTTCATTATTATTAATTTCTTGTATACATTATTATTTTTCGGTATACATCAGTATTTCACATTTACACATCTTTAATGCACTGTATAGTATGTTGTATTTTTGATGGTTCTTAGCGCTACACTGTGTTTTCGCATATTTCTTTGACTTTGTTTTAGTGTTAGCAGCTTTACATATGATTGGTTAAGCGCAGTAATTTTCCAAACCTTTCCACATCATATGCAGCCACTATGCCCTTCAAATGCAGCCACTGTGCCCATCATATGCAGCCAACTGTGCCCATCATATGCAGCCAACTGTGCCCATCATATGCACACTTTGTGCATAGCAAATGCAGCCACCTGTGCCCATCATATGCAGCCAACTGTGCCCGTAATATGCAGCCAACTGTGCCCATAATATGCAGCCAACTGTACCCATAATATGCAGCCAACTGTGCCCATCATATGCAACCACCTGTGTCCATCATATGCAGCCAACTGTGCCCATAATATGCAGCCAACTGTGCCCATCATATGCAACCACCTGTGTCCATCATATGCAGCCAACTGTGCTCATAATATGCAGCCAGCTGTGCCCATAATATGCAGCCACTGTGCCCATCATATGCAGCCAACTGTGCCCATCATATGCTGACTCTGTGGCCATCATATGCAGACTCTGTGTCCATCATATGCAGCCAACTGTGCCCATAATATGCAGCCTCTGTGCTCATCAAATGCAGCCAACTGTGCCCCATCATATGCAGCCACTGTGCCCATCATATGCAGACTCTGTGCCCCACAAATGCAGCCAACTGTGCCCCATCAATTGTAGCCTCTGTGCGCATAATATGCAGCCACTGTGCCCCACAAATGCAGCCAACTGTGCTCTATTAATTGCAGCCTTTGTGCCCATAATATGTAGCCACTGTGCCCACCCGCTGTCTGCCCGGCACTTACCCCATCGTGGTGGTGTGTCAGGCAGCTGGTGAGGCGGCGAGCTGCGGGACGTTAGCGCGGCGATGGATGCTGTGTACTCCGATTCCTCCGTGCGTGTCTTCTTCCTGTATTCCTTGGCACCAATGGGATCGCCTCTGCTTTCAGCCAATCAGGTGCCCGGTATTACATTCGGGCCTCCTGACTGGCTGAGAGGCGGTTCTGTATTAGCAAAGCAAATATTCATTTGCTTTGCTAACACACCCGGTGCACTGCGAGCACAATGGTTTGTGCTCGCAGTGCACCTTTTTTTAAGCATATTTGAACCTATGTCTCTAATCAGGTGCTTCAAAAACACCCCCCCCTGCAGATGTAATTCAGGCGCCCGGTGCCCGAAAAGGGGCCGGACGCCTTTATAGGGGGTGGCTACAACGGCCGTGGATAGATTCATGCAATGCATGAATCTATCCATAGTACACAGAGGGGGTGGCTGGAGAGAGGGGGCGGCGCCCGGGCGCCCCTAATGGACTCACCGCCACTGTGTGTGTGGGACTATCATTATAATTCCTTACATTTGACAAAAGCTCCTTTTCCTTTTCAGGTGTTGTCATACAACTGATGCAGCAGAGACACTATAGGTAGTTCTGCTCCCAGAAGAACTTAAGAGAAGATGGGACTTTGCCCAACAGATTAAATGTAGCGTCTTCGCACATGGCAATCTGCTATCGTTTAATTAATTGGCAAGAAGGACAGTAATTATTTGTAAGCCATAAATGTGTGTGCAACGCGTCAGTTGTTTCTTCTGTATCCAGCTAACAAGTTTGTCTTCCAAGAACATTTGTATTCTTCTATGGTAGACTAAACGTTGTTGTTGGATGACTTGGCCTCTCGCTCATTTTTATGTTGGATAGAAGACGAGGAAACTCATTCAAAGGAGAATAAAAAAAGAAGAGGAAATGAAAAATGAAATGTTCTCTCTATCTCACGTTCTCTTTTTCTACATATATAATTTTTACTGGCCTGTAATCCTTTATGTTAAATTATCTGGGAATGCCACATTCCTGGCAGCCATAGTGGTGTTGGAACACAGATCAGACACCTTATAGCCTGTTTCCCAGGATTCTCTCTTCATCTTTATTTCCCTTATATGGGTTTACTTTAAAGTAGGACTAACCTCTCATAAAAAGAATACTCAGTTATGTAAAGTTCTGTAAGTAAAACAGGATTACATTATTTTTTTGTTACAAAAATGCGGTTTTCTCCTTCGTTTTTTCATGATTTTTCTCCCTGCGTTGTGCACATCCTGTAGACTCTTTGTAGGAACTTCTTGTGGATGTGCCCACCAGTATTAATTTTGGCAGCAAATTTTGATCTAGTTTTAGTCTAAAGCCGATCACACGATCGGGCTTTCCGACAACAAAACCATGGACTTTTGTCCGAAGGGTATTGGCTCAAACTTGTCTTGCATACACACGATCACACAAATATTGGCCAACAATTAAGAACGTAGTGACGTACTAGACGTACTACATGGTTTTTCAGCTCTTTAGCGCCACACTTTGGACTCCTTCTGCTAATTTCGTTTTAGTAGAAGTTAAGTGAATGTTGATTCGCACCTTTCTTTTCGCGTTTTTCATTTTGTGATTTTCAGTTCGTTTGTGAACGGCCGTTCGTCAACCAGAAATGTTGCGGAATCGGAGGAGATAACGTGTTATTTATTATTGGCCTTGGAGTTATTGCTTTGACATTATTTTTTTTGGCTGAATAATGTTTTGATTTGGTATATTTTCTATATTTTTGGATGCATAGAATGCACTTTTTGGTTAAGTTCTATTGGCAGATAGCATGTCTAATTTTGTTTTTTTTAATGCGCAATAAAAAAATAGTGGAGAATAATACTTGGCTATGTGTTTTACATCAAATGACAATTTGGGAGTAGGCAGACCGCTTCTGTTCCAGAGAATGCGTGTTTGTACTTTGAACTTTTGTCCGACGGACTTGTGTACACACGATCAGAAAGTCCAATAACAAACATTTGTTGGCGGAAAATTTGAGAACATGCTAGCCAACATTTGTTGGTCAAAAGTCCGACAATTGTCTGATGGAGCATACACACGGTCGGACTTACTGCCAACAACCTCACATCCAGCATTTCTTGTCCGAAAGTCTGATCATGTGTACGGGACATTAGTCTTAGGACTAAAATATCATTTTAGTTTTGGCCTCATTTTAGTCTTCTGCAAGAGTTTTAGTTTTAGTCGTATTTAGTCGACTAAATCTCCAGTACATTTTAGTCGACTAAAATCATTTTAGTCGACAAACTCATTTTAGTCGTCTAAAATCTAATGGGTGTAGCTAAATTGTAATGTATTATTTAAAGGGTAACTCCACTTTCATGGGGAAAAAAATAGCAAATAAAGAAAAAATAGTATAGCGTATACAATTGCGACACAAGTCACATTTTTTATATTTTTGCAGATTTATTAAAAAAAGAAAAACTGAAATATCACATGGTCCTAAGTATTCAGACCCTTTGCTCAGTATTTAGTAGAAGCACCCTTTTGATCTAATACAGCCATGAGTCTTTTTGGGAAAGATGCAACAAGTTTTTCACACCTGGATTTGGGGATCCTCTGCCATTCCTCCTTGCAGATCCTCTCCAGTTCTGTCAGGTTGGAGGGTAAACGTTGGTGGACAGCCTCAATTGGGTTTAAGTCAGGGCTCTGGCTGGGCCATTCAAGAACAGTCAGGGAGTTTTTGTGAAGCCACTCCTTTGTTATTTTAGCTGTGTGCTTAGGGTCATTGTCTTGTTGGAAGGTAAACCTTCAGCCCAGTCTGGGGTCCTGAGCACTCTGGAGAAGGTTTTCGTCCAGGATATCCCTGTACTTGGCCGCATTCATCTTTCCCTCGATTGCAACCAGTCGTCCTGTCCCTGCAGCTGAAAAACACCCCCACAGCATGATGCTGCCACCACCATGCTTCACTGTTGGCACTGTATTGGACAGATGATGAGCAGTGCCTGGTTTTCTCCACACATACCGCTTAGAATTAAGGCCAAAAAGTTCTACCAGGGACAGTCAGACTGGGGAAAAAAGAGCTGGAAGATGCTGGACATCCTCCAGCCAGGAAACAAGGTGGGCTCTACCTGACTTACTGCAGCTTCTAATGCACAACGTGAGAAGCTCGCAGTGTGCAGTGAAATCGGAGTGAGCTATTTCAGTACGGGGAGGAGCCTGTACACCTGTGCAAGACTGAAGGAGAGGCTGGAGTTCAGCTTTAAGCTGCACTCAGGCACATAACACTCCAGTAATATATATTCGGTATTTTAATGATTATTCAAATATTTCATGAAATTATAAATTAAATTAAAATATCTTCTGCCATGGTCTAGGGATATGAATGATAGGAAGAATTCAGAATAGGATTGCAGCTGTTAAATAACACACAGTGTTTGTTTCGGTCCCCGGACATGATTTTCTGGATTAAGGGGAAAGACAGACATGAGGGATTTAGAGAGAAATCCGTTTATTTCTGCATTGCTGACAATCTGGGAGAAGAACTACAGTCTGTAGACAGATATCTGAAAACCCAAATGTTCCCACACTGGATTAATCCTCTTAACATGAACATTTAACAAGCATATGTAATAAAGGACTGATGACATGACTGTAACGTTCATTTAAAGGCAAACTCCAGCAAAAATGTTTTTCACTCTTTTTTGGATAGCGCATGAAGAGGTCAAATCTCTGTTGGGTTTTATCTCCTGTCCCAGTGACATCCTGTATGTCAGGGTGTGATAGAGCATATAGACCAGCAAAGTTTTCAACACAGAGGAACCCTTGAAATAACTTTCCAGTCTCAGGGAACCTCTGCTCATGATACATTAGTGGGATGGTCAGTGGGAAGAATGCTCCTTACACTTGTGGTCATTGGAAGACTTATCCGGCGTACACGCGGACAGACTTGCCAACGGGATAACCTTTGTCGGCATTTCTGACGAAAAGATTTAGAACATGTTCTATATCTAAGTCCGTCGGAAATTCCGACAAAAAAAGTCCGATGGGGCATACACGCAGTCGGAATATCCAACCAAACGCAGACTTTTTCTGACGGAAATTCCGACTGTGTGTACGGGGCAGATAGCTAAAAAGACCAATGGTGTCAGTGGGAACTTATCTGAGTGCTAGAAATTGCTCATTGCTCATGGAACCCATGACAACCTCTGGAGTTCCATGGAGCCCTGGTTAAAAAACCCTGATATAGACTTCAGAAAATGAAAAATCCAAGAGGTGCTGGGACTTTAGTACTTATTTGTTCAAAGTTGTGAAGCACATTGGGTGAGCTCACTGGCCTTGGTGAAGCAGCTCACATAAAGCAAGGCTCCCCTCCAATGGGTACCCAAATAGGGCTAAAAGCATCCATAAACATGAGGATGAACACCAAATCAAACAGAAAATTAGTCCAAATCACTTTAATGATTATTAGTAAAGCTGGTCATAAACGTGTAGATTTCATTTAGACTGCGGGCTGAATGAAAGAAATCAAACAGATTCTTCCATCAATGCTAATCAGTGTGGGTGGATGAATCTCCCTTGCTGGCTATTGTATTCTGATGGCCAGCACCCACAGCTGTCAGAATACCCAAACAGTGACAGTAGCTCATTGACTGCCATCACTGTTTGGCCAACAATTCTCCACTTGGCTCCTCCGATCTTCAGATCAAAGTTTGTTATTGTTAAGCCAGGGACTGCCGGCAAGGGCCACTTATGGATGGAATTTTCCCAGATGCAGCAGCTAATGCATGAAATTCAATCTATGAATAGCCATTTTTAGATCATATAAAATGAACAACATATGTCCAGGACCATCAGGGAGGCGTGTGATTGGCCCCAAATTTATTCTGCAGCAGGACAATGATCCAAAACATTCATCCAATGGCATTAAAGAGGGACTTTACCCAAAGAGGGAAGTTTTGTTTGTTTGCAGTCCCGCCCCCCCCCCCCCCTCAGCAGGCACCTGATTTTGACAGGTACTCACTCCCAGTTCCATTTAGATGCGCCGCGGTGATCGGAGCCGGAAGTTCGGCCCCCCTCCTTCCCCCCCACAGCCTTCTACACATTATAGGTCCCAGAAGACAACGGGACCATTCACAAGGTGTGGCACGGCTCACGCATGTGCAGTAGTGAACCAGCTGTGAAGCCGCAAGGCCTGTTTCCCTTATTTGAGATGCCGGCGCCTGCACCCGAAGGCAATTGAAGAATTGGCTCAGGTGAGGACATCGCTGGATCCCTGGACAGGTAAGTGTCCTTATATTAAAAGTCCGCAGCTATAGTATTTTTTGGTGGGACTCTGGAGGTCCTCTTTAAGAACTATCTTCCGTGTAAAAAAGAACAGAGTCTTGGAAATGATCGTTTGGCCCCCACAGAGCCTTGATCTTAACATCTTGGAGCCTGTCTGGGATTACATGAATAGACAGAAGGATCTGAGGCAGCCAACATCCACAAAAGATCCGTGGTTAGTTCTCTGAGATGTTTGGTTCAACCTACCTGCTTAGTTCCTTCAAAATCTGTGTGTAAGTGTACCTAGAAGAATTAATGCTTGTTTGCAGCCAAAGAGTGGTCACACTAAGTCATGAAACGTGTTTGAGCCAAATATACAAAAGATATAAAGACATTAGGTTAGGGTGTCCCCGGGACAGGAAGTGAAGGAAAAACCTCCCTTTGGCTAGAGTCTGCTAAATATACCATAGCTTTTTTACAATCCTTTGCATCCAGATTAAAGTGGTGTTCCGGCCGAAATGATACTTTTTAAATAAAAATACCCCTATAATACACAAGCTTAATGTATTCTAGTAAAGTTAGTCTGTAAACTAAGGTATGTTTTGTTAGTTTATAGCAGTAGTTCGTTATTTTATAAACTTACAGCAGGCCGTGGCCATCTTAAGTGTGGGCATCTGAAGCCAGACTGTATTTCTTCCTGGATCTCATCCTTGCATATCTCGCACATGCTCAGCGCAGCACAAGCAGTGTAATAGGTTTCAGGTCGGGTTTCCATAGCAACGGCAGTTTCAGAGGAAGTTGCCACCCCTTCCCAGAAGGCATTGCAAACAGGAAATGATGCGATGGGCCGCGGCCAGGGAGGAGGAAGTGAAAAATGAATACAGCAGATATACAGTGGGTGCTGAGAAAAAAAATTAAAAAATATCCAATTTGTTTACAGTGCACAGTTTAGTGAGGGATGCTGAAGAGTTGTAAAAGTGGGTGGAACTCCACTTTAAACAAGCTTCTCACTGTTCTTTTGGGTGGTACTGAAATGTCTTGTCACAAGACGTTGTTCTATGAAACCTCATTCTGATGCTCAGATATTTTTACGTGAGGCTACAGTGGGCTCTGAGTTTGAGCGGGACTTCAGGGCTCGGGGCGGTGGAGCTGGAACCAGGGAACACTGGCTGTATTTCCACTATAGAAATTTCTGGGCCATCTAGAAAACAAGAAGACTGGTGGGGTAGCCAGGTGGGGAGGATGAATGCTGTGAAGAAAATCAGATACTGAGCAGGTCATTCTATCTCTTGAGTGGTGGTGAGCGGCGTGATTTCGGCTAAATTGATTTTGCCACAAAATTACCAATTTTCTATCAGAGAAATTTTGCTCAATCAGAAACTTTCAGTTTCATTTACTAAGCTACTTGGTAAAACTTGTCTAACCGCTTGCTGACCAGCCGCCATCATTATACTGCGGCAGGTTGGCAAATTGCCGTAGGTGTATGTCAGCCGCTTTAAGAGGGATAGGGGGCGCGTAGCACAACACAGGAGCCGATGCGTGTGGCTGGTGGCCTTGATGTCCGCCGGCCACGCGTGAAAGCTCCACAGAGAGCCAGAACGGGGATCTGTCAATGTAAACAGACAGATCCTCATTCTGACAGGGGAGTAGAGCGAGATCTGCTGTTTCCAATGATCAGGAACAGCGATCTCTTTCTACTCCCAGTCAGTCTACTCCCCCCACAGTTAGAAACACCTCCCTAGGGAACTCTTAACCCCTTTATCGCCCACTAGTGTTATCCCCTTCCCTGCCAGTGCCATTTATACAGTAATCAGTGGCTATTTTTAGCTTTGATCGCGCTATAAATGTCACTGGTTCCAAAAAAAGGGTCAAGAGTGTCCAATCTGTCTGCCACAATGTTGCAGTCCCACTAAAAATCACTGATCACCGCCATTACTACTAAAAAATAAATAATAAAAATGCCATAAATCTATCCCCTATTTTGTAGACACTATAACATTTGCGCAAACCAATTAATATACGCTTATTGCGATTTTACCAAAAATATGAAGAAGAAAACATATTGGCCTAAAATGATGATGAAATATGTTTTTTTTTCTTTATTTGGGGGGGGATATTTATTATAGCAAGAAGTAAAAAAATATTGTTTTTTTTCAAAATTGTCTCTCTTTTTTGTTTATAGCACCAAAAGAAAGCTCTATTTGTGGGGGAAAAAAGGACATAAATTTTGTTTGGGTACAAAGTCGCAATTGTCAGTTAAAGCGATGCAGTGCCGTATTGCAAAAAATGGCCTGATCATTAAGGGGGCAAATACTTTCGGTCCTTAAGTGGTTAAAAATAGTCTACTATTTTTATTTTAGCGGGTATATTTTTTGGGGACCTATTTAGGATAGTTTAATTCATTTCTTTTGTGTTTATGTTTTTTTCTTTTTGTTGGACATATTAAATCATCATTTATTACTGTCATTTTAGATTTTTGTTACTTTTTTCACAGTCTGTTTTTTCTCTTTCTGTAAAAATAAATAAATAAATAATGAGGATAATGAGGGACTGTTTTTTGGCACAAAAACAAGTCTGGGATAGGTGAAAAGAGCTTCTGTAACCCCCAGGTGCCATTTAAAACCCATTATGCCGCGTACACACGGTCTGACCAAATCCGGCGGACAATCCGATCGTGTGTGGGCTTTCCCGGACTTTCGGCGGACTTTTCCAGCCATAAATCTGACAGGCTTTAGATTTGGAACATGTTTCAAATCTTTACATCGTAACTCCGCCGGACCCAGAAATCCGCTCGTCTGTGTGCTAGTCCGACAGACAAAAACCCACGCTAGGGCAGCTATTGGCTACTGGCTATCAACTTCCTTATTTTAGTCCGGTGTACGTAATCACGTACGAATCCGTCCTACTTTTGTGTGATCGTATGTAGGCAAGTCCGTTCGTTAGAAAGTCCGCCGCAAGTCCGACAAAAGTCCGCCAAAAGTCCATCGAAAGTCTGTTGGACGGGCTGTCGGACTTTTGTAGCCGAAAAGTCCGACCGTGTGTACGCGGCATTATACTCCCGAAAAAGCACCAAAAAACATCTTAATTTCATCTTCTCAATTGACTTCAATGCATTTTGCCAAAATGGCAAAAGTTTACCATGCCTCCAGATTTTTACTAAAATTTCAAGTCAATAAAACTCACAGTTTTACTCATCCCCACTCCTGAGTCGATATAAAAGTAAGATTTTTACATTAGACTGGGAGTGTACATGTAATATTTGATGTGTTTTTCCAGATTGCACAGAGAGCGTGCCAGAAATCTCCTAGTAGAAGTATCGCAGTAATCTGATACTGAAACACAATAAATGATCCTTCCATGGCGTGTGCTCTGTTCTCAGGACCCTTAGGAATCTTCCCTGTCATTTGTATCCAATTAAAGATCTGCGATAAATGATGACAACAGCGGTCATTTGTTTCACTGATCTGCTTTGCTTCTTTCATTCCCTCTTTAAGATGTCAGGAAAATCGACTTGTCCAATTCTCTTTTATTTACTGTAGTGTAGGGGATTAGGACCCTGGAGGGTGTCCACATCTGTACTGAGGACAGTCTGAGCTGCACATCTGCATTGTGGGGACGTCCACAAGCTCCTCACATTTCGGTCTGTTTTTCACAAAGTTTTACATTTTAAAAAGGGGGCTCCAGTCTTTCAAGAGTCACATCCCACCATGTTCAGTACACTTTGCTTCTTTTTGATCTGCAGAAGAACTTAAAGCGGGGCGCCGCCGAAAAATTTTTTTTTAAAAGTCAGCAGCTACAAATACTGCAGCTGCTGACTTTTAAAACATGGACACTTACCTGTCCAGGGCGCCCGCGATGTCAGCACCCGAGGCCGAAGCGTCTCTCCGTCCTCGGGTGCTGCCGCCTCCATCTTCGGTAAGGGAATCAGGAAGTTAAGCCGTGCGGCTTCACTTCCCGGTTCCCTACTGCGCATGCGCGAGTCGCGCCGCGCAATAAGGATGCTCCCTGCTGCCTCTGGGACCCGTGTGTTTCCCAGCAGGCAGCGGGGAGGGAGCAGGAAGTGGCGTAAATAACCGCAGATTCTGCGGCTATCTATGCCGGAAGTGGGTACAGATACCTGTAATATACAGGTATCTGTACCCCCCTCCCCCCTGAAAGGTGCCAACTGTGTCACCGGAGGGGGGGAGGAATCTGATGAGTGGAAGTTCCACTTTTGGGTGGAACTCCACTTTAAAGTGTAAACATGTGAAATTTGTTTCATTCTGAATTAGTTTTTCCTGAAATTCGACAAATTTGTTAATTCGGAAACATTCTAATTAACGCAAACCCGTTTAACAAACTTTCCAAAATCCAAAAATTCAGAAATCCAAATATTCGGACATTCGAAAATCTAAAATTCGGAAATTTAAAAATCCGAAAATAAGAACAAAAATCCAAAAATTAGAAAACCTGAAAATTTGAAAATCTGAAATAATAATTAACTAACTAATAATAACTACAGTAAAGCCTTGGATTGCGAGCATAATTAGTTCCGGAAACATGCTTGTAATCCAAAGCACTTGTATATCAAAGCAAATTTCCCCATAAGAAATAATAGAATCTCAAATGATTCATTCCACAACCATTTATTCATAGGTCCTTCAGTTTATAGTCCATATAAAAAGATTATAGCAATGTGACCAGGTTGTGTAACCATAAAATGTCCATCCACTAATGGAAGCCTCCACAAGGGGATTAGAAGAAAAATCCAGCAGGAGCTACAGAGTATAAAAGAGAAGAGAGGTGCCTCTAAGTGTAGCAATATGTTCCTAAATGTTGTACCTTCATTAAATGTATCCATATTGCTACACTTAGAGGCACCTCTCTTCTCTTTTAGGGTCCTTTCACATGGGATGGATCCGTGATGATCCGCCCCGTGAACCTCCGCTTGCTCAGCGGGGATCGCTCCATTTGTCCCAGCTGAGCCGGCGGATGACAGGGCAGTCCCTGCACACTGTGCAGGGACCGCCCTGTCAGATCTCCTCTCTCCCCTATGGGGGGATCGGATGAACACGGACCGTCTGTCCGTGTTCATCCGATCCGCTCTGTAGACGAATAGAAAAATAGTATTTTCCTTCGTCTGCAGAATCGGACCATAGCTTTTAAACCAACGTTTTACTGTATTACTAACTATTAAATGATAGGTATTGGAATTTCCTTTCAAATGTGGCTGTTAGTGAACGTAATGAATACGAATTCACCTGAAGTTACGAATTATTCAAAATAGCGAATGCTGCATCTAAACAAATGGAATGTAACAAATTAGTAATAATAAAAACTTTTTATTATTATTATTTATTATTAATAATTCATTATGTTCCATTCGTTTAGATGCGGCATTTGTTATTTTGGATAATTCGTAACTTCTGATAATTTTTTTTAGATTTAATAGTTAGTTATTGTTAGTTATTATTTCGGATTTTAAAATTTTAGGATTTTCGAATTTTTGGATTTTCGTTCTTATTCTCGGATTTTTGTTCTTTCGAATATTCAGATTTTCTTTCTTATTTTCGGGTTTTTGAATTTTCAAATTTTCTGATTTTCAAATTTCTGAATTTCCAAATTTTGGAATTTCCGAATATTTAGATTTAGAATTTATAGGAGATAACGGATTTCGATCATAACAAATGACCTGAAAAAAAAAAAAGAACGAATGAAACAAACAAATTTTTTGTCAGTGCACATGTTTATTAAAGTGTATGTAAAACCTTCTTTCTTGTAAAAAAAAAAAAAGTGTATGTAAAACCTAACATTATTAAGTGAAATAGTGCTGTGCTGCCAAATAAAATGTGCAATGTGTTGTATATATCCTGCAAGGTCAACAAAATTACATAAAATAAATACCACCTGTGCGACCTAAATGAACACAGAGATGTGCAAATCTGCAAACTTGTATATCATGCAAAGCTGGCAGAAATAAATTACTTATTTACAGCTTCAAGTAAATAATGTACCGTGTGCAAATCCACAAGGAGAAATATACATAATATTGTGCCCCCCTGACCCCCGACCGGGGCCCTTCCCTCCAAGCCCGGTGGTGGAACTCCTGGGCCCGGTCTCAAGTGCGACCTTTGCGACCCTGGTAGTCCGCCACTGGTATGTGGTGGACTACCAGGGTCGCAAAGTAGGTTTTTTTTGTTTTTGTTTTTTTACCATTTTATTTTAATTTTTTAATTTTATTTTTTCTTTACAATATTATTTTTTGCAATATTTCTTTAGGAGCCCCGTTGGGAACTTTTGTGAGATATCAGGGGTCTAATGTTTCACCTTTGAGACTGAAAAAGGAAGACACAGCCCTCCATCTCTGCAGCCTCAGCTGCACAGAATGAATGGACAGGAATAGCTCTGTACAGAGCTTCCCGTTCATTCACAAACTGAAACATAGTAAACCCAGTTTACTACATTTCAGTTATGAATGGTACAGATCACTGACTCTATTCATTCAGACAAGAGAGGGGCTGGTAATTGACAAATTTACCATCCCCTTCCCCGCTCCCCATCCTGACTGCATCCCCCACAGCAGCCAGCGGGAGAGGGGAGGGGGGAACCTGACAGAGCTGCGGGGGGCGGGGGGACTGGGGGACTGGGGGAGAGCACAGGGGGTCAGAAGAGAGGACAGGGGCCTGGGGGGGAGGCATTAAGAAGCTGGATAGGAAGGGCAGCAGGGGTGGCGGCATATAGAGGAACCGATCCCCCTCACTCCTGCAGCTTCTGTATCCCTGCTGGATAGAGAAGAGGCAAAGTGGGCATTCAGTGGCTGTAGGAGAGAGGGGATTGGTTCCTTTAAATACCAAAGTCCCTTATATCCAGATGTACAGGGGGCTACACGGGCCCCCTGGAGCATAGGGCTGGGTTGCAATTGTGACCCCTGCGACCCATGTAGGTACGCCGCTGATCATACATGAAATGGCATGCACTGGTAGGAGGCTAGTAACAGTGGAAGATAGCACGTTAACTGGAACTTTCTGCTGGGAAAATCTGTATTTTAATTATACGAAGTATCCGGAGTTGGGATTTTACAGATACAAATTGAGGCAGATAACAGCATAAGAAAGACACAAAATTTGTGTAGCCGCTCCAGTCGCCCATTGTATAATGATGGCACATAGGTCAGTCTGCATACACCTCCAAGCGACTCACTGAGATGAAACTCTGCATTCACAAATGTATGGTTGGCATTAAAATGTTCTCTGTAAAGGGAGCAGTGTCAGTTAGTGTGTGTTGTTGACCACTTTTATTTCAATGTGCATCAAAACAAAGTAAAGAAAACTTCTACCTAATTGCTTGCAAGTATTAGGCCATATGGAATGCTCAATTCCTTGTTTCAGGTTTGACATTTGGTTGGTGGAAAGAGGAACGTGTGCTAGACACCCCTTTTTCATCCCAGAATTTGCTGCTCAATTGTACCTTCTGTGGAGGGACAATTGGTCGATTATACAGATTTCCCTTTCTCCAAAATGGACAATATTAGCAGCACTATTAGGGGAAATTAGCTAAAAAAATACTTGACATTGTTTAGAAATGAAGCTGTGTTTATAAACTAAGCCCACCGCTGAGTGACATAGTTTTGTTTGTCCCCAAAGCCATGTGATCCCGCGGTCAGCTCTGACGCTCTGATGGGAATTAAGGGATTTGTGTTTCTTTTCAGATATACTCAAAAAATGTAAAGACATAAGTTTAAAAAAAATTTAATTCCCTAACTCTCTAAAGCCACTTGAAGCCCACTGAACCCTTAGAAACCACCCAACCCACCTAATTTATTCCATTTTTTTAAACAGACTCCAATGCATTTTGCCAAAAAGGTGGATTTTGTTATGATTTTCCTGAAATATCAGTGAAGCAAATAAAAAAAAACACTCAATCCTCAATAAGGATAACTGAACCCCGTCATCACACCTGTTGCTGGTTCCGCCGCATCCAGGACAGTCCTGTGTCACAGCAAGCAATGAATGTAGGGTTAACTAACCGACAGTGATATCAGCACCTCCAATCTGTGCTGGCGCTGGCAGCTCAGCAGCAGAACGGGCCAACACCCTCGCTGGTCGTGTGACCTCACACATTATGAGCCCACCAGGGACTGCAAGGCCTCGATCCGTTCCAGCACATGTGCTTTCTTGCTGCGAGATTTGCTGGGCTGCAGCTTGTGTTCTGGAAGGTTGAGCATTAACCCTTCCGCCGTGCTCAAAATCTCCTTCAGCCCTGAGCCCCACATCCCGCTGGCTGTGCTGGGAGTGCGGCAGTTAAGCGGAGCTCTGTAAATAAATACGGCTCTGGAAATGTTTTGAAAGCTTGGGACCTTCCCCGTGAAGGTGTCAGTTCTGCTCCCTGGGTGCCTGCAGCATGGAAGGGAGGCAGAATGTGCTTGTCCTTGTTTAACCTTTATCCGAAGCACATTAAATATGCTTTCGGTCCCCTCAGTGCCATATAATGCAGCATGAAATGACCCTGTGCCAAATCTTCCTGCTGACTTCAGGGTGGTCAGAAGGCTCCGGGTACACGATGATGCTTTACACTTTGCAAAGATGTCACAGAGGATTCTCAGACCTTATTCTCCATACTAACATTTTCCAAAGCAATTCTTACTGAAGGCTAAGTCTTTCCAAAGTCCAACGAAACCTGTCAGGATTGGCGCTGTGGTTGCCGACTTGTTTTTAGAAGGTGGAGGGGACAACGATGTAATCTTGGCCCCAGCTCCATGCACCTGTAAATGATGTCTTAGGGTGGTTTTCCTGTCCCTTGGCTTTACTTTATTCTGTCCACTACTACTTATAAACCTAATTTGAAATGGCATCTTCACCTATTTATAAAGCTGCCCGGAATATGCTTCCTATTTTCCCCATATTTGGATAGAGGTAAAAACTACGTGTAGATTGAATTTGCCAATTTATTATTTTTATTATTGTTATAGAGGATTTATAAAGTGCCAACAGTTTGCGCACAACTTTACGAAGGAAAGGGAGACAGTATAATTACAATACAATACAATACAACTGATTGTGTTGATGGAGGAATCACTCCCGCGTAGCCATTTTGTTCTCCCGGTGAGGGAAGCCGTCCCAGCCAGTAGAACACTAGCAATAATCGCATTTAAAATCTGACAGGCTGGCTGTACCCAAGTTGATCGATTGATCAACTTGGGTGCATTCAGCCTGTACATACATGGTTCGAATCTCGACCGGTCTACTGAACCGGCCGAGATTTGAACTGTCTATGGCTCGATTTTGACTGAAAATTTTTTCTAAAAGTTTACACCACCCTAAATATTTTTCCCATTTGCCCCCTGAAGCACTGGCATTAGATTGTGGGATGTGGGGGTATCTGAAGTTTAGTTAGAGCACTCTGTGGGGTCTGCCAGGTGGGGGTGGCTCTTGGGTGCACCAAAATATAATACACTAATCAAAATCTATCACTGACAGCAACTTAATACAGGCCACCATGGTCCAGGCACATGGCCACACACCTAGCATGTGCTAGTCTATTATAATATATGTATATCAGTACTCGTTGAGAGTCAGATCCACTACCATCTTCAATCAGGTACTGAGGATGGATCATAAATCCAACAGGAGTCCTTCCAAACCTGTCCACTTACACATATACACAATAAGGGGCTTCTCCTTTGTGCAGGTGAGAGGGGCAGAGGGATGTGGGTCCAATAGATAGACAGTTGTGGAGGAGAGCAGAACGGAGGAACTTTGGTCCAATAAAAGGAAGTTTGGAGGTAAGGCAGAATGAGAAATTTGGGTTCAATAAATGGCCAGTTTAGAGGGGAGAGAGATGGAGGGATTGGGTTCAATAAGGGGAGAGTTATAGAGCAGAGAGAAATGAATGGATTTAGGTCCAATTGAGGGGCAGTTGTGGAGGAAAGAGAGAGAGACTGGGGTGGTTTGGGTCCAAAAGAGGGACAGTTTTAGACGTGAAAGGGACAGACGGATTTGGGTCCAATAGAGGGCCAGATGTGGAAGGCAGAGGAATGGGGAATTTGGGTTCAATAAAGAGCCAGTTTTGTAGGTAAAAAGTTTAGAGGGATTTGGGTCCAAAGGGGAGACAGTTGAGAGGTAAGAGGGATGGGGATCTAGATCCAATAGAGGGACAGCAAGGGATGGAGGAATTTAGGAAGTGGAGGGACATAGGGCATTTAAGGCATCTTCAGTCTTTATGTATGTGTGGTATGTGCATCTCTCTTGGGTATCTGGGAGTATAGAACCTCACAAAGCAGTTTTCAGACCTTCAATGGGTGTTAAGGATCAGGAAATCCTAAATTAATCTGCTGAAGAGGGAACATATTTGTATATAGTTTTTATATTTCACCGGTCCTACTGAAAAAAAAAAACGCACAAGCTGTGTTGCCAGGCTCAGTGTTTTAGTTTATGGTCTGATAGTTGCAGTTTTATCTTGTTGCACATTTCTGCAGATAGTGAGAATTCTCTTTGAAGGATAAGGGAACTATAGTAACATTGTGTTTACGCATCACTTTACAAAGGAAAGGGAAACAGAACAGTTACAATACAACTGATTGTGTTGATGGTGAAATCCCTCTCGCATAGTCATTGTGTTCTCCCGGTCGGGGAAGCTGTTTTCACCAGTAGAACACTAATAAGCAATAATCGTATGTAAAATCCAACAGGCTGGTTGTACCCAAGTTGATTGATTGATTAACTTGGGTACATTCAGCCTGTTCATACATGGTTCGAATCTTGGCTGGTCTACGGAACTGGCTGAGATTTAAACTGTCTATGGCCAGCTTTAGACTGAAAACTTTTTCTAAAAGTTTACACCACCCTAAATAATTTTCCCATTTGCCCCCTGAAGCAAAGGCATTGGATTGTGGGATGTGAGAGAGAGAGAAACTGATGAATTTAGGTCCAATTGAGGGGCAGGTGTGGAGAAGAGAGGAAAGAGGGGATTTAGGTCAAAATAAGGGAGAGTTTTAGAGGTGAGAGGTATGGAGGGGTTTGGGTCCAGAGGGACAGTTTCAGAGGTGAAAGTGACAGACTGATTTAGGTTTAATACAAATGTGGAAGGCAGAGGAATGGGAAATTTTGGTTCACTAAAGGGCCAGTTTTGGAGGGGAGATGTTTAGAGGGATTTGGGTCCAATAGAGAGACAGTTGAGAGTTAAGAGGAATGGGGGATCTAGGTATAATAGAGGGACAGCAAGTGATGGAGGAACTTAGGAAGTGGAGGGACACAGGGCATTAAAGGCGATCTCATCAGTCTTTATGCATGTGTTGTATGTACATCTCTATTGGGTATCTGGGGGTATACAGTTGTGCTCATAAGTTTACATATCCTGGCAGATACTTTTTGATTACTTGGCCATTTTTCAAAGAATATGCATGATAACACAAAAACATTTCTTTCACTCATGGTTAGTGTTTGGCTGAAGCCATTTATTATCAATCAACTGTGTTTACTCTTTTTAAATCATAATGGCAACAGAAACTACCCAAATGACCCTGATTAAAAGTTTACACACCCCAGTTCTTAATACTGTGTATTGCCCCCTTTAACATCAATGACAGCTTGAAGTCTTTTGTGGTATTCGTGGATGAGGATCTTTATCTTCTCAGATGGTAAAGCTGCCCATTCCTCTTGGCAAAAAAGCCTCCAGTTCCTGGAAATCCTTGGGCTGTCTTGCATGAACTGCACGTTTGAGATCTCCCCAGAGTGGCTCAATGATATTGAGGTCAGGAGACTGAGATGGCCACTCCAGAACCTTCACTTTATTCTGCTGTAGCCAATGACAGGTCAACTTGGCCTTGTGTTTTGGATTATTGTCATGTTGGAATGTCCAAGTACCTCCCATGCGCAGCTTCCTGGCTGATGAATGCAAATGTTCCTCCAGTATTTTTTGATAACATATTGCATTCATCTTGCCATTCATTTTGACTAAATTTCCTGCGCCTTTGTAGCTCACATATCCCCAAAACATCAGTGATCCACCTCTGTGTTTCACAGTAGGAATGGTGTACCTTTCATCATAGGCCTTGTTGACTCCTCTCCAAATGTAGAGTTTATGGTTGTGGCCAAAAAGCTCAATTTTGGTCTCATAAATCCAAATGACTTTGTGCCAGAAGGTTTGAGGCTTGTCACTGTGCGGTTTGGCGTATTATAAGCGGGATACCTTGTGGCGTTTGCATAGTAATGGCTTTCTTCTGGCGACTTGACCATGCAGCCCATCTTTCTTCAAGTGCCTCCTTTTTGTGCATCTTGAAACAGCCACATCACATGTTTTAAGAGAGTCCTGTATTTCACCTGAAATTATTTGTGGGTTTTTCTTTGCATCCCGAACAATTTTCCTGGCAGTTGTGGCTGAAATCTCAATTGGTCTACCTGACCGTGGTTTGGTTTCAACAGAACCCCTCATTTTCCACTTCTTGATTAGAGTTTGAACACTGCTGATTGGCATTCTCAATTCCTTGGATATCTTTTTATATCCCTTTCCTGTTTTACACAGTTCAACTACCTTTTCCCATAGATCCTTTGACAATTCTTTTGCTTTCCCCATGACTCAGAATCCAGAAACGTCAGTGCAGCACTGGATGAAAGATGCAAGGATCTGTCAGGAGTCCAGAAACTCATTGACCTTTTATACACACACACAGTAATTACAAGCAAACAGATCACAGGTGAGGATGGTTACCTTTTAATAGCCAAACCCTTTTGTGTCAACGTGTGTGCATGTTATCAGGCCATAATCACCAGGGTATGTAAACTTTTGATCAGGGTCATTTCGGTAGTTTCTGTTGCCATTATGATTTAAAGAGCATAAACACAGTTGATTGATAATAAATGGCTTCAGCCAAACACTAACCATGAGTGAAAGAAAAGTTTTTGTTATCATTTATATTCTCTGAAAAATGGCCAAGAAATCATAAATTCTGCCAGGGTATGTCAATTTATGAGCACAACTGTATACCCTCACATGGCAGTTTTCCAACCTCCAATAGGTGTTATGGATCAGGAAATCCTAAATTCATCTGCTGAAGAGGTAACATATTTGTATATAGTTTTTATATTTAACCAGTCCTACCAGTGGCAGTGCGTTCATAAGGGCGCACGGGTGCCGCCCCTATCTCCAGCCACCCCCTCTATCACCAATAGATAGATTCATGTATTGCATGAATCTATCCATGGCCGCCGCTGCCATTCCCCTTTTCAGGCGCCCGGCCCCTTTTTGGGTGCCGGGCACCTAAATTACAGCGGCGGGAAGTTTTTTTGAAGCACCTGATTAGAGAGAGGCTCTAATAGGCATCAAAAAAGGTAAACAGCTTGCTCACAGTTCACCCAGCTGTGTTAGAAAAGCGAATGAATATTCGCTTTCCTAACACTGAACCGCCTGTCTGCCAATCAGGAGCTCGGGTCTGTTACCCATCACCTGATTGGGTGAAACGACAGACGCTATGATTGGACGCCTATCAGGCATCTAATCATAGGAGAGGATGGGAGGAGAGGACAGGAGAAGACATTGAGGACATGGAGGAGCAATCATGGAGGACACTGCCCGCTGCCGTCACCCGCTGCCCCACCAAGACAGGGTAAGTGACGGGCAGACGACGGGTGGGGGGGCACAGTGGCAGTATTCGATGGGCACAGTGGGAGCATTTGATGGCACAGTGGCAGCATTCGATGGGCACAGTGGGAGCATTTGATAGCACAGTGGCAGCATTCGATGGGCACAGTGGGAGCATTTGATGGCACAGTGGCAGCATTTGATGGGCACAGTGGCAGCATTTGATGGGCACAGTGGCGGCATTTGATAGGCACAGTGGCGGCATTTGGTGGCACAGTGGCTGCGTTTATTAGCATAGTGGCTGCGTTTGATGGGCACAATGGCGGCGATTGATGGGCGCAGTGAGTGCGTTTGATGGGCACAGTGGCTGCGTTTGATGGTACAGTGGCTGAGTTTGATGGCACAGTGGCTGCGTTTGATGGGCACAGTAGCTGCGTTTGATGGCACAGTGGCTGCATTTGATGGGCACAGTGGCAGCGTTTGATGGGCACAGTGGCTGCATTTGATGGGCACAGTGGCGGCATTTGATGGCACAGTGGCTGCGTTTGATGGCGCAGTGACTTTGTTTGATGGGCACAATGGCAGCGATTGATGGACGCTGTGACTGCATTTGATGGGCACAGTGGCTGCGTTTGATGGTTCAGTGGCTGCGTTTGATGGCACAGTGGCTGCGTTTGACGCATCAAACGCACTCACTGTTCCATCAAACGAGTGAGGCTGCAATTGATCGGGATTTTTTTCAGAATTTTTCAGTTTGTTTGCACCCCCCCAAAAAATTTTAAGCACCAGCTGCCACTGAGTCCTACTGAAAAAAAAAGTTGTGTAATGTTGCCAGGCTCAGTGTTTTAGTTTATGGTCTGATAGTTGCAGTTTTATCTTCTTGCACATTTCTGCAGATAGTGAGAATTCTCTTTTGAAGGATAAGGGAACTATAGTAACAGCGTGTTTACTATTGTAACATAAGTTATTTCTGTTTGCAGTCCTTCATGGTGCTTTTGGCATGGGAAAACTTTGATTCATAATATAGCAGAACGCTGTAAATTTTGCATATAATGCGGAGAGCCATTTCACGTGAGCTCCACCCTAGCAACATCTTATTTACAGCAATATACATGGTGTAATGTGTCCACCAGGGACTCACTTTACAGGATTTCCAGCCTTTCGCTCTTTCTGTAGTTCTGTTACAGCAGACAAAGCAATGAAATAGAGATTTGTCATAGGCAGGTCTCCATCATGTATGCTTCAGATTTTCCCACCTCTCCCGGTTCTGTGGCTCAATGCCAGATATGATAAAGTGACTAAAATTACGATAGAGACCATTGTGTGTCACTTGTGTGCCTCTCATAATAGTATATTAAGCTCACCAGAAAATACAAAGATGCCAAATGTTTATCTATTGGACTCAAATCTCTCTGTCCTTTCACCTCACAAATGTGCCTCTATTGGACCCAAATCCTTCTGTCCTCCTTTTCCCCACAAATATTTTTTTATTTGACCCAAATTCCTCAGTCTCTCTCACCTCCACAATTGTCCCTTTTTTAGACCCTAATCCCACCAATCTTCTTATCTCCACAACTGTCACTCTAATGGACCCAAAACCCTCCATTACTCTCTCCTGCACATCTGTCACTGTATTGTACTCAAATCTCTCCATCCTGCTCTCCTACATAACTATCCTAGTATTAGATCCAAATCCCTCTGTCCCTCTCACTCACACAATTGTCACTTTTTTGGACCCAAATCCCTCCATTAGTCCCTCTACCAAAAATGTCCCTCAAATAGACTCCAATCCCACCATGCTTCAAAGCTGTCCCTCTAATGGACCCAAATCCCTCCACCCCTCTCCCCTTCACAACTGTTGCTCTACTGCACTCACATTCCTTCATTACTCTCTCCTCCACAACTGTTGCTCTATTGAACTCAAATCCTACTGTCCGTCTTGCCTCACAAACTGTCCCTCTATTGGATCCCAATTTCATCATCTTTCTCACCTCTACAACTGTTAATCTCTTGGACCCATATCCCTCCATCCTTCTCTTCTCAAAAATTGTTCCTCTATTGGATATAATATCTTTTATTCCTTACTTTTCCGCAACTGTTCTACTATTGGACACAAAGCCCTCCAGTCTTCTCACCACCTCAATTGTTCTTTTACTGGACCCAAATCCTTCCACCCCCCTTGCCTCCATAACTGGTTCTCCATTGCATCCAAATCCTTCCTAGATCTTGCATTCACTTGATTCCTTCCACTGGGACCAATAACTTCATCCCTCTCTTCTCAACTACTGTCCTTTTAAAAAAAACCTAATCCCTCCATCCCTTTCTTCTCCAGAACTGTCTCTGTATTGGTCCCAGATCCCTCCATCCCTTTCTTCTCCAGAACTGTCTCTGTATTGGTCCCAGATCCCTCCATCCCTTTCTTCTCCAGAACTGTCTCTGTATTGGTCCCAGATCCCTCCTTCCCTTTCACCTTCACTAGTGTCTCTCCATTGAATCCACCAAAACTGGTAGGCAGTAAACTGGGTTGTGTTGACAGGCCATGGGTGCTTTCAGACCCAACACACAATCTGTCTCTTTCCTCAATATACAGGAAACAAACATTATGGTTGCACTCCACTGAAATACGTTTTTTTCAATCAACTTTGCTATTGTAGTAATATGCCTTGCAATACACAGTCCGCCTCCACCTGATGACTTCTGATAGGGGCTTAATCATAGGGAGAGGAATCCAATGTCCCTCTACTGGACCCAATTACTTCATAGTTATATAGTTACATAGTTAAAACATATAATGTAATCGCGCTAAAGTCCGTGGATATAACAGAAAAAATAAATAAAGAAATAGTCAATAAATGATTCCAAAGGAAAGTCTGTAATCCATGGATCAATGAAAACCAGGGAACCGGGGAAATCTATTTCTCCAAGATACCAAGGGCAGCTTCCTGTTGAGTGAAGTCAATCCTCCGTATATGCATAAAAAACCAAAAAAGAAAGCGCCTCTTAGGTATAAAGGATTTATTCACATGTTAAAAACATAGTAAACACTTACATTGAGGTAGATAATGTGCTGCTTCCATAAATAACTAGTCCCGGTGTCTCTCAGTAATTCCCAGTGATCGGGGGGGGCCTAGATGGACGCCGTGCGGGTGGCCGCGGACCTCCGCTCGGAAGCACCGGCTGTACAAGCGGTATAGTGGAGAAGTCACTTCCGCGTTCCAGCGGATCACATGGGAGATGACGTCACTAGGGCAGTTCAGATTAGCTGGAGACCACTACGCGTTTCAGAGCATGCGCGAAGCTCGTAGCGGGCATGCGCGCTCCTTTTTCAAGTGTACTTTTCAAGCGACACTTGAAAAAGGAGCGCGCATGCCCTCTTCGAGCTTCGCGCATGCTCTGAAACGCGTAGTGGTCGCCAGCTAATCTGAACTGCCCTAGTGACGTCATCTCCCATGTGATCCGCTGGAACGCGGAAGTGACTTCTCCACTATACCGCTTGTACAGCCGGTGCTTCCGAGCGGAGGTCCGCGGCCACCCGCACGGCGTCCATCTAGGCCCCCCCCGATCACTGGGAATTACTGAGAGACACCGGGACTAGTTCTTTATGGAAGCAGCACATTATCTACCTCAATGTAAGTGTTTACTATGTTTTTAACATGTGAATAAATCCTTTACACCTAAGAGGCGCTTTCTTTTTTGGTTTTTTATGCATATAGTTACATAGTAGGTGAGGTCGAAAAAAGTCCATCAAGTCCAACCTATGTGTGTGATTATATGTCAGCATTACATTGTATATCCCTGTATGTTGTGGTCGTTCAGGTGCTTATCTAAAAGTTTCTTGAAACTATCGATGCTCCCTGCTGAGACCACCACCTGTGGAAGGGAATTCCACATCCTTGCCGCTCTTACAGTAAAGAACCCGCTACGTAGTTTAACGTAAAACCTCTTTACTTCTAAATTTTAATGAGTGGCCACGAGTCTTGTTAATCTCCCTTCCGCAAAAAAGTTTTATCCCTATTGTGGGGTCACCAGTACGGTATTTGTAAATTGAAATCAAGTCCCCTCTCAAGGGTCTCTTCTTCAGAGAGAATAAGTTCAGTGCTCGCAACCTTTCCTCATAACTAATATACTCCAAACCCTTTATTAGCTTTGTTGCCCTTCTTTGTACTCGCTCCATTTCCAGTACATCCTTCCTGAGGACTGGTGCCCAGAACTGGACAGCATACTCTAGGTGCGGCCGGACCAGAGTTTTGTGGAGCAACTTGATCCCTCTCTTCTCCACATGTGCCCCTATATTGTACCCAACTCTCTCCATTCATCTCTCCTCCATAGGCATCCTTCTACTGGATCCAGAAGTGAACAGGTTGAGGCAACTCCAGTGATGTCTATGATCCATCCTCCGCTACCTGATTTATGATGATAGTGGATCTAGCTCTAAAAGGAGAGTGCAGTTCTATATTGCAATAATGTTATGTGTAGGGCTATGGTCACAGGCCCTGGTGCCGTGGGCTCAGCATAAGGCTGCTCTCAGTGATGGACTTGGGTCAGTGTATCACACTGTGGTGTGACCTGAAGACCCCACACACCTGGGAAAAAATCTGCACACAATGCTCTAAGTAAACTCCAGTCTATCCACCTCTTTCCCTAGTATTCTACAATCCACTGAAGGCACTATATTGGTAAAAAGTGAAAATGATTTAGGGTAGTGTGGATTTTTAGTAAGCGTTCCTGGCTCAAAAATGGTGAAAAATACTGCAATATATTACATTATAGGGTTTAGATACGCTTTAATTATTTTTTAACTCTGAACAAATATAGAGAAGATAAGAGGCATTTTCCAGCAGCTTTAAAAACAGGTAAAACTTTAACTTCAGCTCTTTTTAAATTGTCCCTGCAATATTTTTATTTTTCTGTAAAGTTCTCCGTATTTACACATTAACTGCTCCATTTACTTGCTTTATTTTCTGTAATCACAGAGACAGTTATTTAGAATGTAATTCAGCATTATTGGTTGTAATGATTTAATAAGCTGTTTATTGCTGGAGCCGTGTGCAGTGATGGGATGAGTTACGAGTATTCCCGACCTCGTGTTCCGTGTCCTCTTCTGTGCAGCAGAATTAGCGCTTAGTTTGGCTGCGATCCGAAGTTTAATGGGTGACTAGTGAAGAGAGACTAATATAAAGTGATTTGGCAGCAGAGCTTTCGCTCAACACCCACCGCCCAGGAATGCGCTAATTCAGCATCAGGGTGGGCCGGCCAGCCAGTCACCACACTAATCTTCCCTTCTTTCACCTACATGGACGTGGTCAGATATTCATTACAAGTTCTATCATTTTTCACTCTTTTATTAGAATTTTGTAGCTGTTTGTATCAAGAGGAAAACAGATTCTTTTCAAAGAAGTGAAAAATTGTGTTATAATCCTAGGTAACATGACCATATAACATTGTATTAAAACCCTAGGTAAAATGATCATATGACATTGGATTACAGTGGAACCTTGGATTAAGAGCATAATCCGTTCCAGGAGAATGCTTGTAATCCAAAGCACTCGCATATCAAAGCGAGTTTCCCCATAGAAGTCAATGGAAACTAAGATAATTAGTTCCTCATTGACTTCTATTACATGCAATACCGCATGTGGCCAGAGGTGGGGGGGCGCCGGAGAACCTTGGAAATACTTGGGGCAGCTCGGCTAAATTCGGAAAGCCTCAGAAAGGCTTGGAAACACTCGGGAACGGAGTATTTCCGAACCATTCCGAGTATTTCCGAAGGGCTCCGAACCGTTCCGAGTGTCCCCAGCGCCCCCGCACCTCTGGCCAAATGCAGTACTGCACACCACATTAGCTTGACTTCTGCTCGTTTTGTGAGACAACACTTGCAAACCGAGTCAGAATTTTTTTTAAAAAGTTGCCCGGCTTTCAAAACGCTCGTTAACCGTGTTACTCGTAAACCAAGGTTCCACTGTATAACTCTACATAACAAGACCATATAACATTGGGGTTGATTTAATAAAGGCAAATAGACTGTGCACTTTGGAGTTGCTCCAGAGCTTAGTAAATCAGGCAAAGCTTCACTTTGCAAAGAATACCCAATTACATGCAAGAAAAATAAAAAAACAGCAGTTTTGCTTGCACATGATTGGATGATGGAAGTCAGCAGAGCTTCTGCTCATTTACTAAGCTCTGGAGCAACTGCACTTGCAGAGTGCAATTGCACTTTGCAAAGGGCACAGTTTTTTTTTCCTTTAGTAAATCAACCCCATAGTGTTATAGCCTTAGGTAACAAGACCATAGATGATATATGACCATATAACAATGTGTTATAAGCCTGGGTGTCGTGACCGTAGACAGGGCCGAAACTGTGGTAGTGGGGTGGGGGGCATGTGCCCCAGGCGCCTAATTGAGAGGGGTGCCATTGGGAGGTGTCAGCATACAGGAGAAGGTGAGAAGGCAGAGAAAGCTGGGACAGCATGGCCACATCTACAGTACAGTAATCCGTCAGAATCGCTTGCTTCAACTCCTTTACCTCTTGCCAGCATTCAGCTGCTGCAGAAGGAAAATACAAAGAAAACCAGAAATTTCCAAGCTCAACTTATCGACCAGCCTGAGACCAACCGAATTGACCTGTCTTACAATGTGCAATAAAAACAGGGGTTAAGTCTGCACCAGTGTAAGCTACAGGCCCTATGAAGGCACCCCATTTTCTGTAGTTCCTAACTCTAACTTCTGAGAGTCTGCACGATTGAAGCACATGGATTTTACTGGATAGGCAGAGGGCAGGTAAGGAGGAAAATACAGCCCATTGGTTCCACTAAATGCCACCCTTCATCTCCAGATTCCCCTTCCTTCTGCTGCTCGCCTCTTTGCGTGCTCCCTTGTCAGCCCCCCCCCCCCCCCCCCGCATCTCTGCCAGTTTCGCCCTCTCCTCTCCTGCCGGCTGCTGTGGGATGTTTCAGTATAGCGGAAGGTGACAGTAAATATGTAATTTACCAGCCCCTTCCTTTTCTGAATGAACACACTGAGTGATCAGTGCTGCTCATTCACTGTGTTCATTAATAACTAAAGCATAGTAAACTGCGTTTACTATGCTTAAGTTTGTGAATGAACAGGTAGCCGCTCAGCACAGAGCACTTCCCGTTCATTCACTGTCCACTGCAGCTGAGGCTGCAGAGAAAGGGACCGTGGAATCTGTTCTCAGTCCCTTTCACTGTCTCAAAAGTGAGACATCAGGGGTCTGTTTAGACTGACACCATCCTCTTCTGGGGGGGCAAACTAAGTCTTCCCCTTCAGGTAAAAGAATGTCTAGCTTTGCCACTGACCATAGAATTTTGTGTTATACCCCTAGGTAACAAGAACATTAAAAGTTGCATTATAACCTTAGATAACAAAATCATATGGCATTGCATTGTAACCCCAAGTTATAAGACATATAACATCATCATTTTAGATAACCATGGATTTTTTTTATAGTGTCCCTACCCCTTTATTTATCTGAAGAATGGAAGGTGTCAGGTGTATGTAGGAATATAAAGTGTTTCTTAAAGCAGAGCTCCACCCAAAAGGGGAAGCTCTGCTTATCCGCCTCCTCCCACCCTCCTCCGCTGATACATTTTGGCACCTTTCGGGGGGGGGGGGGGGCGGGTACCTGGTTTTGACAGCTGAGTTTGCCCTCAGCCCCCCTCCACTTTCCCCCCGCCGCCGGGCCATTCACAAAGCGCAGCACGCTTCGTGCATGTGCAGCAGGGAAGGCTTCACTGCCGGTTTCCCGCTGGACACCGCTGGATTTGTGTACAGGTCAGTTTCCTAATATTAAAAGTCAGCAGCTACGGTATTTACAGTGTTGGCTATATTCTTTCTATTCCATTCTATTCTATTGGGTTTTTTTTCTGTTCTATTTTTTATTTATTTTCTATTATTTTCTTTTCTATTATATGTTATTCTTTCCTATTCTATTCTAATTAAAATTTATTCTATTCAAAATTCTAATATATTCTATTCAAATTTTGAATTTCGGAAAACAGTTATGTTGTTATATTCTTTATATTTTATCCTTTTCTATTATTTCTATTATTTATTCTATTCTTTTCTATTCTATTATTTTATTTTCTATTCTATTTTTTTCTATTCTATTCAAATTCAAATGTATTCTATTCAAAATTCGAATTTCAGAAGATGGTTATATTCTAATATTATTCTATTCTATTTTTATTCTATTCTATTCCTTTATTTTCTATTCTATTTTGTTCTGTTTTACTCTATTCTTTAAATTTCTATTCTGTCCCTTTTTTTCTATTATATTCTTTTCTATTCTTTTATTTTCTATTCTATTCTTTTTCTATTCGAAATTCGAATTTCAGAAAATTATTATATTCTTTTTTATTCTATTTTAGTTTTTATTCTATTCTATTCCTTTATTTTCTATTCTATTCTTTTATTTTCTATTCTATTCTGTTTTACTCTATTATATGCTATTGTTTTATCTTCTATTCTTTTCTATTATATTCCTTTATTTTGTACTCTATTTTATTCTCTTTGGAAATTTGAATTTGATTAAAAAAACTATTTGAATTTCGAATTTGATTTGAAAAGTATCCGAATTCAAATTTTGTCCAAAATTTTGATTCGTTATTTTGGATGATTCGTTATTTTGGATTCATTTAAATTCGTTACTATTGTAATTCAGAAATTCAGATATATCTGAATTTCCAAATAACGAAAATTTGTCCAAATTTCAATTCAGAATGAAACGAACCGCACAAGTCTACTGCTTTAATCCTTTTCACCAGTCTGTCCACGCTTCACTATTTTAAGAGCCCTTTCACACTGGGGCGGTTTGCAGGCGCTATTGCGCTAATAATAGCGCCTGCAAACCAACCCGAAAGTGCCGCTGCTTTCATTCCAGTGTGAAAGCCCCGGGGGCTTGCACACTGGAGCGATGCGCCGGCAGGACGGTAAAAAAAGTCCTGCCAGCAGCATCTTCGGAGCAGTGAAGGAGCGGAGTGTATACCGCTCCTTTACCGCTCCTGCCCATTGAAATCAATGGGACGGCGCGGCTATACTGCCGGCAAAGCGCCTCTGCAGAGGCGCTTTGCGGTGGTATTTAACCCTTTCTCGGCCGCTAGCGGGGGGGTAAAACCGCCCCGCTAGCGGCCGAATACCGACGGTAAAACGCCACTAATAATAGCAGCGTTTTACCGCCGACGCCTCCCCCACCCCAGTGTGAAAGGGCTCTTATATATTTCAATACTGCAATTCTGAACATCCAACATTTTGGTGAACATTTTAGTGTAAAGTGTGGCAAAATGAATAGCACTTATTTGCGTGGTTCTTATAAGTAGGGCCCATCGTTTGTGAAAATGTCAGGGCTTACATTCGCAGTAACGGCCCATTGTGATTTACATTCAACTTAAACCCAAACTTTTTTCTCTGCAGAGGGAAAGTATTAGAACTTCACTTTCTGCTCTGACACCTGCCATCCATCACCAGAATAGGAAATGATGAAATCTCCCTTCCCCGCTCTACTAAAACCATATTTCATTGCTCTCTGTGTCCCCTCTGGGGTGCTTATCCCACACTTCCTGTTCTGTCACCAGTCTAATAGATAGGAGGTGAAATGTAGACATGTGCACTGCCGAAAAATGTGTTTGTTTTATTCTTTTTTTTGGGATTTTTTTTTTTCATTTTTTCATTCATTATGATCGCAATTTGTAAATTTGTAATTTCGTAAATTTAAAAATCCGAAAATAAGAAAGAAAATTCAAAAATTCGAAAGAACGAAAATCTGAAAGTTCTACAGAATACCTAATTAACTACCTAATAATAACTAAGTATTAAATTATAGGTATTAGAATTTCCTTTCAAATTCGGCTGTTAGTGAACATAACGAATACGAATTTATCCAAAGTTACGAATTATCCAAAATAGCGAATGCTGCATCTAAACAAATGGAACGGAACAAATTAATAATAAATATTAATAATAAAATATTTTTATTATTATTATTGTTATGTATTATTATTAATTCATTAAGTTCCGTCCGTTTAGATACGGCATTTGTTATTTTGTATAATTCGGAACTTCGGATAAATTGGTTACGTTCATTCGAAATTTCAATACCTATAATTTAAAAGTTCATTATTATTTCAGCTTTTCAAATTTTTTCTGGTTTTTAGATATTCGAAATTTTTGGAAAAATTCATCAAACAGGTCAATTCGGATGTTTCCGAAATGAGTCGAAATTCGGTAAAAAAACAAGTTTGGAACAAAACAAATTGCACACGTCTAGTGTAATGAAATCATGGCAGCGGGGGCACAGATGGCAATGAAAAGAACCGACAGAGGTTCTTACTTGTCCTCACTTTCTGTTTTGTTGGAATTGGGATTTAGGAATTAAAGTATAACTTTTTTTTTTTTTAGTTTTGAATACAGTGCAGAGGGTTTAGATCACCTGTCAGGTTCTTACTGCGGTCTGTGTCCCCGTCAGGAAAAATCACCTGTTCACCTTTATCACCAAGAGTGAAAGTAAAAGGAAAAAAAACTAATTTTGGGCTGTCACCAGAAACAGGAAAAAGGGGAAATCTTCAATGGTGACAAACAGGGATTACCCTCATTTTGGAGAGATTTTTTTCTTACTTCCTGTTTTGGCCATGGGACAGGAAGTAAAGGAAAACCCTCCTAATGGGATGGATGGTTAAAAAAAAAAAAAACCTGGGTAAAATTCTCCCTTACTCTATCAAAAAGGAAAAACAAAAAAAAGGTTTGCATGTATTCTACTTTCACCAATTCTTGACCGCCCCATAGCAGATTTTCTGCTACAGGGCAGCCGCACTGCTCAGGATCACGTATATATACGCGATCCTGCACTTCCGGGTATCGGGCGCGAGTGCGCACGATTGCGGTGGCTCGCTCCTGCTGCGATTTTACACAGTGGGAGCTGATCAGCGGGTCCCACGGACCCGATATCCGCATGCGACCAGGGCTGGTGCTACCACTAGGCAAACTAGGCAGCCGTCTAGGGCGCCCCCGGCCACTGGTGTTCCTACTTTCTTCTCTCTGCAGCAAGCAGCTAAGTCTCAGCATCAGCAGACAGTTGATGATCCGTTTGCACATAGTGTCTGAGGTGCAGCGGCGGCGGAGGACTGTGGCTGTGTCCCAACTCCCGAATAAATGGAAGCAAGCAAACATTCATTGATGGGCGCTGGTGAGGCTGCATTTGATGGGTGCTGGCGAGGCTGCATTTAATGGGCACTGATGAGGCTGCATTTGATGAGCACTGGTGAGGCTGCATTTGATGAGCGCTGGTGAGGCTGCATTTGATGGGTGCTGGTGAGGCTGCATTTAATGGGCACTGGTGAGGCTGCATTTAATGGGCACTGGTGAGGCTGCATTTGATGAGTGCTGGTGAGGCTGCATTTAATGGGCACTGGTGAGGCTGCATTTAATGGGCGCTGGTGAGGCTGCATTTGATGAGCGCTGGTGAGGCTGCATTTGATGGGTGCTGGTGAGGCTGCATTTGATGGGTGCTGGTGAGGCTGCATTTAATGGGCATTGGTGAGGCTGCATTTGATGAGCGCTGGTGAGGCTGCATTTGATGGGTGCTGGTGAGGCTGCATTTGATGGGTGCTGGTGAGGCTGCATTTAATGGGCATTGGTGGGGCTGCATTTGATGAGCGCTGGTGAGGCTGCATTTGATGGGTGCTGGTGAGGCTGCATTTGATGGGTGCTGGTGAGGCTGCATTTGATGGGTGCTGGTGAGGCTGCATTTGATGGGTGCTGATGAGGCTGCATTTGATGGGTGCTGGTGAGGCTGCATTTGATGGGTGCTGGTGAGGCTGCATTTGATGGGTGCTGGTGAGGCTGCATTTGATGGGTGCTGGTGAGGCTGCATTTGATGGGTGCTGGTGAGGCTGCATTTGATGGGTGCTGGCAAGGCTGCATTTAATGGGCCCCGGTGAGGCTGCATTTGATGGGTGCTGGGGAGGCTGCATTTGATGGGTGCTGGCAAGGCTGCATTTAATGGGCCCTGGTGAGGCTGCATTTGAGGGGCGCTGGTGAGGCTGCATTCGATGGGCGCTGGCAAGACTGCATTTGATGGGTCCTGGTGGGCTGCATTTGATGGGCGCTTCATTAAAAAGGTGGGGTATACATGTGCAGGGCAAAGGGGGTGGAGCCAGGGGGGGCGACAAAATGAGGTTTCGTCTAGGGTGTCAAAAATCCTTGCACCAGCCCTTCCTGCACCCCCTGATCTTTCGGTTCACTGACAGAATGCCAGTCTGCCTATGTAAACAAGGCAAATTGCCATTCTGTCAGTACAGAAGGCATGATTCATGTCTTTCACTAGTAAAAGCACCTCCCCCACTACACTAAATTACTTTCTAGGCACACAGTTAACCCTTTTAACCCTGATGTTAACCCCTTTCCTGTCAGTGTCATTAGTACAGTGACAGTGCATATTTTACGCACTGATCACTCTATTAGTGTCACTGGTCCCCAAAAAATGTCAAAAGTGTCAGTTAGGTGCTCGATTTGTCCGCTACAATATCGCAGCCCTGCTATAAGTCACTAAACGCTGCCTTTACTAGTAAAAAAATAAAAATAAATACATTTCCCATAGTTTGTAGATGCAATAACTTTTGCGCAAACTAATCAATATACACTTATTGGGATTTTTTTTTACCAAAAATATGTAGCAGAATACATATTGGCCTAAATTGATGAAGAAATTAGATTTTTAAAAAAAAATTTTTTATTAGATATATTTTAGAGGAGAAAGTAAAAAATATTGATTCTTTTTTTTAAATTGTCGGTCGTTCTTTGTTTATAGCGCAAAAAATAAAAACCGCAGAGGCGATCAAATACCACCAGAAGAAAGCTCTATTTGTGGGGAAAAAAAGTGCGTACATTTTATTTGGGTACAGTGTCACACGACCGCGCAACTGTTAAAGTGGTGTTTCACCAAAAAAAAAAAAATTAGATGTCAGCAGCTGCAAATACTGCAGCTGCTGACTTTTAAAATAAGGACACTTACCTGTCCCGGGGTCCAGCGATGTCGGCACCCGAGACCGAGCCGTCCCTCGATCCTCGGGTGCTGCCGCCGCCATTCACACTGAGGGAATCAGGAAGCGAAGCGTTGCCGCTTCACTGCCCGGTTCCCTACTGCGCATGCGCGAGTCGCGCTGCGCGTCTTCACTGGTCCCCGTTGTGTTGTGGGAACTGTGTATTTCCCACAACACAACGGGGGTGGGCGGGGAGTCTGCGGCTAGCTGCGGCTAGCTATACCCGGAAGTGGGTGCAGATACCTGTATTATACAGGTATCTGCACCCCCCTCCCCCCTGAAAGGTGCCAATTGTGACACCGGAGGGGGGGAGGAATCCGATGAGCGGAAGTTCCACTTTAGGGTGGAACTCCGCTTTAATTGTCACAAATGTAAAAAAATCGAATTTCTTCATCAATTTAGGCCAATATGGATTCTGCTACATATTTTTGGTAAAAAAAATCCCAATAAGTGTATATTGAGTAGTTTGCGCAAAAGGTTTTGCGTCTACAAACTATGGGAAATGTATTTCTTGACAATTGACATTTGTGCGGCCATGTGACGTTGTACCCAAATAAAATGTATGCCCTTTTTTCCCGCAAATAAAGCTTTCTTCTGGTGGTATTTGATCACCTCTGTGCTTTTTATTTTTTGAACTATAAACAAAGAACGACCGACAATTTTGAAAAAAAAAAAATCAATATTTTTTACTTTCTGCTCTAAAATATATCTAATATAAAAAATGTAAAAAAAAATCACATTTCTTCATCAATTTAGGCCAATATGTATTCTACTACATATTATTGGTAAAAAAATCCCAGTAAGTGTATATTGATTAGTTTATGCAAAAGTTATTGCGTCTACAAACTATGGCAAATGTATTTATTTTTATTTTTTTACTAGTAAAGGCAGCATTTAGTGACTTATAGCAGGGCAGCGATATCGCAAAAAAAACGGCCTGGTCATGAAGGGGGGGGGGGGGGGTAAATCTTCCGGAGGTCAAGTGATTAAAGCAGATTTTCACCCATGAATTGAAAGTGCCTCCTGTCCACCCCTTCTCTGATCCAATACCTGTATAGCGGCTTTTCGTTTTTTATTTCCTTGCTCTTTTCTTTTTTCAGAAAAATGGTGTTTGTTCCCGCTTCCAATACCTGTCATTCGCCTAGGCTCAGGAGGCGTTGGGTGGAGAACTCCTTTAAGTTACATTTTCAAAAATCACATCAGGAGCCAAAGTCAGCTCAGCCTCTATTCGTTGGATCTATCCGTTGCCCCCGGTCACAACCCGGAGTGACAAAATTAATTAGCAAGTCCAAAAAAAGCAATAAGAGACGTCAGCATTTGCTGATAAAGGACTTCTGCCTGAAAGGTGTAAGTGCTTTATAATACATATTTTATAAAAGTGGGGAAGTGCTGACATTCCACTTAGTTATTTCGTCCTCAAAAATCACTTTTTCACTCTAATCAAAACTCTTCTTCTTTACCACTTCAGCCCCGGATGGTTTTACCCCCTTCCTGACCAGGCCATTTTTTGCGATACGGCACTGCCTTAACTGACAATTGCACGCTCGTGCGACGTACCCCAAAAAAAAAATTTGATGTCCTTTTGTTTCCCCACAAATAGATCTTTCTTTTGGTGGTATTTGATCACTTCTGTGGTTTTATATTTTTTGTGCTATAAACAAAAAAATACCGACAATTTTGGAAAAAAAAAACAACAATATTTTTTACTTTTTGCTATACTACATATCCAAAAACAAATGTAAAAAAAAAAATTATTCAATAATTTAGGTCAATATGTATTCTGCTACATATTTTTGGTAAAAAAAATCCCAATAAGCGCATATTGATCGGTTTGTTCAAAAGTTGTAGCGTCTACAAAATAGGGGATTGATTTAGGGACTTTTATTTTTTTTTAAATTGTTTTTACTAATGGCGGCGATCTGCGATTTTTAGCGGGACTGCGACATAGCGGCGGACAAATCTGACCCTGAGTGACACTTTTTAGGGACCAGTGATACCAATACAGTGATCAGTGCTAAAAAAAAATGCACTGAACCCTGTATAAATGACACTGGCAGGGAAGGGGTTAACTACAGGGGTGATCAAGGGGTTAAGTGTGTTCCCTGGGAGGTGTTTCTAACTGTAGGGGGGGGGGAGTGGATTTACTGGAAAAAAAGAGAGATCATGATTCAGCTTAAGCCCCATACACACTATTAGATTTTCTGCAGATTTTTGTCTTCAGATTTATCAAAACCATAAAATATGAGGTCAAACCTTAATGGGGCGTACACACGGTCAGACTTTTCGGCTACAAAAGTCCGACAGCCCATCCGGCAAACTATCGACAGACTTCTGGCGGACTTGCGGCGGACTTTATAATGAACGGACGTGCCTACATACGATCACACAAAAGTCCGACGGATTCGTACGTGATGACGTACACCGGACTAAAATAAGGAAGTTGATAGCGAGTAGCCAATAGCTGCCCTAGCGTGGGTTTTTGTCCGTCGGACTAGCATACAGACGAGCAGATTTCTGGGTCCGGCGGAGTTACGACCTAAAGATTTGAAGCAAATCTAAAGTCCGTCAGATTTGCGACTGGAAAAGTCCGCTGAAAGTCCGGGGAAGCCCACACACGATCGGATTGTCCGCCGGATTTGGTCCGTCGGCGTCCGTCGGACTTTTGTAGCCGAAAAGTCCGACCGTGTGTACGTCCCATAAGAGTTTCGATTTGTATGCAATCAGGCAGGCCCTTGTACTACATGGTTTTGGTAAATTTGAAGATAAAAATCTGCAGAAAATCTACTAGTGTGTATGGGGTCTTAGCTGAAACACGATCTCACTCTTTTCCTCCCTGACAGAGCAGCGGTGTGCCTTGTTTACATTGGCTCACCGCTGCTAAGTCTCTCCTGTGAACGATCGGCAGCCATCGCGGCCGCCAGACCCGCTAATTGGCTCCCGCTGTGTTCAATCACAGCGGGAGCAGCGCGCCCCCTGAACCGCATGCACAAAATCACGTACAGGTACGTGATTTTGCGCACCCGGGCCGCCCTGCCGCAGTAATGCCCCGTACACACGGACGGATTCTCCGACGGAAAATGTTCGATGGGAGCTTGTTGTCGGAAATTTCGACCGTGTGTGGGCTCCATCGGACATTTTCCATCGGAATTTCCGTCACACAAAATTTGAGAGCTGGATCTCAAATTTTCCGACAACAAAATGGGGACTGTGATGGAGACTCTGATGTTTGGGGGACTTGAATGGAAATTCCGAGGTAAGGGGGCTCAGGTGGGAACTATGAAGTCAGGGGAAACTCAAGATTATTTGGAAAGTGAGACCTGGAGGTGAAAATGGATGGAGGGGCTGCATGACTAATGGAGGAACAGGATCAGGGAACGGTCAACTAGGTCAGTGTTTTGGTAGGGGTGTAGTACTTACCGGATTGGAGGCAGAGGTTTAAGGGGCAGGGTTCAGATGAGAGGGTCTTTGCAGTGAGGTAGTTCTTGCACATTCCAAGGAGGCAGGAGAAGTGGCACCCGCCCTTCCCACCTGCCCGCCCTGGTGTTAGGGGTTACGACATTGGATAGGTAGTGGTGGTGTTTTTGTGTCTCAAGTTTTGATCGAGTTAAAAAAAAAAAGTATATAATAATAATTTACTAAATGGTGTATGTTGCTCAATTTTGTCACAGCAGTTGGGGGGGGTCAGTAATTACATAGTTACAAAAGTGTGGGGCCCATCTAAGGTATGGCGCTTCCACTTGGTTAGCGGTGGTTCTCCCAGGAGAGAGGTCTCCTGGGGGAGGGGAATATGGAAGTATGTGTGATATCGGAGCGTCTTCGAGCCGGTTGGGGCGCGCCTGAGGACATGGACGATTCCAGTTATAAATTGTGCCTTAGGGACACCCAAAGACCTCTTGTTGTTGGGCATTACGTTGTTGAATTTGCACTTATTAGTATGTTTTGATGTTATGCTATTTTATTCTTTAGTTAATAAAATTGGCTGCTGTCACCGTATAAAACCCATGCCACTCAATCTGTGTCCTTATTCTATATTTGTAAGGACCCAGGTTGACAAATCCTTCAGTCATGTCTTTTCTTTGTTTTACTTAAAGGGTAACTCCACGTTTGTGGGAAAAAAATAGCAAATAAAAAAAATAAATAATATAGTGTATCGTGGCACAACTCATATTGTAATTGAAAGTTATTAAAAATGACCTTTCCTTTTCTATTTGCAGCAATTGCAATATGGCAACCTGGAGGTGTTCTGTACACAGAACGCACCCCAGAAATGTCATTTCCTGCTTGTGTAATTGGCTCACTGATTTTCCCAGAAATCTGGACTATGATACAAATCAGATTTTCAGCATCCGCTGCAAAAATAATGGCATTTTTGGTGAGATACTCCCAAAGGGAAATCACGTCCAAAGGGATGCAGACTCTGCCAGTTTCCTCATTAGAGCCCTAAAATCACTCCCATACAGATTCACTTTGCACAAGCCATTTCTTCAGAATAACAAAAGGTAGGACTCTGTACAAAGTTTGGTAAAATACCTACACTGTACATCGATCACCCAGAGGGAAATGTTTTTTTCTCAACAAAAGTGGAGTTACTTTTTTCCTTTTTTGCTCTAAATCATATCATGCTGATCACAAAAAAAAACTCGGAGAATATTAATAAAATATATGATGTGGCCATCGTACAGAAAGGTTTGGAGACCCCTACTTTACACCAATCAGAGGTGGAGTCAAGGTTGCTATGTGTAATGCCCCGTACACACGGTCGGATTTTCCGATGGAAAATGTCCGATCGGAGCGTGTTGTCGGAAATTCCGACCGTGTGTGGGCTCCATCGGACATTTTCCATCGGATTTTCCGACACACAAAGTTTGAGAGCAGGATATAAAATTTTCTGACAACAAAATCCTTTGTCGGAAATTCCGATTGTGTGTACACAAATCCGACGCACAAAGTGCCACGTATGCTCAGAATAAATAAAGAGATGAAAGCTATTGGCCACTGCCCCGTTTATAGTCCCAACGTATGTGTTTTACGTCACCGTGTTTAGAACGATCTGATTTTCTGACAACTTTGTGTGACCGTGTGTATGCAAGACAAGATTGAGCCAACATCCGTCGGAAAAAATCCTAGGATTTTGTTGTTGGAATGTCCGAACAAAGTCCGACCGTGTGTACGGGGCATAATTGTAGCAGCCTCTTTGCTCTTTACACTGAACGCCACGCCATCATTTTGTGAGAACACAGCAGTGTGATGAGCGACTCTAAGCACGGCCCCACTATGAGTCCTTACTGACTTGCTTTTTAGGAGGTCAGAACAGCTGTGAGCTTGTGTTATAAAAAGGGTTTTAATGAGAAGTTGACACCTTTCGTGGCACAGAATGTATCGCTGGCAACTTTTCAGCAAAATCTCTACAGCTGGATTCCCAACCTGCTGGCAGCCTGTGCCATAAACTTCTAGGTCACAACAACTGCCTTTTCTATCATTTCACTTTAACCATTGCAAGTGAAGGCCAGCAACACGCGTGAGACCTTCCTAAAGCTAAAGAAAGAGTTCTCCTTTCAGATCACGCATGAGACCTTCCTAAGCCTAAAGAAAGAGTTCTCCTTTCCAGATCACGCATGAGACCTTCCTAAGCCTAAAGAAAGAGTTCTCCTTTCCAGATCACGCATGAGACCTTCCTAAACCTAAAGAAAGAGTTCTCCTTTCCAGATCACGCATGAGACCTTCCTAAACCTAAAGAAAGAGTTCTCCTTTCCAGATCATGCATGAGACCTTCACAAGCCTAAAGAAAGAGTTCTCCTTTCCAGATCACGCATGAGACCTTCCTAAGCCTAAAGAAAGAGTTCTCCTTTCCAGATCACGCATGAGACCTTCCTAAACTTAAAGAAAGAGTTCTGCTTTCCAGATCATGCATGAGACCTTCCTAAGCCTAAAGAAAGAGTTCTCCTTTCCAGATCACGCATGAGACCTTCACAAGCCTAAAGAAAGAGTTCTCCTTTTCAGATCACGCATGAGACCTTCCTAAGCCTAAAGAAAGAGTTCTCCTTTCCAGATCACGCATGAGACCTCCCTAAACCTAAAGAAAGAGTTCTGCTTTCCAGATCATGCATGAGACCTTCCTAAGCCTAAAGAAAGAGTTCTCCTTTCCAGATCACGCATGAGACCTTCACAAGCCTAAAGAAAGAGTTCTCCTTTCCAGATCACGCATGAGACCTTCACAAGCCTAAAGAAAGAGTTCTCCTTTCCAGATCATGCATGAGACCTTCCTAAGCCTAAAGAAAGAGTTCTCCTTTCCAGATCACGCATGAGACCTTCCTAAACCTAAAGAAAGAGTTCTGCTTTCCAGATCATGCATGAGACCTTCCTAAGCCTAAAGAAAGAGTTCTCCTTTCCAGATCACGCATGAGACCTTCCTAAACCTAAAGAAAGAGTTCTGCTTTCCAGATCATGCATGAGACCTTCCTAAGCCTAAAGAAAGAGTTCTCCTTTCCAGATCACGCATGAGACCTTCCTAAGCCTAAAGAAAGAGTTCTCCTTTCCAGATCACGCATGAAACCTTCCTAAGCCTAAAGAAAGAGTTCTCCTTTCCAGATCACGCATGAGACCTTCCTAAGCCTAAAGAAAGAGTTCTCCTTTCCAGATCACGCATGAGACCTTCCTAAGCCTAAAGAAAGAGTTCTCCTTTCCAGATCATGCATGAGACCTTCCTAAGCCTAAAGAAAGAGTTCTCCTTTCCAGATCACGCATGAGACCTTCCTAAGCCCAAAGAAAGAGTTCTCCTTTCCAGATCACGCATGAGACCTTCCTAAGCCTAAAGAAAGAGTTCTCCTTTCCAGATCACGCATGAGACCTCCCTAAACCTAAAGAAAGAGTTCTGCTTTCCAGATCATGCATGAGACCTTCCTAAGCCTAAAGAAAGAGTTCTCCTTTCCAGATCACGCATGAGACCTTCACAAGCCTAAAGAAAGAGTTCTCCTTTCCAGATCACGCATGAGACCTTCACAAGCCTAAAGAAAGAGTTCTCCTTTCCAGATCATGCATGAGACCTTCCTAAGCCTAAAGAAAGAGTTCTCCTTTCCAGATCACGCATGAGACCTTCCTAAGCCTAAAGAAAGAGTTCTCCTTTCCAGATCACGCATGAGACCTCCCTAAGCCTAAAGAAAGAGTTCTCCTTTCCAGATCACTTACCGCTGCCTCTAAATTCTGCTTCCTGTTTTTGTCTTTACTTGTAGAGAAAATGTGTCCTTTGTAGATTAACAATGGTCCATTTGTGCTTTTCTTTCAGGAACGTATGGTACGACGAGGGGATATACACTAAATAGGCAAAAACATGTGGACCTTCCTCCAAATGACTGAGTTCAAGAGTTTCCAGTCAAGGGTACTGTTAATACTACAGCCTACAAAGACAATTAGACAATTGTTCAACATGACTGTGCCCCGGTGTACAAAGCCAACTCCATAAGGACATGCTTTGACCAGTATGATGGGGAGGAACTTGAATGGCCTGCCTAGCGCCCTGACCTCCACCTTACTGAACACAAATTGGGATTAATTGGAACTCTAATGGTGAGCCAGGTCTTTTTCTCCATCAACAGTACCTGACCTCACAAATGGGCACAAATTCCCACAGACATACTCCAAAATCTTGTGAAAAGGCTTCCCAAAGGAGTGAAGGATGTTATAGCCACAAAGGGGGGCAATTCTGTATTAATAACTATGGCTTTGGAATGGGATATCCAACAAACTCAACTTTCTGGGTGTGCTTGCCCAAATCACGCCCATGATATGGATTGGTCTTGCCTAGACCCTGCTTCTGAATATGCAGGCACTGCCCATCACACCCACATTACCCACCCAAACCCCACCTCCAAATATGCAGGGACTGACCATTCATGGCCCAGATCCCTGTTACTAATGTCTTTCATTTTAAAATGGTAGTAAAGCCCCCCTTATTTACTTGTACCTACAGGTAAGCCTATGATAAGTTGGACTGTCCTGGCACATCTGGGACAGTTGCCATATAAGTAAATGTAGCAGGATAACACCTTCATCTTGTTTACTTCCTTTATCTCTTTCTTAGGTAGCAACCCCCCCCCCCTTCACTATTAGTACATTAAAAGCTTCCGGACAGCCCCACGCATATATACTGCGGCAGGGCGGCCCTTCAGCGCAAAATCACGTACCTGTATGTGATTTCTTTCTTCGGTTTGCGAGCGCACATGCGCATGCACATGCCCCCGACGACCCTCTGTGATTGGACACAGCAGGAGCCAATAAGACAGTCTGGCGGTCCCGATGTCCGCCGATCATTCCAAAGGCAGACAGAACAGCGGTTTGCCTATGTAAACAAGGCAGATCACCGTTCTGTCAGAGGGGAGGATGGAGATCTTGTGTTTCTGCTAAGCAGGAACACAGATTTCTGTCATCCCCCAGTAAAAGCATCCCTCCCACCAAAGTTAACAAGCATTCCCTAGGAGAACATTTAACCCTTTGATTGCCCCTGATGTTAACCACTTCCCTGCCAGTGTCATTAGTACAGTGACAGTCTATTTTTTTAGCACTGATCACTGTATTATTGTCACTGGTCCCCAAAAAGTGTCAGTTATGCCGCGTACACACGAGCGGAATTTCCGACAGAAAGAGTCCGATGGGAGCTCTTCATCGTATATTCCGACCGTGTGTATGCCCCATCGGACTTTTTCTGTCGAAAATTCAGATGGACTTAGATAGAAAACATGTTATATATTTTTCCGACGGAACAAATTACTATTGGAAAAATCACTCGTCTGTATGCTGTTCCGACGCACCAAAAACGACGCATGCTCTGAAGCAAGTACGAGACAGAAGCTATTGGCTACTGGCTATTGAACTTCCGTTTTCTAGTCCCGTCGTACGTGTTGTACATCACCGTGTTCCGGACAGTCGGAATTTGGTGTGACTGTGTGTATGCAAGACAGCTTGAGCGGAATTCCGTCGGAAAAACCTACAGAGTTTATTCTGACGGCAAAACCAGTCATGTGTACAGGGCATTAGGTGTCAGATTTGCCCGCCACAATGTCGCTAATCGCAGCCATTACTAGTAAAAAAAAAAATTCCATAAATCTATCCCATAGTTTGTAGACAGTATAACTTTTGCGCAAACCAATCAATATACGCCTATTGGGATTTTTGTTTTTTTAACCAAAAATACGTAGAAGAATATATATTGGCCTAAACTGATGAATAAATTTGTTTTTCTATATATTTTTTTGGGATATTTATTATATTTAATATATTATATAATAAATATATTAATATATTATTTTAATAAATAATATAATATAGTATAATAATATATAATATTATTATATTTAATATATAATAATATTATATATTATTATATTATATTATTTATTCTTTTTTTTTTTTTAAACTTCACGCTCTTTGCTTGTTTATAGCGCAAAAAATAAAAAACGCAGAGGTTATCAAATACCACCAAAAGAAAGCTCTATCTGTGGGTAAAAAAGGACATCAATTTTATTTGGGTACAGCGTCGCACGACCGCGTAATTGTCAGTTAAAATAACGCAGTGCCGTATCGCAAAAAATGGCCTGGTCATGAAGGGGGGTAAACCTTCCGGAGCTGAAGTGGTTAAACTGGTTGACTGCACAACCTACTGTACATCAAGTAAAACCAGGGAAGATCCGATTGTATCGTGAAAATTTAGGTACAGTATAGTTCCCTGGTTCGGACATGCTGAGCTATGACATGGAAGAAGAGTGGCTGCACGCAGGTATTTAGTTTTTTAATCATCTCACATGTACCCGGCTGTTGCATAATTATATTCTAAGGTAAGTGGAATAGTAGCGTTGGTACCCAGGGGCTTTTTGTTTCAATTTTATAATATAGGTAAAGCATATATAAACACCCAAACAAAAATGAATAGTGTATATTATAGCTTACCAGAGCTTAGATGTGGTGACTGCTTTAGTTTTCTTGTCTTTGGCTTTTTCTTCTCTGTTTTTACCTGGTGATTGGCCAGTAAAACGCTTCCTGTTTTAGGGTGTCTGCACCCCACTGAAGGAGCAATAGACATGTTTGGACAGCAGAATTGTCAGTCTGGGAAGAGGATTCTGACAGATTTACTGTAGATGGACTTGACTACCTAATTACAGCCAAACTCCAGCAATTTTTAAGAAATTACAGCAACAGGTTTTTTTTTTTTCTTTTTGTGACAAAGGTTTTACATAAAAAAAAAAATAAGAGCTGATCGTTGTAAGCACCCTGTCAGTTTAAAACAGCTTGTCTCCACCCCCTAACTGCCATTTTGCAGAACAGCATGTTTTGTTAAAGGAAGTAAAAAAAAACAAAAATAACAGACTTACTGCCAGGATCACCAGTTGAAAATAAGGGGAAAAAAAGACTAAAAAAGAAAATGAATGCAGCCACCACATTTAAGGACTGGTAAGCTGCAATATATTAAATATTTGCTTTTGGGTTTAGATACACATTAACCACTTCAGCCCCGGAAGGACTTGCCCTCTTAATGACCCGGTCATTTTTTGCGATTCGGCACTGCGTCGCTTTAACTGGCGATGCTGTACCCAAACAAAACGGACGTCCTTTTTTTCCCACAAACAGAGCTCTCTTTTGGTGGTATTTGATAACCTCTGCGGTTTTTTTTTTTTGCACTATAAACTAAGAGTGACAATTTTGAAAAAAAAAACATTTTTTTTTTACATTTTGCTATAATACATATCCCAAAAAAAATATAAAAAAACAAATTTATTCATCAGTTTAGGCCGATACATATTCTTCTGCGTATTTTCTGGTAAAAAAAAATAAATAGGCGTATATTGATTGGTTTGCGCAAAACTTATCTTGTCTACAAACTATGGGATAGATTTAGGGACTTTTATTTTTTTTTATTGTTTTTACTAGTAATGGCGGCGATCTGCGATTTTTAGCGGGAATGCGAGATTGTGGCGGACTAATCTGACCCCAAATGACACTTTTTGGGGGCCAGTGACATTATTACATTGATCAGTGCTATAAAAATGCAATGATCAATGTAAAAATGTCACTGGCAGGGAAAGGGTTAACACTAGGGGGCGATCAAGGGGTTAAACGGGTTGTAAACCCTCGTGTTTTTTCACCTTAATGCATCCTATGCATTAAGGTGAAAAAACACCTGGCAGTCACCGCCCCCCCCCTCCCCCCCCCCCCCCCCCCCCCCGTTTTACTTACCTGAGCCCATTAATCTGTTCGGCGGAGATGCTCTGTCTCTCTCTCCACGGGATCCTGGCTCTTGATTGGATAGATTGACAGCAGTGGGAGCCAATGGCGGGGGCGCCGGGGGGCGGGGGCCGAGTCCGGAATTTGTGTCTATGGACGCAAATGCTGGACTCGGGAGTGTGCCCGCAAGGTAACCCCCCCCGGGAGAGCGCTTCTCCTAGGGGGTTATCTGATGTGAGGAGGAGCCGAGAGAGCTGCCGAGGGACCCCAGAAGAGGATGTTCGGGGCCATTCCGTGCAAAACGAGGTGCACAGTGGAGGTAAGTATGACAGTTTTGTTATTTAAAAAAAAACAAAAAAAAATGATCACTTTAACTGTGTTCCCTGGGTGTGTTCTAGCCGTACAACGGCGGCGGCTGGTCGGCAAGTGGGTAACATCCAGAATTTGGCAGTAGTGTAGCTATACAGAGCAGTGATCGCTGTCATGTCTTAGGTAGCCCCTCCCCCCCACAGTTAGAAACACTCCCTAGGACACACTTAACCCCTTCATCGCCCCCTAGTGGTTAACCCCTTCACTGCCAGTGTCATTTACACAGTAATCAGTGCATTTTTATAGCACTGGTCGCTGTATAATTGATAATGGTCCCAAAATAGTGTCAAAAGTGTCCGATGTGTCTGCCATAATGTCGCAGTCACGATAAAAATTGCAGATCGCCGCCATTACTAATAAAAAGAATTAATAATAAAAATGCCATAAAACTAGCCCCTATTTTGTAGACGCTATAACTTTTGCTCAAACCAATCAATATACGCTTATTGCGATTTTTTTTTTTTTTTTTACCAAAAATATGTAGAAGAATACATGTCGGTCTAAACTGAGAAAAAAATTTTTTTTTATATATTTTTGGGGGATATTTATTACAGCAAAAAGTAAAAAATATTGCGTTTTTTTCTAAATTGTTGCCCTTTTTTTGTTTATAAAAAATAAAAATCGCAGAGGTGATCACATACCACCAAAAGAAAGCTCTATTTGTGGGGAAAAAAAGGACGTCAATTTTGTTTTCGTACAGTGTCACATGACCGTGCAAATGGTCAGGTAAAGCGACGCAGTGCCGAATCGCAAAAAGCACTCTGATCAGGAAGGGGGTAAAATCTTCCGGGGCTGAAGTGGTTACATGTGCTGCACTCATATTATCAGGCCCCTTTGGATGTGCCTGGACTTCCTCTATAAGACAGACAAGCCCTGACCCCTATAGTAATGCCTGCCCAGCTCACCAGATGAGGCCACCTATTTTTTTTCAGGACCTTTGCTGTCTCCGTCTCACAAAGCTTGGACCCGATACTTGTATTTTCTGCCAAATATTTTCTATATTCTCCATACATTAAAGTATGTGTGCCACGTCTGGCCTGCATTCCTGGCCAATCTGTGCCCTGCTAAATATATTAGAGAGAAGTAAGAGACGTTCCCATTTCATCGCTCGTCTATGTTGTGGCTTCTAGAAGCTCTAATAAATATGATGTATGAACTTGGCTCACGGGAAGAATTTATCGGCATTTCATTCCTGCAGCCTCTCCATCAATGCAAATGAAGCAGTGGCAAGACTCCCATCTCTAGTCTAGTCCTATAATAAAGGAAATAGTCACAATGAGTTACATTGTATCCAATGATTGTGTATAGACATGGACCTCAGAATCATGCAATCCATTTGAGCAATTTGTGAACACATATGTCTTTTATAACTGTCTGCCATGATCTGCAAGCTCGTAGTTTTATTTTGCATGTAGAGTACAGTGACCTACACTATATTTTCAAAAGTATTGGGACGCCCGCTTTTCCACGCACATAAACTTTTTTTTTTCAAATATAAAGTTTATTCAACTCCAAACAGGGGTGAGGGCCCTAAAGTACAACCATTAGTGAGAATACAAACTTAGTTACAATGGCTTTGCAGAGATAAAATATGCTCAAGACAATGTACATTATGTGGGTAATCATGAAACTATAGAACATGTATTTGTCTCTGATAAAATACACCTTTCTAAAGGTCAAATGTCTGTTATAAGTATCACGATATTGGGGTGTTCCTCACCTACTTTTTCAACTTTTCTTAAGAATGGGAAGACAAAGAATTTCAATGAGGTAATAGAAGAGAGAGAAGGTAAGAGATGAAAAAAGGGGGGAGAAAGAAGAGAGAGGAGGAAAAGGGAGAAGACGTGGGGGAAGACGTGGGGGAAGACATGGCGGTAGCTGAGTCAGTGAATTATCAAAAGAGAGGGGGGTGCGGCCCCAGTAGTTGTATAGAGATGGATTAAGATCCTAATAAGTGCTGTCCCTCATCAGAATAAATGAAGATATTCCAAATGTCCCAGGTCTGCTTGTGGATCTCTTGTTTATGTTGTGCAGTGAAGATCAAATCTTCCATTTTCTTAATTTCCTCCACTCTCCGCAGCCACAATGTTATAGCTGGGGGGGAGGCTTTGTTTCCACAGGATGGGGATGCACCCCTTCGCTGCATTGAGTAGATGACGTACAAGCAGGGGCGGACTGACCATTGAGCGATTAGGGCACTGCCCGAGGGCCCTGGGCCACTAGGGGGCCCCATCAGGGTTGCCAGCCTCAGTAAATCCAGGGACAGTATGTATAAATCTGTTTTTTTTTTTACATCTGTCTGTGTATACTGTGTGTACATGTATGTGTATACTGTGTGATTGTATACTGTGTGTGTGTATACTGTGTGTCCCCATAATCTCTGATTGCCTGGGGGCCCCATAATCTCCTATTGCCCGGGGGCCCCATGAGTTATCAGTCCGCCCCTGCGTACAAGTGATGTCTTGTATGTCTTGATGGGGATCGAGGAAAGGTGTAGGAGAAAAAATGCAGGGTCGTCAGGGATGACATAGTCTGTGAACTTTTGGGTGATGCGCCTGACTCCCTCCCAGAAGTCCCTCAACTTAGGACATGACCAAAAAATATGGATCAGGGTTCCCTCATCCTCTGCACAGCGCCAGCACCGGCCAGGTCTGGGGAGGGAGTGTAGAAAGTGATGTAGTTGTACTGCTTTCCAGAAAGGGAGCTGGTAGGCCCCTGTTGGGTTAGATAGATCTGAGATGGATGGCCATTTTCCTCAAAGGACAAACTTAGCGGCGTGGTCTCTGCCTGAGTCTCTAAGGGAGGTGTATTCCGTCGAACGTAAGCCCGGGTCGAAATTTGGGTTGCCCAGCATAGGAAATAGAGGTGAACTTGAGAGCTGTGTGGAAGGCAATTTGGTGGCTATGCCTCAAAGTGGTACCTATTAGTGGGTGAGACTTCAGCCCATGAGGTAGATCATTGTAGCATCACAGTGCTCCCCCTAGTGGAATGCAAGTTTGCGATTGCTCAAGTTGTACTCACAGTTTAGATGTTTTATTCATCCTCCAATCAAGTATGCGTCCTAAATGTGAAGCTAGGTAGTATGTTCGTATGTCAGGTAGTGCTAGTCCTCCATGTTGTTTGGGGAGAGTCATCTGTGATCGACGTAAACAGGGTTTTTATGTGCCCATATAAATCTGGTGAAGAGTGAATGGATCTGTTAAAAAAAAAGGGTGGAATATGAATAGGTAGGGCTTGAATGAGATAAATGAATTTCGGTAATATACTAATTTTAAGGAGGTTACATCTCCCGAACCAGGAGTGGAAACCTGTATGCCATTTTTCTAATAGGACATTTTTCTAATAGGAATGAACCCGACCTGGTCTAGGTGTATTAGGGTTTGGAGGTGCTGTGTTAACCTGGTTGCTATTATTTTCAAGAATAATTTGAGGTCCACATTTAAAAGGGTGATGGGTCTATAGCTTCCGCAAAGACCTGCATCCTTCCCTTCTTTGTGAATTAGGGAGATGTGGGCTTTAAGAGTCTCACTGGGAAAATTGGAATCGGCTCCTAGAGCGTTGAAAAATGCCAGAAAACGTGGGCCTAGAATTGGTAGAAATGTCTTATAATATTGGATTGTGTATCCGTCCGTGCCTGGGGCTTTACCTATTTTCATGGAGTTCACCGCTGTTTGTAATTCTTCTAAAGTTATTGGTTCGTCTAATAACGTCTGAGTTTCTGCTGGTAGTGAAGGAAGTTGAGAGTCTGAGATATATTGGTCAATATTTACCTGAGTGGAGGAGGAGCTAGGTAGATTATATAGGCCTGAATAGAAGTCCTCGAATCCCTTTGATATTTGTGTCGGTAAAGTGGCTTTCTGTCCATTAGGGGTGGTGATCTGTGGAATGTATGAAGAGGACTTAATTTCTTTAACAGACTTGGCAAGGAGTTTCCCGCACCTATCTCCCGACTCGTAGGACATCTTACGACAAAGCTACAAGGCAGCTTTTGCTTTGTATTGTAACAAGTCTGTGATTTGAGTGCGCAAAGTCCTCAATTTCGTCTCAAGTTCCTGGGTAGGGGAGTGTTTATGTTGTGCTTCGACATTGGAGAGTAATCTAGTGAGTTGTTCATTTCTTTTCTTTTTGATAGATGCCCCATGTTTAATAAATATCCCACGAAGGACGCATTTATGTGCCTCCCATAATATTCCAGGATCGCAGTCCTGTATATCGTTCTCTCTGAAATAGAGGTCTATTTCTTTAGACACATCCTCCAGTACCTCAGGGATTTGTAGGAGACTCCCGTTTAGGCGCCAGAAAAGAGATCTGGGTGAAGGCCTCTCAGTGAGGGTGTATGTAAGATATACGGGAGCATGGTCAGACCATGTAATCTGACCTAGTGATGTAGAACTGACAAGGTGTAGTTGGTCATGGGGCATCAGAAAGAGGTCAATCCTGGAGTATACCTTGTGAGGAGATGAATAGAAGGTATAGTCCCTCTCCCCTGAGTATTGAAGACGCCACACATCGATCAGGCGGGCCTTATGTAAGGCCTGAGCTATGCATTTCCTGTGTGATGGTGGGTAGGAGGAGTTACCAGATGACGTGTCTACTGAGGGAATCAGCGGAACATTAAAGTCCCCCCCCTAGTATTAGCTGGCCTTCTTTATATTCCATCAACTTAGCTATAGTATGTCTGAGAAAAGTGTCCTGGTGCTCGTTAGGAGCATATAATGTTGCAAATGTAAGCTGTATTTCACCTTCTCGACCCTTAAGGAACAGAAAGCGTCCCTCGGGGTCCGCTGACACATCCTGGCATTGCCATGGCAACTTGCTGGAGATCAATATGGACACTCCCCTGGATTTAGAAATGCAGTTAGTAGAATGGTATACTCGGGGGAAAGATCTATTCTGTAGCACAGGGGATTTATCCGTTTTAAAGTGTGTCTCCTGTATGAAGGCAATATCAGTGTGTGATTTTTTTTAAGGTCGTGAAGCAGCATACGTCTCTTCTCGGTAGTATTCAATCCCTTATTGTTAAGGGAGGTCAGCTTAATAGAGTCTACCGCCATGTCTTAAGAAAGAAAGGGTGAGTATTAGAGGGCCCCCCAGAGGTTATGAGGCGGGGGGGTAAGAAAAGGTGAGGATAGGGAAAGGAAAGGGTTAGAGTAGGGTAGGATTAAGAAAAATGGGGACAGTGACTGCCAAAGTCCAGTCGAACTGTCGCCACCGGGGTTGCAGACTAATCGAATAAGTTCTACAAACTTAAAGTGTATACAACACCAGAATATCGGATGTATACAATGACCTATGTGGGGTGTGGGCAGACAATACCTATAGGTGAGAACCCGGGTCTCCCACCCATCCCGGTCAAACATTATAAGCATAAATAATAAACTGTAACTAAAGGAACAGAAATAAAACTCTTTGAACATACAATAATATTCATTTTTCACGAGAGCTAACTAGATGCCCACCTCTGTATCTCTTGGACACCAACGGCCGTTCAGTGGTCCAGCGCAACAGGTTAACATCTTGCAGGTTTAGTATGTATATTAAACAGAACTCCACCTCCGCCTTAACGAAGGTGGAGGAATTGTCATTGAGAGTGCTACGATACAGGACACAGGGGTTGGCGGACCCAGCTGAGCTCACAGCTGAGGTCCCACCTGCAAAATGCATCAGTACCAGGAATACGTGTAAGTGACAAATATGTCATATCATATCATACCATACCCCCTCACACCAGCATTAAATACGCACATAAACTTTAATGGCCTCCCAGTCTTAGTCCCTAGGGTTCAATATTGAGTTGGCCAACCTTTGCAGCTATAACAGCTTCAACTCTTCTGGGAAGGCTGTCTACAAGGTTTAGGAGTGTGTCTATGGGAATGTTTGACCATTCTTCCAGAAGGGCATTTGTGAGGTCAGGCACTGATGTTGGATGAGAAGAAGGCCTGGCTTGCAGTCTCCGCTCTAATTCAAGGTTGCGGTCAGGTCAAGTTCTTCCACCCCAAATTCGCTCACCATGTCTTTATGGACCTTGCTTTGTGCACTGGTGCGCAGTCTTGTGGGAACAGGAAGGGGCCATCCCCAAATTGTTCCCGCAAAGTTGTCCAAAATGTCTTGGTATGCTGACGTATTAAGAGTTCCCTTCACTGGAACTAAGGGGCCAAGCCCAACCCCTGAAAAACAACCCCATTTCATAATCCCCCCCTCCATCAAATGTTTTGGACCAGTGCACAAAGCAAGGTCCATAAAGACATAGATGAGCGAGTTTGGGGTGGAGGAACTTGACTGACCTTGTCCTGACCTCAACCCAAATGAACACCTTTGGGATGAATTAGGAGCGTAGAGTGTGAGCCAGGCCTTCTCGTCCAACATCAGTGCCTGACCTCACAAATGCGCTTCTAGAAGAATGGTCAAATATTCCCATAGACACACCTAAACCTTGTGGACAGCCTTCCCAGAGAAGTTGAAGCTGTTATAGGTGCAAAGGGTGAGCCAACTCAATATTGAACCCTACGGACTAAGGCTGGCCATGAATGTACAATTATCCTTTAGATTTACCCTAAACTATGTAGTGCAAGGGCCTGCCTAACTGGATACAATTGAAAGTTGTTTAGTTTTGACCTAATATTATATGTTTTTTGGTAAATCTAAAGGAAAATTGTACCAGAGTTTTGAACATGTATGGGCAGCCCAAGCTTGGGATGACATTAAAGTCCATGTAAAAGCAGGTGTCCCAATACTTTTCACAATATAGTGTACATTTGTATAGCTCTGACATATTCCATGGCGATGTACACAGAACACTGAACCATGTACATAAATCCCTGTGCCAGAAAAGCTCACACTCTAATGTCCAACCACCGTCACACACTATCACACTCCAATTTTATGGCTCTGACACATTCTGTATCATCGCTATAACGGAGAAGAGACACGATTGGCCTGTTTGTGGTTTGGTTGGAATATCTTGGTGTTGTCTGTGGTTGAGGTTTTGGCACGGTGCGGAGCCAGACAATGCAGGAGAGACCTCAGAACGCGCAGACTGGAACAGATGGGGTTAATGGCAGATGCAGGATACACCTGGCCTGAAATCTTTTGACGGCAGCGGTAGGAAAAAAATTTCGACAGACCTATTTGTTTCTAAGTTGCTACAGCAACCAATGGAGATGGTGCCCAAACCCCCTGGAAGCTGGCCGGGTGGCAGAGCCAGCTGGCACTGGATGGAAGGGGTGAGTAAAGTGTGAATGGAGGACCCCCTCCTTCTCTAGTTCTGGAATCCACCTGGCCATGGTATAGGGGGATGTCATCTTTGAAAACAACAAAAATGATGGAGCATTTGGTGTCTACTAATTGAGGATTCCACAATCTATAATGAACGTGTTACATGCTAATAATAGAATCTATATATTATTATTATTATTATATAGGAGTTTTATAGGGCTAGCAGTTTGTGCATGGCTTTACAAAATAAATACATTTAAAATACAATTCAAGACCCAAAGGATAGCATCAATCCACAGACATAGCAATGATGGGCTCTACTGGCCTGAGCATGCTGAGACTTGTAGTTCCTTGGCCTCGGCTTTGCAGGGTATATAAAAACAAATGTGATCTGTATTCTTCTGTTCTGGATTATTTGTAAGGGCTCATTCACATGGGCATCCAGGGGTGGTAAAAACTGGCAGTTGTGCCGCCCCCCTCCTCAACTGCCCACCTAAACTAGGGCATGCAGCTGCTCAGGGCTATGCACATACCATGGCCATGATGGTTTGCTTCGCAGCCACGGCAAACATGAAATGCATTTTGCATTCTGGGGGCAGTACCACCACCAAACACATCCTATTGAGGTGAATGGGGTCGGGCTGCAATCGTCACGGTGGGTTAACATTTTCCGGTGTAGCACCCTGTAGTGTAGAGTGCTAGCTGTACACAGTTAGTTGTTAGAGTAGGTGCATTTTAGCCTGGCTGAGAGCCAGCCCTGTGTTGAATCTGGGTCAGGGTTGGGTGACTCAGGGAGGCTGGATGACTCATCAGGCAGCATCTCTGATACCTCCCCCTATTTGCTGGAACCTTGGAGAAGCTTCCAATGGGAATGGGAGGGAGGTTAGGAGAAGCTGCCTGGAGTATTTAGGAGGGCCCCAGCCAATCCCCATAAAATTGGCTTGCAGGGGGTGGGCACTTCTTAAATACTCTAGGTCATGCCAGCAGGGGGCAGTTGGGTGGAAGTTGGAGATGGAGTGCTGAAGGAGGCTGTCGGTGGCCCTTGAGGATGCCCCCTAGTCTGGGGGGAGGGGAGGAGACCTCGGGCCTGAGCTTGGGTGCTGGAGGGATCCTCTTACAATACACAGAGGAGTCCTGTCCTGGAGGCACAGGAGCTGGTGTGAGGACAGTGGGAGAGAGTTGGCACATCAAGGAGGAGCTCCAGGGAGAAGACACTGGGTGGCTGGTGAGGGTGCAGTCTGGGAGGACTGTGTTGGAGAAGTAGCCAGGTGGGCTAATGAAAGGGGCAACTGCAGACAGGCGGGCTGGCACTGGCAGTGCCTGAAGAAGTGGTGCTGGGATCAGTAGCCACAGGGAAGCAAGCTGGACACTGTATTTACTACACAGCCCAAAGGGACCCAGGGTCTCTGCCTGTAAAGGGCTTTTTTTCTACAAGATCTGACTGTTGTTCTTTTTGCCAGGATCATTAAAGTGTCCCAGCCCAGCTGAGTCTGGAGTTTTGCAAGAAAGAGTGCTGGAGGCAGTGAAAAGTGTATATAGCTGTATATAGGAAGAAGTCCCTGAAGAACTGTTCTAAGTCAAGTAGGCATCCCATCATTTCCCTATTCCCTAATTTTTGTCCCCTCAATAAAAATACAAAACCAAGCACTGGACTGTTTCTTGATTCTGGGAGCCTGTGAAGATTTGGTGTGCCTGGCTGTGCAGGGTGTGGGATCCCTATTCACCAGCGGCTCCTACGTAGGGTGCGCTACACAGGGATAAAAAAAAAAGTGGTGAGAAGGTGACATATCACCTTCTGTAAAACACCATCAGAAAAGCAATCTGCTGTGGCAAACTTTGTGTCTACAAACTATGGGATAGATTTAGGGACTTTTATTTTTTCTTTTTGTTTTTACTAGTAAAGGTGGCGATCTGCGATTTTTAGTGGGAATGCGACATTGCGGCGGACAGGTCTGAAGGCGCTCTAACTGTTACTGTGTATGAGCCTAAAATAATACCAAGAGGAAGAGAAGAACACAAACAGATAACGAGAGGCTGAGCTACATATCACACTGTATACACGAGTCCAGATGTGTGAGATACAGGAGATGGGTTGAGCAAGCCATCATAAATTTCACTGGGAACCCTTTAAAGTAGATCTGAAGGCAAGACTTTTTTGTCATTTTTGAATAGAGTCGGAGGGTTATAATTTGTCAGTTTTTTTGTTTTGTTTTTTTGCCATTTGTGTCCCATCTCATTTTTTGAAAAAATACAGGTTTGTCAATCTTTGTTCCATCTCAGAGCTGCTAATCTCCTGCAGCCACTTCCTGTCCACATGCCCTCCAGAGATGGCTGCATCGCATTTCTTTGGGCAGGTTTCCTGATGGTGACAACAGCAGACCGCCCAACTTTTTATGATAGGAATGAGGAATAGACATGTGCGATTTGTTTTGCTCTGAATTAATATTCGGACAAATTTTTCGTTATTCAGATATTTGGATATATCCGAATACCTGAATTACAGTATAAACAAAGTTTACCAAATGCTCCGAATAACGAAATGAATATCGTCAGAATTTCTGAAATCAAATTTGACAATAAATTCCAGTCGATTTCAAAACTGTAAACATATTTCTGAAATCAAAGACTGTGCGTGTTATTAGAGTACCATTTTGAAATAATGCTGTTTTTGTTAAGCCAAAGGTGATTTAACCACTTCAGCCCCAGAAAGATTTGCCCCCTTAATGATCAGGCCATTTTTTGCGATTCGGCACTGCGTCGCTTTACCTGACAATTGCGCGGTCGTGCGACGCTGCACCCAAACAAAATTGATGTCCTTTTTTCCCATAAATAGAGGTTTCTTTTGGTGGTATTTGATCACCTATGCGGCTTTTATTTTTTGCGCTATAAACAAAGAGCAACAATTTTAAAAAAAAATATTTTTTTTTTTTACTTTTTGCTATAATACATACTCCAAAAAGATATATATAAAAAAATTAATTTATTCATCAGTTTAGGCCGATATATATTCTTCTACGTATTTTTGGTAAAAAAAAAAAAAAAAAAATCGCAATAGGCGTATATTGATTGGTTTACGCAAAACTGTGTCTACAAACTATGGGATAGATTTAGGGACTTTTATTTTTTCTTATTGTTTTTACTAGTCTGCGATTTTTAGTGGGACTGCGACATTGCGGCAGACAAATCTGACTCCAAATGACACTTTTTGGGGACCAGTGACATTATTACATTGAGCAGTGCTATAAAAATGCAGTGTTAAATGTAAAAATGACACTGGAACCGAAGGGGTGAACAGTAGGGGGCGATCAAGGGGTTAACTGTGTTCTCTGGGTGTGTTCTAACTGTAGGGGGGATGGGCTGGCAGGTACACGAGAGAGGGATCACTGTTCCCGGTCACTGGGAACAGCAGATCTCTGTCAAGTCTCCTGTCAGAATGGGGATCCGCTTGTTTACACTGGCAGATCCCCGTTCTGCCTCTGTACTATGCGATCATGGGTCGCCGGTGGACATCGAGTCCGCCCGACCTGCGGGCACGCTCCCGCAGCGTGCAGCTGGAGCGATTGCGTGGCGCCTGCGGCGCGCACCCACTGTCGCGCTTGCCTCTGTATAGCTACAGTAAAATGCGCAGGAGAGCCGACCTGCCGCCATATACTCACAGCGGCTGGTCGACAAGCGGTTAAAGAGTCATTTTAATCATTTGATGAAGATCTTTCTTTTTGCTTGTTCACGTTGCCGCATTCAAATCGAAAAAAAATATAACATTTTCGATTCGACCGATTCGAAATTAATCGATTCGAACGTTTTAAATCAGGGAAAAAAAGGGTAGATTCAAAGAAAATTAAAATAAAGACAAAACAAATCCCGAATACGAATTCCGAATAGGAATCCCAAATATGAATTGAACAAATCAACCGAATTTAACAAAACTAAATAACTACCGTATTTATCGGCATATAACACGCACTTTTTTCCCCTGAAAATCAGGGGAAAATCGTGGGTGCGTGTTATAGGCCGATTTTGTGTTTTATCGGAGTGATCGCGGCAATTGCCGCGGTCGCCGCCGACATACACAGCCATGGGTAGATTTAAATATGGCACCGAGACTGCAGGGATACTTCGGAGCCAAGATACACATACCCGATGTGTATCGGGTATGTGTATCTCGGCTCCGAAGTATCCCTGCAGTCTCGGCGCCATATTTAAATCTATCACAAAGCTGCACTGACATGGCTGGACTGGGGCAAAGCTGCACTGGGGCAAGGCTGCACTGACAAGGCTGCACTGGGGCAAGGCTGCACTGACAAAGCTGCACTGACAAGGCTGCACTGGGGCAAGGCTGCACTGACAAAGCTGCACTGACAAGGCTGCACTGACAAAGCTGCACTGACAAGGCTGCACTGACAAGGCTGCACTGGGGCAAGGCTGCACTGACAAAGCTGCACTGACAAGGCTGCACTGATAAGGCTGCACTGGGGCAAGGCTGCACTGACAAAGCTGCACTGACAAGGCTGCATTGACAAAGCTGCACTGACAAGGCTGCACTGACAAGGCTGCACTGGGGCAAGGCTGCACTGACACTGAAAAGGCTGCAGATGGACAGATAAGGCTGCACTGGGGCAAGGCTGCACTGACAAAGCTGCACTGACAAGGCTGCACTGACAAAGCTGCACTGACAAGGCTGCACTGACAAGGCTGCACTGGGGCAAGGCTGCACTGACACTGAAAAGGCTGCAGATGGACAGATAAGGCTGCAATGATGGGCATTTTAATGTAAGTTTTTTTTCCTTAAACTTCCCTCCTAAAAGTTTTTTTTCCTTAAAATTCTCTCCTAAACTTGGGGTGCGTGTTATACGCCGGCGCGTGTTATACGCCGATAAATACGGTAATTCAACAAATCTAAACAAAACTATTAATTTTTTTTCATCATGCACATGTTTCTAAGGAGGAACACCTATAAGCATAAGTATGTAGACAAGGGAGAATTATACAAAAAAAATGAATAGTTAACCCCACAAGTGCTTTTTATTTTACCACTACTATAGTAATACCTTGGATTGCGAGCATAATTTGTTCCAGAAACATGCTTGTAATCCAAAGCACTCTTCTATCAAAGAAGATTTCCCCCTAAGAAATAATGGAAACTCAGATGATTCGTTCCACAACCATTTATTCACATAAAAATGATTACAGCAATACAAAATACAGTATAAAGCGTACTGTAAAAATAAAATAAATTAGTTTGCACTTCAGGAGCTACAGAGTATAAAAGAGAAGAAAGGCGGTTCACACTGCTGCAACCTGAAAGTCAGAACAACTTTGCCTGGCAACTTCAGAGAATGCCTATGTAACCTTCCTATAATGTCGGATCCAAATTACATCAATTAAAATAAAGATCCGACTTGGAGGCAACTTCCATTAGAGTCTATGGGCATAGCTTCCTACTGTCCCTGATTTCGAGGGACTGTCCCTTATTTGGAGCAATGTCCCTCTGTTCCTCATTCCTCCTCATTTGTCCCTCATTTTGGTCTGATCTATAAAGATGTATATAAAATGCACTTTTTATCTATCTTAACCACTTGACCACTGGGCACTTAAACCCCCTTAATAACAGACCAATTTTCAGCTTTTGGTGCTCTCACATTTTATCTAAAAGTGTTTCCCAGTGCTAAACCTTTCATCTGATTTCTAAATTGCTACATTTGTAAATTCCAAAAGCCAATATAAAGGAATAGTAGTGGTAAAAAAAAGCACTTGTGGGTTAACCAATCTTGTTTTTTTGTACAATTCTCCTTTAAGGGGGCGTGGTAAGAGGTGTGTCCTATGCCTGCATACTTTTGCTGATAGGTGTCCCTCATTCCCATCTCAAAAAGTTGGGAGGTATGTATGGGCATGAGTCAGATAGAAGTCGCCTTGGAGTAGTACAGGAACCTTTTCTAAAGTCGGAGTGACTTCAGTAGTGCTAAAACAGCTCTCATTGACTAACATGGGATTTCACGTGACTTGGCGTCTCACAAGTCGAATCCAAAGTCGCGGCAGTGTGAGCCGAGTCTTAGCCCAGGTTCACAATGGGCTGCGGGAATGAAGCCGTGTGAGTTCAGCTGAACTCGCATGATTTCACTCCTCCATGTCAGTCCTGATTTCTGACGCAATTTCAAAGTTTCTGCACAGATGTCAGTGTAAATCGCAGCCCGAAATCGCAAAAAAGTAGTACAGAAACTACTTTTTGAAATCGTGCAACGCCGCACTGATTAGGACTGATTGGGATGGTGCCATTGACAGCAATTGCCTCCGATTTGACATGCGATTGGACAATCGCATGTCAAAACGCTCCAATGTGAAGCGAGTCTTATACTCAGTTGTGACGTGAAGCTACTCCTATTGCAAGACATCGCTCGGTTATCAAGTCAAAATTTATTTTAAAAAAATAGCTTCTCTTGTAAAAAACTCACAGACCAAGTTACTCCCAATCCAAGGTTTCTTTTTATATTGGCTTTTGAAATGTACGAATGCTGCAATTTAGAAATTGGATGAAAGGTTTAGCACTGGGAAACACTTTTTGAAAGATAAAAAGTGCATTTTATATACAAATATATGGATCAGACCAAAATGAGGGACAAATGAGGACGATTGAGGGACAGAGGGACATTGCTCCAAATCAGGGACAGTCCCTCCAAATCAGGGACAGTCAGGGGCGGACTGACCATTAAGCCACTCGGGCACTGCCCGAGGGCCCTGGGCCACTAGGGGGCCCCATCAGGGTTGCCAGCCTCAGTAAAACCAGGGACACTATGTATAAATCTGTGTTTTTTTTACATCTGTCTGTGTATACTGTGTGCACATATATGTGTATACTGTGTGATTGTATACTGTGTGTGTGTATACTGTGTGGCCCCATAATCTCTGATTGCCTGGGGGCCCCATAATCTCCTATTAGCCGGGGGGCCCCATGAGTTATCAGTCCGCCCCTGGGGACAGTCCCTCCTAATCACCGGGACAGTTGGGAGGTATGTCACTATGGCCCAGTGTGAGGCAGAATTTTCGTTTTATGTTACTGACAGGTCGACCACTTGCCAATCAGGCCATAGACAAAAGACATCCTCGGTTAGCAGTGGAATACCGGGGTTATAAATTCAGCAATATGGCAAAAGCCAAGTATTGTCTTTTTCAGCTGGCGATTCTCTAACCGATAAAAGTCAGATTTGCCGCTGGATCACTTTTAGAAGCGGTGGGAGGGGTCACCTGGACGAGCGGTGTGCCCAGGAACCGATCGAGTGGCTGCGGTGGCTGGTAACAGAGATGAGCGGAGAAAACATAGCCGGCCCTTTTTTTGTTTAAAGCACTAGATCAATGTTTTTTTTTATTTGTTATCTAATGCTTTACATTGTAGAGGAGAGCTATGCTACAGTGTATCATGTGTGTTGAAACGGCCACTTATAGTCTTCATGGGAAGGTCATGTGACAGGGTGACAACACGGGAGCACAACTGGGAGACAGACAGAGTCTCGGTTCACACTAATGTGATGCGGGAACCAGTGAGATTCCAGTGCCTGTTCCTGCATCACATCTGATTCCCAGGCAGTTCACACTGCTCTCGGCAAACTGCTGTGGGTGTCAATAGAAAGTTAATGACACCCCCAAATCGGTTCACAGAACGCAGTGCGAACTGTGGAATCGGATCACCTAGGTGTGAACACCCACACGATCCGATTGCAGTGCGGACCAAAAAAAGGGTACTGCACCATTTTGGTGCGAATGTGATTTCAGCCATACAATCTGTATGGCTGAATTTGCATCGGACAGACATCGCAAGTGATGTGCACAGGAATGTGGTGCGAATCACATGCGATGTCTGGCATCGCACCAGTGTGAACAAAGCCAGAACATTGTCATCCTATCTGGAAGTGGCTGAACAAAGACCATCATGGCAGGATCACTAGAGATTATTCTACAGAAAGCTGCAGATTTACAAATACTAATTCTTAGCCCATGTTCACAGGGACAGCGGGAATGAAATTATGCGACTTCAGCTGAACTCGCACAATTTCATTCCCGCATGCCAGTCCCGACTTCGGGGAGCGAGTTCCGATAAATCTGTGCGGGTTTCTGCACAGATGTCTATTGAAATCGCACCCCAAAGTCACCAAAAGTAGTACAGAAACTTCTTTTGGGAATTGGTGCGGCGCCGCAAATACGACGTCGCACCGATTCGGACGGTGCCATTGCCGGCATTAGCCGCTGATTTGGCATGTGACATGTCAAATCGCATGCCAAAGGGCTCCAATGTGAACTGTGGCTGAAAATGATTTTTGGAAGGACAAAGATTCATGTAATCACCAGGATATGATCTCAATGAAAGATCCTCAACTGCTTCTAGGACAATAAACTGTAAGTTAAACCGAACACCTGTATATTTGCCAACAGTGTACAAGACAATGTATCCGACAGTATAGGGCATGGTATACCAGCCATTCTCTGCCAGGGTTCCAGGGAAGTCTAGGGTTCCTCCAGATATTGCTAGGGCTTCTTTGAGCTGTGGTTGGGTGACCTCCCATTTGATGGTGCCACCGTAGTTTCAAGGCCAACACCACTTCGCAGAGCCAGTTCTGTGGCATCAGTGGTCTTTTTGGCTGTCTGTAAACCTGACCATACACTGTACAATCCTTTTTTACAATCTTAATTAAATCTACCATCACCTATAAAAGGTTCCAAATAAGGTACCATCACCGATGTAGTGCAATAGCCTGCCTGATTTATTATACATTGAGTGGATTGTTTAGGAGTGTCCTTTTATTACATATTTTTGATACATCTAAAAAAGATTGTACAATGACATTGTGTATCTTCCTCTGTCCTCCCTCCTGTTTAGTGCTAGTTGGTTCAGTCCAAGCTATAACCTGCTACTTCTTCCATGTTCCCTCTGTCAGTACTAGTACATAGCTCCCAACTGTCCCTGATTTCGAGGGACTGTCCCTAATTTAGAGCAATGTCCCTCTGTCCCTCATTCCTCCTCATCTGTCCCTCATTTTGACTGATCCATGTAGTTGTATATAAAATGCACTTTTTATCTATCTTAAAGTATTTTCCAACGCTAAACCTTTCATCTGATTTCTAAATTGCTGCATTTGTAAATTCCAAAAGCCAATATAAAGGAATAGTAGTGGTAAAAAAAAGCACTTGTGGGTTTAACCAATCTTGTTTTTTGTACAATTCTCCTTTAAGGGGGTGTGGCAGGGGGTGTGTCCTATGCCTGCATACTTTTGCTGATAGGTGTCCCTCATTTTCATCTCAAAAAGTTGGGAGGTAAGCTAGTACTTCACAGAGAAAAAGGCCCAAGGAAAGTTATACTTCAAAGGACTGGAAAAAACAGGAAGTGTGAACAAAATGTAGCACTAACAAAATATGTGCACAAATGGTAAGTGCAATAATATTATGAATAAATATTCCAAGTCGAACATAGTAAAATGAATAAATGTAAAAAAGTGAAAAAGTATATGATGTGAGTCTCATAACATAAATCCCAAAAATGGGAAAATATATGGAAGTCCTTGAACAATGAAATGTGGATCTTCAAACGTGCAAGATGTAATGTGGAACATCAACAATAGTGAATCCGGAAAGTGAATAAGATTGGATACTCTTACCAAAGCAGATGGACCCGGATGTCAGCGACAACAAATCATAAAGGCTTGGACAATGGGATCAGTGGCTCTCTCAGATGGTGGTAGAAGCCCAGGGTCTCCAAGGATGTCTTCGAACGACCTCATAGATCTCGACCCAACTGGAAAGGTGACTATCCAAGCGAACCTCCACGACAGCCCTTATCAAAGGACAATGTGTAAAAAAGAGGGGTGGGGCTCCAATGGTGCAGGTCAAAAAGGTAGGTTTATTTAAAACCAACAATACATGGATAAAAGTGATCACGATAAATTAAAAGCAATGTGGGGAGCGATGAACCTTGACCGACGCGTTTCGTCCAAATGGGACAGCTACAGGGGCATCTATCTGCTCCCCTACATTGCACATATATATATATATATATATATATATATATATATATATATATATATACATATATATATATATATATATATATATATACATATATATATACATATATATATATATATATATATATATATATATATATATATACACTACCGTTCAAAAGTTTGGGGTCACATTGAAATGTCCTTATTTTTGAAGGAAAAGCACTGTACTTTTAAATAAAGCTAACTTTAAACTAGTCCTAACTTTAAACAAATATACTCTATACATTGCTAATGTGGTAAATGACTATTCTAACTGCAAATGTCTAGTTTTTGGTGCAATATCTACATAGGTGTATAGAGGCCCATTTCCAGCAACTATCACTCCAGTGTTCTAATGGTACAATGTGTTTGCTCATTGGCTCAGAAGGCTAATTGATGATTAGCAAACCCTTGTGCAATCATGTTCACACATCTAAAAACAGTCTAGCTCCTTCCAGAAGCTACAAAACTGACCTTCCTGTGAGCAGATTGAGTTTCTGGAGCATCACATTTGTGGGGTCAATTAAACGCTCAAAATGGCCAGAAAAAGAGAACTTTCATCTGAAACTCGACAGTCTATTCTTGTTCTTAGAAATGAAGGCTATTCCATGCGAGAAATTGCAAAGAAATTGAAGATTTCCTACACGGTGTGTACTACTCCCTTCAGAGGACAGCACTAACAGGCTCTAACCAGAGTAGAAAAAGAAGTGGGAGGCCGCGTTGCACAACTAAGCCAAGAAGATAAGCACATTAGAGTCTCTAGTTTAAGAAACAGACGCCTCACAGGTCCCCAACTGGCATCTTCATTAAATAGTACCCGCAAAACACCAGTGTCAACGTCTACAGTGAAGAGGCGGCTGCGGGATTTTGGGCTTCAGGACAGAGTGGCAAAGAAAAAGCCATATCTGAGACTGGCCAATAAAAGAAAAAGATTAAGATGGGCAAAAGAACACAGACATTGGACAGAGGAAGACTGGAAAAAAGTGTTGTGGACAGATGAATCCAAGTTTGAGGTGTTTGGATCACAAAGAACGTTTGTGAGACGCAGAACAAATGAAAAGATGCTGGAAGAATGCCTGACGCCATCTGTTAAGCATGGTGGAGGTAATGTGATGGTCTGGGGTTGCTTTGGTGCTGGTAAGGTTGGAGCTTTGTACAGGGTAAAAGGGATTCTGAATAAGGAAGGCTATCACTCCATTTTGCAACGCCATGCCATACCCAGTGGACAGCGCTTGATTGGAGCCAATTTCATCCTACAACAGAACAATGACCCTAAACACACCTCCAAATTGTGCAAGAACTATTTACAGCAGAAGCAGGCAGCTGGTATTCTATCGGTAATGGAGTGGCCAGCACAGTCACCAGATCTGAACCCCATTGAGCTGTTGTGGGAGCAGCTTGACCGTATGGTACGCCAGAAGTGCCCATCCAACCAATCCAACTTGTGGGAGCTGCTTCTAGAAGCGTGGGGTGCAATTTCTCCAGCTTACCTCAATAAATTAACAGCTAGAATGCCAAAGGTGTGCAATGCTGTAATTGCTGCAAAAGGAGGATTCTTTGATGAAAGCAAAGTTTGATGTAAAAACAATGTTATTTCAAATACAAATCATTATTTCTAACCTTGTCAATGTCTTGACTCTATTTTCTATTCATTTCACAACGTATGGTGGTGAATAAGTGTGACTTTTCATGGAAAACACAAAATTGTTTGGGTGACCCCAAACTTTTGAACGGTAGTGTATATATATATATATATATATATATATATATATATATATATATATATATATATATATATATATATATACACACATACAGTGGCTTGCGAAAGTATTCGGCCCCCTTGAACTTTTCAACCTTTTGCCACATTTCAGGCTTCAAACATAAAGATATAAAATTTTTATTTTTTGTGAAGAATCACCAACAAGTGGGACACAATTGTGAAGTGGAACGAAATCTTTTGGATTTTTGAAACTTTTTTAACTAATAAAAAAATGAAAAGTGGGGCGTGCAAAATTATTCGCCCCCCTTGCGTTAATACTTTGTAGAGCCACCTTTTGCTGCGATTACAGCTGCAAGTCGCTTGGGGTATGTCTCTATCAGTTTTGCACATCGAGAGACTGAAATTCTTGCCCATTCTTCCTTGCAAAACAGCTCGAGCTCAGTGAGGTTGGATGGAGAGCGTTTGTGAACAGCAGTTTTCAGCTCTTTCCACAGATTCTCGATTGGATTCAGGTCTGGACTTTGACTTGGCCATTCTAACAACTGGATACGTTTATTTGTGAACCATTCCTTTGTAGATTTTGCTGTATGTTTGGGATCATTGTCTTGTTGGAAGATAAATCTCCGTCCCAGTTTCAGGTCTTTTGCAGACTCCAACAAGTTTTCATCCAGAATGGTCCTGTATTTGGCTGCATCCATCTTCCCCTCAATTTTAACCATCTTCCCTGTCCCTGCTGAAGAAAAGCAGGCCCAAACCATGATGCTGCCACCACCATGTTTCACGGTGGGGATGGTGTGTTGAGTGTGATGAGCTGTGTTGCTTTTACGCCAAACATATCGTTTTGCATTGTGGCCAAAAAGTTCGATTTTGGTTTCATCGGACCAGAGCACCTTCTTCCACATGTTTGGTGCGTCTCCCAGGTGGCTTGTGGCAAACTTTAGACGAGACTTTTTATGGATATCTTTGAGAAATGGCTTTCTTCTTGCCACTCTTCCATAAAGGGCAGATTTGTGCAGTGTACGACTGATTGTTGTCCTATGGACAGACTCTCCCACCTCAGCTGTAGTTCTCTGCAGTTCATCCAGAGTGATCATGGGCCTCTTGGCTGCATCTCTGACCAGTCTTCTCCTTGTCTGAGCTGAAAGTTTAGAGGGACAGCCAGGTCTTGGTAGATTTGCAGTGGTCTGATACTCCTTCCATTTCAAAATGATCGCTTGCACAGTGCTCCTTGGGATGTTTAAAGCTTGGGAAATCTTTTTGTATCCAAATCCGCCTTTAAACTTCTCCACAACAGTATTACGGACCTGCCTGGTGTGTTCCTTGGTCTTCATGATGCTCTCTGCGCTTTCAACAGAACCCTGAGACTATCACAGAGCAGGTGCATTTATACAGAGACTTGATTACACACAGGTGGATTCTATTTATCACCATCAGTCATTTAGGACAACATTGGATCATTCAGAGATCGTCGCTGAACTTCTGGAGTGAGTTTTCTGCACTGAAAGTAAAGGGGCCGAATAATTTTGCACGCACCACTTTTCAGTTTTTTAATTGCTAAAAAAGTTTAAAATATCCAATAGATTTCGTTCCACTTCACAATTGTGTCCCACTTGTTGGTGATTCTTCACAAAAAATTAAAATTTTATATCTTTATGTTTGAAGCCTGAAATGTGGCAAAAGGTTGAAAAGTTCAAGGGGGCCGAATACTTTCGCAAGCCACTGTATATATATAAATAACTTACAAAAATATACATCCAATCAACATCAATCAATTAGACATAAAAAAGATAATAGCCTGCTATTGGTGGAGGAGTGGTCAGCTGTTCATTCTCTAGCCAAGAGAATTGTGGATAGCACTGGTATTTTTATGGGGTTCGTCATTCAGGGATCTATGTCGGGTTGATGCAGACCTCCCCACATTGCTTTTAATTTATCGTGATCACGCATAAGATGAAACAATCAGCGCCACAAGTAAAAAATATTGTGATGTTTAAATAAGATAACCTAATAATAAACGTGCACAGCTGCTAAACATTCCAAGTGGTACGCCACACTAATTTCAAAATGAATAGTAAATAAATAAATGTAGCGCTAGGTGTGAAATAATAAGTATAAAGTGCAAATCTCTAAAATAAATAAATCCTACATATAGATGAATAGTCCATAAAATGAAAAAATGAAGAAATAAAACATGAAAAACTCTTCTTGTGATCAGTGTATCCACACAATTCCACCACAGCGATTGTTCGTCCTCAAAAGGAGTGCACACCACCACCAGTAAAAATGCGCGCTCACCTCCCAGATGAGTCAAAACTCATATGCGGATCTCCCCACGAGCTCTTTGCTCTCACTTCCTCTTCCTAATCCAGATGGCTCTTTACCCAAAGCAGTTCCTGCACTACTTTTGACGACTTCAGGGGCAACTTCAATAGACATCTGTGCATGAACCCACACAGATGTCTGTCAAATCGCCCCCAAAGTCGCACTGAAATGTGGGTTTGAAATCGTGAGAGTTCAGCTGAACCCGCACAATTTCAAACATGCCCTCAGTGTGAAGGAGAGCTAAGCATTTTTGGCCTTGATAAATTTCAATGGAAGAGCTTGAAAAAATGCACAAATATGCACAGAAAAAACAAAAAAAAACCCGAGGACACATACAGTATATCCTTTGTTTTATTTCCAGGGTAACTAGCTCTCCATTGGCTAAAGATAATAAAAAAAAATAAAAAAAAACACTGACACCTGCAAAAACAGGTGTCAGCAAGCTGCGTCAGAGTCCCATGCAGTTTGTTCATTCTGAGTTGGTCTCCCTATTAATACATTCCAGCAAAAAGCAGTAATAAGCTGTGTTTATAGGCAGCACAAAACATTTTATGTTACTGTACTCTAATATATATCTATATCTATCTATCTATCTATCTATCTATCTATCTATCTATCTATCTATCTATCTATCTATCTATCTATCTATCTATCTATCTATCTATCTATCTATATGGTACTAGGAGGCCCATAGGCTTGACAAGTCAAGTGGTCTGGTTGTTTTTAGTAGCAATGTTGAGTGATCTCATGTCTCTGGAACGTGGTTGGCTTCTGTCTGTAGTTTTCCTATATCATCTTTATCCCGACTGCCAGACAAGAAGAACAATTAACAATTTAATAATGTGAATTTAGCTGGTCATGGGCAACACAACTAAGGTCATAAGCACGCTGAGCGTTTGCCCAGGTCTTCAAAACGCCTTTCTCCTGGCAGGAGAAAAGCAGCGTCAAAAGCGCGCCCAAAGCTGAGTTTCTGCAAACTAGTTTAGGCACGTCAGGTGGTTGGGCTTTCATTTATTTCATTGGCCAGAATATTAATTTATTGTGACTATTGAAATTAATGAACGCTGAAGCTCCTAACGTGCCTAGCGTTACACATGTTTATACTCGTTTACATGTATTTTGGGTATACTATATTTTAGCCGCAAAATGCTCCTCCCCTGAATGCGTCGTCTCTGGGGTATTTTACTGCCTCTAAACGTCCCTGCCTGTAAACGCCTGTAAACGGCTATGTGTGCAGTGACACATAGGCCAACGTGGAGGGGCATTTAGAGGCAGAAAAAAAAAAAGTCAAACACCCTGAAAAGTGGCGTCTTTGACAACCAATGTGCATGAGGACTAAGCCGCGGGTCACACCAGTGCGGCTTTGAAGTCGCACTACTTTCAGAGCCGGCGTCCCTGTCTCCTCTTCTTTGCACGGCTCTTGTGATCGGGCGCTGCCGCAGGGTGACTCGGAAGAGAGAGCAGGCTGTAGAGAAGCGCAATCGCTGCAAATGGTAGCTGTATGAACGATACAGTATGAGGCTGAGAATTAGCAGGGTATCTGCAGACATACAGGGCTCAGCGACCTCTCAAATCGGCGGCTTGGCCGCGCCCCCAAGTTGCGCTACTTTAGTGCGACTTCAAAGCCGACTATCGGTGCGATTTCGCGTGCGACTTGCTGACATCTGCGTGACTTCATTTGACAGATGTCAATGCAAGTCACACTGAAATCACACAGAAATAGTGCAGGAACCTTTTTCAATGTTGCTGCGACTTGAGTCGCAGCAATTTGAAAAGTTTTAATTGCTGCAAATGGTGTGAGACTTGTCATGCGACTTTGAGCTGTCAAGTCGCATGACAAGTCTCTCTGGTGTGAACCGGGGCTTAGTCTGATAATGTACTGACTTTGATCGCTGACGCCCTTGGTACCCTCATTTTCATTTTAATTAGCACCCAAAGCCAGGACAGCTGCATTGAATATTTTGTTCTCTGCTTTTAGCCCATAATCGGCGGTCTGTTTCAGAAATATGCACCGGCACACCGCTCTCATTTCTGATTTACATTGGCGTCGACTGGCAGCTTCGATTCTATGCCGCGCATATATTAACGCTGATTGCAGCTAGACATTTATAGGAAGGTCACTGTATACAGAGCGGCTCCCTGATGGATATAGAAGCATTACCATAACATATGCTTTGCATTGTCTCCTGACATCACCACTTTAGTGACTTCTTAATTGTTTATTGTTTCATGTGGATTCAACTCCCCCCTCGATCCGCCGTCCCATTCCAATCCGCATTCAAAGGCATCCAAATATTGAAATAAGAAGAAAATAGCCCCCAGATGCTGAGAGAATATCTCAGTGCGGATTAAATAAACTGGACGGGGGAATGGAGGAAATATTCAGCTAGCGCGTGCCAGGCAGGCGAGGGGAGCCACATGTGGTTAGGTATCAGGAAATCTGCGGGTTGTTCAGTAAATAAAGATTGGTGCCGCGGGGGGACGTCCAGAGCTTTTAATAGCAGGTGTTTCTATTATTAGGAGTAATATTTGTGAGCTGACAGATACGATCACCGACACTAAACTGTGTACTATGTACAGAGACATGTCGTCACCGCTAATACATCCTATGGTGATCCACCGACAAGGGAATTAATCACTCATTAATCACTCATCCCTTAACCCAATGAGTACCAGCCTTCCATTACCAGGACATTCCTGAAATGACCCTTTTCTGGAAGGTAGACACCCCAGAGTAGGGGTACTGTCCGTCCCAATTTCCCAGGGACAGTCCCTGTTGTGAGGGGTCTGTAACAGCAAACAAACACTCTTGCGCATTAGTGTGATGACCGAGTGGTCTATAACGCAAGGGATAGTGTCTCTATTAGGATAGGGAATATCCTAATAGTCATAAAAAGATAAAAAGAAGAGGGCGCACCAGCCTCGTGCATTATCCAAATGCAATTTGTTAGTAAAAACAAGATAAAAACTACTCACAAACATGTGGAGAGTAACTGTTTGTAAAAGCCATCAAATTGTGGCAATCAGTCCTGGAACCAACAGTCTCCAGATAGCAAAGGGTGTGGGGGGGCTCATCAGGAATTCTGCTGACTGACGCGTTTCGAAGGAGGACCTTCTTTCTCAGAGTCTACTGAGGAAGAAGACTCTGAGGAATTATGACTAAGCCAATTCCAATTCGTGAAACGTGTTAATCTCTGGCAGGTCTGCATTGATGTCATGATGTCTACGATGTTGTATGATGATTTTTATCTTCAATAAAGTCTTCACTTTTGCTTCAAACCTGTGAGTGCGGTCAAACCTTTTCCTGTTCCAGTGGCTCCAATCCAGATTGTGGACTGGACCTGAACCGTGAGGTTGAAGTGTGGAATTGCTCTAACCTGGAGCTGTTTGGCTTTGCTTTCTACTAGACTGTTGGTTCCAGGACTGTTTGCCACAATTTGATGGCTTTTACAAGCAGTTACTCTCTCCACATGTTTGTGAGTAGTTTTTATCTTGTTTTTACTAATAAATTGCATTTGGATAATGCATGAGGCTGGTGCTCCCTCTCCTTTTTATCTTTTTGTGAGGGTCTGTCCCTGAGAAACCATGGCTTGTTACCTGCATACCATTAACCCCACCCTTTTAATGACCACACCACACATAACTGGAGTAAATTGGCCATAGCAGACGTTTTATTAACCAAATATAAATACCAATAATTAACATGTCAATAACCTTTCAAAACATAACATACAGCTTTATTAAAGATAATGGAGCCCAAGGTCCCAATAGGCATAAAAACCAGAACTGTACCTGCTGGTCACTTCTCAGGCCTCCAGTCACAAAACCACCAACTTGGAGACAACTAGCAGGTGCCCATACCAACTGGGAGCCATACTTCAGACGGGTCCCTACACCATACCTTTTAAGTGCCCATTTGACCTAAAAGGACCTTCCACCCCGCCAAGTGCAACTCCTGCTCCCAAAGACTCTCAAGTCCCGCAAACAACCAAAAAATTTAGGGTGGGAAGCTGATTCACTGGCTCTTCCCCTCCAACTGAAACACCACCCCCCTTTCCATTCCAGCTCACTTCCCCCCATAGATCCACCCATATCTCCTAAACCATTCAACAAAGCCCTAACAAAACCTAGCCAGTACTCCCCTCCCATCTTACCGTTATTCCGAGTCTCAAGCCCCCACTAACCCCTGTCATGCCGGCCCTTCATTTATTGGTTTGGGGCGTACTACGGGCCTTTCTGTAAACTTCACATTGCAAATTTATCACACTGCACAGCTCAAAAATGGCACCAGTAAAACGTTCTGTGCATGTGTGGGCCATCGACAAGGGAACTTGGGACTCCTCTCTTAAAGTGGAGCTTCACCGTCACAGTCCCATTTTTTTTATTGGGACCAATGTAAACTTTATTGCAGGCGTTATCTATTTAAGATAGTCACCCACCAAGCAGATCCAGTGGTGTCCTCACGTTAAGGTACAGCTAGACCTGCCCCCTCCTCTTGTTCAATGAAGGAATATGCCTCCTGAGATAGGTGACGATTCATGCGCGGCACCATGAATACTAGGGCACTTGCAGAGCGTTCTACTGTTGCCATTTTAGAACTGCACAGTGTAATGAATTGAAGGCTGTGCACTGTGAAGCTTATGGTGTCAGCTCCCAGGGATGCCTATTTCCCAAGGACAGACCCATGATAATTTTGGAACTGATGCTTGTGCAGTGTGATGCAATTTGAAGACTACCGTCTACCTGGCTAGCGCTGCCTTTTTCAACCAGGGTGCTCAGGCACGCTGGGGTGCCTTGAGGTTTCTTCAGGGGTGCCTAAAAATTGCCCCAAAGCTGCAGGGGTGGATGAAGCCTGCCTTTTAGTTACACAAATCCACAAGTTTTCATTGTACACCATTATAACCTTCTAGCTGCCAACCTCCTAACGACCGATGATATCATCATTTGATAAGGAGGATGTCAGCTGCCTGCATATCATCCTTGTTTGACCCTCCCTTCCTTCTCTCCATCAGCTTTGTGGTCTCATTAGCTAAGTGATGGAGAAAAACTGAGAGAGAAGAGAAACATTGGAATACTAGTCACTACCAGTTTGCACAAGTGTATTTGCTTTGGAAGAAAAAATAACCTCTATCATTAAGTGGATGTTGCTGCATCATGCAAAAATATTAGAAGAGTTTTTACATCTTAGAATGGGGCGCCTCAAGTGTCCATAATTTTAGAGGGTGTCCTGACTGAAACAAAGGTTAAAAAACACTGGTCTAGCAGAATTATGCTGGGCCCTGGGCTGAGTAGGACAGGTACAGGCGTCAATCTGTGAGTAACTGCAAGATCCCTGAGCTCCTTATTCTGACCTCTGAACTCTCTCCATTACTCTCTCCGTTACTTAATCTCCGTTACTTAATCCTGACCCCTGAACTCTGTACTTTACTTAATCCTGACCCCTGAACTCTGTACTTTACTTAATCCTGACCCCTGAATTCTGTACTTTACTTAATCCTGACCCCTGAACTCTGTACTTTACTTAATCCTGACCCCTCATCTCTGTACTTTACTTAATCCCGACCCCTGAACTCTGTACTTTACTTAATCCTGACCCCTGAACTCTGTACTTTACTTAATCCTGACCCCTGAACTCTGTACTTTACTTAATCCTGACCCCTGAATTCTGTACTTTACTTAATCCTGACCCCTGAACTCTGTACTTTACTTAATCCTGACCCCTCATCTCTGTACTTTACTTAATCCCGACCCCTGAACTCTGTACTTTACTTAATCCTGACCCCTGAACTCTGTACTTTACTTAATCCTGACCCCTGAACTCTGTACTTTACTTAATCCTGACCCCTCATCTCTGTACTTTACTTAATCTTTACCCCTGAACTCTGTACTTTATTTAATCCTAACCCCTGATCTCTGTACTTTACTTAATCCCGACCCCTGAACTCTGTACTTTACTTAATCCTTACCCCTGAGCTCTGTACTTTACTTAATCCTGACCCCTGATCTCTGTACTTTACTTAATCCTGACCCCTGAAATCTGTACTTTATTTAATCCTTACCCCTGATCTCTGTACTTTACTTAATCCTTACCCCTGAGCTCTGTACTTTACTTAATCCTGACCCCGTTATACTTTACTATGCTTCTCTTGACCCATAGCAGAATAGATTCAGGTTTTTATGTTACCCACACCCTTTTAAGCTCTGCCCACTGGTAACGCAATGTGGCCACTCCCACAAAAACCCTCTGCCCCACCCCTCTCCCAGCCCAATAAAAGTGGGTGTGGTCAGTAAGGTGTCCCTGGATTTTATTTTGAAAATTTGCTCATTTTAACCTAGGTGTGACCAGGGGAAGACCAGGGGAAGACCTTGCTGATCATCCGTTGATCTCTCATCCAGCTACTGTAAATCAGAGAAGATGTCTTGCCACTGATAGATGTGTCCCTGAACCAAATTCAACTTTTATTTCTTTACAGATTTTTGGTTTAAACAATGTATATTTCAGATTGGTTGACTTGGTGCAATTTAATTAGAAAACAAATTAAATAAATGTGTGAGCTGTGCTTTCTTGACAGGGAACAGTTTTTTTTAACAGGTTCTGATCATAGGTGTGTGCAGCCTATTGCATTAGGGTGTGCACCCTAAAGCTCAAACACACGTGTGTGTCTACATACACTATATTACCAAAAGTATTGGGACACCTTCCTTTACATGCACATGAACTTTAATGGCATCCCAGTCTTAGGCCATAGGGTTCAATATTGAGTTGGCCCACCCTTTGCAGCTATAACAGCTTCAACTCTTCTGGGAAGGCTGTCCACAAGGTTTAGGAGTGTGTCTATGGGAATGTTTGACCATTCTTCCAGAAGTGCATTTGTGAGGTCAGGCACTGATGTTGTACGAGAAGGCCTGGCTTGCAGTCTCCACTTTAATTAATCCCAAAGGTGTTCTAACAGGTTGAGGTCAGGACTCTGTGCAGGCCAGTCAAGTTCCTCTACCCCAAACTCGCTCATCCATGTCTTCAAATGGACCTTGCTTTGTGCACTGGTGCGCAGTCATGTTGGAACAGGAAGGGGCCATCCCCAAACTGTTCCCACAAAGTTGGGAGCATGAAATTGTCCAAAATGTCTTGGTATGCTGACACCTTAAGATTTCCCTTCACTGGAACTAAGGGGCAAAGCCCAACTCTGAAAAACAACCCCACACCATAATCCCCCCTCCACCAAATGATTTGGACCAGTGCACAAAGCAAGGTTCATAAAGACATGGATGAGCGAGCTTGGGGTGGAGGAACTTGACTGGTCTGCATAGAGTCCTGACCTCAACCCGATAGAACACCTTTGGAATAATTTAGAGCGGAGACTGTGAACGAGGGCTTTTCATCCAACATCAGTGCCTGACCTCACAATTGGCGCTTCTGGAAGAATGGTCAAACATTCCCATAGACACACTCCTAAACCTTGTGGACAGCCTTCCCAGAAGAGTGTCCCAATACTTTTGGCAATATAGTATATATATGACCCCGGCACATTGATCTGTGTAAACACTTCTCTTATGGCAGAGCCAGTAAGAGGGAGGTCTTTCCCATCTTCATACTGAGCGATAATGCTAATGCGCATGGAGTGATTGGGGTGTGCCTAGGCACATCCGGCACACCCTGTGCGCATGCCTATGGTTCTCATTAATTAATTATAGGCTGCAAGACTGAGTTTGTGATTAGCATACTTGCCTTGCAGCACTGGGGCTATGGTTTCAGTCTCAGCACCAGATGTGTTTAAATGTACTCCCTGTATTTGTGTGGGTTTTCTAGTATTCTGTGATATCTCAAAAACATATGATTGCTTTAAATGTATATCTTGCTATATGATTCAAAAAGCACACCACTAACAAAACACACTTACCAGTGGATCACAGGGGTTCCAGCAACTTGATCCTGACAAGCTTTTGTTCCGTTACAACATAGAACATCAAACTCAAAACACAGATGGAACACTGGATCACACAGAAAATATCTTAATCTAAAAAAAAAATAACAAAAATTGTATTGCATTTACAGAGCCAATGTCTGTAGAAAGCCTATCACCAGGGGAGGACTGGGCTGGAGGACAGGGAGAATTTGCCAGCCCAAGGCTCTTACTAATAAGAAATTCTGGGCTGGTGACCTTGAGTGAAGATACTTTACCATTTATCAGGGCCACAAATATAATTATCACCTCCCTGTTCCCAAAGAGAAGTCTTCCAGGACCAAGTTCCTTTGGTGATTTGAGATGTCATGTAACTAAATGCCGAGAGCCGCAAGGGAATCGAATGATAAAAGATGTGTAAAGATGTGGTACAATAAACTATCAAAAGCATAAAACATGCAACTGGACCTCCAGACTGAATTATAAAGTAGTCCAAATTGCTTTCATTGCTTGTCATATGATCATGTAAAATATCCAACACTTTTTGGGAGCCAACAACACTTGGCCTCCATCAGAAGATTTTTTTTTGCTGGTAAATCGTTAGGACAATTGTGCAATCGGTGTCAGTTGTCTGCCTAAAATTACACATACTGATTTACCAACACGCTAAAGCGCTGATGAAGGGGGAGTGTTGTTGACCCCCAGAACTTGTTGGCAGGTCTATGTGAGCATATGATGAACATTAAAGCAATTGGGATTCCTTTACCATTGAATCTGGCACGCCTGCTGTATGGGTAATGCTGTGAACTTTCTGGGTTCCTACCAGATGGGAGCTTTTTTTTCCGTGAACAGTCTTTCCAAACCAAGTCAGCTCCTTGAATAGATTTGGTTTCTCCACTAATCCGAATGAATAAGTGTTGAAATCCCAGCACCTCTTGATGATGTCTTTTTTGAGTCCACAAGAAACGACGTCCTTTTGGAACACCCACCTCTTACCATGGCCAACAATCTCAGCAGTACCATGGCACACGTTGCACAATGCACATTCTTTAGCCCACAGAAATCTGTACCTACCTTGAAAAGGACTAGTTGACATACCAATTTCATGTGTTAGACTGATCCATTCCCTACTTAGTTCTATCCAATGGATGATAGCCCTAAACTAGAAATCCCAAAACCTACCTTGGCCTCAGGTCCTGTCTAGGATGAATATGCTTAAACTTTCAGAGAGAATCCATCATACCCTACATGACAGTATGCATACCTTTAACAAAAAATGGACTCTATGGACTTATGATTAGGTCCTACTGTACTACATTTTGCCTACCGCATACACACCCTCAGATGATATAATGTCTTTACTCGCTTTATACTTGTGGATTACTCAAATTATACTGCATATTGTCTCTCTCGTCATAACTCTGTAACTGTTTTTCACTGAATCTTCCAAATAAAACTTTTGTAAACAAAAAGAAAAGGACTAGTTGGGTGTGTTTGCCCTCCAGGTCAAAAGTCCTCCGTCCTGCCCTGCTTATCAATGTTCCTGAGGTCCACAGGATGGTCCTTGCAAAGTCTCTGAATGAAGTGTCAGTGGTCTACCCTCCCTTCTCCAGCACAGACAGTAGCTGTGAAAAATTGGACAGTTATCTGGATTGGCCAAAGTCCAGAGGACTGTTTAGGAACCATCAGACCTCAGACAGAGTTATATCTGCTAACCTGTTTTTGGGCTCCATTGATTGGTTGAAGGCTCTGATAATAAATTTACATAAAATGAATTGATAACATGTTAAATGCATTCTGCATAACCTCTAAAGTCTCACCCAATAAATATGTGAAGCTGATAACTGATTTGGCAAATACTGACCCTCTTTGGATCATTTTTGTTGGTTCTGTGGGTGTTGTCTGGTGTATTCGCCGCTAGTCCCCAGAGAACAAATGGCGGAATTCTAAATCTGTCTTGTTTTAGCTCAATATTTGCCTGGCTGCGCTGAATGTACATTGAAAATATTGTCCACAAGGAATTCTACAAATCCATCATCATATTTATGTGAAGAATATATTCCCAGGACAGAGGTTATGAGAAATGTTAATGGAGTATATTAGGATCGCTCTGGGAACGTATAGAGGTACACTGCTCCGCTGTGTCTTCAGGGGTGGCAGCGTGTGAAATCGATATGTGGTATTTGTGGTGGATGAAGGAACTATCAGGCTGGATTCACGTCAAGTTGTGGTGGGTTGTGGGATGTATTAATACCCAAAATGGAAAGTGGGGATTACGGTAATTAGGTTTCCATACTAGACTGCCAGCTAATACTGGGAAATCTTATATTTTACTATTTAATTTCCTTACATATATTGTGGGATAAGTATAGTGGAAGGAGGATGTCTGGAGATAGAGAGGGGAGATCTAAAAGTAGATCTAAACCCTAACTAACCGGATGGCATTTCGTTTGTTCTGTGCATCATAAACAATTGTCTTTTTTTTAACAACATTCCTGTTTTCACCTTTTCTCATCCTTATGCCGCGTACACACGGTCGTACTTTTCGTCTACAAAAGTCGGACAGCCTGTCCGACAGACTTCCGGCAGACTTTCGGTGGACTTGCGGCGGACTTGCGGCCTACTTTCTAACGAACGGACTTGCCTACACACGACCACACAAAAGTCTAACGGATTCGTACGTGATGACGTACACCGGACTAAAATAAGGAAGTTCATAGCCAGTAGCCAATAGGTGCCCTAGCGTGGCTTTTTGTCCGTCGGACTAGCACACAGACGAGCGGATTTCGGGGTCCGTCGTAGTTACGAAGTAAAGTTTTAAAACATGTTTCAAATCTAAAGTACGTCGGATTTGAGGCTAAAAAAGTCAGTTGAAAGTCCGGAGAAGCCCACACACGATCGGATTACCAGCCAGCTTTAGTCCATCAGCGTCTGTTGGACTTTTGTAGACGAAAAGTAGGACCGTGTGTACGCGGCATTAGTTACATCTCAGTGCCACTGATTTTCTGCAAACTCTTTACAGCTACTTTCAGTCTACATGCACCCCAGTGATGGCTCATAGCACTTCACAGGAGGGTGGGGTTCCTGATAGTGACTGACAACAGTGAACCATGCCTGTGTAAAGCTGGCCATACACCATACAATTTTCCTGTTCAATTTTCTTTAGATTTACCTTCAACTATGTAGTACAAGGGCCTGCCTGATTGCATACAAATTGAAAGTGTTTAGGTTTGACCTCCTATTATATGGTTTTGGTAAATCTAAAGGAAAGTTGAACAGGAAAATTGAATAGTGTATGGCCAGCTTAAGGCTGGATTCACACCTATACATTTTTTTTTTTCTACAAGAAATACACCTATGCATTTTTAGTGCTTTTTACATTTTGCAGATTTGCACTACAGTCCATTTACCATGGTTTCCGATGGAACACGCTCTGTAGTGCAAATCTACAAAATGCAAAAAGCACTAAAAATGCATAGGTGTGAATCCAGCTTAAGGCTCGATTCACATCTATGCATGTTGCTTTTGAGCGTTTCTGCAGTGTTTTTTGCGGTGCTTGCCGCGTTTTTGAGCATGCGTTTTTTGCCGTTTTTTTTTTTACAGCGTTTTTTTTTTTTAAAGAATAAATAATAATTATTTATTTTAAAAGTAAAGTAGACAGTAATATTGCACATCCCAGCTGGCATGGTAAGTATTTTCCAGGCATGAGGGGACCGGGGGGACTTCTAAAGAAGATCTGTATGTGCTGGGCGGCTTCTTTCTCTTGAACCGGAATGGAAGGATCCAATCCCAGCGCTGGCCACAGTCCCAACACAGTTTTTTTTAATAGTGTATACAGTGTTAAAAAAAACAATGAAAAAAAAAATGCAAAACCGCGGCAAAAACGCGGTACTTGCGTTTTTGGATGGGGGTCCATTGAATTCTATTATATGCAAAAGGCTGCATTTTGCATGAAAAAAAGTCCCTGACCCTTTTCAAAAACGCAGAGGCACAAAAATGCATTGATGTGAACATGTTTCATAGGAACCCATGTTAAAAAATTCCCATGCATTTCTTCAAAATGCAAAATGCATCAAAAAACACATAAGTGTGAATGGAGCCTAAAACAGTTTTTACCAGCTTGCAAAAAAAAAAAAATGTCCCTATCTAACAATTTACAGAGGTTTTAGTTGCAGATGTTTGCAAATATATTTGGAAGGAGCTCTGCCTCGGCAAGCCTCCTCTAAATTTAGGAGTCTCCAGGTTGGAACGCATACATTAAAGTGGAACTGTAGCCTATGTAAATAAAATTGATGGACAGGCAGGATTTTTAATGCAGAAGAGACATGTTTTGTCTCTTCTGCATTAAAGCTACTTACCTGCCTGTCTGCCCTTGTACAGTGCACACGCAGCTCACTGTACAAATTCGGCAATGCTGAATCTGAGTAAACTACTGCGCCTGCACAGGAGTGACGTCACCCCCCATCCAGCCAATGATAGCAACCGCCGATTGAGACCCAGAAGCTGGATGATGTCAGTGGCCGGACGGGGAGCTTGAGGTGAGTATTGTTCTGCTTTAAGGACAGGTATGCCTTTGAAGGCACAGGGACACATTAAAAGCTCATTAAAAGCACTATAGCAGTTGTGCCCCCACACCAAATCCAAGAAGCAATCTATACAAGAATGCCACCCACCCACCCTAATTTATAACTAGCACTTGAAGTAAAGCAAGCCATAGACGGTGCAATTTTCTTTCCTGCAACAAAGAAAATCGCTCAATTCCCCCATCAACACAGTTATGTGGGGGGGGGGGGGACAAGGTTCTGGGAATAAATGAGATTAGTTTAGGTCCAGGAGGCCCTGTGTTGTTATGCTTTGGATAAATAAGTACTAAGAATCTGGTAAGGGGGGGTGGCAAACAGTGCATCTGATACCCACCGCCCACCTAACCCCTCCCCACGGTTGGGTGAGGTTGGTCAGTCGGTGTACTTACCTCATCCATGTCGGGCAACCACGGACGGCTTCCCGGATCTCCTCCACGGGCATCACGAGCAGCTTCTCCTTCCCCTGCACGGCGGCTTCTGTCTCCTCCCTCCACCTCAGCGGACAATCAGGACACGTCTCCTTTTGGCCAATCAGGAAACGTTTCTTGGACCTGCGCTTCCTGATTGGCGGAGAGGCGATTCAGTGTGAGAATAGTGAATATTCATTCGCTATTCTAACACACCTGGGTTGGCTCAGAGCGCAATGCTCTGCACCCGGAGTCCACCCTATTTTGAAGCCTATTAGAGCCTCTGGTTCTAATCGGTGCTTCAAAAAAAACACCCCTGCCACTGTAATTCATGTGCCCGGCGTCGTGAAAGGGGCCATACGCATGGATAGGGGGTGGCAGCGGCATGGTTAGGGGAGGCGGCGCCTGTGCGCCCTTAATGGACGGGCCGCCCCTGATAAGCACTCTGTCCATGGCATTATCTGATCTCATCACTAAGTGGATTCAAACCAATACTGTATATTCCCAGAGCCCTGAAAAAGGGGATGCCCTGAAATGTGTTGGTCATGCTCCCATTAACAAAAAAAGAGAAAGTTGGTCGCTTTAGCCAGCAACTAATGAAAATCAGGGAGAAAATGGAAATAAGCGAGTTCCTTCCTGCTCATGATGAGAATTCAAATTCATTGTTTTATTTTCCCAGAGAATTAAGGATAAAACTGGATTTGTCTCCATAGCGGTAGTACAGTCACTAGGTTTACCACTGATGACCATGAACAAGTATGTTTAACACAATTGTAATAGACTGGAACAGTCTATCTCTTGCGGCTGAGGACCACAAGACAGATTGGGCAATGTAGGCTAGCTGGAACAGTCACACATCCACAGCTAGGGACCATGGATGCCTGTAGCACAATATTCAGGCTCTACTCACAGACCCGGGAGTATAATCCTGTTTATGGGCTCTGTCCATAGCACAAGGTAGTCCAGCAGCCAGTCCTGGAAGGTTTCAGGGGCAAGCAGTCCATCCTTGCAGGGAGGATGACCAAACACCACAAAAAAAATGTCTTTCCAGGCTCCAACATATGTACCTCTTTCTTCCCCACCTACTGGGCATCCCTCCCCAGGGATTGGTCAGAGGGGAATAAATATTCAGGCTGGGGATTTGAATTTTCCCACTCCAAGCTCTGGAAGTTTGTCAACAAAGTCCAGGGGCAAACAATCGATGCCACAGTCTGTGGAGTCACCCTGTGTGCAGGAGACCAGAGACCAGAGGCGGCTCTCTAATTAGGCAGTCACTTTAGGCCTCGCACTCCCAGGGGCCTCTCAGCCCCCTAATTTGCCTGACATGTGTGGGAGTTGGAGGGAATGTCCCTGTCGGTGTCCCCAGGGCCATCTCTCTGCCCACTACTACTTTTACCCCTGCCACGGGCGGACTGTTAATTTCAGCACTGCCAGAGGTGACGTCCCAGGGTCAGTGGGTGGCTCCATGTACTCCCCTCCCCCGACTCCTCCCCTTCTGCCGGGCTCTGCGGATCTCTTGCCATGTGCAGAGCCCGGATAATGCCAGCAGCGGCTGAGCAGCTCTCACTCTGCTCCACTCCCCGGGATGGACGTCTGTAATGGAGGATCTGCCACTGCCAAACCAGGCACCTGGCGATCATCGGGGAGACTGTCCGCCGCTGGAGCTTCCAGGTACAGAATGATGACGGTCCTGCCCGATACTGACACATCCTGTGACGTCACCCCTAACCGAGGGCGCTCCAATAATCACTGCTGCCAGCCGCCCCACACACAGCCCTGATGGTATGTATGCCATCTGGCATATGATGGCACCTATTGACCCCCTGTCATCACCATTATCCTCCCAATAATCTCCCTGTGCCTGACATCCCACCACCTCACCCCCTGTCATCTTCATCCCCCTGCACCCGTCTGCCAACTTCCCACCACTCCATCCCTGTCATCTTCATCCCCCTGCACCCATCTGCCAGCCTCCCACCACCCCACCCCCTGTCATCTTCATGCCCCTGCACCCGTCTGCCAGTTTCCCACCACCCCACCCCCTGTCATCCTCATCCCCCCTGCACCCATTTGCCAGCCTCCCACCACCCCACCCCCTGTCATCTTCATGCCCCTGCACCCATCTGCCAGCCTCCCACCACCCCACCCCCTGTCATCTTCATGCCCCTGCACCCATCTGCCAGCATCCCACCACCCCACCCCCTGTCATCTTCATCCCCCTGCACCCGCAATTGTAAGAGTAATTGGTTAGAGAAAATTCTAGAAACTGTGAATTCATAGTTCATAGGAATTAAGGCTCTTAATATATGCAATTAATTTAGTTATTTTGTATCGTTTACATTTTTTTTCACATTTTGGGCGTGAGTGGGGCCTCATATCTAAGATTTGCCTAAGGCCTCACAAAGCCTAGAGCCACCTCTGCCAGAAACAGAAAGTGTTTAGTAAGGTTCTACTTTAAGAATTGTGGACATGAAATTGCTCATGATGTTAGGACAGTCAAATGTTTCAATGTGTAGCATATATTACAAATGCATATATGGGAATATCATTGTATATATAGAGACGGGGAGTGGCTGGGTGTGGAAAAATTCTATTTGAACACATGGCTTTAATGTACCCCTCGGCCCCGATGAAACTCCACTCTATGAGCTACAAAGATCGAACCAGCTGAAAAGAATCATTTCTGACCTCCAGCTAATAATATAGGAGCTAAGAGCGCAAATCATAGCAACACACAGCTGTGTCACCTGGATGCGGAATCGATTGGTAAAACGGAAATGTATCGAGTTCTTTGTGATATAATTTCCTCCGCAGAATATGTATACAATGGTAAAAGCAGAATGAAGTTCCTCTGACCAGTTCACCTGTCATGTCCAATCATTGTATACATTCCTCATCCCAAATAAAATGCTTGTCGAATGAGAACAAGGTCCTCCGGCCTGTCACGCTTCCATCCCTCTGCTCCTAGAGAATACAAAATCATTACAGAGCGATTACACATGATGTCTGTCAGGTCACAGGTTAGGAAATGGCCTATTATAAGCTTAGCGGCCTTCATAAGTCACACTAAGAACATTCTTATGATTTCATGAATAAAATATGAAACGTTATATGTAATGATGTATAATGAATTCAGTAATGGCAGGAGGGAGAGACGGGAATAACCAACCATTTATATGATCCTTTCTATAGTGGAATGATGATGATTAAGTCCACAAACACATTTAAAGTGACACTAAAATCTGGTTTAAAAAGAAAAAAAAAATATATTCAAATATTTATTCTTAACTCACAAAGTCCCTTCTATTGTTTTCAGACTCCTCCAAATTTCCCAATTCCATTTTTTTTTTGCTGCTGTGATCTGACTTCCTGTTATGCCCTGTACACACGGTCGGACTTTCCGACGGAATATGTGTGATTGGAGCTTGTTTTCGGAAATTCCGACCGTGTGTGGGCTCCATCGGACTTTTTCCATTGGAATTTCCAACACACAAAGTTTGAGAGCAGGCTTTAAAATTTTACGACAACAAAATTCGATCCTTTAAATTCCGATCGTGTGTAGACAAATCCGACGGACAAAGTGCCACTCATGCTCAGAATAAATTAAGAGACGAAAGCTATTGGCTATTGCCCCATTTATAGTCCCGACGTACGTGTTTTACGTCACCGCGTTTGGAATGATCGGATTTTCCGACAACTTTGTGCGACCGTGTGTATGCAAGACAAGTTTGAGCCAACATCCGTCGTAAAAAATTCATGGATTTTGTTGTCGGAAGGTCCGATCAATGTCCAACCGTGTGTACGGGCATTAGAATGTGGCTACCTTCATTCTCCATAGACACACTGTTTGTAGGAAAGAAAGGCCCAAAACAAAAAAAAAAGCATGGTAGTTTGACAGTTAGAGGGTTAATATAATATTGTCAGGCGTGGGACAACGTGTAAAGACAGGGATTGGGTAAAATGTAATGTAGGGAGGGGCAAAGTAGGTGGGGTAGGTGAGGTCGTTAAGTCGGTGGGGCACCTGTAAGAAACGGACGAAGAAGAAGCTCCCCACCCTCCTGCCCCTGTGGATGTTGGACTTGTTGGGGGATTGTAGTGGTATGGCGGTTGGGGTCCTTGGAGGCGTCCAGAATTTTCTGTGTAAAATCAGAGTAAGGACCCGTCTATGGTATGGCGTCCTGTGGTTAATCCCAGTTAACGGTGGTTTAATGGGAATTTGTGGAAATAGAGGTATAAATGGGAATTTGTAGAAATGGGGGTAGCAGCGGAAAATTTGGTATTGTCCTTGAGCTGTGGCTCCGTGGTTCCGCTGATACAATTTTGTGCTGGTTCAGTGGTGCCTCCAAGGATTGGCAACCTAGGGGTCATTATGGTTATTGTTCTATATTTCTGTTCTAAGGAATGTTTATATGTTGTTATGGTTAATAAATGGCCGCTACGGCCAATTTTACTCCAAAAAGTGTGTTGGTCGTATCATTTTAGTTATAAGTTGGAAGTGGGGTTCAGAGGGCTATAGTGGCCTTCAGGAGTACATCTGGCACTACCTCTGGTATGCCTTAGTAAAGTAGCCACCCTCTTTAGCTTGCTTCAGAGATGGACTATGGGATTTGTAGTGTGCATAGAGCAGTGCATGTGACTACAATTAACATACACTAATATAAATGTGTATACTGCACCATAGAATGATCCCAGAAATGATATGTGTGTAATCCACACAGTGCAAATAAACAGTAAAAAAAAAACAATATAAAGAGCGCTAGGTGATAATATAAAACACAGATTCCTTTACAATATACATTTATGGGCTAAAAACTACCCTTTTTAAATGTGCCCAAATATTTGTGACAATAAAAAATATTAAAATCCAAAAACATGCTATAAATTATATAAAAACCTTCATTGAAAAGTGCACAACTAATACAGAGCCAAAGTCCATGTACAGAGTGTTTATTCAGCGTGCTCCACACTCTTCATGCAAAAGAGACAACCTGTCTGCACTCAGTGCTCCTCTGTGCACCCCATCCCCCTGTGCAATTCAGACTCACCAGACCTCTTAATGGGACAATGGGATTGGTCTAATAATGCTTTTTTGGGAGCCTAATGCCGCGTACACACGGTCGGACTTTTCGTCTACAAAAGTCCAACGGACGCTGACGGACTAAAGCTGGCTGGTAATCCGATCGTGTGTGGGCTTCTCCGGACTTTCAACGTACTTTTTTAGCCTCAAATCCGACGTACTTTAGATTTGAAACATGCTTCAAATCTTTCCGACGGACTCGAGTCCGGTCGAAAAATCCGCTCGTCTGTATGCTAGTCCGACGGACAAAAACCCACGCTAGGGCAGCTATTGGCTACTGGCTATGAACTTCCTTATTTTAGTCCGGTGTACGTCATCACGTAAGAATTCGACGGACTTTTGTGTGATCGTGTGTAGGCAAGTCTGTTCGTTAGAAAGTAGGCCGCAAGTCCGCCGCAAGTCCACCGAAAGTCTGTCGGACAGGCTGTCTGACTTTTGTAGACGAAAAGTACGACCGTGTGTACGCGGCATTAGGCCCCTTTTACTCAGCCTTTCTGATCCGGTCCGCCTGTCAGTTTTTTAGGCGGACCTGATCTGAGCCTCCATTCACTCCTATGGGGCAGCGGATGTCAGCGGTGACATGTCCGCTGACATCCGTCACTATTCGATCCTGTCCGTGAAATCCAGACGGATGGAGACCCTATTTTCTATCTGCCTGGTGGATCAGATGGGATCGGATGAAAACGGACAGGCGGTCCGTTTTCATCTAATCTCCCCATAGAGGAGAGGGGGTCTCTGACAGGTCCGTCTCTGCACAGAGAGCGGAGACGGACCCGTCAGCCACCTGCTCAGTGGGGATCAGTGGAGTGATCTCCCACTGAGCAAAGCGGAGTCCGCCAGGCGGATCGCCCATGTAAAAGAGTCCTTAGACTTAGACAGCCTTGATACTAGGGATGAGCTTCGTGTTCGAGTCGAACGGCCGTTCGCACCAAATTCGAGTGGCGCGTCACGGCCCAGAATTCACTGCGGCATCGCAGTGCATTGCTGGCTGACGATTGGCCAAGCATGCACTATGACCCGCATGCTTGGCCAATCACAGTGCTGTGTGTACAGAGAGCTGTAATTGGCCAAAGCCAAGGAGGCTTTGGCCAATTATGGCTCAGGGGGTTTAGTACACGCCCCACACTATATAAGGCCACCTGCACGTCGGCCCTGCGTAGTGTGTTCCGGCTTGAGAGAGAGATAGACAGAGAGAGAGACAGTGTCATTTGATTTAAGTTAGATAGAGTAGGCAGGTCGAGTCAGTTAGCTGCTCTTACAGTGTATTGTATATATATATGCATCCCAGGTGTTGTATATATATATATATACACTGTATTCAGTTTAGCTAAATCCTGTTCTTCTCTTCCTAATATACTGACAGGCAGGCAGGTGTTTTTACAGTATTTCCAGTTACTGTACTGTGTACCCTGCACAGTTGCACCTACAGTATAGCTACCTGCAGCCAGGTGTTTGTGTAGGCTCTTGAAGTAATTCCAGTTACTGTACTGTGTACCCCGCACAGTTGCACCTACAGTATAGCTACCTGCAGCCAGGTGCTTGTGTAGTCTCTTGAAGTATTTCCAGTTACTGTACTGTGTACCCTACACAGTTGTACCTACAGTATAGCTACCTGCAGCCAGGTGCTTGTGTAGGCTCTTGAAGTATTTCCAGTCACTGTACTGTGTACCCCGCACAGTTGCACCTGCAGTATAGCTACCTGCAGCCAGGTGCTTGTGTAGGCTCTTTGAAGTACCTCCCTGCTTAGGCCCCTTTCACACGGGGTGGATGCGCTGGACGGACTCCGCTAGCTCAGTGGGGGGATCTCTGCGTTGATCCCCGCTGAGCCGGAGGATGACAGGTCCGTCTCTGCTCACTGTGCAGGGACAGACCTGTCAGAGCCCCGCTGTTTTCTATGGGGAGATCGGATGAAAATGGACCAATCCGCTGGAAGGATGGCAAACGTATCACATTCCTTCTGTTTTGAACAGATCTTATCGGATCGGATGGCAGGTGGGTGTCAGCAGACACATCTTCGCTGACATCCGTCTGCCCATAGATGTCAATGGGTAGCCCGCTCAGATCTGAAAAACGGACAGGTGGATCCGAGCAGGCTGATCGTGTGAAAGGGGACTTATACTTTAAGCTTTGGCGATAAAACCTGGAGGCTGATTGATTTCTATGCACAGCTGCACCAGATTTTGCACTGTCCAGCTTTAGTAAACCCACCCCTGTGTGTTCCTATTGATGCAAACAGTGTAGGGAGACAACTCTAGTCTCTGCATGCAAGGGTGGCTCCATAGGATGCTGCAAGAGAAAGGAGCCACCCTGAAACAGGAAACCTGGGGCAGTGTCATGGTTACCTATGGTTCATGTTCACATCTATACATTTTTGGAAAGGGTCAAGAACTTTTTATCTCGCAACAGACTGCATTTTGCATGTGATAGACTTCAATGGATCCACACCAACAACACAAGTGCTGCCTTTTTAAGTGCGTTTTTTTCTCCATAATAAACTGTAAATAGCTGGTTTAGATCCATCATCAATTATGACGGCGCATACTGGGTCATTGACCTCACAAGGGGAGGGGCCAACGAAGGACATCACCAGGTGGCCCTGCCTCTTAGCTATTTAAGAACTGTCAGGCGGCAGAGCAGGCAGACTGTTTGAGAATTCGGCGTGAGCGGAGCTGTTTCTATTTTTCAGGTTGGCGGTGGCGGCGGGCCTTGTGATTGACAAATGATCTACATCAGGGGACCTTTTTTTTTAATTTTGTTTTTTAAATAAAGGACTTTTTAAAAACTCATCTTTACTCACTTTTTACACTTTTTTGGTGAATGGGTAGGTGTACTGCGTACCCCATACCATTTCACATGGGGAGGGGGGTGCCAGGATCTTCCAGATTCCGATAAGACTTCCAGATTCCACAGACCCCCGCAACCACCGGCCAGGGTTGTGGGGAAGAGGCCCTTTTCTCCATCAACATGGGGACAAGGTGCTTTGGGGTGGGGTGGGGGGGGCTGACCTGACAGTTGACGATTCATTGGTTGTTAAGGCAACCCCATCCACTCCTTAACAACCAGCTATTCACAGTTTGTTAAAGAGAATAAGAAAAAACACAAAACGCACGAAAACTGCATGCAAACATGCATCAAAAACGCACCGGAAAAACACATCAACTGCAGCTACATAGATGTAAACCTAGGGTCAATCACCAAACGGCTGACCTCACCGGTCCAGATTGAGTTACTCGTAGGGTTTTATGTGGCTCCTTTGTCCTGTGATTAATACTTTTGTTATAACAGTCTGGGGTGTACAAGGTTTCTTTTTCTGGCATAAAATAACTTTGGTCTTTTTTTTGCTGTTTTGTTTTTACTACCTGCCATGGTAGTTTATTACTCCACAATAAATAATACAAATAAAACCCAATGTGTTAGTAAACTGGGCAATAATCTCACAAAAAGAAAAAAATTATAAAATAGGGAAAAAAACCTCTCAGCAGCCACCAGCAAAGGAAAGAGTGACTTTGGGCCGTGCCGGCTGTTGTTTGAGCTTGTGTGGCTCGGAGTGGGGCTGCCAGCTCTGCAGGACAACGTAACCCACTTTTCCGGAGCTGGATGGAAAGAAAAGGGTCAGAAATCCCACAGCACTTAGAAAAGAGTATAAAAATAACAAGAAAAATGGACCCACGTGTTGTGCAGACCTGGATCCATTTTGGCGCCATCGCGGAAAACTCCTAAGCTTAAATTTGCTGAAGTCACATCATCTGAAATGCGAGAAGAACAAGCGCCTACCAACAGTATCTCAATCTGGTGTTCTGCTGCTAGAACCCACAGTATTACAGATGAAGGGAATCCAGTCAATAATGTGCAGCTAGTGGAGACAACTGCAGTCGCGCCTGCTAGCTGCACATTGTGGAATTGATTCCCTGCATCTCTGATACTGTGGGTTCTAGGCTGACAGGCTCTTGTTCTTCTGAGGCATGTGAGTTGCCAACTGTCTTTTTCAATACATATATGTTTACTACACTAAGTAGGGTTGCCTCCTGTCCAGGATTTACCCAGACAATTCGGGTTTTTGAATCATGTGTCCGGGTTTCAGTCTACCTGAAACCCGGACACATTATTCAGACCAGGCTGTGGCTCCCCAAGTAATCAAGAGAGTCATACATAAATCTGGTGCCGCTGCGGGCGGCTGTTTGGGGGCTGGTTTGGCATCACTGAAGGGTGGGGTGATGATGTTAGCAGGAGCAATTTGGCCACACCCACTTGGGCGCACTGTGCGCTACATTACTACTCCCCTTGGGGCACCCAAATGTGTCCCAAGTCTTTTATAATACTATAGTGTTTACTGCAAAAAAAAAAAAAAAATGCCCTGTGCCGCAAAAGTGTTCAGGTTTGGCTCGTAGAAAAGGTGGCAACCCTAACACTAAGATTGTGCCCTCTGCTGTCTGTTTGCTACTTTAGAGGATGTGGAAATTAAACCTTAATTTACCTGTTATGGTTACTATTATCCTGGGAGCAGGGTGGAACTGGAAGTAATGTCGCTCCTGGAAACAGGAACTGGAAGTGACGTTGCCCCTGGAAACAGGAACTGGAAGTGACGTCGCTCATGGAAACAGGAACTGGAAGTGATGTCACACACTTAGCTGACTGGGGGAGTAGCTGCTAGTAGAAGCCATTGTATATATGGAGTATGTCCTCAGATGGTGAGGTAGCGGGCCCGGGTTTTGCCACTTTCCCTCTCAAAATGCCACACTTGTATAACATGTATGAAGTGAGGTCCCCTAACAATGTAAGGTCCCTGGCTGGCCACGATGACCTTGCTAGTGGGAGCTTGCAACCCCATTAGCAGCAAGTGCCTTACCAGCAACAATAGTAATATATTTAGCACCAGTTGCATTCTCTGATTTCTAGCATAGTGAATAGCAATCATGGTAGAGAAACTACTTCCTCGCTCCCCGAGTCTCTGACAAATACAGTTCTGGCACCTGCTGGGTCAGTGCAGGCTGATAGGTATCAGGGTTGCCACTGGCAGATTAATATGCCAGCCCTAGAGTTCATAGCAGTTACTTCTGGCCTGGCACATTAGGTTTTCCTCTGTGTAGGAGCGTCCGGTAATAAAGACTGCACACTGCTGCTCATCCTCCTTGTGCAGGGTGACTGGTCTTGTCTCCGCCCCTTCCTGTAGTTTTCCTCAGGCAGCCTGTAGTAGGTGGGGACTGATGGGTCCTTCCCACAGCTCTGCTCTCTGCACAGGCTATGTATAGCACAGTAATGATGTCACTGCTACTTATATAAAGTTATGTAAATGCATTGGTGCACACTAAAACCCTTTGTCTCCTTTCACATTAGCATGTCTCCAAAGTCGCACAAATTCCAGCGCTACTTTGTTACGATTTTGATTCAACATTACATTTTATGGATCAAAGTAACATTAAAATATGCACCAGAGTAGTGCAGGCACCTTTTTAAAGTCGCTGTGACTTTTTTGTAATTCTTTTATTTTACCAAGTGTTGCAGTTTACAGTCAGAGAAATGGAAAAACGGAGCATAATCAACATATACCATAAACAATGAAAATCTCCCAATTAAATTTGCAAGCAACCAGACCTAGCAAAACACAGTATAAATGGTCAGGTAAAACAGATCAAGTATGAGGGTGGTCTACAGATATTCATACATGTGCAACAAATGAAGTAGTGATGTGAGAGACCAAGCACAAAAACTCATAAGCTTAAAACTGTGCAACCATATTTTTACGAAATAATACATTACACCGAGACAGGGCCGATCCTAGGGTCACCGGCGCCTGGGTGCAGAAATATTTTTTGCGCCCCCACATGGGCGTGGTCATCTTACCAACTCCTCCCCTTTACAAATGTTTCTATGGCAATGACTCAAACACAGAGATGCTCTCCTAAGAACTCTTTGTTACCCTAGGATCCTCCCATGATCTTTTAACAAAAAAAAAAAATACAGGAAGAGCGTACACTAATGAGACCTGGAGGGGAGTCTCTCTGATGCACACAAAGAGGGCTTCTGTTAGAGAGTCTGTTAGAAAGAGCCCCCAGACATAGTACAGGAGATGATCAGAGACTGAAGACATAGTACAGGAGATGGTCAGAGACTGCAGACATAGTACAGGAGATGGTCAGACTGCAGACATAGTACAGGAGATGGTCAGAGACTGCAGACATAGTACAGGAGATGGTCAGAGACTGCAGACATAGTACAGGAGATGGTCAGAGACTGCAGACATAGTACAGGAGATGGTCAGAGACTGCAGACACAGTACAGGAGATGATCAGAGACTGCAGACATAGTACAGGAGATGGTCAGAGACTGCAGACATAGTACAGGAGATGGTCAGAGACTGCAGACACAGTACAGGAGATGATCAGAGACTGCAGACATAGTACAGGGGATGATCAGAGACTGCAGACATGGTACAGGAGATGATCAGAGACTGCAGACATAGTACAGGAGATGGTCAGACTGCAGACATAGTACAGGAGATGGTCAGAGACTGCAGACATAGTACAGGAGATGGTCAGAGACTGCAGACATAGTACAGGAGATGGTCAGAGACTGCAGACATAGTACAGGAGATGGTCAGAGACTGCAGACACAGTACAGGAGATGATCAGAGACTGCAGACATAGTACAGGAGATGGTCAGAGACTGCAGACATAGTACAGGAGATGGTCAGAGACTGCAGACACAGTACAGGAGATGATCAGAGACTGCAGACATAGTACAGGGGATGATCAGAGACTGCAGACATGGTACAGGAGATGATCAGAGACTGCAGACATAGTACAGGAGATGGTCAGACTGCAGACATAGTACAGGAGATGGTCAGAGACTGCAGACATAGTACAGGAGATGGTCAGAGACTGCAGACATAGTACAGGAGATGGTCAGAGACTGCAGACATAGTACAGGAGATGGTCAGAGACTGCAGACACAGTACAGGAGATGATCAGAGACTGCAGACATAGTACAGGAGATGGTCAGAGACTGCAGACATAGTACAGGAGATGGTCAGAGACTGCAGACACAGTACAGGAGATGATCAGAGACTGCAGACATAGTACAGGAGATGGTCAGAGACTGCAGACATAGTACAGGAGATGATCAGAGACTGCAGACATAGTACAGGAGATGGTCAGAGACTGCAGACATAGTACAGGAGATGATCAGAGACTGCAGACATAGTACAGGAGATGATCAGAGACTGCAGACATAGTACAGGAGATGGTCAGAGACTGCAGACATGGTACAGGAGATCATCAGAGACTGCAGATATTGTACAGGAGATGATCAGAGACTGCAGACATAGTACAGGAGATGATCAGAGACTGCAGACATTGTACAGGAGATGATCAGAGACTGCAGACATAGTACAGGAGATGATCAGAGACTGCAGACATGATACAGGAGATGATCAGAGACTGCAGATATTGTACAGGAGATGATCAGAGACTGCAGACATAGTACAGGAGATGATCAGAGACTGCAGACATAATACAAGAGATGATCAGAGACTGCAGACATGATACAGGAGATGATCAGAGACTGCAGATATTGTACAGGAGATGATCAGAGACTGCAGACATAGTACAGGAGATGAACAGAGATTGCAGATATAATACAAGAGATGATCAGAGACTGCAGACATAGTACAGGAGATGAACAGAGATTGCAGACATAATACAGGAGATGGTCAGAGACTGCAGACATAATACAGGAGATGGTCAGAGACTGCAGACATTGGCCGATCGGCCCTCTCACCTGACCCAGCGATACAGCAACGGTTCCTCTGATCAGGAGTCAGCTCACTCTGAATTGCCCATGGTGACTCCGCTGTATTCCTGCAATGACTCCATTCCTTTCAATGCCAGCGATGGCGCTAGGCTGTGTGGCTTTCCCTCTGGTGGCGCAGGGCAGCGGGGTTCTCTCTCTGATGGTGTTCTCTCAGCACTGTCCGCTCCCTCTGGAGCCCTGGGTGTACTTCCCTGAAAACTTTCCCAGGCTCCTGTCTCTCTCTTTCCCATTCAGCTGAGCATGCTGTGTGGGCTGCAGTTTCCGTGTTACAGTGGGGCTGCCAGTTCTCGGGACTATATGTCCCACAATCCTCTTCTCTGCTCCTTTTTTCTTTTCCATTAGTACAGACCCCCCAGGACAGACCCCCCTCCATTAGTACAGACCCCCCAGGACAGACCCCCCTCCATTAGTACAGACCCCCCCCATTAGTACAGACCCCCCTCCATTAGTAGAGACCCCCATATTAGTACAGACCCCACCATTAGTACAGATCCCCCCTCCATTAGTACAGACCCCCTCATTAGTACAGACCCCCCCCATTAGTACAGACCCCCCAGGACAGACCCCCCTCCATTAGTAGAGACCCCCATATTAGTAAAGACCCCCCCTCCATTAGTACAGACCCCATTAGTACAGACCCCCCCTCCATTAGTACAGACCCCATTAGTACAGACCCCCTCTCCATTAGTACAGACCCCCCAGGACAGACCCCCTCCATTAGTACAGACCCCCTCTCCATTAGTACAGACCCCCTCTCCATTAGTACAGACCCCCCAGGACAGACCCCCCTCCATTAGTACAGACCCCCCAGGACAGACCCCCTCTCCATTAATACAGACCCCCCAGGACAGACCCCCCTCCATTAGTAGAGACCCCCATATTAGTACAGACCCCACCATTAGTACAGACCCCCCCTCCATTAGTACAGACCCCATTAGTACAGACCCCCTCTCCATTAGTACAGACCCCACCATTAGTACAGACCCCCCCTCCATTAGTACAGACCCCATTAGTACAGATCCCCTCTCCATTAGTACAGACCCCACCATTAGTACAGACCCCCCCCTCCATTAGTACAGACCCCACCATTAGTACAGACCCCCCTCCATTAGTACAGACCCCATTAGTACAGACCCCACCATTAGTACAGCCCCCCTCCATTAGTACAGACCCCACCATTAGTACAGACCCCCCCTCCATTAGTACAGACCCCATTAGTACAGACCCCCTCTCCATTAGTACAGACCCCATTAGTACAGACCCCCTCTCCATTAGTACAGCCCCCTCCATTAGTACAGCCCCCCCTCCATTAGTACAGCCCCCCCTCCATTAGTACAGACCCCCCTCCATTAGTACAGCCCCCCCTCCATTAGTACAGCCCCCCCTCCATTAGTACAGACCCCCCTCCATTAGTACAGACCCCATTAGTACAGACCCCCTCTCCATTAGTACAGACCCCATTTGTACAGACCCCCCCATTATTAGTACAGCCCCCTCCATTAGTACAGCCCCCCCCTCCATTAGTACAGCCCCCCCTCCATTAGTACAGACCCCATTAATACAGACCCCTTCTCCATTAGTGCAGACCCCATTAGTACAGACCCCCCCATTATTAGTACAGCCCCCTCCATTAGTACAGCCCCCCTCCATTAGTACAGCCCCCCTCCATTAGTACAGCCCCCACTCCATTAGTACAGCCCCCCCTCCATTAGTACAGCCCCCCCTCCATTAGTACAGCCCCCTCTCCATTAGTACAGCGTCCCCTCCATTAGTACAGCGTCCCCTCCATTAGTACAGCGTCCCCTCCATTAGTACAGCGTCCCCTCCATTAGTACAGCGTCCCCTCCATTAGTACAGCCCCCCTCCATTAGTACAGCCCCCCTCCATTAGTACAGCGTCCCCTCCATTAGTACAGCCCCCCCTCCATTAGTACAGCCCCCCCTCCATTAGTACAGCCCCCCTCCATTAGTACAGCGTCCCCTCCATTAGTACAGCCCCCCCTCCCCCATTAGGGTACATATATACACCCGGGCGGCAGCTGAAGAGGAGAGAACAGTGTGCAGCCGGCCGCGCCGCCCGGGTGAAGAGCAGAGGAGTTTAAAGTAGGCAGGAGTGAGAGACACAGAGCAGAATGTGTCGGGCACATACCGCTCCTCTCCTCCTCTCCTCCGCTCCCACCCCGCCCCGCGCGACATCACTGTGCGGCTGGTCTCTCTCCACGCAGAGACCAGCCGCTCAGGAGGGAGGGGCATGAGCAGCACACACAGCGGCGGCGGCGCCTTTCTTCTTTTAACACCGGCGGAGAGCGCCGCCGCCGTAGGCAATCAAGAGGAGGAGGAGGAGGGAAGGGAGCACTCCGGCGCTTCAGCGCCCCCACCTTTCTGGCGCCTGGGTGCACTGCACCCCGTGCACCCCGTCTAGGACCGGCCCTGCACCGAGAAGTGGACTTCTCTGTGGCCAGATGGACCCATACTGGGATTCATGAAACTGAGTCAGAGTTCAACAGGATATTCGGATAGCCGAAAAAAGAGCAGCATCCAGAGCGAGCCCAATAAAACAGGAAGGGGAGCAAATGTGAAAAGGAAAGGGAGAAAGAACAAGTAACAAGGCAGTTGTGAAGAGTAGGAGTAGGGGATCGATCGTCCCTTGTACAGAAGAGGAGAGCTAGGGTTCAGCAAGAGGGGTGGAGCCTCTCGCCCAGGGAATGTAACCAATCTCAAGGGTTCAACTAGAGTTGCCACCTCATCCCTTTAAACCTGAACACCTTTAAATTACACAGGTTCTGAGGCTAATTAAATACAATTAAGGCACTAAGTGAGTTATATTACCACCTTAATCAGCCACAGAAACTGTGTAATTAATATGTGTTCGGGTTTAAAGGGATGAGCTGGCAAACATAGGTTCGACCCAATTGCGAGACCCCCTGAAGATAGGCATAAGTATATACAAAATGTTGCCACGGTCTCCAGGTGTCACGGAAGATCTCCTCCCTGTTGTAAGATCCTCCCTGAGTTCATTGACTTTGGAAAACCACAAGGATTTTGACGGTGGGTTCTCGGATCTCCAACATAAGGGATGCATGCCTTAGCCACATTCAATAACTGAATTGTGAGGGAGGCTTTATACTTCTTGAGTGGACGTTCCAAGAGATACAACAGACAGGCCACAGGGTTCCCCTCCAAGTCGACGTTGGTCAGGGGCTAGACAGTACCAATCACCTCCTGCCAAAAGGGCCCTAGTTTGGGACAATCCCAAAAGATGTGAAGCATCGTTCCCTCTGCATTGTCACACTGCCAATATGTACTGGGGACCTGATGGTAAAAGCGTTGCAAAGCGGAGGGTACTCTGTACCATCGGGTCAGGATCTTGTAACCAGTCTCTTGGATTTTAGTGGCCATGGAAGACTTCTGTGCAAAATGGAGAATTTTCTCCTTCTGTGCGTCCGTGTATTGGGATTCAAGGTCCGCTTCCCATTTAGAAAGGAACCCGGGCACATACCCTGTGGTCGTTCAGATCAGAGACGCGTAAATCAACAAAAGGCAGTGGTGGATCGGTTCCTTCCTATGGTAGATATGTTCGTCGCTGTGACTTTAAGGTCGCAGTGATTTGAACAGGTGCCATTGAAAAGAATGGTGTGCAATTTGTCATGCGACTTTGATGTCCAAGTGTGAATGGAACCTGAGACTCCTCTGATGATCCTTTGAAATATAACACTTGTGTTATCAACATTACCAAATGGCTGGTGGATACTTTTGGCACTTTATAGTTCAAGGGAGTGATAAAAGTTAAAGTGATACTAAACCCTAATTTTTTAAGCACTTTCAGTTGCTGATCAAATCACTTACTGAATAAGTATGCAGACTTTTTTCTTGTTATTCTTGCCTATGTTCCAGTTTAAGCTGGTGCTTTGACCGTTGCTCTATGTTTTCTGTTTCAGGATGGCTCCTTTCTCTTACAACATCCTGTGGAGCCACCCTTGTCTCCTCACACTGTATGCATCAATAGAAACACACAACCCCATAACCTAGGGTGGCAAAGCACTTCACTTCTCTAAGATAATAGACTGACTGTAGCCAATCACAGATCACTAGTAATCACAGCTGTTATGAATGTAACCCATTCATGACAATTGAAAACATTGCTGTTACAGTGATCATCATTGTAACAGCAATCAAAGTGTAAAAAAAACAAAACAAAAAAACCCCCTGATCACCCCCCCCCCCAGAGTAGTACAGTATTACTATACTATGGTGACAGTAAACAACTCTGCTGAAAAAAATTGTATAAATAAAATTGAAAAAAAGTAAAAATAAATAAAGTGTAAAAAGAAAAATGTAAATTAAATTGAATTAAAAATGTTTTAATTTTTTTTTCACATACAGTCAGCAGTCAGTGCCCTAATTACTGCCACACCAGTCATATGATGATGCTGATGTATACTGTCATATGAAAAAAAAAAAAGGAAAATAAAAAACAAATTGTTTTTAATTTCTTCATTTTTTTTTAAATTAAGACAAAAAAAATACTCACTATGCCTCCAACTAAATACCTTAGACTGTCTACTTTCCAAAAAGGGGTAATTTGGAGGATATTTGTACTGTCCTGGCATTTTAAGGGCCTCAAGAAATCAGATAGGCCATCAGTACATCAGGATTGATCAATTTTCAAACATACACAGTACTGTATACTCTATAACTTTTACATAAACCAATTACCCACCTCAGCCCTGGAAGATGTCCCCCCTTAATGACCAGGCCATTTTTTGCGATACTGCCTCACTTTAACTGACAATTGCGTGGTCATGTGACACTATACCGAAACAAAATTTACGTCCTTTTTTTCCCATAAATAGAGCTTTCTGTTGGTGGTATTTGATCCCCTCTGCGGTTCTTATTTTTTGCGCTATAAACAAAAAAAGAGCGACAATTTTGAAAAAAAAACCCAATATTTTTAACTTTTTTGCTGTAAAGAATATACTCCCAAAATGTTTTTTAAAAGACAAATTTCTTCATCAGTTTAGGCCAATATGTATTCTTCTAAGCGTATATTGATTGGTTTGCGCAAAAGTTATAGTGTCTACAAAATAGGGGATAGATTTAGGCATTTTTATTATTATTTTTTTTTTTTACTAGTAATGGCGGCGATCTGCGATTTTTAGCAGGACTGCAAAATTGCGGTGGACAGATCAGACACTTTTGACACTTTTTTGGGACCATTGACATTTATACAGCAATCAGTGCTATAAAAATGCACTGCTTACTGTGTAAATGTCACTGGCAGGGAAGGGGTTAACACTAGGGGGCGATCAAGGGTTTAAATGTGTTCCCTAATGTGTGTTTCTAACTGTGGGGTGATGGGACTGACTGGAGGAGGAGAGAGATCGCTGTTCCTAATTACTAGGAACGGCAAATATGTCTTTCCTCCCCTGTCAGAATGGGGATTTGTGTGTTTACACACACAAATCCCCTTTCTAGCTCTCGTGCCCACGGCCGCCGGCCACGTGCATTGGGTTCCCCGCCAAGCAGCGGGCGCGCGTGTGCCTGCTATGGCTCTTAGAGGAGCCAACGTACCAGTACAGCGATTTGCGGGAACGAGCTGACCTGCCGCCGTATAATGATGGTGGCTGGTCGGCAAGTGGTTATTATACACTTTTTTTTTTTTTTTTACCAAAGACGTAGCAGAATACATTTTGGCCTAAATTTATGAAAAACATTTATTTTATTGAATATGTTTTATAACAGAAAGTAGAAAATATTTTTTTTTTTTACGTTTATATAACAAAAAATAAGCTAACAGAAAGCAGAAAGCTCTGTTTGTCTGACCTTCCAGAGGTCAAGTAATTAACAAATATTCAAATGGGGAAAAGGGGGGGATCTTTAACAGGGATGAGGTGCCGTATCTACTAGGACATACCTCCTATCACCTATTTAATTAACAAATAGATTACTGGGGAATGTTTATTTTATTGTGCGCAATGTACTAAGCTAAAAACGCTGAGGGTTCAATACAACTTTAAAGTGGAGTTCCATCCAAAAATGGAACTTCCGCTTTAAGTGTTGGTGACCCCCTGACATGCCACATTTGGCATGTCATTTTTTTGGGGGGGAGCTGGTACTCTGTTTTTACAGGCACCCAGCTCCCACTTCCTCCCCTGGTGCCGCAGCGCCAGAAGGAAGATCATCTCTCCCCCTCCCTCCCTGCAATCTTCTAGAACATGTCACAGTGTTCTACACAGTTTGAAATATTTGCAAATTTATTTTAAAAAGAAAAAAAACAACCCACATGTACATAAGTATCACAGGCCTTGCTCAATACTTTGGTGAAGCATCTTTGGCACCAATTACAGCCTCAAGTCTTTTTGAGTATGATGCTACAAGCTTGGCACACCTATTTTTGGGTAGTTTCTCCCATTCTTCCTTGCAGGACCTCTCAAGCTCCATCAGGTTGGATGGGGAGTGTCGGTGCACAGCCATTCTCAGATCTCTCCAGAGATGTTCAATCTGGTTCAAGTCTGGGCTCTGGCTGGGCCACTCAAGGACTTTCACAGAGTTGTCCCATAGCCACCCTTTTGTTATCTTGGCTTGTGTGCTTAGGGTCATTGTCCTATTGGAAGATGAACCTTCGCCCCAGTCAGAGGTCCAGAGCGCTCTGGAGCAGGTTTTCATCTGTACATTGCTGCATTCATCTTTTCCTCAATCCTGACTAGTCTCCCAGTTCCCCACAGCATGATGCTGCCACCACCATGCTTCACTGTAGGGATGGTATTGGCCAGGTGATGAGCAGTGCCTGGTTACCTCCAGACTAGGGATGAGCTTCGTGTTCGAGTCGAACCCATGTTCAACTCGAACATCGTCTGTTCGGTCGTTCGCCGAATTGCGAACGATATGGGCCGTTCGCGCCAAATTCGTGTGGCGCGTCACGGCCCATAATTCACTGCGGCATCGCAGTGCATTGCTTGCTGATGATTGGCCAAGCATGCACTATGACCCGCATGCTTGGCCAATCACAGCGCCGCCTGAACAGAGAGCCGTAATTGGCCAAAGCCAAGGAGGCTTTGGCCAATTATGGCTCAGGGGATTTAGTACACGCCCCACACTATATAAGGCCGCCTGCACGGCGGCCCTGTGCAGTGTGTTCCGGTGTGCTTAGAGAGAGAGAGACAGTGTCATTTCATTTGAGTTAGCTAGATTAGGCAGGACAGTCAGTCAGTTAGCTGCACTTAAAGTGTATTGTGTATATATATGCATCCCAGGTGTTGCATATATATATATATACACTGTATTCAGTTTAGCTAGATCCGTTCCTGTTATCTTCTAGACTATTTACATTTAGTGCAGTGCGTCCTGCTCACAGTGTTCAGCTAGATCCGTTCCTGTTATCTTCCTACTGACAGGCAGGCTTGTCTTGTTACAGTATTTACAGCTACCTAAAGAAAATTACTGGTGTTCTTTTGATCCTATTAGTACCACGGTCAGGCAGCTAGACTATTTACATTTAGTACAGTGCGTCCTGCTCACAGTGTTCAGCTAGATCCATTCCTGTTATCTTCCTACTGACAGGCAGGCTTGTCTTGTTACAGTATATAAAGCTACCTGAAGAAAATTACTGGTGTTTTTTTGATCCTATTAGTACCACGGTCAGGCAGCTAGACTATTTACATTTAGTGCAGTGCGTCCTGCTCACAGTGTTCAGCTAGATCCGTTCCTGTTATCTTCCTACTGACAGGCAGGCTTGTCTTGTTACAGTATATAAAGCTACCTGAAGAAAATTACTGGTGTTCTTTTGATCCTATTAGTACCACGGTCAGGCAGCTAGACTATTTACATTTAGTGCAGTGCGTCCTGATCACAGTGTTCAGCTAGATCCGTTCCTGTTATCTTCCTACTGACAGGCAGGCTTGTCTTGTTACAGTATATAAAGCTACCTGAAGAAAATTACTGGTGTTCTTTTGATCCTATTAGTACCACGGTCAGGCAGCTAGACTATTTACAGTTAGTGCAGTGCGTCCTGCTCACAGTGTTCAGCTAAACCTACAAGTTAGTGGGGTGCGTCCACCTCACAGTGTTCAGCTAAAGCTACCTGTAGAAGGTTGGTGGTGTTCTCATACTACAGGCAGGCAGTTGATTTTGCTAGCTGCAGTATCAGTACATATATATATATATCCCAGCTTAGTGCAGCTACAGGCCATTAGTATGTCTGGAAGGCCAAGAAGGAGAGGCAGACAGTCACAAGCCAATAAGAGAGGGCAAGCAGGCTCTGTGTCTAGTGCTGGTCGTGGAGACGGTGCATCCTCATCAGCACGTGGCCATGGGACACGCTTGGCCTTTTTTTCGGCAGCTGGCCGTGTTGAGCCGCAACATGCGGAAGACTTGGTCGAGTGGATGACCAAGCCGTCCTCATCCTCCTCATCCTCTCTCACCCATGCCCAGGGTGCTTTGTCTGGCAAAGCAGCGGCCTCTTCCCTCGGCTCAATGTCATCAGTGACTCCTTCCCTAGCTCCACCATGTCCTCCTGAGGAGTCCCTCGAACTGTTTGACCACAGTGTTGGGTACATGCTCCAGGAGGATGCCCAGCGTTTGGAAGGCTCTGATGATGATACTGAGCTCGATGAAGGCAGTAACATGAGCACGGACAGAGGGGGTGCCCAAGAAGGACAGCAATCTGGCAGTCATGCTCCCCCTGCTGCAGCATACTGCCAGGTTTGCTCCAGTGATGAGGAGGGAGGGGATGATGAGGTCACTGACTCAACGTGGGTGCCTGATAGGAGAGAGGAGGAGGAGGAGGAGGAGGCGGCACATCACCAACGAGGCAGGATGCCCTCCAGGGGCCAGCCTAAGGGCAGCACATTGACTGCATCACACCCCAAAGCTCCACATGTGCAGGGCGCTGCAGTCTCTGCGCGTTATTCAAAAAGTTCTTTGGTGTGGGCCTTTTTTGAGACGAGTGCATCAGATCGCACCGCTGCTATTTGCAACATATGTCTCAAGCGTATCTCACGTGGCCAAAACATCTCCCGCTTGGGTACCACATGCTTGACCAGACATATGTTGACCTGCCATGCAGTTCGTTGGCAAGCATATCTAAAAGACCCACACCAAAGAACAAAGAGGACCTCTCCTTGCTCCTCATCAGCTGAGATTTCCAACCCCACTAGACCTTCAGTCCTCTCTGAGACCTGCACTGAGAGGAATGAAGGTGTAGAATTAGGTGTGTCACAGCCAAGTACTTGTGGGCAATCTGCTTTTGGTACACCGACGTCAGATTGTACCAGGCAAATTTCCCTGCCCCAGCTTCTGCACCGCCGAAAGAAGTTTGCTCCCAGCCATCCACATGCCCAGCGGTTGAATGCTAGCTTGGCAAAATTGCTAGCACTTCAACTGCTGCCTTTTCAGTTGGTAGACTCTGCCCCCTTCCGTGAGTTTGTGGAATGTGCGGTTCCTCAGTGGCAGGTACCCAAACGCCACTTTTTCTCACGGAAGGCGATTCCGGCTCTCTACCGGCATGTGGAAGGCAATGTCCATGCCTCGCTGGACAGGGCGGTCAGCGGTAAGGTGCATATTACCGCTGACTCATGGTCCAGCAGGCATGGACAGGGACGTTACCTAAGTTTCACGGCGCATTGGGTGACTCTGCTGGCAGCTGGAAAGGATGCAGGACAAGGTGCAGTAGTGTTGGAGGTTGTTCCGCCACCACGCCTCCAAAATGCTAATGATTGTGACACACCTCTCTCCTCCACCCCCTCCTCTTCTTCTTCCTCCATGGCCTCTTCCTCGGAACCAGCGGTGCTCCGTAGTCGTTCAAGGGGCTACGCAAGTACGCAGGCCAAAAGATGCCATGCGGTGCTTGAGCTGGTGTGCTTGGGGGACAGGAGCCACACTGGGGCAAAGGTTCTGTCAGCTCTGCAGGGGCAGGTTCAGAGGTGGTTGACGCCACACCAACTTAAGGCAGGAATGGTGGTTTGCGACAATGGCACCAACCTCCTCTCTGCCCTCCGACAGGGACAATGAACCATGTGCCCTGTTTGGCTCACGTCCTTAACTTGGTAGTGCAGCTGTTCTTGGGCAGGTACCCGGGCTTACAGGATGTCCTGAGGCAGGCCAGGAAAGTCTGTGTGCATTTCCGCCGGTCATATAATGCCAGTGCTCGGCTGACGGACCTCCAAAAGGAGTTTAACCTGCCCAAGAACCGCCTAATCTGTGACATGCCCACCAGGTGGAACTCAACGTTAGCCATGCTGCAGCGGCTGCACACGCAGCAGAGGGCCATCAATGAGTACCTGTGCGACTATGGCACCAGGACAGGGTCAGGGGAGCTTGTTTTTTTTTTCCCCACGCCAGTGGGCCATGATCAGGGATGCGTGCACTGTCCTGTCACCATTTGAGGAGGCCACGAGGATGGTGAGCAGTGACAGTGCATGCATCAGTGACACTGTCCCCCTTGTCCACCTGTTGGAGCACACGTTGCGTGGAATAATGGACAGGGCACTTGAGGCAGAACAGAGGCAGGAAGAGGAGGACTTCCTTAGCTCTCAAGGCCCCCTTTATCCAGACAGTGTTCCTGCGTGCCCGCCGATCACACAGGAAGAGGACGAGGAGGAGGAGGAGGTGGAGGAGGAAGATTGTGTCAGTATGGAGGTGGAGCCTGGCACTCAGCATCAGCAGCAGTCTTTAAGGGATCAGTCCCAAGAAACACATGGACTTGTACGTGGCTGGGAGGAGGTGGCTGCGGACCATGTCGTCCTTAGTGACCCAGAGGACTCCGGACCGAATGCCTCAGCAAACCTACGCTGCATGGCCTCCCTGATCCTGCAAAGCCTGCGTAAGGATCCTCGTATTCGTGGTATCAAGGAGAAGGACCAATACTGGCTGGCAACCCTCCTTGATCCACGTTACAAGGGTAAGGTTGCGGACCTTATCTTGCCATCACAGAGGGAGCAGAGGATGAAACATCTTCGGGAGGCCTTGCAGAAAGGTCTGTGCAATGCGTTCCCAGAGACTGGGAGGTTACAAACTCCTGTTTCTGGACAACGTGTTGCTGAGGCTTCGGTCAGTCAAAGAAGGAGAAGGTGGCCATCTGACCGATGCGTTCAGACAATTTTTTGGTCCGCAGCCCCAAGGTATGATCGGTTCCAGCAACCATCGCCAGCGTCTGTTTTACATGGTGCAGGAATACCTAGGGGCAAGATCAGACTTGGACACCTTTCCCACCGAAAATCCTCTGGGTTACTGGGTCTTGAGGATGGATCACTGGCCAGAGCTTGCACAGTATGCAATTGAGCTACTGGCCTGTCCTGCATCCAGCGTTCTTTCGGAACGCACATTCAGTGCTGCTGGAGGCGTGGTAACCGATCACAGGGTGCGTCTGTCCACCGACTCGGTCGATCGACTGACCTTCATAAAAATGAATCAGTCTTGGATCACCACCAGCTACCAAGCACCTGATGCTGATGTAACCGAATATTTTTTTTTGAAATCTTAGATCCCTTCAAAGACTGCCTATGCTGATGCTGAGTGACTATCCCTGAGTAATTATCCTCTTCCTCCTCAATCATCACGCTGATAGCTTGTAAGAACATTTTTGGTTCTGGGCGCCACCACCAGTGCCTAAGGCACAATTTTTCAGCCCCTGTTTAACAGGGGCGTGTAATTACAATTTTTGATGTAATACTTTGCAGCAGGGCTCGTTCCTGCATTCCAACTAGAGTGTCTGTGAGGGGTTGCAGTGTTGTGGCACCAGCACCAGTGCCCAAGGCCCAATTTTTCAGCTCCTGTTCAACAGGGGCATGTAATTACAATTCTTGATCTAATATTTCACAGCAGGGCCCTGTGAGGGCTTACAGTGTTGTGGCCACAGCAACACCTAAGGCCCAAATTTCTGCTGAGTATATAGGGCAGGACCCTACTTTCAAACATCTAACTTACAAATGACTCCTACTTGCAAACGGAAGGAGACAACAGGAAGTGAGATGAAATCTACCCCATAGGAAGGGAAATTCTCTCCTGTAAGAGTTAATATGGGGAAAAAAATTTCTCCTTTCCACTGATGCTTTCCAATCCTTGTTCCACAAAAAAACCCAAATTTTCAAAAAACATTTTTCATTGGGACAAAAAGTGAGGTGAAATCTTCTGAAGAGGAGGAAAGACAGCAAAACAAATGTCACAGGGGTGATAACCCTTCCCTATGTTTTCCAAAAAGCTTAAAAAAGATTTTTTGGCTGGAGCTAAACACGTTAAAAATGTACCCGTTCAAAATTACAAAGAGATTCTACTTAACAACAAACCTACAGTCCCTGTCTTGTTTGCACCGCCTGTATACTGCTGTTCAGAGTATATAGGGCCTGGTGGCCCCACACCTTTCCTTATTTTAATTTGGGTGCGGGGTTCCCCTTAATATCCATACAAGACCCAAAGGGCCTGGTAATGGACTGGGGGGTACCCATGCCGTTTGTCTCACTGATTTTCATCCATATTGCCATGACCCGACATTACATTAAACCCGCAAGCAGTTTTAAATGAGATTTTTTCCTTTAAAAATGACATTTGGTGCAGGGACTGTTCTAAACACGAGAAACACGCGTCACTTTACAGGCATACTATAGACACCCCCCAGGTATGATATTTAAAGGAATATTTAACTTTTTTTTTTTTTACTTTAAGCATCATTAAAATCACTGCTCCCGAAAAAACGGCCGTTTTTAAAAGTTTTTTTTGCATTGATACATGTCCCCTGGGGTAGGACCCGGGTCCCCAAACCCTTTTTAGGACAATACCATGCAAATTAGCCTTTAAAATGAGCACTTTTGATTTCGAACGTTCGAGTCCCATAGACGTCAATGGGGTTCTAACGTTCGTACGAACTTTCGGTCCGTTCGCAGGTTCTGGTGCGAACCGAACCGGGGGGTGTTCGGCTCATCCCTACTCCAGACATGATGCTTACAATTCAGGCCAATGAGTTCAATTTTCGTTTCATCAGACCAGAGAATTTTGTTTCTCATAGCTTGGGAGTCCTTCAGGTGCCTTTTGTCAAAATCCAGGTGGGCTGTCAAGTGCCTTTTACTGAGGAGTGACTTCCGTCTGGCCACTCTACCATACATGCCTGATTGGTGAAGTGCTGCAGTATGGTTGTTCTTCTGGAAGGTTTTCCTCGCTCCACAGAGAAATGGGAGCTCTGTCAGAGTGACCATCGGATTCTTGGTCACCTCCCTGACTAAGGCCCTTCTAGCTCGATTGCTCTATTTCGCCAAGCTGCCCGCTCTAGGAAGAGTCCTGGTGGTTCCAAACTTCTGCCACTTACAGATGATGGAGGCCACTGTGCTCATTGGGACCTGCATAAATGTTGACGAAATGTTTCTGTACCCTTCCCCCGATCTGTGCCTCGATACAATCCTGGCTCACAGGACTACAGACAATTCCTTGGACTTCATGGGTACCTTTCCAAATCATGTCCAATCAACTGAATTTACCACAGCTGGACTCCAATCAAGTTGTAGAAACATCTCAAGGATGATCAGTGGAAACAGGATGCACCTGAGCTCAATTTTAAGTGTCACGGCAAAGGCTGTGAATACTTATGTACATGGGATTTTTTTTTATTTTTAATAAATTTGCAAAGATTTGAAACAAACTTCTTTCATGTTGTCATTATGGGTTATAGTTTGTAGAATTTTGAGGAAAATAATTAATTTATTCCATTTTGGAATAAAGTTGTAACATAACAAAATGTGGAAAAAGTGAAGCGCTGTAAATACTTTCCGAATGCACTGTATATAAATTACTGGCGAGAAGCAGATTTTTTTCAAATTGCCCACATTTCTCTTTGCAGTTAATAGCTCAACTGATGTTTGTAATAATGGTAAATATTACCCCCCCCCCCCCCCCCCATGTGCATTCACACTGTATCCTCCATAATACTCTATCCTTGTTTTCTGTACATTTTCTGCATATTCTAGCTGTCATTTCTCACTGTGAACATGTCTCCTCACTCCCCCGCTGATCACTGACTCATAACAACCAAAATCCTGGGATAAAGACCAGTAAAACCGAAATTGGAACAATGATCTGAGCGCGCTTCCCCTCCCCCGCCACCGAGAGCCCCACTGTTCGATCTCATTAGTTTTAATGAAACCGCAGAGAAATTGTGAAAAAAAAAAACCTTTCCAAATTCCCCGTGTCCACTCCCTGTACGTTACATTAACACATTCACTGCAGGGGAACAGCGTTCAGTATGACCTGTTCACGGTGATGTTTGGAGAGGGTCCCGATGCTGCATGTTCAGAACATTGATTTGCTGGTTACCGCTCAACCCTGTACAATTCACCCAGGGCCTGTATTTCTAGTTTTCATTTTTAAAGATAAATTCCAGGTATGAATATTTGTAAATAGTTATATTGGTCCAATGTAACTTAGTATATACTATACCAGACCTGTGGGATTCCCCTGGAAGCTGGAAATCACTGAAGTAGACACCGTTACATCAGTGATCTCCACTTATTTCCAGGTTGGCTGCCCCGCTGCACTCTGAATGATGATGACATCACAATCTTCACCTCCTCCAATGAGAGAACAAATCGAAGAAAAAAAGGAGCTTCTAAGTGCAGAATTAAAACTTTTAATATCCCCAAACAAGATTAAAAACACTTACAGAATCAAGGATAAGAAGAGGCATAACATGGATGTATGAAGCAGGTGATCCGGCATCAGGAGGTCTCAGTGTATCACAGCTTTCCAGGGATCCCTGGAAGACTATGATAAAACTGGGACCTCCTGATGCCGGATCACCTGCTTCATACATCTTCTTATCCTTGATTCTGTAAGGGTTTTTAATCTTGTTTGGGGATATTAAAAGTTTTAATTCTGCACTTAGAGGCGCCTTTTTTTCTTTTATTTGTTTTCTATTAGAGATTGCTTTCCTCTTTGAGTGCAGCCCTACGTGTCTGAAGACCACTTCATCCATCCAATAAAGACACTAACTGCCTGGTCCTGACATTCTGCGCGCCCTTGACATACGTTTTATCCAATGAGAGAACACTTTACATTCATTAGGAGAAGAAAACCTTTCTCTGAATGGCGCCTGCGTTGCCAACCTCCTATGTTCAGAATGCAGCAGGGCAGCCACTTTGTAGGAGACCCAGAAGCTAGTGAAGATCACTGACATAGCGGTATCTACTTCATTGATTTCCAGCTTCAAGAGGGATCCCACCAGCAGCGTAACTAAAACTTTCATGACCCCCCCGTGCAAGAAACCATGAAGGGCATCCCTGAACTCGAGCCGGGGCCCTTCCCTCAGAGCCTGGTGGTGGAACGCCAGGGCCCGGTCACAAGTGGAACCTGTGACCCTGGTAGTTCTGCCACTGGTGTCAGTATTTTTTAAATTTTTGTTATTTTATTCATTTTTTGTACCCTTTTTATTTATTTTTTTCAATATTTTTTACACTCTTTTTTACAAGTTTTTTTAGGAGTCCAGTTGAGGGGCTTTCCTGAGATATCAGGGGTCTAAACAGACCTCTGATGTTCCACCTTTCGTTTCCAATGATTTTTATCCAGAAAAGTTTTGAAGGTATACAAATCCAGCATTTGCCATTGTAACAAATAACAGTCTCTGGTTATAAACCAGGGTACCAATCTTTAGCAACATAGAACAGTACATTTTGTCAATGAACCCAGTATATCATCATCCACATTTTACAAGTACTAAATAAAAAAAAATAAGATAACAGTATAACAAAAGAAATAGGCATCAAGTGGTAAGAATACACAATATCCCATCCTGTCATATCTTGCCTCTCCAAAGATAGTCAAAAATGCATGAGAAGATGTTCAAATAATGCAAATTTAATGCTAGAGTAAAGCCCCTTATGCCGCGTACACACAAGCGAAATTTCTGACAGAAAGAGTTCGATGGGAGCTTTTCATCGTATGTTCCAACCGTGTGTATTTTTATTTATATATTTTATTATTATTATATTATTATATTTTATTTATTTATTATTTTTATTATTTTATTTTTATGTTTTCTGTGGGCTGATGTGGTTTAAGATAGCTGTTTCCTCATATGAATGGACGTAATAAGGAGTGCCTCATTCCTCTATGTACTAGCATTGTTTGGGGCAGATGTTCCTCATAAAAATGACAGAAAAAGCCTCATTACGCAGCAACGTTTAAAACATTTATTCCAGATAAAAAAACATGGTATTAGACTCACATGTAAGGGTGCCTAAAAGCCTGGCACCCGGTGTGAACAGAAGGTAAGTTCCCAGGAAATCTGCCCATAAGCAGTGGTAAGCCGCCGCCGCCACCGCCGCCGCCGCGGTATACTGGTTGATTTCCGGGACCGGAAGTGTGTCTCGATGACGTGATAAAGCGGACCAACCTCTACATGTTTCAGCCAATCGTACGGGCCGTCTTCATTCACCATAATCCAAGATAACTTGGACTTTAGCAGGTGGAAGTGAACTGTAGGGGATTTCCAAGACCTGGCTATGGATATTACAGCTCTAACAAATATAAAGGCTTTGAGCCTATTTGCGTGTCTCGATATCCCCTCCACCGGTAATTGAGGTTGTAAGTTGAAGCGTGGAACATAGTGCTGTCCATTCCACACCCTCTGAAGCACTGTGGGGAGGCACCCCGGACATAGGATGCTACTCTCGCCGACACCATGTACTACCTCAGGAAAACTTTGTAGTTTGCCTCGATTAACGAGGCATTAATATATGATTTGGATAGCACATTATGCCAACTTACTCCACTCCTCAACTTCCAAACTCTCTCAGAGATCCTGCTCCCATTTATGCATATGATGTTCCACCTTTGAGACAGAGGATTTGAGCACACAGTGCTCAATTTCCTTCTCTTGAGCCTCAGCTGCACAGAATGAATGGACTGGAATATAGCTCTGTACAGAGGCTTCCCATTTATTCCCAAACTGAAGCATAGTAGACACAGTTTACAGTTTACTATGCCTCAATTATGAATGAATGGAAGCAGTGATCGGTATGGTACACTGACTCTACATTCAGAAAAGGAAGGGGGCAGTATATTACACATTTACTGGCCCCTTCTCTGCTCTCCATCCTGACAGATTGAGGACCAGCGGGGGCCAGGAGAAAGCACATGAGGGCTGGAGAGCACATGGTGACAGCAGAAAAAATCTGGGTAGGAGGAGCGACGAGAGCGGCTGCATATAGAAGAACTGATCTCCCCATTTTCCTCCTGCAGCCGCTGAATGCCCGCTTCTCCTCCTCTCCCTACCGCAGGCATTCAGCTGCTGCCGTAGGAAAATAGAGAGATCGATTCCTTTATATGCAGCCACCCCCCCCCCTCCTCCTATTCAGGCATACAGGGAGGCCACACGGGCCCCTTGCAGCATGGGGCCGGGTTGCAAAAAAGACCCCTGTAGGTAGGCCCCTGCATCCCACAGGTATGGTATATACATAGTTATACTGATCCAAGCTGGACCAGAGTAACCATGTAAAAATATCTATAAAAATCTATTGCATATTGCAGGTCAGTAACCAATCCTGAGTCTGTAGCTCTCCTACAACTGTGTCAGTTTACGCCAAATGGCCCTATACGTCAATTAAAGCTCAACTCTGGTGATGATGTATTTGAAACTTACAGCGGGCCACCTTTGCCCAATGTAAGTTTGCCTGATCAGCCTCTGTCGAAGCTATAAAATCACTGTAGTAGCCTGAGCTACTAAAGTAATGGCAGAAATCTTCCACGTGCTATGCCACTCACTTGGCAGAATGCTTTGCATTTTTTCCATGGACACAAAGTTTTCTCTGATTGGATGAGGCGCAGAAGAGGGGTGGTGGCGTCACAATCTCTACCTTGTCGAATCAGGGCATGCTTTGCATTCATTGAGAAAACTATAATGCCGCGTACACACGGTCGGAATTTCGGCCCGCAAAAGACCGATGAGATTTTTTCGTCGGAAAATGCGACCGTGTGTATGCTCCATCAGTCTTTTGCTGGCGAAATTCCAGCCAGCAAAAGATTGAGAGCATGCTCTCAATTTTTCGGTCGGGAAAAGTTCCTACCCGAAAATGCGATCGTCTGTGGCAATTCCGACACGCAAAATCCCTATGCATGCTCGGAAACAATTCGACGCATGTTTGGAAGCATTGAACGTCGTTTTCTCGGCTCATCGTAGAGTTGTACGTCACCGCGTTCTTGGCGGTCGTAATTTCAGCAAACTTTTGCATGACCGTGTGTATGCAAGGCAAACCAACGAGAAAACCGATCGTGTGTACGCGGCATAAGGCATTCTCTGAATGGCAATTATTGGCAATGGCAAATAAGTGACCTCCTGTGGTTACCATGCAGAAGGGCAGCTCCTTGGCACAACACCTGAAAGACTGTGGCTGGGCTACTAAAGTGATTTACAGCATCCACAGAGGCTGATTACATATCACATATTCATACTTACATTGAGCCAAGCTGGGCCCATTTATGCAAAATATATCATCCCTGAAGTTCAGCTCTAATGTAAACCATAAACAAGCAGAGATTTGGTCCAGTAGGGTAGGGCCTGGCCAGACAGAGATCGCTATGACACCATTTTCCAACCTGAACATGAATTGCAATATATGTGAACCAAGAATTCCCATTTTACTGCAAAAGTGTGCTAGACCTATGGAAGGGTGAATAGTGGTGTGCAGAGGGGTAATTGAGGATTTTGTGTGTTGACATGCGGTCACACCCTTCTAGCACCTCATAGGTTATATACAGTATACTGTATTTAATATTTTTGGATTTAAGCACAGACATTGTTTTAGTTCTATAACATTATAGGGACTTATTTTAAAAAAAAATCATGAAAAGGATTTACTTCACATATTTTAATTTCTCCAGAGATTTGATAATTTTTCCAAGCCATTCTTCTCACCATTTATAAACCTGTAAAACCAAAATGGAATGAAAAGAAATTCTGAGAAAGGTCATTGTAAATTGCATCTTTTGTTAAAATCTAGGGGAAAAATGGTTGAAAGTCATCAATTTCATTGTATTTCAAAGGCATATTTTACTGCACTGTATGATAACACACAGTACAATATGCATTGTGGGGCTATTTATTTGGAATGACTCCCCGATGATGTACACATCCAGTAGATGCCAACCCACCTGAAGAACAGTGACCCATAATATACATACTGTACATGCCAAGCATTGTGGTGCACTGTGTTGTTTAGGATGCTGCAAGTGTGGCTTTTCATGCATTGCCAGCCTGTTCAAAATGAACTGGCATCCTCAGGAGCTACATCTTTCTAAGCATTGGGTAACACAGCCTTTTACTAACTGCAGTCTAATGCCCCGTACATGCGATCGGATTTTCCGACAACAAATGCCTGTGCTGAAGTGATTACAGTGACTGCGTGCACATGGCCTTAGTCGTAGTTCGGAGTTAAGCCTCGTACACATGATCGGACTTTCCGGAAATGTTCGATGTCAGGTTGTTGCCGCACAATCCGACCGTGTGTACACTCCATCGAACATTTGTTGGTGGACTTTCCGCCAACAAATGTTGGCTAGCAGGTTCTCAAATTTTCCGCCAACAAAACTTTGTTGTCGGAATTTCCGATCGTGTGTACACAAGTCCGACGCACAAAAGTTCACACATGCTCGGAATCAAGCAGAAGGAGCCCCACTGGCTATTGAACTTCCTTTTTCTCGGCTCGTTGTACGTCTTGTATGTCACCTCGTTCCCACGTTCGTAATTGTTTGCCAACATTTGTGTGACCATGTGTATGCAAGACAAGTTGGAGCCAACAACCTTCGAACAAAATTCCACGGTTTTGTTGTCAGAATGTCCGATCGTGTGTACGGGACATTAGTTCTGACTCAAAAAAAGGTGTGTCTGACCTCTGCAGAGAGACTACTGCTTTCACGCAGGGAGCATGCTGAAAGGTGACAAGACATTATATATTTTGGTTTTAACTTGGCTGGCTGGTTGAATTTTTATATAATACATTCATACCCACTATACCACTGAAGAAGGAATTTAGCCGAAACACATCGGGTTGGTCCAACGCTTGGGAATGACACTGACAACCATCACACTTTGGCCATGTTTTCATAATTTCCCCAGCTATGCACTGTCCTATGGGTATTGTACATTTCTGTAACTTGCCAACAAATATGTGATTATATGTGTAACAGCCTATTGTTTTTATATACATGATTGTTATAAAGTTGTTGCACATTTTCATAATTTTTTGTAATTAGTTGTATACATTTCCTTCAAAGTCAAATAGAAACCTATATATTTGTACAGTATGTACAGTATGTACATTCATGCAAAATGGGCTGGGCTGCAAAAGGCCCCAACCTGTAATGTGCTTGCAGTGAGGTGGTGTGGCATTTATGGGATTAAAAATCAAGCATGCCAACCAACTTGGACCACTAACAGGCCCCAATTTTCCCCCTTCTCAGAGGGAGCCAAATAGAGTACATTCACAACAAGCACATGTACATTATCATGCCCAACATGGTGCCAGGTGCCAGTTTCTAGGACAGGAAATCAATAGCAAGCAGAGGCGAGTCTAACAAGTTTTGAAGGCTTAACTTTCATAACTTCAAGGTATACAACATCAGGGCATTCAGGTTCTCACCATTTATGGTTGTGGTAGTCGGCACTTTCCCAGGTAGGAATGGAAAAGGAATATGGACTTTTTAGGCACAGGTACACATGTTTTCATAAAATCATATTATTGTATTTATTACAAAAGTTTAAAAACATAAGCAAAAACTTCACTAATACATATAGCACATAATGCCTAAGAGGAGTTGAATCATAACTAAAACCACTAAAACCACCATAACCTAGACTTGGTAGTAAACATGCGTCTATTGAAAGACGACAACTTGTGTCCATATAGGCTCAGTGGGAGTGGATATGATGTGAAGTTGCTCTACATGTTGCGTTCTTCAGAGCTTCCTCAGAAGATTAGGTGTAACTAGTCACCAAAAATTGCATTATATACACTGAATGCCAGCGACGTAAGAGATTCAAATTCTTGATTATACCAATTGTTTAATATAAGACCCCACTTATCCTGCTGTAGCAATACCTACAACACAAACCAATTAGATAGGGATTAAAGAAGCTCAAATGCATCCACCTACAGCACTAATAAAGGGTACGACTGTGTTGATGTAGAGGCCAAAAATGCTTAACTATTTAGATATAATTTTGTAAGATGTAAACCTTCTTTTTCTTTTTGTTTTCTATGTATTGAGCAAGCAGTGTAGGACTTCATGCTTATGTGCGTCCCCATAGTTATGGCAGGCCCCATGGTATTTCTGCATGAGTGATCCTACGCCAGTAGGAGCCAGCCTTTGTGCGTGTGGTTGTTTCCCCATGGCCATGTGAGATATTGTTGTAACTGTTTTGAACATCAATTGTTGTTCTTTATTCTTTGAACTTTCTTTCTTTTGTCCATTTAGAACATTTGCCTAAGCTCCTGAGGAAGCGCTGAAGTGCGAAACTTGTAGAGCAAATTCACATTATATCCACTTCCACCGAGCCTATATGGATACAAGTTATTGTCTTTCAATAGACGCATGGTTACTACCAAGATTAGGTTATGGTAGTGGTTTTGGTTATGATTCAACTCCTCTTAGGCCTTATGTGCTATATGTATGAATCAATTTTTGTTTATGTTTTTAAACTTTTGTAATAAATAAAATATGATTTTATGAAAACATGTGTACCTGTGCCTAAAAAGTCCATATTCCTTTTCCATTTCAATCTCTCTCCTAGTTAGGACATGGCACTTTATATCATGGGCATATCCTCGGTTCCACCCTGTTGTGATACAATTTTGTTACTTTCCCAGGTAGGGCCATCAATGTCCTGTCCCCAAGTCCCCAATGCGGGGCACCAGGACTTAGCAACACTGGAAGCACTACATCACTGTAGAATGGGCCCCACGAGTCCCATGAGGTCCAGCTCCAGAGTCCCACTTGTGTCCTCTCTGACTCGGTGCCCGAACTCCTCCCACACTCTAACTTAACCCACTATTTATCTATGGGGAGGGCGCCACCTAGTAGCCAAAGTAGAAAACAATACCAGCACCCCCTTACATGCCTTTGAATAGTGATCTGTCTGTTTTTCAGAGCTTCGGCAGTGACAGCTGCATGTTTACACCCAGCCTAACCAAACTGACCACATTTGCTCTAAAGGATGCAAAGCTCAAGAACCTCATTTTGGAAACATTTTCTGTTGAACAGTTAGTTTGTCCCTGAGGTATGGTAAACATGTCTTTCACCAGCTCAGCAAAACCATGCCAATCATTGTGCATACTTTGGAGAAAATGACGACTTCTTTATTAAGCCCCATGGCCAGACTTTATTTCAGTTACCAGGTCATGTTTATTGCAAGTTGCTAAAGATCATTGTGGAGAACCCAGGATGTGCCGAATCGTGTCCAGGTGTAAGGATCATTTCGCTTGAAGTATATAACACAATCTATCCGTGACTTGCTCGCTGTGTTCCTGCAAACGTAATTATTATGAGCAGGGAAAGTTTCAGTCCCAATTATGAAATTGTTTTTGATAATGGCTAAGTATGGTGTATGCCAGGGAATAAAACGACGGAAACGATTTGTTCCTTATAAATGAAATCCATCTGCCGTGTGTTTTTATGCACTATGGATGAATTGAAGCGTGTTTAGTCAAGCAAGGTTTTAAGGGATTTTAAATCAACTTTTGGTTGATGTGTGGGATGGTTAAGTGTTTTCTTGTGTTCAGTTGACTGGTGATGCTTAATAACAGTGGCTGGGACATGGACGCAGTGTATTTCCGAGCTTTTCTATGGTGACATTTCCCAGAACTTTGTGTGCTGACGGTGTCGATTTGTTGGAACGCATTTATGGATCGGTCCTGATTTTTTTTTGTTTTTATCCAGAACATATTGTGCTAAACATTGACACCTAAAAAAAGATCCGTTCTGAGATGCGTCCTTCACGGCATGACCCTAGGTAACTTATGGAACACACAAAAAATATTTGCTTCTATATAAATGGCATGCTTCTGTCAAACATATTGACCTTAGTTTTAAATGGACTCAGGGGACACAACTGGATCAGAGACAGAAGCACCTGCATGACTTTGGGTGGAATCCCATCCGTCTTCATAAAGCTTTCCTGGCGGGTGATTCTGCTGGAGGATGCAGGGATGGTCAGATGGTCTGCAGGGTCTGGGCAATTATTTTTAGGCAACATTTGAGGCAATGCAGATGCTTCACAGAGTTCTGATGTGTATAAAGTCATAACCTATGCTTTTTTAGTGCTTTATGCAGATTTGCACTACAGAACGTGTTCAATAGGAAACCACTGTTAATGGACCGTAGTGAAAATCTGCAAAATGCAAAAAGCACTAAAAAATGCATAGGTGTGAATCAGGTCTAAAAAAAACGCTTTTCAAGACAATCCAGAGAGCTTACTGGTTTAATCAGCACACTATGTAGAAAAGAGTTTTCAAAGAATCATGTGACAGGAGCATAAAGTCCCTTACAGAAGCATTGTGCAAAGCTTGCTGAATCTGACATGTATGGAATTTTTTTATACTTTCGTTTGTTGAGTGGTCTTTCTGATGATTCCACAGTTGCAGCATTAGCAAGTCATTAATTAATAGTATCTGTTTCCTGGCATTGCTTCTTAATATACAGCAACTGAATGTAGCTGGAGTATTTGTGTCATCATTTAAGTGTACGATATGTCCTGAAACTTTTAAATATGAATTTCAATTATGGATATTTTTACATAGTTGCATCGGTCCAGCATTGGATCATTGAGTTATATCCCAACCATGGCACTACCTGCGTGGGGTTTGCATGTTCTTCCTGTGCCTGCATGAGTTTCCTCTGGGTACTACTTTTTCCTTCTACACTCCGAAGACGTGATGGTAGGTTAATTGGCACCTGTTTAAATTGGCCCTAGTATGTGTATATATGATTCTGTATAAAGCTGGCTATAGTTGAATCAAACATCGGCCGGTTCAGCAAGGACTAGCAAAATATTTTAATCCATCTTTTCCCACTTGAGAGAAGTCAATCTAATGATTGGTTTCTCTCAAAATGTTCACTGTCAATGCATCCAGCCAATCGGCTGCAGAGCTGACTGGTGTATTCTGAATACAATAACACAGAGGGGAGGATTCCTCCACCCAGCTCTATTGTGTGCCGCTCAGCACAGGAACATTCAGGGAATGCATTCAATTTTCGCAAAGAATGGAAATTGTTCTCTGAATGTTTTGCATTCATTGAGAAATTGCAAAGCAATATCTGAATAGTACTCATACCAAGTGGACAACCTCCTGTGTTCAGTAAGCAGCCAGGCAACAGCTTGGCATGGAACGCATGCAAAACAAAACCAAAGAAATTCCTGGCTCAACTTACCAACCAGCCTGCTAACCAACCGAATTATCCTGTCTAACAGTATGCGTTGAAAACAGGGGTTTAGTTTGCACACATTTGCAGATACATGCGTAAGCTACAGAGCCCAGTCAAGGCATCCCATTATCTGTAGTCCTAACTCTGAATTTTGAGAGCCTCCACAGTGGAAGCACATGCATTATAATGGATAGGCAGAGGGCAGGTGTGCCTAGAGGGAGCCCACCCCTCCTTAAAGGCACAGGGGTGCACTGGACACCCAGCATATAGCACCATGGCAGCAAAGGTGTCCAGTGCACCCCCTCACCATATACTCAACTCAACAAATACTAGGGTGCCCTCAGGGGGCAGATGGCTGGCACTGATATGCTGGAACTGATATGCTGGAACTGGCTGATGGGCACTGATATGCTGGCTCTGATAGGTGGCATTTATGGGCACTGATGGGTGGCACTTATGGGCAATGATAGGTGCAACCGATGGACACTGATTTGCAGCACTGATAGGTGGCACTGAATGATGGGCACTAATTTGCAGCACTGATAGGTGGCACTGAATGATGGGCACTGATTTGAAGGACTGATAGATGGCACTCACTGATGGGCACTGATTTGCAGCACTGATAGTTTGCACTGATGGCTGGCACTGATATGCTGGAACTGATACCGATACTAGTATAGGTATCGTTGCAGATACCGAGTATTTGCCTGAGTACTTGTACTCGGGCACATGCTCCCGATACCCAACCCCTGCAGCTCATACACAGTGACAGTCCAATGAAAACTCCCATGTCAGGCAGGAACAGATATCTACTGACTTTCATTGATGATTATTCCAGGTAGACAACTACTTATCTGATTAAACACAAGAATGAAACATCAGAGAAACTTCAAGAGTTTGTTGCCATGTCCAGCAACAAATTCCAACAGAAACCAGGCATAATAATACACACCGACGGTGGGGGAGAATACATAATAGGAAGTGGCCTCATACCTGAAGAGACAAGGAATAGTACACTAGACAACCGCACCATATACTCCTGAACAAAACGATGTAGCAGAAAGGAAAAATCACACTCTTATAGCCCTTTCACAATGGGGCGGTTTGCAGGCGCTATTGCGCTAATAATAGCGCCTGCAAACTGACCTGAAAGTGCCGCTGCTTGCATTCCAGTGTGAAAGCCCCGAGGGCTTTCACACTGGAGCGATGCGCTGGCAGGACGGTAAAAAAAGTCCTGCCAGCAGCATCTTCGGAGCGGTGAAGGAGCGGTGTGTATACCGCTCCTTTACCGCTCCTGCCCATTGAAATCAATGGGACGGCGCGGCTATACCGCCAGCAAAGCGCCTCTGCAGAGGCGCTTTGCGGTGGTATTTAACCCTTTCTCGGCCGCTAGCGGGGGGTAAAACCACCCCGCTAGCGGCCGCATACCGACGGTAAAACGCCGCTAATAATAGCGGCGTTTTACCGCCGACGCCGCCCCCCGCCCCAGTGTGAAAGGGCTCTTATAGAAATGGCCAGGTGCATGTTGTCGGGTGCCAACCTACCTCACAAGCACTGGGGAGAAGCAGTTATGACTGCAACCTACCTACAGAACAGACTACCCTCAAGAGCCAATACAAGTACTCTATTTGAAATGTAGCATGGATCAAAGCCTAGCAGAGTGTTTGGATGTAAAGCATATGCCTATATTCCAAGTGAAAAGCGATCCAAGCTGGAGAACAGAGCCATAGAGGGCATTCTAGGGTTACAGAATCCTACACCCAAAGACTGACAAAGTGACAATAAGCCATAGTGTTTATTTTGATGAGAGCCCATCACCAGAAACACTGATCCCTGAAAGCTGTAAAGTGGATATGCCAAGCAAACTATAAGTAAAGTTCGACTAAAGTGAACCTGTGCAGGAGTCAGAACAAGAGATGGAAATTTACATTGCCTAAATCAAGTTCCCCACCAGATCCTGCTGAACTGCTTGAAGTCAGAAGATCCACTCAGGCTACAAAGGGCATACCACCTCGCAAGCTGTCATACACTGTAAAAACACACAGAATACTTGAACCAACAACCTGGGAAGACATAGAAAAACTGCCAAAATGTGAAGCCAATAAATGGAGAAAAGCAGCAGTAGAAGAATTAAAGTCACTTCAAGAAAATAAAACCTGGACACTCACAGAGCTCCCTCCTAACCACAAAACAATAGGAAGTAAGTGGACTTTCAAAATAAAGTCAGATGAAGAAGAGAATATCCTCAAATACAAAGCCAGACTAGTTGCCAGGAGTTACTCTCAGAAATTTGGTGAAGATTACGATGAAACATTCACTCGCGTCGTAAATCACTACACCATCAGAGCGCTTCTTAGCGTTGCAGCTGGGAAAGGCATGCAAGTGAAACACCTAGATGTTAAAACTGCTTTCCTATATGGAGACATTAGGGAAGACCTATACATGGAGCAACCACCAGGGTTTGAGCAAGAAGACAAATTTCAGAAGAGAATCTACAGTCTTAAGCAATCTGCAAGGATGTGGAATGAGAAAGTGAACCTTTGTTCTTACTTTTTTACTTCTTTTGTACTTACCAGAGAGGGATTCTCAAGAAGTAAAGCAGACCCCTGTCTCTACTCCAAGAATCAAGAAGACAGATGGATATACATCCTTATCTATGTTGATGACATTATAACCTGTTTTGAACAAGAAGGGGATTACAATCAGATATTTCACAAGCTGAAAAAATTTTGAAATCAAAGAACTTGGGAACATTATCTACTATCTGGGAATCCAAATAAACATAGAAGAAGATGGAAGTTATCTTCTCAACCAATCTCAGAAAATCTCGGAAATCTTGGAACAATTCCATATGCAAGATGCAAAGGAAGTGAAAACTCCTATGGAACCAGGCTATCTAAAGAGTAATGAAGCAGAAAACTTGCTACCCAACAATGATACGTATCGCAGAGCAATTGGTAAGCTGCGACAAGACCAGACATAGCCGCCGCAGTGGGCATACTAAGCAGGAAAGCCCCCTGTCAGCATGACTGGAACGCAATGAAGAGAGTAATGCAATACCTCAAAGGAACAATTCAGATGAAGTTACAGTTACCAGCAACATCAGATCCAAAACTGGTCGGATATGTGGATGCTGATTGGGCTGGGGACTGCACAGACCGCATATCTACAAGTGGATTCATCTTCCAGTATGGGGAAGGAACCATAAGTTGGTCTAGTCGAAAGCAAGTAACTGTCGCTCTATCTTCGACTGAAGCAGAGTACATTGCAGCAGCACACACATGTCAAGAAGCAAAATCGATTTGTCAACTTTTTGTGGACATTGGGATAGACATGTCAAAACCAATTCCCATTTTTGAAGACAACCAGGGTTGTATAAAACATGTGCAATCAGAAAGGGTCAATCCTAGGACCAAACACATCGATGTGAAGTATCATCTACTGAGGGATAATCAAGAGCAAGGTGTTATTGACATGCAATACTGCCCATCAGAGGAGATGACTGCTGATGCACTTACTAAGCCTTTATTGAAGGAACGTCATAGTTATTTCCAGAAGAAGCTTAATATAATTTGACAAAGCTCATGCTGTTGAGAAGGGGTGTTGGAAAAGAACAACAGCATGTAATGTCACTTATATAAACTGACAATATATATAGGCATTGTACCTTTCTACCCAGCAGGTGGCATTGCAATGTTATAGTGTGTTAATCTATGGTAAAGTAATAACAGGATGTTCTGTCTATGTTAAGTGTACGTACTTGTATATTCCTTATTTCTTGTGTCATGTTTCCTAATGCTGTAAGACATGCATTGCTAATCCTCCATAAAAGTAAAGTATTCTCTGCATACAAGTTTACAAGTGCATGATTCAATAACTTGCTAATAAGGGCAGTGGCCATATGTTTGTACTGTTGAAATATTGGTGAGGGGACGCACTGGACACCTTTGCTGCCATAGTGCTACATGCTGGGTGTCCAGTGCGCCCCTGTGCCTTTAAGGACAGGTGGGCTCCCTTCAGGTTCACCCGCCCTCTGCCTATCTATTAAAATGCATGTGCTTCCACTGTGGAGGCTCTCAAAATTCAGAGTTAGGACTACAGGTACTGGGGTGGCTTGACGGGGGTCTCTGTAGCATGTATATGCAAATGTATGCTAACGAAACCCCTGTTTTTAATGCATACTAGTAGACAGGACAATTTGGTTGGTTAGCAGACTGGTCGGTAAGTTGAGCAAGGAATTTCTTTGGTTTTGTTTTGCATATACATAGATACATTGGTCCAAGCTGTATGTAAAAATACCAATACCCGGAATTCAGCTTTAATAAAAGGGGCAGAGAGAAAATTTGGTTAATAAACCAGTAACCAATCATATTTCAGATTTTACAGATCTGACATCACTAAACAGAACTCTAGCTGCATTGGATAACCATACATTCTTTGTCAATTCTTTCCTTTACTTTATTGCATACACTCAAAATTGCCTGGAGTCTACGGGGGTATCTATAAAAGCTGCAGAGGAGGAAAGTTATGCAAATTGGTCTTAAAAATGTCTTTGGAATGAACAAAAACTTTCCATGACATTTATTGGAATATTCTCCAAAATGATGTCCCAGATTATAGAGTCATTCAAAACCTGCCTTCTCTAGAATATTTATTTAGTCCACATGAGTGCTGAATCCACATTGACTAATATGACAGGTACTCTTTAGACCAGGCCTTTAACAGCAGGCTGGGTCATACCATTGTTTGTAGACCTGTTTTTAGCAGTCATATCAATGTTTCACTACATGCTGCAAAATTCTTGAATATATTTATTTTTGGAAAAATAAACTCTTTCATTAAAGGGAGGACATTTTCTCCTGATAAGACGTCAAAAGTAAAATTGGCAGCTGCTCCTGGATGTCAGAAAATTGAATAATAAATGTATTAAATGTACTTATGCCAAGCTTTTTGCTGTCAGTGAGCTGTATACACAAACACAACACATATCCTGTTTATAAATCATCATTATTAGCATCAATCACAGAAGAAGCTTATTGAAAACAGATTTCCCTAGGAACAGATAAATATGTAACAGTCGGATGAGATTATCATGACAAAAGATATGTAAAGCGAAGGTGGTGGAGAAAGAAGGAGCGGTGCCCATCCGTATTGCAACACAGGCATATTCCGGTGCCAAAATTCTATCTGTAGATACATTATAACGCAGATTTGTTTTGGGGTATTATATTTTCAGAACTGAAGTAATGTCAGGTCTCGACTTTTGTACACTGGAGATTAGGGGCTAAGTGTCGGGTGGGCAGTTAGACTAAATCTGGCCACATACTAGTAGAATTGCCTTCAATAATTATTTGTTTTTGTAGCCTTCCTTCAATTTTCTAATGGTTAGTGAAGTTAATTTGATGATCATTTTCAATTGTAGTGATGAGAAAATTCGAAGGAGCTAGATGGAAATTTTTTTTTTAAACAAAATTCTACCTTTGAATGAGGGTTTCCAAAGTCGTATATATTGGACTGCATATGTTCTAGGAGCAAAGAAAACCCGGGATTCCATTCAAGTAGTACGTGTGGATTCAATTTTAAGGGCTTTCCAACAAAACTAGTTGACTCAGTGATGGTAAGATTGAATGCCCTCATGAACCATTTTTCAGAATTTCTGTATGAAAGTTTGAATAAAATTCTGCTGATGTATGGCCAGCTTTAGAGGATGGATTGATGCCAGCACTCCACCATTAACAAATGTTTCCATTTTCAGAAGCAGAAAAATAATGTGCCAGGTTTAGGGAGCGACAGAAGTGATTGACTCACCTGACCCTTGCAGTGCTTGGGCCTGGAATAAGGTCTCATCATGGAGCTTTTCTGGTTTTCCACCACCGTCAAAAACAGTCGATTAACTGACTTCCATCCAAATTGGCCCTCCTGGGTGTGTAACTATATCTCAGGTAAGTATACAGCATCTATATAAAACAACTTTATTGAGCAGGGAGTTGGTCGGTGCTCTCTCTTTAGTGGGATGAAATAAGTCAACACTGTATAAATAATTACAATAAATTATGGTATTTCAGTAACCTTTTTGTTTTGCGGTCCTCTAACCACTTGCCGACCACCTAACGAGCATGTACGGCCGTAAAGCGGGTTCCCTGTGCTGGATCACGTATCCGATATGTGATCCGCACTTCCAGGTAGGGGGCGCTCATGCGCATGCCACCCATGCTGTGCTGTGATTAGTCACAGCACAAGCCAATCAGCGGGTGACGGCCGGCACCTGCTGACCGGCTCCGTCATTTAGGGAAAGGGAGCTCTGTATTGTAAAGAACACAGAGCTCTGAATAGTGACAGGCAACCTTGCTGTTTTATTATTCCCTACAAAGCAGTGAAAAAAAACAAGCAAGATCGCTTAGTAAAAGCAGCACTTAACACACACATAGTTAGGCACATAATTACCCCCTTCACAGCCAGTGTCATTAGTACAATAACAGTTTATAGTATTAGCACTGATCACTGTATTAATGTCAGTGGCAGTTAGTCAGTTCCCCCCAGCGTTTCTGATCGCCTCCATTGGTAGTATAAAAATAAAGAAAGAAAGAAAAATTCCAATATACTGTAAATACCACAGCTTGTAGACGCTATAACTTTCACGCAAACCAAATAATATACACTTATTGGGATTTTTTTTTACCAAGGACATGTAGCAGAATACATTTTGGCCTAAATTCATGAAGAAATTTGATTTTTTTAAATATATATATATATATATAAATGAATAATGAATATATATGTATATATATATATATATATATATATATATATATATATATATATATATATATATATATATATATATATATATATATATATATATATAATATGAATATATATATATTCAATTTTTTTTGTCTTTTTTTTGCTTATATTGCAAATCATAAAAAACCCAGTGGTGATCAAATACCACCAAAAGAAATCTTTGTTTGTGTAAACAAAAAAAATTTAAAAAAATGGCATAAATTGAATTTGCATACAGTGTTGCATAACTGCACAATTGCCAGTTAAAGTAACGCAGTGCTGAATAGCAAAAAATGCCTGGTCATGAAGGGGGAAAAATCTAGTAAAAGTAGTTAATTCATCATATAAGTGTTATTTCAAGATACTACATTTCATCAGAAAGGGAATGCTCTACTGAAATCATTAGAGGCAAAAATGTAAAGGATCAATAATGTATAAAACGTTGGCGCTGCTGTTACATACACAACCAATTTGAGTTGCCCACTTTCCACCATTACTCTTCTTATGCCGCGTACACACGATCGGAAATTCGGCCAGCAAAAGACCGATGAGAGCTTTTGGTCGGAAAATGCGACCGTGTGTATGCTCCATCGGACTTTTGCTGGTCGAATTCCAGCCAGCAAAAGATTGAGAGCAGGTCCTCAATTTTTCGGTCGGAAAAAGTTCCTATCCAAAAATGCGATCGTCTGTAGCAATTCCGACGCGCAAAATTCCTAAGCATGCTCGGAAACAATTCGACTCATGCTCGCAAACATTGAACTTCATTTTCCCGGCTGGTCGTAGTGTTGTACGTCACCGCGTTCTTGACGGTCGAAAGTTCAGCAAACTTTTGTGTGAAAGTGTGTATGCAAGGCAAGCTTGAGCGGAATTCCGTCGGAAAAGCCATCATATCTTTTTCCGACCAAAATCCTGATCGTGTGTACGCGCAGGGGCAAACTGACAACTCATGGGGCCCCCCGGGCAATAGGAGATTATGGGGCCCGCAGGCAATCAGAGATTTTGGGGCCACACAGTATACACACACATGTACACACAGTATACACAGACATGTTTCTATTGGCTGAGAAGGTTATGGAGAGGTGGGGCAGCTATAATCTCTGGATTTTTAGACCAAAAGGATGTCGGTAAGGGACATTTCAGAGACAGATGTAAAAAAACCACATATTTTTACATACTGTCCCTGGTTTTACTGAGGCTGACAACCCTGATGGGGCCCCCTAGTGGCCCAGGGCCCTCGGGCAGTGCCCGAGTGGCTCAATGGTCAGTCCGCCCCTGTCTACGCGGCATTAATAGGCATTCAGCTATGGCACTATGAATTATTTATTATTTATTTATTATTTATTTATTTATTTATTTAGTTATTGAGGTCAATTTGAATTTGATATCACTTACTGTTCTCTAACTATACAGACCTAATGAAGGGATGTACTAAATGTTGGTAGGATAGTTGCAACACCCAAAAAACGTAACTTAAGAACTAATCATCCATCCCTACACCTCTTTTCCTAAGAAGGTTTTGCTCACCCTCTTTGGAGTGGACCACTCACTTCCTGCTGCACCCGGTTTATATTTCATTAAACATGAGGCTCAAAAGGTCTTTATTGGGTCAAATAATTTTTTTAGATGTGACACAACTACATTTTTTGAACATTTAATGGTTTGTGGTTTGCACCTCAATTCTTTGGACTGATGACTGACAACAACAATATCTGATGATGCCGAAATATGGAGGGACCATGGTATGAACTAGAGATCGTTGCTTGTCAATACAATTAAGTTGGTTAATTATCGCTAAAAATGTCTAAGTAACTGAACTCATATTATTTTTACATTCACTACATTTTAATGTATTTTGTGATGTCAGCAAACACTCAGAATAGTTTCACACATTCAGACCCTTCTTATTATTATCAGGACACAGGAGCCGAAGAATGGAGAAGTAGTGAGGTCACTGGGGTGGAGGTTGGGAGTATTCTGAATGGTGCTTTATGTACAACTCATCAGTTAAAGTTCATGACACCGGCTGCCACATAAAGACACTGCAGTGCCCATAGTACATGGAACACCATCTCCAACCTCTGGGAGAGAAATTACACTGCAGTCCATTCACTGTGTAGTGGCAAACGGTGAAATGTTAAGTGTGGAGGTCAGGCATGCTGATTTCTGACATACAAAGATTCCTCAGATGGGAAAATGTCAAATGCCAGTCGATCAGTCTGTCCCGGGTTGACCCTATGCTAACCATTCCATCACTTAGTGACAAAACTAGCTTTAAAAAAAAACAAAACCCTTCTTCCTAACCCTACTATTCTGCAAGGACCGCTGATATACCCCCCCCCCCCCCCCAAAGCCCTACAAAATGACATGTTGACCGCCCCGGAAGGAGTTGAACATCTACTCAACATTTCCAATGGTTAATTACATTGTCAACTAAACGTTTTTTTTCCATAAGATGCAAAGTATTCTACATTGTATCATTAGGTCTGTTCCGGTTGTTTAATTTTATATTCATATTGAGCCAAACTCAATAAAGCTTGATCTTCCTGGCTTTCAAAACGCAAATTTCATTGTAAATTTCTTGGAAATAGTGACCCCATGGTTATTTTCTGCCGTATAAAGCTGGAGTTGATAATACTGTATCTTCGTGATCTCTGCTATTTATAAAAATGCTGAAAGCCGGAGTAAGGGAAATCTACAGCTGTATTTAACCACCTCAATACCAGACACTTTTGCCCCTTCCTGCCCAGGACAATTTTCAGCTTTTAGCGATGTCGCACTTTGAATGACAATTGCGCGGTCATGCTACACTGTACCCAAACAACATTTTTACCATTTTGTTCCCACAAATAGAGCTTTCATTTGGTGGTATTTGATCACCTCTGTGGTTTTTATTTTTTGCTAAACAAACTAAAAAATAACAAAAAAAAAAAAAAAGATTTTCTTCGTTTCGGTTATAAAATTTTGTTTTCTCCTTCACTGACGGGCACTGATGAGGTGGCACTGATGAGGCAGCACTGATGGGCACTGATGAGGCGGCACTGATGGGCACTGATGAGTTGGCACTGATAAGGTGGCACTGATGGGCACTGATGAGGATGGTCTAATATGTAGAATTAATGGTCACTGATATGCGGCAATGATATGCAGCACTGATGGGCGCCAATAGGTGGCACTGATATGCAGCACTGATGGGCACTGATAGGGGGCACTGATGGGCACTGATAGGCGGCACTGATGGGCACTGACTGGCAGCTGTGATGGGCACTGACAGGCGGCTGTGATGGGCACTTACAGGCGGCACTGATTGGCAGATAGGCAGTACTGATTGGCACTGACAGGTGGCACTGATGGGCAGCACTGATGTTGAGGTACTAACAGGTTTTACTGCTGGGCACTGAGATGGGCACTGACTGGCACTGTGGTGGGCACTGATTAGCATTGATATGGGCACTGATTGGCACTTTGATGGACACTGTGAACTGTGTTTTAATTGGGTCACTGACTGACAGCTAAGGGGGCACATCTAAGGTGTTGTGGCACATCTGAGGGGGCTGTGCTGATAATCAATGTGCTGATTATCAGCACAGATCCCCCCTCTGACAGGGAGAGCTGCCGATTGGCTCTCCCTGTCAGCGCGAACCGAGAAATGCCATTTACCGGCACTTCCTGGTTCTTGCATTAATCAGCTGTGATTGGTCACAGCTGATCACGTGGTAAGAAGCCTCTGACAGAGGCTTCTTATCACAATCGGAGATGCGGGGTGTCAGACGGGCGCGCTGGCATGTTATCCTGCTGGACATCATTTTCATTTAGCGCTTTTCATTTCGTGCTTTTCAGTTCGTTTCTGAACGGACGTTTGTCAACCAGACATGTTGCGGAATCGGAGGAGATAACGTGTTATTTATTATTGGCCTTGGAATTATTGCTTTGACATTATTTTTTTGGTTGAATAATGATTTGATTTGGTATATTTTCTATATTTTTGGATGCATAGAATGCACTTTTTGGTTAAGTTCTATTGGCAGATAGCATGTCTAATTTTATTTGTTTTAAATGCACAATAGAAAAAATTGTGTAGAATAATACTTGGCTATGTGTTTTACTTCAAATGACAGTTTGGGAGTAGGCAGTTACATTTTAAAAAATAGAATGTAAAATTCACAAGGGACACCAACATAGTTGTATCTTTGATCTTAAAAACTACGGGAAAATGGTGTTGTGGTAACTTGCACAAATAATAAAAAAAAAAATAATAATATTATTCTTGATATCACTAGAAAAAAAAAGCCTTTGAAAATTTGTTTGCAATAACTCCATCAGTATCACCAGCAAAGCAGCTTCATTATTATCCCATTAAAGAAGAAGAGAATTGTGCGCTGCATCTGGAGATTTCAAAATTTGCCACGTCACGAATGTTAATTCTCCATTACAAACGCTAGTTTACAAGACCGACCGCTTCTGGCTTGTCCATGCTTCCGAGCATGCGTGTTTGTACTTTGGACTTTTGTCCGACGGACTTGTGTACACACGATCGGAAAGTCCGACAACACACATTTGTTGGCGGAAAATTTGAGAACATGCTAGCCAACATTTGTTGGCGGAAAGTCCGACAACAATTGTAAGATGGAGCGTACACACGGTCGGACTTACCGCCAACAGCTTGACATCGAACATTTCCGGAAAGTCAGATCATATGTACGGGGCTTAACTCCAAACTACGACTAAGGCCATGTGCACACAGTCACTGTAATCACTTCAGCATAGGCATTGCCCAACCCTCGGAAATTTCCCGTTCTCTTCTGTAAAGGTGTAAATTATTGTGCTTGAAGACCACTGCACTAGTAATTTCTCTAATATGACATTTACTTAAAGTGATTCTTCGCCCTGTATTAAAAAAAAGTCAGCAGCTACAAATACTGTAGCTATAAAAAATCACAGCGCTAAAGTTAAGGAGCAGTAAACAAAGCTTCAAAGAAAACTACAAATAAAAATAAAATAAATAAAATCAGAAAGTCTCAAAAGATTATTGACAGTTCATCTGTGTCACCAAGATCAATCCATGATAAAGCTTCCTCCTGCACAAAGACTGGGAGAAGTGGCAACTCACCAGAAATAGTTGCTGTCTCGACCAGGAGCACAGCACATACGCTTATAGTGATCAATCTATGGTGTGGTCCTCCTAATCCAATAGTTAGCTGTATCCGCTTCTCCTCAAAGTGCCGCAATGACACATCACATAGATTGCCATAAAGTAAAAAATCGTATAGTATAGTAATTTATGATAAAGTGTTTTTTTTTTTTTTTTTTTCAATATGATAGAATTAAACACCCTTGATAAAAGTGATTTTCTGTGTACACTTGCGATCAAGGATTCTCCACCACCATGCAGTGCACACGGGGGGCCTGGGTAGAACTTCTGGTGGATCGCAAAACCAGGTACCCGGTGGGTCAAAATCAGGTACCTGCAGCCCCCCTCCCAAAAAAAGTGCCAAAAACCGAAGAGGGGGGGGGGGAGGCTTAAAGCTGAACTTCCCTTTTAGGGTCAAGTTCCGCCTTAACCACTTGCCGACCAGCGCACGCCGATATACGTCGGCAGAATGGTACTGGTGGGCAAAAGGGCATAGAGGTACGTCCCCTTTAAGAAGCGGTGTCGCGGGTGTGTGACCGCGGTGACTGCGGACTCAATGTCTGCCGGGTGCCCGCGATCATGTCACGGAGAGGTAGAAAGGGGAGATGCTTTTGTAAACAAAGCATTTCCCTGTTCTGCCTAGTGACAGGTCAGAGATCACTGCTCTCTGTCATCCGGAGCAGTGATCGCTGTCATGTGTGATGTAGCCCCTCTCCCCCACAGTTAGAATCACTCCCTAGGACACATGTAACCCCTTCACCGCCCCCTAGTGGTTAATCCCTTCACTGCCAGTGTCATTTACACAGTAATCAATGTATTTTTATAGCACTGATCTCTGTTTAAATGACAGTGGTCCCAAAATAGTGTCTGATCTGTCCGCCATAATTTCGCAGTCCCAATAAAAATTGCAGATCGCCACCATTACTAATAAAAATAAAAATGCCATAAAACTATCCCCTATTTTGTAGACGCTATACATTTTGCACAAACCAATCAATATAGGCTTATTGCGATTTTTTTTACCAAAAATATGTAGAAGAATACATATCGGCCTAAACTGAGGGGAAAAAAAATGTTTTTTTTATATATTTTTGGGGGATATTTATTATAGCAAAAGGCAAAAAATATTGCTTTTTTTTCAGGATTGTCTCTCTTTTTTTGTTTATAGCGCAAAAAATAAAAACCACAGAGGCGATTAAATACCTGTGAACCTATGCGGACACCGTCCACTCACCATTTAAATACACAGGGTGTACGTCAGGCTCCACCCCTCGCTGACGAAGTCCAATAGGACGTAACGCCGCGTACGGGGGGAGGAGCTTACTTTCGGACGTCACCCGCTGCCTCCGTCTGCATGTCGGGTCTGCTCGTGCACCGCAGCCCGACAGTGTACTTTGGATATTGTATGCTTCAGCGCCTGTGAGCGCCTTTTTTAAATAGTGGTTGTTACCACATTTTACTCAATAAACGGACTACTTTTAGAAAGGATCTTTTTTTGTGTTTTCACTTGCTGTTACCGGGGAGATACCTGTGATGACACCCTGATCCGGATACCTAAAGTTCTTGGGGTTCTCTCCTTTGGAAGCTCGCCCTTGCCTGTGGACATCAGGATTCGTGACCGGTTGTGCTCAGCTCCAGTGACAGCATCCAGGACACCATCATCCCTGAGGGGCATAGGCGTGCCCACGGGGGTGTGCCGGGTGTGCCCAGGCACACCCTAATCATTCAGCCCTGTCTGTGTTTCAACAAGTTTTGTCAGTGCTAAATGCCTGCAACATCTGTCCTATCCCTGTGTAACTTCATTCAACACCACTGGGGCCAGTAAAAACAGCTGTGCTGCGAGTGGGAGGTGATTGAGCAGGGAACTAGGACCTCAGCTGCGGAGTAACCCAGCCGCATTTTCCCGATGCAGCTTCTATAGTTCCGGCTGCAGGTCCTCACAGTAGCCGGCGGAGTGATCTACATCTGCACTCCGCCCCCCCTCCAGCCTCTCTCTCCCTAGAAGCAGTGGACTAGCAGAGCCTGAGAGCGGCAGACGAGTGGCTGCAGTCTGCTGGATCCAGGTAGTGATTGCATTTAGAAGCTTCCAATGTTTTTCTATCTCCCCCAAGTCTTATATATGTTCAATCTGTGCCCTCATTCACTTAGATCCTCCCCCATCTCCAGTGCTGTCTGCCCAGAGAACGTGGTGGGGAGGGGGCACTGCTAGTGCCAGGTGCTGCTGACACTGCAGGGAAGGGGGTGAGCTGAGCTCATGTTCTAAGAAAAGTCAATTTGGAGAGGTAAGCTGCAGTTTCACATCAGAACTATTCAGGAGGATTTGTTTGCAGTGTGATGAGAAAGATTAAGCTAATAGGAGGATCGGAAGAGCAGAGTGTGTATGGGGGAGTCGGCTGAGTCTTCAGCCTTGCTCACAGCTAACAGATATCTTAGATGCTGGCACTTATCACTATATAAACAACCCCCACACTCTGTGTATGTCCAGATAATCTGAAGAAACTTTATAACCATTCAATTTAACCCTGTGTTCTCCAAACTCTGTACAACATGTAAATTCCCCACATAAACTAAACACTCTCTATACAAGTTACCTGTCCTCAATAATCAGAGCAGAGCACAGGGTTCACAGTTATTTACATGGTAGTGCAATTGTATGAACACTGATTATTTAGAGAATAATATTTTTTTTTATTGAGAATTGTTATTTTGCATCTACTCAGTTAGGGCCCTTTCACACTGGGGCAGAGGTGGTAAAGCGCCGCTATTGTAAGCGGCGCTTTACCGTCGGTATTCGGCCGCTAGCGGGGCGGTTTTAACCCCCGCTAGCGGCCGAGAAAGGGTTAATACCCACCGCAAAGCGCCTCTGCAGAGGCGCATTGCCGGCGGTATAGCCGCGCTGCCCTATTGATTTCAATAGGCAGGAGCAGTGAAGGAGCGGTATACACTCCGCTCCTTCACCGCTCCGAAGATGCTGCTGGCAGGACTTTTTTTCCCGTCCTGCTAGCGCATCGCTCCAGTGTGAAAGCCCCGAGGGCTTCCACACTGGAGAAACAGCAGCGGCACTTTCGGGTCGGTTTGCAAGCGCTATTATTAGCGCAATAGCGCCTGCAAACCGCGCCAGTGTGAAAGGGCCCTTAGGCTTTTTTTACGCACGCACAGGCATGGTTTTCTTGCATTACGGGTAGGGCAGCCCATTAACTTCAATGGGCTGCCCTACGCACAAACATCATGGAAAAGAAGTCCTGAATCTTTTCCAAAAGTGTGCGGCACCCTGTAGTTTGGTCCACATGCTTGCAGATGCATGGAGATGCCAATAACAAACAATGGCACTGCTGCACATCTGGATAAGGGCAGCACATTTCTTTGCATGTTGGGAAGGCATGCAATTTTGCATGCGTTACCCACGCACATAGATGTGAACTTAGCCTTAGAGTGTTTCGTTTTTTTACGGTGAATTTACACTTTGGATTTTACAGAGTTTGGATCAATACAGGGTTAAATTGAATGGATATACATTAACTTTGCATGATCTGGAAACCACGTACACAGAGTGCTTTCACTCTCATACCTCCCACACTCCTCTCCTGTACATAGTGCCCACTGTCATACCTCCCACACTCCTCTCCTGTACATAGTGCCCATTGTCATACCTCCCACACTCCTCTCCTGTACATACTACTCACTCTCATACCTCCCACACTCCTCTCCTGTACATAGTGCCCACTGTCATACCTCCCACACTCCTCTCCTGTACATAGTGCCCATTGTCATACCTCCCACACTCCTCTCCTGTACATACTACTCACTCTCATACCTCCCACACTCCTCTCCTGTACATAGTGCCCACTGTCATACCTCCCACACTCCTCTCCTGTACATAGTGCCCATTGTCATACCTCCCACACTCCTCTCCTGTACATACTACTCACTCTTATACCTCCCACACTCCTCTCCTGTACATACTGCTCACTCTCATACTCCCCACACTCCTCTCCTGAGCATAGTGCCCACTGTCATACCCCGCACACAACTCTCCTGTACATAGTGCCCATTGTCTTATCCTCCACACTCCTCTCCTGTACATACTGCTCACTCTCATACCCCCCACACTCCTCTCCTGTACATACTGCTCACTCTCATACCCCCCCACACTCCTCTCCTGAGCATAGTGCCCACTGTCATACCCCGCACACAACTCTCCTGTACATAGTGCCCACTGTCATACCCCCCACACTCCTCTCCTGTACATAGTGCCCATTGTCATACCCCCCACACTCCTCTCCTGTACATACTGCTCACTCTCATACCCTCCACACTCCTCTCCTGTACATAGTGCCTACTGTCATACCTCCCACACTCCTCTCCTGTACATAGTGCCCATTGTCATACCTCCCACACCCCTCTCCTGTACATACTGCTCACTCTCATACCTCCTCTCCTGTACATACTGCTCACTCTCATAGTCCCCCACACTCCTCTCCTGTACATAGTGCCCATTGTCACACCTCCCACACTCATCTCCTGTACATACTGCTCACTCTCATACCTCCCACACTCCTCTCCTGTACATACTGCTCACTCTCATACCTCCCACACCTCTCTCCTGTACATACATACTGCTCACTCTTATACCCCCCACACTCCTCTCCTGTACATACTGCTCACTCTCATACCCTACACACTCCTCTCCTGTACATAGTGCCTACAGTCATACCCCCCACACTCCTCTCCTGTACATAGTGCCCATTGTCATACCTCTCACACTCCTCTCCTGTACATACTACTCACTCTCATACCCCCACACTCCTCTCCTGTACATACTGTTCACTCTCATACCCCCACACTCCTCTCCTGTACATAGTGCCCATTGTCATACCCCCCCCCCCCCCCTCACACTCCTCTCCTGTACATAGTGCCCATTGTCATACCCCCCCCCCCCCACACTCCTCTCCTGTACATAGTGCCCATTGTCATACCCCCCCCCCCCCCCACACTCCTCTCCTGTACATAGTGCCCATTGTAATACCCCCCACACTCCTCTCCTGTACATAGTGCCCATTGTCACACCTCCCTCACTCATCTCCTGTACATACTGCTCACTCTCATATCTCCCACACTCCTCTCCTGTACATACTGCTCACTCTCATACCCCCCACACTCCTCTCCTGTACATAGTGCCCATTGTCATACCTCCCACACTCCTCTCCTGTACATAGTGCTCACTCTCATACCTCCCACTCATACCTCCCTTACTCCTTTCATGTACATAGTGCCCACTCTCTTACCCTCCACATTTTGCACTTTTCTTTCACTGTGCCGGCAGGGAGATGGGAAAGACCTATCTTACATTATAAAACGTTTGCTCATATTTATTTATAAGAATATATACAGTGTATGTGTGTGTGTGTGTGTATATATACATACACACACACTCGCATGTGCGTTTGAGATTTGGTGCACACCCTAATGCGATAGGCTGCGCACACCTATGCTGAGGGGATATACGTGAGTTTGACCTCTGCTTTGCAGAGGTCCACAGCTTCTGGTAAGCGCATACATATATATTGCACTGGGATCGTATCTCCTCTGGCCATTGAAAAACACAGTTCATCTGCTTGAATTGCAATTTTGGGGACTTTCATTTTCAATTGTTTTTATTGCGCTGCACTTATTTTGTTTTATGTTACTATTCAGGCTTTTTTGTGATTACCTGTAGTGTTCAGCTTGCAATTGGGTGTGGGTTTAGTTGTTTGCGCTGATTGCAACCTTATACACGATTAAATACCACCAAAAGAAAGCTCTATTGGTGGGAAAAAAAGGACGTCAATTTTGCTTGGGTACAATGTCGCACGACCGCGCAATTGTCAGTTAAAGTGACGCAGTGCCAAATCGCAAAAAGTGCTTTGGTCAGGTAAGGGGTAAATCCTTCCGGGGCTGAAGTGGTTAATGGACCTGTAAGTAACTTTACAAGGCTGCAGAAATAAATTTCTGACATGTCACAATTTACATCAGCAGTATCATGCTTCAGAAAAGCTCCCTTTATCACTATAAAACTGTCCTTGTCCTTCCACACAGCGACTTTGTCTGGGCTTATATGATGTCATCAGTCTTCTGCAGGCAGGAGGAAGCATTTCCTCAGTCTCCACTCCCCAGTGATCAGACTGTACATTGTAACTTTGTAGCAATTCACAGGCTGCAACAGACACTGAACACAAGAACTGCACAGGGACCGGGATTTACATGACTTTTCCATCTCTGAGAAAGCATCATAGTACTTTTGTGACACTGGATGGTGGCAGAACAAAGATGGCAGTATCCTTCTAGAGGGAAATGTAGATGATGGCATTGTTGGGGGGAGGGTGGAGGTCCTGGGATCTCTGGTCTCTGGGAGAGATGATTAATGCCTCAGGCACTTCACATGGAAAATATGACAGGTCCACTTTAATCAGTGCAAATTGGTGTCTTCTGGATACAAGGTTTCCACACAAGGGTCACTTTTTTGTAGTGGAGGGGTGATGCTCAGTTTAAGAGGCCTTTATTCTATTTCAATGTTAACACTTTGACACATAGCAGATAAAAACAGTCTGTCTGTATGAATGGTTTGTATGGAGGATCGGGTTGGCTGTGTGCAGTCAGACATTTTGTTGAATGATGTTGCACATACTTGCTTGTTTGCTGCTCCTATGGAATGTACAAAAGTCACCCAGAGCGCTTTATGACTATACTTTCTTTTTGATTTATATTTTCTATTTGTGATTATTTTTTCCATTGGTTCCATTCTTTATTGGTGGTGGGTTGGATAGATGTCAGTGGAATTGATCCAATACCCTTACACACCTCATATAATAGTGATCTATGGCTCGATGCTATTCTTTATGCAGTATACCCCTCCTGGGAAATTCAGAATGAAGATGTGAGGTGGAAAGGATGAGAATTGATGTGACATGGAAATAATGGGATGTGATGGGGGATATAGACATCTAACATTAGTAAATCAATGTCTACTTAGATGATAAAGGCATACCTCCCAACAGTCCCGGATTGGGCGGGACTTTCCCGCTTTGACACCTCTGTCCCGCTATCCCGCCATACAGGTGATTTGTCCCGCATAATGCTGTTGACTACAAGCTAATTTTTCTCTCAATAGGACCTGCAGCAGTGTGTACATCCAGTACAGCCAGGGATTGCCTAACAAGTCAGCTGGATGTGCACTGTGCAGCCCCAATGAGAGACTTCACCTGTCAAAAAGAGAGTGTGATGTCGGGTAGGGGCGGGACTGCTATCCAGACCCGCCCCTCTGTCAAACCAGTGCATAGCGAAAGAGCCGGTGACACAACACCGGCATTCATAGATTGCTGGCCGGGATCAGCTATCTATTCCTCTCCCCCAGAGTTTTTTCAGCCTCCATTAGCCCTGCACTCACATGCAGCTCCCCACTTTCACCTAAATACATAAGCCTGACTTCTGCAGTTGAAAGTGAAAGTAACAGCTCAGCTCGGCTCCTTCAACAGGCTCTCTGCTCTGCAGTCTGCACTAAAGTCGGGACAAGTGAAAGTCTGACTGCAGCGTGTGTGAGGAGGGAGGAGGGGGGAGGGGGGTGAGCTGCCCCCTAATCATTATCTCCTTCCTGCTCCAGGAGTCGAAGATACCCAGTGCACTGAAAGGAGAAGGAAGCTGTGGCTGCACTGGATAGAAGACATCTACAGAAAGGTGCTACTTTTACAAAAGTGTGTGTTATGTGTGTGTGGTGTGTGTGGTGTGTGTTGTATGTGTGTGTGGTGTGGTGTGTGTTGTATGTGTGTGTGTGTTATGTGTGTGTGTGGTGTGGTGTGTGTTTGGTGTGGTGTGTGTTATATCTGTGTGTGTGTGGTGTGTGTTATATCTGTGTGTGTGTGTGGTGTGTGTTGTATGTGTGTGTGTGTTGTGTGTGTGTGGTGTTGTGTGTGTTATGTGTGTGGTGTGTGTGTGGTGTGGTGTGTGTTGTATGTGTGTGTGTGTTATGTGTGTGGTGTGTGTGGTGTGGTGTGTGTTATATCTGTGTGTGTGTGTGTGTGGTGCATGTTGTATGTGTGTGTGTGTGTGTGTGTGTGTGTGTTATGTATGTGTGTGTGTGGTGTGGTGTGTGTTGTGTGTGTGTGTGTGTGTCGTGTGGTGTGTGTTATGTGTGTGTGTGGTGTGGTGTGTGTTGTATGTGTGTGTGTGTGTGTGTTATGTGTGTGTGGTGTGGTGTGTGTTATATCTGTGTGGGTGTGGTGTGGTGTGTGTTATATATATATGTGTGTGTGTGTGTAGGGAGGGGGGTTTCAGATGTTATAGTTGAGGAGAAGGGCAATAGTGACATGTGGATGGATGACTGCACTCTGTACCTAGCACTCTTGAACCCTTGCACTCTGTACGTAACGCACTCCAGAACCATGCACTGTGCCTGCACTCTGTACATAACACATGTCAATACCCTGCACTCTATATGTAACTCCAGAACCCTGCACCTTGTGCATAACACACTCCAGAACCATGCACTCTGTATCTAGCCCTATCCTGAACCCTGCACTCTGTACATAATGCACTCCTGAATCCTTCCACACTTTGTGTAATGCACACTTCCATAGTTTATGCAAAATCATTTGTAATGGAAGCTTTTTATTCCTATTTTTTGAAATGACTGTGCTGGGGTTTTTGTATGCATTAGTGAGAATCTTTCTTTTTGCCGCAGTGCACATAGCGCGCGTTCAGTCGCCTCCTCCCATAAGTGTCCCTCTTTCTGAAGTTCAAAAGTTGGGAGGTATGCTGTCTGTATCCCGTATGCATAGATCCAAACTGTCCCTGATTTCGAGGGACTGTCCCCGATTTGGAGCAATGTCCCTCTGTCCCTCTTTACTCCTTTGTCCCTCATTTTGGTCTGATCTACATAGTTGTATATAAAATGCACTATTTATCTATTAAAAGTGTTTCCCAGTGCTAAACCTTTCATCCAGTTTCTAAATTGTTACATTTTGTAAATTTTAAAAGCCAATATAAGGAAATAATAATGTTAAACAAAAGTATTTGTGGGCATAACTAATAATTTTTCTTTCGATAATTCTCCTTTAAGGGGGCGTGGCCAGGGGTGTGCCCTAGGCCAACAAACTTTTGCTAATAGATGTCCCTCGTTCCCATCTCAAAAAGTTGGGAGGTATGATAAAGGCACATTGTGAGATGAGGTCTTCAGAGCCGAGGGAGAGACAATAAAGAGTCAGACAAGTAAAGGAATCTGGACCTGTAAATAATCCTCATTCGGAACATGTGTGTCCAGGGAGTGGCGAAAACATCTATTTTATCGTCATATTAGACAAATTACGGCCATTGCCACACCTGCTGCCAATTGCTCGAAGACACAAAACTATTACTATTATATTGGATTTCTATAGTGCCAACAGTATGAGTAGCATTTTACAATAACAATACAGGACAAGTGGGTTGGGAGGGGCCTTGCTCACGAGGGCTTACAATCTAAAAGGAAGGGTTGAGTGATACAAACAGGTAACAACTGTGTGGGGATGAGTTGATGGAGAAAATAAAAGTTAAGTTGTTAGTTGGATGCTTCCCTGAAAAAGTGAGTTTTCAGGAATTGCTTAAAGGTGGACAGAGTAGGAAATAGTCGGACAGATTGGGATAGGGAGTTGCTGAGGATGTGAGAGGCTCTGAAGAAGTCCCATTGGTGAACAAGGAAGGAAGTAACAAGGGAGAACAGGAGGTCTTGGGAGTTGTGGAGGGGACAGTTTGGATGATAATTATGTGGTTAGTGATGTAGCTCGGGGCAGAGTTTAGGCGGTTTTGTACTTTGTTAGTATTTTTAAATTTTATTCATTGGGCAATTAGGAGCCAGTGGAGGGACTGGCGGGGGTGTACACTGAGCGATTGGTAAGGTGGGTGAGTCTGGCAGCAGAAATCATGATCGACTGAAGGGGGCATAGCCTGTGTAGAGGTAGGCCACCAGCGAGGGAATACGCCTAACCGTATTACTAACCATCATACCATAAATGCTAAAGGCTTTCAATGCGTGTTTGTTGGAATCCATACTTTCTGTGTGTATGTATTATGAATAACATACAGGGTGACCAGAAACTGCTTGATCTTAGTAAATGTTACTAGATAATTATCTACCTCCAATCCTCAGATGTTAAGGTGTTCTTATGACACAAACCAGTTTTTTCTTCAACTGGGACAAAGTGGGTGAAAATTGTCCCAACTGGTGTTAATGGTAAAGGTGAAATTGGTAGGTTTTTAGTGGTTTTTAAGGGTGTAATAGGTTGAACACTATGAAAGCTCTCTTTGCCTATTCTGGATCTGTTCTTGTGCTAAAAAACTTTAACCCTTACCCAAATGGTGGCTTTAACCAGTGACTGCAACTTTAACCTAAACCATAGCTACAGTATTACTTTATAAACAAAGACACGTCACTCTGTACTGGCGAGTTTTTCCTTTTACAAGCTAATTAGCTTGGCGTAACGCATTCAGATTAGAGGCAAATTTCAGCAGAATTTTAGTTATCTCACTGTAAAATCAAGTGTGGTAAAACTGGCCTCTCTTATTTTGAACCATCAGAAAGAACCAGAACTGATGACTAATTTAGACAAAAAGTCTCCGTGAATAGAAAAAGGAGATATGAAGATTGTTCTTCGATCAGTGTTAATTGAAGACTACAACATTTTCATTCTCTGATCTATGTCATTTTGTTATATGATTATTTCAATTTAACAGGACTGCAGTGTCATTTTTTGGGATAGAGATTATATGGATGGGATAAATGGAGATGTTATAGATGGAGATGCCATGAAAGGAGATATTATGGATGGAGATGTCATGAATGAAGATTTTGTGGATGGAGATGGTATGGGTGCAAATGGTTTAGATGGAGATGTAATGAATGGAGATTTTATGGATGGAGATTAAATGAATTGAGATTTTATGGATGGAAATGGTATGGATGAAATGGTATGGATGAAGATGGTATGGATAGAGACGTAATGAATGGAGATTTTATGGATGGAGATGTCCTGAATGGAGATTTTATGAATGGAGATGAAATGAATGGAAATTTTATGGATGGAGATGTAATAAATGGAGATTTTATGGATGGAGATGGTATGGATGAAATGGTATGGATGAAGATGGTATGGATAGAGATGTAATGATTTAAGATTTTATGGATGGAGATTTTGTGGATAGAGATGTAATGAATGGAGATGTTGTGGATGGAGATGGTATGAATGAAATGGTATGGATGAAGATGGTATGGATAGAGATGTAATGAATGGAGATTTTATGGCTGGAGATGTCTTGAATGGAGATTTTATATATGGCGATGTTATGGATGGAAATATAATGAATGGAGATTTTATGGATGGAAATGGTATGAATGAAGATGTTATGAAATAAGATGTCATGGATGAAGATGTAATGAATGGAGATTTTATAGATGGAGATGTAATGAATGGAGATTTTATAGATGGAGATGTTATAGGTGGAGATGTAATGAATGGAGATTTTATGGATAGAGAAGTTATGGATAAAGCTGTTATGGATGGAGAGTGTATAAATGGTGATGTCAACCTGGAAAAGGAACTAGCGGAAAGGACCAAAAACTTCACGATAGCAGAGTCCAGAGCACTAAGAGATCTCATGCTACTTCTTGACGAAGGTGAGGTTGAGTCAAGGCCCCTCAGATGACAATTCTGACTCTGTCTCGGTTTGTCAAATGATCAGTACTTCTCAACCCCAACACCTCATCCCCAAAACTCCACTAAAAACAAAGTCCAAAGCTTTTCCTGATTTATTTATCTGCCCTTCCATTTGGGCTTTTCTGCATGAATGTATTCTTTCCCTTTAAAAAAGAACGATGGCAAACTTCACCCTCTAACCTGACCTGACAACAATTTCGAGCAGTCACCAAATTACAAAAAAACACCAATTTAGTCATAAAGCAATCTGATAAAGGTGGAAACCTTGTGCTGATGACTCACCACCAATATCAGACCATGTGTCTTAATATTCTTTCCAATTCTAACTGGTATCTACCCATCGGAAATCACTTCATTCAACAAACCATTGATGAGTTTAGGGGACTCATCGGTGGGGCCTTCCTAGAGGGCCTCATCGATGATGACACCTATAAATTCATCAATGTACAATACCCACGCATTCCCACATTTTATGCCCTACCAAAAACTCATAAAGACCTCTCTGCACCTCCAGGTCGACCTATCGTCTCTGGGAAAGGTTCACTGACGGAAAACGCCAGCAAATTGGTGGATACCTTTCTTTTACCGCATGTCATGAGATTACCTTCTTACATTAGGGACACAACCGACCTGTTGAAACACATCGAGGGGATCCAGATCCCTCCGGACGCCCTCCTCGTGGCTATCGATGTCGAGGCCTTGTACTCGAGCATCCCCCACGAGCAGGGCGTCCGGATGGCTGGCTCCTTTCTGATGGAACAGGACCATCACACCTGGCCCACCAATACCTTCATTTTAAAACTCTTAGAATTTATTCTGACCAAGAATTATTTTTTATTCATGGATCAAATGTATCTTCAAATCCAAGGCGTTGCAATGGGCACATCTTGTGCCCCTTCATACGCGAACTTATACCTTGGTGGCTGGGAACGCATGTCATGAGATTACCTTCTTACATTAGGGACACAACCGACCTGTTGAAACACATCGAGGGGATCCAGATCCCTCCGGACGCCCTCCTCGTGGCTATCGATGTCGAGGCCTTGTACTCGAGCATCCCCCACGAGCAGGGCGTCCGGATGGCTGGCTCCTTTCTGATGGAACAGGACCATCACACCTAGCCCACCAATACCTTCATTTTAAAACTCTTAGAATTTATTCTGACCAAGAATTATTTTTTATTCATGGATCAAATGTATCTTCAAATCCAAGGCGTTGCAATGGGCACATCTTGTGCCCCTTCATACGCGAACTTATACCTTGGTGGCTGGGAACGAATGGTCTTTGGTGATGACCTTTTGGAACCATTCTTGGACCACGTCCTAGGATGGTTTAGATTCATTGATGACCTCCTGGTCATCTGGACGGGCACTGAGCAACTTTTACAGACATTCATTGCAGAGTTAAATATTAATTCTTTCAACCTCCATTTCACGTTTTCTTATGATAGAGTAAGTATCCCATTTCTAGACGTTTTGATTACCAAGGACTCCACTGGTCATTTAACCACCGATCTTTATCGCAAACCCACTGCAGGCAACACCCTGTTGCACGCTTCTAGTCTTCATCCCCGTCCTCTGGTTCGCAGTATTCCTTTCGCTCAGTACCTCAGACTGAGAAGGAACTGCACAGGGGACGGGGATTTCTATAAACAGGCCAATGCTCTCCGCACACGATTGTTGGCGAGAGGTTATAAACGTACTGTACTGAGAAAAGCTTTCAACAAGGCTCTAGCCTTAGACCGACAAACATTATTATATGGCCCCCCACGTCCTAAACAACCTTACATGACCAAGATTATTACTAAGTTTTCTACTCATCACCAGCAATTACGAAAAATATTGTCAAATCATTGGCATATTTTAACTGACCATCACACCCTCAAAAAATACATCAAACCCACCCCCGATCTGGTTTTCAAAAGGGCCACCTCTTTAAGGGATAGACTAACACACAGCCATTACAGGATTCCTTCCCCTGGTCCGTCGGAACCCAGGGGCACATACAAATGTGGCAATTGTCCACATTGCCCCTGGATTCAAGAAGGACAACAATTTCTACTTCCCAACGGCGAGATGTTTCTCCCCAAACACTCGGCCCATTGTGGTACACGTGGAGTCATTTACCTCATGACTTGCGCGTGCAGCGTCTTTTATGTGGGGAAAACAATTAGAGAACTACGGCAGAGACTGGGGGATCATCTATACGCCTCCACGAATGGCAAACTTACTACCGTAGGCCGCCACATTGGCATTTATCATCGCTTTAATCTGGACTATATTCGGTTTACTGTATTAGACGTTGTCCCCCAAGACCCCCGTGGGGGCAATTGGGATCGCGAAATTTTAAGACGTGAATCCCTGTGGATTGAGCGACTTAATGCATGTGTCCCTCCTGGCATTAATGAGACACATTCATATAAATACTTTCTTGAATAACCTTGTTATGACCTGTCCCCCAGCCCCTGCCGGGATCCAGCTATACATATATAAAGAATCCCCAAAAATCAATATATCAAATATCACACTCAGAAAAACCCTTTGGATTTTTTTAGACTTCAGGTTTTCCCTTAGGACTATATACTAGTAGACTCCTTTATATAGTACTTTCACTATATTATTTAATGTTCTTCTCTTCAATGCTTCCCTATGTGGCTGCCTTCAATATTCCAGTAGATTATTTGCTTTATTAATTAAAGTTTTATGTACTTAGATTGTAATTTTTGTACATTGCTCTGGGATGAACTGCGATGCATGTCTCTGCAGCTGCGGGAGTCCCCGCCGCTGGAGACCATGCACCGCTTTTCTTTTCCCTTTCCCCAGTTTATTCTTTTGAAACTTCTTGCACACTTAAGTTACCATTTAAATTGCACCTGCCACTCTGCTCTCTGGGGGGATGTGAGGAGTTAATTCTCCCCCTGTGGCGGGCTTGCGCTCCTCCGGCGGTGGGCTGGGCTATATTTAGCTCAGATGCCGCTTCGTTCTGACCATTGCTTAGGCACTGGTCAACTTTGAGCTGTGCGCCTGCGCTGGGCGAACAGCCCGCGCCTGCGCAACAGTGGAGGATCGGACCCGGAAGTATATGCGGCGGTCCTTTCCGCCGTTGAACTTCCGGGTTGGAGGCATTTAAGATGCCCAGACACAGCTGCTTACAGGCTCTGACGGACACCCAGTACCGTACCGTTACCACCGGAACCTCTGTGAGTACCTATTTTATATTCTCCATGCAGGATGGGGATGTCCATTACCTCTGTGTGGTATCCCCCTTTCCTGCTGGATATGGAATACCTTGCCATCTGTGTTTACAGTCTTTAATACCTCCCTTATGGATTCATACTCTCCACAGTGACTCCTTGTGACGGTACAGTGTGGCGTTTTTGGCCACTGACTGCAGTAGTCATTCTGGGTGTCAGCAGCTTTTGGATCTGGGTTTTATTACAACAATGATAGGTAAAAGTTCTCACCACTAATTCTTCCCCTGTCAGTTCTGTGTGTTTCCTAATCTCTTTACCAGGTACATAGGGATATCTGTTGCATTCCACACATTCCCCATTCCCCCTCTTTTTCCACTTTTTTCTTTCTTCTCTCTCTATTCCTAATTTTCTTCCCCCCTCCCTCCCCCCCCCCCTTCTCTTTTCCACTCCTTTCCCCTTTCCTTCCCCTTCCCCTTTCTCTTTGCTCTTTCCCCTCTTGTTCCATTCCTTTCCCCTCTCCTTCCCCCTCCCCCTTTTCCTTGCTCTTTCCCCTCTTTTCTCCCCCCCCCCTTTCCTCCCCAACCCTTTCCTTCCCCCCCTCCCCCTCCCTCCCCCCCTTTCCCCCCCCCCTTTTTTCCTCCCCTTCCCCCTTCCCCCCCCCCTTTTCTTTCCCCTTACCTCTTCCTCTCTCCCCCTCAGTCATCCACCTCGGCGCTTTTTTCTTTCCTACCTTCCTTCACCTCCACCTCGACACTCCCGGGTGACCCTTTATCACACACATTTTTTGATTGACTTTTTAAAAAACCTTATCCCATTGATTTTTTCATAATAGTACTACCTTAATTTGCCTCCCTGGCCCGCCCCCGGGGGAACGCCTTGTGAGGGCGTCTCACAATATCGCTCCAGAGAACCTTCATGGTTATAGTTTGGTGAGTGCAATTTCTAAAACTCCAAATTTCGAATATGTTCTCCAATATTAATCATGTATCTTTTGTAATAACTATGTATCTTTTTTATCATGTTGATACTGTATTGTTTTTTCATCTTCATAGACTACATACTATCAGACGCCTCCTGAAGAAGCGGCTGTGACCGCGAAACGTAGAGGTCACGTCTGCAAGTATCACACCATGTAATCTCTGTCCATGTACTTGTGTGGGCACTAGCTATACTAACTGAGTATCAACAATGTTGTAACACAACTATTATTGTCTATGCATGTTAAACCATGAATATGTACAATTGATGTCCCTTGTAGGACTTTTAACCATGTTTTGAAATAAATTTATGCTTTTTTTAAATTAAGTCTTTTCCTTATGGTACCGTAATAGTCCGTTTTTATTGTAAAAGAGGCAGGACGCGATTGGAGAGGTCCTTGCTCTGATTCCTCTTTTAACCCCACTCCTCGATCTAAGGATGGAGATATTATAGATTATCATTGTCTATCAACTCTTTGCTGTTTTGTTCTTTCACGTGTTACATTCAATTAAGAGACCCTGTGACAGATTGAGACAATAGTAAAACATCACTACACAATATACGGCATGGTACCAGATAGTATCGAAACAACAATTCCCAGTCCAGGACATGTGGTTGCATTATGTGTGATAGGTAATTATAGGAAACCAATGAATATGTATAAAAAATACCCTTATAACAGAAAATGGCTAAATATTCTGGTTCCAATGATTGATATCTCACTTTTGAGGATCTCTCTACCATTACTGGGGCTATTATACCTTTACATACAAGCCATCTCTGTCATTGGGCATTGTATAGACACTGATAGAAAAGAGTTTTGCGCACATTTCATTCCTGTTTATTTAGTACAGTTTTAATCTCTTTGGCAGAGTTTTTCTTAGAATAAAAATAGATTTTGGGGGTGGAGGAAACGGAAAGTACTTATTCTGGTTGTGGAAAACACATTAAAGCTAAAACTACATGTACGATTTTAATTGGTTGTTAATGTAGGATTTGACCCCTTGCTGACAGCTGCCAGAACCAGAATCAAAGTATTGCAAATAAAGCATATGACAGTGATGAGTTGAATGTCCTGCTAGGGTTCAGCTTTCTCATGTAGCCTCATCTCAGGCAACACATCCAATATATATATATGGTTGTTATCTGTGGTTCCAGACCCCCAAAGGAACACCCAATATGTCTCCATTCCACCTTCACCAGACTGTCTAAATCATCGTCATTTTATTGTGTACCAGTATGTCACAAGATGCCAATAGCTTTATGTTATTTTACACATTGATTACCAAGAACAGAACAGCTTAATAAAAAGCAAAAAGATGTTATTTTTTATAAAACAAAAGCAAATCACAAATACACAAGTCAGGGAGATTTTTTCTGATGTTTTTGTCTAATCAAAACATGAAATGGAGGTCCAGTTACTGACAATATTACTCATATACCATCCACCACATTAAGACCATTTTTCCACTGTGATTTCAGGTTCAATAATGCAAATAACCATATTTAATGGGGTTTTTTTTTGTTTTTGTTTTTTTTTTGCAATTATTCACAGAACCAGTCCCATACCCCATTATTTGGTTTCTCAGGCAGTATGTGTACACCTGGTTAAAGCACCACTCTGAACTTTCATGCACCCCCACAGCTTTGGTTGTAATACTCATCTCCTTTCTGGAGCTGCCCTTCTCAGTATAGTCATTTCATCACAAGATGTTCCCAGTTTTCTGGGTTGAATGATGCTCAGCATCATTCAAACTAAAAAGACTGGTAGTACAGGCCAGAGTGTCATGGGCCAGCCCATGGAGGAGGCATCACCACGGCACCCTGCACCTACTATGTAATGGAAAATAGAGAGGCTCTGATGTCATCACATTAGCATCGAGCTCCGCCTCATTACAGACTGCCCACCATCGGGTGAAGACTAGTGAAGAAGATGAGGAAGATGACCAATGAGGAAAGACATCCCAAGACCAACTAGAAGGCTTTGGATGTCTGTAAGTATTAAAAAAAAAAGCATAATTTATTGTTGGGGAGAACCTCTAGGGTAGCACTGAAAAGAGGACTGGAGATAGGCTTCAAGAATCCCTGATCTACAGGAAGCTCCGCAGGCACCTATAAGATGAGATATATTATATTTGTTTTACATATTTGTATACAGTATCTCACAAAAGTGAGTACACCCCTCACATTTTTGTAAATTTTTGTAAATATTTATCTTTTTATGTGACAACACTGAAGAAATGGCACTTTGCTACAATGTAAAGTAGTGAGTGTACAGCTTGTATAACAGTGTAAATTTGCTGTCCCCTCAAAATAACTCAACACACAGACATTAATGTCTAAACCGATGGCAACAAAAGTGAGTACACCCCTAAGTGAAAATGTCCAAATGGGCCCAAAGTGTCAATATTTTGTGTGGCCACCATTTTTTCCCAGCACTGCCTTAACCCTCTTGGGCATGGAGTTCACCAGAGCTTCACAGGTTGCCACTGGAGTCCTTTTCCACTCCTCCGTGACTACATCACAGAGCTGGTGGATGTTAGAGACCTGGCACTCCTCCACCTTCCATTTGAGGATGCCCCACAGATGCTCAATATGGTTTAGGTCTGGAGACATGCTTGGCCAGTCCATCACCTTTACCCTCAGCTTCTTTAGCAAGACAGTGGTTGTCTTGGAGGTGTGTTTTGGGTCGTTATCATGTTGGAATACTGCCCTGTGGCCCAGTCTCTGAAGGGAGGGGAACATGCTCTGCTTCAGTATGTCACAGTACATGTTGGCATTCATGGTTCCCTCAATGAACTGTAGCTCCCCAGTGCCGGCAGCACTCATGCAGCCCCAGACCATGACACTCCCACCACCATGCTTGACTGTAGGCAAGACACACTTGTCTTTGTACTCCTCACCTGGTTCCCTCCACACACGCTTGACACCATCTGAACGAAATACTTTTTTCTTGGTCTCATCAGACCATAGGACATGGTTCCAGTAATCCATGTCCTTAGTCTGCTTGTCTTCAGCAAACTGTTTTTGGGCTTTCTTGTGCATCATCTTTAGAAAAGGCTTCCTTCTGGGACAACAGCCATGCAGACCAATTTGATGCAGTGTGCGGCGTATGGTCTGAGCACTGACAGGCTCACCGCCCCACCCCTTCAGCCTCAGCAGCAATGCTGGCAGCACTCATATGCCTATTTCCCAAAGACAAACGATGACAAATGATGCTGAGCACGTCCACTTAACGTCTTTGGTTGACCAAAGACCTGTTTTAAGTGGAACCTGTCCTGTTAAACCGCTGTATGGTCTTGGCCACTGTACTGTAGCTCAGTTTCAGGGTCTTAGTAATCTTCATATAGACTAGGCCATCTTTATGTAGGAGCAACAATACTTTTTTTCAGATCTTTGCCATGAGGTGCCATGTTGAACTTCCAGTGACCAGTATAAAAGAGTGAGAGCGATAACACCAAATTTAACACACCTGCTCCCCATTCACACCTGAGAACTTGTAACACTAACGAGTCAAATGGCACCGGGGAGGGAAAATGGCTAATTGGGCCCAATTTGGACATTTTCACTTAGGGGTGTACTCACTTTTGTTGCCAGTGGTTTAGACATTGATGGCTGTGTGTTGAGTTATTTTGAAGGGACAGCAAATTTACACTGTTATACAAGCTGTACACTCACTACTTTACATTGTAGCAAAGTGTCATTTCCTCAGTGTTGTCACATGAAAAGATATAATAAAATATTTACAAATAACGTGAGGGGTGTACCTACTTTTGTGAGATACTGTATGCTGAATTTGGATGCCTTTCCTAGAACTTTACTTTCTGTATAGAGACTTCAACAACTCAGTATAACAGGAAACACTACAGTGAACCTAACCTGATATTAGGTACTTTAATGGCTTATTAATCTGTGGGGGAATAAATTGATGTATTAATAGATAAATATTGAAAGCTGTTTCCCGACCTCGATTCACCCAGACGATTGTCACACCTGAACATCTCTTTATGATCACATCTGCCAGGATGCTCTTTTTGTTGGAGCAATGGAAGACGCCGCGTCTGTCCGTCTGTAAAACAAATTACCGCCAATCAAGCAGACATCTGCAGATTACGGTGAATCCCTCTGACTTTCCATAGCTGGATACAGTGAAAGCCAAGCAAGAGCTTTCCTCTTGGCTCAAATAAATGTGAAGTTCACCTAGGATGAGGATCTCCATCACTGTGAGGAGGAATGGATAGAGAAAGAAGATGAGAGGGACTAAGAACACAAATAGGAATTCATGGTAGAAGTGTGGAAGCATTTTTAGTGGGCCCATGCCTGTCCGAACTGTGTTTTAGGGCTTGCCCATACAGGGAATTTTCACCATCAAATACAGGTTATGAAAATAATACTAAGCCACCTGGTTCTCTCTTAAGCAGTGCTGCCTTAAACCTTGGCTCTGGGCTGGTCCCTCAGACTCACACATTACCACCTCGGTAGGCAGGTGCAGTCTGTTTTCTCCACTGCAGGTGGCGCTCATGAATCAAGGGGCAGTGATCCGGTTGGATGATGGCTGCCCATATGACTCTGGCAACCATCCTAGGTGTGGCAGAGTCTATTTAAGACTCTGGCTCCTGGGTTTGGTGCGCATTAGGGTGTGGGTAGTGTAGGGACAGGTTACCTCTTTGTCAGGGACAGTATTTGTGGCAGGCAAAGGTTCCAGACGAGTAGGGAAAGCTTAGGACTCCACACTCTCCTTGGACACTTTCCCGTTTGGGTTTGGACTGGCCAGGCTGCATTTCGCCCCTCCAGACAGACGCTTTCAGGTCAGCTGAAACCTGCTCCGCTACATGCTGTTGGCTTCTGTGAATGTTCCCAGTTGGGCCTCCTTCCACCTGCTTTGTTGACAAAGTTCCAATATTTGCACCAAGACTGTGTGTGTTATGGCCGCCGCACCGCACTGCACCCACCCACACCTCTATGTTTCTGCATCCCTCTCCTGGTTCTACCTATAGGGGATCTCCTGACACCCTGGGCTCTCAAACTCCTCTGAGACTTCCAGTTTTCCTCAGTCCACAGGACTTGCCTAGGTGTCGCAGCTCTCTCAGTCTCCCAAACTTGCTTAACTGTCGACTCTCTCAACACTATGGACAAGGAATTTCTCCTTTAGCATGGAGTGCCGTCTCTTGAGTGGAGCACACCTGTCTCCTATTGGGAGGTCTGAACTATGCCCAGGTCCTTACTTATAAGGGCTGTGCGCTCCTGCATATACAGCCTGCTGGTCTCCCACAAGATCTGGACACTGGGTTGGAAATTACTCACCTCCAACTTTTCAAAATCTCCAAACTCCGGAAACCAATCCAGGAATGCCACAATCCACAGAAAATTGACAAACCACCTTTCTCTGTTCAGAATCAATACCCCGGAGTCCCGCACTAGGCATAGGTGCCAACCCTGTGTCATATCTACCGGGACTTCTCCTTTCGCAGTGGCACAGTGGCAGAGCCTGGTACCATTGCAATATACAGTATATACCCTGTTTCCCTGAAAATAAGACCTAGCGTGATTGTCGGTGATGGCTGAAATATAAGCCCTACCCCCCAAATAAGCCCTAGTTAAAGTCCTTGTAGGTCTTATTTTTAGGGTAGGGCTTATTTTTGGGGAAAAAGGGTAGGGCTTATTTGGGGGGTAGGGCTTATATTGCAGCCATCACTGACAATCTCGCTAGGTCTTATTTTTAGGGAAACAGGGTACTTCAATTGTGGCGTGTGGATAGATTTATAGAGTTTAGAGTTTTCAGCTTGGGGATAACTGTAGGTTAGATCTGGAGTTTCCCTTTAATTAGCACTTTCCGTCTCTTACCTCTTTGGATCTCACATGTTCATGCATAGCGACGTCCTGGGATTTATATGGTGGATTGCTTTCAAAACAAATGCAGTCATCGTTGTTGGAATGGACGGCAATATTATACGTAGTGACGGGTCAACTTTTCATCCACTCAGGTGAAGACATGTTCTGCTTCTATACACAATGTGTAGACAGTATGTATTGGGGGGGAAGCGTGAGATCGCTGCTGGCCGTCCGTTCCTCATTCTCTGAGCTCATATGACTGACAGATTTACATATTGTTTCTCCGACTCATTCTTCTCCCATTACATAGAAATCCGCCCAGCGCCCATCCTATGTAAACTTAAAACAAAACAAAACCACAGAGATCTGTAGAGAATTCAAATCACTTTTTGTGAAAATAGAAAAACAAAAACTTTACCTTTGCGGAGTCCACATGTGCAGATGAGCCGCGCCGCCTCTGCTGGAGCTGTGCCACCAGTCATTGTATAAACATGGACACACAGTTTGTGAGGGAGTCTTGCAAAGCTTTTCCCTATTGCCTCCTCTTTTGTTGTTACATTTTAAATTCAAGCTAGTAATTAATTACACCTCATTTCCTGGCTGGTGGACATCCAGCATCATCTAGACCAGGGATCCTCAAACTACGGCCCTCCAGCTGTTGCGGAACTACACATCCCATGAGGCATTGTAAAACTCTAACATTCACAGACATGGCTAGGCATGATGGGAATTGTAGTTCTTGAACAACTGGAGGGCCGTAATTTGAAGACCCCTGATCTCGATCTTTCCTCCCCAGCCTGACTGTCCCTGGCTCGCCCCTTTCATACAGCACCCTGCTGACCTCTTCCACCAGCCATGATATGCCCATGCTTCCCACATTTTTGAGATGGGAATGAGGGACACCTATTAGCAAAAATATGCAGGACTAGGATACACCCCTGCCACGCCCCCTTAAAGGAGAAATAATAAAAAAAAAAGATTAGTTAAACCCACAAGTGTTTTTTTTTTTACCACTACTAATCCTTTATATGGGATTTTGAAATTTACAAATGCAGCAATTTAGAATTTGGATGAAAGGTTTAGCACTGGGAAACAGTCCCTCGAAGTTGAGGACAGTTGGTAGCTATGTCTCCCTGCATTGCATAGAGAAGCACAGAGACCCAGCGATGACATTGATAGGACTTATGTAGCACCCCAGGACTTAGAAAGGTCAGGTTATGAATGGATAGGGTATGGGCAGGGGTTTCTTTAAGCCCCTTGGCCTGCTGGGAGAGCCTATTTATTTGGGTGAGGTCAGGTGATGGGAGTTCTGTGCCACCTGGATGGCTGTCTGGGTGGACATGTGTTGTGCTGCCCCGGCTGCTAGGCTGGAGTCCTGAGGCCTATCCCGGGGACATCTGGCTGCTAGGCTGTCTGAGGGCCTATCCAGAAGCAAGAGAGCAGCTCAGGGTTAGGACTGCAGGATTGGAGTCCAACCGAGAGTAAAGGTTCAGCCGGATGGGGAACCAGATGTGGTCGGAGGTGGAGGAGAAGCTGTCGCCACTAAGGGACCGTCCACCTTGTTACCGGAGACCACTGTGAGTAAGCTGGAGCAAGTACCAGAGCAATATTCTCACCAGGTGAAAGGTGCAATTTTACCTTTTAAACACTAGTCCTGACTATTATCTAATTATAATTACCTTACTATCTGCCGTTTCTGTTGCTTCGCACACAAATATATCTCTATGCATAGGAGACAGCAAATATAAAAAATTCACACAGCAAAATTTCTTCATACATTGTTCTGATTTATTATCCTCAATGGGGGGGGGGGTTAAGTAAGAATGAAAGATAGGCGTTATCGACCAAATTCTCCCAATAAGGGTACATGTTCAAATTACATTAACCAATCACAATGTCACAATATCATTATGTCACCTAGACAGATATAAACACAGACCATCTTATGACACATACGTCACTTCCTATATCTGGTTTTGTTTTCAACACAAGACCCATCTTACACAACAATATATTTTTACTTAATCAGCAAGATAACTTTTAAAGGTGCAGTTCGTATATTAGATTGCAAATCGCAAGAGGGCTTTTTACATGACCCTTTCACCAGCTGTGGACGGTGAAGAAGTGGGAAAACTTCAGCAAGTGCCAAGCCAGGGACCCAGCGGGGCAGCAAAGGTGAGCTCAGCGGATCCAGTGGCTATTGGATCCAAGCGTCTAGTGAAAGACTGGGAGCTCAATGAGTAAAAGTCTACAGTGAGAGACTGTAGAGTGCGAGGAGAACTATTCTGTGTTACCAATAGTTAAGTACAATAACGTTAGTAACTGTTACAAGATTTGTTGCCATAGGACACAGCGGTCATACCTATACAGAAGTGGTATCCGGCTGGAGGCCTTCCACTGTATAGCTGTCTACCTCATGGCCGACTATAAGGCAGGGCAAAAAGGGCAGCTGCCCTGGGCCCTGTCATTGTTGTGGGGCCCAAAGGAGCTGCCTCATACTTGCCTACTATCCCAGTTTAAATTTGTCCCTTGAAGTTTTAGTCCTGTGCTGTGTCCCGATATCTCAGTGTGAAGTGCTGTTACTAATGCTGCCCAGCTCTGCTTGTTGTGTACAGATGACTCACATGCAGACCCTGTGTTTACATGTAAATAACCGTCATTCATATGTAAATAGCGGCAACATTACTAAATAAATAGCTGCGGCCAGTGGCATTGATATGTAAATAAAGGCGGCATTCATATGTATATCATGCTCCCCTGCAGTGAGGAGATGATGTGCTGTAACCTCTAGCAACTAATCAGTGAGCCATAATGTGTGCTGTAACCTCTAGCAACCAGTCAGTAAGCAGTAATGATATGCTATAACTGCTGGCAACCAATCGCAATTGCTGCCTGATCTGATACAGTAAACTGATTTTAAGTCTAGCTGCTATTTATTGTATGTCTCAGAGCAGGTGGAGAGTAAAATTGCATGGGGGGGGGGCCAAGAACATTTTTGCCCAGGGTCCAATCAAAATTAAAGATGGCCCTGGTCTAGCTATAGAAGTCTTGGAGTCTACCAATTATCATTGCATCTACTTAAGGGTGTCCTGGCCCTAACCCGCTCCTCCACAGTTCTGTTAAGAGACAATAAATCTCTTTTGCATTCAAAAAGTGTCTGGCGCTCATCACTCCATCTTGCATCACACCCACCATGCAACCCACTCTACAAAGACGGATGTAAGCTATCCTTGACTCACTGGAGGTCACCATTAGGCCTTTGGTGGACTGGGACCTTGCTACACTTAAATAAGGTATATCATAAAAATTTATTTATTTTTTTTTTTTTAAATTACATTGGTAAGTGTGTGGAAAAGGAGGAACCAAATAATGTAAAATATAGGCAGATTAAACTTCAGCTTCAAACTCTAAATTGGCCTTAGATGTGTAAGGGCAGACAGTTTCACTGACATGATCCATCCGAACAGAGGCATATCAGTCAGAAAGCAGTTCCCCTTAATATGTATACTTATACTGTAGCTCAGCCAGGCATACAGTGCCTTGAAAAAGTATTCACACCCCTTGAAATTTTCCATCATGCTAAAACAAAAAACGTAAATGTATTTTATTGGGATTTTCTGTGATAGACCAACACAAAGTGACACATAATGGTGAAGTGGAAGGAAAATGATAAATGGTTTTCAATTTTTTTTACAAATAAATATCTGAAAAGTGTGGCATGAATTTGTATTCAGCTCGCTTTACTCTGATACCCCTAACTAAAATCTAGTGGAACCAATTGCCTTCAGAAGTCACCTAATTAGTAAATAGAGTCCACCTGTGTGTAATTGAATCTATGTATAAATACTTCTGTGAAGCACTAAGAGGTTTGTTAGAGAACCTTAGTGAACAAACAGCATCATGAAAGCCAAGGAACACACCAGACAGGTCAGGGATGAAATTGTGGAGAAGTTTAAAGAAAGGTTAGGTTATAAAAAAAATATCCCAAGCTTTGAACATCTCACAGAGCACTGATCAATCCATCATCCGAAAATGGAAAGAGTATGGCACAACTACAAACCTACCAAGACATGGCCGTCCACCTAAACTGACAGGCCGGGCAAGGAGAGCATTCATCAGAGAAGCAGCCAAGAGGCCCATGGTAACTCTGGAGGAGCTGCAGAGATCCACAGCTCAGGTGGGAGAATCTGTCCACAGGACAACTATTATGCCGCGTACACACGGTCGTACTTTTCGTCTACAAAAGTCGGACAGCCTTTCCGACAGACTTCCGGCAGACTTTCGGTGGACTTGCGGCGGACTTGCGGCCTACTTTCTAACGAACGGACTTGCCTACACACGATCACACAAAAGTCCGTCGAATTCTTACGTGATGACGTACACCGGACTAAAATAAGGAAGTTCATAGCCAGTAGCCAATAGGTGCCCTAGCGTGGCTTTTTGTCCGTCGGACTAGCACACAGACGAGCGGATTTCGGGGTCCGTCGTAGTTACGAAGTAAAGTTTTGAAGCATGTTTCAAATCTAAAGTACGTCGGATTTGAGGCTAAAAAAGTCAGTTGAAAGTCCGGAGAAGCCCACACACGATCGGATTACCAGCCAGCTTTAGTCCATCAGCGTCTGTTGGACTTTTGTAGACGAAAAGTACGACCGTGTGTACGCGGCATTAGTCGTGCACTTCACAAATCTGGTGTGGAGTGGCAAGAAGAAAGCCATTGTTGAAAAACAAGCCATAAGAAGTCCTGTTTTCAGTTTGCAAGAAGCCATGTGGGGGACACAGCAAACGTGTGGAAGAAGGTGCTCTGGTCAGATGAGACCAAAATTGAACTTTTTGGCCTAAAAGCAAAACACTATGTGTGACAGAAAACTAACATTGTACATCACCCGGAACACACCATCCCCACCATGAAACAGGGTGGAGGCAGCATCATGTTGTGGGGATGCTTTTCTTCAGCAGGGACAGGGAAGCTGGTCAGAGTTGATGGGAAGGTGGATGTAGCCAAATACAGGGCAATATTAGAAGAAAACCTGTTAGAGTCTTCAAAAGACTTGAGACTGGGGTGGAGGTTCACCTTCCAGCAGGACAACAACCCTAAACATACAGCCAGAGCTACAATGGAATGGTTTAGATGAAAGCATACTCATGTGTAATGCCGCGTACACACGGTCGTACTTTTCGTCTACAAAAGTCCAACGGACGCTGACGGACTAAAGCTGGCTGGTAATCCGATCGTGTGTGGGCTTCTCCGGACTTTCAACGTACTTTTTTAGCCTCAAATCCGACGTACTTTAGATTTGAAACATGCTTCAAATCTTTACTTCGTAACTACGACGGACCCCGAAATCCGCTCGTCTGTGTGCTAGTCCGACGGACAAAAAGCCACGCTAGGGCACCTATTGGCTACTGGCTATGAACTTCCTTATTTTAGTCCGGTGTACGTCATCACGTAAGAATTCGACGGACTTTTGTGTGATCGTGTGTAGGCAAGTCCGTTCGTTAGAAAGTATGCCGCAAGTCCGCCGCAAGTCCGCCGCAAGTCCGCCGAAAGTCTGCCGGAAGTCTGTCGGACAGGCTGTCTGACTTTTGTAGACGAAAAGTACGACCGTGTGTACGCGGCATTAGAATGGCCCAGTGAAAGTCCAGACCTAGATCCAATTGAGAATCTGTGGCAAGACTTGAAAATAGCTGTTCACAGACGCTCTCCATCCAATCTGACAGAGCAAAGAAGAACGGGCAAAAATGTCACTCTCTAGATGAGCAAAGCTGGTTGAGACATCCCCAAAAAGACTTGCAGCAGTAATTGCAGTGAAAGGAGGTTCTACAAAGTATTTATCAGGGGGACTGAATACAAATGCACGCCACACTTTTCACATATTTATTTGTAAAAAATTTGGAAAACCATTTATCATTATCCTTCCACTTCACAATTATGTGCCACTTTGTGTTGGTCTATCACATAAAATCCCAATAAAATACATTTACATTTTTGGTTGTAACAATATGACAAAATGTGGAAAATTTCAATTGGTGTGAATAATTTTTCAAGGCAGTGTACATATTCTATGTTGCTTGAAAAAACTGTGTTTATCTCCCTGATTTTCTTAAACCTTTTGGATATTGGATTTGTACCTCTTGTATAAACGCGCTTGTTTGATTAGCTACAGCCAGTTTGTGTGCGGCCAAAACTCTGCAGAAATGTCGACCCTCAATGCACACCGGTTGTGTCCATGGTCAGTTGGAGGCTCTAGTCACATGTAACCAGTAATTTAAGATCATTTAGATAAAAATCAATAAAAAGTCCATATATGTGAAATATAGTACAAAAAATCCCAAAGGCAACAATAACAAACTGTGAGCCAATCCGATTGATAAGTGCTCTCCAAGTGAATTACACCAATGCTCACACACTCCTTACCAGATGGCACGATCTTAATAAACAGAGATCAATTGCGCTTTGCTGTGATACAGCCACAATATTTCCAGCAGCAATTTGGTTTAGATATGGCTCCAGACAGATGGAAGAACAACATATAGAGATCAAATGGGCCTTGTGGTGACCCAGCCGCAATATCTCCAACAGCTACTCATATGGCATATGAGGTAAAGACAGAAAAAAGGGCAAACTCATAGTCCTGCAAATGTTAAAATCTTAAAAAATGTAATGCAGTAATCCACTCACACGAGGAAAATGGAAAAATCTCAGTATGCAGAAACCAAAAGGACGTTGCAAGCTTAGACTCCGCTCAACGCGTTTCCACCACAGAGTCATCATCAGTGAAAGTAAAAGAAAATCTAAAATTTTGGGTTGACATTAGAACAGTAATAGAGGGGAAATCTTCCAATGGGGAAACTAGTTATTGTGACACCGGTGACACTTCAGGACTCGCTTTGGAGGGATTTCCTCTAAAATCCTGTTTTGGATATGGAAGAGAAAGTGAAGGAAAATCTCAGTGGGACACAGATGGCAAAAAAAAAAAAAAACGATGGAGGTTTAACTCTCCCTCTAACCAAATGGAAAAAAAAAGTTTTACACTTTGACAAACTTTTTTGTTCAAAATGTTCAAAATTAAAAAAGCATTTTTTCATTATAAATGGTTCCTCCCTTTAATTAAAGGATCAGTTCACCTTCAGGAACATGTTAAATGTTCCTCCTGTTGCAGCTGCATGTAGATCTGCTGCCTCTCTGTGACAGCAGTACAGGGAGAAGTTCCCCATACCAACTATAACTATTTGAAAAGAGCGCGACTGTGTGAGGCTCCACCCACCCGATTGCGTCATGCATTCAAAGAGTTCTGTGAATGAATTAACTACAGGTCCCAACATCCTTTGTGGCTGTCGGCTTGTAGTTCTCAATGAACTACCATGGAGCTGTTGAGCGCTCTAGTTAGTTCATTGATTCTTCCTGCCAGTGTGAAACTGCCTGCTCATACAAGGTACGGGCAGACAGTCTGCAGGAATCCTGCATTGCTCCCACGATCTGCTGATTGTGGGTGCAATTCTTTCCAGGCTCCTAAAAAAAAATAATAAATACACATTTTTTACCTGCAAAGGCGAACTTATCCTTTAATCTACCTATTTTATTCTTTACAAATCTGATACTTTACAGAATCGCTCCCTACAAGTGATTTATAAAGGGGTAAAGCTATTATTACATCTTGTTATTTTTATTTATCTTTTCTACATCTCTTTTTTTTTTTTGCCTGGCAGCTGCCTCTTGACATTGAGCGTTCCTATGTTCTTATTGGGACCCCATATTCTTGAGTCCTACTTCAGGTCTGCTTTCCCCAAGCTTTTTTCCATTTTATTTATATCTGTGCGTTTGGCCTGCTGTGTGCAGACGTGAGGTCACATGGCAAACGTAGACGGGCTGAGTGTGATTGGAGCGGACAGCCAGGACAGGTCTTAGTATAAACACTTCCTGCGCTGGATTCCATCACATGACCCCTGTGCTCCACATACCTGTCCCTTCCGTCTCCTTCTGCGGAGAGCAATTATCCGATACATTATTTATGTCTTATTGTAACAGGGTTATAGAAAGTATCTGGGGGGCCCTCAGAGGCTCCTGTGGCCAATACAATACAGGGACATCGCCAAAAAACCTTTTCACCCAAATTCCCTTGATTCTGTGTGGGCGCTGTGTAAAACGTCTGTGGTGTGTAATTACCGCATGGAAATGACCACGTATTATTTATTTTACTGACTGCTGTGACGTACACCAGAAATGTTATTGTCACCATGCCAGGAACCTAATTATATGAAGTCTCATCAAAATGATTAAACTCCTTTTATTACCGACAGTTACCGGATTAACACTTTCACTGCCAGTGGTGGCTGGTGGTATATTTCTTGGGCGGGGGGCGGCAAACAATCCACTCGCCTCTGGTCGGTCGGATCACCTGCACCACTAGTCAGTCAGTCACAAGCTCTGCACTTACCCCCATCTAGGTCACGGACAGCAGCTTCACCCTGCGTCTCCTCCTCCTCTGCTTCATGGCGGCTTCCCCTGTGTCTCCTCCTCCTTAGCTACACAGGGGCTTCCCCTGTGTCTCCTCCTCCTCAGCTACACAGGGGCTTCCCCTGTGTCTCCTCCTCCTCAGCTTCACAACACTTTCCCTGTGTCTCCTCCTCCTCAGCTTCACAGCGCTTCCCCTGTGTCTCCTCCTCCTCAGCTTCACGGCGGCTTCCCCTGTGTCTCCTCCTCCTCAGCTTCACGGCGGCTTCCCCTGTGTCTCCTCCTCCTCAGCTTCACAACACTTTCCCTGTGTCTCCTCCTCCTCAGCTTCACGGCGCTTCCCCTGTGTCTCCTCCTCCTCAGCTTCACGGCGGCTTCCCCTGTGTCTCCTCCTCCTCAGCTTCACGGCGGCTTCCCCTGTGTCTCCTCCTCCTCAGCTTCACAACACTTTCCCTGTGTCTCCTCCTCCTCAGCTTCACGGCGGCTTCCCCTGTGTCTCCTCCTCCTCAGCTTCACGGTGGCTTCCCCTGTGTCTCCTCCTCCTCAGCTTCACGACACTTTCCCTGTGTCTCCTCCTCCTCAGCTTCAAGGCACTTCCCCTGCGTCTCCTACTCCTCTGCCTCACAACACTTCCCTGTGTCTCCTCCTCCTCAGCTTCATGGTGGCTTCCCCTGTGTCTCCTCCTCCTCCTCAGCTTCACGGCGCTTCCCCTGTGTCTCCTCCTCCTCAGCTTCACGGCGGCTTCCCCTGTGTCTCCTCCTCCTCAGCTTCACGACACTTTCCCTGTGTCTCCTCCTCCTCAGCTTCACGGCGCTTCCCCTGTGTCTCCTCCTCCTCAGCTTCATGGCGGCTTCCCCTGTGTCTCCTCCTCCTCAGCTTCAAGGCACTTCCCCTGTGTCTCCTCCTCCTCAGCTTTGCGGCTGCTTCCCCTGTGTCTCCTCCTCCTCAGCTTCATGGCACTTCCCCGTGTCTCCTCCTCCTCAGCTTCACGGTGGCTTCCCCTGTGTCTCCTCCTCTTCAGCTTCAAGGCACTTCCCTTGTGTCTCCTCGTCCTCAGCTTCACGGCGGCTTCCCCTGTGTCTCCTCCTCTTCAGCTTCACAGCGCTTTCCCTGTGTCTCCTCCTCCTCAGCCTCAAGGCACTTCCCCTGTGTCTCCTCCTCCTCAGCTTCATGGCGCTGCCCCTGCGTCTCCTCCTCCTCTGCCTCACGGCACTTCCCCTGTGTCTCCTCCTTCTCAGCTTCACGGCGCTTCCCCTGTGTCTCCTCCTCCTCAGCCTCAAGGCACTTCCCCTGTGTCTCCTCCTCCTCAGCTTCATGGCACTTCCCCTGTGTCTCCTCCTCCTCAGCTTCATGGCACTTCCCCTGTGTCTCCTCCTCCTCAGCTTCATGGCGCTTCCCCTGTGTCTCCTCCTCCTCAGCTTCATGGCGCTTCCCCTGTGTCTCCTCCTCCTCAGCTTCATGGCGCTTCCCCTGCGTCTCCTCGGAGGAGGAGGATCGCTTCTCCTCTCGGCCAATCTGGTCTCAGGACCTGCTTCCTGATTGGCCTGGGAGGAGAAACAGGAAGACAATAGCGAATTATAATTCAGTACTGTCACACATTTGGGTGGGCTCAGGGTGCAGTGCTCTGCGACACAAGCCCACCCCATTTTTTAAGCCAATTAGAGCCTCAGGCTCTAATCATGTGCTTCTAAATATATAATTAAAAAAAACGCATTGCAATCTATGCGTGATCGAATGGTCATTATCTAAGCCGTGTTTGTAATGCGAATGTGTCAAATGATACAGAGTGTTGTGAGTTAATCCAAAATGAATTGATTTGAAATTTGAATATATTGTGTGTGTGTGTGGTTATCATTTTTGTGTCCTGGATGCGCTTTTGCATATGTGCTTACACACATTTTTGATGCGCTGTTTAATGCATTCCAGTATTTTTTTTTTCCTTTCTTTTTATTTTGACACTTGAAAAATCTCAGGACAATGTGCGTTCCGGTGTGCTTTTGGCGCACTTACATGCATTCCGGCGCGTTTGTATGCATTTTGCTGCATTCCAGATGCGTTCCATACAGAAATAATGCAGTAGATTCTACTTTTGTTGACTGCATTGGTGTGAAATAGGGCCATTGGTATACATTGAAAACACTGTGAGTTCGTTTTTGATGCAGAATATGCACTGGAAGGCATTTGGTGTGAGTCAGCCCTTAGTCCATAAAATTGAGCTAAACCAATCCCTAAAACAGGGATATTTAATTAGCGGACCTCCAGCTGTTGCAGAGCTACAAGTACCATGAGGCATAGCAAGACTCTGACAGCCACGAGCATGACAGCCAGAGGCAGAGGCATGATGGGACTTGTAGTTTTGCAACAGCTGGAGGTCCGCTAATTGCATGACCCTGCTCTAAAATGTCATATAACAAGTTGAAGTAATTCTATAAGCATTTTTTTTATTAAAAAAAACCAACCAAACAAACATGTCATACCTGCTCTATGCATGGGGTTTTGCACAGAGCAGCCCAGATCCTCCTCTTCTTGGGTTCCTCACCGGCGCTCCTGGCTCTTCCTCCTGGATGCATGAAGATAAAAAAAACCTTCTTTTAGAACAACTTTAACCACTTCAATACTGGGCACTTTTGCCCCTTCCTGCCCAGGCCAATTTTAAGCTTTCAGCGCTGTTACACTTTGAATGACAATTGTGCGGTCATACTACACTGTACCCAAACTACATTTTTATCATTTTCTTCCCACAAATAGAGCTTTCATTGGTGGTATTTGATCACCTCCTGCGGTTTTTATTTTTTGCTAAACCAACTTAAAAAAAATGGAATTTTTGAGAAAAAAAAAAGGTTTTCTTCAATTCGGTTATAAAATGTTGTTTTCTCCTTCACTGACAGGAACAGATGAGGCAGCACTGATGGGCACTGATAAGGTGGCACTGATATGTAGCACTGATGGGTACCAATATGCGGCACTGATATGCAGCACTGAGGGGCACTGATAGGCGGCACTCATGGGCACTGATAGGTGGCACTGATGTGCACTGAAGGTGGCACAGATGGGCACTGACAAGCAGCTGTGATGGGCACTGACAGGCGGCACTGATTGGCACTGACAGGCGGCACCGTTTTTGCACTAATAGGCAGGACTGATTGGCACTGATAGGCACTGACAGGTGGCACTGGCAGGTGGCAATGATGGGCAGCACTGTTGATGAGGTACTCATGAGGTTTTGACAGGTGTTACTGTAGGGCACTGATTGGCAATGTGATGAGCACTGACTGGCACTGTGGTGGGCACTATATGGCACTGATTGGCACTTTATTGGGCACTTCATTGGGCACTAATAGGCGATCCTGAGGGGGCACTGACTGGGTACCTTTTTGGCACATGTGATGGGGCTGTGCTGATAATCAATGTGCTGATTATCAGCACAGACCTCGTTTCTGACAGGGAGAGCCGTTTACCGGCACTTCCTGGTTTACGCGATGATCAGCTGTGATTGGTCACGCTGATCACGTGGTAAGAAGCCTCCGACAGAGGCTTCTTATCACGATCGGAGATGCGGCGTATTGGACGCGATTGCCGTGCTGCGCACCCTCGCGGGCGCACGCCGGCATGTTATCCTGCTGGACGTCATATGAGGCCCAGTCAGGATAACAGAACCACTTCCCAGACGTCAATCTGTTATTGACCAGACGGGAAGTGGTTAATGCAATTTCAAAAGTCATTTTCAATCCTCTTAAAATCTGCAACTTTCATTACAATGATTCTTGGTGATCCTGCCATGAAGGTTCTTGTTCAGGCATTTCCTTGTTATTGGGTGACAAATGTTCTTTAAAGTTGTCATATGGGCTTTTGATAGACTACAAGTGCTTATTTCAGCACATACAGTATTAGACAGGCATGGTCCTCTATTGTCACTATCAGGAAGCCCACCCTAAGGAATGCCATTCAGTCATCGCATGTGGGTACATGTAGACAGGAACTGGCTGCAAAGGAGCTGCAGGAGATCAGCAGCATTGAAATATAAGGGTCCTTTCACACAAATGCACCTTTCCAACGCAACAAAAGTGCATTGAAAATTATTCTCCCTAATTTTTCTCATCAGTGTGCTGCGTCTGCATTGCGTTTTGAAAAGTCCTGCATTCTGCATCCTTGATGCATTTTTCAAAAGCACACCAAAAACACATTTTCGATTGTAATTCAATGGGAATGCACCAAAAACGCACCCATGGTGTGTTTTTTTATGTCACATGTCCAAGTTTCATAGGTGCATGCTGGGAGTCTGGAAAATGCACCAAAAATGCATTGAAAACACGAGATGTGTTTTTGCAAAGCACATACCATGTTTTTAAGCACACCAGTGTGAAAGGACCCTAACTAAAGGCAAAAAAAGTATCACTCTTCCTAAAAAAGCTGTTGGATTTGCTAGTCATTAAAGTCAGTTTAAAGGTTATTCTATATTAGGGGCCTCCAAAGCTTTCAAACAAAGAGCCAGTTTTATGTCCTTTTGGCTTTAGGGGGGCCAGACTGTGGCCAGTGAAAGTAAACAATGCCCCATCCTTGGTTTTAGTGGGAGGAATAGTGTCCTATTGTTAGCATCAGTGGGAGGAATTGAGTCCCATCATTGGTATCAGTGGGAGGAGTGGTGCCCCATCATTGGTATCAGTGGGAAGAATGTCGCTCCTATCATTGGTATCAGTGGGAGGAATAGTGCCCCACCCATCATTGGAGCACAGGTGTGTCAGGAGGAGGCTGTCTCTCTGGAGCTGCTGCAGATCCGTGTGAGAGGGGACTGGTGAGGAAATCTATCCCAGCTCTCCTGGCCCCTTTCTGGGGAAGTCATGGAGGCCAGCAGGGCCTCTCCTGCTGGAAGCTCCCAGCCATCTCCTGGGCCGTCGGTTGACATGCCTTCCTCTCTACAAACCATGGCTTGTGATCTTTCTGCCCCTGGTAAGGATGAAGGCTCAGAGGCAATTCAGGAGCGAGTGGTGGCCGGGATTAAAGCCCTGAATAGAGAAAGAGACAAGCTCTATAAACTGAGAGCGGAGCTGAAGCGCCTGAAAAGGCAGCGTGAGGGCTTACATAGCCAGAAACGAGGGTCCATGGATCCGGAGATCCAACTGGCCAAGGTCCGGGTTGAACATCAGGAGACCATTGTGTCCATCATGGAAGGAAGAGATGGGCCATTTAAGGAAAAGTTTTACAATGAAAAAAGGTTTGCGAGGATGACAAAGATGGAGGTGGAGGAGGAGACCCCCAGTTCTGACCCCCTGCCCCCTCAGGTAGAGGTAAGCAGCCCCATGCCTTCCCAGGACTCAGGAGGCATGCTCAGGGCCATCCAGGTAATGGAGTCTCCTGTGCGGGGGGATCAGCTGGCGTTTGGTGATGAGGACATAACTGATAATGTGCCTGATAATGTCAAGCCCCAAGCAGGGGATGAATCTGTTTTTGTGTCATCTAACACCATGAGCAATGTAGAAAGTGTGCCCAGTGACACTCAAGTTTCTAATGCTATGTGTAGCAATGTTTTACCTTCTAATGCTGCAGCGCAGCAAGAGCTGCATTTAAAAAATGACATTTCTGAAAAGGAACTACCGGTGTCAGCAGAGCCCATTAACTCTCCTTTGGCTGAGTCTAAAGATGTTTGCCCCACAGCTGCTGGAGACTCTACAGTGCAGCATCAGGAGACAGCTGGTATTGCAGCAACTGTGACTATTCCTGATGGGAAATTGAACGTGTGTGTGACTGATAGCAATTGTACAAGTGTGATGGACAATCGTCCCAGCTCAGTCCAAGCAAATAATAATAATGTACAGACTACTGTGACTTCAGTGTGGGGCCTTGGCCCTGATAAACCCACGTTTGCTCAGGTGGTACGCTCTGCTCCTGGTGGCTCCGCCCCCAAGCGGGGTTTCCCCCTGCAGCCTACCACTTTGGGCACCCCGGGATCTGGTCTTGGGTCTCTGGCTTCTGCTGGGGGTCCGAGAAGAAATGTGGTAATTCTCAAATGGGAAGGTGGTGCGATCCCTCCAGCACGGCGTGCAGTGGTGGATTTGATTTTGGAGATGGGTTTTGGGGCAAATGACCTGTATGCCTTTATACATGTAGCTGGGACACGGGATTATACCATTAGTTTCACCAGGCCAGAGGGTCTTGACCTGTTCTGGGAGCGATATGAGGCTCGGTGCAGGTCAAGACCTGAATGGGAAGGTCTGGCCCCAGTTGCGGTTTCGCAAAGGTCAACGGTGAAAAAGATAACCATCATACTCACCAATGAGAGTGTTCCTGCTCGGGACCTAGAGGTCTGGTTAAGGAACTATGGTGAGGTTTTGACTAAGCCCAGCAAAATCCTTGATGAACGTAACATCTGGACTGGGGGTTGGTCGGTTACAGTCAGGTTGGCCAGGGATGGGAATGTTGTCCGTCACCTGCCCTCCTCAGCTTTTATAGGGAGGGATAGGATGACTATTTTCTACCCTGGTCAGCCGAAGCTGTGTCACCGCTGTGGAGAAAAGGGGCATTTGAGCTCTTCCTGTTCAGCCTTGATATGTTCAGTGTGTCGGGGTCAGGGTCATATGGCCAAGGACTGCACCGAGATGATCAGGTGCAACCTGTGCCTGCGCCTTGGCCACCCCTACAGCAGATGTCCTGAAGCCTGGCACAATATGGAGAAGGAGGTACTAGATGACATGTCAAGGCTGGACAGGGTGGAGGGTGATGCCCCTGGTGTACCATCCTCCTCTGCGGTGACCGACTTCCCTGGTCCTGCTCAGGATCCCTCTCCAGTTCCTGTGGCCACCCCTCCTGTGTCTGTAAGTATTCCTTCTGTATCTGTCTCTGTGTCCCCCCAGCCTACTGTATCCCCTCCTCTTGTGTCAGAACCTTCCAAGTCTGTGCCCCCCGAGTCAGTTACCCCCCAGGAGTCTACCCCTCCTAAGTCAGATTCAAAGGGAGTAACCCCCCCACCAGGAGTGGTAGTGGGTTTTAAAAAGGTCGCTTCTGCCTCTCTAAAGGAGTCTTCTGTAAAGACTTCAAAGAAAAAAACAGGAGATAAGGGCATCTCTGAAGCTGACCTGCAGTACCTGGAGGAGAGAAGGAAGGTTGGGAAGCGGAAGAAGCAGGCGGTGAGGACGGAACAGGCTCCAGTGCCTGTCTCCAACCGTTATAGGTCCTCTAAGTGGGAGATTTCCTCATCTGGAGCTTCTTCGGAGCGAAGTTCTGATTCTGAGATGGAGTTTGAGGCGGCCTCAAGAAAGAGAGAGGCTTCTGGTGATGAGCAGCAGAGGGGAGCTAAGAAGCAATCCACCCAATAACCCAAATGGCGGTTCCCCCTCCGTTAAAAGTGGTGACAATAAATGTCGCCAGCATTAAGTCAGTAAGAGCTCGTTCTATGGCCTTCTTTTTGTTCAGCCAATTAGATGCTGAAATTTTATTTTTGCAAGAGACTAGGCTCACCTCCTTGGCAGATATTCATATGGCCAAGAGAGAGTGGAGGTATGGTCCATCTTACTGGTCTCTTGCGGCCGAGCCTTACGGCGGTGTGGCGGTGTTGTTTAAAACCAGCATGGTAACTATCCGGCGGGTTATTGAGGTGGAGATTGGGAGATGTATGGTCTTAGACGTCCTTGTGGGAGGGCAGGACCTGCGCCTAATTAATGTCTATGGGCCGCACACAAAGTGGGACAGGAAATGCCTTTTTACAAGGATCAAGCCATTTCTTTTTACATCCCGGCAAGTGGTCTTTGGAGGTGACTTTAATACAGTAACTAGGCCCAAGGACAGGAAGGACTTCAAGGACAGGCTGGGATATGATAGCGTTTTTTTAAATAGTATGGTTAGGGATGCTGGTCTTGTGGATGTGCACATTAAGCACCTCCCGGATGACACTGGGTTCACCTTTCATCGAGGTAATAGTCAGAGTAGAATAGATAGGTTTTTTTTGAAGGAGACCTCTGCTTTCTCACCCCCAGTGGTGCAGGCAGTAGAGTTCTCTGATCACTGTATGCTATCTGTGGTCCTGAATGCTTCAGACGCCCCTCAGAGGGGTAAGGGCATCTGGAGATTGAATTCGACTCTACTCAAGGAAGAACATGTTAGACAATCCTTTGAGGAATTCTTTCAGGCACAGGTGACCATCCTGGACTTTTGTAGCAGCAAGGCTGAGTGGTGGGAGCTGACCAAAAAGAGGATCGCTGGATTCTTCAGGGGCCTAGCCAATAGAAAGCAGTTTAATAAATACATGACCTACCAACGTTTACGGAGGAAGCTGGATATTCTTGTCTCGAGAGGTGGAGATCCTGGGGCAATCTCCGAAGTGAAACTCCTTCTCAGGAAGTGTCAATATGACCGGCATGCCTCTTTGGTTCTAGAGAGGGACTATGGGAAGTACCACTCGCCTGACCCTTACCAGAACTGCAAACAAGGTGTAGCTGTTAAAACGGTCGTTGGCCTTAAAGACAGTACAGGTTCCTTGACAAAGTCCAGGTCAGGGATTCTGGAGGTCGTGAGGTCCTTTTATGCTGACCTTCTTGGGAGGAAAGAGCTTGACCGTGACAAGATGGAAGGCTTTTTGGACTCTACTCCAGGTCTAAATGATGAAGATGTCCCATTGATGAATTTGACAGAGGAGATCACAGTTGAAGAGGTGATGAGGGCAATTGAACAACTTGCCATCAAAAAGTCACCTGGACCGGATGGCTTGACGGCTGAGTTTTACAAAGCCTTTAAGTCTATTCTGGCCCCACATTTGGTAGAGGTTTTTAACAGTTGCCTTGCTGAGGGGGTACTTCCCCCTTCCATGAGGCACTCGGCTGTGATTCTTCTTTCAAAGGGTAAAGATCCTTCGATGATTGAGAATTGGCGCCCCATCAGCCTTCTTAATGTCGATAGAAAGATACTGGCAAAGATATTTTTCTGGCGCCTATCGTCAGTAGCAGAGTCTTTGCTTTCTCGCCATCAGCACTGTTCGGTCCAGGGTAGGTGCACCTTCACAGCGGTTTTAGCTGTCCGGGAGGCCTTGGAGCGGTGCAGGGCTGCAGGCTGGGGAAAGTATTTGCTGACATTGGATCAGGCAAAGGCTTTTGATCGTGTCAACCATGAGTACCTGTGGTTGCTCCTTAGTAAGTACGGTCTGCCGGGTGGTTTTGTCGATTGGTTAAAAGTCTTGTATAAGGGGGCAGAAGGCTTTCCTCTTGTTAATGGTTGGGTTGGGCAGTCCTTTGAGGTTGGCTCCGGGGTGCGCCAGGGTTGTCCCCTGAGTCCCCTGCTCTATGTGTTTGCAATCGACCCTTTCATCAGGAGGCTAGAGAGCAGCATGTTGTGTGGGGTACCAGTGGGTCTCCCGGGTGAGCCGCCTTTGAGGGTTGTTGCCTATGCGGACGATGTGTCAGTGATTGTCACCGGGGCGGATGAAGCAGAGGAGGTGGTCTCTCTGACATCACGGTATTCTGAAGCATCAGGCTCCAAGATCAATCAGGAAAAGAGTGAAGTCTTCTGGATGGGAAAGGAAGGTGAGGGTTTTGATCTCCCGGACACCTTTCCAGTGCCCCAGGAAAGAATTAAGATTCTAGGCATTGGATTTGGACCCGGCGATTATGGCCTCAAAAACTGGGAAGGCAGACTGGAAATTGCCAATACTAAGGTGGTCAGCTGGAAGAAATGGAAGTTATCTATGAGGGAAAGGGTTGATCTGATTAAGACTTACCTGATTCCGATCTTTTTGTATGTCAGCTTTGTCTGCATCTTGCCAGTGTCTCTCTATGCTAGGGTCAGTAGTGTGTTCTTCCAGATGTTGTGGGGGAACAGACTGAACCCCATCAAGAGGAATGTCACCTATCTATCCAGGAGGGAGGGTGGCTTAGGTATGGTCAACCCAGTTCTTTTCTTTTCACTGCTTTTTCTCAAGTTTAATATTGGTAATATGCTTGCAGTGGAACCTCCTGGATGGGCAGGCATTTTTAGATCTTGGTTTAGGCCTTTTCTGCGACTTTGGGAAGAAGGTGGCCAAGTGAAGAATCTCAGGGGTCATCGTGGTCAGCTACCAGCCTATGTCGCTCCGTGCCTGAAGTTATTACGGCAGTGGCGATTGTCGGCTGAAGATCTCAGATCGGTTCCGAGGAAAGTCCTTATGAGTCGAGTCTTGAGCGAAGTCTTTCATGACCCACTGGCCTTAAGGGATTGCCCAGGCCCAGTTTTGAGGGCAGGGTTAAGACTTATTAATTTGGACAGAGTACCTCCTAAATTCAGGGATCTGGCCTGGATGTGCTTCCATGGGAGGCTCTATGTTAGGGGCAATTTGAAATTCCGCAGTGGGGTGGATCGTAGCTGTCCTCGGGAGGAATGTGCAGGTGAGGAGGAGACTATGGACCATTTTCTGCTTCATTGCCCTTTTAACATAGAGGTGTACAAACAGGTGGGGCGGGCCCTTGGTGTTCCTTTCCTCTCCGGGCTGGGTTATGCTGAGTGGGTGTATGGTGCATTCAATACTGGTGGGGTTTTTTGTTTAGATACACTTTTTCTAGTTAGCCTAGTAGTCCGTTATTTCACTTGGAACGCACAGTGTCAGGTCAGCATTCGGCGTAAAATCCTTCCTGTTCAGGTGGTGGTGTATGACATTCTGCATGAGGTGGAGAAGATTCGGGTACTTGAGAGAGACAAGCGGAGTCAGGGGGCTTGGTTGAAGGCGTGGAGGGGTTTCAAGCCTCCCTGACTGCCAGGAGTCTCTTTCCCGGGTGTGGCTGTCTGTCTCTTATCACCCTAGATTATTATTTTTTTGGATTAATTTTTGATAAATGGCTGCGTACATAGGTGATGGGTTGTGCCTCTTAGGCCCTCTCTGCTGCTTTATGTAAATAGTTTTGGTAACGGATTATGTATATATTGTATATATTCTGAACATGGATGTGTATTCCTTGGATTTCTGTTGAAGTTTTGTACTATGGTTTTGTTTTTTACTTTTGTATAAAATTGGTTGCTTGATTCTTTTAATAAAAGATCAATAGTGCCCCATCATTGTTGTCAGTGGGAGGAATAGCGTCCCATCATTGGTATCAGTGGAAGGAATAGTGCCCCATCATTGGTATCATTGGAAGGAATAGTGCCCCATCATTGGTGTCAGTGGAAGGAATAGTGCCATATCATTGGTGTCAGTGGAAGAAATAGTGCCTCATCATTGGTGTCAGTGGAAGGAATAGTGCCTCATCATTGGTGTCAGTGGAAGAAATAGTGCCTCATCATTGGTGTCAGTGGAAGAAATAGTGCCTTATCATTGGTGTCAGTGGAAGGAATAGTGCCTCATCATTGGTGTCAGTGGAAGGAATAGTGCCTCATCATTGGTGTCAGTGGAAGAAATAGTGCCTCATCATTGGTGTCAGTGGAAGAAATAGTGCCTTATCATTGGTGTCAGTGGAAGGAATAGTGCCTCATCATTGGTGTCAGTGGAAGGAATAGTGCCTCATCATTGGTGTCAGTGGGAGGAATAGTGCCCCACCCATCATTGGAGCACAGGTGTGTCAGGAGGAGGCTGTCTCTCTGGAGCTGCTGCAGATCCGTGTGAGAGGGGACTGGTGAGGAAATCTATCCCAGCTCTCCTGGCTCCTTTCTGGGGAAGCCATGGAGGCCAGCAGGGCCTCTCCTGCTGGAAGCTCACAGCCATCTCCTGGGCCGTCGGGTGACATGCCTGCCCCTGTACAAGCTGATCTCTCTACCCCTGGTAGGGATGAAGGTTCCGAAGCCATTCGGGAGCGAGTGGTGGCCGGGATTAAGGTCCTAAATAGGGAGAGGGATAAGCTTTACAAGCTACGAGCGGAGCTGAAGCGTCTGCGAAGGCAGCGGGAGGGCTTACACAGCCAGAAGCGTGGATCCATGGATCCGGAGATCCAGTTGGCCAAAGTCCGTGTGGACCATCAGGAGACCATTGTGGCCATGATGGAAGGCAGAGATGGGCCATTTAAGGAGAAGTTTGGAAATGACAGGAGGTTTGGAAGAATGACAAAGATGGAGGTGGAGGAGGAGACCCCCAGTTCTGACCCCCTGCCCCCTCAGGGAGAGGTAAGCAGCCCCATGCCTTCCCAGGACTCAGGAGGCATGCTCAGGGCCATCCAGGTAATGGAGTCTCCTATGCGGAGGAATCAGTTAATGTTTAATGAAGAGGACATTACTGATGATGTACCTGATAAGGTAAAGACTGCCAAGCCCCATGTTGTGGATAAGACTGTTTTTGTGCCTTTCAACACTGACAATGTGCCTAATGACAATCAGGCTGCTGATCCTGTGTGCAGCAATGTTGTGCTTGCTGATGCTGCAATGCAGCAAGAGTTACTTTTAAAAAATGTCATTTCTGTAGAAGAACCACAGGTGTCAGCAGAGCCCATTAACCCTTCTTTAGGTGAGTCCAAAGCTGTTTGCCCCACTGCTGCTGAGGACTCTACAGCGCAGCATCAGGAGACAGCTGGTATTGCAGCAGAAACTGTGACCTTTCCTGATGAGAAATTGAATATTGCTGTGACTGATAACAATCACCCCAGTATCAGTGTGATGGACAATCGCCCTGCTATGGATTTTGCCAGTTCAGTTCAGACAGTTGATAATGATGTACAGACTAATGTGACTTCAGTGTGGGGCCTTGGCCCTGATAAACCTACCTTTGCTCAGGTGGTACGCTCTGCTCCTGGTAGCTCTGCTCCCAAGCGGGGTTTTCCCCTACAGGCTACCACTTTGAGCACCCCAGGATCTGGTCTTGGGTCTCTGGCTTCTGCTGGGGGTCCCAGACGTAATGTTGTTATTCTGAAATGGGAAGGTGGTGCGATCCCTCCAGCACGGCGTGCAGTGGTGGATTTGATTTTGGAGATGGGTTTTGGAGCAAATGATCTGTATGCCTTTATACATGTAGCTGGGACACGGGATTATACAGTTAGCTTCACCAGGCCAGAGGGTCTTGACCTGTTCTGGGAGAGATATGAGGCTCGGTGCAGGTCAAGACCTGAATGGGAAGGTCTGGCCCCAGTTGCAGTTTCTCAGAGGTCTACAGTAAAAAAAATCACAATTATCCTCACTAATGAGAGTGTCCCTGCCCGGGATCTAGAGGTTTGGTTAAGGAACTATGGGGAGGTTTTGACCAAGCCCAATAAAATCCTTGATGAGCGTAACATCTGGACTGGGGGTTGGTCAGTTACAGTCAGGTTGGCCAGGGATGGGAATGTTGTCCGTCACCTGCCCTCCTCAGCTTTTATAGGGAGGGATAGGATGACTGTTTTTTACCCTGGTCAGCCGAAGCTGTGTCACCGCTGTGGAGAAAAGGGGCATTTGAGTTCCTCCTGTTCAGCCTTGATATGTTCAGTGTGTCGGGGTCAGGGTCATATGGCCAAGGACTGCACCGAAATGATCAGGTGCAACCTGTGCCTGCGCCTTGGCCACCCCTACAGCAGATGTCCTGAAGCCTGGCACAATATGGAGAAGGAGGTAATTGATGACATGTCAAGGCTGGACAGGATGGAGGGTGAGGCCCCTGGTGTACCATCCTCCTCTGCGGTGACCGACTCCCCTGGTCCTGCTCAGGATCCCTCTCCAGTTCCTGTGGCCACCCCTCATGTGTCTGTAAGTATTCCTTCTGTATCTGTATCTGTGTCCCCCCAGCCTACTGTACCCTCTCCTCTTGTGTCAGAACCTTCCAAGTCTGTGCCCCCTGAGTCAGTTACCCCCCAGGAGTCTACCCCTCCTAAGTCTGATTCAAAGGGAGCACCCCCCCCCACCAGCAGTGGTAGTGGGTACTAAAAAGGTTGCTTCTTCCTCTGTAAAGAAGTCTTCTGTAAAGACTTCACAGAAAAAAGTAAGAGATGAGGGCATCTCTGAAGCGGACCTGCAGTACCTGGAGGAGAGAAGGAAGGTTGGGAAGCGGAAGAAGCAGGTGGTGAGGACAGAACAGGCTCCAGTGCCTGTCTCCAACCGGTATAGGTCCTCTAATTGGGATATCTCTTCATCTGGAGCTTCTTCAGAGCGAAGTTCTGATTCCGAAATGGAGTTTGAGGCGGCCTCAAGAAAGAGAGAGGCTTCTGGTGATGAGCAGCAGAGGGGAGCTAAGAAGCAAACCACCCAATAACCCAAATGGCGGTTCCCCCTCCGTTAAAAGTGGTGACAATAAATGTCGCCAGCATTAAGTCAGTAAGAGCTCGTTCTATGGCCTTCTTTTTGTTCAGCCAATTAGATGCTGAAATTTTATTTTTGCAAGAGACTAGGCTCACCTCCTTGGCAGATATTCATATGGCCAAGAGAGAGTGGAGGTATGGTCCATCTTACTGGTCTCTTGCGGCCGAGCCTTACGGCGGTGTGGCGGTGTTGTTTAAAACCGGCATGGTAACTGTCCGGCGGGTTATTGAGGTGGAGATTGGGAGATGTATGGTCTTAGACGTCCTTGTGGGAGGGCAGGACCTGCGCCTAATTAATGTTTATGGACCGCACACAAAGTGGGACAGGAAATGCCTTTTTACAAGGATCAAGCCATTTCTTTTTACATCCCGGCAAGTGGTCTTTGGAGGTGACTTTAATACAGTAACTAGGCCCAAGGACAGGAAGGACTTCAAGGACAGGCTGGGATATGATAGCGTTTTTTTAAATAGTATGGTTAGGGATGCTGGTCTTGTGGATGTGCACATTAAGCACCTCCCGGATGACACTGGGTTCACCTTTCATCGAGGTAATAGTCAGAGTAGAATAGATAGGTTTTTTTTGAAGGAGACCTCTGCTTTCTCGCCCCCAGTGGTGCAGGCAGTAGAGTTCTCTGATCACTGTATGCTATCTGTGGTCCTGAATGCTTCAGACGCCCCTCAGAGGGGTAAGGGCATCTGGAGATTGAATTCGACTCTACTCAAGGAAGAACATGTTAGACAATCCTTTGAGGAATTCTTTCAGGCACAGGTGACCATCCTGGACTTTTGTAGCAGCAAGGCTGAGTGGTGGGAGCTGACCAAAAAGAGGATTGCTGGATTCTTCAGGGGCCTAGCCAATAGAAAGCAGTTTAATAAATACATGACCTACCAACGTTTACGGAGGAAGCTGGATATTCTTGTCTCGAGAGGAGGAGATCCTGGGGCAATCTCCGAAGTGAAACTCCTTCTCAGGAAGTGTCAATATGACCGGCATGCCTCTTTGGTTCTGGAGAGGGACTATGGGAAGTACCACTCGCCTGACCCTTACCAGAACTGCAAACAAGGTGTAGCTGTTAAAACGGTCGTTGGCCTTAAGGACAATACAGGTTCCTTGACAAAGTCCAGGTCAGGGATTCTGGAGGTCGTGAGGTCCTTTTATGCTGACCTTCTTGGGAGGAAAGAGCTTGACCGTGACAAGATGGAAAGCTTTTTGGACTCTACTCCAGGTCTAAATGATGAAGATGTCCCATTGATGAATTTGACAGAGGAGATCACAGTTGAAGAGGTGATAAGGGCAATTGAACAGCTTGCCATCAAAAAGTCACCTGGACCGGATGGCTTGACGGCTGAGTTTTACAAAGCTTTTAAGTCTATTCTGGCCCCACATTTGGTAGAGGTTTTTAACAGTTGCCTTGCTGAGGGGGTACTTCCCTCTTCCATGAGGCACTCAGCTGTGATTCTTCTTTCAAAGGGTAAAGATCCTTCGATGGTTGAGAATTGGCGCCCCATCAGCCTTCTTAATGTCGAAAGATACTGGCAAAGATCATTTTCTGGCGCCTATCGTCAGTAGCAGAGTCTTTGCTTTCTCACCATCAGCACTGTTCGGTCCAGGGTAGGTGCACCTTCACAGCAGTTTTAGCTGTCCGGGAGGCCTTGGAGCGGTGCAGGGCTGCAGGCTGGGGAAAGTATTTGCTGACATTGGATCAGGCAAAGGCTTTTGATCGTGTTAACCATGAGTACCTGTGGTTGCTCCTTAGTAAGTACGGTCTGCCGGGTGGTTTTGTCGATTGGTTAAAAGTCTTGTATGAGGGGGCAGAGAGATTTCCTCTTGTTAATGGTTGGGTTGGGCAGTCCTTTGAGGTTGGCTCCGGGGTGCGCCAGGGTTGTCCCCTGAGTCCCCTGCTCTATGTGTTTGCAATCGACCCCTTCATCAGGAGGCTAGAGAGCGGCATGTTGTGTGGGGTGCCAGTGGGGCTTCCGGGTGAGCCGCCTTTGAGGGTTGTTGCCTATGCGGACGATGTGTCGGTGATTGTCACTGGGGCGGATGAAGCAGAGGAGGTGGTCTCTCTGACATCACGGTATTCTGAAGCATCAGGCTCCAAGATCAATCAGGAAAAGAGTGAAGTTTTCTGGATGGGAAAGGAAGGTGAGGGGTTTGATCTCCCGGACACCTTTCCAGTGCCCCAGGAAAGAATTAAGATTTTAGGCATTGAATTTGGACCTGGCGATTATGGCCTCAAAAACTGGGAAGGCAGACTGGAAATTGCCAATACTAAGGTGGTCAGCTGGAAGAGATGGAAGTTATCTATGAGGGAAAGGGTTGATCTGATTAAGACTTACCTGATTCCGATCTTCTTGTATGTCAGCTTTGTCTGCATCTTGCCAGTGTCTCTCTATGCTAGGGTCAGTAGTGTGTTCTTCCAGATGTTGTGGGGGAACAGACTGAACCCCATCAAGAGGAATGTCACCTATCTATCCAGGAGGGAGGGTGGCTTAGGTATGGTCAACCCAGTTCTTTTCTTTTCACTGCTTTTTCTCAAGTTTAATATTGGTAATATGCTTGCAGTGGAACCTCCTGGATGGGCAGGCATATTTAGATCTTGGTTTAGGCCTTTTCTACGACTTTGGGAAGAAGGTGGCCAAGTGAAGAATCTCAGGGGTCATCGTGGTCAGCTACCAGCCTATGTCGCTCCATGCCTGAAGTTACTACGGCAGTGGCGATTGTCGGCTGAAGATCTCAGATCGGTTCCGAGGAAAGTCCTTATGAGTCGAGTCTTGAGCGAAGTCTTTCATGACCCACTGGCCTTAAGGGATTGCCCAGGCCCAGTTTTGAGGGCAGGGTTAAGACTTATTAATTTGGACAGAGTACCTCCTAAATTCAGGGATCTGGCCTGGATGTGCTTCCATGGGAGGCTCTATGTTAGGGGCAATTTGAAATTCCGCAGTGGGGTGGATCGTAGCTGTCCTCGGGAGGAATGTGCAGGTGAGGAGGAGACTATGGACCGTTTTCTGCTTCATTGCCCTTTTAACATAGAGGTGTACAAACAGGTGGGGCGGGCCCTCGGTGTTCCTTTCCTCTCCGGGCTGGGTTATGCTGAGTGGGTGTATGGAGCATTCAATACTGGTGGGGTTTTTTGTTTAGATACACTTTTTCTAGTTAGCCTAGTAGTCCGTTATTTCACTTGGAACGCACGGTGTCAGGTCAGCATTCGGCGTAAAATCCTTCCTGTTCAGGTGGTGGTGTATGACATTTTGCATGAGGTGGAGAAGATTCGGGTGCTTGAGAGAGACAAGCGGAGTCAGGGGGCTTGGTTGAAGGCGTGGAGGGGTTTCAAGCCTCCCTGACTGCCAGGAGTCTCTTTCCCGGGTGTGGCTGTCTGTCTCTTATCACCCTAGATTATTATTTTTTTGGATTAATTTTTGATAAATGGCTGCGTACATAGGTGATGGGTTGTGCCTCTTAGGCCTTCTCTGCTGCTTTTATGTAAATAGTTTTGGTAACGGATTATGTATATATTGTATATATTCTGAACATGGATGTGTATTCCTTGGATTTCTGTTGAAGTTTTGTACTATGGTTTTGTTTTTTACTTTTGTATAAAATTGGTTGCTTGATTCTTTTAATAAAAGATCAATAGTGCGCCACCATTGGTATCAGTAGGAAAAATGGTACCCCATCATTGTTGTCAGTGGGAGGAATGGTGTCCCATTATTGGTGTCAGTGGGTGGAATAATGTCTTAAGGACTGGATAAAGTCAAGTAAAGGGCCGCATCTGGCCCCCGAGCCACAGTTTGGAGACCATTGCTCTGTATTAATGGGGCCACCTTACATGGAGGGTCCCCAATTCTGACCGCCAGCAGACTTTCTCTTTCCGTCTTCCTATATCTGGTGCTTTATCAGTATGAGATATAACTACAACAAGACCTAGAAGATTAACTGTAGAAAAAAGGTTCCATTCAGCTCCTGAGCCCTCTTGTAAATTCACAATAAAATGGAAACTATTCAACTTTGTGACAACCATTCCTACCAAAAAGAATATACCAGCTGTGAATAAATTGGGATTTTTTTTCGCCTTGGAGTACCATTTATACTGAATTACAGAAGCGGGTCCCTTCCTGCTAATAAAAGATGAGGGGGCTGAGACTCTCCATACCCACAATGACATTTCAAGGTATGCAGAGAATTTATAGATACTCCTCTGCTGTACCAACCAGAGAGGAGTGAGAGCCACAGACCATGGGCCATGGTGGGCAGGCCAGTGAGTGTGCAGGCTGAAGAGCGGGCAGGTCATTGAGCAGACAGGCTGTAGGGGGGAAGCTAATAGAGTGGGTAAGCTTTAGAGTGGGCAGGCTGTAGACTGTGAACTATGGTGCACATGGTCTGATGGGTACAGTATTCTGTAGAATGGGTAGGCTGGAGAGAAAGTAAAATGTACAGTACATAGGCTGTAGAATAGGTAAAAAAATAGCCATGGTTTAGAGCCTGTAGATTAGGTATTCTGTAGACTGTGAGTCAGAGTGTTCAGGTTGTAGGGTAGGTAGACTGTAGACCATAGGTGTCCAACCTGTGGCCTTCCAGCTGTTGCAGAACTACAGGCCCCATGAGGCATTGCAAGGAAAGTACCATCCATGAGGCATTTTCCTGGCTGACAGTTGCAAGCATGACCCCCCAAAGGCAGAGGCATGATGGGACTTGTAGTTCCGCAACAGCTGGAGGGTCACAGGATGGACACCCATGCTGTAGACTGTGAGCTGTAGTGTGCATGACTCACAGTGAGCAGGCTGTAAAATTTGGTTTGCTGTAGAGTGGGCAACTATATAGTGGGTAGAGTGGGAACTAGGATGAACAGGTCATAGTTTGAGTTGGCTGTAGACTGTAAACAATGGTGTTCAGGCTGTAGAGTGGGTAGGCCATAGAGTCGGTAGGTTGTATGGTGGTTAGGCTGTAGGTGACAAAGGTATATGGTGGGTAGGCTGTGGAATGAGTAGTCAGTAGGGTGGGTAGGCAGTAGAGTCAGTAGGTTGTAGGGTGGGTTGGGTGTATGATGAGTGAGTAGGCCATAAATTGGGTAGGTTGTAGACTCGGTAATGTGAGAAAGCTGTTGGGTGGGTAGATAGTAGGGTAAGTAGGCTGTAGTGTTGGAGGTAGTAAAATAGGTAGGTTGTAGAGTGGGAGAGCTGTAGACTGCGAGCTGAGTGTGATACATTTTACTATATTGAGCCAAGATGCAGATTAGATCCCATTCACTGACTGTAAAGTGGAGCAGTGGCTGTTTCTCAGAAATCGCATATATAAAGTAGTGGGAATCTGTCTGCATGAAAAGGACTCCTGTGCATGCCGCGGCTCTCCCGTCAGGTAAAGCAGAGTGCTTCCAAGATTACACAGTAATAAAAGCTCCTCCCAAAGTGTGGCTCCAATGAATAATATTCTGCAATGTCCCCATGCAGATCACCTGACCCCATGCAGCTTCCTGCTACAGACTCAGAGATTTATTATACATCAACATGTAACGATGCGTAGTAATACAAATCTCTATGAGAGTGTACATGTGTGCCCATCTATTTTTATGTGTGAATTAAAATACCCCTAAAACACATACGCAATGCTGGGTTAGGACCACACGTGATGAACATTACAACCCGTGCAATACTCTGTGACTGGGGCCTGGACCCAATGATGACAAAACAGTATTTTACATGGTAAGGAAAGCAAAAGTGCAAAAAGATAACGTGATATCTACGTTGTGTGTTTGGCTCATAGGTGACAAACTGGCCATAACTATTTTTCCTGAATACCAAAAAACATCAAACCTACAGAGTAAAATAAAATTGCGGGTGCTTATTTCAGACAAATCAAGATGAGCAAACAGTGTGGTCAGACAGGGGGGAAAGCAAATTGTGGGGTATAATACTAGAAGGATCCCCAGCAGGAGGAAGGAGGTCCTAATTCCCTTATACCATAACCGCATGTTGTATATATCTTTTGGTTAGCCACACAGGGCTGAATGAGAAAAATCAATTGATTCCCCCACCCTTGCTTAACAGCTTAGATGGAAGAATCTACACTATTGTATTCAGAGAGCCGCAGCATCTGTGGTTACCAGAATACCTGAACAGTGACTGCAACTGTTGGGCAATTGGTTCCACCCAGCTCATTTGATTTTGTCAAGTTTTGTAGAGCTGGGTCGTGCAGACAGGCATCGCATGGGTCAAATTTGGCCAATTCAACAGGATCTCATTAGAATACTGTGCTTAACTTTGGAGACCTCAGAGACAGATTGATCATGGTCCTGGTGATGGGGGTTATCAAAGTCCAAGTGATAGAGTTTATTAGTGTCCCAGTGATGAGAGTTATCAGGTTCTCATTGATGGGGGTGATCAAGGCCTTGGTGATGGGACTTATCAGGTTCCCAGTGATGGGGGTGATCAAGGCCTTGGTGATGGGACTTATCAGGTTCCCAGTGATGGGGGTGATCAAGGCCTTGGTGATGGGAATTATCAGGTTCCCAGTGATGGGGGTGATCATGGCCTTGGTGATGGGAATTATCAGGTTCCCAGTGATCGGGTTATCGGGTTCCCAGTGATGGGGGTGATCAAGGTCTTGGTGATGGGAATTATCAGGTTCCCAGTGATGGGGGTGATCATGGCCTTGGTGATGGGAATTATCAGGTTCCCAGTGATCGGGTTATCGGGTTCCCAGTGATGGGGGTGATCAAGGTCTTGGTGATGGGAATTATCAGGTTCCCAGTGATGGGGGTGATCATGGCCTTGGTGATGGGAATTATCAGGTTCCCAGTGATCGGGTTATCGGGTTCCCAGTGATGGGGGTGATCAAGGCCTTGGTGATGGGAATTATCAGGTTCCCAGTGATGGGGGTGATCATGGCCTTGGTGATGGGAATTATCAGGTTCCCAGTGATCGGGTTATCGGGTTCCCAGTGATGGGGGTGATCAAGGTCTTGGTGGTGGGGGTGTATTAAGACCTCAGTAATGGGGCTGATCAGGGGCCTGTTGATGGTAGAACTTTTAGTAAAACATATAGTATACTTGGGACAGGGCAGTGGCATGGCACAGTGCTAACAGAGGCCTCCAGAGCATGCTGGGAAAGTGTGATTCTTCGGAATAACGCAGCGGTAAAGTGAGGGAACAGATATCTTTGGCAGGAGGAAATCCTCCCAGGCCAAACTCAATGTTTGGAAGGTTTCCCTTTTCTCCAAAACATTTGCAGACCCCAGGCAAACACGGTGCGTCGTCATGGTGACCCAGTCCGCTGATAGACATGAGAGACGTCTGAGAACGGACTTCCAGAGTCTGGCAGCTGTGGGAAAAGAGCGGTGTAATATCCCGAGGATGGACAGGAGGGTGTGAGATGGACGGGAGGGTCTGTCCGCACAGGAAGAGGATGACGACAGGAGATCAATTTACACCCATCTACAATAGTGTAACCACTTCAGACTGATGTCTATAAAGAAGAACTCCACTGATGGATTGGATTGGATGCAAAATGGTCACATGGCTTCAACTCAACTCAGAAAATCATTAATTGTATTTTAGAATACTGCTAGTATAACAACCAGAAATCTGTTGCTCTCTTATCTTCCCTCAATACTTTGCACAGCAGAATTCAGGATGTAAATGGGAGATTCTGTAATGTGAAACAATCCCGCTATTTTTAACGTGTTTCAGGCACTGGGAGCCAGAAAGGGAACACATTGGAGCCCCCCGTCTGTTCTCCTGCTATTCCCCGTCTATTCTCCTCCGATGTATTCCAAAGGAACACGTTCAAAGAGAATAGCATTGGGATAATGATTATTGTAATGCCTGCAATACACAGTGTAATTTATGATCAATTTACTTATGTGTGACTGCAAAAGAGGGGTTAAAGGCTAAGTTCACTTTTGGAGCACGTTACATCCTAAATATGGATGTAAAGTGTAACATGTAACATGCTCTAGCGCAGGGATCCTCAAACTACGGCCCTCCAGCTGTTGCAGAGCTACACATCCCATGAGGCATTGTAAAACTCTGACATTCACAGACATGACTAGGCCTGATGGGAATTGAAGTTCCTGAACAACTGGGGGGCCGTAGTTTGAAGACCCCTGCTCTAGTGCCTCCCCCCTCACCTGCTGATCTCCCCAGTTCCTCTCCCCCACACACTCGCTCACATTCAAAATCTTCCAAAAATAAGCAATCTGTGAATAAAGAAACTACAAGTCCCGTCTGTCACCAGGCCAGATGGCTTGTATTTCTCAATGGACTGCGAGGGTGCTGATGAGCCCCCCTGTAGATCACTGACATTTCCTCCAGCTTTCACACAGAAAGCTCTTACTGACGTACGGGCAAGAAAGTTGGAGGACATGTCTGCAGGAGCCTGCCATTGCACCTGCAACTCGCTGATTGTGGATATATAATAATAAATACACATTTTTCTTTTTTTATGCAAAAATAGGTGCATTTATTATTTTTTCCCTAAATCTGAATTCACACTGACTAGTAAAATGAAGGAAGCTGGATGTAAATTTCCATCCATTTTTTGCGCGTTTTAACATGCGTTGGCTTGCATTCATCTGTGCCCTAGCACATGTGTAAATGCAGGTTCACGCTACAACGCTGCATTGACTTGTGTTGTGTTAATATGCATACAAGTTGCCATGTTGCATTTTAACGCAAAGCAGGTCAACGCAGTATTGTAGCATGAACAGGACATTAAAAAAAAAACAATTATTTTTTATGTGTCTAACCTGCATTTTATAAGTGAGCTAAGGCTCTATTCACACCTATGCAGTTTGCTATTGACAGTTTCTGCAGTGCTTTTTGCGTTTTTTACTGTGATTTTACCGTGGTTTTACTGCGTTTTTTATGGGGTTTTTTGATAAATTTGTTGTTGGGTAGATTAACCACTTCAGCCCCGGAAGATTTGGCTGCTGAATGACCGGGCCATTTTTTGCAATTCGGCACTGCGTCGCTTTAACTGACAATTGCGCGGTCTTGCGACACTGCACCCAAACAAAATTGACATCCTTTTTTTGCCCACATTTGATCGCCTCTGCGGTTTTAATTTTTTGCGCTATAAACAAAAAAAGAGCGACAATTTTTAAAAAAACACAATATTTTGTACTTTTTTGCTATAATAAATATCCCCTTTTTTTTTTTTTTAAAAAAAAGGTAATTATTTCCTCAGTTTAGGCCGATATGTATTCTTCTACATATTTTTGGTAAAAAAATTGCAATAAGCATTTATTGATTGGTTTGCGCAAAAGTTATAGCGTCTACAAAATAGGGGATAGATTTATAGCATTTTTTTTATTATTATTTTTTTTTACTAGTAATGGCGAATTTTATGGGGACTGCGACATTATGGCGAACACATCAGACTTTTTTGACACATTTTTGAGACCACTGGCATTTATACAGCGATCAGTGCTATAAAAATGCACTGATTACTGTAAAAATGTCACTGGCAGGGAAGGCGTTAACACTAGGGGGCAATCAAGGGGTTAACTGTGTTCCCTGTGTGCATTTCTAACTGTAGGGGGGAGGGGACTGACCTAGAGGAAATGACAGATCCTGGTTCCTAGCTATTAGGAACTCACGATCTGTCACTCCTCACAGAACAGGGATTTGTGTGTTTACACACCCACGTCCCTGTTCTGCCTCTCTTGCCCGCGATCGCTCGTGGCCGGCGGTCATCGCAACCGTCGGTCACAAGCATCAGCACCCCCTGCAGTGCAGCGGGCGTGTGCGCGCACATGCTATCCTGTGAGCCGACGTATAACTTAGATGGCTCACGGGGTCGTGCCGACCTGCCGCAGTATAATTATGGCGGCTGGTCGGCAAACAGTTAAAGAACGCAAATCGCTGCAAAAATGCAGTAAAAATGCACTACATGCTTTTCTGCAGCTTCTCCATTGAAGTCTATTGAACCAGAAAAGCAAAAAAAAAAAAAAAAGCACCGGTTTGCATTTTAAAAAAGTCCCTGACCCTTTCCAAAAATGCAGAGGCATAAAAATGCATTGATGTGAACCTGTTCCATAGAATCCATGTTAAAAATAATTTCTGCAAGAAACATGAGAAAACACATTGACATAGCTCCCAACTGTCCCTGATTTCGAGGGATTGTCCCTGATTTGAAGCAATGTCCCTCTGTCCCTCATTCCTCCTCATTTGTCCCTCATTTTGGTCTGATCTATATAGATGTATATAAAATGCACTTTCTATCTATCAAAAAGTGTTTTCCAGCAATAAACCTTTCATCTGATTCCTAAATTGCTGCATTTGTAAATTCCAAAAGCCAATATAAAGGAATAGTAGTAAAAAAAGTAGTAGTAGTAATGGTAAAAAAAAGCACTTGTGGGTTTAACCAATCTTGTTTTTTTTGTACAATTCTCCTTTAAGGGGGCGTGGCAAGGGGTGTGTCCTATGCCTGCATACTTTTGCTGATAGGTGTCCCTCATTCCCATCTCAAAAAGTTGGGAGGTATGCATTGATGTGAACCGAGCCTACAGCAGTATATGTGTGCAGGGGGGAAAAAAAGTGGTTACATTGCTGATTTTTTAGGGTTTATGCACACAGACGCATTCTGGCGTACACTGCGACTATTCAGCGTATTATCTGCACCCCTGAACCACAGGTCTTGGCGTACAGCAGTGACAGCCTGCCAGATGCTGCGGCTGTATGGCTGCAAAAATCAGGATCACAAAAATGTATTATCATTTTACAATAAAACTGCTAATCCGAGCGGTTACCCCCGTGCATGGAGGGAGGAGTGGTCCCTGTCCTGGACATGAATACTTCACATCCACAACTGCTTGCTCATCCATCCAGGTAGGCATAGACGTGCGCACAGGGTGTGCCGGGTGTGCCCAGGCACACCCTAATCCCCCCATGCGTATTAGTATTATCGTTCTGTGTAGCAACTGGAACATGGGAAAGACCTCCCTCTTACCGACTCTGCCATACGAGAAGTGTTTATCCTTTACTCTTTCACTGTGCCAGAAGGGAGATCAATGTGCCGGGGTCATATATATGTAGATACATACACATGCATAATGCAGGTAGGCATTTAACCACAGTGATTAGATCTGTACAGCCATGGCATCTGACAGGATGTCACTGATTTGCACAGGCTGCTGTTGTACGCCAACACCTGGGAGTCCCGGGTGCAGAAACACCCCCATTTCTTGCAGTGTACCCCCGTACGCGTTCATGTGCATAAGTCCTTACAAGGTTTTAAACCTGGGAAGGTGTTGCGTGCTGGAGCCGGGTTTCAGCTGCTCTCCCTTTGGAAGAAAATGATATGGAAGTTTTATATTTCTTTATTATTTCTCATTTCGTCCCTCGGCAGAGCGAAGCCTTTGCAGATGAGCGTCTCACCAGCAGTGAAAGGGTTAGGAGGTGCTGCGCTCTACCCTAGGAGGCTGACATAATTTGGCGCTCGGAGGAACTGTTGGGTAGATTGTTCTTCCAGCTGGCACTCCCTGCAGCCCAAATGTCAGACCCCGAAAAAAAAAAAATTCCAAGCGCTCTTTGGCAGGGAGGAACGCCATACGAACTTTCTGTAATTCCTCCAGCTGGAGCCGGCAGGAACACTCCGCTTAATTAAATTTCCTTGTACAAACTCATTGTTTAAAGCACCTTTCACCCACCTTGCCAAACACATCTCACTTGGCGGGTCCGGCACTGACAGGAGGGTAGAGCGGCCTCCAGCGAAGTGACTGACAAAGTCACGAAGAATATTTTTCATATCCTCTGCGAGGAGGCTGATGGCACAGCAAACGCACATTTCTTCTTCAACATTCACAAAATCATAAATTGGAATCGTGCGACGCTACATGGAAGAGTGCCTCGGTTCTGCTTGCTGGGACATCGCCGATCGGAGTTATTATAATGTTGAGTGAGACCCACAGCAGCCAATCACATTGCAGATTTTATTACTCCAGTGAGTGGAAGATTTAGAAAGATCAGATACATTATTTCACATTTTTTTAAATGGAAAGTTACATTTGCCATACTTTTGCCTTGTTAACGTGCCTTGAAAAAGTATTCATACCCCTTGAAATTTTCCACATTTTGTCATATTACAACCAAGAACTTAAATGTATTTTATTTGGATTTTATGTGAAAGACCAACACAAAGTGGCACATAATTGTGAAATGGAAAGAAAATGATAAATGATTTTCAAAATGTTTTACAAATAAATATCTGAAAAGTGTGGCATGCATTTGTATTCAGCGCCCTTTACTCTAAAATTCCTAACTAAAATCTAGTGGAACCAATTGCCTTCAGAAGTCACCTAATTAGTAAATAGAGTCTACCTGTGTGTAATTTAATCTCAGTATAAATACAGCTGTTCCTTGAACCCCTCAGAGGTTTGTTAAAAAAACCTTAGTGAATAAAACAGCATCATGAAGGCCAAGGAACACACCAGACAGGTCAGGGATAAAGTTGTGGAGAAGTTTGAAGAAAGGTTAGGTTGTAAAAAAAAAAAAAAAAACAAGCTTTGAACATCTCACGGAGCACTGTTCAGGCCATCATCCAAAAATGGAAAGAGTATGGCACAACTGCCAATCTACCAAGACATGGCCGTCCACCTAAACGGACAACCTGGGCAAGAACAGCATTAATCAGAGAAGCAGCCAAGAGGCCCATGGTAACTGTGGAGGAGCTGCAGAGATCCACAGCTCAGGTGGGAGAATCTGTCCACAGGACAACTATTAGTCGTGCACTCCACAAATCTGACCTTTATGAAAGAGTGGCAAGAAGAAAGCCATTGTTGAAAGAAAGCCATAAGAAGTCCCGTTTGCAGTTTGTGAGAAGCCATGTGGGGGACACAGCAAACATGTGGAAGAAGGTGCTTTGGACAGATGAGACCAGAAATGAACTTTTTGGCCTAAAAGCAAAACGCTATGTGTGGTGGAAAACTAACACGGTACATCACCCTCATCACACCATCCCCACCGTGAAACATGGTGGTGGCAGCATCATGTTGTGGGGATGCTTTTCTTCAGCAGGGACAGGGAAGCTGGTCAGAGTTGATGGGAAGATGGATGAAGCCAAATACAGGGCAATTTTAGAAGGAAACCTGTTAAGCCACGTACACACGGGCGGACTTTTTGACCGGACTGGTCCGACGGACTTTCAACAGACTTTTGATGGACTTTCGACTGACTTTTTAACGAACGGACTTGCCTACATACGATCACACCAAAGTCTGACAGATTCGTACGTGATGACGTACCTTGGACTAAAATAAGGAAGTTGATAGCCAGTAGCCAATAGCTGCCCTAGCGTGGGTTTTTGTCCGTCAGACTAGCATACAGACGAGCGGATTTCTGGGTCCGGCGGAGTTATGACATAAAGATTTGAAGCATGTTCCAAATCTAAAGTCCTTCAAACTTTCAACAGAAAAAGTCAGCTGAAGGTCCGATGAAGCCCACACACGATCGGATTGCTTGCCGGACTCGGTCCATCGGACCAGTCCAATAGGAAAGTCCGCTCATGTGTACAGGGCATTATGCCGCGTACACACGGTCGTACTTTTCGTCTACAAAAGTCCAACAGACGCTGATGGACTAAAGCTGGCTGGTAATCCGATCGTGTGTGGGCTTCTCCGGACTTTCAACCGACTTTTTTAGCCTCAAATACGACGTACTTTAGATTTGAAACATGCTTCAAAACTTTTACTTCGTACCTACGACGGACCCCGAAATCCGCTCGTCTGTGTGCTAGTCCGACGGACAAAAAGCCACGCTAGGGCACCTATTGGCTACTGGCTATGAACTTCCTTATTTTAGTCCGGTGTACGTCATCACGTACGAATCCGACCGACTTTTGTGTGGTCGTGTGTAGGCAAGTCCGGTCGTTAGAAAGTAGGCCGCAAGTCCGCGGCAAGTCCACCGAAAGTCTGCCGGAAGTCTGTCCGACAGGCTGTCCGACTTTTGTAGACGAAAAGTACGACCGTGTGTACGCGGCATTAGAGTCTGCAAAAGACTTGAGACTGGGGTGGAGGTTCACCTTCCAGCAGGACAAGGACCCTAAACATACAGCCAGAGCTACAATGGAATGGTTTAGATCAAAGCATATTCATGTGTTAGAATGGCTCATTCAAAGTCCAGACCTAAATTCAATTGAGAAACTGTGGCAAGACTTGAAAATTGTTGTTCACAGACGCTCTCCATCCAATCTGACAAAGCGGATTGGATGGAGAGACAGAGAGTTTAAGCTATTTTGCAAATAAGAATGGGCAAAAATGTCACTCTCTAGATGTGCAAAGCTGGTAGAGACATCCCCAAAAAGACTTACAGCTGTAATTGCAGTGAAAGGTGCTTCTACAAAGTATTGACTCCGGGGGGGGGGGCTGAAAACAAATGCACTCCACACTTTTCACATATTTATTTGAAAAAAATGTTGAAAACCATTTATCATTTTCCTTCCACTTCACAATTATGTGCCACTTTGTGTTGGTCTATCACATAAAATTCCAATAAAACACATTTACGTTTTTGGTTGTAACAAGACAAAAATGTGGAAAATTTCAAGGGGTATGAATATTTTTTCAAGGCACTGTATTCCCTCAAGTAAATAAAGTATCACAAGAGCTACAGCGGGTGCCAGCTATATTCATTCATTTATGTGGTGGAGCTGACAGGAACTTTCCATTGCACCACACTTGCAGACATGGATATCTGACACAGGTGAGTAGTAGCTTTCCTTTAGACCAAGCTGTCCAGCAGAAGTGACAGTTAGAGGGTTTAGACAAACCATTTAATACTGACATGGGTGCTTACAATGGGCAGCTTCTATTTATTCATGCAAAACCTTTATCACAAAAGGAAGAAAAATGATTACTGTAACTGCTTATTAAAGTGTTAACTGGAGTTCAGCTTTAATTTGTTATCCAAGGCCAACTAAACCTACTAGTCTAATGCTGGCCATACACTATACGAAAAATCGGCCGAAAAATCGTTCGTATGGACACTTCGTTCGTTTTTCGGCAAGTTAGTGGGTACAAATCGATAATCGTTTGTGACGTTTTTGTGGAAAAAAAACGAACGGCATGTTTGGAAAATTTCTGCCGAACGTACGATAAATTGCAAGGTTAATGTGTTTCCCGTCCGAACTGCCTGCACTAGGTATATGTAAAGAAACGAACACAAAATTATTTATTCATGTCCACTGAACAATTTATCGGTCATTATATGATGGCACGATCGTTTGCGGTCACGGTCGAACGTTCGTTTTTCGAAAAGGGGTTCGGCCGATTTTCTGTATAGTGTATGGCCAGCATAAGGCTCGATTCACACCTATGCATGTTGCTTTTGAGCGTTTTTGGAGGTTTTTTTTTCATGCTTGCCACGTTTTTGAGCAGCGTTTTTGCCGCGTTTTTGCCGCGATTTGCGTTTTGCGTTTTTTTGTTTTTTTTTTACAGTTTTTTTTTACAGTCTAAAAAAAATGTAAAAAAAAAAAAAAAAAAAACGGCAAAAACGCATCAAAAACGCATCAAAAACGCGGCAAAAACGCTGCAAAAACGGTGCACTTGCGTTTTTGATGCTTGTCCATTGAAATCCATTACATGCAAAACGCTGCATTTTGCATGAAAAAAAGTCCCCGACCCTTTCCAAAAATGCAGAGAAACAAAAAGGCATTGATGTGAACATGTTCCATAGGAACCCATGTTAAAAAATTCCCGTGCATTTCTGCAAAATGCAAAATGCATCAAAAAACACGCTAGTGTGAATCGAGCCTAACACTACCCTCTTCCCAAGCTGACAATGCTGCTTTCTTTATCCTTAGATGTCTCCCTAGCACCTCCATCCAAAGTGGAGATATCTTAACCACTTGCCGACCGCCGCACACAGATGTACGTCGACAGGGCGGCACGGGCAGGCAAAAGGGCTTACCTGTACGTCCCTGCCTGCCCGCGGGTGGGGGGTCCGATCGGACCCCCCCCCGGTGCCTGCGACGGTCGGCAAATGTCCCCCGGCGATCGGTGGTGAGGGGGAGGCCATCCATTCGTGGCCCCCCCCTCGCGATCGCTCCCAGCCAATGGGATCATTTCCCTGCCTCTGTATTGTACACAGAGGCAGAGGAAATGATGTCATCTCTCCTCGGCTCGGTATTTTCCGTTCCGGGCCGAGGAGAGAAGACTGGAATGTGAGTGCACAACACACACACACACAGTAGAACATGCCAGGCACACAAAACACCCCGATCCCCCCCCCGATCGCCCCCCGATCCCCCCCCAATCACCCCCCCCCCTGTCACAAACTGACACAAAGCAGGTTTTTTTTTTTTTTTTTTTTTTTTTCTGATTACTGTATTGGTGTCAGTTTGTGACAGTTAGTGTGTTAGGGCAGTGAATGTTAGGCCCCCTTTAGGTCTAGGGTACCCTCCTAACCCCCCCTAATAAAGTTTTAACCCCTTGATCACCCTCCGTCACCAGTGTCACTAAGCGATCATTTTTCTGATCGCTGTATTAGTGTCGCTGGTGACGCTAGTTAGGGACATAAATATTTAGGTTCGCCGTCAGCGTTTTATAGCGACAGGGACCCCCATATACTATCTAATAAATGTTTTAACCCCTTGATTGCCCCCTAGTTAACCCTTTCACCACTGATCACCGTATAACTGTTACGGGTGACGCTGGTTATTTCTATTATTTTTTATAGTGTCAGGGCACCCGCCGTTTATTACCGAATAAAGGTTTAGCCCCCTGATCGCCCGGCGGTGATATGCGTCGCCCCAGGCAGCGTCAGATTAGCGCCAGTACCGCTAACACCCACGCACGCAGCATACACCTCCCTTAGTGGTATAGTATCTGAACGCATCAATATCTGATCCAATCAGATCTATACTAGCGTCCCCAGCAGTTTAGGGTTCCCGAAAACGCAGTGTTAGCGGGATCAGCCCAGATACCTGCTAGCACCTGCGTTTTGCCCCTCCGCCCGGCCCAGCCCAGCCCAGCCCACCCAAGTGCAGTATCGATCGATCACTGTCACTTACAAAACACTAAGCGCATAACTGCAGCGTACGCAGAGTCAGGCCTGATCCCTGCGATCGCTAACAGTTTTTTTGGTAGCGTTTTGGTGAACTGGCAAGCACCAGCCCCAGGCAGCGTCAGGTTAGCGCCAGTAGCGCTAACACCTACGCACGCACCGTACACCTCCCTTAGTGGTATAGTATCTGAACGGATCAATATCTGATCCGATCAGATCTATACTAGTGTCCCCAGCAGTTTAGGGTTCCCAAACACGCAGTGTTAGCGGGATCAGCCCAGATACCTGCTAGCACCTGCGTTTTTCCCGTCCGCCCGGCCCAGCCCACCCAAGTGCAGTATCAATCGATCACTGTCACTTACAAAACACTAAACGCATAACTGCAGCGTTCGCAGAGTCACGCCTGATCCCTGCGATCACTAACAGTTTTTTTGGTAGCGTTTTGGTGAACTGGCAAGCACCAGCCCCAGGCAGCGTCAGATTAGCGCCAGTACCGCTAACACCCACGCACGCAGCATACGCCTCCCTTAGTGGTATAGTATCTGAACGGATCAATATCTGATCCGATCAGATCTATACTAGCGTCCCCAGCAGTTTAGGGTTCCCACAAACGCAGTGTTAGCGGGATCAGCCCAGATACCTGCTAGCACCTGCGTTTTGCCCCTCCGCCCGGCCCAGCCCAGCCCAGCCCACCCAAGTGCAGTATCGATCGATCACTGTCACTTACAGAACACTAAACGCATAACTGCAGCGTTCGCAGAGTCAGGCCTGATCCCTGCGATCGCTAACAGATTTTTTGGTAGCGTTTTGGTGAACTGGCAAGCGCCAGCGGCCTAGTACACCCCGGTCGTAGTCAAACCAGCACTGCAGTAACACTTGGTGACGTGGCGAGTCCCATAAGTGCAGTTCAAGCTGGTGAGGTGGCAAGCACAAGTAGTGTCCCGCTGCCACCAAAAAGACAAACACAGGCCCGTCGTGCCCATAGTGCCCTTCCTGCTGCATTCGCCAATCCTAATTGGGAACCCACCGCTTCTGCAGCGCCCGTACTTCCCCCATTCACATCCCCAACCAAATGCAGTCGGCTGCATGAGAGGCATTTTCTTTATGTCCTCCCGAGTACCCCTACCCAACGAACCCCCCCAAAAAAGATGTTGTGTCTGCAGCAAGCGCGGATATAGGCGTGACACCCGCTATTATTGTCCCTCCTGTCCTGACAATCCTGGTCTTTGCATTGGTGAATGTTTTGAACGCTACCATTCACTAGTTGACTATTAGCGTAGGGTACAGCATTCCACAGACTAGGCACACTTTCACAGGGTCTCCCAAGATGCCATCGCATTTTGAGAGACCCGAACCTGGAACCGGGTACAGTTATAAAAGTTAGTTACAAAAAAAGAAAAAAAAAAAAACACATACAAAAATATAAAATAAAAAAAAAATAGTTGTCGTTTTATTGTTCTTTTCTCTCTCTATTCTCTCTCTCTATTGTTCTGCTCTTTTTTACTGTATTCTATTCTGCAATGTTTTATTGTTATTATGTTTTATCATGTTTGTTTTTCAGGTATGCAATTTTTTATACTTTACCGTTTACTGTGCTTTATTGTTAACCATTTTTTTGTCTTCAGGTACGCCATTCACGACTTTGAATGGTTATACCAGAATGATGCCTGCAGGTTTAGGTATCATCTTGGTATCATTCTTTTCAGCCAGCGGTCGGCTTTCATGTAAAAGCAATCCTAGCGGCTAATTAGCCTCTAGACTGCTTTTACAAGCAGTGGGAGGGAATGCCCCCCCCCCCACCGTCTTCTGTGTTTTTCTCTGGCTCTCCTGTCTCAACAGGGAACCTGAAAATGCAGCCGGTGATTCAGCCAGCTGACCATAGAGCTGATCAGAGACCAGAGTGGCTCCAAACATCTCTATGGCCTAAGAAACCGGAAGCTACGAGCATTTTATGACTTAGATTTCGCCGGATGTAAATAGCGCCATTGGGAAATTGGGAAAGCATTTTATCACACCGATCTTGGTGTGGTCAGATGCTTTGAGGGCAGAGGAGAAATCTAGGGTCTAATAGACCCCAATTTTTGCAAAAAAGAGTACCTGTCACTACCTATTGCTATGATAGGGGATATTTACATTCCCTGAGATAACAATAAAAATGATTTAAAAAAAAAATGAAAGGAACAGTTTAAAAATAAGATAAAAAAATAATAATAATAAAGAAAAAAAAAAAAAAAAAAAAAAAAAAAAGCACCCCTGTCCCCCCTGCTCTCGCGCTAAGGCGAACGCAAGTGTCGGTCTGGCGTCAAATGTAAACAGCAATTGCACCATGCATGTGAGGTATCGCCGCGAAGGTCAGATCGAGGGCAGTAAGTTTAGCAGTAGACCTCCTCTGTAAATCTAAAGTGGTAACCTGTAAAGGCTTTTAAAGGCTTTTAAAAATGTATTTAGTTTGTCGCCACTGCACGTTTGTGCGCAATTTTAAAGCATGTCATGTTTGGTATCCATGTACTCGGCCTAAGATCATCTTTTTTATTTCATCAAACATTTGGGCAATATAGTGTGTTTTAGTGCATTAAAATGTAAAAAAGTGTGTTTTTTCCCCAAAAAATGCGTTTGAAAAATTGCGGCGCAAATACTGTGTGAAAAAAAAAAATGAAACACCCACCATTTTAATCTGTAGGGCATTTGCTTTAAAAAAAATATATAATGTTTGGGGGTTCAAAGTAATTTTCTTGCAAAAAAAAATTATTTTTTTATGTAAACAATAAGTGTCAGAAAGGGCTTTGTCTTCAAGTGGTTAGAAGAGTGGGTGATGTGTGACATAAGCTTCTAGATGTTGTGCATAAAATGCCAGGACAGTTCAAAACCCCCCCAAATGACCCCATTTTGGAAAGTAGACACCCCAAGCTATTTGCTGAGAGTCATGTTGAGTCCATGGAATAATTTATATTGTGACACAAGTTGCGGGAAAGAGACAATTTTTTATTTTTTTTATTTTTTTTTGCGCAAAGTTGTCACTAAATGATATATTGCTCAAACATGCCATGGGAATATGTGAAATTACACCCCAAAATACATTCTGTTGCTTCTCCTGAGTACGGGGATACCACATGTGTGAGACTTTTTGGGAGCCTAGCCGCGTACGGGACCCCGAAAACCAAGCACCGCCTTCAGGCTTTCTAAGGCCGTAAATTTTTGATTTCACTCTTCACTGCCTATCACAGTTTCGGAGGCCATGGAATGCCCAGGTGGCAAAAAAAAACCCCAAATGACCCCATTTTGGAAAGTAGACACCCCAAGCTATTTGATGAGAGGTATAGTGAGTATTTTGCAGACCTCACTTTTTGTCACAAAGTTTTGAAAATTGAAAAAAGAAAAAAAAAATTTTTTTTTCTCGTCTTTCTTTATTTTCAAAAACAAATGAGAGCTGCAAAATACTCACCATGCCTCTCAGCAAATAGCTTGGGGTGTCTACTTTCCAAAATGGGGTCATTTGGGGGGGGTTTGTGCCACCTGGGCATTCCATGGCCTCCGAAACTGTGATAGGCAGTGAGGAGTAAAATCAAAAATGTACGCCCTTAGAATTCCTGAAGGCAGTGATTGGTTTTCGGGGTCCCGTACGCGGCTAGGCTCCCAAAAAGTCCCACACATGTGGTATCCCCATACTCAGGAGAAGCAGCTAAATGTATTTTGGGGTGCAATTCCACATATGCCCATGGCCTGTGTGAGCAATATATCATTTAGTGACAACTTTGTGCAAAAAAAAAAAAAAAATTCTCACTTTCCCGCAACTTGTGTCAAAATATAAAACATTCCATGGACTCAACATGCCTCAAAGCAAATAGCTTGGGGTGTCTACTTTCCAAAATGGGGTAATTTGGGGGGTTTTATGTCATCTGGGCATTTTATGGCCTTCAAAACTGTGATAGGTAGTGAGGAGTAAAATCAAAAATGTACGCCCTTAGAAATCCTGAAGGCAGTGATTGGTTTTCGGGGCCCCGTACGCGGCTAGGCTCCCAAAAAGTCCCACACATGTGGTATCCCCGTACTCAGGAGAAGCAGCTAAATGTATTTTGGGGTGCAATTCCACATATGCCCATGGCCTGTGTGAGAAATATATCATTTAGTGACAACTTTTTGTAATTTTTTTTTTTTTTTTTTTTTTTGTCATTATTCAATCACTTGGGACAAAAAAAATGAATATTCAATGGGCTCAACATGCCTCTCAGCAAATTCCTTGGGGTGTCTACTTTCCAAAATGGGGTCATTTGTGGGGGTTTTGTACTGCCCTGCCATTTTAGCACCTCAAGAAACGACATAGGCAGTCATAAATTAAAGGCTGTGTAAATTCCAGAAAATGTACCCTAGTTTGTAGACGCTATAACTTTTGCGCAAACCAATAAATATACGCTTATTGACATTTTTTTTACCAAAGACATGTGGCCGAATACATTTTGGCCTAAATGTATGACTAAAATTGAGTTTATTGGATTTTTTTTAGAACAAAAAGTAGAAAATATCATTTTTTTTCAAAATTTTCGGTCTTTTTCCGTGTATAGCGCAAAAAATAAAAACGGCAGAGGTGATCAAATACCATCAAAAGAAAGCTCTATTTGTGGGAAGAAAAGGACGCAAATTCCGTTTGGGTACACCATTGCATGACCGCGCAATTAGCAGTTAAAGCGACGCAGTGCCGAATTGTAAAAAGTGCTCTGGTCAGGAAGGGGGTAAATCCTTCCGGGGCTGAAGTGGTTAAGACAATAAAAGCATTACTGGGTTACCAGATGAAAATAAAAGGAAAACATGTGTCCAGGTGAATCTGCATGGGAGTGGTTTTAAAATGAATGACATAACTTACAAGGGTGTCAGGTACTGGCCTGTACAGGAGCTGCTTTGCCATTTGTATGGAAAGAAGATAAATGGGATCATTTTATTAATTTCAGCAGTTATCCATTTCAAATAATTCCATTGGTTTAGCGTTATACAAGGATACATTTGTTGAATTTCATAGATGTCCATAATCTTGGCAGCTCAGGAGCCATTACATATTTAGGTTTAATGTAGAGCAGGGGTCTCCAAACTTACAAAAGGTAATTAAAGCGGTAGTAAACCCGCTGTCTTTTTTCTCCCTACACCTGTAAGGGAAAAGGCATAATGAGCTAGTATGCACTGCATACTAGCTCATTATGAGATACTTACCTTAGAACGAGGCGCCGACATCTCACCCGGTCCATGCCGAGGGAACTGACATTTCCCCTCGGCGTGCCTTCCGGGTATCGCGGCTCCGGCGCTGTGACTGCAGTCAGCGGCTCATTGCGAGGGGAATATCTCCTAAACCGTACGTTTTGTTACCTACAGATAAGCCTTATTATAGGCTTACCTGTAGGTAAAAGTAAAAAAAAAGGTATACAACCACTTTAATGTCCCAGGGTCAGTGGGAGCAAACAATCCCCCATCATTTGGTGTCAGTGGGAGGAATTGTGCAACATCATTGGTGTCAGTGGGATTCCTCGTCATTGGTGTCATTGGGAGGAATTGTGCCCCTATCATTGGTGTCATTAGGCTCCATTGTTGGGTATCATTGGGAGGAATTTTGCCCCATCATTGGTGTCTTTGGGCCCAATTGTTGGTGTGATTGGGAGGATTTTTGCCCCATCATTGGTGTCTTTGGGCCCAATTGTTGGTGTTATTGGGAGGAATTTTGCCCCATCATTGGTGTCTTTGGACCCAATTGTTGGTGTTATTGGGAGGAACTGTGCCCCATCATTGGTGTCATTGGGCCCCATTGCTGGTATCAATGGGAAAAATTGTGTCCTATCATTGGTGTCATTGGGCCCCACTGCTGCTGTCATTGGGAGGAACTGTGCCCCGTCATTGGTGTCATTGTGCCCCATTGTTGGTGTCATTGGGAGGAACTGTGCCTCATTGTTGGTGTCATTGGGACCCATTGTTGGTGTCATTGGGAGGAATTTTGCTCCAACGTTGATATCATTGTTAGGAATTTTGCCCCATCCTTGTTACCATTGGGAGGAATTGTGCCCTTCATTGGTATCAGTGAATAAAATAGCACCCCAAGGGCCGGATAAAAGAAAACAAATGAGCACATCCAGCCCCCGGGCTGCAGTTTGGAGACCACTGATGTAGGAAGGTGTTGTTGTGAAATGCTGCATTTTGCATTTGAGCGCAGCACATGACCTGCTTTGGCTGCAATGCATATACATCTGAAGGGAAACATAATGCAAAGCAGGTCAATAGCAACCTCAGAATCACCACCCGCTCCAAACCATTAATGAGAATAGGAATCTGATGACCTGTGTTTGATTTTAGCTTCAAACGCACAAGAAAACTTAGGGTCACCCCACCACCAGGCAGTGGGATCAGAGCAGGGAGGGGGCTGAGGATTCCTGGGTGTCCAGAGTGCTTCACATATCAATGTGAGAACACGTATGAGAAGTGACGGCCGTTCTTCCCTGGCAGCGCCAACCTCTCATGTGCCACATCACCCCTTGCCTCTGTCTTGCCCCCTTCAGGGATTTGTACAGCTGTTCCTGACTCTGTTTTGGCGTCTCACAAAGCCGACTTGTTGTCACACTTAAATGTAACTTGACGCCATTAGAAAAGTTTGCAAACAAAGTTTTATGGTGAGAGAACGTGAAGCCAAAGACGAGTTGAGTGCCTATTTCTTCATTTTGCAAGGAGGATACATTTTTGGCCCGGGCAGGAAAAGGGTTTTTTTAATGCTTCTACGGAGACATATAAAATGAGTTTCCAAGAGAAACTGAACATATGTTTATATAAATGATTCATGTGCTAAACTCAGCCGCCATCTTCCACTTCAGGCAGGTTTAGGACACATGGTCTGTAGCTGTTTATGGATGCAGAAAGCAAATTGGTCTCCATCTTGTGTCCTTGTATGTGCGTTTCCCTCCATGTTCTCCTGGTCTTTAAAGTGGTATTAAATGCAAAACCAAAAATGTAATATATTGCAGCTTACCAGGGCTTTTTTTTCAGCGGGAACAGAGTTCCAGCACCTCCAGCACTGAATGTACGCAATGGCAAGGGGTAGTGGGGTGTGCTGAAGGGTCCAATGATGCCAGCTGCTGGGGGGTCTATTTTTGCTGGGGGGGGGTTATTGTTTCTGGGGGGTCTTATGTTGCAGTGGGTCAATTGTTGCTGGGAGGCATCTAATGTTGGTCTATTGTTGGTGGGTGCTGGAGAGTCTATTAACCCCTTCCCGCCGACCGTACGCAGATATGCGTACTCGGCTTTCCGGGGTTATACCGGGATGATGCCCGCAGCTGCAGGCATCATCCCGGTACCGTTGTTTACAGCGGGCGATCGGCTACCCGTATATAACAACCGATGCGGCTAAAAGCCGCTCGGTTGTTATACCGGCGGAGCGGGAGGGGACATCCCCCCCTCCCGCCGCCTCCCACCGCTGTTACCGGGCCTCCTGTGCGATCGGGAGGCCCGGTGTCTGATCGTGTACCTTCGGCGGCTGTGGGCGGGCTGGAACGAAGCTGTGGGCGGCTTCGTTCCAGCCTTCTCGTTGTAAACGTGGAATCGGAATCGGAATCTTTTAGACCCCCCATCCCTCCATAAAGAGTACCTGTCACTACCTATTACTGTCACAAGGGATGTTTACATTCCTTGTGACAGCAATAAAAGTAAAAAAAAATTTTTTTTTTTAAAAACACAATTTATAAAGTAAAAAAATAAACAAAATAAATAAAAAAAAATAAAAATTTTTTAAAGTGCCCCTGTCCCCGCGAGCTCGCGCAGCGAAGAAAACGCATACGGAAGTCGCGCCCGCATATGTAAACGGTGTTCAAATCACACATGTGAGGTATCGCCGCGATCGTCAGAGCGAGTGCAGTAATTCTAGCCCTAGACCTCCTCTGTAACTCTAACCTGGTAACCGTAAAAAAAATTTAAAGTGTCGCCTATGGAAATTCATAGGTACCGTAGTCTGTCGCCATTCCACGAGTGCGTGTAATTATAAAGGGTGACATGTTTGGTATCTATTTACTCGGCGTAACATCATCTTTCACATTATACAAGAAAATTGGGGTAACTTTACTGTTTGGATTTTTTAAAATTCATGAAAGTGTCCCTTTTCCAAAAATTTGCGTTTAAAACACCGCTGCACAAATACCGTGTGATGAAAAATATTGCAACAATCGCCATTTTATTCTCTAGAATGTTTGGGAACTCTAAGTAATTTTCTAGCAAAAAATACGGATTTTAACTTGTAAACACCAAATTTCAAAAATAGGCTTAGTCATGAAAGCTTTAATGCTGGCTGCTGGGAGATCTATTGTTGCTGGTGGGGTCTATTGTTTCTGGGGTGAGTCTGCTGTTGTGAGGCAGTATTTTGTTGCAAGTAGTCTATTGCTGCTGGGGGGATTTGTTATTGTTGGGGGTGCCTATTATTGCGGAGGATCTATTTTTTCTTGGGGGCTATTCTTGCTGGCTGCATGGGATTCATTTTACTGCTTTTCTTATTATAAATACCAAATTCCATACAAATTACTTAACACCACAAAAGGATACTTTGGTTCTGTTTTCTCTAAAAGAGGTGGCATTGGGTGGTGGGTATGGGGTGGAAGCAAGGGACGGTGCTTGGGGGTGGGTAAGGGGTGGAAGCAAGGGACGGTGCTTGGGGGTGGGTAAGGGGTGGAAGCAAGGGACGGTGCTTGGGGGTGGGTAAGGGGTGGAAGCAAGGGAAGCACGGTACTTGGGGGTGGGTAGGGGGCAGAGATAAGGAGTGGCTTGGGAAAGGGGAGTTTCTGCACCTATTCTCTGAGAAAAAAGCCCTGCAGCTTACCAATCATTAGATGTGGTGGCTGTGTTAGTTTTCTTTTTTAGGCATTTTCCCTCTGTTTTCATCTGGTGATCCGGCCAGTAACACATCTCTTGTATTAGAGCACCTCCACTCTGGATGAAGCAGCACAGGGGATGTGGGTAGGTTCTGCGTGATGCAGTGGCAGTAAACACTTATGCCGCGTACACACGGTCGGACTTTCCGACGGGAAATGTTCGGTGTGAGCTTGTTGTCGGAAAGTCTGACCGTGTGTAGGCTCCATCAAACGTTTGCTGTCGGAATTTCCGGCCACAAATGTTTGATAGCAGGTTCTCAAATTTTCCGCCAACTTCACTTTGTTGTCGGAACTTCCGATCGTGTGTACACAAGTCCGTCGCACAAAAGTTCACACATGCTCAGAGTCAAGCAGAAGGAGCCGCACTGGCTATTGAACTTCCTTTTTCTCAGCTCGTTGTATGTCTTGTACGTCACCGCGTTCTTACGTTCGGAATTTTGGGCAAACATTTGTGTGACCGTGTGTATGCAAGACAAGTTTGAGCCAACATTCTTCGGAAAAGAATCCACAGTTTTGTTGTCAGAAAGTCTGATCGTGTGTACGTGGCATTAGAGTTTAATTTGCAGGAAACAGGACTGCATTGAACCTGGAGTTCAGGAATGCACAACAGGCCAGGTGGGGAGTCAACCCGCCCAGGTGCACTCACAGAATGTTCAGCGATGAGGATTAGCAGCAGGTCACAGGGTGCCAACAGCGTCTCAATGGGCACAATGCGGCCTGGCCTGTTCGGACCGAGGTGGGGAGGCTTCCAGGATGGATGGCATATCCCTGCACTTTCCTTACTTATCTGGAACCTCTCCCTGATGCTAAGCAATGTCCATGATAGACAGGTGACCTGTCCCTACTCTATCCACACGCGGGAGCCAAGGTCTTAAATAGACTCTGCCTGACCCAAGATGGCGATCAAAGTCACATTGGACGACGGCATCCAATCAGATACTGTGACTAAGATTCAGATTCTCTGTGACTAAGGAGATCATAGAGGAATGAGGCTCTTCTCGACTTCCTCCTCCACCTGCATTGCTGCTATGGATGATCGCCACCTGCAGTGGAAAAAATAGACTGCACCTGCCTACACACTTTGGACAGCAGCATTGTCAGTCTGGGGTGAGGGGAGGGTTAGATGTACTAGCAGATTTAGATACCTTGACAAATTTAAACCAGATTTCAGCTAATACTTTATAAACAGTTACAGCAAATAGATTTGTTTTCCTTTAGGGTTTAAATAATAAATAAAGGCTGATCATTGTAAGTCCCCCTGTCAGTGTTAAATGGTTTGTCTCATCTCTGTAACTGATACATTCTGCTGGAGAGCTTGTCCTTGACTTGCTGGTTGGATCACCAGATGAAAGTAGCAAAAAGAAAGCCTAAAAAAGAAAACGAATGCAACCATCACATATAGGGAATGTTAAGCTGCAATATAATAATTTGCTTTTGGGTTTATTACCACTCTAAAGCACAGTTCTGGTGTCTCTTGCCCTGACTTACCATCTCGTAGAGTTGTACAACTAACAGAGTTGACAGTTAAAGAACTAGACAGAGACGCCCTGACATATCTCATAATTCACCATTATTTTCACCCTGCATAATGATTTTATATCAAATTAAATAAGAATTGAAATCAATCAAATACCAATAAGTAGCAGGTTAGTGATGATGCATTTGATGCCATGGCTAAAGCAGCCTTTCTCAAGCTTTTTACCCCAGAGAAACCCTTAAAATAATACTTAAAGGATAAGTTCACCTTTAAAAAAAATAATAAATGCATATCTTTTTGCAGGTAAAAAAAATGTGCGTTTATTATTTTTTTATTAGGAGCCTGTAAAGCATTGCACCTGTGATCAGCAAATCATGGGTGCAATCTCAGGCTCCTGCAGACGTTCGTACCTCGTACAGGCAGGCAGTTACTGAATGACAGGAAGGATCAATGAACCACCCAGAGCGCTCAACAGCACCCTGGTAGTTCATTGTGAACTACAAGCCATCAGCCGCAATGGCTGACAGTAGTTGTAGTTCTCCCATTCACAGAACTCTGTGAATGAATGGCGGGGCCGGATGGGCGTTTTTTTTTTTAAATTGTGACAGCAGGTACGGGGAGAAGATCCTTGGCCCGCTGTCACAAGAGGGACTGGGAGGGTGGGGGGGGGGGGGGCTGCTCAGTTAGTAACATGTTACACCCTAGATATGAGTGTAACATGTACAGGCAGTTACGAACACCTGAGTTACGAACGACTCCTACCTACAAACGGCCTGAAATGCCGGCCACTTGTGTTCCACGCTGGTCCTGGATACCTCCGGACACATCCCATACTGCAGTACTACATGTTTGCATGGCCAGAAGAGCCCCAGATAACATAACAAGCGCCCGGAACATCCCACATCCATACACAGGCAGATGTTACATTTACGAATGCAGTGCTCTGACCGGAAGTTACACTTACAAATGCAGTGTTGCGACTTACGAACTTCAACTTACGAACAAACCTACAGTCCCTATTGTGTTCGTAACTCTGGGACTTCCTGTAACAAGCGACTAAAGGTGAACGTATCCTTTAAGTTTTAGGGGACCCCTGCCAAAACCAATTCATTGGGAACTGCCCCTACACTGATCGATATTCTGGCCAGTCCTGCAGCCCACAGGGGCAAGTGGGCTGATTGAAATTTGATTTGTCTAGTTGACTTCTGATGAGGGGACATGCTGGAAGATTTTCCATTTATCATCAGCGGGTGCCACTGTCAGAATACGAAGTCCCAGTGGAGGAGATTCCTGCATGCACTGTGTTTATGTGGATGGAGGAATCTGTTATTATAAAAAAAAAATTTGTTCAACCCACTGGCTGAACAAAAAGAAAACTCACCATATATTGCCAGCTTGAGTGGAAAAAATGCCCCTTACATTCATGATTAGTGGTATGAAAGGACGCATCACAGTGGTGGTTAGAATTTCACCCTTTGGAACCTTTCACACAGGGCAGACTCAAAGCGGATCCACCTGCTCCGTGGGGGATCTGTCCGCTGATCCCCACTGGGCAGGCGGATGACAGGTCTGACACAGCCCACTCTCCTCTATGGGGCGGACCGCCTGGGAATGGATACCCATCCATCTGTTTTTGATGGACCAGATTTTGTCCGCTGACATCTGCCACTCCATAGAGAGCAATGGAGGCTGCAATCTAAAGAAAACGGACAGACCTGAACGGAACATGTGAAAGGGGCCTTTTAGATGGCTAGATCGTTGGCGCCATGCCACTTGCCCTGCTAATTATCGCTTGCCCTAGAACTAAGCAAGCACCATCAGATGGAAAGACAATCCAAGAAAACCCCTAGTACCTTCTGAAGGAGCCCTAGGTTTCCACAGAACCCTAGTTGAAAAAAGACGATTTAAAGAGATGTTCTAAGGTTATAAATATGGTAGATGAAGGTGCTGTTTATTTTTTCATTTTTTTTAAAGAAGCTGAATTTGCAGCTGGCATCCTGGTCATTCACTACCTAGTGATTCACTCGTCAGGAGCAAACGTGCAGCCAAAAAAATTGAAACCTCTAACCAGGTTCAGAAGCCAGATTGAGGGCTGCCCTAGAGCTTATATCGTTAAATCCAATGAAGGTGGGGCCATAATACTAGTGTTTAGCCTCTAAAACTGTTATGGCAGGACACTCAAAGTCTAAAAACAAGCTCAAAACACAATACATTTTTGAATTTTCAATTTTAATAATTGGCTTCAGTCATAAATAGATAAATTATTTGGGTGGCAGGAAACATCTGTCCAGTCACTTGACCAGTGCCTTGGCATTGATCACATAAATTCCACCAATGAAGAGGATTCACACGATCGGACTTTCTGACAACAAAACCGTGGAATTTTGTGCGAAGGGTGTTTGCTCAAACTTATCTTGCATACACACAGTCACACAAATGTTGGCCAACAATTATGAACATAGTGACGTACTAGACGTACTATGTGGTTTTTCAGCTCTTTAGCGCCACCCTTTGGGTTCCTTCTGCTAATTTCGTGTTAGTAGAAGTTTGGTGATTTGGTGTAGATTCGCGCTTTTCTTTTTGCAATTTTCATTTAGCGCTTTTCAGTTAGTTTCTGAATGGCTGTTTGTCAACCAGACATGCTGCGGAATCGGAGGAGATAACGTGTTATTTATTATTGGCTTTGGAATTATTGCTTTGACGTTATTTTTTTGGTTGAATAATGATTTGATTTGGTATATTTTCTATATTTTTGTATGCATAGAATGCACTTTTTGGTTAAGTTCTATTGGCAGATAGCATGTCTATTTTTTTTTTTTTTTTAATGCAGAATAAAAAAATTGTGTAGAATAATACTTGGCTATGTGTTTTACTTCAAATGACAGTTTGGGAGTAGGCAGTTATATTTTAAAAAATACAATGTAAAATTGACAAGGGACACCAACATAGTTGTATATCATTGTTTTTAAAAACTACGGGATAATGGTGCTGTGGTAACGTGTCCAAATAAAAACAAAACAAAAAAACATAATAATATTATTCTTGATATCACTAGAAAAAAAAGCCTTTGAAAACTCATTTGCAAAAACTCCATCAGTATCACCAGCAAAGCAGCTTCATTATTATCTCATTAAAGAAGAAGAGAATTGTGCGCTGCATTTCAAGATCTCATAATTTGCCACGTCACGAATATTAATTCTCCTTTACGAACGCTAGTTTACAAGACCGACCGCTTTTGCTTCCGAGCATGCGTGTTTGTACTTTGGACTTTTGTCCGATGGACTTGTGTACACACGATCAGAAAAGTCCGACAACACAAATTTGTCAGCGGAAAATTTGAAGACATGCTAGCCAACATTTGTTGGCGGAAAGTCCGACAACAATTGTCCGATGGAGCATACACACGGTGGGATTTTCCGCCAACAGTCTGACATCCAACATTTCCCGTCAGAAAATCCGATCGTGTGTACGGGGCTATACTGTTTGTATTCTCCAGTCATCTATGTCTGCCTGGTTGTCAGACTGCCGAGGTACTCCAGCAAAGACTGCATGAAGGGAGAATATTTCAATAAATAACTTCACAGCACAGGAAAGCCTTCTTAGGGCAGATGGTATTCACATGTGTATTTCCATCACATATGTAAATTCTGGCCTTAGATCTGCTTTAATATTCGTGTACCTTTAAATTTTCCCACCTTCCTGCAGGTTTCTGTCTCGGGAGAGCGCTGTCGTCGTTAAGCCACTGGACGACCCGTTTTCAGACTCTAGTAAAATGGTGTGTGTTTTCCGTATTCACATTGAAGCAGAGCGGGGATAAAGCGGGGAAGGTTTTGTGCTAAATTTCTCCTAATTTCTTACACCTGCATCTGAGCAGAGAACGGCCATGCCTGCAGCTTCAAATTTTCCACATCTGGCCCTTTTCTGGTAGAAAGGTTTATTTATTGTTAGAAACCTGCAGTTTAATGTATTACGTAGGAGCAGAATGGGATCTCTACAAGCCCCAGGATACAACGTCCATGGATCAGGAGTTCAGGGCTGGGCCTTCAGGACTGTTGGGAATCTGGATCCCACAAACGGCAGTAGCCTTATGCCCCATACACACGGTCGGACTTTGTTCGGACATTCCGACAACAAAATCCTAGGATTTTTTCCGACGGATGTTGGCTCAAACTTGTTTTGTCTACACACGGTCACACAAAGTTGTCGGAAAATCCGATCATTCTGAACACGGTGACGTAAAACACGTACGTCGGGACTATAAACGGGGCAGTGGCCAATAGCTTTCATCTCTTTATGTATTCTGAGCATGCGTGGCACTTTGTCCGTCGGATTTGTGTACACACGATCGGAATTTCCGACAACGGATTTTGTTGTCGGAAAATTTTATCTCCTGCTCTCCAACTTTGTGTGTCGGAAAATCCGATGGAAAATGTCCAATGGAGCCCACACACGGTCGGAATTTCCGACAACACGCTCTGATCGGACATTTTCCATAGGAAAATCCGACCGTGTGTACGGGGCATAACACAGAGCATTGGTCAAACCTACAATACAAATACAAATGTTTCATACAGATAGAGGCACTTTTACATACATGGTTATAAAGATTGTCTGAAGCTCATCCACATGCAGCAACTTTTGGTTACGGGTCACCCAGGGGCCAGTTTGCTTAGCTAGTTCCCGGTCCAGGCACCTAAAACGACAGCTTTGCAAGAATGAAGCGTCGAGGGCCAACTCCGCTCCACCAGCTTTGTCTCACACACAGATTCCAGTACTATTTTAGCCAAAGGGCCTGATCAAGAGTCTTCAATTGTACACTTTGCAAGTCCTCACCTCCTTAGTAGCTCCAGATCTGGTCCTTAAGTGAGCCCCAACTAATATCTAATGCCCATAAAACAGATATTTTCATGAATGTGTCAGTGGAACCTGCCCAGCCTCCCCACAGACAAGGACACTGTCACCAGTCCATCACTCACTCCTGATTCGACCCAACTCTACAACACTTCCTAAAATAGGCTTTGCTCTCAGCCTCCCTGAGACCTTCTCCCATACACTGCTTGTACAACACAGCAATGAATGTCTTAAGCCGCGTACACACGGGCGGACTTTTCGACCGGACTGGTCCGACGGACTTTCAACTGACTTTTGACGAACTTCCGACGGACTTTTGAACGAACGGACTTGCCCAAATATTGATGTAATTGATGCAAGGCACAATTCACAAAGGAATATTTTACCACATCCGATTATGCGCTAAAATAACGCACAATATTCCCGAAAAAAACAGTGTAATTCACGAAGAAACTCTCCTCAAAATCTTGCATGCGTTATCTTTCCAAAGCATGCCTTAAATACCGCATGAAAGTTATGGCCAGCATCTGATTGGATGCTTTTCCAAAAAAGTGTAAGGCAGCCAGCAATTTAGTCATGGCTGGTATGGCATGGCTTCTCTGTGTCGAGGGCTCAAGGTACCCTATGAGTTGGGTATAAAGCTCCATGATAAGTAGCTTGAATAACCTGAACTGCTGCAGGGTATCAGCATCTGTGAATTGATGTGTGTGCTCCTTAAGCCCCCTTTCACACTCGCGCCTCTGTTTTTGTGGGATCTGCTTGCTCAGCGGGGGATCGCTCCGCTGATCCCTGCTGAGCAGGCATATGACATGTCCTGTCCGTTCACTGCACAGAGCAGAGACCGGCACAGACCTGCTCTCCCCTATGGGGAAATTGGGTGAAAATGGACCGCCAGTCTGTTTTCATCTAATCCTATCCAATCCGCCAGATAGATGGAAAATAGGACCACCATCCATCTGGATTTTGTGGGCAGGATCGGATCAGATAGCGGTGGGTGTCAGCGGACATGTCACTGTTGACATCCGCCGCTCCATGGGGTCCAATCAGGTCCGCCTGAAAAAATGACAGGTGGACCTGATCAGACAGCCTGTGTGAAAGGGGCCTAAAGTTTCTTACCTTGAAAAGAACCACTTGAGATCTTTTCCTCCTCCTCTTCTGCATTGCTGTAAATTCCAGAAAAAAACAGTGCAGAGCTACTCATGAATACATGGATGTGCAAAAATGGTGATATGAGATGAATCATATAAACAATATATGACACAAATACAAATCTGTACAGAAAAAAACATTAATAAATATCACAGTCATTAGTGAACTAAAAAAGCCCAAAATCAAGTGATCAAGTGACCCCAGATGATGTCTGTTTGAGACGAAACGCGTCGGCTTCACTGTCCTGTCTATGCTATTACAGTTCGTTTTTCCTGGTTTACCATGAATCGTCCATCTCATGCTTTGATATATACTGAAATGTAGATGGTCTATGTTTTTAATAAATGAAGCCTCCTTATATTCCATTTGGTGGCAGATTTCTTCATGGTGGTGACTCTTCTTCTTTGGGCGGTTGATCATCACAATTCGGATCACGCAAATATTATATACTGACTTATTCACTTGATTTTGGACTTTTTTAGTTCATTAATGACTGTGATATTTATTAATATTTTTTATGTACAGATTTGTATTTGTGTCATATATTGTTTTATAGGATTCACCTCATATCACCATTTCTGCACATTTATGTACAGTGGAATCTTGGATTACGAGCATAATCCATTCCAGGAGAATGCTTGTTATCCAAAGCACTCGCATCTCAAAGCGAGTTTCCCCATAGAAGTCAATGGAAACGAAGATAATTCGTTCCACATTGACATCTATTGCATGCAATACCGCATGTAGCCAGAGGTGGGGGGCGCCGGAGAGACTCAGAAATACTCGGAGACCGCTCGTATGCACTCGGAAAGGCTCGGAAACACTCGGGAACTGAGTCGTACCGAGTGTTCCTGAGTATTTCCAAGTGTTTCCGAGTATTTCCGGACGGCTCCGAGTGTCACCGGCGCCCCTGCACCTCTGGCCAAATGTGGGACTGCACACCGCAGAGGCTTGAATCCTGCTCATTTTACAAGACAACACTCACAAACCGAGTCAGGATTTTAAAAAAATAATAGTTCGTATTGCAAAACACTCGTTAGCCGAGTTATTTGCAATCCGAGGTTCCACTGTATTCTTGATTAGTGCTGCACTGCTTTTTACCTATTACTTTTGCACAAGTTGTCCATTGTAGTGCTGGCTGCTGGTTTATAACGTATATTTCACCATTTTTGAACATTAGCGCGGTATAACAATATATATTTTAAATTCCAGAAGACTGGATTCAATGGGCTCCATCCTCTTTGCTATGCTGTCTGCCAGCCTTCAGAAACAACTCCTGAGTAGAATCTAGCTGAAACCTGCTCCAGCTTGTACTTTCCTGCCTATTTTTTAAACCAATCACTGGGGTGGGGGTGGGGGGGGGGTGTCTAACGATTGTCATAGTTATTGCATACTTATCGCAAGCTTGGACAAGTACTTAATTATATCCATTTATTTATTTATTTCCTTCTGTTAATTGACTTTAATGCCTTTTTACGCAGTATTTAACGAGCGCTTTTGGTGTTTGCACTAAATACCACATATGAGCGATAGTGAATTTACGTTATCATTATCGCATGCGTTAAGTGGTCACATGACCGTCATATCGCATGGGAAAACCTTTAGTGAATTGTGCCCACAGTCTCTGTGCTACATGAGCTATAAAGAAAGGGTTTACTGTGATGCTGTGTGCTTCTCTCAATTGCCTGTAGGTCACCCCAATGCTGTATCCTGGCCTAGGCCGACAAGGCCCAAGCCTAGGGCAGCACTTTGCAGGGGGGCAGCACGGAAAGAGTCCCCAATGGCTTGCGCTGTTAGTGTAGCGCCAGTCTTATGGGGCGGACTGGGCTGAGAGGCAAATTAGTCTAGCGCCCCCATAAAGCGGCCGCACTGCTCCGGGTATGCGGGCAACCGGCATTCCGCAACTGTTGGGGGGGGGGTCACCGCTTCTAATTTTGACTGTCCTCTCATCCTGGACGACAAACCTTCCTCACTGTGCTATATGTTTTCTGCTGCACCATTGGCATGGTAATATCTTCTTAGTCCTCTCCATAAAATTATCAGAAACTTGTGCTTAAAGTAGAACAATAGGCAACACTTTCTTTTTTTCATTTTGGATAGAATAAGGGAGGGTTAAAGCCCCTATAAGTTTATTTTTTACCATCCCTGTCCCATTGCAGAGATTTCCCTTCACTTCCTGCCCCAAAGCCAAACAGGAAGTGAGAGGAAATCTATGCAAATTAAGGGAATCCATTGCCCCCCCCCAGGCCCTCAGAACTAGTGCCCCCACTCGAAAATTTCAGGGCGGGTCTTAAACAGCAAGAGGTGTGGCCTTGACAGGAAGGGGTGGGTCACATTTAAATCAGGGGGTGCACAAGTTTAGTCAGGCCTAGGGCAGCACAAAACCTAAAAACACTACTGGGTCACCCTCTAGCAGTTGAGGTATCTTATCTCTCATTTCCATGCCAGTTGCCTGTCCTATCACCCGTTACAGGGAGCCCACCAAGAGGAAAGAACACATATGGGTGTCACACTCACCTGTTCCACGCTCCAGCACCTGATCTTTCCCTCCGTGTACAGCCACTGGCTTCCAGCCCATCAAAGTGGGGGGCTTTTATAAAGGGCTAGCAAGCAACATGTCCACTCACTAGCAGCTAGACCTTCTGCGGTGGTTCCCAAGGTATTTTTTAGAGTTTCCCAGCAGTGTTGTCCCTGTGACCTCTTGTGTTCCCAGTGTCCGCCCAGCCTGTAACCAGCTCCTGTGTGTCTCAGTATCCCAGTGTTTCCCAGTGTCTTTAATTATTCCAGTCTGCATCCAGTCTTGTGTACTCCTCCATGTTCCCCAGTCTGTTTCCTATTCCAGTGGCCCTATTCATTCCTGCCGACATTCAGTCTTCCTCCACCACCATATCTCCTTTTGCATTTTAGTCTGTTGCCTGCTTCTCTACGCCGGTGTGTTTGTCGGTGAGTTCCATCCAGCCCTACCCACATTCCACACGCATTTCCCGCACCCCATTCAAAAGACGCTGCCTTTGCAATTTGCAGAGGGTGTCAATGTTAACTTATTGACACCCCAAACGCAGGTTGCAAGCGAAGTGCGGTGATATTATTTGATTCGGTTGCTGTGCATTATTTTATTTTTTTTGCATGCACTATTTTTAGTGCGGTCTGGCGCAATTTCAGCTCATTCAAATGAATGTACTGAAATCGCAATGCACCCGGATCGCATGTGAATTGCACAGAAAACGCACAGCGCTTTTTTGACAGACAAAACCATGCCAGTGACATAAACATGGAAATTCATGTGTGCATAGCGAATATGTTCTGTTCTGTCCCACTTATATGTATTTTCTGTTATTGCATTGTACTGTGTCTAGTTATTATTGTTCTAAAGTATGCTGACATCTATTGGTGGCTTAGGAGCACTACAATGGGTTGACTTGTGCATGGTGCATCCCTCTGTTCCCTCCACCTTTATATTGCTGGTAAGTTCAGTCCTAGCTGAACCCTCCCTGCGTCTTCTATGTTCCCTCAGTTAGTCATCTCAGAATCAGGGCTTAGAGAGTCATTGTCTTCTTACACTATAAATGACTGTAAAAACATCCTCTGGACTGTACTTTTCTGACATAAAATTGCATTGGATTCAAATTCTGTGTCCTATCGAAGAGTTAAGCTACTTGTGGATGGTTCCAAGTCAACAGGTGATTATACAATTCAAACAATGTTGCTTTTGTTCTGAATATATTTTTTAGCCCCGGTTCACACAGGGGCGGCACGACTTGCAGGTCGCCTCACCGAGGCGACCTGCACACGACTTTCATGGCGACTTGCAAAACGACTTCTGTATAGAAGTCTATGCAAGTCACCTCAAGTCGCCCCCAAAGTAGTACAGGAACCTTTTTCTAAGTCGGAGCGACTTGAGTCGCTCCTATTAGAATGGTTCCATAGTACAGAACGGGAGGCGACTTGTCAGGCGGCTAGGTCGCCTGACAAGTCGCCCCTGTGTGAACCGGCAGTCAAGGAATGTGTGTGAATACATTTTTAGGCCTTCTGCAGCTGTAAAATTCTTGGTGCTTTTGAGTGCCCAGGGAGCTGGATGTGCCACTTACAGCCACCAGAACAAGTGAATGGCTGTGCGTGGCTATGCTTGAGTAAACACCAGTGACTTCTGCATTGGTGTCTCCCCTAATAATGAAAAAAAAAATTAAATAAAAATGAATGTGAATGGTGTCTAAACTGCCCATCAAGTGATGTTATGCACATTCTCCAAATAAAGCAGCAAGTCCAACAGACCTGTTTGCTGTGCTGCTGCAGCAAAAAAGGCAGCATATGTGCAGGATTTATAACTGGAACCTCCATTTCTGGCACTTAACATACTTGTGTAAGCAGAGGTTAGTACCCCTTTTAGGGAAACCCTGCAACTGGGTAGGTACTGTTGATGGGGCTAGCCTATTCCTTTATAATCTGGGTCCGGAAGAACTTTAGGGAAGAGGTTGATGGGATAGCGTAGCCTACAGAACATCATCATGTTGGCTATTGTCTAAGTGGAGTGTGTGTGCCCTCTGGGGTAGGCCTGATGTAGGTCTCGTCGGAGGAACCCATCCATAGGGAACCTTTAGTTGAGGGAACTGGAAGTGCTGTTTGGCATCCGTATGTTAAAATTTCGTTTAGACTGTACAGTATTGCTGAGGTCGGGTGGAAAGAGGAACAGTTGGGAGGAGCTATGCACTGTTCAGGTTACAATAAAGCGTTGAAAAGGCTGATCTTGTGGACATTTTTTTTTTCTGGAGGAGGGCCTTTGGCAAGGAATATGCAAGTAACCAGGATGGAGGATGTCCCTCACTGTACGAGTGTGGTGCCTTGTCTCATTCCTGTTGCAGGAGAAAATGGGAGGCTGGCATGACAATTACTGGCTATGTATTGGGGGCCTGCTTACATGTGTATGCAGTCAGGTCCATAAATATTTGGACATTGACACAATTCTAATCTTTTTGGCTCAATACACCACCACAATGGATTTGAAATGAGACGAACATAATGTGCTTTAACTGCAGACTTTCAGCTTTAATTTGAGGGTATTTACACCCAAATCAGGTGAACGGTGTAGGAATTACAACAGTTTGTATATGTGCCTCCCACTTTTTAAGGGACCAAAAGTAATTGGAAAATTGGCTGCTCGGCTGTTCCATGGCCAGGTGTGTGTTATTCCCTCATTATCCCATTTACAAGGAGCAGATGAAAGGTCCAGAGTTCATTTCAAGTGTGCTATTTGCATTTGGAATCTGTTGCTGTCAACTCTCAATATGAGATCCAAAGAGCTGTCACTATCAGTGAAGCAAGCCATCATTAGGCTGAAAAAACAAAGCAAACCCATCAGAGAGATAGCAAAAACATTAGGTGTGGCCAAATCAACAGTTTGGAACATCCTTAAAAAGAAAGAATGCACCGGTGAGCTCAGCAACACCAAAAGACCCGGAAGACCACGGAAAACAACTGTGGCGGATGACCGAAGAATTCTTTCCCTGATAAAGAAAACACCCTTCACAACAGTTGGCCAGATCAAGAACACTCTCCAGGAGGTAGGTGTATGTGTGTCAAAGTCAACAATCAAGAGAAGACTTCACCAGAGTGAATACAGAGGGTTCACCACAATGGTGTAAACCATTGGTGAGCCTCAAAAACAGGAAGGACAGATTAGAGTTTGCCCAACAACATCTAAAAAAGCCTTCACAGTTCTGGAACAACATCCTATGGACAGATGAGACCAAGATCAACTTGTACCAGAGTGATAGGAAGAGAAGAGTATGGAGAAGGAAAGGAACTGCTCATGATCCAAAGCATACCACCTCATCAGTGAAGCATGGTGGTGGTAGTGTCTTGGCGTGGGCATGTATAGCTGCCAATGGAACTGGTTCTCTTGTATTTATTGATGATGTGACTGCTGACAAAAGCAGCAGGATGAATTCTGAAGTGTTTCGGGCAATATTATCTGCTCATATTCAGCAAAATGCTTCAGAATCCAATGGACGGCGCTTCACAGTGCAGATGGACAATGACCCGAAGTATACTGCGAAAGCAACCAAAGAGTTTTTTAAGGGAAAGAAGTGGAATGTTATGCAATGGCCAAGTCAATCACCTGATCCGAATCCGAATGAGCATGCATTTCACTTGCTGAAGACAAAACTGAAGGGAAATGCCCCAAGAACAAGCAGGATCTGAAGACAGTTGTAGTAGAAGCCTGGCAGAGCATCACCAGGGATGAAACCCAGCGTCTGGTGATGTCTATGCGTTCCAGACTTCAGGCTGTAATTGACTGCAAAGGATTTGCAACAAAGTATTAAAAAGTGAAAGTTTGATGGATGATTGTTAATCTGTCTCATTACTTTTGGTCTCTTAAAAAGTGGGAGGCACATATACAAACTGTTGTAATTCCTACACCATTCACCTGATTTGGATGTAAATACCCTCACATTAAAGCTGAAAGTCTGCAGTTTGTTTCATTTCAACTCCATTGTGGTGGTGTATAGAGCCAAAAAGATTAGAATTGTGTTGATGTCCCAATATTTATGGACCTGACTGTATGCACCATGATCCCCCCAGCTCAGCTAACATTAAGGCTTTTTACATTTACTATCTTTTTAAATAATAACAACAGTGGTCAGATGGACCCAATTTTTTTTTTCTAAATCACTTTTCATGATTAGGCTTGCCACTGCTTTGTGGGCACCATTTGGATGCTGGCGCATACATTCCATAGCAAATCACACTTGTTACTAAATTCATTGTATGTTTGCTGGCCTCTAACAAGGATAATTATGACCTTACTTGCAGACACTTGGTCTTATTACTTGAGTCGAAGAATAGTGTGCTAAGCTTATTAATCACCAATGACCAATCAGAATTATTTTTCTGTCTATGAATGCAGTAAAGTGAAGCCTGGTCAGCTGAGGTTAACCTGCTTTGCAGATCATTGGCCCCAACCCTTCAAGCCTCCAGCAGACAGTGCAGGTTCTCTATCCTGGGTCTCCTCTCAGGGGTAGATGGGAATTCCCGTTATAGTCTTGAAAATGGAAAACTCTTTTTAAAGGAAATTGACATCTGCAGAAATAATCCAAAACAGCGTCCAATTTATACGTTTGTTCCACGAGAGACAATATAACGTGACACTTGCACACGCTGCTTCGCACATAGGTGAAATGAATTTTGTCCTGAGTGGTTGCCAGACCCGTAATAGGCTTACAATCTCATTGCTCTAATATGTGGCCATTACCCGGAGAGCAGAGATTGATCGCTTCTGGCAAAGCTGAGGGATTCTTCTCAGTCTTATTCTCAAAGAAAAGTGCCAATTTTCCCCAACGTAGTGCAGGTGGCGGCATGAGACAGACGACGCGGCGATGACCAATCTTTTCTCTGGCTTCAAAAGGACATTTTACAGAGACATTAATGAGAAAAGAGATGAAGAGAACCTCAAGAAAGAAGCAGGAAAACAATATAATTTATCTCTCTTTATTCTGAATAAGTTGTTTTTGTCTTCTGTGTTGCAAGCAGGGATGAGCCAAATCAGGAGGTTTTGTTTTGCTGAAATCTTTGCGAACATCTGGACACTTCTGTCAAATTTTGGCATTTGATAAAATGCATTGTAGCCATTGGTAAAAGTGTCTCTGGGCGAAAATGTCCCCTTCCCCCCATCAGCATGTGAACCTCGTGGACCCCTAAAAAATGACCCATCCACTCTGCAGTCCAGAAGACCATAGATTCAGGTAAGTATTTGGGGCTTTAAATATAGGCAAGTGATTAGCTGATGGGGAGGAGGGTCCTTGGCCAGATAACTTTAAAGGTGATTGGTAAGGGTACAATGGGCTTTGATGCTTCAGAGAATTATGGAAGTTTCTTTGACTAATCCTGGACCTGTTCTTCTACGAAAATGTGCTAATCCTAACCCCAGTGCTAACGCCAGTGTTAATCCTAAGACTTTGCATATATTGCATGTGCAATATATGCAATATATCCATATTGCATATATATTGACCACCATGTCAGTGCTGACCTTTAGATATCTATATACAGTATGTACAGTATATTGTCAAAAGTATTGGGACGCCTGCCTTTACACGCGCATTTTAATGACATCCCAGTCTAATGCCCCGTACACACGGTCGGACTTTGTTCGGACATTCCGACAACAAAATCCTAGGATTTTTTCCAACGGATGTTGGCTCAAACTTGTCTTGCATACACACGGTCACACAAAGTTGTCGGAAAATCCGATCGCTCTGAACGCGGTGACGTAAAACACGCACGTCGGGACTATAAACGGGGCAGTGGCCAATAGCTTTCATCTCTTTATTTATTCTGAGCATGCGTGGCACTTTGTCCGTCGGATTTGTGTACACACGATCGGAATTTCCGACAACGGATTTTGTTGTCGGAAAATTTTATAGCCTGCTCTCCAACTTTGTGTGTCGGAAAATCCGATGGAAAATGTGTGATGGAGCCCACACACGGTAGGAATTTCTGACAACAAGGTCCTATCACACATTTTCCGTCGGAAAATCCAACCGTGTGTACGGGGCATTAGTCCGTAGGGTTCAGTATTGAGTTGGCCCACCCTTTGCAGCTATAACAGCTTCAACTCTTCTGGGAAGGCTGCCCACAAGGTTTAGGAGTGTGTCTATGGGAATGTTTGACCATTCTTCCAAAAGCGCATTTGTGAGGTCAGACACTGATGTTGAAGGCCCGGCTCACAGTCTCAGCTCTAATTCACCCCAAAGGTCTTCTATCGGATTGAGGTCAGGACTCGGTGCAGGCCAGTCAAGTTCCTCCACCCTGAACCCCTTGCTTTGTGCACTGATCCAAATCATTTGGTGGAGGGGGGATTATGGTGCGGGGTTTGTTTTTCAGGGGTTGGACTTGGCCCCTTAGTTCCAGTGAAAGGATCTCTTAAGGCGTCAGCATACCAAGACATTTTGGACAATTTCTTGTTTTCAACTTTGTGGGAATAGTTTGGGGATGGCCCCTTCCTGTTCCAACATGACTGCGCACCAGAGCACAAAGCAAGGTCCATAAAGACATGGACGAGAGAGTTTAGGGTGGAGAAACTTGACTGGCCTGCACAGAGTCCTGAACTCAACCCGACAGAACACCTTTAGGACGCCTTCTCATCCAACATCAGTACCTGACCTTACAAATGCGCTTGTGGAAGAATGGTCAAACATTCCCATAGACACACTCTTAAACTTGTGGATAGCTTTCCCAGAAGAGTTGAAGCTGTTATAGCTGCAATGGGTGGGCCAACTCAATATTGAACCCTACGGACTACTGAGATTCCATTAAAATTCAAATGCGTGTAAAGGCAGGTGTCCAAATACTTTTGACAATATAGTGTGTATATTATAAAAATATATTTTTGTTCCTTAAAATTAAAGGTAAAGTTAGTTCATTCATCACTCCTAACTCTTATAAAATTAATATAATTTCATAGGTTTTTAAGATTCAAGATAATAAACAACATGATGAAAACTGTTGTTTCAGCTGGGATAGTATGCTGTATACATATGGTTTATGTACATTCAGTTATCCTCACAGATGTACCGATAACTATTTTGAGTATTATTTCTTTTTATGCACTATTTTGAATGATTTTATGGAACAGTTAAATACTGATGAAGGGGACAATATGTGGCCCTGAAACATTTTGGCTGTAGCACCTGCTATATGTTTGGAATAAAACCTCACTTTGGATTGGAGCAAGGCATCTATCACTGGGGATTACTCATTGAAACCTGTCTATATTCATCAAATCACCAAAGACGTTATATTTCTTCACAGCGGTATGCTGTCCTATTGAGATATCTGTGCACTGTGGTTCATCACATTAATATATCTCATCTTTCTTTCTTTCTTTTTTATTGTGTTCAATAATTTATTATCACATTGATATTTAATTATAGGATTTTGTTATGGTGAAGGATGTTATATTATTTATAATAGGCTCCATTTGATTATTTTTGCACATGATTCACTGATTAACCATTAGGAGATTACACCGTGTTATATTGGGAGGTTAATATTAGCGCATTATACATTCCGAATATATACAACACTTTTTGTGTGATATCAGTTCACATACACAATAATTGCAGCTATATTATTTGGTCATCTTCTAGTATTTGTCACTTATTTATTTATTTACTAGTTCATACCAGCGCTTTAGTACACTTTTTCCTTTATGAAGATGACAATGCTTACCATTTGCTGCACGTTACATCAGTTTGATGTAAAGTTGCATTTCGCAAATAAAGGTTGAACATTTGCTAGATCATTCTCTTTATGGGAAAACTTGACTAGTCTCCTGAGTATTAACGGCCAAATACAAAAAGTTACCATTTGGTCCCTGCAGGGGAAACAAGGGGCATTGGGGCTCCTAAATATCCCCTGATCGATCATTGCAGGTTTACTATTGTTTGGCAGGACAGGCTGGAACCTGTAACTCTTACAGCTGGTGAGTTGAAATTCATTGAATGCCACTATTGATTAGATCAATCTTTCTTAACTTTTTTAACCCAGAGGAAATCATTTTCAGGTCTCAGGGAACTCTTCCAAAAAAACATTTCTTTGGTGGATAGTGGGAAAGACGCACCTTACATTGGTGGTCAGAATGCCTCCCCTACAGAAAATACCATTGGGCTCATGCAGTTGGCTTTGCCAAGTGCAGGGCCAGATTTAGTCCTTGGGGGGCCTGAGGCACAGCAGGTTTAGGGGGGCATCATTCACAGAGTTGGTTTACATTCTCAATGCCAGTCACACATTTTCAAAATGCATGACACAACGTCATTCTGAGGTCACATATGCACACACACGCACGTAGTCATGGGCCACCTTTCTTAAGAGCGTAAGCGCTCTATGTGGTTTGCTTGAACTGCCAAAATTCATTTTTAAATTTGATGCAATATACCAATCCAGAGTAAAATCTTTTACAGCAGTTGGCAGGAAAAATAATACTTTCCAAGATACTTTTAATAAAAGAGAGGTTTTTTTATTATTATTATATATTGTATAGTACTTTATTATTATTTATTTTAATTATTGGATATACTTTTTATATTGTTTTATTTTTTTTTTATAGAGAGGGGTCTCTTCTGTCAGAGGACCTGGGGCAGTTGCCCCTTTTGCCCTCTTATAAATCTGGCACTGGCCAAGTGGCATTCACCCCTGTACTCTCTAGGCGCCATCAAACTAGAGGTCAATTAACCACGACTGAAGAAAAACCCTAGAAAGTTCGGGAGGAACCCTAGGGTACCATGGAGCCCTGTGTGAGAATAGATAGATTATTAGAGCATGCAAGCTACTAAAATATCCAGCTGCAACCAAATAAAGGCCAACTACTGCCAAAACTGTCTTTGGCACTTCTTGTCCCGGTGTCACCCATCATCAGTAACAGTTTTATCTGATATCACAGCAGTGGCACAAAGTGACATGCGTGGCAGGATTGCATAAATTTCTCCAGAAAAAGTTCATCCAGATTCAAATGTCACACATTTGGCTGGCAGTTTCAGCTACTAAAAATGCATCTCTTTACTTTACATCTTGACATAATTTACAATCTTTAATCCCGGGCTGATTTGATTAAGTGCCGGGCTGGACTCTGCAAAGAATTAAGAAACATTTAAGTGAAAACACATTCTGCATTTGGCTCTTCTGAGAGAGTTCAGAGCGGACTGTCCTCATACCGAAGAAGAATAAAACTTATAAAACTTTTCCATGGAGGTCGGGAGAGTCCCATGGTCTATGGGTCAGGTCATCTAGACTGATATCTCAGTTGTAGGTGGGGTCTGCTGGGCAGAGGCACTTCCTGGCTTCTTGTACCTCTTAAAGGATTATAATGATGAGATCTCCCAACAATGTTTACGCCTACTTTAGGGTGTATGTGCTCCTTCTGTTGTATCTTAAACCTGTAGGGATGGTGTGAACCCCTTGTAATGACCACTGCACATGTGGAGACCTAAGAACTTTCCACAGAAATCTCACTGCTGGAGTCCCTGAGAGATAGAAGAAACTATTATGTGGTTTAATTTTCTAACACTGAAAAATCAGTTTTGGGGTGGACTGACCCCACCAAATGAACATTTCAAAATCATATCAACTGCTGCAATGCTTAAGAAAATTCAGCATGTTCCTTGTGCACAGTTTATTAGACATGGTGTAGTATTGTCCTACCAGCTATGGAAGGCTAAATAGTGTTCTTTTGTTGTGTTAGATACAGTTAATTTCCATTATTATGGAATTTTTCACCTGAGAAATGTCCTGTGACGCGGTACCGTAACCATTTCCACTGCCTTGGCCATGAATGGTCACATGATAATATCACATGTAATGATTCTGCATTGGTTCTAATGCCGCGTACACACGACCGGTTTTGCCGTCGGAATAAATTCTGAAGGTTTCTCCGACTGAATTCCGCTCAAGCGGTCTTGCATACACGCGGTCACACCAAAGTCCGACCTTCCAGAACGAGGTGACATACAACACGTACGACGGGACAAGAAAAAGAAAGTTCAATAGCCAGTAGCCAATAGCCTCCGTCTTGTACTTGCTTCAGAGCATGCGCCGTTTTTGGTCCGTCGGAACAGCATACAGACGAGCGGTTTTCCCGATAGGTATTGATTCCGTCTGAAATATTTAGAACATGTTCCATTTCCAGGTCCGTCAGAATTTTCGAAAAAAAAAGTCAGATGAGGCATACACACGATTGAAATAGACGATGAAAAGTTTCCGGCTGACTCTTTCTGTCAGAGATTCCGCTCGTGTGTACGCGGCTTTTAGTGATCACATGAAAGAAGGCCTATTCCCCGGCAGGTGAATAAGCATGCGGTATCTAGTTCACTTGGGCCCCTGATGCCCTATCTGAATTTAGTAGTGGGAGCATTGATCTGTAAAGGGGCTGTAGTGGCAGTTATCTCTAGCAGTCTCCGGTCCTCACTCTCTGCCTGCCTTACGGGACAAATCTCTAGTCTCCAAGCACAGCATGTCCACAGTCCCTGACCATCTCGGGTATCATGTCTGCAGACTCTGACTATCTCCAATGCGATATCTGCAGTCTCTGATCAACTCCTCTAATATTTCTGCAGTCCTAGACCATCTCCTATAGTATAAATTAAAATGACGGTCACCAAGTTCCGCGCAACTAGACTTGATATTCCACCCCTGCGCTCCTGTGTATCAATATAAGTCCTTAAAGCTGCCAACTTAAATAAAATTGAATGGAGAAAAATATTTTTACATGAAAAAAATAGTGGCGCTGTGTTCACATCAATTCAGTGACACCAAATCGAATACATCAATATCTCATAACAGTGAACTATACAACTTTTAAGTGTCCGTAATAATAAACCCAAGTGTATTAACACTACAGCAGTGAAAGTGAAAACATAGATGAGTAAATAAAAAGTGAAATGAAAATATCAAAAATACTAATCATGCAAAAAAAGTCCATGCAAAGCACTGTGTTTCACACAGCATTAAGTGAATAATCTTCCTATAATTCAAACTTCCTTCCACCACACCGATAGTGATTGTGATCCACTCCTTTGAAACTGCACTCACCACAAAGATTTGCCTTGCACTCTCATGTTTGGCATGTAATCTCCTATAGTATGTCTTCAGTATCTTACCATCTTCTATCTTATGTTTGAAGTCTCCAACCATGTCTGGCAATATATTTGCAGTCTCTGACCATCTCCTGTATTATGTTTACAGTCTCTGACCATCTCCTATAGTATGTCTAAAGTTATGTTTGCAGTCTGTGAACATCTCCTGCACTACATCTGCAGTGCCAGAAGATCTCCTGTATTATGTCCCCAATCTTTAACCGTCTCTTGTAATCATTTCCCAGTCTCTTAACATCTCCTGCAGGATGTCCCCAGTCTCTAAGCATCTCCTATAGCAGGTGTGTCAAACTCAATTTCATTGCGGGCCGCATCAGCATTATGGTTGCCCCCAAAGGGCTGGTCCATGTAGCTAATGATGCAAGTCTGAAAGGGAGGGCCACACCCCACTGGTATCATCCACAAGAAGCTTTATTGGAGATTGTCTCCAATCAAGTTTCTTGTGAAATCTGAAGATGATACCAGCAGTGTGCAACCTTCCTTTTCAACTGGCATAGAATTGTATAATTCTCATAATGATTATAAAAATATGTCCATACCATCCCACCCCCTTACTGAAAATGTCAAGAGTCCCCTAAGATCAAAAGTCAAGAGTCCCCCCACCCTCTCTTACATCGCAGTGCACCCGTCCTTACCTTTTGCTGCTGCTGGGAAGAAGCTGGGGGTGGAGATGGGAAGCAGAAAGTGTAGGGTCTGGAGGAGGACCAGAGGAGGGCTGAAGTCAGCTGAGTGGTGCAGGACCTGTAGTATGTGTTCTGTCCTGCTCTCTGCTGCTGACTGCTGAGATGGGAAAGGGGGGGCATCGACGAGCCTCTCTGTGGCTAGGGTTGCCACCTCATCCCTTTAAAACCAAACACTTATTAATTACACTGGTTCTGTGGCTGATTAAGGTGGTAATTAAATTCACTTAGTGCCTTACCTGCATTGAATTAGCACCAAAACCCGTATAATTGATGTGTTCGGTTTTAGAGAGATGAGGTGGCAACCTTATTTGCAGCTACATGGAGAAGTGCAGAATCTGCCGGAGGAGTTCTGTCCTCCTCTCTGCTGCAGACTGCTGAGACAAGCTGAGGGCAGAGACGAGTGAGGTACCGCAGCTGTAGGAGAGATGTAAAGGCCACATGAAATGGCCCGGCGGGCTGGATTCAGCCCACAGGCCTTGTGTTTGACACATGTGTCCTATAGTATATCTGCAGTTTCTAACCATTGCCTATAGTATGTCCCCAGTCTTTAATGTTCAGTAGTATGACCTTAGTTACAAAACATCTCTTCTAGTATGTCTGCAGATTCTAGCCATCTCCTGTAGTGGGTCCCCAGTCTTTGACCACCATGTCTAATAAATCTGCAGTCTCTGTATAGCTCCTGAACTATTATTGCAGTCACAGGTCACCAGTTAAATCTGTTACTTTGACCACCACTGAATTAAGGCAGTGCAAAAAAACAACTGTAAAAAGCATTAGTCCATTAGAATCTATCAAATCTCTTTAAAAGGTGAAATAGAAAAGTTAAATCTAATTAAATTCCAGGGTTTTATGTACCTTCTCTATCATCCTTGTCCCTTGCAATGCCTTACAAACAAAACACAAGAGAAGAGAGCGCAAAGCCGCCCTAGTGTAACTCGGCTTTAATATGGTAAAGTTAAAAACACCACAATAATCAAACTCACATTGTGTGACGATAGATACAGCAAAGGAATTCCACTGTGGCCGCACTCCTAAAACCACCTCAAGATCTCGACAGGGGAAGGGGGAGCCATGGACGTTCAACCTAGCTGCCCGGATCCTGGCAGCACATCCAAGGCTATCCACCACCCTGCTTGATCCTAATGCGCATGCTCCCCGTCCAGCCGGCACTGCTCTACGAGGACACACGAACAGACAGCAGAATACATTGTGAAAGAGAGTGAGGATGTCACACAGTTGCCACGACAATGCCATGAAAGCCTCGGGTGTGCTGCCAGGATCCGGGCAGCTAGCTTGAACGTCCACAGCTCCCCCGTCCCCTGTTGGGATCTTGAGGTGGTTTTAGGAGTGTGGCCACAGTGGAATCCTTATGCTGTATCTATCTTCACACCATGTGAGTTTGACCATTGTAGTGTTTTTAACGTGGCCATAGTAAAGCCGAGTTTTGTGTTTTGTCTAGGTGTGTTCCTGCCACCCAGAGGATCCATAGAGAGCAGCAGCACCCTTTGACTTGTCTAGTTATCACCAATAGCCAGCTGGAGGGCTATACTAAACTGTTGATCAGCGCACCTGCTAGTTTTTTCTTTTGTGTGTATTTAATGCCTTACAAAAAAAACAATTAAAGTTTTAAATTGCAATTTTAGATACTGTATTTATTGGCGTATAACACTCACTTTTTCACCATGAAAATCGGGTGCAAATAGCGTGTGCTTGTTATAAGCCAATACTTCAATTTTAGCTGCCTCTGAGGGGACAGGGAGGGTGGCGGGATGAGCGCCGTCAGATTAAATACAGTGAGAATCTCCTGTTTACTTGGCGGCCTCTGTAATAGAAAGTCCCGTCTCCTGGGCCGCCATTGGACCACTGTTCTGTCTATCATAGAAGATTCTCATTGTATGTCATCTGTCGGGCGCTTGTCGCGCCCCCCTCCCTGTCCCCACTAGGCTGCAGATGGACATCGATCAGACTGCTCTGATGGCAGTGGTGAGGCTGCTGCATTGATGGCAATGGTGAGGCTGCTGCATTGATGGCAATGGCAAGGCTGCTACATTGATGGCAATGGTGAGGCTGCATTGATGTAGACTAATGAGGCTGCATTGATGGCACTTGTGAGGCTGCAGATGGGCATTGATCAGGCTGCATTGATGGCAATGGTGAGGCTGCAGATGGGCACTGACCCTTATTTTGCTTCAAAGTTCCTTATTAAAAATTTTAGTTTTTTTCCTGAAACTTCCCTCTTAAAATGAATGTGCGTGTTATACGCCTGTGCGTGTTATACGCCGATAAATACGGTAAATAAAAAAGAACAATCCCCTCAGGTGAACTATATACATTACACTGATTATAGTAAACCTCTTGGCTGGGGTTCAGCAGTTTTGGAATTTGCGATTTTGTTATTTGTGTAACATTTTGAAAGTATCCATTCAAAAGAGGGTGACACACGGTTCATAATTTATCAGCTGTTTTTTTTCAGGTGGTGTTGATATGATGGATCTTGCCGTCTCTAGTCCGAATTCTGAATAAAAAGAGTCATGTTCACAGATGACACATTGTACGGATTCTTCGTCCTTCTCTGCAGGGGGCCGGAGAGAAATCATGGTGACATGGTAGAAATCAGTTCCAGGGCAGCAATTTACTATCAATAATTGTAATGTTTCCCATACATGGAGACTTCTCCACTCAGCATTGAGAGACATTCATCTTCCTGTCCAATATACATCGTTGTGGTTGGGAAACCTCCACGTCGAAGTAATGCTTCATACAACATAAGAACATCAAAAGTATTTTGTCCCAAAATAGAACAGAAGACGGTCAGTTCAATCTTCACATGAAAACAAAAAAATCCATAAACAGCAAATTTTCAGAAGAGAATAGAAGGAAGTTTTAAGGACATGGATTACTATAGATGGTGTCTCTGAACTAAAGCAGGCATCATGGGAGGTAAAATGAGACAATGTCTGCCTGGAAAGAATTATATACTGAATTATATACCCCTTACATATCCCCCATATGGCATTTACTCCTCTCGGAAAGGTGTCCACCAAATAAATATATACTATATGGCAAAAATAACTGGACCCCCTCTAAACGTACCATCATGGTACCATTTGTACTACTTCATACAAAGATATTTTAGGTGCTTTTCCAGCCTGGTAACAATTTGGGGAAGGACCTTTGCTGTTCCAGCATGATTGCACCCCTCTGTACAAATCCAGCTCCATAAGTATATGATTTGACCAGTTTGCTGTGGAGGAACTTGAGTGCCCTATACAGAGCCCTGGCTTAAACCCTACTGAACACCTTTGGGATGAATTTGAATGGCGATTGTGAGCCAGATCTTCTGATCTTCTCATCCAACCGGACTGGTCAACTCATACTGGACTGCTTCACCACCGTCGATGCAGGTGCATCTGGGTCCCCCCTCAGTACTTAACTTAAATGGGCATAAAAATCTCCAAAATCCAATGGAAAGCCTTTCCAAAAGAATAGGGGCTGTTAAAGCTGCAAAAGGGAAGAGGGGAATGGGACACAAGTCCATATTAATGCCCATGGTTTTTGAATGGGCTGTCCAACAAGATCTTATAGTGATATATATGTGATAGTAAGGGGTACACAGACATTCACTGATGTAGCAGGGAGCTGGCTATCTTACCTGCAGTATCAGAAGACACTCTGCAACATTGTTGCAGTGAGACCGTTTCCCTCTAGGGGCAGCAAAGACTCTGCTAAGGCTCTGCATCATCACATCCTGTCAGCAGAGTGATTACCATCAGGGAGCGAAGCATACAGGGAATTTTAGTCCCAGGACTCAAGTTTCACATTTAGATTAAACTGTATGGAACTACAAGAGCCAGCATGCTGTGGAGAAAAGGAACCAAAGACTCCATCTTGTTTGCCTGAGGGAATTCAGTTACCATGAGGCAGGAGAAAAGACTGGACTTAGGGGAGAGTTGTTGCCTCCTGGGTCAGTGCATAGTTCATTTACAAGCTCCACAGCCGGTCGGGGGACATACAGCCTGAGAGAGGGGGGACCCAGATGCACCTGCATCGACGGTGGTGAAGCAGTCCAGTATGAGTTGACCAGTCCGGTCACCAGAAGAGCCTGGCCGATCCCAGGATGTTCGTTTGGGCCTGCTGCAGGATTTGGTGATGGGGCACTTACCCATTTGTAGGAAACAAGGACACTGCACACAGACAGAGTTGTTACTTTGCCCATCCGGCTTTATGAACACTGTATACAGACATCATTACTCGTATGCCTGTACACACGGAAGGTCCTACGGTCTTTCCGACGGACTTTCGATGGACTTTTGACAGACTTTCGAACGAACGGACTTGCCTACACACGATCACACCAAAGTCCGACGGATTCGTACGTGATGGTGTACGACCGGACTAAAATAAGGAAGTTGATAGCCAGTAGCCAATAGCTGCCCTAGCGTCGGTTTTCGTCTGTCGGACTAGCATACAGACGAGCAGATTTTTCAACCGGACTCGAGTCCGTCGAAAGATTCGAAATATGTTCCAAATCTAAAGTCCGTCTGATTTTCGACCGAAAAAGTCCGCTGCAGGCCCGATGAAGCCCATACACGGTCGTATTGTTCGACGGATTCGTCCCGTCAGACCAGTCCGGTCGAAAAGTCCGCCCGTGTGTACACGGCATTAGTCACCATGCTGACACCTGTAGTGCCACAGGACACAAGACCATTCAGATACAGAGACACTGTATACAGACACCATTGTCCTTTCACCTTGCTGAGGAAGATCCTGCATTCTTTACTTGATAATCCAGGCCAGTTGTGTTGTTTGGCCCTGCTATTCAGGAGTTTAAGTGCACCAACTAAAGTGGCTAGCTGAAGATCCAAGGCCTCATCTTTCTTCCAAGGGACTGAAGTTAGTGGTGCCATACAGGCACACACACACATTCTCAGGGCTCTGTATTTGTAGTATATGTGCCGGATAGTCTAATTTGGGGGTTAAGCCACTTACTGTAGAATTGAGTACAGTGTTTGTAGTTGGGCCTGTGGTGTCAGGGGACAGAAGGCAAACAGCTTCTGTTGTGTTTTTATATAAATAGTTAAACAGATATAAAACATCAGTTTAAAAAAACTGGAAGTGGACCATGTGTGCACTTTTTGTACCAGCAGGAACACTGTGGGGTTTGTGAGAAAGAACTGGTTACATTACAGCCCCCCCCCCCCCCCCCCCCCCACACACACACACACACACACACCAGATGAACCAGACAAGCTACATTGAATGGAGATGCTGATTTTGACGCATTTGCAGTGTTTGCTGGATAATATTATTAGCTCGCTAGTTGCTCTATTTTGCTATTTTTTATTACAGGGTTATTCAGTATGATAAAGAGCAAAATGCAGCAACTTCCAGGAGTCAATCAGCGTTCATCATAAGACAAGTGACTTTGGTCAAGTGAAATCTGGTTGCTGTGGGTCACTGCACATTATTCTTCAGCTTTTTTCTTTGCACAGTCTTATTAAATTGACCTGAGAACATATAGTGTATAGTTAGAGACGTCTAAAAATCCTTTGATGGTTCCCAGAAGAAGTGGTGTGTCCACATTCACACGTTCTCTCGAGATTCAGCTCTCCGCTGTCCTGTAATTGGTTCCGTTCTTTCATGGTGAATCATGAAACCACAATCCCAGCGCTCCCGGAATAGAGGTTAAGAAACTCTTGTGAGGTTTATGGTATTTGTGGAGGGCGGGTCACATTTACATGGATAACCTTTTTATGATGTGACCGCATCACTGTCACTGCGGTGTCACTGAGGTGTCGTCACAACTTGTTCCCAGGCTAGTGATGGTATATCATGTATCCTGATGCAAGTTTTATTACTAAAGGACATTTGCTTCATAAGTAAATCTGTACTCACCATAATAACTTAATAAAGGATTCCAAATTCTTTTAACTTCCCGTTCAAGACAAACATCAGAGGTGCACAGGAGAGGCTTTTCTGACAGACAAAGGATATAGCAGGAACTTCATGACATTGCATATATAGATTGAATCTCGGCTGGTTCAATCAAGATTCAATCCATCTATAGGTAGGCTGAATGTACCCAAGTTGATCCATCCATTGACTTGGGTACAACAAACATGTTGGATTTTTTACATGCGATTACTTCCGGGGACCATAGCTGCTAGGAGTAATCAATGTGCTCTGCCGGCCAGGAAGGCTCCCCACTAGCAGAACACAATACCGCTGCAGGAGGGATTCCTGGCTGTGTTGATGGGGGGAAAAGGGCAGTTTTATTTTCGTTCCACTTCAACCCTGGCAGTTCCGCTACTGGTGTCAGAAGTTTTTTTTTTATTTTTGCATTATTTTTCCATTTTATTTAATGTATTTGTTCATTGATTTTTTACAATTTTTTGTAAAAATGTCTGTATTTTTTTCTGTGTTTATGTGCAGTGAGCCCTTGTAAGTTGTTATGCCGCGTACACACGGTCGGACTTTTCGTCTACAAAAGTCCGACAGCCTGTCCGACAGACTTTCGACAGACTTTTGGCGGACTTGCGGCAGACTTTCTTACGAACGGACTTGCCTACACACGACCACACAAAAGTCAGACGAATTCGTACATGATGACGTACACCGGACTAAAATAAGGAAGTTGATAGCCAGTAGCCAATAGCTGCCCTAGCGTGAGTTTTTGTCCGTCGGACTAGCACACAGACGAGCGGATTTCTGGGTCCGGCGTCGTTACGACGTAAAGATTTGAAGCATGTTTCAAATCTAAAGTCCGTCAGATTTGAGGCTGGAAAAGTCCGCTGAAAGTCCGGGGAAGCCCACACACGATCGGATTGTCAGCTGGCTTTAGTCCGTCGGCGTCCGTCTGACTTTTGTAGACGAAAAGTCCGACCGTGTGTACGCGGCATAAGACTTACAAGAGCTCACTGCACATAAACACAGATGCATATATGCTACTTTTTTTTATCTCTTTTGATAATTCTATGCTATGTAAATTCTAATAAACTTGATTATTTATAATATTGTTCCTCTCCATTGTATTCTTAGCCTATAAAGTCCGCCCTTTTGGTAATACCTAGTACTACCCTTTTTTTGTCTCCAGAATATTTTGGACGTGGCTATTTTAGTGCACCCTGTTTCCTTAACTGCATAGTAAACACAGTTTACGCAAAAGTTATCGCATCTACAAAATAGGGGATAGATTTATGGTATTTTTATTTTATTTCTTTACTAGTAATGGTGGCGATCAGTGATTTTTAGCAGGACTGCAACATTGTGGCGGACAGATCGGACACCTAACTGACATTTTTGACACTTTTTTGGAAACCAGTGACATTATTACAGTAATTAGTGCTAAAGATATGCACTGTTATTGTACTAATGACACTGGCAGGGAAGGGGTTAACATCAGGGGCGATAAAGGGGTTAACTGTGTTCCCTCACTGTGTGTTCTAACTGTATGGGGGAAGGGTTCACTGGTACAACACACAGATCCATCTTCCTGCATAGCAGAAAGACAGGATCTGTGTGATCTCCCTGTCAGAATGGAGATTTTCCCTGTTTACACAGGCAGATCCCCGTTCTGTCAGTACGGGGAATGATCACGGGTGGCCGGCGGACATCGAGTCCGCCGGAATGGCTGATTGGCTCCCCCCACTGGCCAATGGGAGCGCGCCTCCGGTGGCGCGCACGCGCCCACAAAAGCGAGTTCATGAGCCAACGTACACCTACGGCGATTTGCTCAGTCGAGCCACCTTGCCGCAGTTTTGGATAGCGTGGAGAGTGATTAGAACCCCTGTCAGTTTTTATTGCTGTCTGTGCTCCCATTACAGGGATTCATCCTCTCTATTCTTCCTGTTTACCATTATCATTGAAAATGAAAGTAAAAGAAAATCCCAAACTTTGGGTTGTCCCCAGAAAAGTACTAGACGGGGAATCTTCCAATGGGGACATTAGTTCTGGTGACCTGGGGTCCCCAAGGAATTCCCTCAATTTGCAGGGATTTCCTCTGATTTCCTGTTTTGGCTATGGGACAGGAAGTGAAGGCAAATCACCCCAATGTGACACAGATGGTAAAAAAATAAAAAACTGACAGGGGTTATAACCCTCCTGTACTCTATCCAAAATGAAGAAAAAAAAAAAAAAAATTTGCCTATAGTTCAACTTCCAGGCTCCTTCAGAAAAAAATAGTAGTCAGCAGCTACAAATACTGTAGCAACTGACTTTTAACTGACACTTACCTGTCCACAAATCCAGCGGTGTCTTCACCCGAGCTGATTTTTCCATCGGCTCTCAGGTGCTGCTGCCGCCATCTTGGGTAAGGGAAACAGGCAGTTAAACCTTGCAACATCACAACCGGTTCCCTACTGCACATGCGTTAGGCACGCTGTGCTTTGTGAATGGCCTGGCGGCAGGGGAGGAGGAAGGGGGGCGAACCTCCTTATAAGTTTGCCGCAACAAAGTCAGCTGGAAGTGGGAGCGGGTACCTGTCAAATCCAGGTATCTATTCCCCCCCCCCGAAAGGTGCAAAATGTGACAGCGGAGGGAGCAAATAAGCAGAGCTTACCCTTTTGGGTGGAGGTCCGCTTTAAGACAAGGGATTTGCTGGTAAATGACACATTTACTGGCCCCTTCCTTGCTCTCTATACTGAAAGGATCCCCCACAGCAGCCAGCAGGAGAGGGGAGGGAGAACAAGACCGCGCTGGGGGGGGATAAGGGGTAGTGGGGGCATGGCAGCCCAATCACAGCAGGAGGGGGATAGGAGGGGCGGTGGGCGGCATGTAGAGAAACTGATCCTCTCTGTTTCCCTCCTGCAGCCACTGAAAGGCTGCAGGAGGAAGATGGAGGGCGTTGGATTCTCTATATGCCGCCCCCACTGCCCCCTCCTATCCAGGTGTACAAAGGGCCGCATGGGGCCGGGTTACAATTGTGACCCCTTTATCTACGCCCCTGTCTCTATGTCATGAAAAATAAGATGGGGGGTTGAGTAGTTTACCAAAAGACAGCTGGACAGGGCTGATACTGCTCACTCCACAAAAAATGCTGTTAGTTGTCAGTGAGTTGAGTGCATTTATGGCAGATCAAGGGGGATTTTTCTGTACTTGCAGGGTAAACACAGGGATTTGTGCATGTATTGCAGAGATGTACTGAACTACTGATTTTTTTTACTTTGCCTTGACATGCCCCTTTAGTCTTGCAAATAAGAATCATGACTAGTAAGAAATTAAAGTGTTATTAAGCCCACAACAGTAAAATCAACGTGTATATGCAGTAATGCATGCTTGTTATACTCACTATGGAACCACTATGGAAGGGGTTAATGTGTAAAAAGGCTGTTTGATCCTGTCTTCTCTGATCCTCCCCTTCTTCCACAGTCCCCAATCCATCCCTTGATAGTACAGAGCCTTGGGGGCACTCTGCACATGCTCAGTTTGGTGTGTATTGCTAGAGAGTTTTTTGGGGGGGAAAGTGCATGTGATCAGCTCAGGACCAATCAGCACCATCCAGACAGAGGGTCAGGGGTCCTGCAGCCTCATTGGACAATCAGGGGAGAATGAAAACTCCTACAAGTTTTAAAGTGATACTAAAGTCTTGTTTTTCTTTTTTTTTTACTTACCTGCTCTGTGCAAAACCACCACCCAGATCCTCCTCTTCCCAGGTCCCTTTCCAGCGATCCTGGCCCCTCCCTCCTGTTGAGTGCCCCCTCAGCAAGAATGGGGGCACCCGAGCCAAGCCACAGCATCGTGTGTCTATTCAGACACGGAGCCGCGACTAGGTCACGCCCCTCTCTCTCCTCACTGACTGACAGCAGCGGGAGCCAATGGCGCTCCACTGCTGTCTCAGCCAATAAGGGGGAAGGGTAGCTGAGTCTCTCCTGCAACATCGCTGGAGAGAGATGGGGCTCAGGTATGTATTAGGGGGCTGTTGCACACAGAAGACTTTTTAACCTTCTGCCTTTACAACCACTTTAACCAGACACTGATAGAAGTCACAGGACTGCTATATACTACTGATGAGAAAAGGTATTTAGCAGTTTATATTTACTAAAATAATTGCATTTCCATGTTCTGTGTACTATGGGAGACCAGATACAGTGAATGCAGGGTCCTGAGATTAGTAACACTTTAAGAAATTTGATGTCACCATACACATGTAGCAATGACGTGACTGATGCCATCCTGGTAATGCTATTCAGTAAACAACGATAGGCATAGCTCCCAACTGTCCCTGATTTCGAGGGACTGTCCCTGATTTGGAGCAATGTCCCTCTGTCCCTCTTTCCTCCTCATTTGTCTCTCATTTTGGTCTGATCCATATAGTTGTATATAAAATGCACTATTTATCTTTCAAAAAGTATTTCCCAGTGCTAAACCTTTCATCCAAATTCTAAATTGCTGCATTTTTCAATTTTATAAAGGAATAATAGTGGTAAAAAAAGCACTTGTGGATTTAATTAACCTTTTTTTTTGGTTATTTCCCCTTTAAGGGGGTGTGGCAGGGGGCATGTCCTATGCCTACATACGTTTTCTAGTAGGTGTCCCTCATTCCCATCTCAAAATGTTGGGAGGTATGACTATAGGGGACCCGAGAAATAAGCAATATGTGTGTAGTTTATTGAAATGTATGCACATAGATGTATGGATACCCAAATCATGTTTGCAAATGGTGTTTACTACTATATGTGCCTGACATGTAGGCAGACACACGCACACAAGCAACTTTGTATGTACAGGTGTCAATGTGTGAATGAAGTGTGGTTTGCTATGGAGTGTACAGTGTATGCTCTGACTGGATAAGTGGTATGCCTGGTATAAAAACATGATTTTTCTCCAATGATTTGGGGTCTGTTTGAGGTCTGGGAAATATTTTCCATGCACATACAGTATCAGGCAAGAACAGAACAGCATCAACAGTGTACTGGTATAATTAGAGACCTTGTCACACTTTTCCGTGTTTCAGTACATTACTGCGCACGAGTTGGCATGCAGTGTTTTGTGTGTTAATAAGGCCCGTGTTATGGGAACCCATTCACTTTGTATTGGCTGCCAACACGCCAAAACGCATAGCATGTGCATCATGGGACGCTGCAGTACAAGTGCATTGCCAGCTGCTTTGCTTACATCAAATAAAACAAACATAAAAGCAGCGCTACCCAACAAAAGCACACTACAATAATCCAAGTGTGCTATCTTAACCTCCCTGGCGGTATGATTATGTCAGATTTTTGATGCTGAAAGCGGTACAATTTTTTTGCATGCAAATTTGGCTTTTTATATTGTAGGCCTGTAATTCTTAAGAATAACACACTTAAATTTGTCCAAACAAGAGTCTAGTAGACATCCCGGGTATGATAAAGTTTGAAACACAAAATCATAAATTATAATATAATAAATAACTATAAATAATTATAACAAATAATAATATAATAATAATAAAATGTATTTAATAATGTAATCAAATCAAAAACACAGAAATTTGCTCAGTTGCAGAATTGTCACTGTCATTACTTTCAGTGTTTGATGACGAATGTCCCCACAACTTACTATCGCTCAATTCTGCGAGTGATTCTAATTTATTATCGCTGTTTTCTAGCTGGTCTAAAACCGCTTTTGACGTAAGGGGACACTTTTTGTTTGCTATGGACAATCTCAAGTTTCCAGGCAGAAAGAACAGTATATATAATATAAAACTACATGCAGGGCACTGGACAAACCACTAGGGACAAAAGTGATGTGAAATAATTTGATACCGTAATGTAATCTGTAAGATTACAGTGTACTGTATGTATTGTGTGTGTTTCACTTTTTGAATTTGGCGCCGTGCTCCATCCCCGTGCGTCGCAACGCTCGCATTGAATGGAGCCCTGAACATTGATAGATCTGGCGGAGGACACGGCCAGCACACACAGCGGGGAGACATTGCAGGATCCTGGGGACAAGGTAAGTAACTTTGCCTGGATACTGCGATGCGATCCCGAGTGTGACTCGGGGTTACCGCTCTTGGTACTGAAAATTCACCCCGAGCCACACTCAGGGCCGTCTTTAGCGCAGGGCAAACGGGGCACTTGCCCTGGGCCCAATCTTTGTTGGGGGGCCCGCGCTAGCCGTGAATTGGGGCCCCCGATGACAGCTTTGCAGAGCGCACAGAGGACACAGGAGGATGTATTCCTCGCTAGCCAGTTGAGAGGGGCCGGGGCCGGGAGCTCCACTGACGCTCTGACCCCGCCCACGTGCAGCCTGTGTACTCGGAAAAGAGCTTCTGTAGTGAGAGCCAGTGATCGGAGTGCGAGTGTCAGTGGAGCTTCCGGCCCCGCCCCCTCTATACTGGCTGGTGAATACAGAGGTCCGGGGGCGGGGCCGGGAGCTCCGATGACACTCCCACTCTGATCACTGGCTCTCACTACAGGCGCTCTATTCCCAGTACACAGGCTGCACGTGGGCGGGGTCAGAGCGTCAGTGGAGCTCCCGGCCCCGCCCCTCTCAGCTGGCTAGTGCGGAATACATCCTCCCATGTCCTCTGTGCGCTCTGCAAAGCTGTCATCGGGGCGACAATTCACGGGTGATGTGGGCCCCCCCAACAAATCATCAGTGGAGCTCCCAGCTGCTTTAGTGACAGCAGAGAGTGGAAGCCCCGCCCACAGTCCTGAATGTATGTAATGAGTTTGGCTGGTCAGGTATGTCCTTACAACCATAAAATGCCTGACTGTTTAAACCCTGAGCTGTGTTATTTAACTGTAAAGCTGTGCATTGCTGAAAGTTCTCTGACCATCCCCTGTATAATGTCTGCAATCTCTGATTGTCTCCTGCAGTATGTCCGCAGTCTCTGATTGTCTCCTGCAGTATGTCTGCAGTCTCTGATTGTCTCCTGCAGTATGTCCGCAGTCTCTGATTGTCTCCTGCAGTATGTCCGCAGTCTCTGGTAATCTCCTGCAGTATGTCCGCAGTCTCTGGTAATCTCCTGCAGTATGTCCGCAGTCTCTGGTAATCTCCTGCAGTATGTCCGCAGTCTCTGATTGTCTCCTGCAGTATGTCCGCAGTCTCTGATTGTCTCCTGCAGTATGTCCGCAGTCTCTGGTAATCTCCTGCAGTATGTCCGCAGTCTCTGGTAATCTCCTGCAGTATGTCCGCAGTCTCTGAGTGTCTCCTGCAGTATTTCCGCAGTCTCTGATTGTCTCCTGAAGTATGTCCGCAGTCTCTGATTGTCTCCTGCAGTATTTCCGCAGTCTCTGATTGTCTCCTGCAGTATTTCCGCAGTCTCTGATTGTCTCCTGCAGTATGTCCGCAGTCTCTGATTGTCTCCTGCTGTATGTCCACAGTCTCTGATTGTCTCCTGCAGTATGTCCGCAGTCTCTGATTGTCTCCTGCAGTATGTCCACAGTCTCTGATTGTCTCCTGCAGTATGTCCGCAGTCTCTGGTAATCTCCTGCAGTATGTCCGCAGTCTCTGATTGTCTCCTGCAGTATGTCCGCAGTCTCTGATTGTCTCCTGCAGTATGTCCGCAGTCTCTGGTAATCCCCTGCAGTATGTCCGCAGTCTCTGGTAATCTCCTGCAGTATGTCCGCAGTCTCTGATTGTCTCCTGCAGTATGTCCGCAGTCTCTGGTAATCTCCTGCAGTATGTCCGCAGTCTCTGATTGTCTCCTGCAGTATTTCCGCAGTCTCTGATTGTCTCCTGCAGTATGTCCGCAGTCTCTGATTGTCTCCTGCAGTATGTCCGCAGTCTCTGAGTGTCTCCTGCAGTATTACCGCAGTCTCTGATTGTCTCCTGCAGTATGTCCGCAGTCTCTGATTGTCTCCTGCAGTATTTCTGCAGTCTCTGATTGTCTCCTGCAGTATGTCCGCAGTCTCTGATTGTCTCCTGCAGTATGTCCACAGTCTCTGATTGTCTCCTGCAGTATGTCCGCAGTCTCTGGTAATCTCCTGCAGTATGTCCGCAGTCTCTGGTAATCTCCTGCAGTATGTCCGCAGTCTCTGATTGTCTCCTGCAGTATGTCCGCAGTCTCTGGTAATCTCCTGCAGTATGTCCGCAGTCTCTGAGTGTCTCCTGCAGTATTTCCGCAGTCTCTGAGTGTCTCCTGCAGTATTTCCGCAGTCTCTGATTGTCTCCTGCAGTATGTCCGCAGTCTCTGATTGTCTCCTGCAGTATGTCCGCAGTCTCTGAGTGTCTCCTGCAGTATTTCCGCAGTCTCTGATTGTCTCCTGCAGTATGTCCGCAGTCTCTGATTGTCTCCTGCTGTATGTCCGCAGTCTCTGATTGTCTCCTGCAGTATGTCCGCAGTCTCTGGTAATCTCCTGCAGTATTTCCGCAGTCTCTGATTGTCTCCTGCAGTATGTCCGCAGTCTCTGATTGTCTCCTGCAGTATGTCCGCAGTCTCTGAGTGTCTCCTGCAGTATGTCCGCAGTCTCTGATTGTCTCCTGCAGTATGTCCGCAGTCTCTGATTGTCTCCTGCAGTATGTCCACAGTCTCTGATTGTCTCCTGCAGTATGTCCGCAGTCTCTGATTGTCTCCTGCAGTATGTCCGCAGTCTCTGAACGTCTCCTGTAGTATGTGTATTAATGTGCCCCTTTACTTGCTCAATTATTTGGGATTGCTCCACTGCTCAGTGAGAGGTAATGATGTGCATGAACATCTAGCAACCAATCAGCAAACAGTAGTGATCTGCTTTAATCTCTAGCAACCAATCAGTAAGTGCTAATGATGTGCTGTAACCCCTAGCAACCAATTAGTGAGCACTAATAATGTATATCAACCTCTAGCAACCAATCGGCAAGCAGAAATTATGTATTGTAACCTCTAGAAACCAGCCATTGAGCAGTAATGATAGGCTGTAACCTCTGGCAAACAATTGCAATCGCTGCATGATCTGCTGCAGTAAACTGATTTTGAGTCTACCTGCTATTTTTTGTATGTCTCAGAATTGAGAGGGGCCCCAAGAAAATGTTTGCCCAGGGCCCAATCAAAATTAAAGACGGCCCTGGCCACACTCGGGAATACCGCCAGGGGGGTTAAAGTGCATACATATAAGGACAGTCCAAAACAAGCTACAAATGAGTGCTATGTTAGCTCCACAATATGTATAGTGAGAGAGTCCAAATAATGTTTAGATTCCGCAATTGAGATGATAATCTGTCACCAACACCTCCACACATGAAAAGAGCAGGGGGGTAAAGAGTCCCCCTTTAGATAAAACTATTACCAGAATTTACTGGGTAATGCGCATAAACACCAGAACCTTGCTTGGACAATCTCTTTCAAATCCTATTGGAGCCAAGAGGGTGGATTACTCAACTCAATAGTGTAATCGCGTTCAATAATTTATTATAATCACAATAACACCCCATTTTAGGACTTGCACTTACGACTGACGTCACTACTGGTCGTTGTATGGGCCCACCCTGAAACGCGTCAGGTTGGGGCCAAACGACGACCAGTAGGGACATCAGCACGTCGTTCGGGGACACCTCTGTTACTATCGCTGGAAAGCTGAGCTCAGTGTGTATATTTTTGTTTTTGTAAGTTCAAGTCCTAAAAGGGGGTGTTATTGTGATTATAATAAATTATTTTATTACGCTATGGAGTTTCCTTCTTTTGTTTTTGAGTGAGCCTATTAGCGTGTGATCCACCCTCTTGGCTCTAATAGGATTTGAAAGGAACCATCCAGAGAGATTGTCCAAGCAAGGTTCTGGTGTTTATGCGCATTACCCAGTACATTCTGGTAAGAGTTTTATCTAAAGGGGGACTCTTTACCCCCTTGCTCTTTTCACATGTGGGAGGTGTTGGTGACAGCTTATCATCTCAAGTGCGGAATCTAAACATCATTTGGACTCTCTCACTATACATATTGTGGAGCTAACATAGCACTCATTTGTAGCTTGTTTTGGACTGTCCTTATATATATATGCACTTTAACCACTTGCCGACCGGCTCATGCCGATATACACGGCAAAGTGGCACGGGTGCGCAAAACCACGTACCCGCGCGTCACTCCGTCATCGGCGGCTAGCGTGCCCGTGCATGCCCGCCATGCTCTGCAGGAGCGTGCCCGCGGGTCCCGCGGACTCGCTGTCTGCCGGTGGCCCGCGATCGCGGCACGGAGAGGCAAGACGGAGGAGATGCCTATGTAAACAAGGCACTATCCTGTTCTGCCTAGCAACATGACAGGGATCTACTGCTCCCAGTGATCGGGAGCAGTGATCTTTGTCATATTCTAGTGAGCCCATCCCCCCTACAGTTTAGAAAACGCAGTTAACCCCTTTATCCCCCCTAGTGTTTAACCCCTTCCCTGCCAGTAACATTTACAGAGTACAGGCAGTCCCAGAGTTACGAACATCCGACTTGCGAATGACTCCTACTTACGAACGGGGGGCGGCTGCCGTTCTGCGCATGCGCGGCCACTGTTCGCATCGGAAAACATCGCAAAACAATGTCTGCACATGCGCGGCTACTTGAGAGAACATCGGAAAACTACATTTCTGCCGTTCTGCGCATGCACTCCCAATTTACGAACATTTTCGACATAAGAACAAACCTACAGTCCCTAACCCGTTCGTTACTCCGGGACTGCCTGTAATCAGTGGCTATTTTTAGCACTGATCGCTGTATAAATGACAATGGTCCCAAAATAGTGTCAAAAGTGTCCGATCGGTCCGTCGCTATGTCGCAGTCGAGATAAAAATTGCAGATCGCCGCCATTACTAATAAAAAAAAAAGTATAATAAAAATGCCATAATCTATTTTGTAGATGCGACAACTTTTGCCCAAACCAATCAATATACACTTATTGCGTTTTTTTTTTTTACCAAATATATGTAGAAGAACACATATTGGCCTAAACTGAGGAAGACATTTGTTTTTTTATATATTTTTTGGGGATATTTATTATAGTAAAAAGTAAAAAATATTGCTTTTTTTTCAAAATTGTCGCTCTTATATTGTTTATAGCGCAAAAAATAAAAACCGCAGAGGTGACAAAATACCACCAAAAGAAATTTGTGGGGAAAAAAGCACGTCAATTTTGTTTGGGTACAACGTCGCACGACTGCGTAACTGTCAGTTAAAGCGACGCAGCGCTGTATCACAAAAAAGCGCTTGGTCAGGAAGGGGGTAAATCCTTCCGGGACTGAAGTGGTTAAGATAGCACACTTGGATTATTGTAGTGTGTTTTTGTTGTGTAGCGCTGCTTTTATGTTTGTTTTATTTGATATCTAATACCTGCCATTGGTAGGGTGTATGGTAGCTGCTTCAGACTTAATTGGTTTTTTACCTGTTAAGGGAATTACATTTTTCACCTGTCCCATGAGCGCTTGTTTGTATAGGAAGGGGCTATTTTTTTCTTCCTTTGTGCTTCACTTGCATGTTGGGGTGCCATGTGTTAACATGCGTTGTGGTAATGCACAATGAAATATTTGTTTTACCGCATTACATAGGTGTGAAAGCATCCAAAAGGTGAGTGGTATGAAATTCATAGCACACAGTGTGCTGGGCTCTTTCCTCTAGTATATGGAATGTACGGATCCTGTCCCTGTTACATTGTAGCCTCCAGCTGATTTCTCCGCTAACGCTTGTTGTGAAGTTCTGGTTTTCATTGCAAGCTGAGCCCTACCCAAGGGAGCTATGAAATCTCAGAGCGAGCCTGCACTGTACTCCTAATATTATTGCCAGGCCACAGCTTAGATAATGTTCTGCGTGATTTTCCTAATCGTCAAGACTTCCGATCAGACATTCGAGTGTCTCCTGTATTGCATCTAGGTTCTAGGTCTGCACACATACAATCCAATCTCTCTGTTATCTATTTATTTTCTAACCAATGGAGTTCTCATTGTTTAGCAAAGTTTCTAAACTGGATAGAATTTACAAAATTATCTCAGATTATGAGTAATGCGGTTCATGAGCGTTTAGCAATACAAGCTATTTTTTTTTTTTTTAAACCTGACTTCAAGCCTCTGGGGTGTGCAGTACCGCATGTGGCTAGAGGTGCGGGGGCGTCGGTGACACTTGGAGACACTCATAGGTGTGCGCAGCCTATTGCATTAGGGTGTGCACCCCAAAGCTCAAACATATATGTGTGTGCATGTGTATATATGCGGAAGGTGTCAGTAGAACAGTGAATGGTGTCATAAGGGCAAATATTGGTGGTGTCAGTAGGGCAGTTACAATATTATTTTAATAATTTTTTTTACAATTTTTTTAGGAGAAAAAAAATAGATTTTTTTTATTTGGTGAAATATCAGGGGACTAAACATTGGAAATATGCACCACATGATGCACCTGGCACACCCTGTGCGCACTCCTATGGAGACACTACATTCCCGAGTGTCTCCGAGCGTCTCTGAGTGGTCTCCGAACGTCTCCGGGGCCCCCGCACCTCTGGCCACATGCGGTACTGCATACACCAGCAGTGGCACTGGAGCGCATTATATGAGTTTCCATTGATTCCTATGGGGAAACTCGCTTTGATATATGAGTGCTTTGGATTACAAGCATGCTTCTGGAGCGAATTATGCTCGTAATCCAAGGTACTCCTGTACATTAATTCTGTGCAAAGCCCAATCCTCAGTGTGTACTCCTACAATTAACTGCCACTTATGCCGCGTACACACGGGCAGACTTTTCGACGGACTAGGTCTGGCGGACTTTCCGACGGACTTTCCAAATTAACGGACTTGCCTACACACGATCAACCAAAGTCCGACAGATTCGTACGTGATGACGTACGACCGGACTAAAACAAAGAAGTTCACAGCCAGTAGCAAATAGCTGCCCTAGCGTCGTTTTTTGTCCGTCGGACTAGCATACAGACGAGTGGACTTCTCGACCGGACTCGAGTCCGTCGGAAAGATTTGAAACATGTTTCATTTCTAGGTCCGTCGAACTTTTGGGGAAAAAAAGTCCGCTGGAGCCCACACATGATCGAATTATCCGACGGACTCCGTTCCGCCGGACCAAGTCTGCCGTAAAGTCCGCTCGTGTGTACGCGGCATTAGTGGCAGCTAAGAGGTCATGTGACTGTCACCATAGAAGTGATACAGCTGCACACCTCTTTGTATAACCTTTTGCATAAATCACAACCCCCCCACCATCCCCCCCTAACCCCCAACCCCACCTTACCCCCGTGGGCTCCTCTGGGCCTTCCATTCAGAAGTCCATAAGAAGGTGATCTGCACTGAGCTCTATGAATAGCAAAGTGTCTCCAGATCCCCCCCTTTTTTTAATTTTTTATTGAAGATACATCAACATACATTGCCAATAGTACATATCAATGTAAAGCCCAGCGGAAACACCCTCGCCCCTTGTGACAAAATATCCCCTCTCGAGTAATCTAACAATATACCCTGCAGAAATTCACCTAACTATCCAGCACTGAGCCGAAGTAGCTTATCCATGGTCAAATCCACCGGAGTAAGCCCCGGAACATCCAACCACATTGCCCATAACCTTTCAAATTTATGCTCATTTCCCCTATGTTGGTATATAAGCTTTTCCATTCTTAACAGCTGACCAATATTCTTGACCCACTCCCTCACAGTGCCTGATCAGTTTATGTGCCTGGAACAAAACTCTAAAGCCTCGTACACACGATCGGATTTTCCGCAGACAAAACCTCTGACTTTGTCCGAAGGTGTGTGCCTGGATTTTGTCTTCCATACAAACGGCAAGGAATTGTCAGCCAATAAACACGAACGTAGTGACGTACTATGTGGTTTTTCAGCTCTTTAGCGCCACCCTTTGGGCTCCTTCTGCTAATTTCGTGTTAGTAGAAGTTTGGTGAGTGTTGATTCGCGCTTTTCATTTAGCGATTTTCAGTTTGCGCTTTTCATTTAGCGCTTTTCAGTTTGCGCTTTTCATTTCATGCTTTTTAGTTAGTTTCTGAAGGGCCGTTCATCAACCAGACATGTTGCGGATATGGAGGAGATAACGTGTTATTTAATATTGGCCTTGGAGTTATTGCTTTGACCCAAGTACAGTCCAGGAACAAGAGGAGGAGGAGTTCTTGGACCAAAAATTGGTTGCTTTATTAATCGTGACCAATTATGTCATATGCCTTTGCTGCGGGAGCTCCAGGAGAATAATCCGGATAATTTTCGGAATTATCTCCGGATGACGGACCCCTGCTTTCACCAACTCTTGCCATTGTTGACCCCTATATTAAGAAGCAGAACACATGCATGAGGCTTTTATTTAAATTTTTGGTTAAATAATAATGATTTGATTTGTTATATTTTCTATATTTTTGGATGCATAAAATGCACTTTTTGGTTAAGTTCTATTGGCAGATAGCATGTCTAATTTTATTTGTTTTCTTTTTTTAATGCAAAATAAAAATAATTGTGGAGAATAATACTTGGCTATGTGTTTTACTTCAAATGACAGTTTACTTCAAATGACAATTTTTTTGGATGCATTTAATGCATCCAAAAATATAGAAAATATACCAAATGAAATCATTATTGAACCAAAAAAATAATGTCAAAGCAATAACTCCAAGGCCAATAATAAATAACACGTTATCTCCTCCGATTCCGCAACATATCTGGTTGACAAACGGCCTGTTCAGAAACGAACTGAAAAGCACGAATCAACACTCACCAAACTTCTACTGACACGAAATTAGCAGAAGGAGCCCAAAGTGTGGCGCTAAAGAGCTGAAAAACCACATAGTACGTCACTAGCTTCGTAATTGTTGGCCAATATTTGTATGACCGTGTGTATGCAAGACAAGTTTGAGCCAACACCCTTCAAACAAAATTCCACGGCCTTGTTGTCGGAAAGTCCGATCGTGTGTACGAGGCATAACATGTAAAGAAAATACAATGTAAAATTGACAAGGGACACCAACATAGTTGTATCTTTGATCTTAAAAGTACGGGATAATGGTGTTGTGGTAACTCCCCCCCCCCCCCCCCCAAAAAAAAGCATAATAATATTGATATCACTAGAAAAAAAAAGCCTTTGAAAATTAGTTTGCAATAACTCCATCAGTATCACCAGCAAAGCAGCTTCATTATTATCCCATTAAAGAAGAAGAGAATTGTGCGCTGCATTTGGAGATTTCATAATTTGCCACGTCACGAATGTTAATTCTCCATTACGAACGCTAATTTACAAGACCGACCACTTCTGGCTCGTCCTTGCTTCCGAGCATGCGTGTTTGTACTTTGGACATTTGTCCGATGGACTTGTGTACACATGCTCGGAAAATCCGACAACAGACATTTGTCCGCGGAAAATTTTAAAACCAACCTGCTATCCAACATTTGTCCGTTGAAAATTCAACAACAATTGTCTGATGGAGCGTACAAATGGTCGGATTTTCCCCCAACAGCCTGTCATCACATATCGTGTGTACGTGGCTTAAGGATAGTCTCCGTTGTATACACTTCCTAGTTGTACTCTTCCAATATACCCAATAAGCAGGCCTTTGGGTCAATGGGAAGGACCACCTGAAACACACAATTGATCTTATGTACCACCCCTGCCCAGTAGGAATGAAGTTTCGGACACCGCCACAAAAGGTGTATTAGGTCACCATGGTCCCTCTTACACCTTGTGCAAGTACATTTTCACTTAGGGGTGTACTCACTTTTGTTGCCAGCGGTTTAGACATTAATGGCTGTGTGTTGTGTTATTTTGACGGGACAGCAAATTTACACTGTTATACAAGTTGTACACTCACTACTTTACATTGTAGCAAAGTGTCATTTCTTCAGTGTTGTCACATGAAAAGATATAATAAAATATTTACAAAAATGTGAGGGGTGTACTCACTTTTGTGAGATACTGTAAGTGTCATTACACAATATGGGGCTAAATTCTGTGTAGCCTGTTACTTTCTGAAGGTATTTGGTCTTGTTCCAGACCTTCTGAATGAGATTATATGTCGGTATCTCTTGTGTGGCAATCCAAAAGCTTGCGCTTCAAGGGCCAGTATTATGGATCCCTTATGTGTGGTGTGAGACATCACCGCCATGGATGAACTGCCCTCTGTGCCATCTAACCCATTCCCCATGTCCATGGTTCCTATGAGGTGTTGTTACTGAGCTGCTAAATAATACAACCATGGGCTGGGCAAGGCCAACCCACCATCATCTATAGGCCTTTGTAAGTGTTCTAGCTTAATTCTGGGAGAGCCCTCCCTCCAAATTAAAGTGCGGAAAAGTCTACTAACTATTCTGAAGATTTTTAATGGGATCACCATTGGTGGTATTATGCAGGAAATAGAGGTGCTGTGGCATAAGAATCATTTTGATTAGATTCACCCTTCCTGCCACTGATATACAAGAGGATTTCCATGTTTTAATACGGTCCCCAAAAAGCTGGAGAAGGGGGGAGATATTCAAATGACAAAAGTCCCTGGGATCTGGCGTTACCTGGACTCCCAAATATTTAAATAAGTATGTAAGCGGTATGGGGTATGGTGCACCTCCAGATCTCCCTTAACTTAGACATAAACATAATAAGATTACACTTTAACCACTTGCCCCCCCCCCCCCCCCCCCCACGTCAAATGACAGCGGGGCAGTGCGGCTCTCGTTCTGGGACGCCGTCATATGACGGCATCACAGAACACATAGCGACCCCATGCTAGGACACGAAAGAACCTTAAAGAGCCGTGGCTCTTTAACCATGTGATCGGCTCTGTCCAATCACAGCCGGTCACATGTAAACATGGAGATGTTGGTAATCGTGCTGTAACAGAGTGTGTGGCGAGGAGAGCCGATCAGCGGCATCTCCTCGCAGGGGACATCTAGATATGTAATCAGTGCCCTGATAACAACAAAGCCCCCACAGTGCCAGCAATGAGTCCCCACCAGTGCCAGAAATGAGTGCCCACAAGTGCCACCAATCAGTGCCTATTAGTGATGCCAGTCAGTGCTGGCTATCAGTCCTGCCCATCAATGCCCATCACTGCTGCCCATCAATGCCCATCAGTGCCACCCATCAATGCCCATCAGTGCCGCCGATCAGTGCCCATCTGTGTCCCGCCAATCCGTGCAGCCTATCAGTTCCCATCAGTGCCCAACAGTGCCACCTATCAGTGCTCACCAGTGCCACCCATCAGTGCTGCCTATCAATGCTCATCAGTGCCACATATCAGTGCCACCTATCCGTGCCCAAAAGTCCCACTTTATCAGTACCCATCAGTGCAGCCTATCAGTGCCCATTAGGGATGGGCTTTATGTTCGGGTCGAACATGAGTTCGACTCGAACATTGGCTGTTCGCCAGTTCGCCGAACAGCGAACAATTTGGGGTGTTCGCGGCAAATTCGAAAGCCGCGGAACACCCTTTAAAAGTCTATGGGAGAAATCAAATGTGCTAATTTTAAAGGCTTATATGCATGGTATTGTCATAAAAAAAGTTTGGGGACCCGGGTCCTGCCCCAGGGGACATGTATCAATGCAAAAAGAAGTTTTAAAAACGTCCGTTTTTTCCGGAGCAGTGATTTTAATAATGCTTAAAGTGAAACAATAAAAGTGTAATATTCCTTTAAATTTCGTACCTGGTGGGTGTCTATAGTATGCCTGTAAAGGGGCGCATGTTTCCCATGTTTAGAACAGTCTGACAGCAAAACTACATTTCAAAGGAAAAAAAGTAATTTAAAACTACTTGCGGCTATTAATGAATTGTCAGTCCAACAATACACATAAAAGTTCATTGATAAAAATGGCATGGGAATTCCCCACAGGGGAACCCCGAACCAAAATAAAAAAAAATGTGTGGGGTGCCCCTAAATTCCATACCAGGCCCTTCAGGTCTGGTATGGATATTAAGGTGAACCCTGCACCAAAATGTAAAAAAAAAATGGCGTGGGGTCCCCCCAAAAATCCATACCAGACCCTTATCCGAGCACGCAACCTGTCAGGCCACAGGAAAAGAGGGGGGGGCGAGAGAGTGCCCCCCCTCCTGAACCATACCAGGCTACATGCCCTCAACATTGGGAGGGTGCTTTGAGGTAGCCCCCAAAGCACCTTGTCCCCATGTTGACGGGGAGAAGGGCCTCATCCCCACAACCCTTGGCCGGTGGTTGTGGGGGTCTGCAGGCGGGGGGCTTATTGGAATCTGGAAGCCCCCTTTAACAAGGGGACCCCCAGATCCCACCCCCCTTGTGTGAATTGGTAATGGGGTACAAATGTATCCCTACCATTTCACAAAAAAAGTGTCAAAAAGGTTAAAAAACACAAGAGACGGTTTTTGACAAGTCCTTTATTAATTTCTGCTTCTTTCACCTTCTTCTGGTCTTCCTTCGGTGTTCTTCTTCTTCCTCCATCTTCTTCTTCATCTTCTTCTTCTCCATCTTCTTCTTCCTCTGCTCTTCTCATCCCACATCTTCCTCCAGGCATCTTCTCCGCTCCATCCGCACGATCCGCCTCAGTGGGAGTCTTGCGCCGTGTGACACTTCGGTTCTTCTGACATCTCTTATATAACGGAGGGCGGGGCCACAAAAATTGTATATGTTTAATATCGATACAATGCATTAAGACAGTCTTCACAAAAATGACAACTACCCCAGTTTTTTTTTTTTTATATAATTGTAGTTTGTAATAACGTTTCATCCAAAAACAGTATACAATACAAGAAAACTACCCCCCTTTTTTTTTTATTGCAGTTTTTATGTTATTATTCATTTTGTGTAAAAACAGTATACAAAACAGGACAACTACCCCATTTTTTTTTTTTATAATCTGTAATTTTTATTAAAGCTTTATTCAAAAACAGTATACAAAACCAGACAACTACCCCAGTTTTTTGTTTTATAAATGTAGTTTTTATTTGAGTTGTATCTAAAAACAGTGTACAAAGCAGGACAGCTACAGCAGTTTATGACTAGCTTTTGAAGTAAGGTGCACATGGAAGGGCTTTGCACAGCACAAAAACAAAGGATTTCCCAGCACACTTACCAGCTAGCCTGCAAATAAATCAAAAAGGCACAATCTAACAATTGACATTAAAAACAGAGGTCTGAGTTGCACACATTTGCAAATGGGGAAGCCGCACTTCTTTGCCAAGGCTGCTCTGTAAAGTGCGGTCCTAAGGCCTCGTTCACACAAGGCGTATGAATCCATACGCCTTGTGAGCGCCTGTGGGGGGCGGTGGGTACAGGCTCTCCGTGCATCCCCGTCCAGGCAGTCACATTGCACACATTTGCAAATGTATTTGGAAGCTGCACTGCCTCGTCAAGGCTCCTCTGTACAGTGCAGTTTTTTTTTTAATCTTTGTTCATCTGGATCTTCTGAAGATGATATCTATGTCTTTACAGATGAACTGTCCTCTCCAAATTTCTTGTGAATATATCGGTATATAGGTCCAATCCAGGTATTATGTCACATCAAAAAGTATTGTCCAAATATGGGGACACAGCGACTGGACAAACACAGCTCTAATTTGACAGGTGTACAGGAGTGGGTAATTGGCCCTGAATGCACACAAATTAGGACCTGTGGCTATGTTCCCCGTCTGTTTTGTCCCTGCTGTGAGTGGGCTTGCTGGCTGGCATCCTGCTGTGGGTGGGCTTTCTGGCTGGCACCCTGCTGTGGTTGGGCTTGCTGGCTGGCACCCCGCTGTGGTTGGGCTTGCTGGCTGGCACCCGGCTGTGGGTGGGCTTGCTGGCTGGCACACTGCTGTGGGTGGGCTTGCTGGCTGGCTGGCACCCGGATGTGGGTGGCTTGCTGGATGGCACCCTGCTGTGGGTGGACTTTCTGGCTGCCACCCTGCTGTGGGTGGGCTTGCTGGCTGGCACCCTGATGTGGTTACAACCCCTTTAAGGAGTGCGTATCATACAGAGTGCAGGGTTCCAGGGATGCCCTATGCACAGGGTGCAGAGTTCAGGGGTGTGCTATGCACAGAGTGTCGGGTTTGGGGGTGCAAAACGGTACAGTGTTTAGTAGCACACTATGTACAGAGTGCATTGTTCAGGGGTGTGCTGTGTACAGAGTACAGGGTTTGGGGGTGCACCCCCAACCCCCCCCCCAAAGCTTCCTCACCTCTACTGTCTCCTATCTGGCCTGGCTCTAGTACAGTACCTCCCTGTGTAGACAGCTCTATCTTACCTTGCAAGCAGATCATTCTTCCTCTCAGATTCTGGAGATCTGTTTCTGCCGTGAGTGTGTGCAGGGATCTGTTAGATCGGTAGCCGCTAGGAGCAAAGCGGTCCCTCGCAGGGTTCAGGGGTGCGCTATGTACAGAGTGAAGCTCCAGGGATGCCCTATGCACATAGTGCAGAGTTCTGGGTCGTGCTATGTACAAAGTGCAGGGTTTGGGGGTGCAAAACATACAGAGTGCAGGGTTCAGGAGTGTGCTACATACATGGTGCAGTGTTCAGAAGTACGCTAAGTACAGAGTGCAGTGTGCAGGGGGGCTGTGTACAGAGTGCAGTGTACAGGGGTTTACTGTGTACAGAGTGCAGGGTTTAGAGGTGCACTGTGCAACCCCAACCCCCCTTCCCCCCCAAAATCTTTCTTACATCTCTACTCTCTTCTACCTGGCCTGCCTCTAGTACAGTACCTCATTGTGTAGGCAGCTCTAGTACCTAACCATGTAGACGCCTCTATCTTGCCTTGTGGGGAGATCATTCTCTCTCTAAGATTCTGGAGATCTGTTCCTGACGTGAGTACATGCAGGGATCTGTTAAATTCGGGAGCCACTGAGCGCAAAGTTGTCCCTTGTAAACACAAAAGGCTTCTGTGTTTACAAGTGGCAGTGGGGTGCGGGAGCGAAGGGAGAGAGCCAGAGGTGACGGAATGGAGTTCCACTGGCTTCTGGCTGCAAAACAGGGCCACATGACAAGGCCTGAGGGGCCAGAGTCGTCCCACAGGCCTTGTGTTTGACATATGTGATCTACACTGTATCTGAGCATAACAAAACAGAAATGCAAATTCATTTTTAGTATTCAAAGCAAACTCTCTCATCCATACATGTCTCCATGCTTTATTTTTCTGAGAAATCACTTTGAAGAACACTTCCCAACATTTCTGGCTGTGGCCATCTTGAGTAAGTGCAAATGATTCATGTAGCATTTACTCCTTGGAATCCATCTGTCCTTAGCTCAGGCATGCAGGCAGCAGGGTATTCTTAGCCGAGAAAGCCCCTCCTGCCTCCTGAAGACTTCTAGGATGTATGACATTTGACTAGGCATAGAAACCAGGAAGTAACTAAAGAAATGGATAAAAAAGGTTTTAAACAAGTAAATATAATACACATTACTATCTATTTACTAATGCTAGAAGCATAAGGATTAAAAATAGTCAATGTTGATTGAGAGCGAGGTTTCACTTTAATAAAAGAAGTCCCTCCCACTGTTAGCACAGTTTGGCCAAACGCAACATTTAGTGTGGCACGCTTTGCATGTCCCGTTTATCCCCACCCCTGCTCTGCCCCTGCCCCACCCCTGAGGAATATAAGTGTAGTCATTTGGGTGTCCCCAAGTTTCATTTTCAAAATCTGGTCACCTTAAAATAAAGTAATTAAAAATCCTATTAACGTTTACAGAGGAATATGAGAGAGAATATGGAGGCTTTCAGGACTGTCGGTATGAACAATGATGGTGTTGTAGACGGGGCAACAATTACCTTTTACACAGCCGACTTCCTGTCTAGTAAATCCACATTACTGCCAACCATCACTCATCGACCTCTTTTAGCCTTAAATGGGTGATGACATAGAACAGACACATTAAAAGTCCCAATCTCTTTACAGCTGTGCCTACTTTACCTCCACCTTGTACATTTTACAACGCCTCTCAGTCCAATAACATACAGTAAACGTCTGCCATCTTGCATATTTTCAAAGCATAGCATGAAAAAAATAAATCTCACACAACCGAGCTCTCTGCTGGACGCTGTGACGCTGGGCGCAAGCCGCGCAGCACCTGTTCCTTGGTAAATAAAGGACATAATTATCCCCAAGTTAAGGCTCTCGGCCTCCTCCGTCCAGCTGTCCTGTTCTCACACGCAGAATTGTTGGCTGTGCTCAGCAGAACGGATCTGGAATTAGGACTGACATTTGTGAGAAGTGTGCACAATGTTCCACTAAGCTGAAGATGGAGTAAGAAATGCAATGGTGCTGATAGCCACTAGAGGACTTTGATTGTGTGCACTGCTTACCATATACAGTACATAGAGTGATCGTGTGACCCTCAGTCCGGACAGTCCCCTGGGATGGGGGTGAAAACAGATTGGGTGGAAAGAAATAGTAGCTTACAATGAATAGTGAAACTTAAATAGTGAAAGTTATGAGGAGTTTTAAATTAATTAAACACTTACCTACTGGGCACATTCACTCCCTTCCTGCCCAGGCCAATTTTCAGCTTTCAGCGCTGTCACACTTTGAATGGCAATTGCACAGTAATGCAACACTATATGGAAACAATATTTTTATAATTTTTTTCACACAAATAGAGCTTTCTTTTGGGGGTATTTAATCACTACTGGGGTTTTTATTTTTTGCTAAATAAACGAAAAAACGCCAAAAATTTTGAAAAAAACAAACCCACAAAATGTTTTCAAAGTTTGTTATAAAATTTTGCAGACAGGTAATTTTTCTCTTTCACCGATGTGCACTGATGGACACTGATGCAGCGGCACTGGTGGGCACTGATGAGGAGGCACTGATGAGGCTTCACTGATATGCGGCACTGATAGGCGGCACTGATGGGCACTTATAGGTGACACTGATGGGCACTGATGGGCACTGGTAGGTGACACTGATGAGGATGCACTGGTCAGCACTGATTGGCAGCACTGGTAGGCACTGATTTCTAGCACTCCTACATACATATTGTACGCAGTCCACGCTGCTGGCCAACTGGACATCCTCATTACATGCTCGGAGCGCTCCTACATACATATTGTATGCTGTCCATACTGCTGACCCGTTAGATATCATCACTGCATGCCTGGAGTTCTTCTACATAAATATTCTGTCCTGTCCACCCTGCTGACCCATTGGATGTCCTCACCAGATGCCTGGAGCTCTCCTACATATTCTACAATGTCAACACTGCTGGTCCATTGGACATCTTCATCACATGCCCGGAGCTCTCCTACATACATATTCTATGCTGTTAACACTTTTGGCCCATTGGACATCATCACCACATGCCCGGTGCTCTCCTACAAACATAATATACAATGTCTATACTGCTGGCCTATTGGACATCTCCGCCACATGCCCCAGGCTCTCCTACATATCTGTTATAGGCTGTCAATACTACTAGCCCATTGGATGCCCTCAACACATGCTTGAAATTCTCCTGCATACATATTCTAACTGTTTGCACTGCTGGCCCATTGGACATCCTTGCCATATACCTAGAGCTCTCCTACATACATATTGTATGCCGCTCTTAATGCTGGCACTTTGGATACCCTCACCACATGCCTGTTCTAAATACATATTCTGCAGCATCCACACCACTCTCCCATTTGATGTCTTCACCACACGGCCAGAGCCAGCATATTTTTTGCTGCCCATGTCCTTGGCCCATTTGATGTCCTCACCACGTGCCTGAAGTTTTCCTACATACATATAGTACACTGTTTGAGAAAGATAGACTGAGCTTCATCAAAACATTGAAATTATTAAAAACAAATTTGAGCTACCTCCTCTGTAAGACCTGTGAGTGTCTCTATACTAGTTTTGGATTTGTATAGTACACTGTCCATACTGCTGGCACATTGGATGTCCTCACTAAATGACCAGAGCAGTGGTGTAAAGCATGCTGCCATTGGATGCTAGAGCAGTGGAGACGTGTTCTCTAGAGTAACAAATCATGCTTCTTTGTCTGGCAATCCGATGGACTTGTCTGGGTTTGGCAGTTGCCAGGAGAACAGTACTTGCGTGACTGCATTGTGCCAAGTGTAAAGTTTGGTGGTGGGGGGATTATGGTGTGGGGTTTGTTTTCAGGGGTTGGGCTTGGCCCCTTAGTTCCAGTGAAGGGAACTCTTAAGGTGTCAGCATACCAAGACATTTTGGACAATTTCATGCGCCCAACTTTGTGGAAACAGTTTGGGGATGGCCACTTCCTATTCCAACATGACTGGGCACCAGTGCACAAAGCAAGGTCCATAAAGACATGGATGAGTGAGTTTGGGGAGGAGGACACAGAGTCCTGACCTCAACCCAATAGAACCTTCTTGGATGAATTAGAGCAGAGACTGCGAGCCAGGGCTTCTCGTCCAACATTAGTGCCTGACCTCACAAATGCGCTTCTGGAAGAATGGTCAAACATTCAAATAGATACACTCCTAAACCTTGTGGACGGCCTTCTCAAAAGAGTTGAAGCTGTTATAGCTGCAAGGGGTGGGCTAACTCATCATTGAACCCTACAGACCAAGACTGGAATGCCATTAAAGTTCATGTGTGTGAAAAGGCAGGAGTCCCAATAATTTTGGCAATATAGTGTACATTTGGTACACAGCTCATACTGCTGGCCGAATTGATGTCTTCGCCACATATCTGGAGTTCTCCTACATGCATATTCTATGCTGTCCATACCGCTGACCCATTGGATGTCTTCATCACATGACCAGAGCTCTCCCACATAGAGTATATCACAAAAGTGAGTAAACCCCTCACATTTTTGTAAATATTTTATAATATGTGCCAACACTGAACAAATGACACTTTTCTACAATGTAAAGTAGTGAGTGTACAGATTGTATAACAGTGTGAATTAGCTGTCCCCTTAAAATAACTCAACACACACCCATTAATGTCTGAACAGCTGGCAACAAAAGTGAGTACACCCCTAAGTGAAAATGTCCACATTGGGCCCAAAGTGTCAGTATTTTGTGTGCCCACCATTATTTTCCAGCACTGCCTTAACCCTCTTGGGCATGAAGTTCGCCAGAGCTTCACAGGTTGCCACTGGAGTCCTCTTCCACTCCTCCATGACGACATCACGGAGCTGGTGGATGTTAGAGACCTTGCGCTCCTCCACCTTCCGTATGAAGATGCCCCACAGATGCTCAATAGGGTTTAGGTCTGGAGACATGCTTGGCCAGTCCATCACCTTTACCCTCAGCTTCTTTAGCAAGGCAGTGGTCGCCTTGGAGGTGTGTTTGGGGTCGTTATTATGTTGGAATACTGCCCTGCGGCCCAGTCTCTGAAGGGAGGGGAACATGCTCTGCTTTAGTATGTCACAGTACATGTTGGCATTCATGGTTCTCTCAATGAACTGTAGCTCCCCAGTGTTGGCAGCATTCATGCAGTTCCAGACCATGACACTCCCACCACCATGCTTGACTGTAGGCAAAACACACTTGTCTTTGTATTCCTCACCTGGTTGCCACCACACATGCTTGACACAATCTGACTCCATCTGAACAAAATAGGTTTATCTTGGTCTCATCAGACTCCAGGACATGGTTCCAGTAATCCATGTCTGCTAATCTTCAGCAAACTGTTTGCAGGCTTTCTTGTGCATCATCTTTAGAAGAGGCTTCCTTCTGGGAAGACAGCCATGCAGACCAATTTGATGCAGTGTGCAGCGTATGGTCTGAGAACTGACAGGCTGACCCCCCACCACTTCAACCTCTGCAGCAATGCTGGCAGCACTCATACGTCTAATTCCCAAAGACAACCTCTGGATATGACGCTGAGCACGTGCACTCAACTTCTTTGGTCGACCATGGCGAGGCCTGTTCTGAGTGGAACTGTTAAACCGCTGTATGGTCTTGGCCACCATGCTGCAGCTCAGTTTCAGGGTCTTGGCAATTTTCTTATAACCTAGGCCATCTTTATGTAGAGCAACAATTCTTTCTTTTTTTTTAGATCCTTGGAGAGTTCTTTGTCATGAGGTGCCATGTTGAACTTCCAGTGACCAGTATGAGAGAGTGGGAGTAATAACACCAAATGTAACCAAATTTAACACCAACCTGCTCCCCATTCACACCTGAGACCTTGTAACACTAACGAGTCACATGACACCGGGGAGGGAAATTGGCTAATTGGGCCAGCGGTTTAGACATTAATGGCTGTGTGTTGAGTTATTTTGAGGGGAAACTTACACTGTTGTACACTCACTACTTTACATTGTAGCAAAGTGTCATTTCTTCAGTGTTGTCACAGGAAAAGATTTAATAACATATTTACAAAAATGTGAGGGGTGTACTCACTTTTGTGAGATACTGTACATATTTTATGCTGGCCCATTTGATGTCTTTACCACACGCCTAGAGTTCTCCTACATACATATATTATCAATACTACTGGCCAATTGGATGTCCTCACCACATGTCTGGAATTCTCCTACATGCATATTCTACACTGTCCACTCTGCTGGTCTATTGGATATCTATACAGCATACCCAGAACTCTCCAACATACATATTGTACGCTGCCCATACTGCAGGCCTGTTGGATATCCTCACCACATGCTTGAAGTTCTCCTCCATACTGTACATATTATACACTGCCTAAACCACTGGCCCATTCGATGTCTTCGCCACATCAGCAGAGCTCCCCTACATACATATTGTATACCTACTGATGGTCCATTTGATGTCTTCACCACATGTCTGGAATTCTCCTACATACATATTTGATGCCGCTCACACTGCTGGCCCTTTGAATGTCCTCATCACATGACCAGAGCTCTTTTCTACATACATATTGTATTCTGCCCATACTGTTGGCCCATTGGGTGTCCTCACTAGATGCCTGGAGTTCTCCTACATACTTATTACCACACTGCTGGACATCCTCACCACAAGTCTGGAGCTTTTCTACATACAAATTGTATGCTGTTCACGCTGGTGGCCCATTAGACAGCCTCACCATGTGCCCGCTGCTCTCTTACATAGATAATGTACACTATCCATACTGCTTCTACATATATATTGTATTCTGTCCACCATGCTGTCCTAGCAACATGACCAGAGTTCTTCTACATATATACTGCACACTGCTCATACTGCTGGCCCATGGGATATCTTCCCCCAATGACCAGAGTTCTCCTACATACTGTACATATTTATTGTATGCTGCTCATACTACTGGCCCATTGGGTGTCTTCACCACATGACAAGAGTCCTCCTACACACATATTTTATGCTGCCCATACTGCTGCCCATTGGACGGATTTGTTGATGCTCACAACTATTATGGGTCTCGGCATGCAAACTCCCCATGAGAACTTCATACAAACCAAATATAAAACATGTTATTCTCACTATATCTCTATTTATAAATCCTGGAATCCTGGAAAAAGAAATTTACTGCCAGGGAATCTGCCTCGGAGGTTACATTCGGCCTGTCATCTTTAATTCAATTTCTTTCTATAATCATTTCAAAGTAGTATATCAATGCATATTCATACAATTAATAATATTACAGACTCCTAAAAAATATGTTCACACATTTGAAGAAAATAAATGAAAGAAATTTGTTTGCTGAGACTGAAGGTTTAACTGTCTATGTGGCTTTGATGATACATTGTAGGTGATTCTATAAGAACGTCACTACCACATCTGTAAAGCTATCCATACATGGATAGATTTTTCTCATTCAACCTGCTGGCTAAATGAGAGAAAAGCAATGGATTCCTCCATCCATGTGTTAATAGTGTAGATGGAGGAATCTCCACCGTGTACTATATTCAGGCAGCCGTGATACATACTGCAGACCCTGCACTCCGTCACACACTGCAGACCCTGTGCTCCATCACATACTGCAGACCCTGTGCTCCATCACATACTGCAGACCCTGTGCTCCATCACATACTGCAGACCCTGTGCTCCATCACATACTGCAGACCCTGCACTCCATCATATACTGCAGACCCTGCGCTCCATCACACACTGCAGACCCTGTGCTCCATCACATACTGCAGACCCTGTGCTCCATCACATACTGCAGACCCTGTGCTCCATCACATACTGCAGACCCTGTACTCCGTCATATACTGCAGACCCTGCGCTCCGTCACAGATTGCAGAACCTGCGCTCCGTCACACACAGCAGACCCTGTGCTCCGTCACATACTGCAGGCCCTGCGCTCCGTCACACACTGCAGACCCTGCGCTCCGTCACAGATTGCAGAACCTGCGCTCCGTCACATACTGCAGACCCTGCACTCCGTCACACACTGCAGACCCTGTGCTCCATCACATACTGCAGACCCTGCACTCCGTCATATACTGCAGACCCTGCGCTCCGTCACAGATTGCAGAACCTGCGCTCCGTCACACACAGCAGACCCTGCGCTCCATCACATACTGCAGGCCCTGCGCTCCGTCACACACTGCAAACCCTGCGCTCTGTCACAGATTGCAGAACCTGCGCTCCGTCACACACTGCAGACCCTGCTCTCCGTCACATACTACATACCCTGTGCTCCGTCACACACTGCATACCCTGTGCTCCATCACATACTGCATACCCTGTGCTCCGTCACACACTGCATACCCTGCGCTCCATCACATACTGCAGACCCTGCGCTCCGTCACATACTGCAGACCCTGCGCTCCGTCACATAATGCATACCCTGCGCTCCATCACACACTGCAGACCCTGTGCTGTCACACACACTGCATACCCTGCGCTCCGTCACACACTGCATACCCTGCGCTCCATCACACACTGCAGACCCTGCGCTCTGTCACACACACTGCAGACCCTGCGCTCCGTCACATACTGCAGACCCTGCACTCCGTCACACACTGCAGACCCTGCTCTCTGTCACACACTGCAGACCCTGCTCTCTGTCACACACTGCAGACCCTGCGCTCCGTCACACACTGCAGACCCTGCACTCCTTCACACACTGCAGACCCTGCGCTCCATCACACACTGCAGACCCTGCGCTCCGTCACACACTGCAGACCCTGCGCTCCGTCACACACTGCAGACCCTGCGCTCCGTCACACACTGCAGACCCTGCGCTCCATCACACACTGCAGACCCTGCGCTCCGTCACACACTGCAGACCCTGCGCTCCGTCACACACTGCAGACCCTGCGCTCCATCACACACTGCAGACCCTGCGCTCCGTCACACACTGCAGACTCTGCACTCCATCACACACTGCAGACCCTGCGCTCCGTCACACACTGCAGACCCTGCGCTCCGTCACACACTGCAGACCCTGCGCTCCGTCACACACTGCAGACCCTGCGCTCCGTCACACACTGCAGACCCTGCTCTCCGTCACACACTGCAGACCCTCTGCTCCGTCACACAATGCATATCCTGAAATACACCACACGCTCTTCTGAGGCTCCTAGCACAATTTAGTAATAGAAATCAATAAAAAATTCACATAGATGATGATAACATTTGCCAGTAAAGAGCGAGAAGCAGCCCTCAGGGACACAAAAATAAAAATGAAAAACAATTTAATTAGCTTTGTAGCGACATCATGAAATCGCCAATTCCCTAGGCGTCTTTGAACGCAGATGAAGGAATAAATGGTTTGAGTTTATTTATCCCAACTGGGATCCTGCGCTGAGAAACTGAAAACAGCCACGTCAGTTTAGAATCCTCCAAGACTCTGCACAATGTAGGTAAAAATAATATGTGATTTATACAGGATGATAAGAGAGGGCAATTTCATGATTCAATAGTCATATAGATACAAAACAATGTACATTAAAGTGGACCTGTCATCCAATAAATGTTACAATACTATGTGCAGCATAAATAGTAATGAAGGGGAGAGAAGGGATTTTAACGGTGCAGAGATAATGGACAGAGAAAAATTATAAAAAAAAATAATTTTTAATTTAACATTCAAAGTTAAAAACATGTAAATAGTACAAAGTTCACAAATATTACAATGTTTGTACATTTACAGTGGTCAGACAGGACAAAAGTGTGTTTTTTTGAGGGATGATATGGTTGCATACTAGCCCGACATGTTTCCCTGTATCGCTTTTTCAAGGGATATGCAAGTCGAGGAATAATATCATCTAACACTCTTATAGTTCCCTGTGTAACCCCAGACTCCGTCAGTCCCCGCACAACCATCCACTAGCACTGGAAATCTGACTTGGCCATATAGTGCAATCACAGGGGACAGAAGGGTAAAAATTTAAATAGTTTCATTAACAAAGCCTATCGGTGGATAACGATCTTCAGAACACTTACTGGTGGTAATAGCAGGAAATTGTTCTGGTTGCAGTCACTGACACTGCAAAGAAAGAGTTCCACCCTCTGGCTCTCATTTCACTTCCCTTTTGTCCCCAGTGCTTTGGCCCATGCCCTGCATGCAGTTTTATATTATATATATACTGTTCTTTCTGCCTGGAAACTTGAGATTGTCCATAGCAACCAAAAAGTGTCCCTTTACATCAAAAGTGGCTTTAGACCAGCTAGAAAACAGCGATAGTAAATTAGAACACTTGCAGAATTGGGCGATAGTGAATGGTGGGAAAATTTATTTTATTATTATTATTATATTATTATTTTTTTTAATTATTTATATTTCTTTATTATATTATAATTTATGATTTTGTGTTTCAAACTTCATCATACCCGGGATATCTACTAGACTCTTGGTGGACAAATATAAGTGTGTTATTGCTAAGAATTACAGACCTACAATATAAAACATCAAATTTCTATGCAAAATAATTGTACCGCTTTGAGATGCAAAAATCTGAAATAATCATACCGCCAGGGAGGTTAAGGAGCATTTGCTGATGAAAATGATATCATTAGTAGTAATCAGCATGGGTTTACGAAAGTCGTTCCTGCCAGGCCAATCTGTTAACATAGACATTCTACTAGGAAGGGAGCTGCCACCTAGATAGGGGAAGGCCTGTGGATCTTGTGTATCTGGATTTTGCAAAAGCATTCGATACAGTTCCCAAAAAACGATTAATCTACAAACAGAGGTCTGTAAGCATGGACCATAGGGTTTTTTCTTGGATAAAAAAAGCTTTTTACTGGGGTGTTTTTCAAAGGGTGGTGATAAATAGCTAGTACTCAGGCTGTACCCCAGGGCTCTGTCTTGGCACCAATTAAGTTTAATGTATTCATAAATGATAGAGAGGTTGGTACAAAAATAGCTTATTCTCAGTTTTTGTGGATGACACAAAAATAAGCAGGGCAATAACTTCACATCAGGATACAGAGATTTCACAGGAAGATCTGGATAAAATAATGGGGTGGGCAATTGCATGGCAAATGAGGTTTAATGTTGAGAAATCTAAAGTAATGCACTTGGGGGGTAAAAAACATAAATGCAAACTACTTACTAGGGGGAGAACCTCTGGGGGAATCAAAGATGGAGAAAGATCTGGGGGTCCTAGTAGATGAAAGACTGAGTATTAGCATGCAATGCCAAGCTGCAGCTAGCAAAGCCAGCAGAGTATTAGCATCCATAAAAAAGGGAATTTACTCCAGAGATAAAACTATAATCCTGCCACTTTATAAATCCCTGGTTAGGCCACATCTTCCATCCAGTTCTGGTCACCAGTCCTCAGGAAGGATGTGCTGGAGCTGGAGAGAGTCCAGAGAAGGGCAACAAAAGTAATAAGTGGACTGGAGGACTTCAATTATGAGGAGCGTCTAGAAGCCGATGGCGGCCCACCCATACAGGGTGCGCCACCGTCCCCCTAATCCATGTGCCCGGCCCCTAATCTGCATGCAGGGAGCTGGTGTTCTATCAGATAGTGCCCGTTGTCGAGGTGCCCGGGAGGAACGAGGCATGCACCGTACGGAACAGCACAACAGCTGATTTTACCATCAGCTGTTGTGATGGCGAGACGGAAGAAATTTTTGTGTCACATTGTGCCTCGCGCTGCCCAGGCATGTTCATGTCAGTGAGGGGCGGATTTGTAGATGACGGGGGCGGATTTTTAAGCAGAAAAAGAACATTTGTTTTGCAGCACTGGCCATCATTTAAAAATCCGCCCCCATCATGTACAAAGCCGCCTCTCACCGACATGAACACGCTTCGGCAGCTCGAGGCACAATCTGACACAAAAATTTCTTCTGTCCGCTATTCTGCGCAAGCGCCATCTCAACAGCTGATCATAAAATCAGCTGTTGTGCTGTTCTGTGCGGCGCAGTTTGTCCCGGGCACTTCTCCAAAGGTGGGCACTTCTTGATAGAACACCGGATGCATGGATTCCAATGGAGTTTTTTTTTTTTTTAGAAGCACATGATTAGAGCCTGAGGCCCTAATTGGCATTAAAAAAGGGTGTGCTAGGGGCGCAGAGCAGTGCGCCCTGAGCCCACCCACTTGTGTGACAATAGCGAAATAATATTCAATATTGTCTTCCTGATTCCCCTCCCGGCCAATCAGAAAAATCAGGGAGCGTGTCCTGAGATCCAATTGGTTGAGAGGAGAAGCTCTTGTATTGGAGGAGAAGGGGTAGAGGAGGAGAAGATGCAGGAGAAGCCGCCGTGAAGCCGAGGTGGAGAATACGCCACGCCCCGCCGGGAGGAAGTGTTGCCCCCGACCTAGATGGGAAAAGTGCAGGGCTGGTGACCGACCGGAGGGGTGCAGGACATTCATCTGACCGACGTGGGGGTGGGAGGGTAGCTTTTAGATTGTCTGCCACCCCCCCCCCCCCTAAAAATATAGCACCAGCCGCCACTGCTACAAGCGCTACATTATTTCTCCCTGGAGATGAGACGCTTGAGAGGAGATATGATAGCGATAAACAAATATCTCAATGGTATTTCTGTGTAGGTAGGAAACTATTCAGTGCCAGGGAGTGTAAGAGGACGTGGGGCCACACAATGGGACTGGAAGAGAAGACGTTTAACCTTAAGCTGCATAGGGGTTTTTTTTCACTGTCAGGGCGATAAGGACGTGGAACTCTCCTCCAAAATTGGCGGTGTCAGTGGGGAGTATTGATATTTTTAAAAGACTCTTGGAGGTGCATCTTAGTGAACACAACATACAGGAATATGGGAAATTATTATCGACACTGACACGCGTACACCTACACAGGTTGAACTGGATGGACTATTGTCTTTATTCAACTTTACCTACTATGTAACTATGGAGCATCTCTGCATAAAAACCTTTTAGCTTCCAGGTTTTATTGTCAAAGCCTAATTGAATAAGCTGCAGTTAGAAGCTGATTGGCTACCATGCACAGGTGCACCAGATTTCGTACTCTCTACTTTTAGTAAATCAACCCCACTTGGTTTAAGGAGGTACAGTGCCTTGAAAAAGTATTCAAACCCCTTGAAATTTTCCACATTTTGTCATGTTACAACCAAAAACATAAATGTATTTTATTGGGATTTTATGTGATAGACCAACACAAAGTGACACATAATTGTGAAGTGGAAGGAAAATGAAAAATGGTTTTCAAATTTTTTTACAAATAAATATCTGAAAAGTGCATTTATATTCTGTTCTATCTGTTCTGTGAAGCCCTCAGAGGTGTGTTAGAGAACCTTAGTGAACAAACAGCAGCATGAAGGCCAAGGAACACACAAGACAGGTTAGAGATATAGTTGTGGAGAAGTTTAAAGCAGGGTTAGGTTATAAAAAAATATCCCAAGCTTTAAACATCTCAATACTGGGCACTTTCACCCCCTTCCTGCCCAAGCCATTTTTCAGTTTTCAGCGCTGTCGCACTTTGAATGACAATTGCACAATCATGCAACACTGCACCCTAATGAAATTTTTATCATTTTTTCCCCAGAAATAGAGCTTTCTTTTGGTGGTATTTGATCACCTCTGTGGTTTTTATTTTTTGCGCTATAAACAAAAGAAGAGGGACAATTTTGATAAAAAACACAATATTTTTTACTTTTTGCTATAATAATAAATATCCAATTTTTTTTTTTTTTAATTTTTCCTCAGTTTAGGCCGATATGTATTCTTCTACATATTTTTGGTAAAAAAAATCGCAATAAGCGTATATTGATTGGTTTATTTATTTTTTACTAGTAATGGCGGCGATCTGCGATTTTTATTGTGACTGCGATATTGCGGCGAACATATCGGACACTTTGACACATTTTTGGGACCATTCACATTTATACAGCAAATGTGTGTAAATGTGACTGGCAGGGAAGGGGTTAACACTAGGGGGCGATCGAGGGGTTAATATGTGTCCTAGGGAGGTGATTCTAACTGTGGGGGGAGGGGACTCACTAGGGGAGGAGAACGATCGGTGTCCCTATGTACAAGGGACACACCATCGGTCTCCTCTTCTCTGACAGAACGTGGATCTGTGTGTTTACATACACAGATCCACGGTCCTGCTCTGTTACCTGGCAATCACGGGTGCCCGGCGGACATCGCGGCCAGCGGGCACCCGCACCGTGTCCCGAGCGACGCAGCGGCCCCTAGTTGCTCGGGAGGGAGATCACGTCATATGACGTCCGCCCAGAACAACAGCTGCCTCGTCCCGCCGTCATATGACGGTGGGTGGTAGCTTAGTAGTTAAACAACTCACGGAGCACTGTTCAATCCATCATCCGAAAATGGAAAGAGTATGGCACAACTGCAAACCTACCAAGACATGGCTGTCCTCCTAAACTGACAGGCCAGGCAAGGAGAGCATTAATCAGAGAAGCAGCCAAGAGGCCCATGGTAACTCTGGAGGAGCTGCAGAGATCCACAACTCAGGTGGGGGAATCTGTCCACAGGACAACTATTAGTCGTGCTCTCCACAAATCTGGCCGTTATGGAAGAGTGGCAAGAAGAAAGCCATAAGAAGTCCCGTTTGCAGTTTGCGAAAAGCCATGTGGGGGACACAGCAAATATGTGGAGGAAGGTGCTCTGGTCAGATGAGACCAAAATTGAACTTTTAGACCTAAAAGCAAAACACTATGTGTGGCGGAAAACTAACACTGCACATCACCCTATACACATCATCCCCACCGTGAAACATGGTGGTGGCAGCATCATGGTGTGGGGATGCTTTTCTTCAGGAGGGACAGGGAAGCTGGTCAGAGTCAATGAGAAGATGGATGGAGCCAAATACAGGGCAATCTTAGAAGGAAACCTGTTATAGTCTGCAAAAGACTTGAGACTAGGGTGGAGGTTCACCTTCCAGCAGGACAACGACCTGAAACATACAGCCAGAGCTACAATGGAATGGTTTAGATCAAAGCATATTCATGTATTAGAATGGCCCAGTCAATGACCTAGTCAATGGCCCAGTCAAAGTCCAGGCCTAAATCCAATTGCGAATCTGTGGTAAGACTTAAAAATTGCTGTTCACAAATGCTCTCCACCCAATCTGACAGAGTTTGAGCTATTTTGCGATGGAGAATGGGCAACAATTTCACTCTCTAGATGTAAAAAAATCGCCACTGACAAAGACTTTTTAGATTCCTCTAAATCTGAAAGCGATCTCTGGAGTGAGTTTTCCCTTCTGATGGTCCATCTGTAGGTGGATTATTCCTTCTTGTAAGAACATCACAGGTGGATCGTGAGTTTGCCGGCAGGCTGATGCACAAGCGCTTTTGATCTCTACCATATGAGATCCTACAAATCTGGTAAGCAGTTTGTGATTTTACATCTTATATCAGAATGTTGGAACACTCTATCAATTGAAGAACAGATGCTTCTTTGGAAACTCAGAGATTAACATATGGACTTTTTTATGGTTTATGGTTTAATACATTTGTTTATAGACTTTTTATGGTCTAATACATTTTTCAAATATTTTTCAATTTTCACATTGAAGGATTCTTTTTTGATAAGCTTTGGCACTACGAAGTTTGTATTATTTTGTATGCACAGAATCATTTATATATTTTCATATATGTGTTTTTTGTTTGCGTGCTCTTTTTTTCTTTTTCCATTTATCCTGAGATTTTAGTATTTAAGCTATCAGAGCTGCTGCATACAGTCACGTCACTTTTTATTTTTCTTAGGTTAGAGCAAATATCCTCTCTTTTATACACTCTCTAGATGTGCAAAGCTGGTAGAGCTATACCCAAAAGCCTTGTAGCTGTAATTTCAGTGAAAGGTGAACGTATTGACTCAGGGGGGCTGAATACAAATACATGCCACACGTCACATATTTATTTGTAAAAAAATGTTGAAAAACATTTATCATTTTCCTTCCACTTCACAATTATGTTGCACTTTGTGTTGATATATCACATAAAATCCCAATAAAATACATTTAAGTTTTTTGGTTGTAACATGACAAAACGTGGAAAATTTCAAGGGTTATGAATACTTTTTCAAGGCACTGTATATCTTTTTTCTGTTGTAACACAGGTCAGTGACCGGACCTGAACCTAGTTCCTCTCCCCCGCCTTGGGTCTTTATCCCCCATGTTGGCATGGTGTCCACCTTAGCATTTGCAGTGGCAAGGCAGTGTAGAACTGGCCAGAAGAGGATTACTTTGACGCAGTTGGTCGGCTTAAACATGTATTGCAATATATGTGAACTAAATATCACCGTTTTTCATTCCATAGCTTGCTGGGAAGGGTGTAGCAGTGTGCAGAGGGTCCATCCAGAATTTGTAGTGCTAAATCCATACCAGACCCATAACCTTGATAAGAGTTTGGTATAGATTTTGGGGGTGGTCCCAATTAAATGTTTTTACAAACAAAGCTGGCCAGAAAGTGTCAATTAGCAGCATTTTTTTTTTTTTTTTGGAAATATCACTATTGCTATTGTACATCGTACAAGTGCACACCACCATAGATTGCTGTTAGGAGGGGAGGCAAGGGCTCATGCAAGTATGAATGAATTTAAACGGCGGAGGAGATATTCATTGTATTAACGTGGTTTGCCAACATTCCTCAACTATATATATATATATATACACATCTAGGAAAAATATCCCCCATGGGACCTTTTAGGCTACCACATAAGAAGAATGTTTAACACATTAACATTTATTTAATCAGTATACATAAAACCATTCAAGATAAAAAAACAGAAAATCTGCGGCCTACTGGCCTATAGAAATTACATATTGGCATAATTTGTACATAAATGGAAAGAACTTTGAACAAAATATAGTTGATATATATCTATGAATTTATACGAAGGAACACCTTGCACGTATGAATGAGCACTTAGTGTTTTCATTGTGTAGAAGGAAAGCAATGTCTTTTGTTGTCCTCAGATCTCTCAGCTCTCACCAGGACTGTAACAAGAAAAAAAATGTACGTTTGGATGGAATCCACAACAGATGTGTGAGCAGAGAATTGTTAGCGGCAGAAAGATGGACGCAGCACATGTGTCAGAGATGGATTCCCCATTTCAATTCCACATCTTCCAATCAGCAGCGATATCTCACAGCGGGAGTCTCGTGTCTCCAGTCTGCACGTGTTTGGCAGAGTCGCAACGCGCCACGATGTGACTGACACCTGCAGTAAAAAGATACGTGGAAAATTCATATAAATCTGCCACAATCCAACTGATAGTTTGTATATATGAGGCTTGTAAATATTTTATAGGAGAATTTCAATGGTTGTTTTACATTTATAAATGTATCTAGTCATTTAAATAGGTCCCTGTGATAAAATGATAAAAGCTATACCATATATATATATATATACACTACCGTTCAAAAGTTTGGGGTCACATTGAAATGTCCTTATTTTTGAAGGAAAAGCACTGTACTTTTAAATGAAGCTAACTTTAAACTAGTCCTAACTTTAAACAAATATACTCTATACATTGCTAATGTGGTAAATGACTATTCTAACTGCAAATGTCTAGTTTTTGGTGCAATATCTACATAGGTGTATAGAGGCCCATTTCCAGCAACTATCACTCCAGTGTTCTAATGGTACAATGTGTTTGCTCATTGGCTCAGAAGGCTAATTGATGATTAGAAAACCCTTGTGCAATCATGTTCACACATCTAAAAACAGTCTAGCTCCTTCCAGAAGCTACAAAACTGACCTTCCTGTGAGCAGATTGAGTTTCTGGAGCATCACATTTGTGGGGTCAATTAAACGCTCAAAATGGCCAGAAAAAGAGAACTTTTATCTGAAACTCGACAGTCTATTCTTGTTCTTAGAAATGAAGGCTATTCCATGCGAGAAATTGCAAAGAAATTGAAGATTTCCTACAACGGTGTGTACTACTCCCTTCAGAGGACAGCACAAACAGGCTCTAACCAGAGTAGAAAAAGAAGTGGGAGGCCGTGTTGCACAACTAAGCAAGAAGATAAGCACATTAGAGTCTCTAGTTTGAGAAACAGACGCCTCACAGGTCCCCAACTGGCATCTTCATTAAATAGTACCCGCAAAACACCAGTGTCAACATCTACAGTGAAGAGGCGGCTGCGGGATTTTGGGCTTCAGGGCAGAGTGGCAAAGAAAAAGCCATATCTGAGACTGGCCAATAAAAGAAAAAGATTAAGGTGGGCAAAAGAACACAGACATTGGACAGAGGAAGACTGGAAAAAAGTGTTGTGGACGGATGAATCCAAGTTTGAGGTGTTTGGATCACAAAGAAGAACGTTTGTGAGACGCAGAACAAATGAAAAGATGCTGGAAGAATGCCTGACGCCATCTGTTAAGCATGGTGGAGGTAATGTGATGGTCTGGGGTTGCTTTGGTGCTGGTAAGGTGGGAGCTTTGTACAGGGTAAAAGGGATTCTGAATAAGGAAGGCTATCACTCCATTTTGCAACGCCATGCCATACCCAGTGGACAGCGCTTGATTGGAGCCAATTTCATCCTACAACAGGACAATGACCCTAAACACACCTCCAAATTGTGCAAGAACTATTTACAGCAGAAGCAGGCAGCTGGTATTCTATCGGTAATGGAGTGGCCAGCACAGTCACCAGATCTGAACCCCATTGAGCTGTTGTGGGAGCAGCTTGATCGTATGGTACGCCAGAAGTGCCCATCCAACCAATCCAACTTGTGGGAGCTGCTTCTAGAAGCGTGGGGTGCAATTTCTCCAGCTTACCTCAATAAATTAACAGCTAGAATGCCAAAGGTGTGCAATGCTGTAATTGCTGCAAAAGGAGGATTCTTTGATGAAAGCAAAGTTTGATGTAAAAACAATGTTATTTCAAATACAAATCATTATTTCTAACCTTGTCAATGTCTTGACTCTATTTTCTATTCATTTCACAACGTATGGTGGTGAATAAGTGTGACTTTTCATGGAAAACACAAAATTGTTTGGGTGACCCCAAACTTTTGAACGGTAGTGTATATATATATATATATATATATATATATATGTATGTGTATATATATATATATATATATATATATATATATATATATATATATATAGGGTGTATATATATATATAGGGTGTATATATATATATAGGGTGTATATATATATATATATATATATGTATGTATGTATTCATACCCCTTGAAATGTTCCACAATTTGTCATGTTTCAACCAAAAACGTAAATGTTTTTTCTTGGGATTTTATGTGATAAACCCCAACACAAAATGGCACATAATTGTGAAGTGGAAGGGAAATTATAAATGGTTTTCAAACGTTTTTTCAAAAAAATATGTAAAAAGTGTGGCGTGAATTTGTATTCAGCCCCCCTGAGTCAATAATTTATAGAATCACCTTTCTCTGCAATACAGCTGCAAGTCTTTTTGGGGATGTCTCTACCAGCTTTGCACATCTAGAGAGTGACATTTTTGCCCATTTTTCATTGCAAAATAGCTCAAGCTCTGTCGGATTGGATGGGGAGCATCCGTGAACAGCAATTTTCAAGTCTTGCCACAGGTTCTCAATTGGATTTAGGTCTGGACTTTGACTGGGCCATTCTAGCACAAGAATTGAATACGCTTTGATCTAAACCATTCCATTGTAGCTCTGGCTTGATGTTTAGGGTCGTTGTCCTGCCGGAAGGTGAACCTTCTGCCCCAGTCTTCAGGTCTTTTGCAGGCTCAAACATGTTTTCTTCTAAGATTGTTCTGTATTTGGCTCTTCCCATCAACTCTGACCAGCTTCCCTGTCCCTGCTGAAGAAAAGCATCCTCACAACATGATGCTGTCATCACCATATTTCATGGTGGGGATGGTGTGTTCAGGGTGATGTGCAGTGTTAGTTTTCCGTCACACATAGTGTTTTGCTTTTAGGCCAAAAAGTTCAATTTTGGTCTCATCTGACCAGAGCACCTTCTTCCACATGTTTGCTGTGTCCCCCACATGGCTTCTCGCAAACTGCAATCAGGACAACTTATGACATTATTTCAACAATGGCTTTCTTATCGTACATCACGGGAGACATAGCCATAGTAGTTACTATGTGGGTTATAGGCCACCTTCAGGTGATGGACACTGGCACACCCTAAGACAAAAAGTGCACTCCCTATATAACCCCTCCCACTACTGGGAGTACCTCAGTTTTTTTGCCAGTGTCTAAGGTGTTGGTCACGAGTAAAGATGTGCTGTGCTGAGCCCCACTGGAGCAATCCTTGCTGGGGCTAGCCATGCAGCCGGGTCCATTCAAAGTGTCTTTTTGGCCGAATTGAATGGTACCCGGGCCTCATGTCCGAATAAACGAGGTCTTACCTGTAAACGCTTCTCTTTTAGAGAGCTGGACCCCGGGATCCAGTACTTTTGGTAGTAAGGCCATAAAGTTTTACTGGCGGTGGTGCTATCACAGATCCAGGATTGTGAGTTTCCCCGAGGATCCCCAGCTCCTGAAGGTTTAACTGAACCCACCGTGAAGGGTGAAGATTGGGTCTGTTGGTTTTACGACAGAAAACCCTGCGTCAGGAAAGGTAATTTGAATTTTCTAAGAAATTTTTTAAAATTTTCTTATGAATGTCTCCTTTAAATTTAGTAAATGTTGTCATGCCTATGGGGGCTGTTTAGAGCACTTACCGTCTCTTGCTTCTCTGAGAGCCAACGGTGTGTCCAGGATCAGCAGTTTCCTTTCTTCCAGCCAGCAGCGGACCTCTGGTAAGTCTGAGGGGGGTTTTCCTCCCCACCAGATGAACCCCTGTGCTGTTTTTTCTCCCCCTCTTCGAGGGGAAAAAGCGCCAAAAAAAAAAAAAAAAGCGCGAACGGCACGCCGCCCTACTCGATGGCTTCCAGGCCCCCTTCGCCATTTTCTTTCCCCTCACTGCTGATCCCATAGGATTGGAAGCCCACGCCCGCGCGGGAAAGGCTCTTTTTCAGAAGCAAAGAAGAGGCCCGTAGGCGATGGAGGGGGGCAGGGCTTAGTGCAGCGTTGGCATCCTCCAATGTCCAGCGCAGGAAAGTGTGTTTAAAAGGCACCATTGTTTCTGCTGCAAGCTGCAGGTTGAAACCCTCCCTTGCTCTATCCAAAATGAAAAAAAAAAAAAAAAAAAAGTTTTGCCTATAGTTTTACTTTAACCCCAATGTCCTCATTAACATCAAATATGAAATTACTCTAAGTGTTTTGGTCATACTGCTTGGATGGAGAACATCTTGATGGTTTTGTTGCTTGAATTTTGTTTTATGAATGCTTCTCTTTTTTATATAGGTTTTTGAGGTTATAAGACACTCTGTAATTGTGGTTTTCACATGCAATCTGCATCATTATGTTCACAGCAACCCTGTTTCTGCATCAGAGAATGTTTGACTGTTTTAACGTGCATGTCTACAGATATACCCAAGCCAAATTTTTTTTGGCTTGGGTAATAGTCACAAGGTTTCAGACAATTTTTTTTCCCCTCAAAACTAGTGGCATCACTGAGCATCAGTGATGCCACTAGTTGGCATCTAACTTCAACTTGTTCAAATAAACTAAAGTTAAAAAAAAAAAAAACTAGAAGTGCCAGATTTTGCACTCTCCAGTTTTAGTAAATCAACCCCAATGTCAAAAGTTCCATGCGGAAAATAGACGTTTCTAGGACTTGTTTTGAGAATCTAAATATTCAGTCTTTAATAACTCTGTAGGCTTACCCATGAAAGGGTTATATTTCACTTACCTACCACCTGAACCTTTGTTAGCTGCTGCTCTGTTAACTCCCTAACCTCGTTCATGGTTTTCCAGATTTTAACAAGACTGTCACTATGCTCGTTCAGGAAAGTGACTATGTCTGCGGATGAGCCGGCATGCCTCCCGGGGATTTAAAAATATTTTTTATATACATCGAGCCAAGCTCCCATGTTGCCTCTGTGTGCTGTTAACAGAGCAGGTATGGTCCAAGTGTGATAGTGGTCGGGCCTAATCGGTCAATTACAATGTCAATGACAAAAGAGCAAAGGTGGCATGAAAGAGGTTTGGTGACACAGGCATTCTTTTTGACACATTTACTATTGCATCAGGCTGAGCATTGATAGCAGCAACAGGGCTGGACTATTGCTCAAGCAGTGGATGCGTTCCTTCTGGTAGTTCCTCTGCTTTGTGCATTGGGCTATGGTCGGAAGGGGGGGGGGGGGGTAAACACCTCAAAAAAGGCTCTAGAAAGACTTCTACAGTCACACAGAAGCCTAGAACCATCTCAAAAAAGATGGCATCCTCCCCTGAGAGTAAGGCCCCTTTCACACGAGGCGGGCTCCGTTTCTACGGAGCCCGCCTCGGTCCGCCGGCTCAGCGGGAGATCAGTCCTTGGATCTCCGCTGAGCCGGCGGATGACAGGTCCCTCTCTGCTCACTGAGCGGGGAGGGGCTTGTCAGGCGCCGCTGCCGCCTATGGAGGGATCGGACAAAAACGGACAGCGTGTCCGTTTTAGTCAGATCTCCCCCGATCCGATCCGCCAGTAACGGACCTGGACGTAGAGCCATCCGTCTGCTTTTCAGCGGATCGGACCGGGTCGGATGTCAGCGGACATGACATCCGACGCTCCATAGACTAACATGGAGCGCCCATTCAGGTCCGCCGTCAAAACTGACAGGCGGACCTGAACGGTCCGATCGTGTGAAAGGGGCCTTATATGGCTGGTCAGAGTGAGCCATTAGGAGTGTTGCAGCTGCTCTTAACACTGCAGTCCCTGTATATATTACTAAGGAGGTTTTTTCTTCAACCACTTTAGGCTTGGAGCAAAAAAAATTGACGCTTTAATCGCATCCCAGAGTGGGACTAGGCATAACAGGTCCCCGTCCATTGCTGAGGACACTCATGCTGAGGAACAAGTGGCGAGAGATGACAAATTTCTCTCAGGGGACCAGGAAGAGGCTGTTGACTCCTCTTTCGAAGAACCTAATATGGAAGGATTAGGTTCGCAAGAAAGATTGTTGGTACAGTCTCTCACTGAATTGGTCCACTTCACATGTTTGCTGCCAGTAGCGCAGTCAGTCGATGAGCCCACTTCTGGTTTGGGTTCACTAAAATAATGAAAATCAACCAGCGCTGATCACCAATGCAAAATACTAAGAGCAGCTGATTACTGAGGATAAAATCTATCAAATCCAAACAGACATATGAAAAAAGCAGTACAGCGCTAACAGTTTCCCTGAATATCAATAAACATCAATGTCCATAAGTAAAATATCCATAAAGAGACAGGAGAAATTCCAGGTAAGGATCCCGATGTGCAAGTGATGTCCAATAATAATATGTGACTGATATAGTGATAACTATCCACCACCAGTATCGCTAACCTCTCACCTCAATGAGGTCTTAAAACAGCCTTTCCCACACTGGGAGATGTATAATGGCAGGCAACTGGAACCAGGCAGCTTGCAGTTTCAAGGAACGATCACATGAAATAGAATAAATGAAATCTAGTGCTCTCTGTCTCTCACTTAAAATATGTTTATTTCAAACATAGAATAACTTACAAAGCTGGCACTGTACCCCAGTGCGAAGGATGCAGGCATGCAGGATACTCCACAAAAACGAGCAGGGCGCGGGTGACGTCACAAGTCACGTGGTATGTTCCGTACGCGTTACGTCCCTTGTGATGGGCGGGACTTCTTCAGCGGCGACGGCGTGACGTAGTACACCCGCTTTTAACTGACTCGGCTGTTCGCCGCAGCCAATGAAACCACTTGTGTGCAAATAACCATGGCGACGGTTACCCGAACCCGGAAATGTCAGCTCTCATGCTGGAGCCGTGGAAAGAATTACTACAATTACAAATGGAATGTAATTGAATCCTAATGGATAACAAAAATGCTACTAAGCGTAGCTGGTAAAGACGTGACAAGCCCCCTGTTTAAGGTGCATGGCTTATAAGACGACCCGCGTAATTGCTCAGTCTCATGGAACATCCCACTCGCCCACATAATTCATATATTCATATAAATTCATATATTCAAAACATAGTAAAAATCCATAAAAATACATAAAAACATTAGCTCATAATAATTATCATAAAAAATCACCGATCAGAGATAAAACAATTTACGTCAAACTCGACGTTTAAGCCCCTCGGCAGGAGGACCTTAGTTTCATGTATCCAGTGGGATTCCCTGCGGCTGAGCTGGCGAAGGAAATTACCCCCCTCCAATGTTTATTAACTCTTTCAATTCCCCAGAATTTTAATCCCCTGGGGTTTTGGGCATGTACCATTTTGAAATGTTTCGAAACATTGTGGGTTTTTAATCCCTTCTTAATATTATTAATGTGCTCTCCTAAACGCACATGCAGGGGCCTGGAGGTCCTTCCAATATATTGGAGGCCACATCCACACTCCAACATATATACCACTCCGACTGTCTTACAGGTGATCAATTGATCAATTTTATATTCCCTGCCAGTAGAGGTGGCAACGAATTGTTTGCGTTTTTTATCGTTACACTTAGAATGTTTACAGGCTGTACAACGCCCGCACGCATAGAAACCAGAGAGGAAGGAGAATAGTTTATTATCTGTATGAATGGGGGGATCTACCACTCCGGGTGCCAAACGGTCTCTTAAGGACGGAGCTTTCTTATAAATGAAAGACGGTCGGGGTGGCAGTAGGGGACCCAGCACACGATCTTGTTTCAAAATTGGCCAGTTTTTAGCAACCAGCTTTTCAAACTGTTTAAACTGAACATTATAGTTCAATAACATTTTGAAATTGGGGGCATTAATGCTAGTGTCTTTAACTTTATTGGAGATCAATTCTGGCCTATCCATGGCCAGAACTTTCTCCATATCACTCTTAAGGGCCATTTGATCATAGCCCTTTTCCTGAAATTTAGAAGAAAGTGCCATGGACTGAGAGACATAATCGCTGACATCTGTGCAATTTCGTCTGAGCCTCACAAATTGTCCCTTAGGGATGTTGCACAGCCAGGATTTGTGGTGGCAACTTCCTAATGGAATAAAGGAGTTTCGGTCGGTGGGCTTTCGATAATTGCACAATGTGAATTTATTCTCTTCCCTCCGAATCTCCAAATCTAGGAACACTAATTTTTCTTCACTAAAATTCCAAGTAAGTTTAATATTTTTCGTGTTAGCGTCTAAAGTTTTCACAAAAGTGTCCAAACTAGAGTGGTCCCCCTCCCATACCAATACTAAATCGTCTATGTACCGTTTATAGCACACTAGCTGTGGGGGGCGGTGCCTAAAAACTACATCTTCCTCCCAGTGGGCCATAAAAAGGTTGGCCACACTGGGAGCAAAACGGGCACCCATCGCAACGCCCCTCCTTTGTAAATAAAAGTGACGACTGAACCAGAAATAGTTCTTTTCTAGACAGAAGCGCAAACTCTTTAACAAAAAATTCTTATGTTTGCTAGAAAGGTCGGAAAACTTAGATAAGGCCCATTGTACTGAGGATACAGCATCTTCATGTCCAATAATGGTGTACAAAGACCCTACGTCGGCTGTAGCCAAAATACAAGGAGAGGAGCAGCTGAGGGATTCCATAATTTGAATAACGTGTTTCGTATCCTTCAGGAATGCCTCAGTTTGATTCACTAGCGGTTGGAGGAAGAAATCTATATACTGACCCACCCTTGGGGAGATGGAATCAATGCCATTGACAATAGGCCTACCAGGGGGGTCAGTGATACTCTTATGGATTTTAGGAAGACAATATATAATGGGTGTTCTGCAAAAAAGGGGGTCTAGATAGGACGCCTCCTTCTTTGTCAGAATCCCCAATGTCTTTCCTTCTTCCACCAGCCAGTGTAGTTCATCCTTGTAGTTTAACATTGGGTCCTTATTAAGGATCTGGTAGGTATCAGGATCATCCAATAATCTATTGAGCTCTGCGAGGTATTTGGATTTGTCCAAAATGACAAGACCCCCACCCTTGTCGGCTGGACGTATAATTATGTCATTTCTGGCCTCCAGAGTCTTCATACCCTGCCTGATATACTGTGGGTCCATTACTTTTCTTACTTTCATCTTGTCTAAGTCATTAAACAACATGTTTTTGAACACTTCCAGATATTTATTATCCGGGTTCAAAGGATTGAAAGTAGATTTATTCCTTAACCCAGAGTGTAGACCCTTAGTGATGGCAGGGATTCTGGTGGGGTTTGACAAGAAATACTTCCTCATATTTAAATTCCTCACAAACTTATGGATACTAACATAAGTTTGGAATTTACTCATGTTTTGGACCGGAGCAAATTTGAGTCCTCTATCAAGGACTCTCATTTCGTTCTCACTTAAGATACAATTGCTCAGATTATATATACCCGAGCCAATGGGAGCTAATGGGGCTTTTTCTTTTTGTAATCTCCTGCCCCCTCTCCTTCCTCTCTCCCTCTTTTTCGGGACTGGTCTTTTACTAATGGGGATGGTGCGGTTGATGTCTCCACCATTCCATATGGTTGGGTGGAGGTATCGGTGCTCCCCTCCCGGGCCCGCTCTGGGCCCCTAAAAAATCCCCTTCATCATTGGAATTATGATGAAGTGGGGCAAATCTGTTTGATAAGGGTAATGGTTCTCCACGTGTGGGTATGGGCATATCCCTTCTTCCATAATTGTTAGAATAATCATAATGATCATTCTGCCTATGGTTTTCCCATCTCCGAGGGGATTCATAATTCTGTTGGTAATAGGGATAATATGGGGTGTTCCTAATGGGGGTCTTTGGGGGGCCATTTTGTTTGCCTTTCCCTCTCTTCCCCTTAAAATTCCCTCTCCCAGCCGGACCTCCTCTATTGTTAGATGGTACAGGGGGGGGATAATTGTGGGAATTGGACATGACTGGTGGAACTCTAGGTGGATTAGATTCCGCCGGAAGTGGGTTGGGGTTTGCCTCAGGTATAATGGGGGCAAGGCCAGTTTGCCACTTAAAAATATTACCATTCCTAAAATCATCATAGTCTATGATGATTTTAGGAATGGTAATATTTTTAAGTGGCAAACTGGCCTTGCCCCCATTATACCTGAGGCAAACCCCAACCCACTTCCGGCGGAATCTAATCCACCTAGAGTTCCACCAGTCATGTCCAATTCCCACAATTATCCCCCCCCCTGTACCATCTAACAATAGAGGAGGTCCGGCTGGGAGAGGGAATTTTAAGGGGAAGAGAGGGAAAGGCAAACAAAATGGCCCCCCAAAGACCCCCATTAGGAACACCCCATATTATCCCTATTACCAACAGAATTATGAATCCCCTCGGAGATGGGAAAACCATAGGCAGAATGATCATTATTATTATTCTAACAATTATGGAAGAAGGGATATGCCCATACCCACACGTGGAGAACCATTACCCTTATCAAACAGATTTGCCCCACTTCATCATAATTCCAATGATGAAGGGGATTTTTTAGGGGCCCAGAGCGGGCCCGGGAGGGGAGCACCGATACCTCCACCCAACCATATGGAATGGTGGAGACATCAACCGCAACCATCCCCATTAGTAAAAGACCAGTCCCGAAAAAGAGGGAGAGAGGAAGGAGAGGGGGCAGGAGATTACAAAAAGAAAAAGCCCCATTAGCTCCCATTGGCTCGGGTATATATAATCTGAGCAATTGTATCTTAAGTGAGAACGAAATGAGAGTCCTTGATAGAGGACTCAAATTTGCTCCGGTCCAAAACATGAGTAAATTCCAAACTTATGTTAGTATCCATAAGTTTGTGAGGAATTTAAATATGAGGAAGTATTTCTTGTCAAACCCCACCAGAATCCCTGCCATCACTAAGGGTCTACACTCTGGGTTAAGGAATAAATCTACTTTCAATCCTTTGAACCCGGATAATAAATATCTGGAAGTGTTCAAAAACATGTTGTTTAATGACTTAGACAAGATGAAAGTAAGAAAAGTAATGGACCCACAGTATATCAGGCAGGGTATGAAGACTCTGGAGGCCAGAAATGACATAATTATACGTCCAGCCGACAAGGGTGGGGGTCTTGTCATTTTGGACAAATCCAAATACCTCGCAGAGCTCAATAGATTATTGGATGATCCTGATACCTACCAGATCCTTAATAAGGACCCAATGTTAAACTACAAGGATGAACTACACTGGCTGGTGGAAGAAGGAAAGACATTGGGGATTCTGACAAAGAAGGAGGCGTCCTATCTAGACCCCCTTTTTTGCAGAACACCCATTATATATTGTCTTCCTAAAATCCATAAGAGTATCACTGACCCCCCTGGTAGGCCTATTGTCAATGGCATTGATTCCATCTCCTCAAGGGTGGGTCAGTATATAGATTTCTTCCTCCAACCGCTAGTGAATCAAACTGAGGCATTCCTGAAGGATACGAAACACGTTATTCAAATTATGGAATCCCTCAGCTGCTCCTCTCCTTGTATTTTGGCTACAGCCGACGTAGGGTCTTTGTACACCATTATTGGACATGAAGATGCTGTATCCTCAGTACAATAGGCCTTATCTAAGTTTTCCGACCTTTCTAGCAAACATAAGAATTTTTTGTTAAAGAGTTTGCGCTTCTGTCTAGAAAAGAACTATTTCTGGTTCAGTCGTCACTTTTATTTACAAAGGAGGGGCGTTGCGATGGGTGCCCGTTTTGCTCCCAGTGTGGCCAACCTTTTTATGGCCCACTGGGAGGAAGATGTAGTTTTTAGGCACCGCCCCCCACAGCTAGTGTGCTATAAACGGTACATAGACGATTTAGTATTGGTATGGGAGGGGGACCACTCTAGTTTGGACACTTTTGTGAAAACTTTAGACGCTAACACGAAAAATATTAAACTTACTTGGAATTTTAGTGAAGAAAAATTAGTGTTCCTAGATTTGGAGATTCGGAGGGAAGAGAATAAATTCACATTGTGCAATTATCGAAAGCCCACCGACCGAAACTCCTTTATTCCATTAGGAAGTTGCCACCACAAATCCTGGCTGTGCAACATCCCTAAGGGACAATTTGTGAGGCTCAGACGAAATTGCACAGATGTCAGCGATTATGTCTCTCCGTCCATGGCACTTTCTTCTAAATTTCAGGAAAAGGGCTATGATCAAATGGCCCTTAAGAGTGATATGGAGAAAGTTCTGGCCATGGATAGGCCAGAATTGATCTCCAATAAAGTTAAAGACACTAGCATTAATGCCCCCAATTTCAAAATGTTATTGAACTATAATGTTCAGTTTAAACAGTTTGAAAAGCCGGTTGCTAAAAACTGGCCAATTTTGAAACAAGATCGTGTGCTGGGTCCCCTACTGCCACCCCGACCGTCTTTCATTTATAAGAAAGCTCCGTCCTTAAGAGACCGTTTGGCACCCGGAGTGGTAGATCCCCCCATTCATACAGATAATAAACTATTCTCCTTCCTCTCTGGTTTCTATGCGTGCGGGCGTTGTACAGCCTGTAAACATTCTAAGTGTAACGATAAAAAACGCAAACAATTCGTTGCCACCTCTACTGGCAGGGAATATAAAATTGATCAATTGATCACCTGTAAGACAGTCGGAGTGGTATATATGTTGGAGTGTGGATGTGGCCTCCAATATATTGGAAGGACCTCCAGGCCCCTGCATGTGCGTTTAGGAGAGCACATTAATAATATTAAGAAGGGATTAAAAACCCACAATGTTTCGAAACATTTCAAAATGGTACATGCCCAAAACCCCAGGGGATTAAAATTCTGGGGAATTGAAAGAGTTAATAAACATTGGAGGGGGGGTAATTTCCTTCGCCAGCTCAGCCGCAGGGAATCCCACTGGATACATGAAACTAAGGTCCTCCTGCCGAGGGGCTTAAACGTCGAGTTTGACGTAAATTGTTTTATCTCTGATCGGTGATTTTTTATGATGATTATTATGAGCTAATGTTTTTATGTATTTTTATGGATTTTTACTATGTTTTGAATATATGAATTTATATGAATATATGAATTATGTGGGCGAGTGGGATGTTCCATGAGACTGAGCAATTACGCGGGTCGTCTTATAAGCCATGCACCTTAAACAGGGGGCTTGTCACGTCTTTACCAGCTACGCTTAGTAGCATTTTTGTTATCCATTAGGATTCAATTACATTCCATTTGTAATTGTAGTAATTCTTTCCACGGCTCCAGCATGAGAGCTGACATTTCCGGGTTCGGGTAACCGTCGCCATGGTTATTTGCACACAAGTGGTTTCATTGGCTGCGGCGAACAGCCGAGTCAGTTAAAAGCGGGTGTACTACGTCACGCCGTCGCCGCTGAAGAAGTCCCGCCCATCACAAGGGACGTAACGCGTACGGAACATACCACGTGACTTGTGACGTCACCCGCGCCCTGCTCGTTTTCGTGGAGTATCCTGCATGCCTGCATCCTTCGCACTGGGGTACAGTGCCAGCTTTGTAAGTTATTCTATGTTTGAAATAAACATATTTTAAGTGAGAGACAGAGAGCACTAGATTTCATTTATTCTATTTCATGTGATCGTTCCTTGAAACTGCAAGCTGCCTGGTTCCAGTTGCCTGCCATTATACATCTCCCAGTGTGGGAAAGGCTGTTTTAAGACCTCATTGAGGTGAGAGGTTAGCGATACTGGTGGTGGATAGTTATCACTATATCAGTCACATATTATTATTGGACATCACTTGCACATCGGGATCCTTACCTGGAATTTCTCCTGTCTCTTTATGGATATTTTACTTATGGACATTGATGTTTATTGATATTCAGGGAAACTGTTAGCGCTGTACTGCTTTTTTCATGGGTTCACTAAAGCCTCCCTAAACTGTTCATGCTTTTCCTATCCATTCATGGCTAAAAAAAGCTTATGTATTCTGAGTGGGAGCACCCAGATGAACAGTTTTTTCCTCCAAAAAAGTTTTCAACACTTTATCCTACGGAGGAAGAGTTTAATAAGAAATGGGGGATTCCAGCAATTGACACTGCTATATACTCTGCTCGCAGGTTCAGTGGTTCAGCCTGCGCTGGCAGTGATCGGGGTATCTGAGTCCTTAAAGGACCAGTTTATAGAGGTACTCAAGGTTATTCCTGATCAGCAGGCCCAAGATTTGGACGGGGTATCAGAGGCGTTGTGTTTTACAGTAGACGCTATGAAAGATTCTATTCTCCAGGCCTCACGGCTTATGCTAGGGATGGTACATGTGCATAGAATCTTATGGTTGAAAAATTGGTCAGCGAAGCGTCATGCAAACAGCTCTTGGCATGTTTCCCATTTCACGGTGAACGGTTATTTGGAGATGATCTGGATAAATACATCCAAAGAATTTCTAATGGAAAAATGTTCCCTTTTACAAGTTAAGAAGAAGTTTAAGCGTTTTTCTTTTAGACGAGCTTCTTCTCCAGTGCCAGGAGCATCAGCCTTCAGGCAGTCACGACGCCCTCCACCGTCAGGTTCAAGAGGTAAACCTCAGGGTCAGTCCCAGGGTCAAAAGAGGCCCTGGGGGAGGAAACCCACAAAACAAAATACTAAAACCTCCATATAAAGGGGTGTCCCCGCTCGCTCGAGTGGGAGGAAGACTTCTGCAGTTTTAAAGGGTCTAGCAGAAACAATGTCAATACAGATGGGTGGCTTCCTAAATATCTCTAGGTTACAAACTAGAGTTCAGAGAATTCCCATCTCCTCGTTTTCTCAGATCAAAGTTCCCAGAGATCCAGTAAAAAAGAAGTCCCTCTTTCTAGCTTTGGATCATCTCTTGTCTCAAAGAGTGATATCAGTGATCCCCTTGGTAGAGCGAGGATTAGGGTTTTATTCAAACCTTTTCACGGTACCAAAACCAAACGGGGATGTCAGACCCATTTTAGGTCTCAAAGATCCAAACCAGTTTTTGAATATCCGCTCTTTTCGCATGGAGTCAATCCGATCAGTAGTCTCCATCCTACAAGGTGGAGAACTTCTGGTGTCAATCGACATCAAGGATGCTTATCTCAATGTGCCGATTTTCCCCGCTCACCAGATATATTCACCCCGCGAGGTAGAAAATCTTCATTTTCAGTTCGTAGCTCTGCCCTTCGGTCTAGCTACTGCACTTTGAGTGTTTACAAAGGTCCTGGCTTCCCCTTTAGCCAGATTAAGGGCTCAAGGTATAATGATACTAGCCTACTTGGACGATCTACTCTTGATAGGTCAGTCGGTAGCCCGCTTAAACCAAAGTTTGGTCACCGCAGTCAGCTACCTGGAATACCTAGGTTGGATTCTCAACCTAGAGAACTCCTTAAAACCATCAAGTAGATTGCAGTACTTGGGGCTGATCATAGATACAGTTCAGAAGAGGGTGTTTTTGCCCCATTCATTCAAGACCGCTGCAAAACAGTATCCTGTCAACATGGAAGAAGAAGGTCCAAGCTCTGGACTTCCCAATGCGTTTATCCACCAAAGTGCGTCAGAGCCTCAATTGGTGGTTGATATCCAAGAATCTTCAAAAAGGAAAATCCTTTCTACCAGTTACCTGGAAGGTGGTAACAACAGATGCCAGCTTTCTGGGCTGGGAAGCAGTCCTGGAAGAAGCGTCTGTCCAAGAGAAATGGTCCAAATCAGAAATTATCTTGCTCATCAATATTCTAGAGATTCGGGCAGTACACCTGGCCCTGAAGGCCTGGACGCTCAGACTACGGAATTGTTCTGTTAGAATCCAATCCGACAATGCCACAACAGAGGCCTATATGAATCACCAAGGGAGCACGAGAAGTCATGCTGCCCAAAGAGAGGTGAATCATATCCTATCCTGGGCAGAAGACAACATGCCTTGTCTGTCAGCAATCTTCATTCCAGGGATAGAGAATTGGCAGGCGGACTACTTGAGTCACCAAGAGTTGTTCCCGGGAGAATGGTCTCTTCACCCCGACATCTTTCTGTCAATATGTCAAAGATGGGGAATTCCAAACGTGGATCTGTTTGCGTCCAGGTTCAACAACAAGATCAACAACTTTGTGTGAAGGACAAGGGATCCGATGGCATGCGGAACAGATGCCTTGGTTTTTCCGTGGGATCAGTTTTCACTGATCTATGCATTCCCTCCTGTTCTGCTGCTTCCGCGCCTTCTTCGCAGGATCAAGCAGGAAGGGAAGGAGGTGATTCTTGTGGCCCAGGAGATCTTGGTTTGCAGAGATCGTAAAGATGGCGGTAGGTGACCCATGGACTCTACCACTATGGCCAGACTTTCTCTCGCAAGGTCCGGTATTCCATCCTACCTTACAAACGCTAAATTTAACGATCTGGCTATTGAGACCCACATTCTGAAAGACCGTGGGCTATCAGCTTCAGTAGTTTCTACTTTGGTTAATGCTAGGAAGCCGGCCTACAGAGTAATATACTATAGAATCTGGAAGGCATATGTCTCCTGGTGTGAATCCAGGGGTTGGCACCCCAGGAAATATGTCATAAGTAGGATCCTTGAATTTCTGCAGATGGGATTGGAAAAGAAGCTGGCGTTGAGTATTGTCAAAGGCCAGATGTTAGCCTTATCAATGTTTTTTTCAACGACCACTTGCTTCACACTCTCTGGATTGTAACTATATTCAGGGGTAACTCAGATTAATCCTCCAGTTAGGTCACTCCTGAACCCTTCGGACTTGAATTTAGTCCTGTCGGCATTACAGAAACAGCCTTTTGAGTCAATACGAGATATTCCCTTGGTCCTCCTGACAAGGAAAATAATTTTCTTGGTTGCCATATCTTCTGCAAGAAGAGTATCAGAGTTGGCTGCTCTTTCTTGTAAAGAGCCATATTTGATTATTCATAAGGATAAGGTTGTATTGCGGCCTCATCTTAATTTCCTACCAAAGGTAGTGTCAGGTTTTCATTTAAACCAGGATATTGTTCTACCTTCATTTTTTCCAGAACCTCGTTCTGTGGAAGAAAGGTCACTACATTCTCTTGATGTGGTGAGAGCGGTCAAGGTCTTTTTGAAGGTGACCGCTCAGATGAGTAAAACAGATGTTTTGTTTGTGTTGCCAGACGGTCCTAAAAGAGGACAGGCAGCGTCGAAATCTACTATTCCTAAATGGATTTGTCAAGTGATTGTTCAAGCTTATGGTTTAAAAAGGAAAATTCTACCTTTTCATATTAAAGCGCACTCCACCAGGGCTGTTAGTGCTTCTTGGGCAGTGCATCACCAAGCCTCCATGGCTGAGATCTGCAAGGCCGCAACTTGGACTTCAGTCCATACTTTTACCAGACTCTATCAAGTAGATGTAAAAGGTCATGAGGATGTCGCCTTTGGGCGCAGTGTACTGCAGGCTGCAGTATAAGTCCTCTAGTCTCTTAGTGCCCTACTTTTGTTGTGTCTCCCTCCCTTCAGTTGGCATTGCTATGGGACATCCCACGTAGTAACTACTATGGCTCTGTGTCCCATGATGTACAATAAGAAAATAGGATTTTTAAAACAGCTAACCTGTAAAATCCTTTTCTTTGAAGTACATCACAGAACACAGAGGTCCCTCCCTTCTTTGGTAACAAAGTGTATTGCTTTGCTACAAAACTGAGGTACTCCCAGTAGTGGGAGGGGTTATATAGGGAGTGCACTTTTTGTCTTAGGGCGTGAATGACCTAGGGGGTGACTTACGTGTTGGAGCGAGGCTAGAAACAAGGGGAAGTGCTGGATGCGATGTGGTGTCTGGGAGGTGTAACAGCAAGATTGTGACAGGGGAGGCAGCTTATATGCACCCCGCACACGTGCACGCAGACTCTTACCAGCGTCACGCTAGCGTAACATAGGCAGGAAGGGGCTCCGGAGAAGGCGGTAGGCACCGCCCTCCGCAGAAGCCTATATTCGCTGCCAGAACAGCTGGGATGGAAATCATGTGCTCTGTGTGTTGGCGTCAATCATGACGTCACACGCAGGGCAGGATGTGTGGCGCCGATGCTCTGTAGGCATCCACTCGCTACCCAGTACCGCTCCTCGCCCCCCGGTGGGCGGAGAGGGGAGGGGGAGGCACGTAAAGAGCATCGCAGCTCCCGGGTAGAAGACCAAAGAAGGAACCACAAATCCCCACAACCGCAGCATACCCCAAATGAACTGGTGCAGTTGTGCTCTGTGAGATGTTCAAAGCTTGGGATATTTTTGTATAACCTAACCCTGCTTTAAACTTCTCCATGACTTTATCCCTGACCTGTCTGGTGTGTTATTTGGCCTTCATGATGCTGTTTGTTCACTAAGGTTCTCTAACAAACCTCTGAGGGCTTCATAGAACAGCTGCATTTATACTGAGATTAAATTACACACAGGTGGACTCTATTTACTAATTAGGTGACTACTGAAGGCAGTTTGTTCCACTAGATTTTTAGTTAGGTGTATCAGAGTAAAGGGGGCTGAATACAAATGCACGCCACACTTTTCATATATTTATTTGTAAAAAAAAAAATCAAAACCATTTATCATTTTTCTCCAACTTCACAATTATGTGCCACTTTGTGTTGGTCTATCACATAAAATCCAAATAAAATACATTTACGTTTTTGGTTGTAACATGACAAAATTTCAAGGGGTATGAATACTTTTTAAAGGCACTGTGTATGTATGTATGTATATATATATATATATATATATATATACATGGAACGGAAAGTATTCAGACCTCCTTTAAATGTTTCACTCTTTGTTATATTGCAGCCATTTGCTAAAATCATTTAAGTTAATTTTTTTTTCCTCATTAATGTACACACAGCATCCCATTAAGACAGAAATACACAGAATTGTTGACATTTTTGCAGATTTATTAAAAAAACTGAAATATCACATGGTCCTAAGTATTCAGACCCTTTGCTGTGACACTCATATATTTAACTCAGGTGCTGTCCATTTCTTCTGATCATCCTTGAGATGGTTCTACACCTTCATTTGAGTCCAGCTGTGTTTGATTATACTGATTGGACTTGATTAGGAAAGCCACACACCTGTCTATATAAGACCTTACAGCTCAGAGTGCATGTCAGAGCAAATGAGAATCATGAGGTCAAAGGAACTGCCTGAAGAGCTCAGAGACAGAATTGTGACAAGGCACAGATCTGGCCAAGGTTACAAAAAAATTTCTGCTGCACTTAAGGTTCCTAAGAGTACAGTGCCCTCCATAATCTTTAAATGGAAGACGTTTGGGACGACCAGAACCCTTCCTAGAGCTGGCCGTCCGGCCAAACTGAGCTATCAGGGGAGAAGAGCCTTGGTGAGAGAGGTAAAGAAGAACCCAAAGATCACTGTGGCTGAGCTCCAGAGATGCATTCGGGAGATGGGAGAAAGTTGTAGAAAGTCAACCATCACTGCAGACCTCCACCAGTCGGGGCTTTATGGTAGAGTGGCCCGACAGAAGCCTCTCCTCAGTGCAAGACACCTAACAGCCCGCATGGAGTTTGCTAAAAAACACCTGAAGGACTCCAAGATGGTGAGAAATAAGATTCTCTGGTCTGATGAGACCAAGATAGAAATTTTTGGTCTTAATTCTAAGCGGTATGTGTGGAGAAAACCAGGCACTGCTCATCACCTGTCCAATGCAGTCCCAACAGTGAAGCATGGTGGTGGCAGCATCATGCTGTGGGGGTGTTTTTCAGCTTCAGGGACAGGACGACTGATTGCAATCGAGGGAAAGATGAATGCGGCCAAGTACAGGGATATCCTGGACAAAAACCTTCTCCAGAGTGCTCAGGATCTCAGACTGGACCGAAGGTTTACCTTCCAACAAGACAATGACCCTAAGCACACAGCTAAACGAACGAAGGAGTGGCTTCACAACAACTCTGTGACTGTTCTTGAATGGCCCAGCCAGAGCCCTGACTTAAACCCAATTGAGCATCTCTGGAGAGACCTAAAAATGGCTGTCCACCAATGTTTACCATCCAACCTGACAGAACTGGAGAGGATCTGCAAGGAGGAATGGCAGAGGATCCCCAAATCCAGGTGTGAAAAACTTGTTGCATCTTTCCCAAAAAGACTCATGGCTGTATTAGATCAAAAGGGTGCTTCTACTAAATACTGAGTAAAGGGTCTGAATACTTAGAACCATATGATATTTCAGTTTTTCTTTTTTAATAAATCTGCAAAAATGTCAACAATTCTGTGTTTTTCTGTCAATATGGGGTGCTGTGTGTACATTAATGAGGAAAAAATGATGAATGTATGTGTACAGCAGACCTCAAAAATTCCACTCGCCTGCTCGCATTTTGCGAGTGTATTTTGAGGGCTGCCTGAGAGTGGAGGGGGGGGGGGCGAGCACCGCCGGCAGCCTGGGTTGTATGGGAGTGAATGTAGGGGAAGAGAGCGAAGAGTCACCGCTGCCTGGTTGATCAGAGCGCGGGGAACATAACAACTTTCATTTCAATAGCTGTGTGTACCCCGCCGCGCGCCGTCATATACAGCCCCTCCCTCTTGTGCGGTGAACTTTGATAGACAGATCACCCGTCCCAGGATTGGACGGGTGATCTGTCTATCAAAGTGCCCGGAAAAGGGGGAGGGGCTGTATATGACGGTGCGCGGCGGGGAACACACAGCTATTGAAATGAAAGCAGTTATGTTCCCCGCACTCTGATCAACCAGGTGGCGGTGGCTCTCCTCTCCTCTCTCTTCCCCTACACAGGTAGGCTGTAATGGGGACACATGGCTGCCATGGGAACACTGGCTGCAATGGGGACACATGGCTGCATTGGGGACACATAGCTGCATTGGGGACACATAGCTGCAATGGGGACACATGGCTGCATTGGGGACACATAGCTGCATTGGGGACACATAGCTGCAATAGGGACATATAGCTGCATTGGGGACACATGGCTGCATTGGGGACATATGCTGCATTAGGAACACATAGCTGCAATGGGGACACATAGCTGCATTGGGGACACATAGCAGCATTGGGGACGCATAGATGCAATGGGGACACAGGCTGCATTGGGAAAACATAGCTGCAATGGGGACACAGGCTGCATTGGGGAAAGATAGCTGCAATGGGGACACAGGCTGCATTGGGGAAACATAGCTGCAATAGGGACACATAGCTGCATTGGTGACACAGGCTGCATTGGGGACACAGGCTGCACTGGCGGACACAGGCTGCATTGGTGAACACGGGCAGGCTGCATTTTTGGGCACGGGTAAAGTTGTTGTTAATATTTATTTTTATAACTTAATTCTGCATAAAACACTTAAGTGTCATTTCATGAGATAATTTATGAGGGCGTGTTTAGAGGTGGGGCATGGTAGGGGTTGAGCGGGGCAACTGGTGGTGAGTAACCCTTGAGGCCTGGCTAGTAGCTCAGGACTTGAAATTTTGAGCCCTGTATACAGTATCTCACAAAAGTGAGTACACCCCTCACATTTTTGTAAATATTTTAATATATCTTTTTATGTGACCACACTGAAGAAATTACACTTTGGTCCCTTCAGAGACTGGGCCGCAGGGCAATATTCCAACATGATAACGACCCCAAACACACCTCCAAGACCACCACTGCCTTGCTAAAGAAGCTGAGGGTAAAGGTGGCCAAGCATGTCTCCAGACCTAAACCCTATTGAGCATCTGTGGGGCATCCTCAAATGGAAGGTGGAAGAGCACAAGGTCTCTTACATCAATTAGCTCCATGATGTCATCATAGAGGAGTGGAAGAGGACTCCAGTGGCAACCTGGTGAACTTCATGCCACACAAAATATTGACACTTTGGGCCCAATTTTTCCTTAGGGGTGCACTCACTTTTGTTGCCAGCAGTTTAGACATTAATGGCTGTGTGTTGAGTTATTTTGAGGGGACAGCAAATTTACACTGTTATACAAGCCGTACACTCACTACTTTACATTGTAGCAAAGTGTCATTTCATCAGTGTTGTCACATGAAAAGTTATAAGTATATATATATACAAAAATGTGAGGGGTGTACTGTGTGTGAGATGTGAGATACCGTGTGTATATATATATATAATTTATTTATTCTTTCCATTGTTTTTTGAAGAACACATGTCTTTAAAGGAGAAGTACAGCCAAAGCTCCTTTGGCTGTACCCCTCCTATAGATCAGACTAAAGCCCGCTGTCATCACAGAGCAGGTCCAGGCTCGGGCATGATCGCGACAATGAAGTCAGGATCTGCCCACATGCCTGGACCGGCACCCGGCTCATCCTCTCAGTGAGCCGCTGAGAGCCTGAGCTGGCTGCTACCAACCCCTCCACAGCCCAGCACTCCAGTGAGCGAGGAGGGGACAGTCACCGGCTCTCTGCTCAGGGTGCTGTGAGAACCGAGCAATCGGTGGTGTTTAATAGCTCTGTTCTCAGTGTTAGAGCCGGCGGGGGACAGATGCAGCATCGGACCGATACTGCATCTACCTAGGTAAATATGATTCTCAAAAAAAAAGCCATACTTCTCTTTTAAACCCAATTTCCTGTACATATGTCCTACACTCACCAAATTCTCTCTGCACACCTTAGGAGCCCTTAATCCCGGCCGCACTTTGTATGTACATGTATAAGCTTTAGCTCCCACTGAAGTTGACCAAATCACTAAAACATTATATAAGCTTTAATTCTTTAATCTCATTTCAAACTTTATAAAACTATAGTTTTTTTTTAAGCAATCCTTGGTAATCCTGCCATGAAGATCCTTTTTCAGACAATTCCTGTTACAGGGTGACAACCAGGGCATTTTTTTAGCAGGAACGTGGGGGAACACAGTTCCGGCAGCTACAGCACTGAATGTATGTAATGCCATGGGGTGCTGGGGTGTGCTGGAGGGTCTACTGATCCTGACTGCTGGGGGATCTATTGTTGCTGTAGGGGATCTTTTTTTGTGTGGTGGCCTATTGTTGCTGGGGAGGTCTATTGTTGCTGGTGAGGGACCTATTGTTGTTGGGGTTAGCTTATGTTGCTGGGGGGTGAATTGTTGCTGGAAGTGATCTACTGTTGAGGGAGGGATCTATTGTTCCTGGCTGCTGGAGAATCTTTTGTTGCTGGCTGCTGGGAGACCTGCTCTTGCTGCTGGGGGTCTTTTGTTGCTGGGGTGATATTTTGTTGCAGGAGTCCTATGTTGCTGGGTTGCCTATTGTTACTGGGGGTGGGGGGGGGGGGGTAATGCTGCTGACTGCAGGGTATCCCTGGTTTTCTTGTTATCATTACCAAATTCCATACTAATTACTTAGCACCACATAATGATACTTGGCCCTGTATTCACTAAATGAGGCTGTGCTCAGAGGTGGGTAAGGGGCAGTGGTGGCCCGTCCATACGGGGCGCCACCCCCCTAATCCATGCGTCCGGCCCCTAATCTACATGGAGGGCGCTGGACTCATAGATTCCAATGGGCGTTATTTTTTTTAAAATTTTTTAGAAGCACATGATTAGAGCCCGAGGCTCTAATTGTCTTTAAAAAAGGGTGACCTTGGGGCGCAGAGCACGCGCGTGGGTGCCCTAGACCCCGGAAGTGCAGGATCCCATGCAGGTATGTGATCCTGCGCAAAGTGGCCACTCTGTACGTGGGGCGTTCGGCAACAAGTTAAAAAAGACAATTGTTTATACTTCACAAAGCAAATTAATGCCATCAAGCTCAGCTTTACATCTACTTTAAGCTAACAGCCCACCATGTAAAGTGAGCAGCTCTGCACCCTCCAGAGCAGGGTATATGGTGGATTTCAGAGGGGGGGGGGTTTCAGAGCTCTGACTTGGAGCTGAGTCCTCTCTACATACAGCTTGTCCTGGGGCTTCTGCAGAAAGTAGCTGATGACCTCAGCAGTATAAATGTATGTTCATCATCGCCCTATAATATTCCATGACAGGTTCACTTTACATGACAAATCCACTACAAGGTTTCTGGATAAGTAATGAGTCGTATATACGGCCCGGTATAAGAAGGCGAAGCTCTACTCTTCATCAGACTTCGCTCTTCTGTGCCTCTGGCAAAGCGTCCTACACAGCAGGTCAATGTCCTGGCCACCAGTGACTCTTGGATGACAGTTGTGGCGTTCGGGACGTGGCAGACAAAACGCAGACCCGGAATGCCTTGGAAGGAGTGGCCACCTTCTTAGAACTTGCTGAAGCCGTGCCAAGTCCTGGCAATCACCGCGCTGAAATGTTTGTGGCACAAAGCCTGGAGGCCAACTACCGAGATAAGAGAAGGAATTGTCCCCAGAACAATATCTGCATGTGTGGTTTTCCATTAGGGAAAAATTCAGAAGGTCTGAGCTCAAAAAAGTACGTATGAAGTGGTACGGTAATGCTGCAGTTCAGCAGTGGAAAATCCCCGCTGTTTGCACAATGAAGTTAAACCTTCAGAGGACAACTAATCAGCTGCACAGAGGCTGTCTGGATATTGATGGGAATTATTCAACATTTTCGTAATTAATGATTACATTAAGACATTAAAAGAAACAAATATGGAGGCCATCATTGGGAGCTACTCCTGAAAATGCTACTTGCCTGACATTCATTGGTGTGGATGCTTTCATAGTCACCTGGGCAGGGTTATGCACAGGCAATGATTTGCTTTGTGGTCATGGGAAAAATTATACCCCGTCACAGTACCACCACCAAACTGGTTTGGTCGTGGTGTGGTGGTGCAAGCTTTTTAAGAGCAGGCTTTTAAGGGTTAAAACAGCTGCCAGCTGCCCTCTGAAAAGCAAACCACCGTGGAGGGGGCAGCAAGGACTGCTGCTGGTGTAAATGAACCCTTACAACGAGGTCTTAGTATGCATATCGGTAGAGGGGACACGTTACTGTCCATGCATGCTGCCCATGAATTGCTACAACTGCCCGTCTCTTGACCATATACTGCCACAACTGCCAGTTTTTATTACATGACTAACTACTTGACCTCCAAGATTTACCCCCCTTCATGACCAGGCCTTTTTTTTGCGATACGGCACTGACAATTGCGCAGTCATGCAACGCTGTACCTAAAAAAAAAAAAAAAAAATGATATCATTTTTTCTCACAAATAGATCTGTCTTTTGGTGGTATTTGATCACCTCTGCGTTTCTATTTTTTTTTTGCGCCATAAACAAAAAAAAAGGCTGACAATTTTGAAAACAAAACAAAAATATATATATATATATATATATATATTTTTTTTTTTTTTACTTTTTATCCAATAAAAATTTTTTAAAAAATCTAATTTCTTCATCAATTTAGGCCAATATGTATTCTGCTACATGTTTTTGTTAAAGCGTATATTGATTGGTTTTCGCAAAATTCATAGAATCTACAAACTATGGGATATATACTGGAATTTATTTTTTTTATATACTAGTAATGGTGGCGATCAGTGACCTATAGCGGAACGTTTTTGGTTGTAACATGCCAAAATGTGGAAAATTTCAAGGGGTATGAATACTTTTTCAAGGCACTGTACCCTCTGCCTTTTCAAAGAAAGGACACCACTTCTGGTAATGAAAGCCATTCTCCAGGAACATATACTATAAACACTGAGATTGTATATTAGGTGGATTTCTTATATCGCTGCTGAAGATCTGTGTATCTGTTGCTGCAACCAAGCTGTGCAAGATTTATATAAAATACATCAGTACGTTATAAACTGTGTGCAAGTATTTCCTCATAATACAAGGTACCTCACTTAGGTCCCAATCTATGGTGCCGCCGGTGTGTGTGGGACCAAATCAGCACTGTTTATTTTCAGACACCATATTCTGATAACGTATTATCATGTAGAGTTCTCTAGAATCCTCTTTTGCACATCGGAGGCCTATCTTGGACATCATTCCCCTATTGGTGTATCTTTCCCAATTGGAGGCTCCTTAGAAATTCAGCGTTCTTCTGGCGGCCTCAGCGCTGGTGCGGGATTGTTCTGTGATTTCCGCTGATGTAAGCACAGTCCCAGCAGGGATGTCATGATATCCTCATCCTCTGTGTTGTGGAGGTTCGGAATGTTGTCCTCTCAGGGGGACCGGCTACATTCCTGACTTATCACCAGACATAATCCGCGTTCTTTGCAGTGCAGACCCTCCACTTTGTTTTCCTTTTTCATCGTATCGCGTCCAAGACAAACACGGCAATTTACCTCATTATGCAGTCATTTTACTTGCATCAATTTATTCTCACTATTTAAAAAATAGAGTTTTCAGTTCTTGCCCATCCCTTCTCTGCTCCATAGCTGGTGCCGCCGTTCAGGAGGGGAGTCCCAGATCACACCAATCCTTGTTAATGACTGGTCGTTATTCGTATCAGGACCCCCCAGGTCTTTATAAGTAAGGTCTAATGAAACACAAGGGGAGGACATATTTACTGCCCCCTTAATAATGCGACACCCTCTCAGACAGATTGTCAGGATGGTTAGGTAAATTAAAATTTGGGCTCCTCTGTAATCAGTGGAGCAGCTTGTGATTGCTTTGGGCTGTTGCGAGCTCCACTGGTTGCAGGTTTGATTGTTTCTCCGTGCCATTCTGGAGGATTCCAGTATGTAGTGGGCTGGAAAGACAGATCAGCAACCTGAATATTTATGTTGTCTCAGCCAAAACCTGGGGAAGGGTGCCCAGAAGGTGATTGGGGGAGTGCATAAATAGGCGGTGGCTTGGGATTGCTCTTTTCTTGTCCAAGAGGAGAAATTCCCAGCTTGAAGTTCTACATGTGCTCACTGAGGTCCCAGCTATGCTAAAGCCGAGGGGCCTATTTGCTGAAAGTCTCTGGAATTGATAAGGGGATTTGGCCTGGAGAGTTCAATGAGGAAATGTCTGTGATATTGGAAGGAGGCATCCAAGTTTTCAGGGATATTGTGTGTACAGACTTAAGTGTATGTTCCTGGCGACTGTTGCTGATGCTATCCCTTGTGCATCAGTACTAGAATTTGCCTGGCCTGCCATATTTCTGAAGGTGTCTCAGAAATGTCCATTTTTACATTATGTTATGGAAGCACATTACCCGCTTCCATAATATAATGTACTTAGGGAGATGACACATATACTACCCTCCTTTATAAAAGGTACACAGGGTGAGGTCAAATTTACTACCCCATTTAAAACATATTCCCAGGGGGAGGACACATTTACTATCTCCTTTATAAAATGTACCCAGGGGAGGTCATATTTACTACCCCCTTTATAAAAGGACCCCAGGGTGAGAACACATTTATTGACCTCTTTATAAAGTATAGCATACTGCATCTATGGCAACAGCATGGCTTCGTAGTAGAAGTATCCAGATGCTTAACCTGCCCACCTGCAGTCCACACCTTTCACCAATTGAAAATATTTGGCACATCTTGAAATGAAAAATACAACAAAGACGATCCAGGACTGTGGAGCAGTTAGAATCAGGCAAGAATGGGACAACATTCCACTCCCAAAACTCCAACTGGTCAGCTCACTTCCCAGATATTTACAGAGTATTGTAAAAAGAAGAGGGGATTCTACACTGTGATAAACAAGGCCCTGTTCCAACTTTTTTTGAGACGTGTTACTGCCATCAATTTCAAATCTACCTTTTTTTTTTTCTTACAATGGTACATTTTCTCAGTTTAAACATGACATGTGAAGGACTTACTTACCAGTCCTGGCATACCCCTTTACCCCTGTTCTCCACCCTCCATACCTTCCACAAACGACTCAACGAGGTATTGGAGTAAAATGGCCTTAACGGCCTTTTATTATAATAACCATAACTAAATAAATAACATTTTAATAATTTTAAATAACTTTAAATAACCGTTCGTATTCACTTGGGGTCTTAAAGGGGAACACAACCACTGGTCACTGCGATAAACTTCAATAAACTTTTATAGGCCTCGAGTCGCAACTCCCGGACAGCGAGACAGTACCCAACCTTCGCAGTGACCTAACTTTACCCCTTCCTGTTTACCCACGGGTAACCGGAAGGTACCAGATAACTCCCATATTACATATGGGTACAAACCATGCTATATCTCAAATATAGCACACAACTCCTCCTCCACACAGACCCAAACCACTGCCTAAGTCCCCCTATTTGGGCCCCCCATTCTCCTATACCAACCAGGGCGGGTGGGTGGGAATCTTCTTCCCCGCCGCTCGACACTGACGTCACTTCCCCTGTACTCCTGGCTAATTCCCACTGAGCGCCTCCCCTGTCCGGACCACTCCCCTTTTCTTAAAGAGACCTAACAGCGTGACTGTGCAGTCCGCACATGTCATGCTGTCCCTCCGCTGATCTCTTCGTTCCCCTGCTGCAGGACTCACTTGACATGTGAAGGACTTACTTACCAGTCCTGGCATACCCCTTTACCCCTGTTCTCCACCCTCCATACCTTCCACAAACGACTCAACGAGGTATTGGAGTAAAATGGCCTTAACGGCCTTTTATTATAATAACCATAACTAAATAAATAACATTTTAATAATTTTAAATAACTTTAAATAACCGTTCGTATTCACTTGGGGTCTTAAAGGGGAACACAACCACTGGTCACTGCGATAAACTTCAATAAACTTTTATAGGCCTCGAGTCGCAACTCCCGGACAGCGAGACAGTACCCAACCTTCGCAGTGACCTAACTTTACCCCTTCCTGTTTACCCACGGGTAACCGGAAGGTACCAGATAACTCCCATATTACATATGGGTACAAACCATGCTATATCTCAAATATAGCACACAACTCCTCCTCCACACAGACCCAAACCACTGCCACCGCCCGCAAGGGGTAAAACCTTACCCTTGCGAGCACCTCCACACCTTCAAAGCCCGCTCTATCCCCTCCTGCAGGCCCAGAGCCCAAAGGTCTGTGCCAACTTCGTTAAGGTGCACCCCATCACTCCTAAGGTACCTCCATGTGTCCACCTCTAGCTCTCTATGCCTTATTGTCACCCCCCCATTACGTATGATGAACCTGCTGACTTCTTTGTTTACTTTTTCCCTGGCCCTGTCCACCTTTTTAGCTGACCAAGCCCATCGCCACGATGTCCTGCCAACCATGTCTGACCACACAATCACCATACCTGGGAATGTTGCCTGTAGCCGTAGAACATCGCATTTTATGTCCCGTATCAACTCCCTCATGGACCTGGACCCCATGTCGTTCCCACCAACATGTAGCACCAAGACATTTGGTGCCCTGTCCCAACGGGCGAACCTGTGGACTTCAGACCTTACCCTACTCCAAAGCCTGCCCGGTACCCCGATCCATCTGACCTGCGCTTCCTGCCTTGGAATGCCCAATTGCCTCCCGTTAGGCCGCACATCGGCTCGTTTGGCCCCCCAGAAGACGAAGGAGTGTCCCAGGATCCACACCAAGCCCACCTCTCCACCTGTGAAACAAAGTTGACAAACAAAACAGTAAGCGCCCTACCTGCAACCAACACTAAAAACCCCAAAATCAATCTCCCAACCACCGAAATTAACTCTTTTTTTTTTTTTTTTTTTTTTTTATAGTAAATGAGGGCGAATATAAAGCCTGAACCTGTCCGAATCCCATCTACCTATACGCTTCACCGCCTCCGCATTAAGCCCGGCTTTTGCTGCCTCTGTAGCCGCGCCAATGCGGAAAGAATGTGAGGAATAACTATTGGGGTCGTACCCAGCCGCCACTAAACACTTCTTGAACACCGCTATAAATTGGAACTTGGACAAGGCCAACCCATCAGCATGCATCAAAAAAGGGCCCGATAACCTGGGCCGTACGTCCCGGAATGATTGTATCGCTCTAACCGGGCAAACGGTGGATTCCAAAATGCGAAAAACTTCCAACTGAACCCCTTTTCCCAACTGATCCGTTTTTGACCGCGTTATCCAGATCCTAACCGAATCCTTCAAACACTCCAAGTCCGCCCATTGCAGCCCCCCTTGAGCCCGCTTGGACGGGCTAACTAGCTCGCTAACCCTTAACGCTCCGTAGAACGCTAGAGCGAAAGCCGCTCGGAATAAGGCACTTTCGTACTCCGACACACAAATGGACGAAATGTGAGAGAACAAGCCCTGTAGCATAGTAAAAGACACCGGGCGCCGACCATCCCTATTCCTGTGCTCTTTCCTGTACCCTTTCACCGCTTGCCTCACCCAAAATTCTTTCGTATAATCCCGTTGCCCTTGCAATTTGAACAGAAAGGCAAGACCTGCCAACTTCTTATCAATGGCCGATGCCGAAACTTCACCCTCAAAACCCAGATTAATGAAATAAAGAACCGCCTGTGTGACCTCCGGGCCTTCAGGATCGATGTCCAACTTGTGCAAACATGTTAACCACTCCTGCCATACCTTAGAGTAGGCGTCCCACGTGGCCTTACTCACAGAGCGCTGAATCCACCCTGCCACGTTCCCAAGGCAACGTTCCACATCCAGTCCGGGCAGGTAACCCCCTGCTGCTCCGCGTCTGGTGCCAATTCCCGAAACCTGTCCCACTGGAAACGAGACAGAGAATCAGCCAAGGTGTTCTCAACCCCCGGTAAGTGCACAGCGTAGATGAAAGCATTCAATTTCAAACAGCGCAACACTAAATATCTCAACAACCTGACCACCGGCTCTGACTTGGCCGATAGCCGGTTGATAACCTGGACCACCCCCAGGTTGTCGCAGTGGAGCCGTACCTTCATGTTACGAAATGCTTCCCCCCATATTTCCATTGCTACCACAATTGGAAACAGTTCCAGGAGGACAAGGTTTTTTTAAAAACCCAGCTTCCCCCCCAGGCCTGGGGCCATCGCGCGGCACTCCAGTGTCTTTGAAATACCGCACCGTACCCTGTCGAACCTGCCGCGTCCGTGAATAATTCGAGGTCCCAATTACTAATGGGACCCGACATCCACAGGGAACGACCATTAAATGATTGTAGAAAGTCATGCCAAATACACAAATCGTCCCTGTGCTCCTTCTTCAAACTAACGAAGTGAGTGGGGGCGTGCACCCCGGCTGTGGCAGCCGACAACCGTCGGCAAAACACCCTTCCCATGGGAATTATTCTGCAAGCAAAATTTAGCTTCCCCAATAATGATTGTAGCTGCCGCAACTGCACCTTGCGCCTACCGGCAATCTCCCGTACTTCCGCCTTGAGGCTTTCCAATTTGTCTACTGGCAAGCGGCATTCCATTCCCAAAGAATCTACCTCAATTCCCAAGAATACAATGCTGGACTTAGGACCTTCAGTTTTTCCCGGCGCTAGTGGAACCCCGAAACGCTCCGCTATATGCTGCAAAGTTCCCAATAAGACCGCACAAATGTTGGAACCCGGTGGGCCAACGCACAAGAAGTCGTCAAGATAGTGCACCATCGAGTTGATACCCGATACGTCGCGGACCACCCATTCCAAGAATGAGCTGAATGCTTCAAACAATGCACAAGAAATGGAACATCCCATCGGAAGGCACCGATCCACGTAGTACGCCCCATTCCATGCACAGCCCAGCAGTCGAAAGCTGTCCGGGTGAACCGGCAAAAGCCGGAATGCGGACTCAATGTCCGCTTTCGCCATCAGCGACCCCTGTCCGTAACGACGCACCCAAGATATCGCGGCGTCAAAGGAAGTGTACGTCACCGCACACTCCTCTGGCGCAATTGAATCATTGACCGAACCACCCTTCGGGAAGGAAAGGTGGTGAATCAACCTGAACTTGTTCGGCTCTTTCTTGGGAACTACCCCCAATGGTGATACCACTAAACCCTGAAGGGGAACGGAAGTAAAAGGACCGGACATGCGGCCTAAACTTACCTCTTTCTCAATTTTTTCCGCAACCACCGTTGGATGCAACAGGGCTGAACGTAAATTTGTCGCCATAGGAGGGGCAGCCGTTAATGAGCACGGAATTTTAAAACCAAACGCGAATCCTGCCTCTAACAATTGGGCCGCTTTGCGGTCGGGGTATCTACTGAGGAAAGGACGCATCCTTTCCACCCGCACCGGCGTCCTCCCTTTTACTCGCAGGCTCTCCGCCACGCCCCTTCCCTCTTCTAAAGCACTTGGACAATGCATGCGAACCCCCGCAGCCGGAGCACGTGTGCTTAAATCGGCAGTTTGCCCCATACTTACATGAGCCCTCGTTGAACTGCCAACAGAAGCCACATTTTTGGTCGGTCGGTTGTCCTGGAGCTGTGTTACCTCCGACCCCTGCCTGAAAAAACTGTGAGGGAGCCCTCGTCGCCGTCATAAGCTTCATCCATAGGCTGATATCCTTATGATCCCAGCGTAGCGACGGTCGAACCGCCATCCGTTGTCTAAACTGTTCATCATAACGTAGCCACGCTATCCCGCCATACGTCCGGTGTGCCTCGCTAATGGCCTCCAGGTATACGAACAACGCCGAGCAGTGTTCCGGGTGCTTTTCCCCAACCACACTAGCCAAAATGGCAAATGCCTGCAGCCAGTTGGAAAAAGTACGCGGGATCAACCTATATCTGCGTTTTTCTTCATCCTCTTTCTTAGCCAACTCCGGCTTCAGTCTATCCAGATTGAACTTTTCTAATGGCAACAATGTGAATATCTCCACATATTCGCCTTTCCAAATTTTGTCCTTTACCTCTGTCTTGAGATGCGCTCCCAGCGGGCCCTCAAAACAGACGTAAACCTCGCTTCTCGCGGAATCCGCCAACCTAACTGAATCCGCCTTTTTCTCCACCGATTTTCCTTGACCGTCCGGGGTTGGCCCGCCCGCCGATGCAGTAGGGGAGTCAACCGCTGCCGGCCCCGTGCCCGCCACGGAAGTAACCGTGGTCCCGGCCAACCCGGTAGCCGTTAGAGTGGCCACAGCCGTACCTGAGGTCCCCTGTGTCGTAGCCCACGCCTGAACCGGGGACGGGCTAACCCCCGCCGCTGGTTCAAAGCGTTGTACCAACGCCCGCAAACCCCCCAGCAAATCCTGTAGTCCTGCTTCCCTGGGCTGCTCTGTAGGGGGCCTAACCCCACTCGCCCCCGCTGAACCACTCCCCCCTGGGGACCCCCTGCGTTTTTCCTGTTCCAACAACTTTCCTAATAAATCAGAAACAGATAAAGAGGAAACGTACTCACCAGGCTGCCCAGGACTGGGCCTATCAGCCGCCATTCCCGAATCCACCGCTGGGGTCGTCCCCTGTTCTTCGTCCCTCTCCGACCCGGACAGCTCACCCTCCGATCTGTCGCTGACCTCCGCTCGCTGAACAGCCGCTGTCTGCACCCCAGAAGGACCTGCTCTGGGTGCCGTGGGTCTGCGTTGCCTCTCTCTTCCCGACCTCTCAGGTGTACCGCCAGACCCGTGCGATGCCCGCCTTGATGGACTTCTCCGCCTCTGACTGGTCTGGGCTGTTGTCGCGCTTTCTCCACTTCCGCTCACCCGCGTCACTGTGCTTCTCATCCTCCCTCTGGGAATTGCTGGGCTGCTGGCCGCTTCGGATACATGGTCAGCCCCCCGAGTCTCGCTCCTCTCACGCTGGGCCGTCTGGTGGCTTGTACCTTCCATCGCATCTCCTGCAGCCTGCTCTTGGCATCTGCGACGAGCCGGGGGGGGGCAGAACCGTGTGCTCCGCTGGGCTCCCCCTTTCCTCCACTCCTGCCTCTGCGCTGTGTCTTCTTTTCATTACAAGCCCTGCTGCCTTGTGTCTGTCTCTCACTGGGGGGTCAATGGGCCGCTCTTCTTCCATCAGCCATGCGCCTCTGACCACCAGGTGCAGTGTCAGGGCTGAAGCGCTCCGGCGGCCGGGACCGCCGTGCACGTGGAGTCTCAGGGCCCCCCCCGTTCGCCGCCGTTCCGTTCTCCTGGATCACCGCCGCTACCTGAGCCTGCAGCCATTCGCCCCCTCGCTCTGCAGCCGCCTCCCTCAGTCGCAACATCAGCTCCTCCATCGCTGAGATCTCCATGATGGTAACAAGCTGAGCGGTGGGAGCGTGTGTAATCTTCTTCCCCGCCGCTCGACACTGACGTCACTTCCCCTGTACTCCTGGCTAATTCCCACTGAGCGCCTCCCCTGTCCGGACCACTCCCCTTTTCTTAAAGAGACCTAACAGCGTGACTGTGCAGTCCGCACATGTCATGCTGTCCCTCCGCTGATCTCTTCGTTCCCCTGCTGCAGGACTCACTTTTCATATGTTTTCTATTTTCTATTGTGAATAAAATATGGGTTTGTGAGATTTGCAAATCATTGTATTTTGTTTTTTTGTAGATTGTACACTGCGCCCAATATTTTTGGGATTGTAAAAGGTACCCAAAAGGAAGACACATTTACTGCCCCCTTTTATAAAATGTATCTGAAGAGGTCAAATGTATTGCCCCTTTTATAAAATGTAGGCTGGAGGGGGGGGGGGGGCACATTTACTGCTACCTCTATAAAAATGTACATGGGGGAGATCATATTTAATAACCCTTTAATGCCCAGCCTTGTATCATCTGCAGCCTTGTGTCATCTGCAGCCTTGTGTTATTTGCAGCCTTTTATAAAATGTATCTGAAGAGGTCAAATGTATTGCCCCTTTTATAAAATGTAGCTGGAGGGGGGGGGGCACATTTACTGCCCCCTCTATAAAAATGTACATGGGGGAGATCATATTTAATACCCATTTAATGCCCAGGGGGAGTACGCATTTACTTCCCTCATTTATAAAAGGTCCCCAGGGGGAGTACGCATTTACTGCCTTCCTTGATGTAGCACCCTCTAGTGTGCTAGAATAGAAAAATAGCGCCTGCATAGCATCTGTAAAGAGCCTCTCCTCTCACTCCAGTGTGAAAGCCCAAGTGCTTTCACACTGGAGCAGTGCGCTAGCAGGACATCAATGGGCAGCGCCGGCAAAGCGCCGCCGCAGCGGCACTTTGCGGGTGCATTGAACCCTTTTTCGGCAGTTAGCGGGAGTTAAAAGCTCGGCCGGAAAGTACCATAAAAACGGCTGGATCGGCACTTTGCGGGTGCATTTAACCCTTTTTCGGCCGTTGGTGGGGGTTAAAAGCTCGGCTGAAAAGTGCCAGAAAAACGACGGTAAAGCGCCGCTAAAAATAGCAGCACTTTACTGCCGAAGCCCCCAACGCCCCAGTGTGAAAGTAGCCTAAGTGTAGGAAAATTGTTTAGGCTTGGCTGGCAGCCAAGCCTATGTGTTTTTCTGGGTCAGGGTGAGTGACTCAGGGAGGGCTGAATGACTCACAGGCAGCACTTCTGAGACCTCCCCCTACTTCTGGAACTTGCAGGAAACTTCCAGAAGAATGGGAGTGGAGGTGAGGAGGAGCTGTGTGGAGTATTCTTAGGGCCCTGACAAATCCCCAGCAGATGGGTTGGTAGGGGGCAGGGCCCCTCAAATACTCAGGGCCAGCCCAGCTGGGGCAGTGTAGTGCCAGTGGAAGCTGGAGATGGAGTGTTAGGAGGCTGTCGGAGACCCTTGAGGGTTCCCTCTAGTCTGGGGGGGGGGTGACCTCGGGTCTGGAAGCTCGGTTGCAGCAGGGACCCTCTTTGTGACACACAGGGGTGTCCTAACCAGAGGCACAGGAGCAGGAGAAGGACAGCAGGAGAACACTGCCGGGCAAATCTCCAGGGAAGAAGACAGCCTGGTGGGCTGATGAGTGTTACAGTCGGGGAGGACTGAGAGGCAGACTGAGAGGATGGGTGAGAGGCAGTCTGAGATGGATGCAGAGTCAGTCTGGGAGGACTGTGGAAGTTTAGCCGGGAGGGCTGGAGAAAGGGGCAGCTGCAGCCAGGTCGGCTGGCAGTGCCTGAAGAGGTGGTGCTGGGATATGTAGCCACAGAAGGACAGCTGGGCTGCAGGACTTTGCTACACAAACAAGGGGCCTGCGGTCCCTGCCTGTAAAGGGCATTTGCTACCAACCTTACAGTGCCAGCTGGTCCTGGAAGTTGTAAGGCTTCAAGCAAGTGTTGTGCTGGAGGAAGCTGAGGAGTGTAAATAGCTGTACAGAAGGAGTTTTGTCCCTGAAACTTCTGCTAAAGTAAAGTGGGCATCCCATATTACCCTTCTCCCTAGTTAAACACCCGAATAAAGATACAGTACACAAAAACAAAGCACTGGACTGTTCCTTGCCTCAAATGTACTGTGAAAATGCAGTGTGCCTGGCTGTTCAGGGTGGGGTATCCCTTTCTACTTGCCGCTCCTTAGGGGGTGCGCTACATTTATAAAGGGTCTCCAGAGGGAGAACACATTTACTGCCAGCCTTTATAAATGGCACCCTTTACTGCCTTTATAAAATGTACCTGGAGGGGACACATTTTCTGCTCCACCTTAAAAATGTACCTGGGGAGGACACATTTACAGCCCCCTAATAGTATGTACCTGGGGGGGACATATTTATTGCCCCCCTTTATTGTAGTACCCAGCTTCCCTTTATAAAATGTTTGTGTATTATTCCTTGAATCTTGGTGTATTTTGTGTATTTCTTTTAGATCTGTGCAGTAATCCAGTGCAGGAGCTTCCTGTGATGAAGACCCATCACTGCTGCTCTCTCTCCTTATGCAGGATGACTGGTCTTGTCTCCGCCCCTTCCTCCAGTTTTCTGCAGGCAACCTGTAGTACAGGGGTGCCCAACCTTTTGAAGAGCAAGGGCCACTTTATCGACTTGGTAGCCGGTCGCGGGCCACAATGAGCGTAAAGTGGGGATGGTAGGTCCGTGTCCACTCTGCATATTTAGAGCAGACACAGATACAACCCGCTCTACCCTAAGGGCCCTCCGATCTGCCTAGACAGAAGGGGACAAATGCCCTTCTGTTTTTTTCTAAGGAGATCGGATTGCAGATAGGTGGGTGTAAATGGACACGAGTACGTTTACATCTGCCGCTCTATAGAGGTGAATGGAGAGTCTGTTTGAGTCCACCTGAAAAACAGACAGGCGAACCCGATCAGACCGATCATGTGAAAGGGGCCTAAGGCTGCTTTCACACTGATGCACAGCGGTTTACCTGCTCCTCAACTGACCTCAATCTTCACTTCTTCCTCAGGATTCCTGCAGCTGGCTGGTACTGCCGGTGGGTACTGCTGACAGGTGCTGGTACTGCTGGCGGGTACTGTTGGCTGGTACTGGTACTGCTGACTGGTACTGCTGGCTAGTATTGCTGGTGGGTACTGGTACTGCTGGCTGGCACTGGTACTGCTGGTGGGTGCTGCTGACTGGTACTGCTGGCTAGTACTGCTGGTGGGTACTGGTACTGCTGGCTGGTACTGATGACTGGTACTGCTGGCTGGTACTGGTACTGCTGGCTGGTACTGATACTGGTGGTTGGTACTGATACTGGTGGCAGGTACTGGTATGGCTGGTTTATACTGCTGGCTGGTACTGATGACTGGTACGGATAGTGGGTACTGGTACTGCAGGCTGGTACTGATGACTGGTCCGGATGGTGGGTACTAGTACTGCTGGCGGGTATTTCTGGCGGGCACCGGTACTAATGACTGTGTCAGGGTCCTTACCTCGGCAGGCGGGGCGCTCGCGGTGGTGTGCGTCAGGGTGCGTCGGCGCGCGTTGGCGTGCGTGTTCCTGCGGACCTCGCCGTGCGTGCTCCTCGCGGCGCCGGTGTGTGTGTCCAGGATCGTTCCACTGTGCACGCCGGTGTGCGGGGGCGTGCGCGCGGGCGTTGGCGGGCGCGCGTGCCTGTGTGTGCCGGGGCGCGCGCGTGCACGTCGTTTGGCGCCAAAAGCCCCATTTAAGCCAGTGAGTTCTAGTGACCAGTGCTGCCTAATCAACAGCTAGTCGTTCCTGAACCTGACCGCGTACCTTGTCTGTTCCTGTATACCTGTTGACCCGGCCTTGTCCCCCGACCACTCTCTGAACTCTGCCTGCACCGACCTCTGCTTGTCTGACCATCCGTTTGCCTGTTCCTCTGTACCGCTACCGACTGCCTGTTGTCAAACCCAGCCTGCCTCCTGACCATCCATCTGCCTGCTCCCTTGGATCCCATCTGTCTGTCTGCAGACTTCCAGCCTGTTGTCCACACCAGCCTGCTCAGCTCAGTGACGGTGCTCCGGCCTACTCCAGTCTCTCCAGCCATTAACCCTGCTACATCCGGACTGCAACACCTGGACAGTACACAGGCCTTCATACCACTCCGTACTGTCGCGCCCTCTGTTTACTCTACCAGGGGGCCGATAGTCGGAGGGTAAGGGAGCCTACCCTCTGCCCGACGGGACTCGCCGGTCTGGTAAGTTGGAGCCTGATAGTATTAGGCAGCCATGACCGAGTCCGGGCAGGGGGCCTCCCCCATGGACGAACTTTGCCGACACCTGGCGGGTCTAACCCAGGCTGTAAAGAGCCTACAAGAGGGATACTCCAGCTTAGAAGAGCGCGTGCAGGCTTTGTCCGCACCTTCCGGTCCACCAGGGTCCGCAGCAGCCACCTCAGCACCCTCTGTGGTCATGTTACCTCCTGAGCCAAAAGTACCAGTACCTGAAAGATTTCTTGGAGACCGAAGTAGGTATCGAGCCTTCCGGAATGCCTGCAACCTTTACTTTGCCCTACAGCCACGCACGTTCTCCCTTGAAGCCACTAAGGTGGGCTTTGTCATTTTCTTACTCTCAGGTGAACCGCAAACATGGGCCCACCGACTTTTGGAGCAAAAGGCGGTCGCCTTGGACAGCCTGGAGGCCTTCTTTGGTGCCATGTCCCAATTATACGAAGACCCCCAGCTCACTGCCACCGCGGAAGCCACCTTACAGGCCCTTCGTCAAGGCCGCCGAGCCGCAGAAGACTATGCCGTCGAGTTCAGACGCTGGAGTTCTGACACGGCATGGAATGACGCCGCGCTGCACCATCAGTTCAGGATGGGGTTGTCAGAACCCCTCAAAGATGAGTTGGCACGAGTAGGGGTACCACAGACCCTGGAAGAGGTAAATAGAAAACACCGCGCTAACCAGTAAAATGAATGAAAGCTGCTGCATACAGTTTGACAAAAACAACAAAATAGGCATATGGAAAAATGCAGCGCATGTACAAATGAATATAGGTCTTTAAAATGGTGAAACAGTCAAGAAATAACTAATTGACCACAGGTGCCTTGAAACACAAACGTCCATAGATGGATGTAAATGTCCAACCGCACAGGAGGTATAAGTACTCCAAGGGGTGGTGATGGTCTGATGGTTGTCAGAAAACACCTGGCATCATACAGCGACTTCCCAACCAAGAAACCGGGTCCCAATGGGTCATTCAGAGAAAGTGCAAAAAAGCCTCTTACCAGATCCTGTGGATTCCCATGTCAGCGACAGGGAATCGCATGCGCAGTTTGTCACAAATGACGTGGAATGGGAGCTCAGGAATCGCCAATCTCTTGGATTGTGCTCTGTATGGATCTCGGCCGGCAACCGGATGGGTCCTCACAACGAACCGTCCTCACACTGAACCGTCCCAGCATGCATCAGAAGTTTCACAAACGGTCCCCCGAAAGGAGCAGTTGGAGGGACTGGATCTCATGCGGTAAATGTGGAAACAAAAAGAATGTGCCTCCACATGGTGCAGATAAAAAAGGGTGTTTTTATTGACAAAAACGACCATACACAAATAAAAGCGTGATCACGGTGGATAAAAACAAATGGGCAACAAAGAGAGTGGTGTATGTACCCGACGCGTTTCGACCTAAGGGTCTTATACCTCCTGTGCGGTTGGACATTTACATCCATCTATGGACGTTTGTGTTTCAAGGCACCTGTGGTCAATTAGTTATTTCTTGACTGTTTCACCATTTTAAAGACCCTGGAAGAGCTCATCAATTTGTCCATCCAAATAGACCGTAGACTGCGGGAGCGACGTACTGAAAGAACCACCAGTACCTTTCGTCCCACCTGGATGATTCCACAAGTACCCTGTCCTCCCAACAGACCTCCTGCTCCTCCACCTGCCTCGACCTATGATGCACCTGAACCAATGCAGCTCGGTCTGTTCCGCCCTTCTTTGACTCCAGAGGAGAAGACACGTAGACGGGCACACAACCTCTGCCTCTACTGTGGGGAATCTGGGCACTACGCCAATGGTTGTCCCAACAAGATGCGTAAGTGTCGCCCTGATGTTCATACCTGTGCTACTATTGTACCTACTATTGGCACACACCTAACCATTTCTGTCACTTTACAGCTTCCCGGAAAGGCCATCCAAGTCCCAGCTATCATTGATTCAGGAGCCTGCAGCTGTTTTATCGGACCGGACCTTTGCCTCCCAACATGCCATTCCTCTCCAAAATAAAACTCAAAGCCTTGCTGTTCATCTGGCAGATGGTTCTGCTCTCCGCTCCGGCCCGGTCACTCAGGAGACCGTCCCCTTAGAAGCCATCATGGGCCAGCGACACCGTGAATACCTCTGTCTGGACGCCATCTCGTCCCCCCTTTTTCCAGTCATCCTTGGAATACCGTGGCTACAGGTGCACAACCCTCAAATCAACTGGGCTGATGGTAATGTCGAGTTTCTTTCGGGATATTGCCTTCAACATTGTATGCTAGGGACAGGCCATGAGGTTACCCAACTCCTCTGTCTACACCCAGAAGTTGATCTGCTTCAAGCTATCCCTGAGCCTTACCGAGACTTTGCGGATGTGTTTAGCAAAAAGGGGGCAGAATTGCTACCTCCACACAGGCCCTACGACTGCCCAATTGAATTGCTTCCTGGAACCGAGGTACCTTTTGGCAGGATCTTCCCCCTGACTGAGCAGGAGCTGGATACCCTGAAGCAGTATCTAGATGAAAATCTCAAGAAGAAATTTATCCGCCCGTCCACTTCCCCGGCTGGTGCGGGCTTATTCTTTGTGGAAAAGAAAGACCATTCTCTAAGACCATGTATCGATTACCGCGATTTGAATAAAATTACGATTAAGAATCGATACCCGCTCCCTCTGGTACCTGAGTTATTCCAAAGGCTGGGCACTGCCAGAATTTTTACTAAATTGGATCTCCGGGGTGCTTATAACTTGATCCGCATCCGTGAGGGTGACGAGTGGAAGACTGCGTTTCGCACTCGTTTCGGGCATTTCGAGTACCAGGTCATGCCCTTTGGTCTTTGCAACACCCCAGCTACGTTCCAGCACTTTGTGAACGACATCTTTAGAGAAATCCTGGACCTCTACGTCATCGTTTATCTGGACGACATACTCATCTTTTCCTCTTCTTTGGCTGATCATCGCAGGCACGTCAGGAATGTTCTCATCCGACTCAGGCAACATGGCTTATACGCTAAACTGGACAAGTGTGAGTTCGAACGTCAGAGTATCCAGTTCTTGGGACTCATTATTTCTGTGGAAGGGATCAAAATGGATCCACAAAAAGTATCGGCCATCCTGGACTGGCCTGCTCCTACAGACAAGAAAGGGGTCCAACGTTTTGTAGGATTTTCCAACTTCTACAGAAAATTTATTAAAGACTTTTCTAAAATTATTTCACCAATAACGGAACTTACCAGACAGGGGGCACGATTCTGCTGGTCGTCCCGAGCACAGGCAGCGTTTGAGAAATTAAAGGGACTGTTTACTTCGGCCTCTATCCTCAAGCACCCGGACCCTGCATTACCGTTTGTGCTGGAAGTGGATGCTTCAGAGATCGCAGTGGGGGCAGTACTTTCTCAACGCCAGGGCCCCAAAGCCCTCTTGTTTCCTGTAGCATTCTTTTCCCGAAAACTCTCGTCATCCGAGAAAAATTATGATGTGGGAGACCGGGAACTGTTGGCCATCAAAGCGGCTCTGGAAGAATGGCGCTACCTATTAGAGGGTGCTGTACATCCGGTTCTCATCTTTACCGATCATAAGAACTTGGAATATCTAAGAGCAGCCAAGCGACTCAGACCACGACAGGCTAGATGGGCACTTTTTTTTTCCCGGTTCTCCTTTCATATTACGTACAGACCCGGATCCAAGAATGGAAAACCTGATGCCTTATCACGAATGTTTCACGATTCCAAGGAAAGTACTCCTCCTGATACTATTTTGCCAGCAGGAAATTTCTTACTTCTCCAAGGAGATTTAATTTCCAGGATAAAACAGGCTTCCTCTGAAATTCCCCTACCTACGGGAACCAGCTTAAGTGATGGGTTGCTCTGGCATGAAGGCAAGATTTTTGTACCTGAAAAACTTAGGGTGCTGGTACTGGAACTATGTCATGACCACAAGCTGGCGGGTCACTTCGGAGCTCGAAAGACCTCGGAATTGGTGCTACGCACCTTTTGGTGGCCATGTCTCCTGGAGGACTGTAAGAGGTATGTGGGTTCCTGCCACACTTGTGCCCGAAACAAATGCAACCGCTCAAAGGCCTGGGGTTTATTGAGACCCTTACCGATTCCTGACAGACCTTGGAGAATGTTGTCTATGGACTTCATTGTGGAGCTACCCCCCTCTGAAGGTTTCTCAACCATCTTTGTGGTGATCGATAGGCTATCCAAGATGGCACACTTCATCCCTATGAAGGGTACTCCCACAGCCGTGGAAACGGCGAAGATATTCGTCAAGGAAGTAGTAAGATTACATGGGGTACCCGCGAATATAGTATCCGATCGGGGTGTCCAATTTACCTCCCGGTTTTGGAGAGCACTGTGTGCCGCCCTGGAAATTGAATTGGCATTTTCTTCAGCCTACCACCCTCAGACGAACGGCCAGACGGAAAGAACTAACCAGACGCTGGAGCAATACCTCCGTTGTTTTTCTATATTCACGCAAGATGACTGGGTGTCCTTGTTACCAGTCGCTGAATTCTCGTACAATAACTCCCTACATTCTGCCATCAACCAGACCCCCTTCTTTGCGAATTATGGATTCAACCCTGCTTTCCTTCCCAGTTCTATCCCGGAATGTACCCTACCTGCAGTAACAGAGACAATGGAGTTCTTCTCTAGTAACTGTAAAATCTTGCAGGAAACCATGGCCCAATCCCAGGCTTCCTTCAAGAGGATGTTCGACAAAAAAAGGCGAGGAAAACTCATCCTTGAGCCTGGCAACCAAGTATGGCTTTCTACAACTAATCTAAAGTTGGCTTGTCCCTCCAGGAAGTTGGGACCTAAGTTCCTGGGCCCGTTTCGGGTTAAAAGAAAGGTGAATGATGTTGCCTTTGAGCTCAGTCTGCCAGAGTCCCTTAGGATCCACCCGGTCTTCCACGTGTCGTTACTGAAGCCAGTTGTCAACGATCCCTTTCTTGACCGTAAGGCCAAGCCACCGGAGGCTGTTTTGGTCAACAATGAGGAGGAGTTCGAAGTCGAGGCAATCCTGGATTGTAGGAAGAGGCAGAATCAGCTCCAGTACCTCATTAAGTGGAAGGGCTATGGACCCGAGGATAATTCCTGGGAACCCGAAGGTAACCTCCATGCCAACGAATTACTACGAGCTTTCAAGAACTCCCATGCACCCAAGTTGGCCCAGCTGGGCATCCGGAGGCTGCCCTTGAGGGGGGGGCACTGTCAGGGTCCTTACCTCGGCAGGCGGGGCGCTCGCGGTGGTGTGCGTCAGGGTGCGTCGGCGCGCGTTGGCGCGCGTGTTCCTGCGGACCTCGCCGTGCGTGCTCCTCGCGGCGCCGGTGTGTGTGTCCAGGATCGTTCCACTGTGCACGCCGGTGTGCGGGGGCGCGCGCGCGGGCGTTGGCGGGCGCGCGTGCCTGTGTGTGCCGGGGCGCGCGCGTGCACGTCGTTTGGCGCCAAAAGCCCCATTTAAGCCAGTGAGTTCTAGTGACCAGTGCTGCCTAATCAACAGCTAGTCGTTCCTGAACCTGACCGTGTACCTTGTCTGTTCCTGTATACCTGTTGACCCGGCCTTGTCCCCCGACCACTCTCTGAACTCTGCCTGCACCGACCTCTGCTTGTCTGACCCTCCGTTTGCCTGTTCCTCTGTACCGCTACCGACTGCCTGTTGTCAAACCCAGCCTGCCTCCTGACCATCCATCTGCCTGCTCCCTTGGATCCCATCTGTCTGTCTGCAGACTTCCAGCCTGTTGTCCACACCAGCCTGCTCAGCTCAGTGACGGTGCTCCGGCCTACTCCAGTCTCTCCAGCGATTAACCCTGCTACATCCGGACTGCAACACCTGGACAGTACACAGGCCTTCATACCACTCCGTACTGTCGCGCCCTCTGTTTACTCTACCAGGGGGCCGATAGTCGGAGGGTAAGGGAGCCTACCCTCTGCCCGACGGGACTCGCCGGTCTGGTAAGTTGGAGCCTGATAGACTGGTACTACTGGCTGGTACTGGTATTGCTGGTTGGTACTGATACTGCTGGCTGGTACTGCTGGTTGGTACTGGTACTGTTGGTTGGTACCGGTACTAATGACTGGTACTACTGGCTGGTACTGGTATTGCTGGTTGGTACTGATACTGCTGGCTGGTACTGCTGGTTGGTACTGGTACTGTTGGTTGGTAATGGTACTGCTGGCTGGTACTGGTACTGATACTGGCGGCTGGTACTGATACTGGTGACTGGTACTGATACTGGTGGCTGGTACTGGTGGCTGCTGTCCCATATCACGGGTTCCTGTGTCCCGACCCGCCATCCCCGAGCATAATTGTGACAGAAGCATGCAGCTGCAGTAGAGAGCAGAGCCGATGCTTCCTGTCACAGGCGGAGTACATTTGGTATCACTCCGCCTGTGAAGGAGCCGGCGCTATACAGGAAGCATCGGCTCTGCTTCTTCTAGCGTCGGCTCCGTTCTTCGCACTAATGCTCGGAGATGGCGAGTCAGGAACCCGTGGTCTGGGCTTGCCGACCCACCATCACAGAACAAGACATGACGGGGCACAACGGAGGGCGCCGCGGGCCACATGTGGCCTGCGGTTGGGCACCCCTGCTGTAGTAGGTGGAGACTGATGGGCCCCTCCTATGGCTCTGCTCTCTGACAGACTATGCACAAAATGTTGGGGATGTCACTGCTACTTTTACAAGGTAATAGCTGGGGTTGTAAAGGAATTGGCTGTACACAAAGTGGATTTATATCCCCTGTGCCTATTAAGTAATATATTTAAATTAAAGTTGTCCTGCCCAGAGCTCAGCTTTTAGGATAACAGCTGGAAAGAGATAGCTGCCCACGTTCAATTAAGGGATGATACGCTTAGGTATATTCAGTGACAGCTTATGGAAAGGGCTTGCTTTTATTTGGCGTAGGATTGTTGTGTTTTTAGGAGGATAACGCTCTGTGTAAATCTGGGGTCTGGACGGACTTAAAAGGGAAATCCATTGACAAACAGCTCCCATATATTTATGTCAGGCTGTTGCTCCGACATGTCAGGCTTATTATATATCATATATCTGAACTTGGCTATTGGCTCCAGAATGGGCGGATTACGCACAACGTTCGCTTTTGTGTGCCAGGTGTGATGAGATCAGTGTATTTACTAACTTATAAAGGTGCATCCTGGGACAAGGAGTGACCTCGCTGCCATGACATCACTGTGCTCCTCGCCCTCACGTGCGGCTTTTCTTTCACCAATTATCTGACTATAAATCTCTGTTATTCGGCAGCCTGTAACGGATGGCATGGCGGGGACAATGCAGCCAAACAGAAGTGCCAGCTTGGGGGCCTCTAATTAGTTTGCAGTGGACGCGCTCCAGCCTAGTAAGTCTTCGGTGACCTTGTAAAAAAAAAATAAAGAAAGAAATCCACTTTAAAGTGCACCTGGGCTGATTAGGTAAACAGTGTGTAATGGAAGCGTGGAGTTGGCACAGCTGGCAGCCTGGCACGAGGTGAAAGGAGAAGGGCTGAGCTCGGCAGATAAAGCTTTCTTTATTGAGATAACTTCATTCTGATGTCATGCGGTTCCCTATGTACTGAACCTCGTCTGTTGACATCCAGCGCACCCCCTGCAATGGAGGCGTCTTTCAGCACTTTAGAGAAAAGGAGACGGGCCGACCATAATTCTTTTATTTTTTTAATCAGTATCATAATTCATTTTTATAATATCCAAAATGAAGAGCAAAAGACACGTCTACAGACTTCATTGATGCTCTGCAACAACAGAAACAAATGGGTAATGTGCTGTACGTCATAGCAGCCAATCACATTTCAGTTTACTGCGGTCTGATCACTAGGGATGAGCAAAATTTTTTTTTTCCTGAAGTAAAGGGGGAAGTTAGGAAATGTTGGCAAAATATCGCCATTTTGGTGAAATGCATTGGAATCAACTGGGGAAGGCGAAATTAAAGAGGAACTTCACTGCCCCTCTTGTTTTTTGTCCCCTTTTGACAGCTGGGTAGTCCATCAAATCATTCACTATATTGCCAAAAGTATTGGGACGCCTTCCTTGGCATCCTTGGCATCCCTGTCTTAGTCTGTAGGGTTCAATATTGAGTTGGCCCACCCTTTGCAGCTATAAAAGCTTCAACTCTTCTGGGAAGGCCGTCCACAAGGTTTAGGAGTGTGTCTATGGGAATGTTTCACCATTCTTCCAGAAGCGCATTTGTGAGGTCAGCCACTGATGTTGGACGAGAAGGCCTGGGTCACAGTCTCCTCTCTAATTCATCCCAAAGATGTTCTATCGGGTTGAGGCAGGCCAATCAAGTTCCTCCACCCCAAACTGGCTCATCCATGTCTTTATGGACCTTACTTTGTGCACTGGTCCAAATCATTTGGTGGAGGGGGGATTATGGTGTGGGGTTGTTTTTCAGGGGTTGGGCTTGGCCCCTTAGTTCCAGTGAAGGGAACTCTTAGGGCTCTTTCACACAGGGCGGATCAGTGATGATCCGCCCCGTGAACACCCGCTTGCTCAGCGGGGATCGCTCCGCCGATCCCCGCTGAGCAGGAAGATGACAGGTCCGTCGCTGCACACTGTGCAGCAACAGACCTGTCAGAGCGCCGCTCTCCCCTATGGGGGATCGGGTGATGATGGACCGTAGAGTCCGTCGTCACCCGATCCGATCCGAAAACGGATGGAAAAGTAGGGTTTTCCTCCGTTACACTTTTCGGATCGGAGCGGGTTGGATGTCAGCGGACATGTCACCGCTGACATCCGACGCTCCATAGGGATACATGTATGTCCGTTTTTCATCCGAAAACGGAAGGATGAAAAACGGACATACGGATCGTCCATGTGAAAGAGCCCTTAAGGCGTCAGCATGCCAAGACTTTTCTGACAATTGAGGTCAGGACTCTGTGCAGGCCAGTCAAGCTCCTCCACCCCAAACTCACTCATCAATGTCTTTATGGACCTTGCTTTGTGCTCTGGTGCGCAGTCATGTTGGAACAGGAAGGGGCCATCCCCAAACTGTTCCCACAAAGTTGGGAGCATGAAATTGTCCAAAATGTCTTGGTATGCTGACGTCTTAAAGTGGAGTTCCACCCAAAAGTGGAACTTCCACTCATCAGATTCCTCCCCCCCTCCGGTGACACAGTTGGCACCTTTCAGGGGGGAGGGGGGTACAGATACCTGTATATTACAGGTATCTGTACCCACTTCCGGCATAGATAGCCGCAGAATCTGCGGTTATTTACGCCACTTCCTGCTCCCTCCCCGCTGCCTGCTGGGAAACACACGGGTCCCAGAGGCAGCAGGGAGCATCCTTATTGCGCGGCGCGACTCGCGCATGCGCAGTAGGGAACCGGGAAGTGAAGCCGCACGGCTTAACTTCCTGATTCCCTTACCGAAGATGGAGGCGGCAGCACCCGAGGACGGAGAGACGCTTCGGCCTCGGGTGCTGACATCGCGGGCGCCCTGGACAGGTAAGTGTCCATGTTTTAAAAGTCAGCAGCTGCAGTATTTGTAGCTGCTGACTTTTAAAAAAAAAATTTTCGGCGGCGCCCCGCTTTAAGAGTTCCCTTCACTGGAACTAAGAGGCCAAGCCCAATTCCTGAGAAACAACCCCCACACCATAATCCCCCCTCCACCAAATGATTTAGACCAGTGCACAAAGCAAGGTCCATAAAGACATGGATGAGCGAATTTGGGGTGGAGGAACCTGACTCTCCTGCTCGGAGTCCTGACCTCAACCCAGTAGAACACCTTTGAGATTAATTAGAGCGGAGACTGGGAACCAAGCTTTCTCGTACAACATCAGTGCCTGACCTCACAAATGCACTTCTGGAAGAATGGTCAAACATTCCCATAGACCAGGGCTTGACAAATTTGCTTGGAATCTAGGAGCCAGCTAAAAAAGTTAGGAGCCAGGTTTTTTTTTTTTTTTTTAAACGACCGACAGCTTTATTTTCAATATAAAAATTAACCAATCTTAAATTTATACAGAGACGACTAGAACTAATGTGACTGCTTTTATTTCCTGCCATGCAGGGACACAAGACCACCATATTCTCGCTAAGGGTCCAATCAGGTCCACCTGAAAAACTGACAGGCGAACCTGATCAGACAGCCCGTGTGAAAGGGGCCAAGCAGGGAGATGACAAATAATAAATTAATTTTAATGAACCACTTCCTTCCCGCAGGACGACTATATACGTCCTGTCTTTGAAGAGAAATACCGTTGTTAATAGCAGCTAGCTACCATAACCCCCGGTATCTTCTTCAAGAGCCGGCGGTTCTCTTTCAGATAAAAGTGGTCTCTGCAGCAGATTCGCAGCAAGATCACTTTTAATCGGCGGCAGGAGAGGGCCCCCCCATACCGCCGCTCTCCTCCAGTGCCCTTCACCGCTTACCGTGGCCGTCGGTAACGGCGGAGGCGATCCGATCTGTCCCTGGCCTGACATGGAGACGAGTGAGAGGAAGATGGGCCCCCCGCCCATCTCCAAGTCATTGCAGGCCGGAAGCGACGTCAAATCTTCACTTCCACCCATAGCTCTTAAAGGGACATTTTATATATTTTTTTTTTTCAAATGACAATTTTTTTTTTTAATGCATTTTAGTGTAAATATGAGATGTGAGGTCTTTTTGACCCCAGATGTCATATTTAAGAGGACCTGTCATGCTTTTTTTCTATTACAAGGGATTTTTACATTCCTTGTAATAGGAATAAAAGTGACTTTTTTTTTTTTTTTTAAAAGAACAGTGAAAAAATAAAAGTTAAAATAAATAAGAAAAAGAAAAAAAATTTAAATGTGCCCCATCCCTTGTAATAGAAATAAAAGTGACACAATTTTTATTTTTTTTTAAAAACAGTGTAAAAATAAAAAATAAAAAGTAAAATATATAAGAAAAAATAATAATTTTTTTAAATGCGCCCCGTCCCGCCAAGCTCGCTTGCAGAAGCGAACGCATATGTGAGTAGCGCCCGCATATGAAAGCGGTGTTCAAACCACACGTGAGGTATCGCCACGATCAATAGAGCGAGAGCAATAATTCTAGCCTTAGACCTCCTCTGTAACTCAAAACATGCAACCTGTAGAATTTTTTAAACGACGCCTATGGAGATTTTAAAGGGTAAAAGTTTGTCGCCATTCCACGAGCGGATGAAATTTTGAAGCGTGACATGTTGGGAATCAATTTACTCGGCGTAACATTATCTTTCACAATATAAAAAAAATTGGGCTAACTTTACTGTTTTCTTATTTTTTAATTAAAAAAAGTATTTTTTCCCAAAAAAGTGCGCTTGTAAGTCCGCTGCGCAAATACGGTGTGACAGAAAGTATTGCAATGACCGCCATTTTATTCTCTAGGGTGTTAGAATAAAAAATATATATAATGTTTGGGGGTTCTAAGTAAAGGGAAGGAGATGAGCAGGCAGTGAAAACAGGTAGGGAAAGCTCCATTAGCATTGATGGATGTCCTGTCATACCAACGGCCACCACCAGAGGGCGCCTGATTGCAGAAGGAACCAGGAACCATAGGACTGCAGTAGGCCGCAAAGCCGGGGCCTCAATTACCGGCGCGGCCCAGCGCGATCGCGGCGGGAGGGGGGGGGTGTCGAACGGACACAGGATACCCCAGATGTGCCGCCCCAGGCGCCAGGTCGCTAATTCTAGTCGCAAATGCGACCTGGCGCCCGGGGTTTGTCGAGCCCTGCCATAGACACACTCCTAAACCTTGTGGACGGCCTTCCCAGAAGAGTTGAAGCTGTTATAGCTGCAAAGGGTGGCCCAACACAATATTAAACCTTACGGACTAAGACTGGCAGTGTCCCAATACTTTTGGTAAAATAGTGTATTCATCAGCCCAGGAAATCCAACATTGCCTAGTGTAAGCTGAAGCTCCGGGACCTACACAGCCATCTTCTCTTCTGACGTCATCAGAAGGCCAGCTTTCTCTTCCTGGTTCTTGCCGTCGGCTCCCTGATGACATGCCACCGCGCATGCACAGGGCAATGGATTTCAACATCCACTACATACCGTTGTGAAGACTGCTCTGAAGCCTCCTGAGATGCATGACGTCAGTATCCCAGGAGGCTTCAGGCAGGAAAGGGAGGTGTCATACTTGCCTAGACGGGAATGCCAAAAGTACTGGTCTGGGATCCTCTAAAAAAAGTTATTTTACCAAGTTAATATCCAATTGTGTAATTGTGTGGAGGGAGGAGGAGGAAAATCCTGAAAGTAATAGATGAGGGTAAAGGTCCGCTTTAAGGTAGATTTTAGTGGTGTCTAAAAAAGAACTAAAGAATGAATGAGTTGGTTTACCAAAACCCACATTAAAGCCTATTTATTATCAAAATGTAAAATAATACATTCATTCCCACATTGTATTTCAATGATTTCTAGCTTACTTCTATTATTTTGAATGATCCTGAAGTCTATAAACTTACCCACACATTTACTTCCCTGAATTCCTGGGACATGTGGTGACATGTGGTCACTATGCGCCGGTGTGAGGCAGAATTTTCGTTTTATGTTACTGACAGGTCAACCACTTGCCAATCAGGCCATAGACAAAAGACATCCTCGGTTAGCAGTGGAATACCGGGGTTATGACTTATGCCAAAAGCCAGGTATTGTCTTTTTCAACTGGTGATTCTCTAACCGGTAAAAGTCAGATTCGCCGCTGGATCACTTTTAGAAGCGGTGGGAGGGGTCACCTGGACGAATGGTGGCTGGTAACAGAGATAAGCGGAGAAAATATAGCCGGTTCTGGCCCAATGTAAACAAGGCCTTTTTTTTTTTTTTTAAAGCACTAGATCAATGTTTTTTTTTTAATCTAATGCTTTACATTGTAGAGGAGAGATGTGGGGTCTTATTGACCCCACATCTCTCCATAAAGAGAACCTGTCACTGCTTATTTCTATCACAAGGGATGTTTACATGTGATAGGAATAAAAGTGATCAAAACATTTTTTAAACGGAAAGTGTAAAAATAAAAAAAAGTAATAAAATAAATACAATAAAATGTAAATGTCCCTGTCCCCCTGTGCTCACACGCAGTGATGAAGGCATATGTAGGTCACGTCCACGTATGTAAACGGTGTTCAAATCACACATGTGAGGTATCGCAATGAACGTCAGAGCGAGAGCAATAATTCTAGTACTAGACCTCCTCTGTAACTCTAAACATGTAACCTGTAGAAAATTTAAAAGTGTCACCTATGGAGATTTTTAAGTACCATATAGAAAAGGGAGGACCCCCACTCTGCCAACTATTATTCAGGAAAAGAAATTAATTGAAACACCTCAATTAAAAAAAAAACAGTGGATTTTGTGGGCACAATATGAGACTAAAACATTTCTAAAAAATAAGTCTTTATTACAAAAAAATACTACAAAATTTTTGTACCGTAGTTTGCCGCAATTCCACAAGTGTGCACAATTTTAAAGCACGACATGTTGGGTATCTAATTACTCAGCGTAACATCATCTTTCATATTTTGCAAAACAATTGGGTAACATATTGTGTTTTCTTCTTTTTTTTTTTTTTTTTTCGTTAAAGTGGAGTTCCACCCACTTTTCCAACTCTTCAGCATCCCTCACTAAACTGTGCACTGTAAACAAATTGGATATTTTTTTATTTTTTTTCTCAGCACCTACTGTATATCTGCTGTATTCATTTTTTACTTCCTCCTCCCTGGCCGCGGCCCATCGCATCATTTCCTGTTTGCAATGCCTTCTGGGAAGGGGCGGCAACTTCCTCTGAAACTGCCGTTGCTATGGAAACCTGACCTGAAACCTATTACACTGCTTGTGCTGCACTGAGCATGTGCGAGATCTGCAAGGATGAAATCCAGGAAGAAATACAGTCTGGCTTCAGATGCCCACACTTAAGATGGCCACGGCCTGCTGTAAGTTTATAAAATAACAAACTACTGCTATAAACTAACAAAACCGACCTTAGTTTACAGTCTAACTTTACTAGAATACATTAAGCTTGTGTATTATAGGGGTATTTTTATTCAAAAAGTAGAATTTCCGCCGGAACACCACTTTGAAGGTAATTTTTTCCCCAAAAAATCGCGTTTGAAAAACCGATACGCAAATACCGTGTGACATAAAAATTTGCAACAATCTCCATTTTATTCTCCAGGGTCTCTGCTAAAACACATATATAATGTTTCGGGGTTCTAAGTAATTTTCTAGCAAAAAAGGTGTCAGAAAAGGCCCGGTTGGCAATTGGTTAAGCAAAGATGGTTTTATTAGACAGTGCCATAGGTTTGCAATACAGGGGATCTGGGCTCATTTCCCACCACACTTTGTGCATTGCTTAGTTTGCTGTCCCCATATATGTGTAGGCTTCCACGCTGATCTCTATAATATACAGGTAATTCACGTTTGCCTAAATTGACTTCACAGAGAAAATAGGTTTGGTGTTTTCTGTAAAGATCGTCCAATGTAAAATATAGATATTACTTATATAAACGAGCAGGGCCCTCTGATTCCTCCTGTATTGATTTGTATCGTAAATGTACTGTCTGCCCTCATGTTGTAAAGTGCTGCGTAAACTGTTGGCGCTATACAAATTCTATTTAATAATAATATAAATATATTGTATATATATTAGATATAAAAGTAGTGTATAGGTTAAAAAAGTGCAATATAAAAGACATAAAAGAATAAAGTACTGTACTATAAAAGATTATACAAAATATAGCAATAACCTAGATTGTGATGTTATAGCGCATAATATCTTCCATCTATAGCAATAATGTCTGAAAGTGAGACAGAGTCTGGCGAGCGATGTGATGATTAAATGACAGCATGTGCAGGAACAGAGCCAAGCCAATCCCAGCGCCAACCTACAATGTTTTATGAGGCTTGTAATGAGCTGTAATCAGATCAGACAATTTACGCTTCACATGATATTACATGATACCACATTATATACAGTGTCATTGATGTTCAATTATTATATTCCTTTAGATTGAGACAAAGATTTCAGCAGTGCCTAGGACTTCTTTTACATTAGTAGTACTGCTTATTGCCCTCTGAAAAGCAATCTGCAGTGGATCGTGTTTCAAAGGGGGTGCCGCAGCATCTGACAGACATTCAGGAGGCTCTACTGCCACCTCCAGAAATGAGCTCAGTGTTTGCCTCGCAGTTGCAGTGTAGCCCCATTAAACTCAACGGGTTAGTTTAATGGGTGGTACACCCCAACATAAAAATCCCACAGCCACGAAGCAAAGCATTGTACCAAAGGTACAGCCCTGTCCAGATGTATTGTTACAATTCTGGTGGGTCGGCCAAGGCTGGCCCTGTGCAACATGCAAGTTTGAAAAGTCCCGGAGCTAATGACAAAAGCAATGGGCACAGGGATGGCATGACAGTGCTGGACAGCACAGTTGCCGTTTTAAGGAACAGTTTCCCCTTTTAGAAAAGGGGAGGGGCTGTGTGAGGTCAGGGTCCATAGCAATAGAGAGGGAGGGAGAAGGGGAAGTGACGTCAGTCGGAGAGCGGAGGAGGAAGAGATTCCCACCCACCCGCCCTAGGTTCGTCCATGTGGGGGTAATGGAGGGGTCAGGCTGACTCGGCAGTGTTAGGAGAAGTTATAGGTTACATGTATGGAACATGTGGTACCCATCCAGGCGATGGGGGTTGTTTTCCGGTACCCATCCATGGGATGGGGGTTGTTCTGGTACCCATCCATGGAAGGATGGGGGTTGATTTTGAGTACTTCTAGGTTACGAGGGGTTAACCTGGAAGGGGTAAAAAGGTTAGGTCACTGCGAAGGTTGGGGTACCACCTCCGAGTCAGGGGTTTCCGACTAGCACTGATTAATTGGAACACACAATTGGTTTGGTGAGCTCATTACGCCTTGAACTTCATAGACAGGGGCATCCAATCATGAGAAAAGGTATTTAAGGTGGCCAGTTGCAAGTTGTTGTTCTCTTTGACTCTCCTCTGAAGAGTGGCAACATGGGGGCCTCAAAACAACTCTCAAATTACCTGAAAACAAAGATTGTTCTACATTATGGTTTAGGGTAAGGCTACAAAAAGTTATCGCAGAGATATAAGCTTTCAGTGTCCACTGTGAGGAACATAGTGAGGAAATGGAAGAACACAGGCACAGTTCTTGTTAAGGCCAGAAGTGGCAGGCCACATAAAATATTGGAGAGGCAAAGGCAAAGGATGGTAAGAACGGTCAAAAACAGCCCACAGACCACCTCCAAAGACCTACAATATCAACTTGCTGCAGATGGTGTCTCTGTGCATCCTTCAACAACTCTGCGCACTTTGCACAGGGAGAAGCTGTATGGGAAAATGATGGGAAAGAAGCCTTTTCTGCACACACACCACAAACTGAGTCGCTTGAGGAATTTTTGGAATAAAGTGCTGTGGACTGTTGAAAAAAAAATTGAGTTATTTGGTTATAACAAGGGGCGTTATGCATGAAGGCAAAAGAACACAGCATTCCAAGAAAAACACTTGCTACCCACAGTAAAATATAGTGGAGGTTCCATCATGCTGTGGGGCTGTGTGGCCAATGCCGGTACTGGGAATCTGCTTAAAGTTGAGGGTCACATGGATTCCACTCAATATCAGCAGATTCTTGAGAATAATGTTGAGGAATCGGTCACAAAGTTGAAGTTACGCCGGGGCTGGCTATATCAACAAGACAACGACCCAAAACACTACTCAAAATCTACTCGGGCATTTATGCAGAGGAACAAGTACAATGTTCTGGAATGGGCATCCCAGTCCCCAGACTTGAATATCATTGAACATCTGTGGGGTGATTTGAAGCGGGCTGTCCATGCTCGGCAACCATCAAACCTAACTGAACTGGAGATGTTTTGTAAGGAGGAATGGTCCAAAATACATTCATCCAGAATCCAGACACTCATTACAGGCTATAGCAAGCATCTAGAGGCTGTTATTTCTGCTAAAGGAGGCTCTACTAAATATTGATGTGATTTTTCGGTTGGGGTGCCCAAATTTATGCACCTGTCTAATTTAGTTTTGATGCATATTGCACATTTTCTGTTAATCCAATAAACCTTATTTCACTACTGAAATAAATCTGTGTCCTTCAGTTATTTGATAGATCAAAATGAAATTGCTGATCCATACACCCAAATATTTATATATGACAATCATGGAAATTGTCAGGGGTTCCTAAACTTTTGCATACGACTGTATGTGATTGGGGCCTTTGAAGTTTAGGTATCTACAGGCAGTAATGTGATTTGCCAGTTGAGAGTGGCGGATGTGCAGGGTGAACATCTTCAGCCAATCGGCATCTAACATTCAGCATCAAAACAATTCCAGATGGCAGGGAATCTATGATGAAAAATGTGTTAGTGAATAAATAACAGATAATGTATAATAGAAATCAAATGATTGGTTTAGCAGTAGAATGTATGGCGAATCCTCGTAGTCATGAACTTCTCTGGGGCTCATCATTTTACTCATTGTTTCTACCAGATCTTAGAACATGTCGGTTCATTTTTCATGAGTTTATTTAATTTCCACAGAAGAACATTTTATATTATTTTTCCAAAATTGGACGATTGTTATCATAGCAACAATAAAAAATATAACAGATTTGTTTAAAAGTTTGGGGATTTTAGGAATGTCTGACGGCGCCTATAATTTGTGTGTATTGTAATAGGACTTCTTTCCCCTGATTGCAGGTGTGGCTGTTACTGAAAAGGAGTGCCAAAAATATGTGGAATATTGTCCAGGTGTGTACCGCGTTCCTCCACTGTCTACTCCAACAGCTGCCCCATTTCACTGATTATCATGAATGGTCCCCACTAGAATTGGGGAAGTCCCTTTCTTTTCTTGGATGAATCTACCACTGCATCCTCCATAACGGGGGTGAGTAAAACTGAGAATTTTGGCAAAAATAAGAACACTTTAGTAAAATATTGACATTTTGGCCAATGTGTTGGAGTCGGTGGGGAAGGTGAAATGAACCACTTCCCCATGTTTACATTTTTTGGACGCATTGAAATCTGCATTACTGGCTACAAAATTTCTTAACCCTCCCAGAGCAATATACACTATATACACTATATTACCAAAAGTATTGGGACACCTGCCTTTACACGCACATGAACTCTAATGCCGTCCCAGTATTAGTCTGTAGGGTTCAATATTGAGTTGGCCCACCCTGTGCAGCTATAACAGCTTCAACTCTTCATTGAAAGCTGTCCAAAAGGTTTTGGAGTGTGTCTATGGGAATGTTTGACCATTCTTCCAGAAGTGCATTTGTGAGGTCAGGCACTGATGTTGAAGGCCTGGCTCGCAGTCTCCACTCTAATTCATTCCAAAGGTGTTCTATCGGGTTGAGGTTGGGACAGTCAAGTTCCTCCACCCCAATCTCGCTCATTGATATCTTTATGGACCTTGCTTTGTGCACTGGTGCTCAGTCATGTTGGGACAGGAAGGGGCCATCCCCAAACTGTTCCCACAAAGTTGGGAGCATAAAATTGTCCAAAATGTCTTGGTGCTGATGCCTTCACTGGAACTAAGGGGCCAAGCCCAACCCCTGAAAAACAACCCCACACCATAATCCCCCCCCCCCCTCCCCAATCAAATGATTTGGACAAGTGAATAAAACAAGGTCCATAAAGACATGGATGAATGAGTTTGGGGTGGAGGAACTTGATTGGCCTGCACAGAGTCCTGACCTCAACCCAATAGAACACCTTTGGGATGAATTAGAGCGCAGACTGCAAGCCAGGACTTCTCTTCCAACATCAGTGCCTGACCTCACAAATGCGCTTCTGGAAGAATGGTCAAACATTCCCATAGACACACTTCTATACCTTGTGGACAGCCTTCCGAGAAGAGTTGAAGCTGTTATAGCTCTAAAGGGTGGGCCAACTCCATATTGAACCCTACGGACTAAGACTGGGATGCCATTAAAGTTATTGTGCGTGTAAAAGCAGGCATCCCAATGCTTTTGGTAATATAGTGTATATTTTCTGAAAGCAGAGGCCTTGTAGAATAACAATGATGGTAGTTGCAATTGTTTTTGTTGCACAATATTTGCACTATTTAAGTTTATCAAAAAAAGAAGAGAGACCTCCACCATGTCAGATGTGGAGTATGGTAGTCCCATCCCTGGTGCAACAGAACAAAAAGAAATACCCCCTGAATGGGACTTTGAAAGGCCACCAACTCTGAAGTATAAAAAAGTATCTTTTAATTGAATATGGTCTAGGATAAAAAAAGATGTTGTAGCAGAGCGTCCCAGAGAGAGCCAGGAAAAGTCCTGTTCGGGGTTTATACATCTCCCAGGCTCCTCTCATACAGGTTCAGGGATCTCTGATCCATGGTCCAGTTCTGGTCTTGGTCCTCTCCCCCAGGCTAATTTAAAGCTCACCTGAGCAAGACAGCCCTTGCTCTTGGCCTGGGATACTCAGAGAACTTCTGTGTAAGAGTGCAAAAAGGTATGTGGAAGCTGACAAGCTGTAGGCTTGCTCAGCTTAGTAGTTAGGATCTGTAAATATTGTTTAGTTAGTGCCGAGACACGGCTAGGTTTTGTTTTGGCTATTTTTGTTCCTATTTGTTTCTTTTGGAACACTGTACAGCACCTGTAAATAGACTTGTATATATCACAAATAAACACCGCACTGTTTGTCACTATTCCACTGGATTTGGTATCTGTGCCTGAAAGACTGCTCATCCCAGGGAGCTTTGTACCTGCTACCTGTCCCCCAGGTTACATATGGTGGAGACTGCGACCAGCTGTAGTAAGTTACTACTTAAAAGGCCAGTACCTAGAGTGACTAAACATGGAGGAAATCCTAAAACAATTGGTGATATCCAATGCTGCACAGCAACAATCCAATGCTGCACAGCAACAAGCAAACGTTGCACTGCAGCAAACAAACGCTATCGCACAGGAGCAAACCAAGGCGCTGTGCCAACAGATTGGTGCTGTACAGGAGCTATCGCAGAGGCTGTTTGAACAGCTAGCCACTGATGCAAAAGAGGATAGGAAAACCTTGGCTGCGGTTGTGGAGACGCTAGCACAGTGGTCATCTGCTAAAGTTAATGTTGTTGGAGACAAGCCCTCAGCCATCCATGTGGGTCGCTTTCTTTCCAAGATGACTGCAGATGATGATCCGGAGGCCTTTCTCTTAACCTTTGAACGGACCGCTGAGAGGGAAGGTTGGCCCAAAACCCAGTGGGCAGGACTGGTCGCCCCCTTGCTGTCTGGAGAATCGCAGAAGGCCTACTATGATTTGGAGTCAGCAGAAGCAGGAGACTATGAAAAGGTCAAGCGGGAAATCCTGGCGCGACTTGGTGTCACCTTGGCAGTTCGAGCACAGCGGGTCCACAGCTGGTTCTTCCAAGACGAGAGGCCCCCAAGATCGCAGATGTTCGACCTAATTCACTTGGTGAGAAAATGGCTACAGCCGGAGTCCCTGTCTGGGCCACAAATAGTGGAGCGTGTGGTCATGGACCGGTTCCTGAGGTCCCTACCAGTTCCCCTGCAGAAGTGGGTGAGTCAAGGAGACCCCAACTCGGCGGACAACCTCGTGGAACTTGTTGAAAGGTACTTTGCTGCAGAGAACCTGGTCACCACCCCTACAGCCGCACGGACTTTCCGCCCAAAGCCACGGTCTCCCCAGGCAACCGGTAAGACTGTTCCAGGGGAAGTGGGTGGTAAGCATGGCAAGGAAATAGGGGGGAGGATTTTTGGTGCCAGGACTGAAGTTTGGCGTCCCAAACAAGGGAAGCTACTGCCTGTCAGCAAACCAAACTGGGGAAACATCAGGTGTTTTCGTTGCCAAGAACTGGGACATGTTGCAGCAAACTGTCCATTGACAGATGAACCAATGCAGTGCGATCTGTCTATTAGAAGGCAGTCTATGTTTGCTGCTGTTTCATGCGCTGCAGCACCAAGTATGGGAAAACACATGTGCCAAATGACTGTTAATAATAAGCCTATTACGGCCTTGCTAGACTCTGGAAGTCTAGTGACTTTGGTTACAGCTGAGATGGTTGACACTGTGAATTTGCATGCTAAAAAAGTTGCTGTGATCTGTGTACATGGGGATACCCGCGAGTATCCTATAGCCACTGTTCAGTTTAAAACTGGCTTAGGTACGGTGACCCATCCGGTCGGACTTGTGCCCCACTTGGTGCACGAGGCCATCATTGGTAGGGACTTCCCTAAGTTTTGGGAACTGTGGGATCGTCCCGACCCGGTCGCAGTAGCTGACTCAGTGACAGAGCCAGAACTCCTGGCCGCTACTGACAATATGGGTTCAGGGGACTCTTCTCAGGGCTCCCCAGGTTTTCCTTTCTCAGTTATGGCAGGAGAGCTGGAGGAGCCTGAGGAGGTCCCCACAACCAGTGGAGCTGGACAGCCATCTGCTGAATCTGAGCCTACGTTGGAGTTTGCTGACCTTAATGTACACAAGGAAAATTTTGGTACCGAGCAGAGAAAAGACCCAACCCTTGCCAGGGCCTGGGAAAATGTAATGGTGATTAATGATGTACCTGTCGAATCAGGGGACAGGCTCTGTTTTCCTTATTTTAGCAGCAATGAGGATTTAATGTATCGTGTATGTAAAAAAAATGATGAAGTGGTTGAACAGTTGGTGGTCCCTAAGCCATACAGACGGGTGGTGTTGGAACTTGCCCATGGGCACTTGCTAGGAGGTCATTTAGGGGTTGAGAAAACTACGGAAAGGGTGTTGCGCAGGTTTTATTGGCCCGGAATACAGAAGGATATTGAGAATTATTGTCAATCCTGTCCTGTGTGTCAGATGTCAGCCCCACTACAACACTTCCGAAGTCCTTTAGTGCCCTTGCCCATTATTGAAGTGCCCTTTGAGAGGATTGCCATGGACCTTGTGGGTCCACTCCCCAAGTCTGCCCGAGGTCATCAGCATATCCTCGTAATCATGGATTATGCTACCCGTTACCCAGAGGCAATTCCCTTACGCACCGCGTCTGCTAAAAACATTGCCAAAGAGCTGTTTATGGTGTTCAGTCGTGTTGGAATCCCTAAAGAAGTCCTTACAGACCAGGGCACCCCATTTATGTCACGAATAACTAGAGAGCTGTGCAAGTTATTTAAGGTGACGCAATTGCGAACCTCGGTGTACCATCCTCAAACGGATGGCTTGGTGGAACGCTTCAATAAAACATTAAAAAGCATGTTAAAAAAGGTTGTTGACAAGGATGGGAAAAACTGGGACTTCCTGATACCATACTTGATGTTTGCCATCAGGGAGGTTCCCCAGTCCTCCACGGGGTACTCTCCCTTTGAGTTGCTTTATGGGAGACACCCTCGGGGACTCTTGGACATAGCCAAAGAAACTTGGGAGGGGGAGCAGACACCCCATAAAAGTGTCATTGAGCATATCGCTCAAATGCAGGACAGGATTGCAGCAATCATGCCGTTGGTAAAAGAACACTTACTGCAGGCCCAAACAGCTCAACAGAGGATATACAACAGGGGGGCCCAACTCCGTGTTTTCTCACCTGGTGATAGGGTCCTGGTGTTAGTTCCCACTGTTGAGAGCAAGTTCCTGGCTAAGTGGCAGGGTCCCTTTGAAGTAATTGAAAGAGTTGGGGAGGTCAATTACAAAATATATCAACCAGGAAAAAGGAAGCCCGAACAGATTTACCACATAAACCTGTTAAAGCCCTGGAAGGATAGACCGGCGTTAACTGCGAGGTCCCTCCCGGTAACACCTAAGAGTACTGAGTCCCCTCTGATCCCTGAGGTCACGATTCCAGACACCCTGTCATATTCTCAAAAGCAGGAAACTAGAGAATTCCTGATAAGAAATAGAGAGAAATTTTCAGAGTTACCTGGCACGACTTCAGCAATTCAGCATGATATTGTTACTGAACCTGGGGTCCGTGTCAAGCTAAAACCATACCGAATTCCTGAAGCGAGGAGAAAGGACATCAGCGAGGAAGTTAAAAGAATGTTGGAGCTAGATGTTATTGAGGAATCCAATAGTGACTGGTCTAGCCCCATCGTGTTAGTCCCAAAACCGGATGGCACTTGGAGGTTCTGTAATGACTTCAGGAAGCTTAATGCAGTGACAAAGTTTGACACGTACCCAATGCCCAGAGTGGACGAACTTATAGACCGACTTGGCAAGGCTCGCTATCTGACCACTTTGGACTTGACAAAAGGTTATTGGCAAATACCCCTGACTGGTAGCGCCAAAGAGAAGACTGCGTTTGTGACTCCGGAGGGTTCCTTTCATTATAAAAAAATGCCTTTTGGGTTGCAAAATGCCCCCGCCACATTTCAAAGGGCCATGGACAGGACTCTAAGACCCCACCGACAATATGCAGCAGCATATCTAGATGACATAGTGGTACATAGCACTGACTGGGAGTCTCACTTGCCCCGTGTCCAGGCTGTCCTTGATTCCCTCTTCAAAGAAGGTTTTACAGCAAATCCAAAGAAATGTGCCATTGGTCTAGAGGAAGCCAAGTATTTGGGCTACACTATTGGGCGTGGTGTCATAAAACCTCAAGTGAATAAAATAGAAGCTATCCAGGAATGGCCACGTCCTGCAAACAAGAAGCAGGTCAGGGCCTTTCTTGGCATTGCGGGGTATTATAGAAGATTTATCCCAAATTTTGCAACTATAGCTGCCCCACTGACAGACCTTACGAAAGGGAAAGACTCTGTAATGGTGAAATGGTCCTCAGTAGCAGAGGAATCTTTCCAAGTCCTGAAGAAGGCTCTTTGTGCACAGCCAGTACTGTACTCCCCCGATTTCTCCAAAGATTTTTTGGTTCAGACGGATGCGTCTGATGTTGGTATCGGGGCAGTACTATCACAGGTACACAATGGGGAAGAACACCCTGTGGTGTACCTAAGCAGAAAGCTCAACGACCATGAGCAAAGGTATGCAGTCATTGAAAAGGAGTGTTTAGCCATAAAGTGGGCCGTGGATGCACTCAGGTACTATTTGTTAGGACGCCAGTTTGAGTTAATAACGGACCATGCTCCTCTGAAATGGATGGCCCAAAAGAAGGAGACTAATAGACGGGTGAACCGGTGGTTTTTGGCTCTACAGGATTACTCATTCACTGTAAAACACAGGCCAGGTGTTGAGATGGGGAATGTAGATGCCCTGTCCCGTGTTCACTCCTGTTGGGCTACAGGTGTTCCAACCCTGGGGTTGAAACAAGGGGGGAGGATATGTAGCAGAGCGTCCCAGAGAGAGCCAGGAAAAGTCCTGTTCGGGGTTTATACATCTCCCAGGCTCCTCTCATACAGGTTCAGGGATCTCTGATCCATGGTCCAGTTCTGGTCTTGGTCCTCTCCCCCAGGCTAATTTAAAGCTCACCTGAGCAAGACAGCCCTTGCTCTTGGCCTGGGATACTCAGAGAACTTCTGTGTAAGAGTGCAAAAAGGTATGTGGAAGCTGACAAGCTGTAGGCTTGCTCAGCTTAGTAGTTAGGATCTGTAAATATTGTTTAGTTAGTGCCGAGACACGGCTAGGTTTTGTTTTGGCTATTTTTGTTCCTATTTGTTTCTTTTGGAACACTGTACAGCACCTGTAAATAGACTTGTATATATCACAAATAAACACCGCACTGTTTGTCACTATTCCACTGGATTTGGTATCTGTGCCTGAAAGACTGCTCATCCCAGGGAGCTTTGTACCTGCTACCTGTCCCCCAGGTTACAATGTATAATGTCTACACATTACATCAAACAAAAAACAGAACACCAATACAAAGAATGAAATACAAATTGACATATGTACTCTCCGAAGGGTGGTGTACCATAATACCCGACGCGTTTCCAGTATTTTGATACCTTCATCAGGGTTGAGAGTTGAGTATATTTACATATGTTTTAATTCTAAAAATACAAAGAGACATATCAGAAAGGACATCAATTTAAAACGTGAATTGTATTAATGTGCTTTAACAAAAAGAATATAACAACAGAAAAAATAGAAAAAATGAAAAATGAAAACTAATAATTAAAATATTTGAGTTTATCAAATCTATATATTTTCAGGAAAAAATACACTAAAATGAATATTATTGTACAAAACACAATTTAGCCTAGGCTCACATTGAGTGTCGGTTAGAAATCGTGCGAGTTTAGTTGAACTCATACCCGCATGTCAGTCTGACTTCGGGAGCGATTTCAGAGACATCTGTGTGGGTTCATGCACAGATGTCTATACAAATCGCCCCCCGAAGTTGCCAAAAGTAGTACAGGAACTACTTTTGGGAATCGGTGCGGCGCCGCAAAGTCAGCGCTGCACCGATTCGGACGGTGCCATTGCCGGCAATAGCTGCCGATTTGGCATGCGATTTGACATGTCAAATCGCATGCCAAATCGCTCCAATGTGAACCTGGGCTTAATTCCCCAGTTTTTGTACAAAATAAAAGATAAGGTAGTGTATTCGAGTAAATAAATACCAAATGAGTCGGGCTTCAAAACTGCGTGCTCCCGTTAAATGGCAAAATATACAGTGACTCTACTAATCCTTTTATATTGTATTTTGAAACTTACAAATGCAACAATTTAGAAATTGGATGAAAGGTTTAGCGCAGGGAAACACTTTTTGAATGCTAAAAAGTGCATTTTATATACATCTATATAGATCAGACCAAAATGAGGGACAAATGAGGAGGATAGAGGGACTTTATTCCAGATTAGGGACAGTCCCTCGAAATCAGGGACAGTTGGGAGCTATGAGATTTTATTTTCTTTATTTGCTGTGAAAATCATTTGGCTGACATCACTCCACTCATCCCTACTCCATAGCATCCACCCAGCCCTGAAACTTACACAACCCAACCACAAAGCACAGCCAGTTTGGTGACCTGTCTTTTCTTTGCTGCAGATAAGCAACGCAGCTTGGTCACCTCTCTGCCCCTGGCCTGTGATTGGACAGTAAAGGAGAAACAGAAGTTTTTCCGTACTCTGCTCTCTCCTACATGGTTCTTGTCAGCACATGTGCATTTAGTACCTGATTGGACCTTAGTGCTGCCCTTCCCTCCCCCAGTATAAGCTCTGCTGTAGAAGAATTTGAAAATGAGCAAGTCAAATGCAAGCACTTACACTAGTTGTATTCAAAAATACATGTATTTATTTCTAAGAAACAGATAACTGCTTTAATAACTATCTTTGCATTATATAAAAAAAATGCCTGTTTATACGCCTTAATTATTGGCAGCTAAGCAGCTGAAAGCTACCAACCATAGAGAAGTGCAGGCTGGATGTATGGTGGAGCCCCCTGGAGGTGTACTGACTGTTCCTGCATCCTCGCGTGTTCCTTTGTCTATTCCTCTTCTGGATGATGTTTCCCAATTTTTCATATTTGTATCTAATTATCTTCCCTGAAAATAGAAAGATCCCCGGAGGACAGAGATGATTGCGATATTCTAAACATTCTCATCTCCTATTATTAATCCGGGAAACATATTTCTCAGGCTGCCGAGAGATATAAAAGGCTTATTTATGTCCAAGCCGGGTACCACGGAAAACATGCTGTGCCACGCAAACCACATAATGACATAGATCCATATTCTACAGAAGAAGGAGAATCTTTATTGATACGCGATATGCCGCCTCCTCGCTGTTTGCTTTAACACTCAAAATGCCGAACAATTGCAGGGCGTTTGTGGCATGGCCCCATTCACTTTAATGGGACGTGTTTGGCGGCGGCACCGCCTGCTTAATGTGATATGCTCTTTACTTTTGCAGCGGGCGTGAAGCAAAGCATCACAGTAGTGGCATGGGTGCAGCACTGAGCAGCTGCATTGCTTTGATTGGGTGGGCAGTTGGGGCATAGTAAAATTGTGGCTTTTACTGACCCCCGTCCCCCCCCCCCCCCCCCCCCTCCGGTCGCCCATGTGAACAAGCTCTAAAAGGAGTAGAGGATCCCCAGTCATGTGCCAGGAATTCACAAAACACACAACACAGCTTCACCTTGCTTTGTGAACTTTCTCGTTTCCTTATAACAGCTTCAATGGTGCTCATTGCTGGAAATGATGATTCTTATGTCCAGCAGCATGTGTTATAACTTAGTGAAATTAGTCAAAAAGGCAAAAAAAATGGCCAGGGGACAATGAAAATAAAAAACTGTGCTGGTAACTTGAATGTCCTTCCTTTGGAAAGGATATTTTGCATGGAAGACATCAAAATGTTGATTTCCTTATGTCCTTTAGGGCCAATGCACAGCAAAATCGCACAGGAATGTGGTCTGCAATCGTGTTTGGTTCCTGTGCATTTTTCTGCAATGTGATTTTCACACAGGAATGAACAAAAAATAGTGCATGCACTACTTTTGAAAAACGCATCGCACCAAATCACGTGGTATTTCAGTACCAGTACTGCGTTGGCGATCTGCGATCAGCCAACAGAAAGTAAATGGGTGCGCATCGACTGTTCTGACTGTGGTCCTTTACACTTACATATTCTTAAGAAGTGTAGCACCCTGGTATTAGGCAGGGTTGCTAACAAATTTAGTTATGCTAGGTGATAAAAAGCCTGGCTAATTGGTAGTGGTTGGACTTTTTGCCCTAAGCCTGAATCTGGTGCATTTCTCTCTTCTGTCAATAGGTGGCACTGCTGCCTTTGGCATTAGAATGACAAGACCACAGTGAGTTCAGGTTGTAAATAGACATAATTTCTCAGCCAATCAGAGTAGCTACTTTGCATGCTGGGATCATTTATTAAAGGGGAATGAGGTGATCAGTGTTCTTTTAGCCCCAGGTTGAGGCCTGGGGGCTGTGTGTGAAGCAGCAGCTGAAGGTTAGGCCAGAAGCCTGGGGTCTAGCCACGTGTGTAGAGGCTGAGCAGAGGGGAGCCTGATCGTTGCAGAGGTTCAGCCAGACGGGGAAGTGAGTGTTGCCGGAGGTGAAGGAGAAGCAGTTGCCACATGGGACGACCACTCCTGTTACCAGAGGCAGGTGAGAACCAGAGGTCAGAGATAAAGGAGACACCGTCGCCAGTAAGGGACAACTACTCCTGTTATCAGAGGCCAGGTTTGTAAAGTCTGAAGAAGTACCAGGGCAGCCCTTTTCACTAACCGGGGATGGTGAACAAGTTGGGAAAGCTTCAGCGTTCAAGCCAGGGACCCAGCAGGTAGCGCAGGTGACGCTTGGAGTGTACCGCGGGTTAGCTGTGGAAGAGCTCAGGGGATCCAGCGGGCGGCCGGGATCTGAAGGTCTGGTGAGAAGACAGGGAGCTCAGTGAGAAATGTTACAGTATGATACTGTATCCATACCTCCCAACATTTTGAGATGGGAATGAGGGACACCTACTAGCAAATGTATGTAGGCATAGGACACACCCCCTGCCACACCCACTTAAAGGAGAATTAACACAAAAAAAATGTTAATTAAATCCAGAAGGGATTTTTTTACCACTACTATTCCTTTATATTGGCTTTTAAAATGTACAAATGCAGCCATTTAGAATTTGGATGAAAGGTTTAGCACTGGGAAACACTTTTTGAAAGATAAAAAGTTAATTTTATATACAACTTTATAGATCAGACCAAAATGAAGGACAAATGAGGGGGAATGAGGGACAGAGGGACATTGCTCCAAATCAGGGACAGTCCCTCGAAATCAGGGACAGTTGGGAGCTATGCAGTTCTACAAATACAGTTGCTGCAACCAGCTTATAGGCCCTCAACCTGTATAGCTGTCTGCCTATTATTTTGTTTGGGAGACTGCCAATTGCTATTGCATCTGCCTAAGGGTGTCCTGACCCTAACCCTCTCTCCCCCAGTTCTTTTAAGAGACAATAAATCTCTTTTGTTCGCATTCAAAATGTGCCTCGTAACCCCTCTACAAAGAAGGATGTCAGTTCTCCCTGATTCTGGAGGTCACCTTTAGGCCTCCAGGTATCGGGACCATTGCTGCAGAAGCAACATTTTTTTTTTTTTTTTTTTTAAAGCTCTCACTTTCACTTACTGTAGCTGCAGACACTATGGAGTAATTCACTCCTAAAGTATGCAGCTAGAGCACCTTAAGTGTGGTTTCACTTTTTCTGACAGGTCAGAACCCTGCTCCCCCTCCCATGACCTGTGAAGGACTAAACTTCAGTCCTAAAAGCTACCCCTTATAACCATTACCCTCTAATACCTCCCACAAATGACGCGACAAGGTGGTGGAGTAAATGGCCTTGCCGGCCTTTTATTAATAAATTATAAAATCAATAAATAACATTTTTTAAATAACTTTTAAATAACTTTTAATAATAACTTCTCAGAAATTATTGGAGTCTAGGAGGGGAATACCCCCACAGGTCACTGCATAGGAACTCTTAAACTTTTTTAAGGCCTCCAGTCGCTAACCCCAGACTGTGAGACAGTACCCAACCTTCTCAGTGACCAAACTTTTCCCCTTCCTGGTTAACCCCTCGTAACCGGAAGGTACATAAAACAGCCCATATTATATATGGGTACCAACCATGTAAACTCTCCATACCATCAATCTCCTCCTCCTCACAGACCCAAACCACTGCCACCGCTCACAAGGGGTAAAACCTTACCCTTGCGAGCACCTCCACACCTTCAAAGCTCGCTGTACCCCCTCCTGCAAACCAAGCGCCCAAAGATCAGTGCCCACCTCATTAAGATGCACCCCATCACTTCTAAGGTACCTCCAGGTATCCACCTCCAACTCTCTATGCCGTATGGTCACGCCCCCATTCCTCATAACAAACTTGCTGACCTCCTTGTTTACCTTTACACGGGCCCTATCAACCTTTTTATCGGACAAAGCCCAGCGCCATGACCTCCTACCCACCATGTCCGACCATACTATCACCATCCCAGGAAATGCCGCCTGTAAGCGTAGAACATCACATTTTATATCCCGGATGAGGTCCCTCATAGACCTGACCCCCATGTCATTGCCCCCCACATGCAAAACTAAGACATCCGGAGCCCTGTCCCACCGAGCAAACTTGTGAACCTCTGACCTTACCCTGTTCCACATCATCCCTGACAACCCAATCCACCTTACCCGTGCTTCCTGCCTTGGGATACCCAGCTGCCTACCATTCGGCCGAACGTCGGCCCGCTTTGCACCCCAGAACACGAATGAGTGGCCCAATATCCAAACCAGAGCCACCGAGTCACCTGTAAAGTAATGTTAACAGAACACAACAATAAATCACCAAAACTTTAACCCTGACCCTCCAAAATGCAAGAAGAAACCCCCCCCCCCTATTCAACAAGCCTGCAATAAATGTGGGCGGATGTAAAGCTTAAACCTCTCTGAGTCCCACCTGCCAATATGCTTCACTGCCTCAGAACCCAGGCCCACCCTAGCCGCTTCAGTAGCCGCCCCAATACGAAAAGAATGGGACGAGTAGCTAGTGGGGTCATAACCAGCTGCCGATAAACACTTTTTGAACACGGCAACAAACTGGAATTTTGACAAGGACGACCCATCCGCATGGATCAGAAATGAGCCCGGGCAACGCGGGCACAAATCTCTAAACGTTGTCACCGCTGCAACCGGACATATCTGCGATCCCGCAATCCGGAACACCTCCAGTTGTACTCCCTTCCCCGCCTGATCGGTTTTTGACCGTTTAATGTAAATCCTAACTGATTCCTGTGTACACACCAAATCATCCCATTGCAGTCCCCCATTTGCACGTTTGGACGGGCTAACCAGTTCGCTCACCCGTAGCGCCCCAAAGAACGCTAAAGCAAAAGCCGCGCAAAATAGTGCGCTTTCAAACCTTGAATTGCAAATGCCTTCTATCTGACTAAATAGCCCGTGCAACATTTCAAACGACACAGGTCGCCGCCCATCACTGCTCTTATGACCTTTTCTGTAAGCTTTCAAAGCCTGCCTAACCCAAAAATCTTTTGTATGGTCTCGCAGCCCCTGCAACTTAAAAAGAAAGGCCAAACCCGCCATTTTTTTATCGATGGCGGCTGCCGAGATGCCCCGCTCGAAGCCTAAATTAAGAAAGTATAGCATCGCCTGAGGTATCTCCCGGCTCACAGGGTCGATGTTTAACCTATTTAAGCATGCCAACCATTCTTGCCATACCTTAGAGTAAGCGTCCCAAGTGACCTTACTCACGGAGTTTTGGATCCACCTGGCCGCGCTCCCAAGGCAACGGTCCATATCCAGTCCGGGCAGGTAACCCCCTGCTGCTCCACGTCTGGTGCCAATTCCCGAAACCTGTCCCACTGAAAACGAGACAGTGCATCAGCTAAGGTGTTGTCCACTCCAGGTAAGTGTACAGCATAGATGAAAACATTCAGTTTCAAACAGCGCAACACTAAATGCCTCAGCAACCTGACCACTGGCAAAGACTTGGCCGACAAACGATTAATCACCTGAACCACGCCTAGGTTGTCACAGTTCAGCCGCACCTTCAAATTCCGAAAAGACTCTCCCCATATTTCCATTGCCACCACAATTGGAAACAATTCCAGCAGGACCAGGTTCTTCAAGAACCCTGCTGCCACCCAAGCTGGGGGCCAGCGGGCTGCGCTCCAAGTTCTTTGGAAAATTGCCCCATAGCCCGTAGAACCTGCCGCATCCGTAAATAGTTCGAGATCCCAATTACTGATGGGACCTGACATCCACAAGGCCCGCCCGTTAAAGGAGTCTAAGAACTCGTGCCATACCCCTAAGTCCTCTCTGTGCTCCCTGTTGAGCGTCACAAAGTGAGTGGGGGAGGTGACCCCTGCGGTCGCTGCCGACAACCGCCGGCAGAAAACCCTGCCCATTGGCATTATTCGGCAAGCAAAATTCAGCTTGCCCAATAATGATTGCAGCTGCCTCAATTGCACCTTGCGCTTGCCAATGGTCCCACGTACTTCCGCCTTGAGATTTTCAAGCTTGTCCACCGGTAATCGACACTCCATCCCCATGGAATCTATCTCAATACCCAGAAAAACAATAGTGGACGTAGGGCCCTCCGTCTTTTCCGGTGCTAACGGGACCCCGAAACGTTTCGCTATGTGCTGTAAAGTCCCTAAGAGGACCGCACAAACGTTGGAACCCGCCGGGCCAACACAAAGGAAATCGTCAAGCTAATGGATTACCGATTGGATCCCCGACACGTCCCTGACCACCCATTCGAGAAATGAGCTAAATTTCTCGAAAAAGGCGCATGAGATTGAACATCCCATTGGAAGGCAGCGATCCACGTAGAACGCCCCATTCCATGTGCACCCAAGCAAATGGAAACTATCCGGATGAACCGGCAAAAGCCTGAAAGCAGATTCAATATCCGCTTTAGCCAGCAGTGCCCCCCGCCCATAGCGCCGCACCCATGATACCGCTGCATCAAAGGAAGTATACGTCACCGCACACATTTCTGGCGCAATTGAATCCTTGACTGACGCACCCTTCGGAAAGGAAAGGTGGTGAATCAACCGGAATTTGTTGGGCTCCTTCTTAGGGACTACTCCCAACGGGGAAACCACCAATCCCGGCAGTGGGGCCGAGGTAAAAGGACCAGCCATGCGCCCCAAATGTACCTCTTTTCCCAATTTTTCGGCAACCACCGATGGATGCATGAGAGCCGACCGTAAATTTTTTGCTAAGGGGGGTGCCGCCTCCAAGGAACACGGTATTTTAAAACCACTCTCAAAACCCGAGTCTAATAACTGTGCTGCCTCTCGGTCGGGATATCTACTGAGAAAAGGACGCATCCTTTCCACCAGTACTGGGGTCTTCCCTTTTGTTCGAAGGCTCTCCTCCACGACCTTTTCCCCGTCTAAAGCATTTGGACAGGGCATGGGATCCCCCGCAACCCGAGCACGTGTGCTTGAACCGGCAGGTTGCACCAAACTTACAGGTGCCCTCATTAAACTGCCAGCAGAAGCCCCATTTTTTGTCGGTCGGTTGTCCTGAAGCTGCGCTACCTCCGACCCCTGCCTGAAAAAACTGGTTCGGAGCCCTCGCCGCCGTCATAAGCTTCATCCACAGGCTGATGTCCTTATGATCCCAGCGTAGTGACGGTCGGACGGCCATCCGTTGTCTAAACTGTTCATCGTACCGCAGCCACGCCACTCCGCCGTACGTCCGATGTGCCTCGCTAATAGCATCCAAGTACACAAACAAGGCCGAGCAGTGCTCGGGAGCCTTCTCCCCAACCACACTCGCCAGGATAGCAAACGCCTGCAACCAATTGGAAAAAGTACGCGGAATCAGCCGATACCTGCGTTTTTCTTCATCCTCTTTTTTGCGTTCTTCTGGTTTCAATCTATCCAGATTGAATTTTTCTAAGGGCAATAACGTGAATATCTCCACATATTCCCCTTTCCAAATTTTTTCTTTTACCTCTGCTTTAAGATGTGCTCCCAATGGGCCTTCAAAGCAGACATACACTTCACTTTTTGCCGCATCAGCCAATCTGACTGACTCTGCCTTCTTATCCCCAGTTTTTTCCTGGCTGTTCGTGACGGAAGCGCCACTTGACGTCCCAGGCGGCTCAACGGCCGCCGACCCCGCTCCTGCACCCGCTGTCTCCGAACTTCCACCAACTATGACCGCCGGCACCGGCGTACTTACCACAGCCGTCTCCTTTTCTGGGGTTGTGGCCCACGCCCGCGCCGGTGACAATCTGTCCCCCGTGGGTGGATCAAAACGCTGTACCAAGTCCCGCAAACCTGCCAGTAAATCCTGCAAGCCCTTACTGCTCGCCCTCTCACTTGCCTCCCTAGGATGTGTTGCCGGTGACCTAACCCCACTCGCCCCCCCGGAACCACCCCCCCCCCCCCGGAGGGAGCCCCTTTCCTGCCCTGCTCTAACAATTGTTCTAACAAAGAAGAAATAGTAACATTAGAGCTGCACTCACCGGGCTGCCCAGGACTGGGCCCAACAGCCGCCCTTCCGGAATCCACCGCTGCCGCTTGTCCCTGGTCCTCGTCCCTCTCTGACCCGGACAGTTCACCCTCCGACCTGTCGCTGACTTCCTCCTGGCGAACAACCGATGCCTGCACTCCAGAGGTTCCCGCTCTGGCTGCCGGGGGTCTCCGCTGTTGCTCTCTCCCTGCACGCTGCGCCGCAACACCAGACCCGTGTCCTGGCCTTGTAGACGGACTTCTGTTCCTCTGACCGTGCTAGGCCTCGGCTGTTCTCCCTCTGCCTCTGTTCACCACCGAAACTGCGCTTCTCATGGTTCTACCTCTGGCTGGCGTAGGGCTGCTGGCCGCCTGGACCCCCTGACCAGCCCCCTGATCCACTGACGATGACCGCCGGTCCGACTGACCACTTGCTGACCCCTGCGACTCCCCATCCGGTTGTTCTTGCCGCCTGCGACGCGCTGAGGGGGGGGGAAGCGAGGGTTGCACTGGTCTCCCCCATCCCTGCACTTCGTCCTCTGCGCTGCGAACGCTGTCCATCACCTCTGCTGGCTCCCCGAGCTTGTTGTGCACTGGGGGATGGCTGATTCGATCTTCCTCTGGGCTGATCTCTGGGCCTCTGACTCCCAGGAGCAGAGTCAGGGCTGAAGCGCTGTGGCGGCCTGGAACGGCGCCCACGTGGAGCCTCCTGCCCCCCCCCCGCTCGGTGCCGCTCTGTCCTCTTGCATGATGGCTGCGACCTGAGGCTGCAGCCAGTCTGCCCCTTGTGTTGCGGCCACTGCTCGGAGCTGATCGAGCATTACCGCCGCCGTTAAAGCTGCCATTATTGTTGAATTCAGTGGAGCGGTGTGGGAGCGTGTCGAATCTTCTTCCCCCGTCGCTCTCCACTGACATCACTTCCCCCTCCTTCGCTCTACATTTCTCTCATGCATCCTCCTCTGCTCCAGCCCCTCCCTTATTCTTAAAGGGGAAAACGACCGGCGTGAACAGCGTGACTGTGCAGTCCACACAAGTCATGCTGTCCCTGCGCTGATCCCCTGCTCCTCTCTGCTCCGGGACCCTCTGAAGTCGCTTAGTAGCTCTGCCAATATGAAGGAATAGTAGTGGTAAAAAAAAGCACTCGTGGGTCTAACCAATCTTGTTTTTTTTGTACAAGTCTCCTTTAAGGGGGCGTGGCAAGAGGTGTGTCCTATGCCGGCATACTTTTGCCTTTTAGGTGTCCCTCATCCCCATCTCAGAAAGTTGGGAGGTATGCAAAACCTCAGTCGAAATGGTCGTAGTCTCCATCAGAAGCCCATGTGGCAGGGTGACAACACAGGAGCACAGTTAGAAGACAGGGACAGAGCATTGTCACCCCAAAACAGGAAGTTCTTGAACAAAACCTCCATGGAAATGACCATAGTCTCCATCAGAAGCCCGTATGACATTGTGTCAACACAGGAGCACAGTTAGGAGACAGGGACACAGCGTTGTCACCCCAAAACAGGAAGTATCTGAACAAAACCTCCATAGAAATGGCAGGAGGCTCCATCAGAAGTCCGTGTGACAGGGTGACAACGCAGGAGCCCAGTTAGGAGACATGGACACAGTGTTGTCATCCTAAAACAGGAAGTGCTTGAACACAGACCTCCATGGCAGGATCACCAGATATTATTTAAATGAAAGCTGCAGAGCTACTAAGTGACTTCTGAGAGGGGGAGCAGAGCTACTAAGTGACTTCTGAGAGGGGGAGCAGAGATACTAGTGGCTTCTGGGAGGTGGGAGCAGAGCTACCAAGTGACTTCTGGGAGGTGGGAGCAGAGCTACTAAGTGACTTCTGGGAGGTGGGAGCAGAGCTACTAAGTGACTTCTGGGAGGTGGGAGCTGAGCTACTAGTGACTTCTGGGAGGTGGGAGCAGAGCTACTAGTGACTTCTGGGAGGTGGGAGCAGAGCTACTAGTGACTTCTGGGAGGTGGGAGCAGAGCTACTAAGTGACTTCTGGAAGGTGGGAGCAGAGCTACTAAGTGACTTCTGAGAGGTGGGAGCAGAGCTACTAAGTGACTTCTGGAAGGTGGGAGCAGAGCTACTAAGTGACTTCTGAGAGGTGGGAGCAGAGCTACTAAGTGACTTCTGGGAGGTGGGAGCTGAGCTACTAAGTGACTTCTGGGAGGTGGGAGCAGAGCTACTAAGTGACTTCTGAGAGGGGGAGCAGAGCTACTAAGTGACTTCTGAGAGGGGGAGCAGAGCTACTAAGTGACTTCTGGGAGGTGGGAGCAGAGCTACTAAGTGACTTCTGAGAGGGGGAGCAGAGCTACTGAGGGACTTCTGGGAGGTGGGAGCAGAGCTACTAGTGACTTCTGGGAGGTGGGAGCAGAGCTACTAGTGACTTCTGGGAGGTGGGAGCAGAGCTACTAAGTGACTTCTGGAAGGTGGGAGCAGAGCTACTAAGTGACTTCTGAGAGGTGGGAGCAGAGCTACTAAGTGACTTCTGGGAGGTGGGAGCAGAGCTACTAAGTAACTTCTGGGAGGGGAAGCAGAGCTACTAAGTGACTTCTGGGAGGTGGGAGCAGAGCTACTAAGTGACTTCTGGGAGGTGGGAGCAGAGCTACTAAGTGACTTCTGGGAGGTGGGAGCAGAGCTACTAAGTGACTTCTGGGAGGTGGGAGCAGAGCTACTAAGTGACTTCTGAGAGGGGGAGCAGAGCTACTAAGTGACTTCTGGGAGGTGGGAGCAGAGCTACTAAGTGACTTCTGGGAGGTGGGAGCAGAGCTACTAAGTGACTTCTGAGAGGGGGAGCAGAGCTACTAGTGGCTTCTGGGAGGTGGGAGCAGAGCTACTAAGTGACTTCTGGGAGGTGGGAGCAGAGCTACTAAGTGACTTCTGGGAGGTGGGAGCAGAGCTACTAAGTGACTTCTGAGAGGGGGAGCAGAGCTACTAAGTGACTTCTGAGAGGGGGAGCAGAGCTACTAAGTGACTTCTGGGAGGTGGGAGCAGAGCTACTAAGTGACTTCTGAGAGGGGGAGCAGAGCTACTAGTGATTTCTGGGAGGTGGGAGCAGAGCTACTAAGTGACTTCTGGGAGGTGGGAGCAGAGCTACTAAGTGACTTCTGGGAGGTGGGAGCAGAGCTACTAAGTGACTTCTGGGAGGTGGGAGCAGAGCTACTAAGTGACTTCTGAGAGGGGGAGCAGAGCTACTAGTGGCTTCTGGGAGGTGGGAGCAGAGCTACTAGTGACTTCTGGGAGGTGGGAGCAGAGCTACTAGTGACTTCTGGGAGGTGGGAGCAGAGCTACTAGTGACTTCTGGGAGGTGGGAGCAGAGCTACTAAGTGACTTCTGAGAGGGGGAGCAGAGCTACTAAGTGACTTCTGGGAGGTGGGAGCAGAGCTACTAAGTGACTTCTGGGAGGTGGGAGCAGAGCTACTAAGTGACTTCTGAGAGGGGGAGCAGAGCTACTAAGTGACTTCTGGGAGGTGGGAGCAGAGCTACTAAGTGACTTCTGAGAGGTGGGAGCAGAGCTACTAAGTGACTTCTGGGAGGTGGGAGCAGAGCTACTAAGTGACTTCTGGGAGGTGGGAGCAGAGCTACTAAGTAACTTCTGGGAGGGGGAGCAGAGCTACTAAGTGACTTCTGGGAGGTGGGAGCAGAGCTACTAAGTGACTTCTGGGAGGTGGGAGCAGAGCTACTAAGTGACTTCTGGAAGGTGGGAGCAGAGCTACTAAGTGACTTCTGGGAGGTGGGAGCAGAGCTACTAAGTGACTTCTGGGAGGTGGGAGCAGAGCTACTAAGTGACTTCTGGGAGGTGGGAGCAGAGCTACTAAGTGACTTCTGAGAGGGGGAGCAGAGCTACTAAGTGACTTCTGGGAGGTGGGAGCAGAGCTACTAAGTGACTTCTGGGAGGTGGGAGCAGAGCTACTAAGTGACTTCTGAGAGGGGGAGCAGAGCTACTAGTGGCTTCTGGGAGGTGGGAGCAGAGCTACTAAGTGACTTCTGGGAGGTGGGAGCAGAGCTACTAAGTGACTTCTGGGAGGTGGGAGCAGAGCTACTAAGTGACTTCTGGGAGGTGGGAGCAGAGCTACTAAGTGACTTCTGGGAGGTGGGAGCAGAGCTACTAAGTGACTTCTGAGAGGGGGAGCAGAGCTACTAAGTGACTTCTGAGAGGGGGAGCAGAGCTACTAAGTGACTTCTGGGAGGTGGGAGCAGAGCTACTAGTGATTTCTGGGAGGTGGGAGCAGAGCTACTAAGTGACTTCTGGGAGGTGGGAGCAGAGCTACTAAGTGACTTCTGGGAGGTGGGAGCAGAGCTACTAAGTGACTTCTGAGAGGGGGAGCAGAGCTACTAGTGGCTTCTGGGAGGTGGGAGCAGAGCTACTAGTGACTTCTGGGAGGTGGGAGCAGAGCTACTAGTGACTTCTGGGAGGTGGGAGCAGAGCTACTAAGTGACTTCTGAGAGGGGGAGCAGAGCTACTAAGTGACTTCTGGGAGGTGGGAGCAGAGCTACTAAGTGACTTCTGGGAGGTGGGAGCAGAGCTACTAAGTGACTTCTGAGAGGGGGAGCAGAGCTACTAAGTGACTTCTGGGAGGTGGGAGCAGAGCTACTAAGTGACTTCTGAGAGGGGGAGCAGAGCTACTAAGTGACTTCTGGAAGGTGGGAGCAGAGCTACTAAGTGACTTTTGAGAGGGGGAGCAGAGCTACTAAGTGACTTCTGAGAGGGGGAGCAGAGCTACTAAGTGACTTCTGGAAGGTGGAAGCAGAGCTACTAAGTGACTTTTGAGAGGGGGAGCAGTGCTACTAAGTGACTTTTGAAAGGGGGAGCAGAGCTACGAAGTGACTTTTGAGAGGGGGAGCAGAGCTACTAAGTGACTTCTGGGAGGTGGGAGCAGAGCTACTAGTGACTTCTGGGAGGTGGGAGCAGACCTACTAAGTGACTTCTGAGAGGGGGGAGCAGAGCTACTAAGTGACTTCTGAGAGGGGGGAGCATAACTACTAGTGACTTCTGGGAGGTGGGAGCAGAGCTACTAAGTGACTTCTGAGAGGGGGAGCAGAGCTACTAAGTGACTTCTGGGAGGTGGGAGCAGAGCTATTAAGTAACTTCTGGGAGGGGGAGCAGAGCTACTAAGTGACTTCTGGGAGGTGGGAGCAGAGCTACTAAGTGACTTCTGGGAGGTGGGAGCAGAGCTACTAAGTGACTTCTGAGAGGGGGAGCAGAGCTACTAGTGGCTTCTGGGAGGTGGGAGCAGAGCTACTAAGTGACTTCTGAGAGGGGGAGCAGAGCTACTGAGGGACTTCTGGGAGGTGGGAGCAGAGCTACTGAGGGACTTCTGGGAGGTGGGAGCAGAGCTACTAGTGATTGAGATTCCATCTACTTTATTGTATGAAATAGGGGGTCGTAGGGACAGAAAGGGAGTCTTTACTACACGAACGGGAACATTTGTATATGATGGATAGATGGAGTTCCCAATTTCTGAACACAGCTCAGAGGAACAATTCCCGGAGGTCTCACCTCTCTGTCATCACGCTGGCGTTATTCCCGGTGTGATCCGTCCATATTGCCTAATCGCCCCGAGAAGTCCGAACACGCTATTTATTCCAATCAGAGGACCAGGCAGACAAATCATTTGTTTTACTAACATTTAAAGGAGAAGAAAGGTTTAGCGCCGTTAGCAATGTATTGGCCTGACATTAGCGGGCCACAAATAATCCAACTTTAGCGCGTCACAGCTTGATGTCAGGCGCTGAAACAAATGCGCACGTTACAAACGGCCCTGGTGGGATAAATTGCCTTTAAAACGCAGTGTGACAGTATCACAGTCCAGACTGTATTATTATTTACACAGTCGCCATCGCTACAAAAAAAACGCACCACCCATGTACCAACCTGTCATTGGCTGGAGGGTCTAGAGTCTAATGAGCCGGTCCCATTACAGCTGTTACAAAGTATCAAATATCCAGCGCTGAGGTTTTCTCCTCGCTGTTTATTTGCTCTCTTTAAATTGATCATGACATTAATGGCCCCGACCTCCGACCCGCACAATATGATGACATAATTGCCGCCGTGACGTCACCGCTATGAAAACATTCAATGTAAGTCGGGGTGGATTTAAAGGCACAGCGTTCACCTGTGTGGGATATCCTGAGATGCAGCTGTGCGAAACGGAGCTGATTATATGTACGGGATTTTAATCCGCCCCAAGCTGCTTCAAATTAAAGCACAATGACGGCCCCTGAATGAGATTTTTGTGTTAGGAAAAGCGCATACCTGCAAAATTGGTTTCTGATTCCAGATCGCTTACAGGGAACGTCAACTTTTATTACAAATTCCTATAAATATATGTAAAGACGTGATTGGCTTAACCCTTCCAGGTCCACGAGTTATCAGAACCCCCCTGACCACAGCAGGCTTAGAAATCTTGTTTTTTTTTTTATTTCCTAAATCCTATTTTTTGGATAAGCGCAAAATTGAATAAAATGCAAAAAACTGCAGTTTTATTTTGCGTAAAGTATAAGCATAGCTCCCAACTGTCCCTGATTTCGAGGGACTGTCCCTGATTTGGAGCAATGTCCCTCTGTCCCTCTTTCCTCCTCATTTGTCCCTCATTTTGGTCTGATCTGTATAGATGTATATAAAGTCCACTTTTTATCTATCAAAATGTGTTTCCCAGTGCTAAACCTTTCATCTGGTTTCTAAATTGCTGCAGTTGTAAATTCCAAAAGCCAATATAAAGGAATAGTAGTGGTAAAAAAAAGCACTTCTGGGTTGAACCAATCTTTTATTTTTTGTACAATTCTCCTTTAAGGGGGCGTGGCAAGGGGTGTGTCCTATGCCTGCATAATTTTGCTGATAGGTGTCCCTCATTCCCATCTCTAAAAGTTGGGAGGTATGGTATAAGTAAACCCAAAATCTGCTATTTAGAATGTTTGCCATCACACCTCGCTGTATATGCAATATGTTACCAAAAGTATTGGGACACCCGCCTTTACACGCTCATGAACTTTAGTGGCATCCCATTTTTAAGCCTCGTACACACCGGTATGATTGTTGGCAGGGGATTGTCTGTTGACAGACTGTTGTCCTAAAATCTGACCGTTAGTACGCTCCTTCTGACAATTGTTGTCTAACTTTCGGCCAACAAATGTTGGATGGCAGGCTAGTACATTTTCGGCGGACAACGGTCTGTTGTCAGATTTTCGTATGGTCAGTACACAAGTCTGTTACACAAAAGTCGAAAGTACAAACACGCATGATCGGAATCAATGCTCACCAAACACGAAATTAGCAGAAGGGGCCCAAAGGGTGGCGCTCAAGAGCTGAAATTCCTCGTAGGCCTGGCTTGCAATCGCTGCTCTAATTCATTCCAAAGGTGTTCTATCAGGTTGAGATCAGGACTCTGTTCAGGCCAGTCAAGTTCCTCCACCCCAAACTCTCTCATCCATGTCTTTATGGACCTTGCTTTGTGCTCTGGTGCGCAGTCATGTTAGAACACGAAGGGGCCATCCCCAAACTGTTCCCACAAAGTTGGGAGCATGAAATTGTCCAAAATGTCTTGGTATGCTGACGCCTTGAAAAACAACCCCACACCATAATCCCCCCCTCCACCAAATGATTTGGACCAGTGCACAAAGCAAGGTCCATTGGAAGACATGGATGAGTGAGTTTGGGGTGGAGGAACTTGACTGGCCTGCACAGAGTCCTGACCACAACCCGATAGAAAGCCTTTGGGATGAATTAGAGCAGAGACTGTGAGCCAGGCCTTCTCAGCTAACATCAGTGCCTTACTTCACAAATGCACTTCTGGAAGAATGGTCAAACATTCCCATAGACACACTCCTAAACCTTGTGGACGGGCTTCCCAGAAGAGTTGAAACTGTTATGGCTGCAAAGGGTGGGCCAACTGAATATTGAACACTACGGACTAAGACTGGGATGACATTCAAGTTCATGTGAAGGCAAGCGTCCCAATACTTTTGGTAATATACTGTCTTTTTTCTTAGGCCTTAATCACATCTGTGCCTTCCCAGAATGCATGCATTTTTTGCGTGATTTTTGTGCAACATGCATCGATTGATTACAATGGGCCGCACTATGCGCAACAAAGGTAGATCATTGAGCATTTTTGCCACATTCCAGTTTACGTGTTTTTTACTGCACGTTTTTCTGCGCCTGTTCCGTGTAGAGCTAGGCTGGCCATAGATGGCTCATAATTTTTCATTTGGCCAGCATGCTGAACAAAAAAAAATAAAAAATGAATGTATTCCTCCATCCACACAATCAAGGTTGATCGAGAAATCCTCCCCTTGAGACAGTGTATTTTGACAGCGGGGGGTCTCTCCATTGTCAGAATACACTGATCAGCTCTGATGGAGAAAAATGTTCTAACAAGCCCAGAAATCAGTGGTTGGATCAAAGGGTTTAGAGAAGATCTGTAAAGAAGAGTGGACCAAAATCTCTCCTGAGATGTGTGCAAACCTGGTCACCAATAGGGATGAGCCGAACACCCCCCGGTTCGGTTCGCACCAGAACCCGCGAACGGACCGAAAGTTCGCACGAACGTTAGAACCCCATTGACGTCTATGGGACTCGAACGTTCGAAATCAAAAGTGCTCATTTTAAAGGCTAATTTGCATGGTATTGTCCTAAAAAGGGTTTGGGGACCCGGGTCCTACCCCAGGGGACATGTATCAATGCAAAAAAAACTTTTAAAAACGGCCGTTTTTTCGGGAGCAGTGATTTTAATGATGCTTAAAGTAAAAAAAAAAAAAGTGAAATATTCCTTTAAATATCGTACCTGGGGGGTGTCTATAGTATGCCTGTAAAGTGACGCGTGTTTCCCATGTTTAGAACAGTCCCTGCACCAAATGTCATTTTTAAAGGAAAAAATCTCATTTAAAACTGCTTGCGGGTTTAATGTCATGTCGGGTCCTGGCAATATGGATGAAAATCAGTGAGACAAACGGCATGGGTACCCCCCCAGTCCATTACCAGGCCCTTTGGGTCCTGTATGGATATTAAGGGGAACCCCGCACCCAAATTAAAATAAGGAAAGGCCCTATATACTCTGAACAGCAGTATACAGGCGGTGCAAACAAGACAGGGACTGTAGGTTTGTTGTTAAGTAGAATCTCTTTGTAATTTTGAAGGGGTACATTTTTAACGTGTTTAGCTCCAGCCAAAAAATCTTTTTTAAGCTTTTTGGAAAACATAGGGAAGGGTTATCACCCCTGTGACATTTGTTTTGCTGTCTTTCCTCCTCTTCGGAAGATTTCACCTCACTTTTTGTCCCAATGAAAAATGTTTTTTGAAAATTTGGGTTTTTTTGTGGAACAAGGATTGGAAAGCATCAGTGGAAAGGAGAATTTTTTTTCCCATATTAACTCTTACAGGAGAGAATTTCCCTTCCTAGGGGTAGATTTCATCTCACTTCCTGTTGTCTCCTTCCGTTTGCAAGTAGGAGTCGTTTGTAAGTTAGATGTTTGAAAGTAGGGTCCTGCCCTATATACTCAGCAGAAATTTGGGCCTTAGGTGTTGCTGTGGCCACAACACTGTAAGCCCTCACAGGGCCCTGCTGTGAAATATTAGATCAAGAATTGTAATTACATGCCCCTGTTGAACAGGAGCTGAAAAATTAGGCCTTAGGCACTGGTGCTGGTGCCACAACACTGCAACCCCTCACAGACACTCTAGTTGGAATGCAGGAACGAGCCCTGCTGCAAAGTATTACATCAAAAATTGTAATTACACGCCCCTGTTAAACAGGGGCTGAAAAATTGTGCCTTAGGACCTGGTGGTGGCGCCCAGAACCAAAAATGTTCTTACAAGCTATCAGCGTGATGATTGAGGAGGAAGAGGATAATTACTCAGGGATAGTCACTCAGCATCAGCATAGGCAGTCTTTGAAGGGATCTGAGATTTCAAAAAAAATTATTCGGTTACATCAGCATCAGGTGCTTGGTAGCTGGTGGTGATCCAAGACTGATTCATTTTTATGAAGGTCAGCCGATCGACCGAGTCGGTGGACAGACGCACCCTGTGATCGGTTACCACGCCTCCAGCAGCACTGAATGTGCGTTCCGAAAGAACGCTGGATGCAGGACAGGCCAGTAGCTCAATTGCATACTGTGCAAGCTCTGGCCAGTGATCCATCCTCAAGACCCAGTAACCCAGAGGATTTTCGGTGGGAAAGGTGTCCAAGTCTGATCTTGCCCCTAGGTATTCCTGCACCATGTAAAACAGACGCTGGCGATGGTTGCTGGAACCGATCATACCATGGGGCTGCGGACCAAAAAATTGTCTGAACGCATCGGTCAGACGGCCACCTTCTCCACCGCTCCTTCTTTGACTGACCGAAGCCTCAGCAACACGTTGTCCAGAAACAGGAGTTTGTAACCTCCCAGTCTCTGGGAACGCGTTGCACAGACCTTTCTGCAAGGCCTCCCAAAGATGTTTCATCCTCTGCTCCCTCTGCGATGGCAAGATAAGGTCCGCAACCTTACCCTTGTAACGTGGATCAAGGAGGGTTGCCAGCCAGTATTGGTCCTTCTCCTTGATACCACGAATACGAGGATCCTTACGCAGGCTTTGCAGGATCAGGGAGGCCATGCAGCGTAGGTTTGCTGAGGCATTCGGTCCGGAGTCCTCTGGGTCACTAAGGACAACAACGTCCGCAGCCACCTCCTCCCAGCCACGTACAAGTCCATGTGTTCCTTGGGACTGATCCCTTAAAGACTGCTGCTGATGCTGAGTGCCAGGCTCCACCTCCATACTGACACAATCTTCCTCCTCCTCCTCCTCGTCCTCTTCCTGTGGGATCGGCGGGCACGCAGGAACACTGTCTGGATAAAGGGGGCCTTGAGAGCTAAGGAAGTCCTCCTCTTCCTGCCTCTGTTCTGCCTCAAGTGCCCTGTCCATTATTCCACGCAGCGTGTGCTCCAACAGGTGGACAAGGGGGACAGTGTCACTGATGCATGCACTGTCAGTGCTCACCATCCTCGTGGCCTCCTCGAATGGTGACAGGACAGTGCATGCATCCCTGATCATGGCCCACTGGCGTGGGGAAAAAAAACCAAGCTCCCCATACCCTGTCCTGGTGCCATAGTCGCACAGGTACTCATTGATGGCCCTCTGCTGCGTGTGCAGCCGCTGCAGCATGGCCAACGTTGAGTTCCACCTGGTGGGCATGTCACAGATTAGGCGGTTCTTGGGTTGGTTAAACTCCTTTTGGAGGTCCGTCAGCCGAGCACTGACATTATATGACCGGCGGAAATGCACACAGACTTTCCTGGCCTGCCTCAGGACATCCTGTAAGCCCGGGTACCTGCCCAAGAACCGCTGCACCACCAAGTTAAGGACGTGAGCCAAACAGGGCACATGGGTCAGTTGTCCCTGTCGGAGGGCAGAGAGGAGGTTGGTGCCATTGTCGCAAACCACCATTCCTGCCTTAAGTTGGCGTGGCGTCAACCACCTCTGAACCTGCCCCTGCAGAGCTGACAGAACCTCTGCCCCAGTGTGGCTCCTGTCCCCCAAGCACACCAGCTCAAGCACCGCATGGCATCTTTTGGCCTGCGTACTTGCGTAGCCCCTTGAACGCCTACGGAGCACCGCTGGTTCCGAGGAAGAGGCCATGGAGGAAGAAGAAGAGGAGGGGGTGGAGGAGAGAGGTGTGTCACAATCAGCATTTTGGAGGCGTGGTGGCGGAACAACCTCCAACACTACTGCACCTTGTCCTGCATCCTTCCCAGCTGCCAGCAGAGTCACCCAATGCGCCGTGAAACTTAGGTAACGTCCCTGTCCATGCCTGCTGGACCATGAGTCAGCGGTAATATGCACCTTAGCGCTGACCGCCCTGTCCAGCGAGGCATGGACATTGCCTTCCACATGCCGGTAGAGAGCCGGAATCGCCTTCCGTGAGAAAAAGTGGCGTTTGGGTACCTGCCACTGAGGAACCGCACATTCCACAAACTCACGGAAGGGGGCAGAGTCTACCAACTGAAAAGGCAGCAGTTGAAGTGCTAGCAATTTTGCCAAGCTAGCATTCAACCGCTGGGCATGTGGATGGCTGGGAGCAAACTTCTTTCGGCGGTGCAGCAGCTGGGGCAGGGAAATTTGCCTGGTACAATCTGACGTCGGTGTACCAAAAGCAGATTGCCCACAAGTACTTGGCTGTGACACACCTAATTCTACACCTTCATTCCTCTCACTGCAGGTCTCAGAGAGGACTGAAGGTCTAGTGGGGTTGGAAATCTCAGCTGATGAGGAGCAAGGAGAGATCCTCTTTGTTCTTTGGTGTGGGTCTTTTAGATACGCTTGCCAACGAACTGCATGGCAGGTCAACATATGTCTGGTCAAGCATGTGGTACCCAAGCAGGAGATGTTTTGGCCACGCGAGATACGCTTGAGACATATGTTGCAAATAGCAGCGGTGCGATCTGATGCACTCGTCTCAAAAAAGGCCCACACCAAAGAACTTTTTGAATAACGCGCAGAGACTGCAGCGCCCTGCACATGTGGAGCTTTGGGGTGTGATGCAGTCAATGTGCTGCCCTTAGGCTGGCCCCTGGAGGGCATCCTGCCTCGTTGGTGATGTTCCGCCTCCTCCTCCTCCTCCTCCTCCTCCTCCTCTCTCCTATCAGGCACCCACGTTGAGTCAGTGACCTCATCATCCCCTCCCTCCTCATCACTGGAGCAAACCTGGCAGTATGCTGCAGCAGGGGGAGCATGACTGCCAGATTGCTGTCCTTCTTGGGCACCCCCTCTGTCCGTGCTCATGTTACTGCCTTCATCGAGCTCAGTATCATCATCAGAGCCTTCCAAACGCTGGGCATCCTCCTGGAGCATGTACCCAACACTGTGGTCAAACAGTTCGAGGGAATCCTCAGGAGGACATGGTGGAGCTAGGGAAGGAGTCACTGATGACATTGAGCTGAGGGAAGAGGCCGCTGCTTTGCCAGACAAAGCACCCTGGGCATGGGTGAGAGAGGATGAGGAGGATGAGGACGGCTTGGTCATCCACTCGACCAAGTCTTCCGCATGTTGCGGCTCAACGCGGCCAGCTGCCGAAAAAAAGGCCAAGCGTGTCCCATGGCCACGTGCTGATGATGAGGATGCACCGTCTCCACGACCAGCACTAGACACAGAGCCTGCTTGCCCTCTCTTATTGGCTTGTGACTGTCTGCCTCTCCTTCTTGGCCTTCCAGACATACTAATGGCCTGTAGCTGCACTAAGCTGGGATAGAACACCTGTAATTTTCTTCAGGTAGCTTTATATACTGTAACCAGACAATCCTGCCTGTCAGTAGGAAGATAACAGGAACGGATCTAGCTGAACACTGTGAGCAGGACGCACTGCACTAAATGTAAATAGCAGGAACGGATCTAGCTGAACACTGTGAGCAGGACGCACTGACTGCACTAAATGTAAATAGCAGGAACAGATCTAGCTGAACACTGTGAGCAGGACGCACTGCACTAAATGTAAATAGCAGGAACGGATCTAGCTGAACACTGTGAGCAGGACGCACTGACTGCACTAAATGTAAATAGCAGGAACGGATCTAGCTGAACACTGTGAGCAGGACGCACTGCACTAAATGTAAATAGCAGGAACAGATCTAGCTGAACACTGTGAGCAGGACGCACTGCACTAAATGTAAATAGCAGGAACAGATCTAGCTGAACACTGTGAGCAGGACGCACTGCACTAAATGTAAATAGCAGGAACGGATCTAGCTGAACACTGTGAGCAGGACGCACTGACTGCACTAAATGTAAATAGCAGGAACAGATCTAGCTGAACACTGTGAGCAGGACGCACTGCACTAAATGTAAATAGCAGGAACGGATCTAGCTGAACACTGTGAGCAGGACGCACTGCACCAAATGTAAATAGTCTAGATAGAAGATAACAGGAACGGATCTAGCTAAACTGAATACAGTGTATATATATATATATGCAACACCAGGGATGCATATATATACACAATACACTGTAAGTGCAGCTAACTGACTGACTGTTCTGCCTAATCTATCTAACTCAAATCAAATGACACTGTCTGTCTCTCTCTCTATCTCTCAGCACACCGGAGCACACACTACACAGGGCCGCCGTGCAGGCGGCCTTATATAGTGTGGGGCGTGTACTAAATCCCCTGAGCCATAATTGGCCAAAGCCACCCTGGCTTTGGCCAATTACAGCTCTCTCTACTGACGGCGCTGTGATTGGCCAAGCATGCGGGTCATAGTGCATGCTTGGCCAATCATCAGCCAGCAATGCACTGCGATGCCGCAGTGAATTATGGGCCGTGACGCGCCACACGAATTTGGCGCGAACGGCCCATATCGTTCGCAATTCGATGGACGGTCGAACAGCCGATGTTCGAGTCGAACATGGGTTCGACTCGAACACGAAGCTCATCCCTAGTCACCAACTACAAGAAACGTCTTACCTCTGTGCTTGTCAACAAGGGTTTCTCCACCAAGTACTAAGTTATGTTTTGCTTGGGGATCAAATATTTATTTCACTCACTGAACTGCATCTTCATTTATAACATTTGTATTATGTGTTTTATACGGATTTTTGGTTGATATTCTGTTTCTATCATTTAAAATACACCTATGATAAAAATGATAGACCCTTAATTTCTTTGTAAGTGGACAAACTTACACAATCTGCAGGGGATCAAATAATTATTTTCCCCAGGGTATATATATGGATGGCTGTACACGGCACCTGAGAATTTACCTTGCATGTACAGAAAGCCTTACGCTGGCCATAAAAGGACCAAAATGTTGCCACTCCACAGCCTGGGTTTCCGCAAGTGAGGGAAATGCATTAGAATTTATGCTGTATGCTCTCAGCTGGCTTAGTTGAAAAAAAAAATTAACAACTCTGTCTTTACCCCCCAAAAATCCTAATACAGCACCCTGCAGTAGAAGAGGTGGTATATTTACCTCCCCAGCAAACCATGTCTCTTACCGCGCCTCGGTTCCAGCACAGCAAAGTCTTTTGTCACTTCTTGGAGGGTCAGTCCCCATGTCCCCTACTGCAAAGTTCTGTTCCCCCCTACACCACTGGTGTGTCCTATAGCAATGTAGATGGTCAGATGGGTCAAAACCCCCCCCCCCCTGCACCAAAACATCACAAAAATTTGGACCCGAACCGCAAACCCCATTGAAGTCTATGGGACCCAAACTTGAAAAATAAAAAGTGCCCATATTGAAGGCTTATATGCAAGTTTTTGGCCATAAAATAGGTATGGGGGCCCAGCTACTGCCCTGGGGAACATGTACCAATGCAAAAAAACTTTGTAAAAAGATTGTTTCTAAAGGAGGAGTGATTCTAATGAAGGTTAAAGTTAAACAATAAAAATGAAAGTTTCCTTTAAGTATGCCTGGGGGGTCCCCTTAGTCTGCATGTAAAGTGGCCCATCTGTAGCATATAACAGCTTGGGGAGCCATTATGTATGATGAGGCCATATTTAAGTGCACTCAGGATCAACCAATCAACAAAATTAGAGATTTTTTTGATAAATTCTGGTCTCTCTTTGGCAGACTTTGGAGGGAAATAACAAAGTTTTGCACTACAGTGAGTCTTATGTGAAGAAGCCAAATGATATTACACAGCCCAAGATTAACATTTTTATTAGATAAAGTCTGGTGTCTCTTTCGCAGACTTCGGATAGAAGTAACAGGTGCAGAAAAAATGGTCTTTGGGTGTTGGTGGTGCCTTCAACCCGTAACCTTCTAGAAGTACTCTTGAATCAAAGTAATCATCACTTTGTCCAATCAGGGCTCTGACAGTGCTCCGTGCCCTAATTGGCAAAGCCTTGCACCTGACCAGCGATCAAATAAGGGCCCTAGAATACACTGTGAGGCGCACAGTGCATTTTGGGGCGCTCGGCGGGGAACATTCCGCCAAGCGCTTAGCAAATTTGTGTGCTCGCCGAACAGGCGATGCTCAGGGCCGAATTGTTCGCCCAACACTAGTGGTCAGGATCACATATTGAAAATCGAGGGAAGGGTGGACATAGGCATCTGACACTTCTGGAAGTGTCAAATGCTGAAGACTCATTATGATCATCTATTTATTTATTACAGGTACTTATATAGCACCATCAATTGAAACAGATTTTACATATATATTGCACATTCACATTAGTCCCTGCCCTCAAGGAGCTTACAATCTAAGGGCCCTAACTCACATTCGTACTTACACTAGTACACGGCTGTGGACCTCGGCTGTCCTGGGTCTCTCTCTCCTCATTGGCTGAGACTCAGCAGTGGTTGCCATTGCCTCCCACTGTTGTTAATCACAGCCAGTAAGCCAATGAGGAGAGCGTGGGGATGTGGGGCGATCCACGGCTGTGTGTCTTATGGATGCATAGAGCATGGCTCGGAATCGAACGCGCACCAGTGTCCCTATAGCAAGTGGTTTGTTATTGGAGGCACCGGTCAAGGTGGAGGAGCCAGGAGCGCCGGTGGGGGGCCCGAGAAGAAGAGGATCGGGACTGCTCTGTGTAAAAACATTGCACAGAGCAGGTAAGTATAACATGTTTGTTATTTTACAAAAAAAAAAAATATGAAGCTTTAACCACTTCAATACCTGCGTATAGTAATATGATGGCCACAAATGGGATCTCCCATCCTGGGTGGCCGTCATATGACGTCCTGGGCTTCCCGGGCAATTGCGGGTGCCCGGCAGACATTGCAGCCGCCTCGTTACTCGGGACCCGGTGCGCGTGCCCGGCGGCCGCGATGTCTGCCGGGCACCCGCGATTGCCCGTTAACCGAGCAGGACCGTGAATCTGTGTGTGTAAACACACAGATCCACGTCCTGTCAGGTAAGAGGAGACCGATCTGTGTTCCCAGTACAGAGGAACACTGATCGGTCTCCTCCCCTTGTGAGTCCTCTCCCCCTACAGTTAGAATCACTCCCCTAGGAAACACATTTAACCCCTCGTCTCCCCCTAGTGGTTAACCCCTTCCCTGCCTGTCACATTTATACAGTAATCAATGCAATTTTATAGCATTGATCGCTGTATAAATGTGAATGGTCCCAAAAATGTGTCAAAAGTGTCCGATGTGTCCGCCATAATGTCGCAGTCATGGAAAAAAAATCGCAGATCGCCGCTATTACTAGTAAAAAAAAAATAAACATTTTTTAAAAATGCCATAAATCTATCCCGTATTTTGTAGACGCTATAACTTTTGCGCAAACCAATCAATAAACGCTTATTGCGATTTTTTTTTTACCAAACATATGTAGAAGAATACGTATCGGCCTAAACTGAGGAAAAAATTTGTGTTTTTTTTTTTTAAAATTGGGATATTTATTATAGCAAAAAGTAAAAAATATTGTGTTTTTGTTTATAGCGCAAAAAATAAAAACCGCAGAGGTGATCAAATACCACCAAAAGAAAGCTCTATTTGTGGGGAAAAAAGGACGTCAATTTTGTTTGGGTACAACGTCGCACGACCGCGCAATTGTCGTTTAAATTGCGTCAGCGCTGAAAACTAAAAATTGGTCTGGGGGGTCCCCTTAGTCTGCATGTAAAGTGGCCCATCTGTAGCATATAACAACAGCTTGGGGAGCCATTATGTATGATGAGGCCATATTTAAGTGCACTCAGGATCAACCAATCAACAAAATTAGAGATTTTTTTGATAAATTCTGGTCTCTCTTTGGCAGACTTTGGAGGGAAATAACAAAGTTTTGCACTACAGTGAGTCTTATGTGAAGAAGCCAAATGATATTACACAGCCCAAGATTAACATTTTTATTAGATAAAGTCTGGTGTCTCTTTCGCAGACTTCGGATAGAAGTAACAGGTGCAGAAAAACTGGTCTTTGGGTGTTGGTGGTGCCTTCAACCCGTAACCTTCTAGAAGTACTCTTGAATCAAAGTAATCATCACTTTGTCCAATCAGGGCTCTGACAGTGCTCCGTGCCCTAATTGGCAAAGCCTTGCACCTGACCAGCGATCAAATAAGGGCCCTAGAATACACTGTGAGGCGCACAGTGCATTTTGGGGCGCTCGGCGGGGAACATTCCGCCAAGCGCTTAGCAAATTTGTGTGCTCGCCGAACAGGCGATGCTCAGGGCCGAATTGTTCGCCCAACACTAGTGGTCAGGATCACATATTGAAAATCGAGGGAAGGGTGGACATAGGCATCTGACACTTCTGGAAGTGTCAAATGCTGAAGACTCATTATGATCATCTATTTATTTATTACAGGTACTTATATAGCACCATCAATTGAAACAGATTTTACATATATATTGCACATTCACATTAGTCCCTGCCCTCAAGGAGCTTACAATCTAAGGGCCCTAACTCACATTCGTACTTACACTAGTACACGGCTGTGGACCTCGGCTGTCCTGGGTCTCTCTCTCCTCATTGGCTGAGACTCAGCAGTGGTTGCCATTGCCTCCCACTGTTGTTAATCACAGCCAGTAAGCCAATGAGGAGAGCGTGGGGATGTGGGGCGATCCACGGCTGTGTGTCTTATGGATGCATAGAGCATGGCTCGGAATCGAACGCGCACCAGTGTCCCTATAGCAAGTGGTTTGTTATTGGAGGCACCGGTCAAGGTGGAGGAGCCAGGAGCGCCGGTGGGGGGCCCGAGAAGAAGAGGATCGGGACTGCTCTGTGTAAAAACATTGCACAGAGCAGGTAAGTATAACATGTTTGTTATTTTACAAAAAAAAAAAATATGAAGCTTTAACCACTTCAATACCTGCGTATAGTAATATGATGGCCACAAATGGGATCTCCCATCCTGGGTGGCCGTCATATGACGTCCTGGGCTTCCCGGGCAATTGCGGGTGCCCGGCAGACATTGCAGCCGCCTCGTTACTCGGGACCCGGTGCGCGTGCCCGGCGGCCGCGATGTCTGCCGGGCACCCGCGATTGCCCGTTAACCGAGCAGGACCGTGAATCTGTGTGTGTAAACACACAGATCCACGTCCTGTCAGGTAAGAGGAGACCGATCTGTGTTCCCAGTACAGAGGAACACTGATCGGTCTCCTCCCCTTGTGAGTCCTCTCCCCCTACAGTTAGAATCACTCCCCTAGGAAACACATTTAACCCCTCGTCTCCCCCTAGTGGTTAACCCCTTCCCTGCCTGTCACATTTATACAGTAATCAATGCAATTTTATAGCATTGATCGCTGTATAAATGTGAATGGTCCCAAAAATGTGTCAAAAGTGTCCGATGTGTCCGCCATAATGTCGCAGTCATGGAAAAAAAATCGCAGATCGCCGCTATTACTAGTAAAAAAAAAATAAACATTTTTTAAAAATGCCATAAATCTATCCCGTATTTTGTAGACGCTATAACTTTTGCGCAAACCAATCAATAAACGCTTATTGCGATTTTTTTTTACCAAACATATGTAGAAGAATACGTATCGGCCTAAACTGAGGAAAAAATTTGTGTTTTTTTTTTTAAAATTGGGATATTTATTATAGCAAAAAGTAAAAAATATTGTGTTTTTGTTTATAGCGCAAAAAATAAAAACCGCAGAGGTGATCAAATACCACCAAAAGAAAGCTCTATTTGTGGGGAAAAAAGGACGTCAATTTTGTTTGGGTACAACGTCGCACGACCGCGCAATTGTCGTTTAAATTGCGTCAGCGCTGAAAACTAAAAATTGGTCTGGGGGGTCCCCTTAGTCTGCATGTAAAGTGGCCCATCTGTAGCATATAACAACAGCTTGGGGAGCCATTATGTATGATGAGGCCATATTTAAGTGCACTCAGGATCAACCAATCAACAAAATTAGAGATTTTTTTGATAAATTCTGGTCTCTCTTTGGCAGACTTTGGAGGGAAATAACAAAGTTTTGCACTACAGTGAGTCTTATGTGAAGAAGCCAAATGATATTACACAGCCCAAGATTAACATTTTTATTAGATAAAGTCTGGTGTCTCTTTCGCAGACTTCGGATAGAAGTAACAGGTGCAGAAAAACTGGTCTTTGGGTGTTGGTGGTGCCTTCAACCCGTAACCTTCTAGAAGTACTCTTGAATCAAAGTAATCATCACTTTGTCCAATCAGGGCTCTGACAGTGCTCCGTGCCCTAATTGGCAAAGCCTTGCACCTGACCAGCGATCAAATAAGGGCCCTAGAATACACTGTGAGGCGCACAGTGCATTTTGGGGCGCTCGGCGGGGAACATTCCGCCAAGCGCTTAGCAAATTTGTGTGCTCGCCGAACAGGCGATGCTCAGGGCCGAATTGTTCGCCCAACACTAGTGGTCAGGATCACATATTGAAAATCGAGGGAAGGGTGGACATAGGCATCTGACACTTCTGGAAGTGTCAAATGCTGAAGACTCATTATGATCATCTATTTATTTATTACAGGTACTTATATAGCACCATCAATTGAAACAGATTTTACATATATATTGCACATTCACATTAGTCCCTGCCCTCAAGGAGCTTACAATCTAAGGGCCCTAACTCACATTCGTACTTACACTAGTACACGGCTGTGGACCTCGGCTGTCCTGGGTCTCTCTCTCCTCATTGGCTGAGACTCAGCAGTGGTTGCCATTGCCTCCCACTGTTGTTAATCACAGCCAGTAAGCCAATGAGGAGAGCGTGGGGATGTGGGGCGATCCACGGCTGTGTGTCTTATGGATGCATAGAGCATGGCTCGGAATCGAACGCGCACCAGTGTCCCTATAGCAAGTGGTTTGTTATTGGAGGCACCGGTCAAGGTGGAGGAGCCAGGAGCGCCGGTGGGGGGCCCGAGAAGAAGAGGATCGGGACTGCTCTGTGTAAAAACATTGCACAGAGCAGGTAAGTATAACATGTTTGTTATTTTACAAAAAAAAAAAATATGAAGCTTTAACCACTTCAATACCTGCGTATAGTAATATGATGGCCACAAATGGGATCTGCCATCCTGGGTGGCCGTCATATGACGTCCTGGGCTTCCCGGGCAATTGCGGGTGCCCGGCAGACATTGCAGCCGCCTCGTTACTCGGGACCCGGTGCGCGTGCCCGGCGGCCGCGATGTCTGCCGGGCACCCGCGATTGCCCGTTAACCGAGCAGGACCGTGAATCTGTGTGTGTAAACACACAGATCCACGTCCTGTCAGGTAAGAGGAGACCGATCTGTGTTCCCAGTACAGAGGAACACTGATCGGTCTCCTCCCCTTGTGAGTCCTCTCCCCCTACAGTTAGAATCACTCCCCTAGGAAACACATTTAACCCCTCGTCTCCCCCTAGTGGTTAACCCCTTCCCTGCCTGTCACATTTATACAGTAATCAATGCAATTTTATAGCATTGATCGCTGTATAAATGTGAATGGTCCCAAAAATGTGTCAAAAGTGTCCGATGTGTCCGCCATAATGTCGCAGTCATGGAAAAAAAATCGCAGATCGCCGCTATTACTAGTAAAAAAAAAATAAACATTTTTTAAAAATGCCATAAATCTATCCCGTATTTTGTAGACGCTATAACTTTTGCGCAAACCAATCAATAAACGCTTATTGCGATTTTTTTTTACCAAACATATGTAGAAGAATACGTATCGGCCTAAACTGAGGAAAAAATTTGTGTTTTTTTTTTTTAAAATTGGGATATTTATTATAGCAAAAAGTAAAAAATATTGTGTTTTTGTTTATAGCGCAAAAAATAAAAACCGCAGAGGTGATCAAATACCACCAAAAGAAAGCTCTATTTGTGGGGAAAAAAGGACGTCAATTTTGTTTGGGTACAACGTCGCACGACCGCGCAATTGTCGTTTAAATTGCGTCAGCGCTGAAAACTAAAAATTGGTCTGGGAAGGAAGGGGGTGAAAATGCCCGGTATTGAACCGGTTAATATCACTTTAACTTTTTAAGAATATTTTTTTTTAAGTAAATATCGTCTAAGCAGCTTGATGAGCCACTTGAAGGGTCTCTAAAATTTAGCAAATGGTGAAATATGGTAATTTCAAGGCAATAGTTCAGCATAATCACTCCACTCATCTGTACCTACAACCTACGGGGATTGTAATATATATGTTGGTGTAATAAAGGGGGCTCCCGATCCCAGGAACGATCCGCTCTCCTCCTCTCCTCTGCCATGACTCTGATGTATGGAAACACGTGGGCAGAAGTCAGTTGCTTGCCGTCCAGCTCTGGAGGCTCAGACTCTCCTTCCATGTGTTTCTGGTACTTCTGGGAATAAATCAACATTTACATTATCCGCAATGACGAGGAATGAGAAAAATACAATATTTATTATTCAAAGTAAGTAAGCCAAACATCATTCATGGGTGGGGCTCCCCCGGCCACAGATTGTGTTATAAATAATAAGGAGAAGCTTAACTCTTTCTTGGCACAAATTAGCACCATGTGCAGAGGATGACGAGGGGCTCCACTTCGCATTACAACATGTGTTTGCTTTAGGCCCTTCCAGCCTGACAGCGGGACATGGAATGTAGACCGGTCTAGGGCCCCAGTGAGCCTCTCCCCAGAATATGATATATCGTCATCCATCTGACAGGCCCATAATAAATGGCTGCGCAGCTGCCAAAACACCATCCTGTGCCCACAGAAACGCCCGTATATCATCGGTGCCATTTATCTCTGTCCGCTCCATGCTGCGATGTGCCCCACAGACAAGAAGATTGCTTTTGGATGTGGGCAGAGCCACCCAAGTTCTGGCTTATCACACGTCCTGGAACTTCAGTGCCAAACGTGTCAGCTGGTTGACCCCTTATGTGGGTCTTTGGCAGACATACACCATATTACCAAAAGTATTGGGATGCCTGCCTTTACACGCACATGCACTTTAATGGCATCCCAGTCTTAGTCCGTAGGGTTCAATATTGAGTTGGCCCACCCTTTGCAGCTATAACAGCTTCAACTCTTCTGGGAAGGCCGTCCACAAGGTTTAGGAGTGTGTCTGTGGGAATGTTTGACCGTTCTTCCAGAAGTGCATTTGATTTTGGACCAGAAGGCCTCACTCATCCATGTCTTTATGAACCTTGCTTTGTGCACTGGTCCAAATAATTTGGTGGAGGGGGGATTATGGTGTGGGGTTGTTTTTCAGGGCTTGGGCTTGGCTCCTTAGTTCCATTGAAGGGAACTCGAAAGGCGTCAGCATACCAAGACATTTTGGACAATTTCATGCTCCCAACTTTGTAGGAACAGTTTGGGGATGGCCCCTTCCTCTTCAAACATGACTGCGCACCAGTGCACAAAGCAAGGTCCATAAAGACACGGATGAGCGAGTTTGGGGTGTAGGAACTTGACTGGCCTGAACAGAGTCCTGACCTCAACCCGATAGAACACCTTTGGGATGATTTAGAGTGAAGACTGTGAGCCAGGCTTTCTCGTCCAACATCAGTGCCTGACCTCACAAAGGGGCTTCTTGAAGAATGGTCAAACATTCCCATAGACACACTCCTAAACATACAATATGACTTGTGTCGCAATTGTATACAATCTTTTTTTTTGTTGTATTATTTGGGTTTTTTTTCCCATGAAAGTGAAGTTACCCTTTAAACCAAACCTCCCCCCCCAACAAACTCTTTCTTGGTAAATACACAACTGCATGCAGATCCTAAAACTTCTACAAGTCATTATTTATATGGAATATTTATTATTTTTCTAGTGCAGGGCCAGCGTCAAAGACCTGCATTCTAGGCCTTCATTCCTGAACGCACAGGGCCCTGAACACTGGTACTAGTTAGGGCAGCTTTAAGCCCCATCCAGCCACTGCCTGCTATAGACTTTGACATGTTACCTGCAGCCGGGCTGGACACTGCACCTGTCCCCCCCTGGGTTCACTAATATGGACAGTCTGGGCGCACTGCACCTAGACGGCCCTGTGCGCAAGGGAACTTAATGTGGAAAAGGTTGCTGACTCCCAGAAGTGATGTTGTCAATGTATTCAAAATTAACAGATCAGCTTTATAAATTGGTGAAACTTTTAGAAATTATATTTTTCTGAAAAGAAAACTTTCCCAACTATTAAATTATCTACTTTGGGCAGGAAACCACGCTGGACTGACTGGATCGGTCACTAGTTGTAGGTAGTGGCTCCATAGGCAGTGAGGAAGGAATCACTTGCTGTGGGTTGAGCCCAATGACGTATGGTGGTGGTGGATCCACTTGGGGTCTCGGGCTGCTACTTCTCTGGTACAACCAAGTGGTCAGTTCAGCAAGAAGACTTGGGTGACCTGGAAGGAGCGCCTAGCGTCCAGAAAAATGCTACTGCTGATGTAGGGTTCACAAAACATTTATTAAAAGTGCAATGGACTTCGCCTTCTTCAGGACTTATGGAGGAGGGTGGTTCCTAGAGCAATTTCTAAATTTCAAACTGACAGATCACCAGCAAGTGATGATGCCGAGGCAGACACTAACAGCCCTGAAGAAGGGGGAGTTCATTCCCCCGAAACACGTTGGCTCGATGTGCATGTTTGAATTTCCAATAAACGATTTGTGCACCCTACATTAAGAGTTGCATTTTTCTGGACACTCCTTCCTCCTTACCCAAGTCTTCTCGCTGAAACAACCATATGGTTGTACCAAAAAGGTAGCAGCCCAAGCCCTCAAGTGGGGTACATGTTTGCATTTTCGACCCTACATCCAAAGCTGCATTTTTCTAGACACGGTGGCACTCCTTCCACGTCGCCCAACTTTTTGGCCTGGTTCACATATATGCGGAGTGGTACATCACATGTGATTCACACAGGAATCACACTGCATTGCCGTGCGGTGCAATTTGAGATACTCCTTTGTAACCTGGACATTTTATAGATAGGCAACTCCTATCCTCATATTGATTAGTGGTTCCAAATTAATAACTACTGCAGTAGGGAACAGACACAAAAGATATACTCCGCATCTTTCCAAATAACTGTTCTGCTTTATTATGACGCAATTGAAGGCTTTTATACACATGATTACGTAAGTGTCACATTAAAGCGGAGTTACGCTTAAAAAAAAAAAATTAAAAGTCAGCAGCTACAAATACTGCAGCTGCTGACTTTTAATAATCGGACACTTACCTGTCCCAGGGTCCAGCGATGCGGGGGATCGAAGCCCCTCTCGTCTCCCCCTCCGCTCGGCCGCGCCGGCATTGTAACTGTGGGCGCTCGGCTGTGGCTTGACAGCCGGGCACCCACTGCGCATGCACGAGCCGTGACGTGCGCCGTGACTGGCCGCGCAATCATCTGGGACCTGTGACATGTCCCAGATGATTGCCTAGAGGGAGGGGGGAGAGCTGATCTCCCTTAATGCACCGAGGGAAGTGACGTCAGGAGCCCAGGCGCTGAAGCAGGCAGATTACGAGGGACCCCCTAGCAACAGGCATTATTAGGTGAGTAAGAAAGGGGCGTGGTCTGGAGCTGCATGGAGTGAGACGTGTGCGGTGAGAGCTCCGCTCGGGACTTATCCTATATACCGATCCTAGAGGGATTTATCCACCACAAACGGCTCATTCCTCCTGCCCTGCTTATCCAACTTCACTTGGACATGTCTCCTCCTAAAAGAACCGGCACTGCGGCCAGGCTAGCTCAATACCGCCATGATGAGCGGGACCCGGGAGACGAAGATGGCGCCGCTCAGTCTCCTGCTTCAGACGATCATACATCCGGCGACACTGCTAAAGTCCTGGAAGCGATCGCCCTCTGCCAGTCTACACTTACCTCCAGGATTGAGGAGGTGAAAATTGATATCTCCCTAATCCGGCAGGACGTTCAAAAATTGCGGGACCGTGTGACCGAAACGGAACGCCGGGTTGGACACGTGGAGGACGACCTGCACCCCCTTCAAATCTCCACTGAGCAATTGCAGCATCAGCTTAGCATGGTTCTCTCTAAGCAGGATGAGATGGAGAATCGTCTCAGGAGGTGCAACCTCCGCTTTGTGGGGTTACCAGAGAAGTCTGAAGGCGCCGACCCCCCTACTTTCCTGGAAAATCTCCTTATTAAAACTTTTGGTAGGGAGGCCTTCTCCTCCACATTTGTGGTAGAGCGCGCTCACCGTCTGGTGGCAAGGCCCCCACCTGCTGGAGCCCCACCAAGAACATTCATAGCAAAGCTACTAAATTATCGTGACCGGGACACGGTGCTTCGGCTTACTCGTGAAAGAGGCAACATCCCCCTGGGAAATATCACTGTGGCGGTATACCCGGATTTCTCTGCTGAGGTGCAGAAGAAAAGGGCGTGCTTTACCGAGGCGAAACGACAACTCCGCATACACCATATCAAATATGCGATGCTCTTCCCCGCGCGCCTCCGTGTGACACACGACGGTAAAGCCCAATTCTTTGAAGACCCTCAAGCTGTCCTCTCCTGGCTGGAGCAACGCGGCGACCCCAACATGGACCCGGCTTAAACAACCCCAAGTGAACTGCACCAAATCCACTGGCTATTTACATCCGGACATTGCGCTGTACACATCTCCCTTGCCACATCTTGCCATCTCCAGGAACTGTGAGTACTGTCCTATACTATCCTACACCCTTGATATTTGCTTGAACTCTCCTCTTGCAATCCCTAATACTACATAGCCAGATATTACCTCATCCCCCATTAAGCTTAATTTGCTGGTCTCGAGCGGTGCACATGCACCCGACACCTGAGAGCTGGACAGCATCCCCCGCACCACCGTGCGCTCTTCAGTTTGTTCGCCCCCCTCCGACCTTGCTGGTCGCATCAGGACTGTGGTACACTTGCCACCATTGCTTTCCACCTTCGTACGAATGTTTCCCTGTCCAGCCTCTGCCTCCCTAGTCTCGTGGGAGGGCAGTGAGTTAATTCTGCCTTGCTGGATCAGAGTATATGCAGATTCAGTTTTGGTTTGTTTTGTTCATACTCATGTTTTATTTTTTTTCTTTCTGCTCAACTTTAAGTCCACATTGACAAATGACATGTGTAAATTTGAAGACTTGTTGCGGTTGCTGTGGGTAACGATTGGCAAGACCCTCCCCCCATGTTTGCAGACAGGGGGAGATGGCCTTTTCCACGCGGTGGCCCAATGGTCACAGACTTGGAGCCCCTTTACTGCTCCGTGTGCTCTAGAGGAGACCCGCATGCATGTTTATATGTTTAACTATTGTATTACAAGGTTTTCTATGCTGTTCACCTTTTGCAACCCCCTGGGAACCCGACTGCAACTCCCTGCCTTCACCACAATGCTATGGCCACATTTAAAATACTAACCTGGAATGTCCGTGGTCTAGGTGATAGAGCCAAACGGACTGCGGTTCTTTCACACCTAAAATCGCAGCGAGCGGAAATCTCCATCCTTGTTGAAACTCACCTCACAGGCCAGAAACAAATGTGCCTTAAAAAACTGTGGGTGGGCTGGATGTACCATGCCCCCCACACTTCCAATTCCCGTGGGATTGCGATCCTTGTTGCTAAAACAGTGCAATTTCAGCTTCATAACTTGCAGTCTGATCCCCAGGGTCAGTCATTGTTTTTGCACGTTACCGTAGGGGGGTTGGAATTTCTACTCCTGGCCTTTTGCATCCCCCCCCCCATTCCAGTTCGCAATGCTACAGCTGGGCATAGATTTCATGTCTCAATACCCTTCGGTGCCTGCGATCTGGACAGGGGATTTTAATGCAGTTATAGCTCCACACCTTGATAGGATAGGTCTCGCTAATCCTACACCTCCCACCACTCATACCACCAGGTTTGGGAAGTTTCTCACAGAATTTGCCTTCACAGACACCTGGAGACATCTACGCCCAACACAACAACGTTTCTCATGCTTCACCCCCTCCAGATCATCAATGTGCCGCATAGATTACATATTTCTTACTCCCCCCCCCCCCCCTCCTCCTTCATTTGACTGAGGCGGGGTTTGATGCCAGGGTGCTATCCGACCACTCTCCCTACTGGATCAGGTTGCGGATGCCATCTCCCTCTATTACTCGGGTCTGGAGGCTGAATCCGTTTTGGCTCACCATCCTTCCTGATTTGGATGGTCTCCAGCGCGAGTGGGAACATTATTTTTACATGAACGATGGCACTGCCCTGACTGGATCCATATGGGAGGCTTTTAAGATGCACGCTCGCATGGTTCTCTCCACGCGAATTAACCGGCACAAGGCCACATCCAAACAACTTATACGTCAGGCGGAGGAACACCTCCACACTCTAGAACAGGCTTTCCAGAACAACCCCTCGGCTGCAAACGCCTCTCTGGTACACAAACAGTCCTTGCCTATATGGCCCACCTCGAACATAAATCCCCGGTGGTAGTCTCCCTCCAGACGGCCTCCGGGGTCAAAATTACAGACCCTGACCAGGCCGCTGAAGAGTTCAGGTCCTTTACTCAAGACTGTACACCTCCACCTCCCACCGTACCCAAGCTGAACTTATAGAATTCCTACAAGCCATAGAATTCCCCACACTCTCGACATCGCAAATTGCCCAACTGGAAGCACCCATAACCGCTGAATGCATTGCAGAGGCTCTGACCCTACTTCCTACATCCAAAGCTCCCGGCTCCGACGGACTCCCCCTCGAGTTTTACAAGAAATTCGGCGACACCCTAATCCCCAGATTAAGTAAACTATACAAACATATATTTGATGCTAACACCCTTCCAAAATCCATGAATGAAGCCCTCATTGTCCTTATACCTAAACCATGTAAAAACCCTTCGCTTCCAGAATCATATAGGCCCATATCCCTCCTCCAACTTGATGTCAAAATACTTGCCAAAATCCTAGCCCTACGTCTCAATAAAGTGATTTCCAGTCTAATACACCCTGATCAGACAGGCTTTATGCCAGATAAAAACACGGCTTTTAACCTTCGGCGGCTCCACATGAATCTCCAATCCCAGCACACAAACACCGGCAGTAGAGTAGTGGTCAGTCTCGATGCTGCTAAAGCGTTCGATTCAGTAGAGTGGAGCTATCTATGGGAATGCCTCAAAAAATTCGGCTTTGGCCCAAAGTTTATAAAATGGCTTCAGCTACTTTATTATGCCCCCACAGCACGTATTCAGGTGAATGGTAGAATATCCCCCTCCTTTCCATTATCGCGCGGCACGAGACAGGGCTGTCCTATTTCACCCATGCTATATGCCCTTGCAGTCGAACCCCTTGCGATAGCGCTTAGGTCCCACCCCGCCATTAAGGGTCTTTGCAGTGGCGGCCTAACTGAGGTGATAAGCCTCTATGCTGATGATATGCTTCTGTACCTAGCCAACGCAGGTCCCTCACTTCAGGCAGCTCTGCATGTAATCACAGCATTTGGTATGTACTCCGGGCTTCAGATAAACTGGGCTAAATCCCAAATCCTCCCCTTAGACCTGGGTGCCCCTACGTCCGAGCAAGCTGCCCTCCCACTAGTCAGAGCAAGCATCATTAAATATTTAGGTATACACATCTCCCGCTCAATCCCCGACTTTATAGCACTCAATATTGAACCACTATTCAACACTCTAAAACTCAAAACACAGGTGTGGTCCAGGCTTCCCCTTGGGGTCATGGGTCGCATCAATCTTGTAAAGATGGTCCTCCTTCCCAAATTACTGTATATATTCTGGCAATCCCCAATACATCTTCCCCAGCGCATATTTAAAGCAATGGAATCTATTCTTAATACTTTCGTATGGGGATCCTCCCGTCACAAATTGTCGTAGAAGGTCTTGAAGTGTCCAACTGACCTGGGAGGCACTGCACTCCCCGATCTTTACATCTATTACATAGCGGCTCAACTCTCCCACTTCTTCCATATCAATCTCTCCGATAAAGCCCGATACTCTCAAATGGTATGCCCACAATCCTCTAGTACGATTTCACACCCCTTTCAGATCCTATTTTGCGAGCCCCGCGATTCGACTCACACTAGTAATTGGGGGCCAATGTTAATACATCATTGTAAAATTTGGCGTGCAGCAATGCGCATTGGTCAAGCACCCTCCCCGCACTCCCACGCCCCTTTATGGGATAACCCCAACCTCCCTGAACTCACCTCTCTTCCTGATCGCAGTCTCTGGGTCTCCAAGGGCATCATATATTTAACACAAGTTGTAGCCCATGGGATGGTCAAAGTTTTCCAAACACTTAAAGATGACTTTGCCTTACCAAACCACATGCTCTTTCGCTACCTCCAAATTCGACACGCGCTCAACACGCAGTTTGGCAGCCCTATCCCAGCCCTTGAGATCCCACTCCCAATAGATATAATTATGGGGAAGGACTCCAAAAAATTGATTTCCCAATTCTACACCTACCTTATGAGACCTGCTGCTGATGTCGTTGCTCATCAGTTAAAGCTGCACTGGGAGTCAGACCTAGGCAGCTTGACGGATGAGGAATGGGAGGAGGCCCTTGCCAATTGTAAAGCAGTCTCTCCTAAACTCTCTAATCGTCTCTCCCATCTATATATGCTTCACAGATCATACCTAACCCCACGCCGCATATCCAAGTACAGACAAGATCACAACCCGAACTGCCCGAACTGTGGACACTACACAGCCTCCTTTTTTCATCTAATATGGGCTTGTCCCTCCATACAAGGATTTTGGACCCAAGTGGTAAAGTTTCTACATGATCGCATGGGCTCCCCAATATCCCTATGCCCCCGACAATGTTTGTTAGGGCTCCTTTCACTCTCTGAAAGCGAAAAATACTTGAACACCTTTTTACAAGAAACACTATTCCTTGCCAGGCTACAGATGGCCAAAACATGGCTAAGGGGGGCTCCTCCCACCTTACAACAGTGGATCAGAGCAGTCAACACCACTCTACCGTATAAAAAAATGATATACATACACAGGGGCTGCCCCGACAAATTCCACAAAATTTGGGACAGATGGCTTGAAGACACCTCAACCAGTGATACAAGGAGCTGACGCATAAGCTGAATGGGCTGACTCCACCAACCTATCCCTTGACCCCCCCCCATCAATGGGTTTTCTCCCACTCAATAGCTTGCTGTACTGCTCTGTGCAAACCAGTCACCCCAAACTATCGATCAACTGTCTACATGTACTTAAAGTATTTTGTTAATTCTAATGTTTTGTGTGCATCATATGTCAATTGGACTAATCCGTAAATGTAGTGCATGTTGCACTAACTGTATCCGTGTCTTGTTGTACCTTTTCTTTTATGCTCAATAAAAGTTATTTTTGATTAAAAAAAAAATAGGTGAGTAAGAAAAAATTTTTTCTCCAAATGTTTTTCTTTTTAATTTTTTTTTATGCACATTAATTAATTTTTTTTTTTTTGGGGTAGAATACAATTATATACAGAACTTACAAATTTCCTTAACAATTTGTATGGCTCAAATTGCACTGCATCCGCACAAAAAAAGGTGCAGGACCCCACACTGGAATCAGATTGCATGGGTGTTCACAAGTATGCGATTGGATTCTATCCATCGCACTGCACTTTGAAGAACATTTTGGTGTGTCGTTAACTTAACATTGACACCCGCTGCGGTTTCCATGAACGCCTTGAGATTTCAATGCAGAGCGGGAAATAGACAGCATGCGCTGCGTTTCCCACAACGCATATATATCTGAACTGAGCCTAAAATCAGTGATCATTAAGAGGCTGTGTGATTAAGTCTTTTCCCCCTTCACATAATGAGAGTTTCCCCTCCATCTTGTGTCCATACAGAACGCCGGGCAGATCAGTAATAGCTGTGTGGACAGATGTTGGAGCAGCTGCGTCCAGTCAGCGATGTGCGGGAATTGGGGGAATCTTATGATGTAAGATGAGCTCCTGACCCGATAACGTGACATATCTGTTACCTATGAGCCCAATGGACATGAATTTGCGCAAAATAAAATATACACAGACAACGCGAAACGCTGTAATTCCGATAATATTACCAGATAACAAGGTGGAGAAAAACAAACAGAAGGAAAGCTTTTGCTGGGACGGTTGGGTGTCCCCGGGGCCCTCAGACAGATGAGGTCAGTGGATTTGGGATATCAGTGACACAACATGAGAATAAGTGGGAGCATATGGCGTCCGAGTGACGTCTTCAGGGAACTTTCCCAGGAACAGAAACCACTGCTGACAGCTTGAGTTTTGCAGGGGAAGAGCCCAGCCAGCGATTTGGAAACTAGCTAATGATCCTAAATCACAGGTCACCATTATACAACACTGAGTGTGGAGCTGGCCGGGGGACTGATGCTGCCCACACATGCTACAGTGCCCTGAAAAAGTATTCACACCCCTTGAAATTTTCCACATTTTGTCATGTTACAACCAAAAACGTAAATGTATTTTATTGGGATTTTATGTGATAGACCAACACAAAGTGACACATAATTGTGAAGTGGAAGGGAAATGATAAATGGTTTTCAACATTTTTACATTTGTATTCAGCCCCCTTTACTCTGATACCCCTAACTAACCACTTGCTTACTGGGCACTTAAACCCCCCTCCTGTCCAGACCAACTTTCAGCTTTTAGCGCTGTCGCACTTTGAATGACAATTGCGCGGTCATACTACACTGTACCCAAATGAAATTTTTATAATTTTTTTTCCCACAAATAGAGCTTTTTTTGATGGTATTTGATCACCTCTGCGATTTTTAGTTTTTGTTAAAAAAAATTGAAAAAGACAGAATTAAAAAAAAAAAAAATTATATATTTTTTATATTTTGTTATAAAATTTTGTAAACAGGTAATTTTTCTCCTTCGTTGATGTACGCTGATGAGGCGGCACTGATGGGCACTGATGGGTGGCAGTGATGGGCACTGATTGGGCACTGATTGATGGCAGCACTGCTAGGTGGCACTGATTGGCACCACTGATGGGCATTGATAGGTGGCACTTGTGGGCATTGAAAGGTGGCACTTGTGGGCATTGATAGGTGGCACTGCTGGGCACTGTGGGCACTGGCAGGTGGCAATGACAGAAAGCACTTTCAGGCACAGATAAGGCATATGTGCCTACTTCCTCTTCGGGACCGATGTCCCTTTGACATAAGCCAGTGATCGGCTTTTTTTTCCCCCTCACGCTGTCAGCGTGAGGAGAAAACGAAACCGATCACCGAGCTTTTGTTTACATCATGTGATCAGCTGTCATTGGCTGACAGCTGATCACATGGTAAGGGGCCGGGACCGGCCCCTTACTCGGATCTGTGATCATCCGAGTCTCCGTGACTCGGTGATCACAGCGTGCACACCGCGCGCCCTGCAGGGTGCGCGCGATGCGCATGCACAGGGGAGGACGTCCCACGACGGCCTCCTAGAAATTGAGGTCTGCGCTGTAGCCATCATTCGGCTATGGCCCGGACCTCAAGTGGCTAAAATCTAGTGGAACCAATTGCCTTCAGAAGCTACCTAATTAGTAAATAGAGTCCACCTGTGTGTAATTTAATCTCAGTATAAATACAGCTGTTCTGTGAAGCCCTCAGAGGTTTGTTAGAGAACCTTAGTGAACAAAAAGCATTATGAAGGCCAAGGAACACACCAGACAGGTCAGGGATAAAGTTGTGGAGAAGTTTAAAGCAGGGTTAGGTTATAAAAAATGTCCCAATCTTTGAACATATCACGGAGCACTGTTCAATCCATCATCTGAAAATAGAAAGAGTATGGCACAACTGCAAACCTACCAAGACATGGCCGTCCACCTAAACTGACAGGCCGGGCAAGGAGAGCAATAATCAGAGAAGCAGCCAAGAGGTCCATGGTAACTGTGGAGGAGCTGCAGAGATCCACAGCTCAGGGGGGAGAATCTGTCCACAGGACAACTATATTTCCCTGTACACACGATAGGATTTTCCGACAACAAAATCCATGTTTTCTTTTCCGACGGATGTTGGCTCAGACTTGTCTTGCATACACACGGTCACACAAATCTTGTCGGAAATTCCGAGCGTCAAGAACGCAGTGACGTACTAAGAGCCAAATAAAATGAAGTTCAATAGCCAGTGCGGCTCTTCTGCTTGATTCTGAACGGATTTTGTTGTCGGAAAATTTGAGATCCAGATCTCAAATTTTGTGTGTCTGAAATTCTGATGGAAAATGTCCGATGGAGCCTACACATGGTCGGAATTTCCAACAACAAGCTCCCATCGAACATTTTCCGTCGGAAAATCCTATCGTGTGTACGCAGCCTTATGCCGCGTACACACGGTCGGACTTTTCGGCTACAAAAGTCCGACAGCCTGTCCGACGGACTTTTGGCGGACTTGTGGCAGACTTTCTAACGAACGGACTTGCCTACATACGATCACACAAAAGTCAGACGGATTCGTACGTGAGGACTAAAATAAGGAATTTGATAGCCAGTAGCCAATAGCTGACCTAGCGTGGGTTTTTGTCCGTCGGACTAGCATACAGACGAGCGGATTTCTTGGTCCGGCGTAGTTACGACGTAAAGATTTGAAGCATGTTTCAAATCTAAAGTTCGTCAGATTTGCTGCTGGAAAAACCCGCTGAAAGTCCGGGGAAGCCCACACACGATCGGATTGTCAGCCGTATATTGTCCGTCGGCGTCCGTCGGACTTATGTAGACGAAAAGTCCGACCGTGTGTACGCGGCATTAGTCATGCACTCCACAAATCTGACCTTTATGGAAGAGTGGCAAGAAGAAAGCCATAAGAAGTCCTGTTTGCAGTGTATTAGTGCTCAGATGAACATGCTTAGACCAAATTGTAATGGTTCAAAGAATGTCAGGCAAAATGGTCGGCCCTCACGCATGTTCACTTCATCAAATCTGTCCCTCTTTGAAAAAAGTTTGGGCACCCCTGGTTTAGCTCAACGCATTTTCACCTGTAATGCCCCGTACACACGATAGGATTTTCCGGCGGAGAATGTTCGTTGGGAGCTTGTTGTCGGAAATTCCGACCGTGTATAGGCTCCATCGGACATTTTCCATCGGATTCCGATCTGGATCTGGATCTCAAATTTTCCGACAACAAAATCTGTTGTCGTAAATTCCGATCGTGTGCACACAATTCCGACACACAAAATTCCACGCATGCTCGGAATCGAGCAGAAGAGCCTATTAAACCTCATTTTTCTCGGTTCGTCATACGTGTTGCATGTCACCGCATTCTTGATGTTCTTGATGAGATTTGTGTGATCGTGTGTATGCAAGACAAATTTGAGCCAACACCCGTCAGGAAAAAAAACATGGATTTTGTCGTTGGAAAATCCTATCGTGTGTACAGGGCATTAGAATGGCCCAGTCAAAAGTCCAGACTTAAATCCAATTGAGAATCTGTGGCAAGACTAATTTTTAACCTGCGAATAGAGTTGTATTTCTGTCCATCCATTCCTAAGATTTACACTGCTCTGCTTCAAAGAACAACCCTGTCTGACAGCACAAGCGACCTGTCTTTTCTCTGCTGTAGTGAAGTATAACTTACAGGTCTTGTCCCTGCTCCAACCTGTCATTGGACAGTGAAATGAGTCTCTCTATGACTTTGCCCTCTCCTCCAATCAGCGTGTTTTTTGCAATGCAGCACACTGGAGTCTTTTTTTGTGCTACTTGTCCCTCTCCCAGACTAAACTCTGCTGTACAGGAAATGCTGGAGGCTCATACCAGGTCACATTCAGTTACTAACACTTCTTGCTTGAAAAAAAAAGGATCCCTTCCATTGGGGCTGCTCCTGCGCTGCAAGGTTAATTGCTTATTTATTCTAGGAGAGAGGAAGGCCTCATTTATACTAGCAATTGGGGGGGGGGGGGGGGTTGAGCCACAGTTATACCGCCCCACCCACTCCCCCCTAAGCCCCCGTTCACATTGGAGTGACTTGTCATGAGATTTGACGGGTCAAATCGCATGACAAGTTGCAGCCTCTTACCAGCAATTGTTCTGTTCAAATCGGTGCAACGGCGACTTTGCGGTGCCGCAACGGTTTGAAAAAGTAGTTCCTGTACTCATTTTGGCGATGTTGGGTGCGACTTGGATAGACAGTTGTGCATGACGCCGCACAGATGTTTTCCAAGTCGCACTGACATGCGACTTTGAAATCGTGCAATTTCAGATGAAGTCACAGGATTTCAAAGCAGCAGCCAACGTAAACGGGGGCTTAAAGCTGCAAAAGCAAGGGGTGTGTGAACATATGCTGCAGCCACAGTGCTTTGCATCATGGTGCGGCAAAAATGATCCCAACCCCGCCGTTGTGTTGGTACCGCTCACTGAATGAGACTCATTTGAGAGGCTCAAGAAGAAGCACATTAAAGAAATTGTAAAGGCAGAAGGTTTTTTATCTTAATGCATTCTATACATTAACCATATTAATACCAATTTTCAGCTTTCAGCGCTCTCACATTTTGAATGACAATTGCGCGGTCATGTAACACTGTACCCAAACTAAATTTGTATCATTTTGTTCCCACAAATAGAGCTTTCTTTTGGTGGTATTTGATCACCACTGGGGTTTTTTTTCTGGGGGGGGGGGGGGGGGGGCTGACAACTACCGGGGATGCACACAGTTGTGGGCCATCAGCCTCATTATACCCAATGCAGGACCATCAGCCTCATCATACCCAATGCAGGGCCATCAGCCTCGTCATATCCAATGCAGGGCCATCAGCCTCGTCATATCCAATGCAGGGCCATCAGCCTCGTCATATCCAAGGCAGGGCCATCAGCCTCGTCATATCCAATGCAGGGCCATCAGCCTCATCATACCCAATGCAGGGACATCAGCCTCATCATACCCAATGCAGGGCCATCAGCCTCGTCATATCGAAGGCAGGGCCATCAGCCTCGTCATATCCAATGCAGGGCCATCAGCCTCATCATATCCAATGCAGGGCCATCAGCCTTGTCATATCGAATTCAGGGCCATCAGCCTCGTCATATCCAATGCAGGGCCATCAGCCTCATCATATCCAATGCAGGGCCATCAGCCTCATCATACCCAATGCAGGGCCATCAGCCTCGTCATATCCAAGGCAGGGCCATCAGCCTCGTCATATCCAATGCAGGGCCATCAGCCTCATCATATCCAATGCAGGGCCATCAGCCTTGTCATATCGAATTCAGGGCCATCAGCCTCGTCATATCCAATGCAGGGCCATCAGCCTCATCATATCCAATGCAGGGCCATCAGCCTTGTCATATCGAATTCAGGGCCATCAGCCTTGTCATATCGAATTCAGGGCCATCAGCCTTGTCATATCGAATTCAGGGCCATCAGCCTCGTCATATCCAATGCAGGGCCATCAGCCTCGTCATATCCAATGCAGGGCCATCAGACTCATCATATCCAATGCAGGGCCATCAGACACATCATATCCAATGCAGGACCATCAGCCTCGTTATACCTAATGCAGGGCCATCAGCCTTGTCATATCGAATTCAGGGCCATCAGCCTCGTCATATCCAATGCAGGGCCATCAGCCTCATCATATCCAATGCAGGGCCATCAGCCTCATCATACCCAATGCAGGACCATCAGCCTCGTTATACCTAATGCAGGGCCATCAGCCTCATCATACCCAATGCAGGGCCATCAGCCTCGTCATATCCAATGCAGGGCCATCAGCCTCATCATATCCAATGCAAGGCCATCAGCCTCGTCATATCCAATGCAGGGCCATCAGCCTCATCATATCCAATGCAAGGCCATCAGCCTCGTCATATCGAATTCAGGGCCATCAGCCTCGTCATATCCAATGCAGGGCCATCAGCCTCGTCATATCCAATGCAGGGCCATCAGCCTCATCATACCCAATGCAGGGCCATCAGCTTCATCATACCCAATGCAGGGCCATCAGCCTCATCATACCCAATGCAGGGCCATCAGCCTCATCATACCCAATGCAGGGCCATCAGCCTCATCATACCCAATGCAGGGCCATCAGCCTCATTATACCCAATGCAGGGCCATCAGACTTGTCATATCTAATGCAGGGCCATCAGCCTCGTCATATCCAATGCAGGGCCATCAGACTCATAATACCCAATGCAGGGCCATCAGCCTCATCATATCCAATGCAGGACCATCAGCCTCATCATATCCAATGCAGGGCTATCAGCCTCGTCATATCCAAGGCAGGGCCATCAGCCTCATCATATCCAATACAGGGCCATCAGCCTCCTCATACCCAATGCAGGGCCATCAGCCTCGTCATATCCAATGCAGGGCCATCAGCCTTGTCATATCCAAGGCACGTCCATCAGCCTCATCATATCCAATGCAGGGCCATCAGCCTCATCATATCCAATGCAGGGCCATCAGCCTCGTCATATCCAAGGCAGGGCCATCAGCCTCATCATATCCAATGCAGGGACATCAGCCTCATCATATCCAATGCAGAGCCATCAGCCTCATCATATCCAATGCAGGGCCATCAGACTCATCATATCCAATGCAGGGCCATCAGCCTCATCATATCCAATGCAGGGCCATCAGCCTCGTCATATCCAATGCAGGGCCATCAGCCTCATCATATCCAATTCAGGGCCATCAGCCTCATCATACCCAATGCAGGGCCATCAGCCTTGTCATATCCAATGCAGGGCCATCAGCCTCGTCATATCCAATGCAGGGCCATCAGCCTCATCATATCCAATGCAGGGCCATCAGCCTCGTCATATCCAATGCAGGGCCATCAGCCTCATCATATCCAATGCAGGGCCATCAGCCTTGTCATATCGAATTCAGGGCCATCAGCCTCATCATATCCAATGCAGGGCCATCAGCCTCATCATACCCAATGCAGGGCCATCAGCCTTGTCATATCGAATTCAGGGCCATCAGCCTCATCATATCCAATGCAGGGCCATCAGCCTCATCATATCCAATGCAGGGCCATCAGCCTTGTCATATCGAATTCAGGGCCATCAGCCTCGTCATATCCAATGCAGGGCCATCAGACTCATCATATCCAATGCAGGGCCATCAGACACATCATATCCAATGCAGGACCATCAGCCTCGTTATACCTAATGCAGGGCCATCAGCCTTGTCATATTGAATTCAGGGCCATCAGCCTCGTCATATCCAATGCAGGGCCATCAGCCTCATCATATCCAATGCAGGGCCATCAGCCTCATCATACCCAATGCAGGACCATCAGCCTCGTTATACCTAATGCAGGGCCATCAGCCTTGTCATATCGAATTCAGGGCCATCAGCCTCGTCATATCCAATGCAGGGCCATCAGCCTCATCATATCCAATGCAGGGCCATCAGCCTCATCATACCCAATGCAGGGCCATCAGCCTCGTCATATCCAATGCAGGGCCATCAGCCTTGTCATATCGAATTCAGGGCCATCAGCCTCGTCATATCCAATGCAGGGCCATCAGACTCATCATATCCAATACAGGGCCATCAGACACATCATATCCAATGCAGGACCATCAGCCTCGTTATACCTAATGCAGGGCCATCAGCTTCATCATACCCAATGCAGGGCCATCAGCCTCATCATACCCAATGCAAGGCCATCAGCCTCGTCATATCTAATGCAGGGCCATCGGCCTCATCATACCCAATGCAAGGCCATCAGCCTCGTCATATCCAATGCAGGGCCATCAGACTCATCATATCCAATGCAGGGCCATCAGACACATCATATCCAATGCAGGACCATCAGCCTCGTTATACCTAATGCAGGGCCATCAGCTTCATCATACCCAATGCAGGGCCATCGGCCTCATCATACCCAATGCAAGGCCATCAGCCTCGTCATATCGAATTCAGGGCCATCAGCCTTGTCATATCCAATTCAGGGCCATCAGCCTTGTCATATCCAATGCAGGGCCATCAGACTGATCATATCCATAGCAGGGCCATCAGCCTCGCCATATCCAATGCAGGGCCATCAGCCTCGTCATATCCAATGCAGGGCCATCAGCCTCATCATACCCAATGCAGGGCCATCAGCTTCATCATACCCAATGCAGGGCCATCAGCCTCATCATACCCAATGCAGGGCCATCAGCCTCATCATACCCAATGCAGGGCCATCAGCCTCATCATACCCAATGCAGGGCCATCAGCCTCATTATACCCAATGCAGGGCCATCAGACTCGTCATATCTAATGCAGGGCCATCAGCCTCGTCATATCCAATGCAGGGCCATCAGACTCATAATACCCAATGCAGGGCCATCAGCCTCATCATACCCAATGCAGGACCATCAGCCTCATCATATCCAATGCAGGGCCATCAGCCTCGTCATATCCAAGGCAGGGCCATCAGCCTCATCATATCCAATACAGGGCCATCAGCCTCCTCATACCCAATGCAGGGCCATCAGCCTCGTCATATCCAATGCAGGGCCATCAGCCTCGTCATATCCAAGGCACGTCCATCAGCCTCATCATATCCAATGCAGGGCCATCAGCCTCATCATATCCAATGCAGGGCCATCAGCCTCATCATATCCAAGGCAGGGCCATCAGCCTCATCATATCCAATGCAGGGCCATCAGCCTCATCATATCCAATGCAGAGCCATCAGCCTCATCATATCCAATGCAGAGCCATCAGCCTCATCATATCCAATGCAGAGCCATCAGCCTCATCATATCCAATGCAGGGCCATCAGACTCATCATATCCAATGCAGGGCCATCAGCCTCATCATATCCAATGCAGGGCCATCAGCCTCGTCATATCCAATTCAGGGCCATCAGCCTCGTCATATCCAATTCAGGGCCATCAGCCTCATCATACCCAATGCAGGGCCATCAGCCTCATCATACCCAATGCAGGGCCATCAGCCTCATCATATCCAATGCAGGGCCATCAGCCTCATCATACCCAATGCAGGGCCATCAGCCTCATCATATCCAATGCAGGGCCATCAGCCTCATCATATCCAATGCAGGGCCATCAGCCTCATCATACCCAATGCAGGGCCATCAGCCTCATCATATCCAATGCAGGGCCATCAGCCTCATCATACCCAATGCAGGGCCATCAGCCTCATCATACCCAATGCAGGGCCATCAGCCTCATCATACCCAATGCAGGGCCATCAGCCTCATCATACCCAATGCAGGGCCATCAGCCTCATCATACCCAATGCAGGGCCATCAGACTCATCATATCCAATGCAGGGCCATCAGACACATCATACCCAATGCAGGGCCATCAGCCTCATCATACCCAATGCAGGGCCATCAGCCTCATCATACCCAATGCAGGGCCATCAGCCTCATCATACCCAATGCAGGGCTATGGGTGTTGTGTTGGTCTTGATGATGTCAGGATCTTAGACTGCTGGAACATGGGGGAGAAGACGATGCAGGGATTGATCTAGCAGTGCGGAAGGGTGGAGGATCTGGTAAGTAAATAAGTCCGCTAGACCTAAAAGAGCGATCAACGCTTGCAGCACCGGCACAGTTCCACTGCAGGGGATCATTTTCAAGTTTCTCAGAGTTGGTTTTTAATTTTTTACCTTCATTTATATCTGTCTGGAGTTTGGCATTAAAGGGGTTTTCAACTTTGGCAGTGACCTTTCCTGCTGCCTCAGAATGAGACCTTCCCGCCTGGAAAAGCCTCCTACTTGGGATGAATAAAATGGAGTTTTCTTAAATTTCTGCAAATTGTTTCCATTTTGGTAAAATGTTTTGCAGTCAATGGGAAAGGCAAAACGAATTCTACCTCAAAGTGCGATCTCGCCACCTACGAAGTAACATGGCGGCCCGGGCGCGCTCTGCATGATGCCAGATGGACGCTGCAGCAGATTTTGTTATTTCTGTATCAGAAATGCTTCTCAAGCAGGAAAATATTTCATCGTTTAGTCTGGAGCCCCTTTGATGGCATTTTAAGTGTGCGGAGAGCGAGCAGGAATCCGGGGATCTCATACATTTCACATGTGTCTTTCCTCACCAGAATTAATCATAAAGGGAGATTTGGATCTCTTCCATCGATACAAAGTATCAAGAAAACGACGATATGGTCAATGTTGCGTGACAGCGGAATTTACAACTAGAGATTTTACAGAGCTGGAAATAATGTGATTCTAATAACACTCTACATATTACCAGCATTGCATGCCACCTGAAAGGTCTGCTCCAACTATATGTGATAATTCAGTGTTTGGTGGATTCTGGACCTCCTTAGCTGAGTGAGAGCTATGTTCTGGAGGTCCTAGGTCTACTTCTCACAGTGGGCATTAAAAGCTGCAGCAAGTCAAATAGAGCCAACTTAATTTCCTGGCTGGAGGACACCATTGGCCCAGGCATCACTAAATGGCGGACCGCAGTCTGAATCCGGACCGAGCCACTGTCCCATCTGGACCTGCAGTCGTGCCATTTAAAAGCCTTCCTTCCCTCTGGCCTCTGCCGCTGTCATTCTCAAGGCAGCGTGGAGAGCGGGAGGCTCAGCCACACTGGATGAAGGGCGGGAGCTGCACGAGTTAACTTTCCAGTTTAACTAGCAGGTGATTGGTTGCTAGGACACAAGCCAGTCCTAGCAACCATTCACCAGCTTTGAAATAGGAAAATTTAACCTCGGCAGTCCCCTGCTCCCACCCTCCATCCAGTGCTGCTGTGCCTCCCGGCCGCTCTGTGTAAAGTAGGCCAGAGGACATGGCTGTGAAGGGGAGAATGCAGGGGGTGCCGTGAAGTGGGCAGTGCTGTGTGTGTGTGTGTGGGGGGGGGGGGGTTTGAAGGGGGTGGCAGAGCACATTATTGGGGTGGAGGGGGCGGGTGATGTGAAAGGGAAGCAGAGCTGTGGGGGTAGGGTAATGTGAAGGGGACCAAGAGGGGGGAGATGTAAAGAAGATCAGGGCTGTGGGGGGAGATGTGAAGGGGGGGGCAATTGCTAGTGGGGAGAGAATATTTGGAGGAGGGCAGTGCTGTGTATGTGATGGGGGAGATGTAAAGGGGGGGCAAATGCTGTGGGGGTGATTTGAAGCAGGTCAGTGCTGTGGGTGGGGAGATGTGATGTAAAAAGCTGGGGGGTGTCATGTAAAGAGGGCAGTGCTGTGGGGGGTTTATGTAAAGGGGGGCTGTGGGTGATAGAAAAAGGGGACAGTGCTGTGGGGGGGGGGGAGTGGGGTGATGTCAAGGGGGCAGTGCTGTGGGGGGTTCATGTAAAGGGGGGCTGTAGGTGGTGTAAGGAGGGGACAGTGCTGTAGAGGGTTGATTTAAACAGGGGCTGTGGGTGATTTAAGGAGGGGGCAATGCTGTTGAGGGGGAGGGGGGTTGATGTAAAAGGTGCAGCGATGTGGGGGGTTAACATAAGGGGCGGCTATGGATGATATAAAGAGGGGGCAGTGCTGTGGGGGGGGGGTAATGTGAAGGGGCAGTGCTGTGGGGAGTTAATGTAAGGAGGGGCTGTGGGGGGGTGGGTTGATGTGAAGGGGCAGTGCTGTGAGGGGTTGATGTAAAGGGGGGCTTTGGGTGATTTAAAGAGAGGGCAATGCTGTTGAGGGGGGAGGATATGAAAGGGACAGCGCTGTGTGGGGTTAATGTAAGGGGGGCTGTGGATGATGTAAAGAAGGGGCAGTGCTGTGCAGGGGGGAGGGTTGATGTGAAGGGGACCAAGAGGGGGGAGATGTAAAGGAGATCAGGGCTGTGGGGGGAGATGTGAAGGGGGGGCAATTGCTGGTGGGGAGAGAATATGTGAAGAAGGGCAGTTCTGTGTGTGTGATGGGGGAGATGTAAAGGGGGGGGGCAAGTGCTGTGGGGGTGATTTGAAGCAGGTCAGTTCTGTGGGTGGGGAGATGTGATGTAAAAAGGTGGGGGTGGGGGGTGTGATGTAAAGGGGGCAGTGCTGTGGGGGGTTTATGTAAAGGGGGGGCTGTGGGTGATGTAAAAAGGGGACAGTGCTGTGGGGGGGGTGATGTCAAGGAAGCAGTGATGTGGGGGGTTGATGTAAATGGGGGGCTGTGGGTGGTGTAAGGAGGGGGAAGTGCTGTGGAGGGGGGGGGTGGTGTGAAGGGAGCAGTGCTGTAGGGGGTTGATGTAAACAGGGGCTGTGGGTGATTTAAGGAGGGGGCAATGCTGTTAAGGGGGTGGGGGGTTGATGTGAAAGGTGCAGCGGTGTGGGGGGTTAATATAAGAGGGGGCTGTGAATGATATAAAGAGGGGGCAGTGCTGTGAGGGGGTTAATGTGAAGGGGGCAGTGCTGTGGGGGGGTTGATGTAAGGAGGGGCTGTGGGGGGGGGGGGTTGACGTGAAGGGGCAGTACTGTGAGGGGTTGATGTAAAGGGGGGCTTTGGGTGATTTAAAGAGGGGGCAATGCTGTTGAGGGGGGATAATATGAATGGGGCAGCGCTGTGGGGGGTCAATGTAAGGGGGGCTGTGAATGATGTAAAGAATGGGCAGTGCTGTGGGGGGGGGGGGTTGATGTGAAGGGGGCAGTGCTGTAGGGGTTGATGTAAGGAGGGGCTGTGTGGGGGGGGGGTGATGTAAAGAGGTGCTGTGGATGATGTAAAGAGGGGAGCAGTGTTGTGGGGGGGGGTGTTGATGTTAAAGGGGCAGTGCTGTGGGGGATTAATGTAAAGGGGGGCTGTGGGGGGAGGGTGATATATAGAGAGGCTGTGGATGATGTAAAGAGGGGGCAGTGCTGTGGGGGAGGGGGTTGATGTGAAGAGGGCAGTGCTGTGGGGGTTTAACGTAAGGGGGGGCTGTGGGGAGTGATGTAAAGAGGGGGCACTGGCAGTGCTGTGGGGGGGGGGTTGATGTGAAGGGGGCAGTGGACAGTAATGTGAAGTGGGTGACTGATGTGCCAGGGACTGAGGGCATTGTAATATAAAATGAAGGGAGCTGTGATGGGAAGGATCTGAGACATCGCACAAACATGCGATTTGGACATCTGCTGGAAGAAAATTTTACTGATCCAATCTCCATGAATTTTATTTCAATACCCCTGATCTAGACATTTCCACCTGACTGTCCCAGGCCCGTCCCTTTTATTCATTGGATTTAAGTTCTTTCAATCATGAGGCTCAGCAACACAGGTGGACATTCCTAGGGCAGTCAGCATGCAAATACAGCCTGCCTAGGATCTCCCACGTCTCCAGACTGACATTCACCCAACAAGCCATTTTTATATTTGCATAACTCCTCCCAAGAGCCGGCCCACTGCTTGCACCAGGGCTCTGGTGAGGAGTACCGAAACAGTACAGTCTCCTGCCGGCCCCTCCCACCAGCCTTGATCTGTCTGCATTACATAGAGAAGCACAAAGACCCAGTGGTGACATCACCAGGTCTAAAATAAGGTATGTAACGAAAAAAAGAGGCTTTATTTTTTTTTTTTTTTTTTTAACACGTTGATGAAAGTGGAGAGGGGAACCAGAGAAGACAAAATATAATAATCTTTAACGACATCTTTTAATGTTGTAATATTTTCTGTAATTCTATAAACTCGCAGATGCTCAATCAGAGATTTTGGTTTTCATGCTGGAAGTATTGGAATGTTCTTTCTCCCGGGGGATGTTACATAATTATATTGTCTTTAACTCTGTGCAGAAGTATTGCAGCTATTAGTTTAATAGGTAATAAATAGAGCTGACAAAATGAGATTTATGACGGGTGATATCAGCATGAAAATATGTTTTTCTTCTCTTTTTCTAGAATTAAGTGGCTGCGTAAAGCTATATAAAGGCATTTCACTGGCTGAGTCTGCGGGAGGCACGAAACAGCCGCATCCCCCCTTGTACATAGCATAGCGACGCGGCCTGTGGTGGCATAATGGATGTCACCGACATGCACCCCCCTCCCAACCACCCCTCAAACAAATCCCGCAGAGGCCTTTATTACAGAAATAGATCATTATCATTTCCTTACATGGTTTGCTGCAATTCATAATCCTTACACTAGGGAACCTGGCACTCCGACATGCAGCAGTTCACTGATTAGATTGGTCACCGAGGCTGTCAGTGTGAAGGTTAAAGTATATGTAAAGCCAATCATTAAAATATTTAAAAATTAATCTTCAACTTTCATTGAAATATATTTATCCCTGATAATCCTGCCATGAAGGACCTTGGACAGGCAGTTCCTGTTATTGGGTGGCAATGCTCTGTCTCCCAATTGTGCTCCTGTGTTGTCGCTCTTCAAATGGAGACTACAAGTGGCCGTTTCAACACATATTACACAGGTATGGTCCACCGTTGTTACCTTTAGGATACCCATCCTGAGAAATGCCATGCAGCCATCATTGGGATGCATGCATACAAGAAGTAGCTGCCAAAAGGTTGTAGGAGATCAGTAGCACTGAGATGCAGCACAGGATGGAAAAAAAGGTGAAGACGTGTCTTGATATTAAAAATGGCAATTGTTAATGATACACAGTGCACAGAGCAAGCTAGCTAAATGTTATCCAGTTAGGGTTTATATCTCTCTAGAGAAGCCCTATTGCTGGAGCTTAGCTGCTTGAACAACTCTAGAGCTGGAGAAACGATTCTGGAGTCAGGCTTCAAGACCAATTGGACCTCGGGCTAAGTATTTCCTTATGCTCTGGAGAAAGCTCAGAATTCAGCTGCTGAAGTTATATGTAGAATAATTCTGGAGTCAGGGTTTTTAGACCTATGGGAGCAGGAGCTCAGAATTTCCTCATCTTCCAGAGAAACACTTTAGCTAGAGCCTAGTTGCTGAAACCACTCTGGAGCCAGATAAATTATTCTGGAGTTGGTGTTTTTTGGAGCTGGAGCTAAGGATTTACTTATGTCCCAGAAAAAGCCTTGAACTGGAACTCAGCTGCTGAAACTACTCTGGAGCCGGAAGAATGATTCTGGAGTTGGTGTTTTTAGAGCTGGAGCTAAGGATTTCCTTATGTCCCAGAGAATGCCTCAAACTGGAGCTCAGCTGCTGGAGGCACTCTGGAGCCAAAAGAATGATTCTGGTGTTGGTGTTTTTTGGATCTGGAGCTAAGGATTTCCTTATGTCCCAGAAAAAGCCTTGAACTGGAACTCAGCTGCTGAAACTACTCTGGAGCCGGAAGAATGATTCTGGAGTTGGTGTTTTTATTGGAGTGAAAGATTTTCTTCTGTCCCAGAGTAAGCCTCATACTGGAGGTCAGCTGCTGGAGGCACTCTAGACCTGGAGTAACGATCCTGGAGTCAGGGTTTCTAGACATGTTAGAGCTAGAACTAAGGATTTCCTTATCTTTCAGAAGAAGCCTTGAGCTGGAGAGCAGCTGCTGGAACCACTCTGGAGCTGGAGGAATGATCCCGAAGTTGGGGTATATACACCTATTGAAGCTGGAGCTAGGGATGGCCTTGTGTTCCATAGAACGCACAAGCTGGTGCTCTGCTGCTGACCTATTGGAGACCTATGGGAGCTGGTGCTACAGATTTCCTTATGCTCTGGAGAAAGCTTGAAGCTGGAACTCAGCTGCTGGATGCCCTCTGGAGCTCACAGATTTTTTCTAAAGTCAGGGTTTCTGGACCTGCTGGAACTAGAGTTAAGGATTTCCTTATGGTCTAGAGAAAGCCAAGAACTGGAACTCAGCTGCTGGACGCACTCTGGATCTGGAGGAATAATCCTGGAGTCAGGGTTTCTAGACATATTAGAGCTAGTACTAAGGGTTTCCTTATCTTCCAGATAAAGCCTTGAGCTGGAGAGCAGCTGTCTGAACCACTCTGGAGCTAGAGGAATGATTCTGGAGTTGGGGTTTCTACATACGGTGGAGCTAGAGCTAAGGCTTTCCTTATGCTCCAGAGAAATAATGAGCTGGAGCTTAGCTGCTGACATTTGGGAGACCCATGAGAGCTGGTGCCACAGATTTCCCTATGCTCTGGAGAAAGCCTCAAGCTGGAGCTGGCTGAACAGTTCTAAAGTTGGGGTTTCTGGGCCTATTGGAGCTAAAACTAAGGATTTTCTTTTGCTCCAGAGAAGCCATGAGCTGCAATTCAGCTGCTGGAAGTACTCTGGAGCTGGAGGAGTGATTATGCAGTAGGGATTTCTAGACCTTTTAAAGCTGGGACAAAGGGTTTTCATTATGCTCCAGAGAAAACCATGAGCTGGAGCTCAGCTTCTGCAAGCACTCTTTAGCCAGATGTGGCTCACATAGAGAGCTAACAAACAGGAACATGGGGTCAGGACATTATAAGAGAACTTTTACTGCATTCATGTTAAATATCTTAGGATATCTTATGTTTACAATAAACGATAATCTGCTGAAAATGTTTCATACTTATCTGTGAATGTCATGAAACCTCTTCAGTGATTTTGGCTTAGTGTCCCATTCTCCGTGTGAGCTCTGGTGGTTCCCATGGTAGGAAACAGTGGAGTTAAGCTGAGTATCAGGTTAATCCTCCTGTGTCTCGGCCATCTAAGTGGCAGCGTCTCATTGATTGGTTCTGCCGTTAATGATGTCTACCGCTGACAGTAATCCTAAGAGGAGGATGGATGGATGGTGATTTGTAGAAGCCGGCTGTACATGGCTGCCCCCCAGGTCCCCCGTGGCCTGTACCCTTCAATCCACTTGTTCATGGTTCAACTGCGAGCTTAAGGAGTTTTGTCACACAATCAGGATGAGGGGTTAATTTCCCTAATGAGCTCCAAATTCCCCAACTTCCAGTGATTGTCTGAGGCATTGTATTACCGGCCCTGGATTGTGACCTCTCCGCTCTTCTCCTTGTTGGATCCCAGAGATTGAAAACAGGTGGTGCCCTAGGCCTGGCTGGCGGTGGGTTACTGGCTGTGGTTTCATGCTTCTACATGTATGGCGGGTGGAATATGGAGCAGCCATATTTGGACTGAGCTTTTACATGTGTATTATCTGAATAATTATACTTATCAATGTGACAGTGAAGTGGGCTTAAAGTGGAACAGCTGGAATGCAGTACATCAGCCGGTCACTGTATTCATCCATTGGTGATGACATCCACCTGCTCAGGGTCACTGCACTTTATACATTGCCTGGAGCAGGTTTAAAAATCTTTTTCCATCCCTACAACAACACAAGGCTCTGGTTATTCTTCTCATTCCTTGCTTGTGCACGTTAAATGGTCACTAAACCCTAAACCAGAAAAGTTCCCTGATGACAATTCAGCTTCTGATAACATTCCACAAATAGACATCTGAACAGTTCCACCTTGGCATAAGACTTTATATCTGTCCTGTGACACTAACTGTCCCAGGTTATCATCCAACTAGAGCAGAGGTCTCCAAACTGTGGACCAAGGGCCAGATGTGGCCCTTTGCTAGCCTTTATCCGGCCCTTGGGGCACTATTCCTCCCACTTACACCAACAAGGAGGCACTATTTCTTCCACTGATACCAATGATGGGATACTATTCCTCATACTAATAGGGGCACGCCTCCTTCTCCTTCTACTGACATCAAAACCCTGAGGCCATATTTATTCTTACTGATGCTTACCCCGAGGCATTTTCTGTCTACGCTGGCCACATTCCGCCCCTCCTAAAGTCTAAAGGACAATAAACTGGACCTTTATTTAAAAAATTTGCATACCCCTGAACTAGAGAATGTCGATATTGTCTTTCCACAGGTTGGAGTAAAACAATTTGATGGACTGTAAAAGTCAAATTTTAATGAATGATTGATTTTCAGCTTTCAGAGGAAATTGTATTGCTTTTTTTCCCCCATTAAAATAGGGGTGTCCAACCTGCGGCCCATAGGCCACATGTGGCCCAAGACGGCTATGAATGTGGCCCAACACAAATATGTAAACTTACTTAAAAATGTAGAAATTTTTTTTAAACTTTTTTGTAAAAATGCATTTACACTACGTTTACACCAGCGAGCATATGCGACCAAATAAAAACACCACTATTATCTTCTCAAAGAAAATTTGTATTTTTAATGTGAGTGCGCATGTGGAAGTGTTTTTATTTTTACTATTGCAATAAAAATTACTGCACTATGGCATTTTATGTTATTGTTTATTCATGACGGCCAAAATGCATTTGAAGAATTAAAAGGTGTAAAGATCAAAAGCTGGAAGGAGGTGACATGGAAGGCTGCCTGGAAGGATAGCGTAAATCTAAGCTACTGTGGACAAGACATGTGCAATTTGTTTCGGTCTGAATAAATTTTTTGTTATGAAATAGTAATGAATATCGTTGAAATCCGTTAAAGTTTGTTTTTGTTTATTCATTTTCTAATGAATGCCAAGTTTTCAGAACACGTCTAATTTGAATCGGTCGAAAAACACTCAACTGATTCGAATTCTGTGTGAAGAATAGCAGGTTGTTAATCAGTGGGCCGGGAAGCTGGCCACCCGGCTCCTTAACAACCATAACTCAGCATCTGTCAGCTGGCTTCCCCACTGACAGATTAATGTAAAGAAAAGAATGCCGGCAAGGGTGGGGACGAACGAGCGCCCCCCATCTGAACCATACCAGCCCACATGCCCTCAGCTTGGGGGGGTGGGTGCTTTGGAGTGGGGGGGCTCTGCCCCCCCCACCCCAAAGCACCTTGTCTCCATGTTGATGGGGACAAGGGCCTCATCCCCACAACTGTGGCCGGTGGTTGTGGGGTCAGCGGGCTGGTGGCTTATCGGAATTTGGAAGCCCCTTTTTTATCTTTTTAATAAAGCATTTGTCAAAAACTGTCTCTGTTTTTATTACTTTTTGACACTTTTTTGGTGAATGGGTAGGGGTACTATGTACCCCATTTTCATAGGGGGGTGGGATCTGGGGGCCCGCTTGTTAAAGGGGGCTTCAAGGTTCTGTTAAGCCCCCAGCCTGCAGACCTCCACAACCACCGGCCACAGTTGTCTGGAAGAGGCCCTTGTGCCTATCAACATGGAGACAATTTTGTTTGGGGCGGGGGGGGCAGAGCCCCCCCACCCCAAAGCACCCACCCCCCCATGTTGAGGGCATGTGGCCTGGTATGTACAGGAGGGGAGGCTCTCTCTCGTCTCCCCCTTTCCTGACCTGCCGGGCCCAGATAAGGGTCTGGTATGGATTTTGGGGGGGGGGACCTCATTTTTCTATTGCTGGGCAATTGCTTTTCTTTACATTCATCTGTCAGTGGAGAAGCCAGCTAACAGATGAAGAATCATGGACGCGGGTGGCCGGCTTCCCGGCATGCTGCTTAACAACCAGCTATTCTTCACACAGAATTCAAATCAGTCCATCGTTTTTCGACCGATCCAAATTCCAATCGTTCTGAAAAGTTAGAATTCGTTAGAAAATTTATAAATGAAACAAATCTTAATGAAAACAAAACAAAATTTAACGAAAACTAAATGAATTCTGAAACCAAACTAAACAAACTCCATAACGAAACTGAATTAGTAAGATAACGAATCTATTGGGAACTAAACAATTTATTTCTGTTCTGCACATGTCTACTGTGGACCTACTTATTAATTTAAGAGGGTCAGGGAGGTCTGGTGAGTGCACGATTTATTTGAGTGTGAGCACTAAAGGAGCTCGGGCTTCTGGGAAGGAGGTGTTTGGAAGTCCACCACGCATGGTTTGCTGGAGCACATATTGAGACTTGGATGAAGAAGCACTGGATTGTTTTGAGGCAATTATTTGTAGTTATACAATTTATTTAAAGTGGTGTTCCGGCCGAAATCATACTTTTTAAATAAAAATACCCCTATAATACACAAGCTTAATGTATTCTAGTAAAGTTAGTCTGTAAACTAAGGTCTGTTTTGTTAGTTTATAACAGTGGTTTGTTATTTTATAAACTTACAGAAGGCCGTGGCCATCTTAAGTGTGGGCATCTGAAGCCAGACTGTATTTCTTCCTGGATCTCATCCTTGCAGATCTCGCACATGCTCAGTGCAGCACAAGCAGTGTAATAGGTTTCAGGTCAGGTTTCCATAGCAACGGCAGTTTCAGAGGAAGTTGCCGCCCCTTCCCAGAAGGCATTGGAAACAGGAAATGATGCGATGGGCCGCGGCCAGGGAGGAGGAAGTGAAAAACGAATACAGCAGATATACAGTAGGTGCTGAGAAAAAAAATAAAAAAATATCCAATTTGTTTACAGTGCACAGTTTAGTGAGGGATGCTGAAGAGTTGGAAAAGTGGGTGGAACTCCACTTTAAGTATAAAGGACACGCTGGATGGACTTTGCATTCGCTTTATGGTCTTTCACTGGATATTTACCACGTTAAATGAGTTGATTATTTATCACATGTGTTTTTTTCACGTTTTACTTTGATTACAAGAGCACAGCATTTATGTATATAAGGGGAGCGCAGCACTTTATTGTATTTATCACAATGAAATGATCAGGTCAAATGATTGATCAGATAAAAACGTGATGGGCAGTATTTATCCTTGTCTCTTGTGTTCATCTCTTGGTCTGGGGCTCCCACAAATGGATCGTTGTACTGATGAGAAGAATACAGGCAGATGAGACTTCATTGAGCAGAATGAACACTTCGATGGGGTTAATGCGGACACTGTCCAGCCGTACAGAATGTTCCATCTCTCCAACAACATGGCCTGTGTTTTATGTCACGTAGAAGCAGGAAATCCTCATCGCGGCTCCACTATCTACTAATCTGATTGGAGCTCATTGAAAGAGAAGAGCCATCCTGAAGATCCGGTCACTGTCCCCCACCGGATGCCGGCTCTGATAAAGAGACAGTAACCCTGAAAACACAAAAACTCTATGTGAAAAAGAGAGTTATGGCATTCACAGATATGTGTGTGAAAGTTCCTACATCCAAGGCCAATATTAAACATCAGGGGCTCAGGTCAAAGATTATTGTAGAAGTTTTCATCCCAGTTATAAAACTTGATAAATTTTATCTGAAATCACCATGTATATTTTATCTTTTTATTTAAGAATATGTTATTTTGGCATAGGTTGTTAATCATCATATGTGAAAAAAATTAACAGCCATTAAGTATCAGTATTTTGGATGAGCTATTATATTATGAAGATACAAAATTATCTCAACAGACAATTACTACTTAATGTATTGCTAGAGACAATATTTGCCAATCTGATTGACTTTAACCAGATGAAACATAAAAGGAAAGTAAATGGAGAATGTGAAATACTTGCACTGTGTAAGGCCAATGAAGCTCAGGGATGTCTCTGTTGGCCAATCACGTGATTCCCGCTAAAGCAATGGTCATGTAGTCTGTGGCAAAAGCCAATGGCAAATGGATATTTGAGTACAGCAGGCCAGTTTGAGGCTCTGTCTGAATAATGCATGCCCTCAATGTATCAGAGATCATTAACTAATCCTTGGAAGTTGTCACGTAATTGACTGCCAAAGGGAGCATAGACATTTTCCTAATAAGAGGAAAAATCTTCACATTCTTCCTTTTCCTTTATTTGAATGATTCAACCTCCTGGTGCTACATTAACCAGGTTTATTTTTAAGAAACAAAGAAAGTAGGAGCATCCTGCAAAGTTGCATTTATTAAAAGTAAGTTGGGTTGTAGCGAAAAGTGCTACCTACATCATCTGCACTGGTAGCCCCCATAGCACCAAACATCTTCACCCATCCTCCTATAGCATCGTACTTCTCCCCACAGCACTGAACATCTCCACCCAACCCCCATATCACCACTTCCCTATTTAGCTTAGAATGTCTCCACCTAACCCTCCCATAGTACCACTTGTAATAAACATCTCCACCTGACCCTTCCATAGCACTGTCCTTCTTCACCCATCCCCCTAGAGCATGTGTCAAACACAAAGCCTGCAGGCCAATTCCAGCCCGCCAGGGCATTTCATGTGGCCCTCGCACCTCTCCTGCAGCTGCAGCACCCACCTCGTCTGCGCCCACACTTTATCTCAGTAGTCGGCAGCAGAGAGAACAGAACTCCTCCTGTCTGCCTCCAGACCCTGCACTTTCTGTTTCCCAGCTCCGCCCCCAGCTCCATCCCAGCAGCAGCACAAGGTAAAGGGTGTACACTGTGATATAAGGGAGGGTGGGGAACTCTTGTGATGGTGGGGGGCTCTTGACATTCGATGTACAGGGGTTGGGTGCTCTGGACATCTCTTCTTACAGATACAACCGGCCTTTTGAGGGCAACCATAATGCTGATGCGGCGCGCAATGAAATGGACTTTGACAACCCTGTCCTATAGCATTGAACATCTCTACCTAACCCTCACATAGCACTATCCTTCTCCACCCATCCTCCCATACCACTGAACATCTCTACCTAACCATCACGCAGCACTGTCCTTCTCCATCCTTCCATAGCATTAAACATCTCTAACCAATCATAGCACTGTCCTTCTCCACTTATTATTATTCTTATTAGTACATCTCTCTACCTAAATAAAATGATAAGGGAATACAGACGGCGCTGCCCTCAATGTGATTGGGTGAAGTAAACTAAAGTAATAAGTGAACCCAAACTGTGTGTTCGTGATACAATCTACTGCATATACAAAACGTGATCCAAACAAATTCAAACAAATCACCAAACACAAGGCGATTCCCGTAGTACATGCAACACTACTGCTACAATGAAGAAAAAATAATAATAAAGTAGAATACTCACAGTGAGTGAAGTAAACAATAAAGTGAAAGACTAATATGTGGTATAACACATCAAAATTAAAAAAATATATAATTCCTCAGAACTCAAAAGTTTTGGGACAAAATGGCGCCAGGGGTAGTAATAAATGTGGTAATCGAAAATAATTAATACATGTGTATATGATAATTCTGTGGTCCCGTGTAGCATTACCATATGTGTATAGGATGATTCCTACAATTTCCAAAAGTATTGGGACACCATAACATAAGTAAACCACTCCAACTTCTTGTGGATCATGAAAGACTATTAGTGACAACCTATTGACACACTCCTAGTGGGTTATCTGTCAGTTGTATAAAGAAGAGTATGCAGCAGCCATAAATCCACATATGCAACAATCATTAGTTCATAAAGAGTCCATACAGGGGGTCATACATTGATGACCAGATAGAGAAGACAAAGTTCAAACACTCTGACTGCTGTTGATTATATCCTTGGGGACACACTGCAGTGACTTCCGTGCTTAACACTCCAACAGTGACTTTCAGGTGCGGTACCCCTGTAGGGGTGTTCATCTCTGGTGAGTGGGGTATCATTGGGGGGTAAGCACCTGAAAGTCACTGTTGGAGTGTTAAGCACGGAAGTCACTGCAGTGTGTCCCCAAGGATATAATCAACAGCAGTCAGAGTGTTTGAACTTTGTCTTCTCTATCTGGTCATCAATGTATGACCCCCTGTATGGACTCTTTATGAACTAATGATTGTTGCATATGTGGATTTATGGCTGCTGCATACTCTTCTTTATACAACTGACAGATAACCCACTAGGAGTGTGTCAATAGGTTGTCACTAATAGTCTTTCATGATCCACAAGAAGTTGGAGTGGTTTACTTATGTTATGGTGTCCCAATACTTTTGGAAATTGTAGGAATCATCCTATACACATATGGTAATGCTACACGGGACCACAGAATTATCATATACACATGTATTAATTATTTTCGATTACCACATTTATTACTACCCCTGGCGCCATTTTGTCCCAAAACTTTTGAGTTCTGAGGAATTATATATTTTTTTAATTTTGATGTGTTATACCACATATTAGTCTTTCACTTTATTGTTTACTTCACTCACTGTGAGTATTCTACTTTATTATTATTTTTTCTTCATTGTAGCAGTAGTGTTGCATGTACTACGGGAATCGCCTTGTGTTTGGTGATTTGTTTGAATTTGTTTGGATCACGTTTTGTATATGCAGTAGATTGTATCACGAACACACAGTTTGGGTTCACTTATTACTTTAGTTTACTTCACCCAATCACATTGAGGGCAGCGCCGTCTGTATTCCCTTATCATTTTATTTTCGTCATATTGGACCTCTTGGGGTACCAATTAGGAATAGGCAGCAGCTCTCACACTGTCCTAAGCGCGGACTCTTCTACTTACATCTCTCTACCTAACCCTCCCATAGCACTACACTTCTCTACCCATCCCTCCATAGCACTGAACATCTCCACATAACCCTCCCATAGTATTACCCTTATCCACCCATTCTCTTACAGCAATTAACATCTCCACCTAACCCTCTCATTGCTCCGCCCTTCTACAACCAATCCCCCTATAGTAATAATCATCTCCACCTAACAGTCGCACAGCAATAGCCTTATCCACCCATGCTCTTTTGGCATTGAACATCTCCACCCAACCCTCTCAAAGCTTTGTCCTTCTCCACCCAGCCCTCATAGCATTGTACATCTCCATGCAACCCTCCTCATAGCACTTAATATTTCCACCCAATAACCTGTCCCCTTCCCCTCACAGCAATGTACAGATCTATGGAGCACTATGCAGTAGGCAGAAGATATTTAGAAGGTGGTTGGATTGTGTCCATCAGTGACTATGAGCAACTGTGCACAGAGGGAGATCCTCGGGGGGGGGGGGGGGGGGGGGGGCTTACTATCAGGTCAGTGTATTGGTGGATCCACTTTGCTACAGATTAACACATTTATTATATGAAAATGCCACAATGTACTGTAGACACAGCATTATATATGACCTTCTTCTTGGGTCATAGCCGGCCCTTTAACAACACATAACACTGAAGAGTAGTCCCAGAAATGCGCCAGTTGAATGAACTTTATTTCCCTCCAGGTGCTGAGATGATGGGAATGACTCTGGCACAGTGTGGCAATGCCCAGAGAAGATGAGTCTAGCAGATGGCGGCTTCCTGTAAGTTATTTTGTGATCTGGGAATGGTGACGCTGAATGTCTGTGCTAGGGACACCTGGGGGCCCCTTGGTACACTTTCACCTTCTGGTACTGCCAGAACTAGAGGTCACTCCAGCCACCTGCAATCTGATCTATCTAGCTTTGCTCTTTTTTTACTAGCCAATAGAGAAAAATATAATCATTATATCATCATTTGTTGCTGTTTTTCAGCTTTTTCATTCGCTTTTATTTATTATTATGTATTTCCTATTTTTTTTTTCTTTTCTTTAAGGGTTAAAGGTCATGGTTAGGGGTTAATTTATTTATATCTATTATTTATTTACTTAATTTTATGCATTTATTAGAGTTTAGGTGCTAGGATTAGGGTTAGGGGTCTATATTAGGCAGTCTGATTAGAGGTTAATATTAGGGTTAGGGGTTAATATTAAGGTTAGGGGTTAATATTAGGGTTAGGGACCAATATTAGGGTTTGGAGTTAATTATAGTGTTAGGGTTTTTTAAATTTATTTATTATAAATTTTTATTTTATTTAATTTATTATGTATTTATGTATTTTATGTATTTATTTACTTATCATTATTTAATTATTGCATTTGAGCAGAAAATCGCTCAAAAAACGCGCTAAAATGCCCAAATCAAGCATTTCCTTGCATTTCTATGGAACAACTTAAAAAATGCATCAATCTGCCTGATTCGAGCTACAAAAAAATCTGTAGAACTTTTTTTTGAGCTATATGCCCTGTACACACGACCGGTTTTGCCATCGGAAAAAAACTCCGAAGATTTCTCCGATGGAACTCCGACAGAATCCCATTCAAGCGGTCTTGCCTACACACGGTCAAACCAAAGTCTGACCAAAGTCCGACCGTCCAGAACGCGGTGACGTACAACACGTATGACGGGACTAGAAAAAGGAAGTTCAATAGCCAGTAGCCAATGGCTTCCGTCTCGTACTTGCTTCAGCGCATGCTTCGTTTTTGGTCCGTCGGAACAGCATACAGACGAGCGGTTTTCCCGATAGGAATTGGTTCCGTCGGAAATATTGAGAACATGTTCTATTTCTAGGTCTGTCAGAATTTTTTAAAAAAAGTCCGATGAGGCCTACACACGATCGGAATATACGATGAAAAGCTTCCGTCTGACTTTTTCTGTTGGACATTCCGCTCGTGTTTACGCAGCATAAGGTGTTTGGCTTGACTTGTATTGGAGATGTGAACCAACTCCATAAATGATTTTTTCTCCTCCAGCATTTTGGAGCTTCAAGCTACAAAGCGCTGAGGTGTGAAAGGGGCCTGAAATCTCTGCGTTGTCATCTGGCCAGTAGTTTGCCAAAATGTCCAGATTTTTGCTAAAAAAAAACCATCTAATTTTGCTTATTCCTCCTAAAGAATGATTTCATCCTCTGCTCCACACCCAACAGATTGCAGACCGTTATTTTTTCTTCCACGTGAAAAAACAAAAAGTGGGTTTGGGTACGTAGACTATCCTGTGATGTATGGATAATTGGTGTTTTCTCTGCAGAAAATTGTGCTAAAAAAAAAAAAAAAAAACGAATTAGCACTCGCACCTTCAGCTGGCTGCTGATTTGTAAATGTCAGTGCAGGCGCTTGTTCAGCTCACAGTTTAAAAAGAAAAACTAGATGTGATGGTGAAGTGTCGGCCGGTGACAGTCCGTGGTGTCACCGCGGAGGGATGAGCTCATCCACCGTGTACACGTGTTTCATGTTTCTGCAGAACACCCACATGTCTCTGGATGGGGCCGGTCAGAGAATGGAATAGCTGACGGCTATCACGGATCATTTACAGTGTCGGAAAACTCCACAGAAATTGATTCTGGGAATTGCGCAAGGAAATTCGGAGTGTAGAACCTGCCGGAAGATTGTAAACGGCTATTTACTGAGCTGAATACTAAGAATGAGGTCTGATGATGGGAAGGTGCAGAACACGATTATTATTTCAGTGAAACCTGTCGGGGAAATACAAATACATGTACAAGATCATGATAAATCCCCCAAATCAGAACAATGTTGGGAGACTCAGGAGAATATTATCTCTGCTCGCCATTCACCTCCACACTGACATGATGCAGAAATTTCAGGAATTTACATGCTATGATTGTCCGTAAATAATAATACAGAAGAGAACAGCTCTTGTGTGGTCTTACTGCCATTAAAGGCCAGATGATATTTCAGTTTAGTTTACCTCCGCCTCTCCCACAATGGTGATAGTTCCCTGCAGTAGTTTGTGTCTCTGCCCCTCCCACAATGGTGAGATTTCCCTGCAGTAGTTTGTGTCTCTGCCCCTCCCACAATAGGGAGATTTCCCTGCAGTAGTTTGTGTCTCTGCCCCTCCCACAATAGGGAGATTTCCCTGCAGTAGTTTGTGTCTCTGCCCCTCCCACAATAGGGAGATTTCCCTGCAGTAGTTTGTGTCTCTGCCTCTCCCACAATGGTGAGATTTCCCCGCAGTAGTTTGTGTCTCTGCCCCTCCCACAATAGGGAGATTTCTCTGCAGTAGTTTGTGTCTCTGTCCCTCCCACAATAGGGAGATTTCTCTGCAGTAGTTTGTGTCTTTGCCCCTCCCACAATAGTGAAATTTCCCTCATTTGTACTTGGAGTCTTTATGAAACATCGAGTGAGAAACATGATAAAGGAGAACATGAGAAGTGACCTGGGGTGTACCAAAAGTCACGTGGTCAGTACGCCTAAAGGGGGCATACTCAAATATGAAATGAAATTAAATAAAAGGATGAGAATAAAGGGGACCGGGTGGGTGGGATACGAGCAGGAAGGCTGACAAGGGAAAGGAGGAGGGTGGGTTTAAGTACAGCCCGACTCCTCCCACAAATTCAGGCTAACCTGCGGCCAGCCTTCCCATTAGTTTGCATCTCTGCTCCTCCCACAATGATGAGATTTCCACACAGTAGTTTGTGTCTCTGCCCCTCCCACAATGGTGAGATTTCCCTGCAGTGTTTGTGTCTCTGCCCCTCCCTCAATGGTGAGATTTCCCTGCAGTGTTTGTGTCTCTGCCCCTCCCACAATAGTGAGATTTCCCTGCAGTGTTTTGTGTCTCTGCCCCTCCCACAATGATGAGATCTCCCTGCAGTAGTTTGTGTCTCTGCCCCTCCCACAATGGTGAGATTTCCCTGCAGTGTTTTGTGTCTCTGCCCCTCCCAAAATGATGAGATCTCCCTGCAGTAGTTTGTGTCTCTGCCCCTCCCACAATGGTGAGATCTCCCTGCAGTGTTTTGTGTCTCTGCCCCTCCCACAATGGTGAGATTGCCCCGCAGTGTTTTGTGTCTCTGCCCCTCCCACAATGGTGAGATTTCCCCGCAGTGTTTTGTGTCTCTGCCCCTCTCACAATGGTGAGATTTCCCTGCAGTAGTTTGTGTCTCTGCCCCTCCCACAATGGTGAGATTTCCCTGCAGTGTTTTGTGTCTCTGCCCCTCCCACAATGGTGAGATTTCCCCGCAGTGTTTTGTGTCTCTGCCCCTCCCACAATGGTACAATTTCCCTGCAGTAGTTTGTGTCTCTGCCACTCCCACAATGGTGGGATTTCATGTGTCTCTGCCCCTCCCACAATGGTACAATTTCCCTGCAGTAGTTTGTGTCTCTGCCACTCCCACAATGGTGGGATTTCATGTGTCTCTGCCCCTCCCACAATGGTGGGATTTCATGTGTCTCTGCCCCTCCCACAATGCCATATTGAGGGGTTCAAAAGCGGATTCCACAAATATTTGTTTATTCTGCATTGCACTGAGGGAGGGTGACACCATGATTTGATGTAGTAATGGTGGACACAGTGGGGTGTAGCTGGGATTTCCTATAGAGATCTCTCTGCTTTATTAGTGTTTCAGTACAGGTCTCTGATTGGCAGTTGTGGGGCATTACAGACAGCTCTTTTGATGAACTTTGATGAATGGTTTATCACACTTCTTTCGTTGTGTCACTCTGGATGTAGAAATGGCGGTGCGAACCCGTCTTTCCCCCCTGGTCTAGAACAATCGGAGTACAAGACACTTGCAATGTCCGGTAGGGACCGAGCATCACGTTTTCTGGTTGAAAACCAATGGCCCTCTATCTCAAACCTAACTGATGGGGAGGGACAATTCCAACTACCGTTCTGGAAAGCAATTAGAATACACCACTTCTTACACTCGATCCCTAATCCAGCACAATTTAACCGAGATTTAACGACCTTTGAAGAGTACTGCACAGACGAGGGAACATTACCACGGGTACTGTCTAAAACATATGAACTGCTCAATTCCCCTATTGAACAACCTGACCTGGCATTTATACAACAATGGGAAACAGATTTACAATGCAAGTTTACTACCACACAAATTCAAACGATTATTAGATTCTCTCTAAAAACATCTGTCTGTACAAAAATACAAGAACTCAACTATAAGATCCTGACCAGATGGTACTACACACCTCAAAGGCTACATACGTACTTCCCTAATACTACAGACAGATGTTGGAGATGTCAGACTGACATTGGGACGCTCCTCCACATCTTCTGGTCCTGCCCTCTACTTCAGCGTTTCTGGACAACAGTCCGGACGATCACCCAAAAATTTACAGACCATGTGATAAGCGATGACCCAGCTTTCATCCTGCTCCATGCCACTTCAATACCCGCACGGAGATACAAAAAGTCCATAATCAGACACCTACTGGATGCAGCTAAATATTGCATCCCACTTCTGTGGAAGAAATGCACACCGCCGACCATTGGGTTATGGCTACGCAGAGTGGAGGAGATCAGGAGGTTGGAGGACTTAGTCCTGACGGCACATAACAAACAAGAACAACATTCCAAGACATGGAGGCTATGGATGATGTTTATATTCTCTGATGAAGGGATGGCGCTACTTGCCACATGAATAATAAAACCCCACAGATCTGAAGATGGTGGATCATGTCGCCCGGGCCCAAAACTCCCTCCCCCCCCCCCTACCTGCCTAACCCTTCCCCTCATCTCCTCTCTGACTCCCCTTTCCCTCTTTCCCTTTTTTCTATCCTACCTCACTGGAATTTCTACGCTCTTTTTTTTTTCTTTTCCATTCTAATCACCATACTTTAGCTTGCCTTGCCTCTCTCTTAACATATCTCTCATCTATGATTATATGTCCTTTGGTCACTCAGGGAATGGGCAGTAGAAACAGATGTACAACCACAAGGACGTGGTGAGACCTACTGTACACCGTTATATCGTGTAGATGGAAAATATGGAAGACGTCAATCCTATTCTGATAATAGCTGGTACAGATGTTAGGATTACCACTGTCGCACCTGACTAAATGTGAACACCAACTATTGAGACTAGCACTGTACAGCAGTATCTGTCGCTTCCATCCTCTTATTTATTTGAGTTTTGCTTTGTTTTATCGGCTCTTATTCTTTGTCTTTGTATATTTTTTGTATATTTTTGTTACTTTGTTTTATTCTTTGGAAAATAATAAAACTTATATTTGGAAAAAAAAAGAAATGGCGGTGCGGAATTCATTTCATGTAACAGTTTGTTGATGCCAAGTCCTGTGTTGATATCAGCAGAAAACAATGCGCTGGTCGCCCAGGTTCCAATTACCGTCCTTCTTCCCGATTTGCTGCACATTTTTTCCCTTGATTTGTTTCTGTCTGTCCAATTTCCTCGCTTGTTAGCTGTGCGGGGTGACATCTTACAGAGTGGGCTCCACCATATAATTGGTCTGCGTCTCCATCGTGAACATTCTAGTGAGGAATTCGGGCAGCAGACCAGGTCAGAGAACATTACCAAATACGGCCTCCGCCTTCCCCCCGTATCATTCTACATAGGAACATTTCTATGGCGGAACCCCTAGCTCTGCCCGCCAGGTCTGTGCCAACGGCAGCGACTCCGCCATGGCAAGAGCTGACTGCTGTCCGCTGCAAAAAATGACAGCGCCCCCTGGTTCTACAGCCCTCATCTTACAGTATGTCAATTCTCTGCAACACATAAACATTTCCCAAGATTTATCCCATTAAAAACACTGTAAGTAAAGATATCTGTTGCTCTGCCAGAAATCCAGAGAGCTGCCATCTTTCTGTACTGTAGTGAGCTGACAACGCTGCCTCTGCTGCACTAAAATCCCTAGCTATGGTGTCTGTTCTACCCATTTCTCCTCTGTGGACTACAGAACATCTCCCCTTATGTCATGAAGATGGAGAGGGATTATGGAGAAAAGAAAAGGGGGAAGGCTTATAGAGATGAGAAGAGTGGGCAGGGTTATGGAGAGGGGGGCATGTTCTGTAGTCCAGCAGGGGAGTACTGGGCAAGGTCAACAACACTGCTTGGGATTTCAGTGCAGCAGCATTTTTAAACCACTTCAATATCGGGCACTTCCCCCCCCTTCCTGTCCAGGACAATTTTCAGCTTTCAGCGCTGTCGCACTTTGAATGACAGTTGCGCGGTCATACAACACTGTACCCAAACTACATTTTTTATCATTTTCTTCCCACAAAATAGAGCTTTCTTTTGCTGGTATTTGATCACCTCTGCAGTTTTTTTTTTGCTAAACAAACTAAAAAAGACAGAAATTTTTGAAGAAAAAAAAAGTTTTTCTTTGTTATAAAATTTTGTTTTCTCCTTCACTGATGGCCACTGATGAGGCTGCACTAATGGGCACTGATGAGGCGGCACTGATGGGCACTGATATATAGAATTGATGGGCACTGACAGGCGGCACTGATATGCAGCACTGATGGGCACCGATAGGCTACACTGATATGCGGCACTGATGGGCACTGAAAGGCAGCACTGAGGTGCACTGATGGGCACTAATAGGTGGCACTGATAGGCGGCACTGACAGGCACTGATAGGCGGCACTGATAGATGGCACTGGATAGGCAGCACTGATGAGGAGCTACTGACAGGCATTACTGATTGGCATCTGAAGGGCACTGACAGGCATTACTGATGGGGCACTGATAGGAGTTACTGATGGGGCTCAGACTGTTTACCGTCACTTCCTGGTTCACACTATGATCAGCTGTGATTGGTCACAGCTGATCACGTGGTAAGGAGCCTCCGTCAGAGGCTCCTTACCACGATTTGAGATGCAGTGTGTCAGAGTGACACACAGCACCACCGATCGCCGCGCTGTGCCCCCCCCCACGGGCGCGCGCCGGCATGTTATCCTGCTGGACGTCATATTATGCCCAGTCAGGATAACAGAACCACCGCCTGGCCGTCATCCTGTTATAGGCCGGGTGGAAAGTGGTTAACCTTTTGCCACTCAGGTAATGTATATGTGTGACAGTAATAAGGATGGGCTTTAATGCCCACACACTGTACATGCAGTATGTGCCCATATGGGGCCGAGGTTTCTGTGCTGAAAGCGCACTCACTGCACACTCCCAGCATAGTAGTAATCTCTAGTAATAATCCGTTCCACTGGCTTCCAATCATGTGACCACTGTGACAGCCAATCATAATGTAGATTTAGGGCATATATATTTATAAATATTTGGGGTTTTTTAGCCTATAAATACACAATAAAGCAGACCTTAAAGTGATTGTAAAGTCCCTTTTTTTATTTCAAAATAGCAAACATGTTATACTTACCTGCTCTGTGCAGTTGGTTTTTCACAGAGCAGCCCCGATCCTCTTCTTCTCGGGTCCCTCTTCGGCTCTCCTGGCCCCTCCCTCCTGTTGAGTGCCCCCCCAGCAAGCAGCTTGCTATGGGGGCACCCGAGCCGAGTTGCAGCTCCCTGTGTCCATTTAGACACAGAGCTGTGGTTTGGCCCCGCCCCCTCCCTCTCCTCATTAGCTCACTGACTTTGATTGACAGCAGCGGGAGCCAATGGCACCCGCTGTATGTCTCAGCCAATGAGGAGGGAGAGGCCCCAACAGCATCATCACTGGATCGAGATGGGGCTCAGGTAGGTAATAGGGGGATGCTGCACAGAGAAGGTTTTTTTTATCTTAATGCATACAATGCATTAAGATAAAAAAAAACCTTCTGCCTTCAGAACCACCCTAAGCCCTGGTTCACACAGTGCGGCTTTGAAATTGTGCTACTTCAGAGCGATTTCAAAGCTGCAGAGCAGTGCAATTTACACATTCAATTTCATTGCGGCTTATGACTTTATTTAACAGAAGCCTATGCAAGTCGTGATGAAATCCTAAAAAGTAGTGCAGGAACGTTTTTTTAGTCACTGCAACTTGAGTCGCAGCAATTTAAACGGTTCCATGGCAATAGGGTGCGACTGGTCATGCGATTTTGAACTGTCAAATCGCATGACAAAGTGCACGAGTGTGAACGAATAATGAAAGTACTAATCATCAGCCAGCCCCCCCTGCTGTTATAATGATTGCTGCTGATTTCACATGAGTTTCCAGGAGGTGTCTTGTTCTAAAAAGGACACAATTTTCTTTTTGCTTTTTTTTTTTCAGTTTCTCTCCTTTTCACCTGTTAATAATTTTATTCTCTCCTTATTTTTGAGGTTTTCATTATTTCTGTTTATTTCCCAGAACTGTATGGTGAAATCTGTTGCGGTCAGTTTGATATCAGTACAATGTGATTCAGCAGCGGAGATGATGTAATAAATTGTTTTTGAGTTTGGTGTCTGTTTTATAATCAACAACATAGTTGAGAATGACATTGAAATCTAATGCTCAGCAGATTTGTTTTTTACCCGCCAATCGTGAATGCGCCGAAGCAAGAAAATGGCGGCCGCTACGGCCAAAGTGATCCAACCAGCAGTTCAGAGTATCCACTCCCACTTGCAGAGTGGACCGTAATGGATTTACTCCGATCAGCCATACCAGTATGATCACCCATCTTAACCATGGACTCCTCTAGACCTCTGAAGATAGGCTGTGATATCTGGCACCAAGCTGTTAGTAGCAGATCCTGTACCATAAGCTGCAAGATTGGGCCTCCATGGACTGGACTTGTTTTTTATGGGAACATCCCACAGATGGGCAGTTGGATTGAGAACTGGAGAATTTGAAGGCCCAGTCAACACCTCAAATTAACTGTGGCAGGGCTGGGACAAGGGGTGGGCAGGAGCGATGGCTGCCCTGGGCACTGTGGTATCATGTGAGGCACGGGGGCACAATAAGGAGATTGAGGGGAGGGGATTTGTTTTGATAGGGGTGATTTGGGGGGCGGCAGGAGGTAAGAATTGTTCTAGGAGGGGACATTTGGGGAGGTGTGGTATTAGTGCTGATTTGTGTGGAGAGGGGGGGGATGAAGAGGATTTGTGCTAGAAGGTGGGATTTGGGAGTTTGTGCTAGAAAAGGTAATATGGTAGGGGAAGTGGGGGGGGGGGATTTGTGCTAGGAGGGGACATTTTTATGGAGAGGGGGATTTGTGCTAATAGGGATGTTTGGGGGGGGGGGCATTATTTGTGCTAGGAGGGAAAATTTGAGGGGGTGGGGGGATTTATGCTAGGATGGAGAACTAGGGAGGGGCGTTTGTGCAGCAAGGGGGTTGGAGTGGGGGGGGGGAGTGGATTTGTGCTCTGAGGGGAAAGTTGAGGGGTAGAGGATTTGTGCTAGGAAGTGGGATTTTTTTTTTGGGGGGGGGGGGGGATTGGGAGCATATAAGGAAGGAGAGGATTTGAGCTGGGATTTCAGCAGCAGGGTGGATTTGTACTGGGAGGAGGGGGGATTTATGCTTAGGGGGTAAGCATGCAGATCAGTGCTAAATTTTGCGGGGAGGGGATTTTTGCTGACACATAATGCTCATACATCTTGGTGGGGGGGGCACAATTTGGCATGTTCATCCTGGGCTCTAGCCTTGTCCTGGCACTGCATTGTCGTGTTCCATTCTTGAACTCATCAGAGAAGGCCACCTTCTTCCATTGCTCCATGGTCTAGTTCTGATCCCTATGTGCATTAATGTGCCTTGGCCTCCCATGTCCCTGTTGTTGGTTCACCATTTTTTTTTTCTTTGGTCCACTTTTGGTTGATCTTGACCACTGCGGGCCAGGAACATCTCACAAGAGCTGCAGTTTTGGAGATACTCTGACCCAGTCGTCTAGCCAATACAATTTGTCCCTTGTCAAAGTCGTTCAAATCCTTACGCCTTCCCATTTTTTCTGCTTCTACACTTCAGGAACAACATGTTCACTTGCTGCCCAATATATCCCACTTGCTTTTAGATGCCATTGTCACGAGATAATCAATGTTATTCACTTTACCTGTCTTTGGTCATAATGTTATACGACTGATCAGTGTATATTTGTAGTGTTGTTCCTCGGAAGAGACAACTTTGTTACATAACTATAGAGGAAAAAAAAAAGGGAATCTTGACTAGTTTGGTGTCATTACACTTCCTTTTAGAAGAATCTGATTGGTAGAGCTATGAATGAAGTATTTGGAATAGCGGTTACACGGATGATCTGCTGATAGTCATTCTAATAGCAGCGATGAAAAGAATCATAAACTGTCAGTTCCAGAACCGCGTCTCGCTTGGCTGCACAGTAATTGGGCCGTCGTTCCGATGATGACCTGTGAATTGGCAGTTACATTTATGATGTAATGAAGGCCGGTCAGAAGCGGGAATGTGATTCTTGTAGGACACAGTTCCAGTCTGATGACTCCCAAACACGACTCACTTATTGGACGCTTGTAGATCCGTGCAGAAATAACATACAGAGCTGCATGTTCACCACACCGACGAAAGGCAACATATGACGTTTCCATCAGTGGAATGGATGTAGATACAACTTGGACAGAAAACTATCGGCTTGTTCCAAGCGTGAGACCATCAAACTTCACTTCTGTAAATGTACATTATAGGGACAGCTAAAGAGAACCTGATTATAGTCTGATTATAGATCAGAATACATGTTGGTGACATAAAAATTGTCATCATCCCTCACACTTCAATGAGAATATCAGACACTGTGCTGGCTGAAGTCTTGTCCCAGAGATGTATCCATTTGTCCTCCATCTGTCAAGTCTTTGGCTCTTGAAGGATCGTTCTCACATCATCGTCCATTTCAGTTAGAATTTGGGGATGGTAGTCCCTACACTGCTCTGTACACCTTCTCAGAGATGATAGTCCATACACTGATCTGTACACCTTCTCAGAGATGATAGTCCATACACTGCTCTGTACACCTTCTCAGAGATGATAGTCCATACACTGCTCTGTACACCTTCTCAGAGATGATAGTCCATACACTGCTCTGTACACCTTCTCAGAGATGATAGTCCATACACTGCTCTGTACACCTTCTCAGAGATGATAGTCCATACACTGATCTGTACACCTTCTCAGAGATGATAGTCCATACACTGCTCTGTACACCTTCTCAGAGATGATAGTCCATACACTGATCTGTATACCTTCTCAGAGATGATAGTCCATACACTGCTCTGTACACCTTCTCAGAGATGATAGTCCATACACTGCTCTGTACACCTTCTCAGAGATGATAGTCCATACACAGTTCTGTACACCTTCTCAGAGATGATAGTCCATACACAGTTCTGTACACCTTCTCAGAGATGATAGTCCATACACTGTTCTGTACATCTTCTCAGAGATGATAGTCCCTACACTGCTCTGTACACCTTCTCAGAGATGATAGTCCATACACAGTTCTGTACACCTTCTCAGAGATGATAGTCCATACACTGATCTGTACACCTTCTCAGAGATGATAGTTCATACACAGTTCTATACACCTTCTCAGAGATGATAGTCCATACACTGCTCTGTACACCTTCTCAGAGATGATAGTCCCTACACTGCTCTGTACACCTTCTCAGAGATGATAGTTCATACACAGTTCTATACACCTTCTCAGAGATGATAGTCCATACACAGTTCTGCACACCTTCTCAGAGATGATAGTCCATACACTGCTCTGTACACCTTCTCAGAGATGATAGTCCCTACACTGCTCTGTACACCTTCTCAGAGATGATAGTCCCTACACTGCTCTGTACGCCTTCTCAGAGATGATAGTCCCTACACTGCTCTGTACACCTTCTCAGAGATGATAGTCCCTACACTGCTCTGTACACCTTCTCAGAGATGATAATCCCTACACTGCTCTGTATACCTTCTCAGAGATGATAGTCTCTACACTGCTCTGTACACCTTCTCAGAGATGATAGTCCCTACACTGCTCTGTACACCTTCTCAGAGATGATAGTCCCTACACTGCTCTGTACACCTTCTCAGAGATGATAGTCCATACACTGATCTGTACACCTTCTCAGAGATGATAGTCCATACACTGCTCTGTACACCTTCTCAGAGATGATAGTCCCTACACTGCTCTGTACACCTTCTCAGAGATGATAGTCCCTACATAAATTTCAATCTGATAGGTTGGCAGCACTGCTCCTGTCTAAAATTGGCCCTAGTATGTAGGAATGTGAATTAGGGACCTTAGATTGTAAGCTCCTTGAGGGTAGGGACTGATGTGAATGTATATGACACATATATAAAAGGTGATATGTAAATTGTTGGCGCTCTATAATTATCTGCATTAAATAAATAATGCTGTTCTGTACAGGTGACAGTCAAATACCACTCTGATGGCATTGCGGGAGGTCTGGCACCTCTCAGGGGAACATAGTCATCTGCAGCATAACACTTGCTGAATTAGCCTGCAGCTTCTGAACCTACCAGCACCCAACTACACACTGTGTACTGGACTATACTGTACAGGGCCTATGGTGTAATAACTCCAATAGGGCCAAACCAGATGTCCATTTAGAGGGCAGAGCTTCTCCTGTGTGAGTGGAATAACCCACATGGGTGCACCTTGGCACATCATAAGGTGGACCTCAACTGCCCCCATAAGATAAATAGGAAGAAGTTCCTGGAGCTCATCAGAAGTTAAGCTAATTAGGATAAAGCTCCACTCCTGGGGGGTCCAACGACATTTTGCTGTACACAGCCGACTTCCTGTTCAACCCTGGAGCCAGCCTATGGGGTGTCATGGATGGCAGCTCACACCAAGGACAGGCAGCTAGAACACATAACAGTATATACATCCTGGACAAATATATGAAATTATCAGGACTCTAATACACGTAATACTACAAAAGTCCACATTTGTATAAAGATGATCTCCCAGTGGAGAATACCGAGGGCCCTATCTTCTAATCATCTCCTGGATCTGGATCGCTCATAGTTGCTGCTTGTTCATCATTAAATTTTTTTTCTTGCTGGAAATTGATGAATTAATCATCATGTCTTCTGGAAAATAAAAGGCTTTTGAAATTTAGAAATGCAGCAATTTAGAAATTGGATAAAAGTTTTAGCACTGGGAAACACTTTTTGATAGAAAAGTAGTCAATTTTTAAATACAATTATATAGATCAGACCAAAATGAGGGACAAATGAGAAGGAAAGAGGGACAGAGGGACCTTGTTCCGAATGAGGGACAGTCCCTCGAAATCAGGGACAGTTGGGAAGTATGCTGGTGAGCATTCTCGTAGCTCATTGATTCTTCCGGCAATTTAGTAACTACCTGAATGTATCGGAGGTACTGCTGATCGCTGATGCAATGCTTTACAAACTCCAATGAAAAAAATAATAAATGCACATTTTGTTACCTGTAAAAAGACGTGCCTTTATTTATTTTTCATAAATGGTGAACTTATCCTTTAATAAGGTAAAAGTGTGGTAAATACCGCGCTGTCAAAACAGCTGCCAGCACCGCAAGTGACAATCGCAAGTAATGTGGATTAGGAATAAAGGTGCAGCGCTAATGAAAAATAGAAACAAAAGCAAATGGGGATGCTTAGCGTTTAAACATTAACACCATATAAATAAACATTATGGGTGAACCATCAAATATAAAGTGCAATAATTGACATATATAGCAAATACATCAGATATAAAGTGCAAAAATTAACACATAAATAACAGAACGTGAAAAAATTTGTAGCAATACAATGAAACTCTAAAAGTCCAATCTGTGAAAAAGTGTTTGGTAGATGAATAAATAAATCTATTTTGCTGGACTAGAAATCCACTTCCAAACAAACATTTATAGTGCATGAAAAGTGATATAGGAAGCCGCCACCGATAACACTGAGGCTTACCAGAATGAGTGGAGTCAATAAGGCATATGCCCCATGAGTCGTTCAGACTTTGCGATGATCATACACCAATGATTGGATAATATCAGCCAATATAGACTTTGGAACATAAAGACGTATTGTAAGTACACTGTCCTCCAGGGGACCCAGGTCAGAAAGAAAGAGGCTCCAGAGGTATAAACAGTGATATGGATTCACACATAAATGATCAAAGGAAATAAAAATTCACATAGCGTGAATCCGCTTAACAGGAAATTTTATGTAAAAATGAATGGTTACACTCAGATTTGGGTAGAACAACAAGCGCTTTAAAAATCCAGAATGGTAACGCAATGAGGACAGTAGGCACGACCCGACGCATTTCATCTACACAGAGATCGCCTGGGGACGATATCCCAGATGATAGCTTTGTAGATGAAACGCGTTGGGTCATGGCTACTCTCCTCATTGCGTTACCATTCTGGATTTTTAAAGCGCTTGTTGTTCTACCCAAATGTGAGTGTAACCATTCATTTTTACATAAAATTACCTGTTAAGCGGATTCACGCTATGTGAGTTTTTATTTCCTTTGATCATTTATGTGTGAATCCATACCACGGTTTATACCTCTGGAGCCTCTTTCTTTCTGACCTGGGTCCCCTGGAGGACAGTGTACTTACAATACATCTTTGTGTTCCAACGTCTGTATTGGCTGATATCTTCCAATCATTGGTGTACAATCACTGTAAAGTCTGAAGGACTCATGGGGCATATGCCTTATTGACTCCTCTCATTCTGGTAAGCCTCAGTGTTATCGGTGGCGACTTCCTATATCACTTTTCATGCACTATAAATGTTTGTTTGGAAGTGGAATTCTAGTCCAGCAAGATAGATTTATTTATTCATGTATTCCTTATCCTTTAATAGCCAAATAAATTGGCTATTCTTGATTTTATAAACCCATGCATGTTTGTTCAGCCCATCACTAGTCTCAAGGAAGAAAAGAAAGTTGGGAATTGCATCGAGTGGCACTTTGGATATTTTTCAAGTGAAGTTTTTAAATGATAATCCATCTTTGCCTGCAGTGTGGGGAGGTACACATTTTTAAAGCATGCGTCCTCTACATAATAAATTACAGTCTTTAAGAGGTTATAACACATCATATAGAATGTAGAAAACATCCAATGTAAAAAATGTGACGTGAACGTGTGTGTGGTGAAAATACGCAGAAAATATCACGAAATCCAAGCTGGCGGGACTGAGCTCCTCATCCATTCTGAGCCCCATGCAGGAATGTGTGATATATTATCCATAGATATAATCCAGAGTAATCACACAGATAATTCAGCTCTGACCCATCAATTCCCTCTAAAGAAGAAGTAAGGCTGGGTGAGAAAGGGGAACATTTAGGCTAAAAGAAATAAGAGACATCAATACAAATCAGGAGAAAGTGGCTGATTCTTCACAGATTGCCGCCAAAGACACGAAAACCTTCTGTGAGCTTCAGACCAGATGTACCGCGCTGTGCTCCCCTTCTGTACTGACAGTTCATGGGAAGGCATCAGCATAGGGAGAGAACAATTTAGGGGGCGAGATCTGTGTTTTATCTTTTTTTACATATAGCTGCAAAACAAATTGTCCTTTCAAAGCAAAGGATTTTTATTTATTTTTGTGTAGATTGTTGTGATGTTTGCTATTTATAGGGCTTAAAAATGATCATAATAATAGTGAACAACTGTAATGCAGAGACCGATGTGACTGGCTAAGAGTTCTCTGTACACCAAAGCGGAATATTTCAGAGCTATATAAATGTATAATAATAATTAGTGACTGTCAGGAGACATTAGCGTTTAAGCCAGTGGTGGCTGGTGGTAATTTTTTTGGTCGGGTCGGTCGGTGCACTTACCTCATCCATGGTGGGCAATCACGGCGGCTCTCCTCCGTGGGCATCACGAGCAGCTTCTCCTTCCCCTGCTCGGCGGCCAATCAGAACGCTTCTCCTTATCGGGAAACGTGTTTCAGACCCGCAATTCCTGATTGATGGAGAGGCGATTCAGTGGTCGAACAGTGAATATATATTCGCTATTCTAACACACCTGGGTGGGCTCCGAGAGCAATGCTCTGCACCATATTTTGAAGAGTATTAGGGCCTCTGGCTCTAATCGGTGCTTCAAAAAAACACCCCCGCCACTGTAATACATGCACCCGGCATCCTGAAAGGAGCCGCACGCATGGATAGGGGAGGTGGCCCCTGTGCGCTCTTAATGGACGGGCCGCCCCTGATGTAAGCTCCTCTGGTGCAGCAACTGGCTCAGTGATCTCTGTACAACAATATTGAATATGTCAGAGCTATATAAATGTCACTGGCTCTGTAATCCCTGTACAGCACTGCGGAATATGTCAGAGCTAATAGTGTGTGACTGTGGTAGAGCATTAGTGTAAATGTTGTATATTAAAAAAAATCATACAAACATACAGCTTATTAATAAAAACATATTTACATAAAAATAAATAACAACTAAACAAAAACAAGCATGCTTACTACAGCAGATTTCTGCCAAAATAACATAGAAAGAAACATATTTTATTGACAACAAAAAAGAGACTACAAACCCCGAACTTCAACTCAAACACAATCCAGGCTAAGAAATATTTTAAGATTTAACTGTCATCAGGATGCTTTTGGCCCCTTTCACACTGTCGGACCGTTCAGGTCCGCCTGTCAGTTTTGTCGGACCTGAATGGGCGCTCCATGTTAGTCTATGGAGCGACGGATGTCAGCGGTGACATGTCCGCTGACATCCGACCCGGTCCGATCTGCTAAAATCAGACAGGTGGCCCTATGTTCGCATCCGTCCCTGGGGGTTCGGATCGGGTGAGATCTGATGAAAACGGATTGCTGTCTGTTTTCGTCCGACCTCTCAATAGCAACCAGCGGCGCTCGACAAGCCCCTCCCCGCTCAGTGTGCAGAGAGGGACCTGTCATCCGCCGGTTCAGCGGAGATCAACGGAGAGATCTCCCTCTGAGCTGGCGGACAGAGGCGGACTCCGTGGCAGCGGATCCGCCTCGTGGGAATGAAGCCTAAGATAAATGCTTCTTAACTTGCTCACCCACCACCCTACTCGGAGACCCTACACGTTTTAATATTCTCTGCGATTCTTCCTCCATAGAAGTCACCGACTTCTCAGCAGATGAACCCTCACCCTCCACCTCAGAAAACACCTCAAACGTATTTGATACCTCTACCCTCACCGATTCCAAAGCCCCCCATTAACCCCTCCCCCCCATCATTCACCCCAACTTCCACATCATTCACCCCGACTTTCACATCATTCACCTTGTATTCTGCACCAGCCACTCATTATCTTCCAACCTCTCCCCCACCATCATCCAATCCATCACTCACTCCACCCATCGGTGTCCGCTGACCTCCAGCCGAACTTCTGCTACGCTGAGGAGGAGGTATTGGCACCACCATACACGCTGGTACAGCACCCTCCACTAGATTTGACAACCACACTTTTTGACACTGACTGGGGAACCACAGACTGGGGGGACACTGACACCACCCCCGGCCTAACAGAGACAGGTTGTGACGGGACAGAGACATTAGGATCCCCTGGTAAAACCTCAGACAACCCAGACACTTCTCTATCCAGACGGAAGAATTCCTCCACTAACTCAGGCTTATTGTGCAAAGCTTCAGGGCACTGGCTCTAAGGGTGACCAACCTTATCATAAGTTACATTTAATGATGTTACACTCCCTCGCCAGATACCCCATTTCCTGAGACAAAGAGCACTTCTGTTCTGGACAGGAAGAGGAGAACTGTCCCTTGACTCCACATTTATGGCACAGCTTAGGTTGACCAGGGTAGAAGACGGTAATTCTATCTCTACCAATAAAGGCAGAGGAGGGCAAATGCTTGACCACATTCTCACACACACTCAGCCACATTGACACTGACCACCCACCTGTCCAGATTCCTCTATCATCCATAATCTTTTTTTAGGGGGCACAAAGTTTCACCAAAACTCCTCAACCAGACCCATAAATCCTCAGGGGATATAATCCTTGTCAAGTTAGTCACATTCTTTATCAAGGGCTGTCGTGAGACAACTTTGGGGACAAGCCCCTTCCAGTCCGGCTGGCCCCTATATTCATGCTTAAAATGCTCCCAAAACAGATCCAGTAACTCTGGATGCACAAATGACAAATCATATTCATAGGAACCAGCCGGACTGATAAGAGCATAAATATCCTCCGCCTTAAATACCATGGCTAGGATCCTATCCACAACCACCCTCCTGATAGGTGGAATACCTCCTCCTTCCCACCTGAGCTGTACCACATTCCTGCGTTCAATGGAGGAAGGTGCGTTAGGTGAAAGTCCCACAACTGGCTCCCTTCCACCAGCAGCATTACTTTGTCCGGACACAGCCTTAGCACAGTTAGTTCCTAACTGGGACAGATGACACATTAACTGGCTGAATAGGAATATTAACTGGCTGCATAGGAACCTCTGAAATCTGGTTTGGTAAATTTCCCACCACTTGATCCTCCCTCCTCCCTCCTCCCCTTCAGCACAACAGTCCCGCTCACCAAAATCACCAGTTACCAGCAGTCCCATCATCAAGTAAAGTCTTCCGTTTAGAAAAAACACCAGCTCTTTCAGCGTTCATACGGCCCTCCTGCTCTGCAGTTTCAATGTTCATGCGACATTCCTGCTCTGCAGTCTTAGTGTCCATGTGGGCTCCTTCTCACAGCCAGCAGAAACTTCTCTGTCTGGATCTCCTCCTGCATTCCCTGCCGATTGCAAGGATCTGTTGGCAGGTGCAATCTCTTTCTTTGTAGCAGCAATCTCAGGAAAGTCCTCCACACACTGAGAGATATTTTTTAGCAAGCCCACCTTTACCAAGATCTTCATCTGATGAGTCGGTGCCACTCAAGGGAGATTGCATTTCTGTTATGGCCTGCAGCAATCCACCATTTTCCTCAACCTCCTCCTGAGAGGACCCAGGCTGCAGGGGAGGAAGGGGGGCAGATATTGACTCAGGTGCAACAGATCCTAAAACAGGGGTAGTACTGGGGCCACCATGTGAAGCCACTTCCTTACCCCCCCATCCATACTGTCGCCATTGCTGTGGTATCCACCCTCTGGCTGGTACTGGCACAGGCACTCTCCATCTGTTGGAATCTCTCCTCATTCTCATACTTCTCGTTGAACACACCTCTGCTTTGCTTCAGAGAGGCGACCAACTTCTCCTGCTTTTTCAATTCCTCCTCCAGAGGCTTCAGCTTGGAAACTTCCCTCTTACAGCTTCTAGACTTATTGTGCAGGGATTTCTTTTACCTGAAATCTTCTTTCATGACAGCAAGTTTCTGTTCCTCCCTAAAAATACGGCGAAGTCTGTTTACCACTCTATCCTAAAAAACTGGTAAGGACTCCCCTTGCATAGGAACAAGCCCAGGATCCATTGCAGCTTGAGCATGTATAATGTATAATATTGTATAATAATGGTTAATATTAATAATAGTGTGTGACTGGGGTAGGGCATTAGAGTGTAAGCTTCCCTGGTGCAGAGACTGGCTCAGTGTTCTCTGTACTGCACTGTCAGAGCTTTATAAATGTATAATATTAATAATAGTGTGTGACTGGGGTGGGGACATAGAGTGTAAGCTCCTTTGGTACAGAGACTGATGTGAATAGCTTACAGCATTATCTTTACAGCACTGCAGAGTAAGTCAGAACTATATAAATGTATAATAATAGCGTGGGACTATAGGGGGACATTAAAGTGTAAGCTCTTCTGGTACCAAGACTGGTGTAAAGTACAATGAGGAATGTACACATTACTACATTACAATAACACAATGAGCGCCGTATGCCGTGTAGCCTCTCAAAATTCAGATAAAGAAATGTTTCTCATTTTCTCTCAGTGTAGTTGTGTCCCGGGAGGAGGAATTCATATTATTCTGTAAAGCTAAAATAACATTTCACTAATTCCATAATACCAGAGATTATTCAGCCCTGGGATTGTGAGGGTCTCGTTCTTTCCCTATGAGGGATCATAGGAGAGATAACTGTGTCTCTCCTCCATCTCACAGCAGATGATGTCAGCATTTAAATTTCTATAACAGCTTCCAGCACAGCACAGAGAGAAGTCTGCTCTACTTAAAGGGGATCTCCATTATGTGCACTGCACTTGATGCCTCTGGTCTGTCTGGGAGTGGTGGAAGTGCCAGTAGTAATGATAAAAGAGTCACACCTTCATGTCAGAGGCTCCCCATAACATCAGGGTCACCTCTTCATGTCAGAGGCTCCTCATAACATCAGGGTCACTCCTTTATGTTGGAGACCACCCTTCACTTTAGAGTTCCCTCTTCAGGTTGGTGGCCCTCCATAACTTCAGAGTCACCCCTTTATGTCAGAGGCTCCCCATCACATCAGTGTCACCCCTTCATTTCAGAGTCACCCCATCACATCATAGTCACCTATTCACTTGAGAGGTTCTCCACCACATCAGGGTCACCTCGTTATGTCGGTAGACCCCCATAACTTCAGAGTTACCTCTTCATGTCAGAGACCACCCTTCCCCTCAGAGTCACCTATTCATTTCAGAGGTTCCCCATCACATTAGAGCCACCCCTTCATGTCAGAGATTGCCCATCACATCAGAGTTGCCCCTTCATGTCAGAGACCACCCTTCTCATCAGAGTCACCTCTTTATATTGGTGCCCCCCATCACTTCAGAGACACCCCTTCATGTGAGAGGCTCCCCATCACATCAGTGTCGCCCCTTCATTTCAGAGGCACCCCATCACATCAGAGTTACCTATTCATTTCAGAGGTTCCCCACCACTTTAGAGTCACCTCGTTATGTCGGTAGACCCCCATAACTTCATAGTCACCCCTTCATGTCAGAGCCGAGAAACGAGAGTCGCCCCTGGGACTTTAAATGAGGTGCTCATGATGATCAAAAAGGTGAACAAGTATAAGAGTAAAAAGATTTATTAAATGGTAGCAACATCATCCAACGTAAGACATCAGCATGGGTGACAAATTCATAAAACAGCAACATAGCAATATAATCCTTAGAACATAGCCATAATAATGTAATAACACAAGTAATACAGATATGCATGATACATCTCTAACCCGACGCGTTTCGCGAGCTTTCCTCGCTTCATCAGGGGCTGATGTGCATATCTGATGTCTGTAAAAACAGATAAAGTATATATTAGAGTATCGGTTATGATTGGACAAAAGCAAGAAGCCTGAACCGATCATCCCATACTTACTTGTCAGACAATAGGCTTCAAAGACTGAACCCAAAACAGGGGTCGGCAGAGGGCATCTCCCCCGGGAGCTGAAGGGACGGAGAACTCAGCAAGAAGGACCGAGGCCAGATGTAGGGGGTAGCATGGCAAAAAACGGAAAGGAATGTGTGGACCCAAAATTCTCCCATAGGTCTTGCAGGGCATACTCACTGTATAGAATATATAAGTATAGAGTATGTATGCAAGTTTGGATGGAAATGTCTGAGAGTATGAAATAATATACATTGTTGTACAGGGTTCAAAGGTATCCTACAGAAAAAGTCTGGGGTAACTACGATGGCAATAACATAAGGGTGTAAGGAAATATGTATTTGGTACAAAGTATATACAGGTGTCCTGCAGAGAATGGGGAGAAAAAAGGGTATAGAAAGAGGGTATGGCGTAGAGTGGAGAAGGGCAAATTAAAAAAAAAAAATGGTGAAGAAGAAAAGCAAGAAAAGGAAGGAAAAGTGTCGGAGTGAGGAAATGCAACAAGGTGAAGTGGGAAGTAACAGAAGTAAAGGATAAGTGGACTGGGGGTATGGCGAAAAAAATCTGAAAAAAGAGGAAAAATAATGAAAAAAAAAATGTGTGTTGGGATGTGGATCAAAAACACAGGGTGTGCATATGGAAATGAATACGCAATGGGATTGAATGTGTGGGTATTGAATGTGTATCAAAAGTACCTACCGGTGTGGTTGAGCCTCCCGCCTGTGTGTTAAAGGGACACAATGGAAAGAGAGTTTGCCATGCCAACACCCCCCGCCTAAATACCCGGACATCCAGCGCATTCTCCGCCCCTAACGTCATGCGTCTGGCGGAACGGGGAGGAACCACAACGCGCCCGCCAACACAGCGGCACGCCCTCGCGATCCCCACTCACCGCCTGGATGACACACCGCGCCCAATAGATGGGGATACCGCCAGAGTGTGGACATCCCCAGGTGGTAAAAGCAATGTGGGGAGCAGATAGCATAACCCGAAGTGTTTCGTCCAATAGGGACATCAACAGGGGCATATGATATGCTCCCCACATTGCTTTTACCATTGTGATCACTTTTTTATGTTTTATTGGTTTTAATAAACCTACATTATTGATCTATACTATTGGAGCCCCCCCTCTCTTCTTTTATATACACCTATTTCTGGGAGAATTGCTGTGGTGTGTTTCCCTGGATACGCTCTACTTCCAGTCCTGCAGAGCTTCATGAGGCTGTTCGGTGACATTGGCGGAGACTCAGATTTCCATCTCCATTGGAGGGAGCCATTGATTCGATCATCTAAGCCTGACTAACCTAGTGTCGCTGACATCTAGGTCCACCTCATCCGGTAAGAGTACCTCATCATTTTCATTCCTTGGATCCATCACTGGTGAAGTCGCATTTAGTCGTTCTGCACGATAGAAGACTCACCTGCCATTTTCACGTGTTTTCTTGGACTTTACCCTTTATGCAGATTCATGAGCTGCCATGATGTAGGTGAGTTATCACCATAGCAATGAATGACACCCTTGCCCTACAGCTTTTATGGTTGTTATGTTGCTGGCAAACGGCCCACCTGCACCATGGCAACTCATGAGGCTGATCCAGGGCAATCTGGGTATTGTTCTAGCAGCACCCTAAGGGAAACCCAAACAGGGCCTGGGTTGAAAAACATTGCTATAAGTATTGGTTCAGCCTCTAAATAGATGGTTGTGTGTGACGACCGGTCCTCTTTATTTATCTCATTGCCTCTACACAAGAAGACACAATATGCGGCCTCATACTATATACATACGTCCTTCCAGTGTGAATCCCACAATCTGCCGCACAGCTGTGAGTCGGGACCGGGTCATTGGTGGCTCAGCAGATACATACAAACTTCCTGACAGTAATTTTCCTCCAAATGTTTTATGTATTTTGTGCAGCATAAATGTTTTGGGAATGTGAGATGTAAAGGAATGAATGTAAACCCAGTTCTGGCATGAGTATTTCATGTTTTCTGCATTCCTAAAATAATTAACAGTGTGGATTCCCCAGGGGGACCTGCCGACCATGATAGATGGTGAGGCCCCGATCAGTGGTCAGGCCACTTGGGCATGTACCTAGGACAGCAGCTTTAGACTGCTCCTTGTTTTCTTCTCTTATCATATCTAATGTATGTGAGGGGTCAAAAACCAACACAATTAATTTTCCAGTTACTAAAGACAACATACAGGCAGCCTGGGTCCATTTGGTTTTCTTAAAGAACTTTAATGCCCCGTACACACGGTCGGATTTTCCGATGGAAAATGTCCGATCGGAGCGTGTTGTCGGAAATTCCGACCGTGTGTGGGCTCCATCGGACATTTTCCATCGGATTTTCCGACACACAAAGTTGGAGAGCAGGAGATAAAATTTTCCGACAACAAAATCCGTTGTCGGAAATTCCGATCGTGTGTACACAAATCCGACGGACAAAGTGCCACGCATGCTCAGAAAAAATAAAGGGATGAAAGCTATTGGCCACTGCCCCGTTTATAGTCCCGACGTACGTGTTTTACGTCACCGCGTTCAGAACGATCGGATTTTCCGACAACTTTGTGTGACCGTGTGTATGCAAGACAAGTTTGAGCCAACATCCGTCGGAAAAAATCCTAGGATTTTGTTGTCGGAATGTCCGAACAAAGTCCGACCGTGTGTACGGGGCATAAGGCTTGAAGGTCTCATGGATGTCGGAGGCCACATATGACAAACTCAGGTAGCCCAGGTGCTGCGTACAGCCGTCCATTGACATAAATGGCTCTATACAGGTATATGCTGGTACTGGCATACAGCCTCATACACACTACAGGTACTGGTGTATATCTATAAGTCCCCCAGTGTCTCCACAAAGACTACCTGTCACCTATCCAGTGTTATCACAATTGTTAACCCGCTTTTAATAGCAATAAACTTAAATAAAAAAATAAAAAAAAGTAAATACTGCGGTGATCTATGCCCGGAAGTGGGAGCAAATACCTGGAGTATACAGGTATCTGCTCCCCCCTCCCCCTGAAAGGTGCCAAATGTGACATCGGAGGGGGGGAGGAATCCAAAAAGCGGAAGTTCCATTTTTGGGTGGAACTCCGCTTTAAACTCTTCTGCAGAGAAAAGTAGAACTAAAGGATTTTTTCTCCATTTTGAATAGAGTAAGAAATAGTTATAACCCTTTTTGTTTTGTTTTTTTTGGCCTTCTTTGTTCCATTGGGGAGCTTTCTCTTCACTTCCTGTCTTATAGCCAAAATAGGAAATAGGAAGTGAGGGAATCAGTTCAATCTCTGTATTTGCGGACGATACTAAGCTAAGCAGGGCAATAACTTCTCCGCAGGATGTGGAAACCTCGCAAAAAGATCTGAACAAATTAGTGGGGTGGGCAACTACATGGCAAATGAGGTTCAATGTAGAAAAATGCAAAACAATGCATTTGGGTGGCAAAAATATGAATGCAATCTATACACTGGGGGGGAGAACCTCTGGGGGAATCTAGGATGGAAAAGGACCTGGGGGTCCTAGTAGATGATAGGCTTAGCAATGGCATGAAATGCCAAGCTGCTGCTAACAAAGCAAACAGAATATTGGCATGCATTAAAAAGGGGATAAACTCCAGAGATAAAACGATAATTCTCCCGCTCTACAAGACTCTGGTCTGGCCGCACCTAGAGTATGCTGTCCAGTTCTGGGCACCAGTCCTCAGGAAGGATGTACTGGAAATGGAGCGAGTACAAAGAAGGGCAACAAAGCTAATAAAGGGTCTGGAGGATATTAGTTATGAGGAAAGGTTGCGAGCATTGAACTTATTCTCTCTGGAGAAGAGACGCTTGAGAGGGGATATGATTTCAATATACAAATACCGTACTGGTGACCCTACAATAGAAATAAAACTTTTTCGCAGAAGAGAGTTTAACAAGACTCGTGGTCACTCACTAAAATTAGAAGAAAAGAGGTTTAACCTTAAACTACGTAGAGGGTTCTTTACTGTAAGAGTGGCAAGGATGTGGAATTCCCTTCCACAGGCGGTGGTCTCAGCGGGGAGCATTGATAGCTTCAAGAAACTATTAGATAAGCACCTAAATGAACACAACATACAGGGATATGCAATGTAATACTGACATATAATCACACATAGGTTGGACTTGATGGACTTGTGTCTTTTTTCAACCTCACCTACTATGTAACTATGTAACTATGAATCCCTATTTGTCACCAGAACATTGGAGGATTCCCCCTCTATTCTGTTCTGGTGACAACCCAAAATTCAGGTATTTCTTTCACTTTCACTCTCATTGATAACAGTCACCAGGAGAAATAGAGAGGGTGAATCTAGGGGCACAGACAGCAACAACAAAAACTTGACAGGGGTTCTAATCCCTCTCCACACCATTCAAAACTAAAAAAAAATTGCCTTTAGTTATTCTTTAAGGAAGTATTTAATTTGCCAACAGCTGATAAAGGGCCATCACATCCCAATGGTCAGATGTCTGTTGGCCAACCACTCTATAGAGTAAGGCCGGTTTGACAATTCTGGCTGCAGCATAGATGAACTCGCGGTTCTAGTGCAGTTAACATGTGATTTCCCATAGACTTTCTATTAGATTGTGAATTTTTGGTGAGTTTTCTGAAAGCGCACCAAAGATGTAGCATCTTCTGGTTTGTTTTCAGAAAACATACCAAAAATGCACAATCTGATAGCAAGTCCATGAGAAACTGCACAAAAAACGTGGGTACACCTGCACTGCGACCAAACCGAAACAATTATTCAGGCAGGTTATAAACCCATCTTGATTGCTAGCAGGGGCGTTGCTAGGTCTACAAAAGATCTGGGGCTAGAGCCCATAGCAGCGTAGTAAAGAAAGTCATACGCTTGGGCGGGCATACACATGTATATACAGTAATATACGTGTGTGTGTATATATCCCCAGAGAGCCCCCACCTTACATCAGGGTCCCTAGAGAGCCCCCCTTATATCAGGGTCCCCAGAGAGCCCCTCCTTACATCAGAGTCCCCAGAGAGCCCCCCCTTGCATCAGGGTCCCCAGAGAGCCTCCCCCTTGCATCAGGGTCCCCGGAGAGCCTCCCCCTTGCATCAGGGTCCCCAGAGAGCCCCCCTTAAATCAGGGTCCCCAGAGAGCCCCACCTTAAATCAGGGTCCCCAGAGAGCCTCTCCCTTTAAAATAGGGTCCCCAGAGAGCTTCCTCCTTACATCAGGGTCCCCAGAGAGCCTCACTTCCCCTTGGGGACCCCTGCAGAGACTCTGGGCTATGGGTCCCAGATTCTGGGCTATAGCCCCAAAAGCCACCCCCTAGCAACGCCACTGATTGCTAGCTTTCCTGCCAGGTCTTTTCCCCCCCAACCCAGGACGAGCTGCCATGTTTTATCAATCAGTACTTAGATTGGTTGTATGAAACCTCCACACCTGGCTGCCCTCTGATATGCAATGTTGATCAAAGCTCCTTGGATATAAAAGGTGCCCCATGCACAATAGTTGTCTATCCTTCCCCCTGTGTGACTATAAATGTTCCCTCATGTCTATAAATTCTGCAATAGGAGTGAATAGGATGGCAGAGGCATTGTGTAATGGATAGAGCGAGCACCCTCCACTCTCTAGGAAAGGTCAGAGGTGGGAGGACAGTCAGCGCTGCACACTTCTGCCTGGACCTCCAGCCTCAGCAGACATGGAAGAATTGTAGTTGGGGTCACCAGTGGCAGCGTATCATAAAAGAGTCAGTGACTGGGTAATGACAGCAATTAGCGCTGCGATCCCACGCAAACGCCAACAGCGACACAACGAGCCACATTGTGAGCTAACAACACTGGACTCATCTACAGCCCCATGTAGGCTGATCATGTATGTGCCCCTCAATGAATGATGATCTACAACTTCTGAGGATGAAATATGTCACCGCCAGAATCTCACATCTCTTCATATGGAAAGAGAATTGCATGGGAAGAGACTGATGAGACTGCTACAATGTTCTCTGTACAGCACAACGGAATATGTCAGATATATATATATATATATATATATATATATATCTTTATATGTATATATCTATAGATATATATCTATAGATATGTATATATCTATAGATATATATCTATAGAGATATATATATATATATCTCTATAGATATATATGTATAAATATATATATATAATAATGTGACTGTGGTGGGACATAGGATTGTAAGCTCCTCTGGTGCAGAGACCGATGAGACTGCTACAGTGTTCTCTGTAAAACACCATGAAATAAGTTAGAGCTATATAAATGTATAATAATAATAATATTAATGTGACTGTGGTGGGACATTAGATTGTAAGCTCTTCCGGTGCAGAGACTGATGCGACTGGCTGTGCTCTTTGTACAGCACTATGGCATGTGTCAGAGCTATATAAATGTATAATAACAATAATAGTGTGTGACTGTGGTGGGACATATGATTGTAAGCTCCTCTGGTGCAGAGACTGATGTGACTGGCTCAGTGTTTTCTGTACAGCATCACGGAATATGTCAGAGCTACAGTAAATAAATGTATAATATTAATATTAGTGTGTGTGTGACTGTGGGGGACATTAGAGTGTAAGCTCTTCTGGTGCAGAGACTGTCGATATGTTAATAGAGTTTCTTATGCTTCCTCCTCCTCTGACTCTCCCGGACAGGTGGGATTTTTCGGGTCGGGTTTGTCTCCAGTTTAGGGAATTCCTCAGTAAATTTTTTCTGCGATAACAATATGTTGTGAAGTGAAAATATCCGTCACGTCAAATCTACAAATAAACCATAGTGAGACTTTATCCAATATTCCCCAATTCCATACCTTCTCACACATGGAATGTGAAGCCTGATGCCAACAAATATTTACATTGGAACCTTTCTTTCTGGTGCACTTTGGGTGGTTTGTTTGATTCCAGGTTATTGGAATAATTTTCCCTCCTGCGTTGGGCGTGATGAGATGAAAGGATAGCGGCTGTGTATACGTTACGGCTGCCGATCACTGATCCTTCTCTGCCGCCCCGCTGTGTTTATAGAGCTGCAATGGCATTAAATATCGGCGTGATGGCAGAATGGGTTCAATGTGGAACATGGAGGGGAATCCACACTGTGAGGTGTATGGAGATTTTGCACAACAGATGGCCAGAGGTACCATGGAAGGGTCTATATATATATATATATATATATATATATATATATATATATATATATATATTGTATATAAGTGCTGTGAAAAAGTATTTGCCCCCGTCCTGATTTTTTTTTTTTTTTGTATATTTTTTACACTTAAATGATTTAGGTCATCAAACAAATTTTAATATTACACAAAGATAACCCGAGTAAATCCAAGATGCAGTTTTTAAATTATTATTTAATTCATTAAGGGAAAAAAACTGTTCAAACCTGCCTGGCCCTATGTGAAAAAGTAATTGCCCCCTCCCATGCTGAATCATGAATGAACTGTGATTAACCACAATTTTTTGGAAAGCTGAGTTGAATTTCACTTGCCACACCCAGGCCTGATTACTGCCACGTGGGTGTGTGTATTGGTCCAGCAACGCACCAGCACCTTTGCAGACATTGTGCTACCTGCTGGGTGTTTGATGTGCCCTGTACCTTTAAGAAGGGGTGGGCTCCCTTCAGTCCACCTGCCCTCACTTATCCATTAGAATGCATGTGCCTCCACTGTGGGGACACCTAAATTTTAGTGTTAGGACCACAGATTACAGGGTGCCGTGAAGTGGCTCTGTGGCTTACGCATGCGTTTGCAAATGCGTGCGGACTGAATCCCTGTTTTTAACGCGTACTGTTAGACAGGTCAATTGGTTGTCTGCGAGCTGGTGGTAAGTAGGCTTGGAATTTTTTCCTGGGCATTCCCCAGGTTTTGTTGTTATCTGATTACTGCCAGACCTGTTGAATCAAGAAATCACATGAATAGGAGCTGTCTGACAAAGTGAAGCACGCGAACAGATCACAAAAAGCCACACATCATGCCACAATCTAAAAAACTTAAAAACAGATTAGAAGCAAACATGTATTGGTCTAGGAAGGGTTTCAAAGCCATTTCTAAGGCTTTGAAACTCCAGTGCACCACGGGGAGAGCCATTATCCACAAATGGAGATAACTGGGAATAGTGGTGAAACTTCCCAGGAGTGGCTGGCCTACAAAAAATGACTCCAAGAGCATGACAACGACTCATCCAGGAGGTCATAAAAGAACCCAGAAAAACAAATCCAAAGAACTGCAGGCCTCGCTTGCCTCAGGTGAGATCAGTGTTCATGATTCAACAATAAGAAAGAGGCAAAAATGGCTTCCATAGGAGAGTTCCAAAGCCACTGCTGACCAAAAAGAACACAAAGGCTCATCTCACATTTACAAAAAAACATCTTGATTATCTCCAAAACTTTTAGGCAACTATTCTGTGGACTGATGAGACAAAAATTAAACTTTTTGGAAGGTGTGCGTCCCGTTACATATGACATAAAACTAATACAGCATTTCATAACAAGAACATCATACCAACAGTCAGACATGGTGGTGGTAGCGTGGTGGTCTGGGGCTGCTTTGCAGCTTCAGGACCTGGACGACTTACCATAATTAATGTATCTATGAATTCTGAGCTCTACCAGAAAATCCTAAAGGAGAATGTCCGGCCATCAGTTTGTGACCTCAAGCTCAAATGCACTTGGGTTATGCAGCAGGACAACAATCCGAAACACAACAGCAAGTCCACCTCCAAATGGTTCAAACAAAGCAAAATTTAGGTTTTGGAGTGAGTACACCCCTAAGTGAAAATGTCCAAATTGGGCCCAAAGTGTCAATATTTTGTGTGGCCCCCATTATTTTCCTGCACTGCCTTAAGGCTCTTGGGCATGGAGTTCACCAGAGCTTCACAGGTTGCCACTGAAGTCATCTTCCACTTCTCCATGATGACATCACGGAGCTGGGGGATGTTAGAGACCTTGCGCTCCTCCACCTTCCATTTGAAGATGTCCTACAGATGTTCAAAAGGGTTTAGATCCATCACCTTTACCCTCAGCTTCTTTAACATAGCAGTGGTAGTCTTGGGGGTGTGTTTGCGGTCGTTATGTTGGAATACTGCCCTCCGGCCCAGTCTCCGAAGTGGGGGATCAGTGCTCTGCTTCAGTATGTCACAGTACATGTTGGCATTCATGGTTTCTTCAATGAACTGTAGCTCCCCAGTGCCAGCAGCACTCATGCAGCCCCAGACCATGATACTCCCACCACCATGCTTGACTTTGTACTTGTCTTTGTGTGACTACACACTTGTCTTTGTACTCCTTACCTGGTTGCCGCCACACACGCTTAACACCATGTGAACCAAATAAGTTTATCTTGGTCTCATCAGACCACAGGACATGGTTCCATTAAACCATGTCCTTAGTCTGCTTGTCTTCAGCAAACTGTTTGCGGGCTTTCCTGTGCATCATCTTTAGAAGAGGCTTCCTTCTGGGACGACAGCCATGCATACAAATTTGATGCAGTGTGCTGCGTATGGTCTGAACACTGACAGGCTGAGCCCTACCCCCCACCCCTTCAACCTCTGCAGCAATGCTGGCAGCACTCATACGTCTATTTCCCAAAGACAACCTCTGGATATGACGCTGAGCATGTGCACTCAACTTCTTTGGTTGACCATGGCGAGGCCTGTTCTGAGTGGAACCTGTCCTGTTAAACCGCTGTATGGTCTTTAGGAAAAACAATTTGCCCTTAGGGGCCTATGCATGTCCCCTGATTTAGTTGGTCCAGCCGTGGTAAGCTTCTATGTCCTTTCCTTATGGGGATGCAGTTATGGGTTGAAACTGTGTATACGACATATTATTCCTAGTATTGTTTGGATTGTTGAACGTGCTCACCTATATGGCAGATTTGAGGCGTGTCCATATATGTTCCAATCCTTACAATCATTATTGCATATATTTTTGATTGATCTGTTTATAAGCTTGATTATTTATATGTCTGTCCTTTATAGAGATAACTGCATATAATGTCTCTGGAAACATACTCCTGAAGAAGCGGTCACACCGCGAAACATGTCGAGTCTGAACTGATCTAGGATGACATTCCGATTCCTTTCCCTGGATGGATGCACATCCAATTGCTCAGTTCTTGTTCAGAGAATGAATTTATATGTATTGTATACTCCCTCTTTTTAGGACCTTTTAAGCATGTCTTTCTTTCAATAAATGTATATATTTTTATATGTCTATGTAAGTCCATACCGTACCATGAGAGTCCACAGTTGCCTTAGACCCTCTGCCTTTTGTGTTTCCTAAATTTATAGGACGGTACATTATCATAGTTTTACAATCAGTAGCACTAAATAATTCACTGTATGGTCTTGGCCACCGTGCTGCAGCTCAGTTTCAGGGTCTTGGCAATCTTCTTATAGCCTAGGCCATCTTTATGTAGAGCAACAGTTCTTTATTTCAGATCCTCAGAGAGTTCTTTGCCATGAGGTGCCATGTTGAACTTCCAGTGACCAGTATGAGAGAGTGAGAGCGCTAACAGCAAATTTAACACACCTGCTCCCCATTCACACCCGAGACCTTGTAACACTAACAAGACACCGGGGAGACAAAATAGCTAATTGTGCCCAATTTGGACATTTTCACTTAGGGGTGTACTCATGTTTGTTGCCAGCGGTTTAGACATTAATGGCTGTGTGTTGAGTTATTTTGAGGGGACAGCAAATTTACACTGTTATACAAGCTGTACACTCACTACTTTACATTGTAGCAAAGTGTCATTTCTTCAGTGTTGTCACAGGAAAAACATATAATAAAATATTTACAAAAATGTGTACTCACTTTTTCAAGATACTGTATATACATATACTGTATATAACAGGGGTGTCCAAACTTTTTTCAAAGAGGGCCAGATTTGATGAACATTTGGTGAACATGTGTAAGGGCTTCTTTAAACCATTAAAATTCTGTCTAAGTTTACATAGTGGGTGAGGTTGAAAAAAGACACACGTCCATCAAGTCCAACCTATGTGTGTGATTATATGTCAGTATTACATTACATATCCCTGAAGTGTGTTCATCCGAGCACTAATACACTGCCCAACAAGAATTCTCCTGCCTTTGTGGCTGTGTGTGGTGAATAGATGAGCTCAGGTGTGTTATTTGGATATACTGTATTTATTGGCGTATAACACGCACCTTCACTTTAAAAAGGGCCAACTCAATATTGTACCCTACGGACTAAGACTGGGATGCCATTAAAGTTCATGTGCGTGTAAAGGCAGGTGTCCCAATAATTTTGGTAATATGGTACATATATATATATATATACACACACAAACACTTACTGGCCACTTTATTAGGTACACCTTGCTAGTACCGGGTTGGACCATCTTTCGCCTTCAGAACTGCCTTATTTCTTCGTGGCATAGATTCAACAAGGTGTTGGAAACATTCCTCAGAGATTTTGGTCCATATTGATATGATAGCATCACGCAGTTGCTGCAGATTTGTTGACTGCAAATCCATGATGCGAATATCCCGTTCCACCACATCCCAAATGTGCTCTATTGGATTGAGATCTGGTGACTGTGGAGGCCATTGGAGTACAGTGATCTCATTGTCCAGTGGTGAGATGATTGGAGCTTTGTGACATGGTGCATTATCCTGCTGGAAGGAGCCATCAGAAGATGGGTACACTGTACTCATAAAGGGATGGACATGGGCAGCAACAATACTCAGGCCGTGGTGTTTAAACGATGCTCAGTTGGTACTAAGGGGCCCAAAGTGTGCCAAGAAAATATCCCCCCCACACCATTACACCACCAGCAGCCTGAACCATTAATACAGTGTAGGATGGATCCATGTTTTCATGTTGTTTAGGCCAAATTCTGACCCTACCATCTGAATGTTGCAGCTGAAATGAAGACTCTACAGACCAGGCAACGTTTTTCCAATCTTCTATTGTCCAATTCTGGTGAGCTGTGCGAATTGTAGCCTCAGTTTCCTGTTCTTAGCTGACAGGAGAGGCACCCGGTGTGGTTCTTCTGCTTCAAGGTTCGATGTGTTTTGCGTTCCGAGATGGTATTCTGCATATCTTGGTTGTAACGAGAGGTTATTTGATTTACTGTTGCCTTTCTATCATCCACCCCCTCCTCCTCAAAAAACTCCATGTCTTTGGTCTCTGTGAATGTGCTCTTTGCTGGTTCTCATCGTACTTCTCACACTGCACCTTTATCGTTACATACAATTCCACTTCCTCCTTTCCTCTTCCTTTCTCTGTCTGGGTCCCCCAAGGTTCTGTTCTTGGACCCCTCCTATTCTCCATCTACACCTCCTCCCTGGGTCAATTTCTATGCTGATGACATCCAAATCTATCTCTGTACCCCTCAGCTCACAACATCACTCTCCTCACGCATCACTAATTTACTAACAGACGTATAAGACTGGATGTCACACCACACCAAGCTATCCAAAAACAAGTTCATAATATTTCCTCCCCCACGAGCCCCTTACCCAGACTTCTCTGTCCAGATCAACCATTCCGCTATCAACCTGTCCCCGTATGCCAGGGTGCTAGGTGTAGTCCTGGACTCTGAACTCTCCTTTCGGCCCCACATCCAATCACTGCCCAAAGCTTGCACCTCAACCGCCGCAACATCTCCAAATAATGCCCCTTTTACCAATGATACCACTAAGCTAGTAATTTACTCCCTGGTCATCTCTTACCTCAACTACTGCAACTCCCTCCTCATTGGATTAACTTTACATAGGATATCTCCCCTTCAGTCCATCATGAATCCTTCTGCTAGACTTGCTAACCTAGTCTCAAAATACCAACCTAATCGCTCTCTTCCTTCCTCCCAAAACCTCCTGTTGTCTAGCTCCCTCGTTGCCTCCAGGACTTTTCCAGAGCCTCTCCCATCCTATGGAACTCCCTACCCTAATCTGTCCGACTATCTCCTACTCTGTCCACTTTTAGACAATCCCTGAAAACCCTTTTCTTCAGAAAGGCCTATCCTTCCTCCATCTAACAACTGCACTATTATTTTCTCTCAGCCCATCCACCACAATTATTAGCTTTTGTACCTCCCTTCTGGATTGTAAGCTGTAACGAGCAGGGCCCTCTGATTCCTCCTGTATTGAATTGTATTGTAATTGTACTGTCTGCCCTCATGTTGTAAAGTGCTGTGCAAACTGTTGGGGCTATGTAAAATCTTGTATAATAATAATACTTTTTTTGTTTGTTAAAGGGTGTTATTTTTTTAATTTAGTGCTTTTCCTTTTTCTGTATCTGATCGTTATTTATGAACTGTTGATTTTGATTGATTACTTTTTTACAGTTATTTTCCTCTAGTTAAAACATGTAAAATAATGAGGATAGTGATGGGCCATTTTTTTGGCACAAAAACAGGTCCAGGATGGATGAAAGAAGATTCTGTAACCTTCAGGAGACATTTAAGACCCCTGCCTAATTTCCCGAATAGATGACACCAAGCATCATCTAGTCCTTTCCTCCCCCACCTGACAGTCCCTGGCCTGACTGAAAGGAGGCCACGGTTGGGTAGGTGCTGGTGCCTAATGTACAAGTCCTCCCCCGCTTCTTCTTGGATAGAACAATATCACACTTGCTATTAAGTTAAACTCTCTGCCATCTTATGTCATTCTCCTGGTCTGAGGAGTGCTCTGAACCTCCCCAGCCTGAGGCCTTAATATGTGAGAATAAAGGAATGTCCACATATAAATGCATTTTCCACACTTTACTGTAACTTTTCAGTGATATATCACATTGATATGCTAGCGGAATCTTCTTTGCAGGAAAGCCACATTCAAGGTCAGCCATTCTGTAGCAGTCATTTCAGCGCAGAGGGCAGGCACGCCTCTTTACACCATCTACCCCGTACACCTCCATCCATCTCCTTAGCAGCACCAAAGAGTTGGGACCTCTTCCATATGTATACTAAGTCCATGGTATTAATCTACCATCACCACGTCACAGGAACTGCAGATGAGGGTCAGGAGGATCAAGTATACCAGTCTCTTACCAACAGAGGCGGCTCTCTAATTAGGCAAATTAGGCGGTCGCCTAAGGCCTCGCACTCACAGGGGCCTCGCGGCCGCCTAATTTGCCTGTTCTCAATCACTGAAGTTGACGCTGGCGGCTCCGCCTACCCCCACTGGGACTCTGTGGCTTAGGAGCTGACGGACAAATCAGATACTGCCCGCAGCCTGAGGAATAGCGGCCTCATCACGGAGCGTCCCAGTCCGTGGGGCCTCATGTGTAAGTTTTGCCTAAGGCCTCACAAAGCCTAGAGCCGCCTCTGCCAATGTCCCTTCTATGTCTCTACACAGCCAGGCATGCTCCCAGATGGCACACTCATACCCAGGCTTCCACCATTAGTCACAGTAGAGGACTCTGTCCAGGCCTTCAAGGCCATATGCACCCCATTGTAGGACCTGCAGAAGAAGGTCAGGGGAGGCAGGGAGGCTACGCCCATTCCTCCCATGATCTGTACCACCACCCTGGGACTTCAGCCTTGCATAGGGCCCTTCAGATCAGCTCTGCAGAAGAGGACATCTTAGCAACTTCCATGCCCCGTCTGACCTGGGCTCCACCACCACTGGCATTTATATGGACACCAACTTCACCTATGACATCACTAAAGGAGGGCTTACTCTAAAAGGGGAGAAAACACCTAATTACAACTTTCCCTTTGTGCTGCACTCTTATCGGATACATTGTTCCCAGCCTTGTCTGTGGACTACAGAACACTTTCCCGTTATGTTTGAGAGATTAGGACAGGGTAAGGTGTTCTGTGGTCCTGTACTAGGGAGACAGCACTGCACCCCATAGATAGAGGAAACATGCAACTAGTGCAATGGGAGCCACCCCCCTGGACTTTATAGGCAGAAAAGAGTATAAAAGTATATAAAAGGCAACCAAGTGCCACTTTTATTGAAATACAAAAAGGTAAGTTTTACCATCAGAAAACAGTAATTTGTTAAAAATGATGCAAAGTACACCAATTGAATTAATTGTACATAGATAGACATATATATCAAACCCAAGGCTAATAATCAAGGCACTGCCAAAGTCAAGCTGAGGTCAGTCCATAAAGATTTGTAGCATACATCCCAACATGCTTCGGAAATTTTTATTGGTACATATTTTCCTTCATCAGGGTGACTTTATCTTTATCTGCAACATAAATATAATGCATAATATATGTGCAGTAATACATAGAAGCAAGTAGTATTATATGATAAATTTATACAATAATTTGAGTCAGAAGGTACTTACAGTGGGGACGGAAAGTATTCAGACCCCCCTTAAATTTTTCACTCTTTGTTATATTGCAGCCATTTGCTAAAATCATTTAAGTTCATTTTTTTTCCTCATTAATGTACACACAGCACCCCATATTGACAGAAAAACACAGAATTGTTGACATTTTTGCAGATTTATTAAAAAAGAAAAATTAAAATATCACATGGTCCTAAGTATTCAGACCCTTTGCTGTGACACTCATATATTTAACTCAGGTGCTGTCCATCTCTTCTGATTATCCTTGAGATGGTTCTACACCACAGATATGCAATTAGCGGACCTCCAGCTGTTGCAAAACTACAAGTCCCATCAGGCCTCTGCCCTTTGGTGTCATGCTTGTGGCTGTCAGAGTCTTGCTATGCCTCATGGGACTTTTAGTTCTGCAACAGCTGGAGGTCCACTAATTGCATATCCCTGTTCTACACCTTCATTTGAGTCCAGCTGTGTTTGATTATACTGATTGGACTTGATTAGGAAAGCCACACACCTGCCTATATAAGACCTTGTAGCTCACAGTGCATGTCAGAGCAAATGAGAATCATGAGGTCAAAGGAACTGCCTGAAGAGCTCAGAGACAGAATTGTGGCAAGGCACAGATCTGGCCAAGGTTACAGAAAAATGTCTGCTGCACTTAAGGTTCCTAAGAGCACAGTGACCTCCATAATCCTTAAATGGAAGACGTTTGGGACGACCAGAACCCTTCCTAGAGCTGGCCGTCCGGCCAAACTGAGCTATCGGGGGAGAAGAGCCTTGGCGAGAGAGGTAAAGAAGAACCCAAAGATCACTGTGGCTGAGCTCCAGAGATGCAGTTGGGAGATGGGAGAAAGTTGTAGAAAGTCAACCATCACTGCAGCGCAGAGTGGCCCGACGGAAGCCTCTCCTCAGTGCAAGACACATGAAAGCCCGCATGGAGTTTGCTAAAAAACACCTGAAGGACTCCAAGATGGTGAGAAATAAGATTCTCTGGTCTGATGAAACCAAGATAGAATTTTTTGGCCTTAATTCTAAGTGGTATGTGTGGAGAAAACCAGGCACTGCTCATCACCTGTCCAATACAGTCCCAACAGTGAAGCATGGTGGTGGCAGCATCATGCTGTGGGGGTGTTTTTCAGCTGCAGGGACAGGATGACTGGTTGCAATCGAGGGAAAGATGAATGCGGCCAAGTACAGGGATATCCTTGATGAAAACCTTCTCCAGAGTGCTCAGGACCTCAGACTGGGCCGGAGGTTTACCTTCCAACAAGACAATGACCCTAAGCACACAGCTAAAATAACGAAGGAGTGGCTTCACAACAACTCCGTGACTGTTCTTGAATGGCCCAGCCAGAGCCCTGACTTAAACCCAATTGAGCATCTCTGGAGAGACCTAAAAATGGCTGTCCACCAACGTTTACCATCCAACCTGACAGAACTGGAGAGGATCTGCAAGGAGGAATGGCAGAGGATCCCCAAATCCAGGTGTGAAAAACTTGTTGCATCTTTCCCAAAAAGACTCATGGCTGTATTAGATCAAAAGGGTGCTTCTACTAAATACTGAGCAAAGGGTCTGAATACTTAGGCACATGTGATGTTTCAGTTTTTCTTTTTTAATAAATCTGCAAAAATGTCAACAATTCTGTGTTTTTCTGTCAATATGGGGTGCTGTGTGTACATTAATGAGGAAAAAAAATGAACTTAAATAATATTAGCAAATGGCTGTAATATAACAAAGAGTGAAAAATTTAAGGGGGTCTGAATACTTTCCATCCCCACTGTACATACAGACTTCATTGGAATAACAAGGAAGAAATATAAAAACAGTAACATATAGTCCACGTTGGCTGGAAGAGCTCAAAAAGACCTGCAGACGTGCAGCTGCGCAATCTAGAGCCCCATAGATATAGTACAGTGAGTGAGTGTTGCCGGTCTAGGACCAGAAATGTGTTACTGGCAGGATCAACAAGTAAAGATAAAGCCTGAAAAGGATCACAAATGCAGTCACTCCATCTATGGACCAGTAATCTGTCATTTATAACATTTTGGTTTTTAAATTTAGATGGCAAAATTTTGCAAAAATTTATGGGGGTAATGAAAATGCAGTTTCCTTCTGGAGAGGGGTGAATTCTTATACCTAATAATTTGGAAACACTTTACACTTATAGCTATCAGCCTGAGCAGGAATTAAGCTGAAGGACACATTTTGTGACTGTCACTGGAGATGCACAAAGAAAGAAATGACAAGAAACAGTTAATGTAGAGTGCTGCACCATTGCTTACTCAGCTTCAAATTACCCAAAAAATGGTGCAACTGTGGCCCCTGTTGGAGCCCTTGTGAGAGCGCAGTCTTCAGATATCTTGGTGAGGAGCGCCCTCATGTGGTCCTTAGAAATAATTACCTTAATTAACTACAGTACATTGCATTAAGACCTATTTATAGCAGTATGGGAGAATTTGATATTTAAACATTTATATGGAAATGGACCATTTCAGAACAGAATTCATATGGAAATGGACCATTTCCATATGAATTCTGCTTTTATGATTCATTTTTGTATTAATAAATTTATATTTTTATATATAATCTTTTCTTTTTTTTGCCCTAAATTGCCTTCAAAATCCCACTTCTGAGGTTTTCTATTTTCAAATTCCTTCAGGGATGATGGCAATTTGCACGCCAACCTATGGGAGTCTATTAATTTTCTAAAAACTGTGAAAGTTTACAATCCCTCAAGTAAGTGGTTGCTATCATTTTGTGGTATACAACCGAGTGCAGATGTTTAAATTTTTTTATTGAGTGTTTACTCCTGCCAGATCCAGAAGTGACGTCATAATGTTGCTTTCAGCCTCCCAGGATCACAGAGATGGCTGGGGACAATGCAGTCCACCTCCATCTCTATGGAAACCCGATGGCACCACCGGATTGGATCACACGGGAGAGCCCGGAGAGGCGCTGCCTGTAAAAGCAATCCAGCAGCTAATCAGCCACTATGATGGCTTTTACATTTTAGGGAATCACTGGCTGAAAAAAAAAAGAAAATTGGGATGATTTCTGTTACTGCAGACATCATCCAGATATCTTCACTTCGAGTCCAGGATGTCATAGGATGCTCTACAGGCGGCAAGTGGTTAAAACTCCTTTGTGACATCTCAGTACTGCTGATCTCCTGCAGCATCTTTGCAGCCACTTCCAGTTTACATACACTCCAGAGAAGGCTGCATGGCATTTCTCAAGATGGGGGTGACAACAATGGACCATGTCTGTGCTGAAATGGCCACACGTAGTCTCCATCAGAAGCCTATGTGACAACACAAGAGCACAGTTAGGAAACATGGACGGAGCGTTGTCACCCTATATCAGAGAATCTTCATGGCAAGATCACCAGGAATTTGTTTAATATAAAGTCTGTGGATTAAAAAACCTGAAAAATGACTAACGCTAAAGATAAGATTTTAGTGATTGGGTTCACATCCACTTTAAATATTTTTGTTCTAAAAAAAAAAAAAAAAAATTTAGAAAACAAATATCAACTCAGAAAGAAACTAAAAAGAAATCTATTCAGCCATAGACCTCCTATTGTTACCTGGAGATGTATAGCACAATGGTTCTAGAAGGCTGTCACTCATTTTATTATTATTATTATTATTATTTTGGATTTCAAACAGATGAAATAATAGTGGGAGGAGCTACAAGACCAAATGGTGAATCTGCCTGTCGTACATTTTGTCTGCCGCGGACGTTTTCATGCCTTCTGATAAGATCTTGCAGCACTCTCCTCTATAAATCTGAGTTCTTCGTTATCGTTTTATAGATGCAAAGAGGAAATTGCCATCGAAGAGCACATTGTTATGCTGGGAAGATACATTAATTCTTCACCACTCCTAAAGCCAGCCATAGACGATTCGAATCTTGGCCAGTTCAGCATGGACCAGCCGAGATTTCAACCATGTATGGGCAGGCTGATTGTACCCAAGTTGATTGATCAATCAAATTGGGTACAACCAGCCTGTCGGATTTTACGTGTAATTATTGCAAGCGGCTGTTATAGGCACTAGCAATAATCACGGTGTTCTCCCTGCAGGGTTGGCTTTCCCCCGCTGGGAGAACACAATGGCTCCACGGGAAGGATTACCCTTGTGGTTGCAGGAAAGAAAATTGCTCTGTCTATGGACAAGTTAAGGGAGGTGAATATTAAATTTGAAATTAAAGTAGTTGTAAAACCTTCCATACATCCAGTGAAATGACTGTCCTCAAGTGATACACAGAGATAAAACAAATCCTCCTGCATAAGTTGTTCCTGTTTATCTGCAGTCTTCTCTTCTCTACAACCGTTCGAAGTGCAGAATTTATAAAGTTAGTTTGAGCTGTCAGAAAATAGGGGGCGGAGAGCTGAAGTTAAACTCTGCAGATCTCGCTGAGGAAAGCCCTGAGAGCTGGTTGGAGTGAAGGGACACCCCCCCCCCCCCCCCTTTACAGAGCACACAGGAACAGAGCTGTGGCTGTCAATCACAGGTTGTGTGCTGGAGCTCCCTTCCCTGACACCTTTTTTTCTCTTGGTGTCAGGAAAACTTGTCAGAAGTGACTCATGCTGATAGCAGAGGAATGAAGCAGCAGACAGAAATGACACTTAGTGCTCTTAATTGAGACAAGTACACACTATAGAGCAGTGGTTCTCAACTCCTAACAGGCCAGGTTTGCAAGATAACTGAAATACATGACAGGTGATATAATTTGCTGCTCAGTGATTTCAGTATTCTATTCTGCATCTCCCCAAGGTAATACATAAAACCTGGCCTGTTAATGGGTCCTGAGGACAGGAGTTGAGAACCACTGATATAGGGGGATGTGCTTTGTTCATATTTCATGTCTGAGGTTTGCAACCACTTTAAGTATAAAATTGAAAAACTGAGTGAGCGGGGTCTTTATTGTAAAAGAGACATGCAAATAAATAAACCTACATGCCTGTGAGCAGTCTTCTCTGGTGCTCGAACCATTAATAGGCATTTTTTTTTTACCACAATCTAAAATTTTGTGGATTTTGACAATTCGCGACTGCTCAAATAATGTAAGCCCTGCGAATTTGGGGGGTCAACTGTACATAAGAAATGACAGGGGACCTATCCCTACATTTTAAGGTTTTAGAGGATTATTTATTAGTGTATAAATAAATATTTTAGAATGCTGTGATACAATGTAGCGATCATCTTTGAGAAGTAATGATTGCCTGGAAAGTTACAATGTCTATGGTGATGCTTCCTATTGGTAGAAAGCATAGCGCCCTCTGGTGGTTGGTGAGTGAAATCAGAGTGTAAAGTGCCATCATTCAGTGTCAGCACTATGACAGGGACAATACAAAGCCTCATAAATGGATTATCTCTTCCCACACACTCTCCTCTGAGAGCCGCCGGCCCCTCCATGTCCTCTCCACCGGCCTTTCACATGGCGCACTCAAGTGAGACAGCGATCGTCCCAGCGGTGGATGACCCCCTAAGTGATGGCAATTATTACATGGCATGACCCCACCAAGGACTTCATTAAGAGACCACCCAGCCCTCCGCCATGGAAAAGCCTTGTCCCTTTAATCCTATTTCACACACTCCCTTCCCCCCGCTGTTTGTATATCTAATCCCCCTCCAGTCTATCAGTCAGATTGTCTATTATATTCTCATGCTTTTTCTGATACTTTTTGTTTACAAGTTTAAATCTGTATTTTTGCTCAAAAATTACTTTTAACCCGCAAACTTTATTTTTTTCTTTTTAGCAGACACCCTAGCAGTGTTTCTCAACTCCAGTCCTCAAGGCGCCCCCACCAGGTCATGTTTTCAGGCTTTCCATTATTTTGCACAGGTGATTTGCTCAGTTTCACTGCCTTAGTAATTACCACAGCTGTTTAATCTGAGGGGAAATCCTGAAAACATGACCTGTTGGGGTGCCTTGAGGACTGGAGTTGAGAAATACTACCCTAGAGAATAGAATGGCAATCATTGCAATTTTTTTTTGTCACACAGTATTTGTATAGCGGTTTTTCAAACTCAATAGTTTTAACAAAAACACAATAGATACCAATTTTTTTGTAAAATATGAAAAATGATGTTACGCAGAGTAAATAGATACCTAACATGTCACGCATTAAATTGCACACGCTTGTGGAATGGCAACAAACTATGGTACTTAAGCTCCATAGGCAATGCTTTAAAATGTTTTAAAAGTTACCTGTTTGGAGTTACAGAAGAGGTCTAGCACTAGAATTATTGCTCTCACTCTAACGTTTGTGGTGACACCTCACATGTGTGGTGCGAGCGCCGTTTACATATGCGTGTGCGATCTACGTACAGTATGTGATCCCTTCTGCCCGCGAGCACAGAGGGATTGGGGGCGCTTTCAATTTTTTTCCCTTATTAATTTCATTTTTACGATGTCCCTTTAATTTTTTTTTTCAATTACTTTTGTTCCTATTACAAGGAATGTAAACATCCCTTAGTAATAGAAATAAGGATGACATGTCCTCTTTATGAAGAGATCTGAAGTCAAAAAGACCCAAAAATCTCTCCTCCCTTTAAAAACAAAAGAAAAAAAAAGTTGTTATCTTTTGTGTTAACAAATGTCGCTCTGGTCCTCCAAGGCAAAAGAGGCGATTAAGGCTATGTTTCCACTAGTGCGACTTTTCATGCGACTTGGGACTGAAAAGTCGCATGACAAATTGTTTCCCATGATTTCCAATGAGTACCGTTCATATCTGTGCGACTTCAAGTCGCAGCGACTTCAAAGTAGTCCCTGCACTACTTTGGTCCCACTTTGATGCGACTTGAGGTCCATAGATACAGGCATTGCTTCAAATCGCGGTAAAAAGTCGCGGTAAAATCGCGGTAAAAAATCGCGGCAAAATCGCGCGACTTTGGGGACGCACTAGTGGAAACATAGCCTTAGTCTTTTATCGCCTCTTGGGCTCACCTCCCGCTGCTTCTCATGAGCCTGCTCGGAGCACTTTCATGAGGAAACCAGAACCCCGCTGAAAAAAAAAAAATGGGGTTATGGCTAACCCTGATAAAAACCACTTGCAAACCGCAACGTATATATATATATATATATATATATATATATATATATATATATATATATATATATATTTTAGTCGGCAAGTGGTTAAAGGGCCTGTGCGCCTTCCACATTATGCACACTAAAATATTTTGTTTAAAATAAATTGTAATTAGTTACTCCCGAAATTCGTTTTTATTTAATTAGTTTCATTAAAAAATGCATTCGTACGAAAATCCAAATTAAGGTCAAATCTGTCAATTGAAGGCTTATGGTGTCTATCTGATTGTCTAATGCCGTGTACACACGGGCGGACTTTTCGGCATCAAAGGGCCGACAGTTTTTCCGAAGGACTTTCCACAGACTTTTGACGGACTTCCGACAGACTTTCGAACGAACAGACTTGGCTACACACGATCACACCAAAGTCCGACGGATTCGTACGACTGGACTAAAATAAGAAAGTTGATAGCCAGTAGCCAATAGCTGCCCTAGCGTGGGTTTTCATCCGTCGGACTAGCATACAGACGAGCGGATTTTTCGACCAGAGTCGAATCCGTCGGAAAGATTTGAAACACGTTTCAAATCTAAAGTCCGTCTGATTTTCGTCCGAAAAGGTCCGTCGGAAGTCCGATGAAGCCCACACACGGTCGGATTGTCCTACGGGTTCGTTGCGGCGGACGAGTTCGGTTGAAAAGTCCGCCCGTGTGTACACGGCATTAGAAGATTCGATGAAGCAGCTAAACTGTACAAAGCCGCGATCGTACATTTCTGGTCGAATGCTCCGTCCACAAACTATAGTAGAATTCTAATGTTGTTTGACTAGTAATAATTATTAATTATTATTACTAGTCAAACATTAGAATTCTTCTATAGCCTATGGGCGTAGCATTTGACCGTAAATGTCTGCTGGCGGTGATCGTATGTTTTTAGCTGCGTGTGTACGCGGTAGGGATGAGCCGAACACCCCCCGGTTCGGTTCGCACCAGAACCCGCGAACGGACCGCAAGTTCGCACGAACGTTAGAACCCCATTGACGTCTATGGGACTCGAACGTTCGAAATCAAAAGTGCTCATTTTAAAGGCTAATTTGCATGGTATTGTCCTAAAAAGGGTTTGGGGACCCGGGTCCTACCCCAGGGGACATGTATCAATGCAAAAAAAACTTTTAAAAACGGCCGTTTTTTCGGGAGCAGTGATTTTAATGATGCTTAAAGTAAAAAAAAAAAAGTGAAATATTCCTTTAAATATCGTACCTGGGGGGTGTCTATAGTATGCCTGTAAAGTGACGCGTGTTTCCCATGTTTAGAACAGTCCCTGCACCAAATGTCATTTTTAAAGGAAAAAATCTCATTTAAAACTGCTTGCGGGTTTAATGTCATGTCGGGTCCTGGCAATATGGATGAAAATCAGTGAGACAAACGGCATGGGTACCCCCCAGTCCATTACCAGGCCCTTTGGGTCTTGTATGGATATTAAGGGGAACCCCGCACCCAAATTAAAATAAGGAAAGGTCCCTATATACTCTGAACAGCAGTATACAGGCGGTGCAAACAAGACAGGGACTGTAGGTTTGTTGTTAAGTAGAATCTCTTTGTAATTTTGAACATTTTTAATGTGTTTAGCTCCAGCCAAAAAATCTTTTCTAAGCTTTTTGGAAAACATAGGGAAGGGTTATCACCCCTGTGACATTTGTTTTGCGTCTTTCCTCCTCTTCAGAAGATTTCACCTCACTTTTTTGTCCCAATGAAAAATGTTTTTTGAAAATTTGGGTTTTTTTGTGGAACAAGGATTGGAAAGCATCAGTGGAAAGGAGAAATTGTTTTCCCATATTAACTCTTACATGAGAGAATTTCCCTTCCTATGGGTAGATTTCATCTCACTTCCTGTTGTCTCCTTCCGTTTGCAAGTAGGAGTCGTTTGTAAGTTAGATGTTTGAAAGTAGGGTCCTGCCCTATATACTCAGCAGAAATTTGGGCCTTAGGTGTTGCTGTGGCCAAAACACTGTAAGCCCTCACAGGGCCCTGCTGTGAAATATTAGATCAAGAATTGTAATTACATGCCCCTGTTGAACAGGAGCTGAAAAATTAGGCCTTAGGCACTGGTGCTGGTGCCACAACACTGCAACCCCTCACAGACACTCTAGTTGGAACGCAGGAACGAGCACTGCTGCAAAGTATTGCATCAAAAATTGTAATTACACGCCCCTGTTAGACAGGGGCAGAAAAATTGGGCCTTAGGCACTGGTGCTGGTGCCACAACACTGCAACCCCTCACAGACACTCTAGTTGGAACGCAGGAACGAGCACTGCTGCAAAGTATTGCATCAAAAATTGTAATTACACGCCCCTGTTAGACAGGGGCAGAAAAATTGGGCCTTAGGCACTGGTGCTGGTGCCACAACACTGCAACCCCTCACAGACACTCTAGTTGGAACGCAGGAACGAGCACTGCTGCAAAGTATTGCATCAAAAATTGTAATTACACGCCCCTGTTAGACAGGGGCAGAAAAATTGGGCCTTAGGCACTGGTGCTGGTGCCACAACACTGCAACCCCTCACAGACACTCTAGTTGGAACGCAGGAACGAGCACTGCTGCAAAGTATTGCATCAAAAATTGTAATTACACGCCCCTGTTAGACAGGGGCAGAAAAATTGGGCCTTAGGCACTGGTGCTGGTGCCACAACACTGCAACCCCTCACAGACACTCTAGTTGGAACGCAGGAACGAGCACTGCTGCAAAGTATTGCATCAAAAATTGTAATTACACGCCCCTGTTAGACAGGGGCAGAAAAATTGGGCCTTAGGCACTGGTGCTGGTGCCACAACACTGCAACCCCTCACAGACACTCTAGTTGGAACGCAGGAACGAGCACTGCTGCAAAGTATTGCATCAAAAATTGTAATTACACGCCCCTGTTAGACAGGGGCAGAAAAATTGGGCCTTAGGCACTGGTGCTGGTGCCACAACACTGCAACCCCTCACAGACACTCTAGTTGGAACGCAGGAACGAGCACTGCTGCAAAGTATTGCATCAAAAATTGTAATTACACGCCCCTGTTAGACAGGGGCAGAAAAATTGGGCCTTAGGCACTGGTGCTGGTGCCACAACACTGCAACCCCTCACAGACACTCTAGTTGGAATGCAGGAACGAGCCGTGCTGCAAAGTATTACATCAAAAATTGTAATTACACGCCCCTGTTATACAGGGGCTGAAAAATTGTGCCTTAGGCACTGGTGGTGGCGCCCAGAACCAAAAATGTTCTTACAAGCTATCAGCGTGATGATTGAGGAGGAAGAGGATAATTACTCAGGGATAATCACTCAGCATCAGCATAGGCAGTCTTTGAAGGGATCTGAAAAAAATTATTCAGTTACATCAGCATCAGGTGCTTGGTAGCTGGTGGTGATCCAAGACTGATTCATTTTTATGAAGGTCAGCCGATCGACCGAGTCAGTGGACAGACGCACCCTGTGATCGGTTACCACGCCTCCAGCAGCACTGAATGTACGTTCCGAAAGAACGCTGGATGCAGGACAGGCCAGTAGCTCAATTGCATACTGTGCAAGCTCTGGCCAGTGATCCATCCTCAAGACCCAGTAACCCAGAGGATTTTCGGTGGGAAAGGTGTCCAAGTCTGATCTTGCCCCTAGGTATTCCTGCACCATGTAAAACAGACGCTGGCGATGGTTGCTGGAACCGATCATACCTTGGGGCTGCGGACCAAAAAATTGTCTGAACGCATCGGTCAGACGGCCACCTTCTCCACCGCTCCTTCTTTGACTGACCGAAGCCTCAGCAACACGTTGTCCAGAAACAGGAGTTTGTAACCTCCCAGTCTCTGGGAACGCGTTGCACAGACCTTTCTGCAAGGCCTCCCGAAGATGTTTCATCCTCTGCTCCCTCTGCGATGGCAAGATAAGGTCCGCAACCTTACCCTTGTAACGTGGATCAAGGAGGGTTGCCAGCCAGTATTGGTCCTTCTCCTTGATACCACGAATACGAGGATCCTTACGCAGGCTTTGCAGGATCAGGGAGGCCATGCAGCGTAGGTTTGCTGAGGCATTCGGTCCGGAGTCCTCTGGGTCACTAAGGACAACAACGTCCGCAGCCACCTCCTCCCAGCCACGTACAAGTCCATGTGTTCCTTGGGACTGATCCCTTAAAGACTGCTGATGCTGAGTGCCAGGCTCCACCTCCATACTGACACAATCTTCCTCCTCCTCCTCCTCCTCCTCCTCGTCCTCTTCCTGTGTGATCGGCGGGCACGCAGGAACACTGTCTGGATAAAGGGGGCCTTGAGAGCTAAGGAAGTCCTCCTCTTCCTGCCTCTGTTCTGCCTCAAGTGCCCTGTCCATTATTCCACGCAGCGTGTGCTCCAACAGGTGGACAAGGGGGACAGTGTCACTGATGCATGCACTGTCAGTGCTCACCATCCTCGTGGCCTCCTCGAATGGTGACAGAACAGTGCATGCATCCCTGATCATGGCCCACTGGCGTGGGGAAAAAAAACCAAGGTCCCCTGACCCTGTCCTGGTGCCATAGTCGCACAGGTACTCATTGATGGCCCTCTGCTGCGTGTGCAGCCGCTGCAGCATGGCCAACGTCGAGTTCCACCTGGTGGGCATGTCACAGATTAGGCGGTTCTTGGGCAGGTTAAACTCCTTTTGGAGGTCCGTCAGCCGAGCACTGGCATTATATGACCGGCGGAAATGCACAGAGACTTTCCTGGCCTGCCTCAGGACATCCTGTAAGCCCGGGTACCTGCCCAAGAACCGCTGCACCACCAAGTTAAGGACGTGAGCCAAACAGGGCACATGGGTCAGTTGTCCCTGTCGGAGGGCAGAGAGGAGGTTGGTGCCATTGTCGCAAACCACCATTCCTGCCTTAAGTTGGCGTGGCGTCAACCACCTCTGAACCTGCCCCTGCAGAGCTGACAGAACCTCTGCCCCAGTGTGGCTCCTGTCCCCCAAGCACACCAGCTCAAGCACCGCATGGCATCTTTTGGCCTGCGTACTTGCGTAGCCCCTTGAACGCCTACGGAGCACCGCTGGTTCCGAGGAAGAGGCCATGGAGGAAGAAGAAGAGGAGGGGGTGGAGGAGAGAGGTGTGTCACAATCAGCATTTTGGAGGCGTGGTGGCGGAACAACCTCCAACACTACTGCACCTTGTCCTGCATCCTTCCCAGCTGCCAGCAGAGTCACCCAATGCGCCGTGAAACTTAAGTAACGTCCCTGTCCATGCCTGCTGGACCATGAGTCAGCGGTAATATGCACCTTACCGCTGACCGCCCTGTCCAGCGAGGCATGGACATTGCCTTCCACATGCCGGTAGAGAGCCGGAATCGCCTTCCGTGAGAAAAAGTGGCGTTTGGGTACCTGCCACTGAGGAACCGCACATTCCACAAACTCACGGAAGGGGGCAGAGTCTACCAACTGAAAAGGCAGCAGTTGAAGTGCTAGCAATTTTGCCAAGCTAGCATTCAACCACTGGGCATGTGGATGGCTGGGAGCAAACTTCTTTCGGCGGTGCAGCAGCTGGGGCAGGGAAATTTGCCTGGTACAATCTGACGTCGGTGTACCAAAAGCAGATTGCCCACAAGTACTTGGCTGTGACACACCTAATTCTACACCTTCATTCCTCTCACTGCAGGTCTCAGAGAGGACTGAAGGTCTAGTGGGGTTGGAAATCTCAGCTGATGAGGAGCAAGGAGAGATCCTCTTTGTTCTTTGGTGTGGGTCTTTCAGATACGCTTGCCAACGAACTGCATGGCAGGTCAACATATGTCTGGTCAAGCATGTGGTACCCAAGCGGGAGATGTTTTGGCCACGCGAGATACGCTTGAGACATATGTTGCAAATAGCAGCGGTGCGATCTGATGCACTCGTCTCAAAAAAGGCCCACACCAAAGAACTTTTTGAATAACGCGCAGAGACTGCAGCGCCCTGCACATGTGGAGCTTTGGGGTGTGATGCAGTCAATGTGCTGCCCTTAGGCTGGCCCCTGGAGGGCATCCTGCCTCGTTGGTGATGTGCCGCCTCCTCCTCCTCCTCCTCCTCCTCTCTCCTATCAGGCACCCACGTTGAGTCAGTGACCTCATCATCCCCTCCCTCCTCATCACTGGAGCAAACCTGGCAGTATGCTGCAGCAGGGGGAGCATGACTGCCAGATTGCTGTCCTTCTTGGGCACCCCCTCTGTCCGTGCTCATGTTACTGCCTTCATCGAGCTCAGTATCATCATCAGAGCCTTCCAAACGCTGGGCATCCTCCTGGAGCATGTACCCAACACTGTGGTCAAACAGTTCGAGGGAATCCTCATGAGGACATGGTGGAGCTAGGGAAGGAGTCACTGATGACATTGAGCTGAGGGAAGAGGCCGCTGCTTTGCCAGACAAAGCACCCTGGGCATGGGTGAGAGAGGATGAGGAGGATGAGGACGGCTTGGTCATCCACTCGACCAAGTCTTCCGCATGTTGCGGCTCAACACGGCCAGCTGCCGAAAAAAAGGCCAAGCGTGTCCCATGGCCACGTGCTGATGAGGATGCACCGTCTCCACGACCAGCACTAGACACAGAGCCTGCTTGCCCTCTCTTATTGGCTTGTGACTGTCTGCCTCTCCTTCTTGGCCTTCCAGACATACTAATGGCCTGTAGCTGCACTAAGCTGGGATAGAACACCTGTAATTTTCTTCAGGTAGCTTTATATACTGTAACCAGACAAGCCTGCCTGTCAGTAGGAAGATAACAGGAACGGATCTAGCTGAACACTGTGAGCAGGACACACTGTACTAAATGTAAATAGTCTAGCTGCCTGACCGTGGTACTAATAGGATCAAAAAGAACACCTGTAATTTTCTTCAGGTAGCTTTATATACTGTAACCAGACAAGCCTGCCTGTCAGTAGGAAGATAACAGGAACGGATCTAGCTGAACACTGTGAGCAGGACGCACTGCACTGAATGTAAATAGCAGGAACGGATCTAGCTGAACACTGTGAGCAGGACGCACTGCACTGAATGTAAATAGCAGGAACGGATCTAGCTGAACACTGTGAGCAGGACGCACTGCACTGAATGTAAATAGCAGGAACGGATCTAGCTGAACACTGTGAGCAGGACGCACTGCACTGAATGTAAATAGCAGGAACGGATCTAGCTGAACACTGTGAGCAGGACGCACTGCACTGAATGTAAATAGCAGGAACGGATCTAGCTGAACACTGTGAGCAGGACGCACTGCACTGAATGTAAATAGCAGGAACGGATCTAGCTGAACACTGTGAGCAGGACGCACTGCACTGAATGTAAATAGCAGGAACGGATCTAGCTGAACACTGTGAGCAGGACGCACTGCACTGAATGTAAATAGCAGGAACTGATCTAGCTGAACACTGTGAGCAGGACGCACTGCACTGAATGTAAATAGCAGGAACGGATCTAGCTGAACACTGTGAGCAGGACGCACTGCACTGAATGTAAATAGCAGGAACGGATCTAGCTGAACACTGTGAGCAGGACGCACTGCACTGAATGTAAATAGCAGGAACGGATCTAGCTGAACACTGTGAGCAGGACGCACTGCACTGAATGTAAATAGCAGGAACGGATCTAGCTGAACACTGTGAGCAGGACGCACTGCACTGAATGTAAATAGCAGGAACGGATCTAGCTGAACACTGTGAGCAGGACGCACTGCACTGAATGTAAATAGCAGGAACGGATCTAGCTGAACACTGTGAGCAGGACGCACTGCACTGAATGTAAATAGCAGGAACGGATCTAGCTGAACACTGTGAGCAGGACGCACTGCACTGAATGTAAATAGCAGGAACGGATCTAGCTGAACACTGTGAGCAGGACGCACTGCACTGAATGTAAATAGCAGGAACGGATCTAGCTGAACACTGTGAGCAGGACGCACTGCACTGAATGTAAATAGCAGGAACGGATCTAGCTGAACACTGTGAGCAGGACGCACTGCACTGAATGTAAATAGCAGGAACGGATCTAGCTGAACACTGTGAGCAGGACACACTGCACTAAATAGTCTAGATAGAAGATAACAGGAACGGATCTAGCTAAACTGAATACAGTGTATATATATATATGCAACACCTGGGATGCATATATATACACAATACACTGTAAGTGCAGCTAACTGACTGACTGTTCTGCCTAATCTATCTAACTCAAATCAAATGACACTGTCTCTCTCTCTCTCTATCTCTCAGCACACCGGAACACACACTACACAGGGCCGCCGTGCAGGCGGCCTTATATAGTGTGGGGTGTGTACTAAATCCCCTGAGCCATAATTGGCCAAAGCCACCCTGGCTTTGGCCAATTACAGCTCTCTCTACTGACGGCGCTGTGATTGGCCAAGCATGCGGGTCATAGTGCATGCTTGGCCAATCATCAGCCAGCAATGCACTGCGATGCCGCAGTGAATTATGGGCCGTGACGCGCCACACGAATTTGGCGCGAACGGCCCATATCGTTCGCAATTCGACGGACGGTCGAACAGCCGATGTTCGAGTCGAACATGGGTTCGACTCGAACACGAAGCTCATCCCTAGTACGCGGCATTAGGTTCTAGCTATTTTACTGCTCCTCCTCTTTGGTTACAATCAGCCAATAACATTCATCATCACTTTACTTCCCACACCCATTCCAGCAGAGACCACTAACAGCTCTTTTACTATTGTCTTTATAATCTCGAATCTTTTCTCTCTATGTCGAATAATCTTGGACTAAAAGAGTTAGGTTAGGCACGTTCGACCACAGATTCAATAGACACAGATCGCTATTGTCACAGTCATGTCGAATCTTTTTCTATATCGAACTGTTGGCGCAATGATAGGAAAATAAAGCATTTTTTTAAATTGCAGATTCTGCGCGTTCATTATCATTTTGTTAAAACGAACACAAAAATTCGGACGAAAATACATTCGGACGATAACGAATGCCCCTGTCTATGCCACATCATGTTTATCAGGACACAAAACTTTCCCAGCAATTCTAGATACTGCTAGCATCAATAGAATGTGGAATGAAGTTTACTTTTATAAGTATGAGGCTCTCTTTTTATCTATTCCTCCTTCTCTCTATCCTTCCTTCATTTGATCTATCCCTCCTCTCTATCCTTGCTTCTTTCCCTCTATTCTTTCTCTTAATCCTTCTTTATTCTTCCTTATTTCTATCCTTCCTTCCTTCTCTCTATTCTTCCTTCTCGTCCTCTCAATTTTCTAAGCATACTTATAATAAATATAAATATATATATATATATATATATATATATATATATATATATATACAGTATCTCACAAAAGTGAGTACACCCCTCACATTTTTGTAAATATTTTATTCTATCTTTTCATGTGACAACACTGAAGAAATGACACTTTGCTACAATGTAAAGTAGTGAGTGTACAGCTTGTATAACAGTGTAAATTTGCTGTTCCCTCAAAATAACTCAACACACAGCCATTAATGTCTAAACCGCTGGCAACAAAAGTGAGTACACCCCTAAGTGAAAATCTCCAAATTGGGCCCAATTAGCCATTTTCCCTCCCCGGTGTCATGTGACTCGTTTGTGTTACAAGGTCTCAGGTGTGTTAAATTTGGTGTTATCGCTCTCACTCTCTCATACTGGTCACTGGAAGTTCAACATGGCACCTCATGGCAAAGAACTCTCAGAGGATCTGAAAAAAAGAATTATTGCTCTACATAAAGATGGCCTAGGCTATAAGAAGATTGCCCACACCCTGAAACTGAGCTGCAGCATGGTGGCCAAGACCATACAGCCATTTAACAGGACAGGTTCCACTCAGAACAGGCCTCACCATGGTCAACCAAAGAAGTTGAGTGCACATGCTGAGCGTCATACTCAGAGGTTGTCTTTGGGAAATAGACGTATGAGTGCTGCCAACATTGCTGCAGAGGTTGAAGGGGTGCGGGGTCAGCCTGTCAGTGCTCAGACCATACAACGCACACTGCATCAAATTGGTCTGCATGGCTGTCGCCCCAGAAGGAAGCCTCTTCTAAAGATGATGCACAAGAAAGCCCACCAACAGTTTGCTGAAGACAAGCAGACTAAGGACTTGGATTACTGGAACCATGTCCTGTGGTCTGATGAGACCAAGATAAACTTATTTGGTTCAGATGGTGACAAGCGTGTGTGGCGGCAACCAGGTGAGGAGTACAAAGACAAGTATTTCTTGCCTACAGTCAAGCATGGTGGTGGGAGTGTCATGGTCTGGGGCTGCATGAGTGCTACCGGAACTGGGGAGCTACAGTTCATTGAGGGAACCATGAATGCCAACATGTACTGTGACATACTGAAGTAGAGCATGATCCCCTCCCTTCAGAGACTGGGCCGCAGGGCAGTATTCCAACATAACGACCCCAAACACACCTCCAAGACGACCACTGCCTTGCTAAAGAAGCTGGAGGTTAAAGGTGCTGAACTGGCCAAGCATGTCTCCAGACCAAACCCTATTGAGCATCTGTTGGGCATCCTCAAACGGAAGGTGGAGGAGTAGAAGGTCTCTAACATCCATCAGCTCTGTGATGTCATCATGGAGGAGTGGAAGAGGACTCCAGTGGCAACCTGTGAAGCTCTGGTGAACTCCATGCCCAAGAGGGTTAAGGCACAGGGGCGGCACGACTTGCAGGTCGCCTCACCGACGGCGACTTGCAAAACGACTTCTGTATAGAAGTCTATGCAAGTCGCCTCAAGTCGCCCCCAAAGTAGTACAGGAACCTTTTTCTAAGTCGGAGCGACTTGAGTCGCTCCTATTAGAACGGTTCCATTGTACAGAACGGGAGGCGACTTGTCAGGCGGCTAAGTCGCCTGACAAGTCGCCCCTGTGTGAACCGGCACTTAAAGGTATCAGCATGTGCACAGACAAGCATCAAACTGAAGGACAAACATTGTGTCACTTAAAAAATACCAAGAAAGAAATGACAAGAAACTAATTATTGCCAAAGATAGTACAACAGTGTCCCCTGGTGGAGATCTTGTGACAGCGCAGTCTTCAGATATCTTGGTGAGGAGCGCCCTCATGTGGTCTTTTGATATAATTACATTAATTAACAACATTGAATTGAGACCTACACTATATTACCAAAAGTACTGCCTTTACATGCACAAACACTTTAATGACATCCCAGTCTTACTCCGTAGGGTTCAATATTGAGTTGGCCCACCTTTTGCAGCTATAACAGCTTCAACTCTTCTGGGAAGGCTGTCCACAAGGTTTAGGAGTGTGTCTATGGGAATGTTTGGCCATTCTTCCACAACAGCATTTGTGAGGTCAGACACTGATGCTGGACGAGAAGGCCTGGCTCGCAGTCTCCACTCTAATTCATCCCAAAGGTCTTCTATCAGGTTGGGGGTCAGGACTCTGTGCAGGCCAGTCAACGTTCTGCAATGCTGCAGTAAAGTATGGGATTCTGATAGAAGTACAGGGATCGCTGCAGTGAAGGTGGAATCATTAGTAAACTTACTTATCTGGCCGGATGGAAATATGAAAATGTCTGCATATGACAGGCGGCCACTTCTGCTATTTAATAAACCGTACAATATGTCTGCAGACTGGAATTTACTGTACTACACGAGAAATGACAGGGGACTCATCCTGACATTTTGGGGTATCAGAGGATTCTATTGATTGTATTAATATTGTATAAATAAATATTTTGGGATGAATTGATACAATGTAGCGATGATCTTTGAGAAGTAATGATTGCCTGGAAAGTTACAATGTCTATGGTGATGCTTCCTATTGGTAGAAAGCGTAGCGCCCCCCGGTGGTTGGTGAGTGATATCAGAGTGTAAAGTGCCATCATTCAGTGCCAGCACTATGACAGGGACAATGCAAAGCCTCATAAATGGATTATCTCTTCCCACACACTCTCCTCTGAGAGCCGCCGGCCCCTCCATGTCCTCTCCACCGGCCTTTCACATGGCGCACTCAAGTGAGACAGCGATCGTCCCAGCGGTGGATGACCCCCTAAGTGATGGCAATTATTACATGGCATGACCCCACCGAAGACTTTAACAAGAGACCACCCAGCCCTCCGTCATGGAAAAGCCTTGTCCCTTTAATCCTATTTCACACTTTCCCTCCCCCGCTGTTTGTATATCTAATCCCCCTCCAGTCTATCAGTCAGATTGTCTATTATATTCTGTTCATTATAGGACCTATGTGCCTTCCACATTATGTCCATCAGGACACAAAACCTTCCCCGCAATGCCAGATAAATCCAGAAGCTTCCGTCCAGTTATCCAATTAACCACCTAAGCTCCGGAAGATTTTACCCCCCTCATTTTTTGCTATTAATTGCGCGGTCATGCAATACTGTACGCATACGAAATCATTTTTTTTTTTCACTTTCTTTTGGTGGTATTTGATCACCGCTGGGTTTTTTATTTTTTGCGCCATGAACAAATAAAAGACCAAAAATTTGGAAAAAAGAAACAATATTTTTTACTTTCTGTTTTACAACATATCCAAAAAAAAATTTTAAAAATCAAATTTCTTCATAAATTTTGGCCAAAATGTATTCTGATTCATGATTTTGATTTAAAAAAATCCTAATAAGAGTTTATTAATTGTGAACGTTGGAGCTCCTACAAACTATGGTGTATATATTAGAGTTTTTATTTCTTTATTTTCTTTTTATACTACTAATGGTGGCAATCAACGACTTATAATGGGACTGCAATAGTGTGATGGTCAATCTAAAACTAACTGACGCTTGGGAGAACTGACTAACTGCCACTGACATCACCAGTGACATTAATAAAGTGATCAGTGATAACAATATATACTGTCACTGTACTAATGACGGGATGGGGTTAGCATCTAGGGTAATGAAGGGGTTTAAAGTGTGTCTAACTGTAATGTGTGCTGACTTTTACTACTGATCTCTCAGTTTCTCATCCCTGATTTGCAGAGATGAGAAACTGACAGATTGCTCGGTCTGTACCAAGCTTTGTCTTGTTTACCAACACAGAGCTCTGGGCTGTGATTGGACACAGCTGATCAGTAGGCCGTGAGTCATTGGCTGGTATTTGCTGATAGGTTCCTGCTGTGTACATTCACAGCAGGAGCCGGGCAGGGGGCATGCATGCGCCCACCCTAAACCCAAAAATAGGCAGCGACCTACGGGTACGTCGCTTTGCCATATTCTTCCAAAATGGTAAAGAGCGGGTACAATGCTGTGCGTTTGTTGTTTACTCAGTGTTGTTAGGAAAGTGAATCGCTTTCCTAACACTGACCCGCCTCTCAGCCAATCAGGTGCTTGGGTCTGGTTACCTGTCACCTGATTGGCTGAAACAATATGCGCTGTGATTGGACGCCTGATAGAGAGGATCGGAGACATCGAGGAGCGTGGACGTGGAGGATGCCATCGTGACCCACTGCGAGACAGGTAAGTCCCGACTCTCGGGCAATGCACACTGGCAGCATTTGATGGGGCACAGTAGCATCAAATTGATGGGCACACTGACAGCAATTGATGGGGCACAGTAGCGGCAATTGATGGAGCACACTGGCAGCAATTGATGGGGCACAGCAGCAGCAATTGATGGGCACAGTGGCAGCAATTGATGGGCACACTGGCAGAATATAATAGGTACAGTAGCTGCATTTGATGGCACAGTGGCGTCAATTTATGGGTACAGTGGCTGCGTTTGATAGACACAGTGGCTGCGCTTGATGGGCACGGTGGCTACGTTTGATGGGCACAGTGGCTGTGTTTGATGGGCATAGTGGCAGCGTTTGATGGGCACAGTAGCTGCGCTTGATGGGCACAGTGGCTGCGTATGATGGGCACAGTGGCTGCATTTGATAGGCACAGTGGCTGCGTTTGATGGGCACAGTGGCTGCGTTTGATGGGCACAGTGGCTGCATTTGATGGGCACAGAGGCTGCATTTGATGGGCACAGTGGCTGCGTATGATGGGCACAGTGGCTGCATTTGATGGGCACAGTGGCTGCATTTGATGGGCACAGTGGCTGCGTTGGATGGGCACAGTGGTTGCATTTGATGGGCACAGTGGCTGCGTATGATGGGCACAGTGGCTGCATTTGATGGGCACAGTGGCTGCATTTGATGGGCACAGTGGCTGCGTTGGATGGGCACAGTGGTTGCATTTGATGGGCACAGAGGCTGCATTTGATGGCACAGTGGCTGCGTATGATGGGCACAGTGGCTGCGCTTGATGGGCACAGTGGCTGCGTTTGATGGGCACAGTACCTGCATTTGATGGGCACAGTGGCTACAACAGATTTTTTTTTTCAGTTTGTTTGCACCCCCCAAAAATTTTGAACACCAGCCGCCACTGTGTTTGGTAGATGCCTGCGAGTTAAACCACATAAAGATTTCTTATATTTATAATCTCCCTAATCCTTTACCCCATCCTAATGTTTAACGCATCTCTATATCAGACTAACCTAATGTGCATTTTTACCAGCTAATCCTAAACTAGTCCAGAAAATTAAAGTAGATATAAATCCAATCCCCAACATGTCATAGAAGCTTTACCTGGTTCAAGTCATTTTGAAGTCATTTTCAATATTTGTAAATCTGCAGCTTTATTAAAAATAATCCTTACTGATCCTGCTATGGATGTCCTTGTTCAGGCATTTCCCGTTATAGGGTGACAACGCTCCTTCCCTGTCTCCAAGTTTTGCTCTGGTGTTGTCACCCTGTCATAAGCTCCCGCAATGGAAATGTTAGGTGGCTGTGTAGATGCCAGATGTGAGAAAGTCTTCTGTTGTCTGTAACCTTAGCGCTGACTCTGAGCCCCAGAGTTCACATGACTGCTTTGCTACATTTGGGAAGCTGCTGTGATCGCATATGCCAAAAGGATTCAATGAGCATGTTCATCTGGCAGGTCCACTACTTTCACAAGCAGGGCAGTATTCCAACACGATAACGACCCCAAACACACCTCCAAGATGACCACTGCCTTGCTAAAGAAGCTGAGTGTAAAGGTGATGGACTGGCCAAGCATGTCTCCAGACCTAAACCCTATTGAGCATCTGTGGGACATCCTCAAATGGAAGGTGGAGGAGCGCAAGATCTCTAACATCCACCAGCTCCGTGATGTCATCATGGAGTGGAAGAGACTCCAGTGGCAACCTGGGAAGCTCTGGTGAACTCCATGCCCAAGAGGGTTAGGGCAGTGCTGGAAAATAATGGTGGCCACACAAAATATTGACACTTTGGGCCCAATTTTGAATTCAGCTTCTTTGGTCGACCATGGCGAGGCCTGTTCTGAGTGAAACCTGTCCTGTTAAACCGCTGTATGGTCTTGGCCACTGTGCTGCAGCTCAGTTTCAGGGTCTTGGCAATCTTCTTATAGTCTAGGCCATCTTTATGTAGAGCAACAATTATTTTTTTCAGATCCTCAGAGAGTTCTTTGCCATGAGGTGCCATGTTGAACTTCCAGTGACCAGTATGAGAGAGTGAGAGCGATAATACCAAATTTAACACACCTGCTCCCCATTCACACCTGAGACCTTGTAACACTAAAGAGTCGCATGACACCAGGGGAGGGAAAATGGCTAATTGGGCCCAATTTGGACATTTTCACTTAGGGGTGTACTCACTTTTGTTGCCAGCGGTTTAGACAATAATGGCTGTGTGTTGAGTTATTTTGAGGGGACAGCAAATTTACACTGTTATACAAGCTGTACACTCACTACTTTACATTGTAGCAAAGTGTCATTTCTTCAGTGTTGTCACATGAAAAGATAGAATAAAATATTTAAAAAAATGTGAAAATTTTTTGAGATACTGTATATTTTTTTTGCAGAGACCCTAGAGAATAAAATCGCAATCGTTGCAATACGTTATGTCACACGGTATTTGCGCAGCGGTCTTTCAAATGAATTTTTTTTTAGAACAAATACACTTTCATGAATTAAAAAAAAAAAAAAAAAACAGTAAAGTTGGCCAAATTTTTTTGTATAATGTGAAAGATGATGTTACGCCGAGTAAATAGATACTGAACAAATCATGCTTTAAAATTGCGCCCACTCGTGGAATGGCGACAAACTACGGTACTTAGAAATCTCCATAGGCGACGCTTTCAAAATTTCTACAGGTTACCAGTTCAGAGTTGCAGAGGAGGTCTAGTGCTAGAATTATTGCTCTTGCTCTAACGATCGCAGCTATACCTCACATGTGTGGTTTGAACACCGTTTACATTTGCACACGAGCAAGGAGGGATGAGGCACTCTAAATGTATTTTTTTTTACACTGTCCCTTTAATTTTACTTATTTTTATCACTTTTCTTGCTGTCACAAGGAATGTTAAAGTGGTGTTCCGGCCGAAATGATACTTTTTAAATAAAAATACCCCTATAATACACAAGCTTAATGTATTCTAGTAAAGTTAGTCTGTAAACTAAGGTCTGTTTTGTTAGTTTATAGCAGTAGTTTGTTATTTTATAAACTTACAGCAGGCCATGGCCATCTTAAGTGTGGGCATCTGAAGCCAGACTGTATTTCTTCCTGGATCTCATCCTTGCAGATCTCGTACATGCTCAGTGCAGCACAAGCAGTGTAAGAGGTTTTAGGTCAGGTTTCCATAGCAACGGCAGTTTCAGAGGAAGTTGCCGCCCCTTCCCAGAAGGTATTGCAAACAGGAAATGATGCGATGGGACGCGGCCAGGGAGGAGGAAGTGAAAAATGAATACAGCAGATATACAGTAGGTGCTGAGAAAAAAAAAAATATATCCAATTTGTTTACAGTGCACAGTTTAGTGAGGAATGCTGAAGAGTTGTAAAAGTGGGTGGAACTCCACTTTAACATCCCCTGTGACAGTAATAGACAGGTGACAGGTGAAGGGATCTGGGGTCTATAAGACATCAAACCCCTCCTCTGCATTTCAAAGCATTCAAAACACCACGTTTGGCTGTTTTGAATGCTGTCATTTTTTTGGTGCCTTTAAAGTGGAGTTCCGACCACTTTTTTTTTTTTTCAATTGATCCGAGCGTAATTAATTATTAAATTAAAAAACGATTATATCATTTGAATAATGGTTGTTGCTAAAATAAAAATGTGATACTCACAAGTTTTTCTCTCCTGTTGTGGTGGTTGCCATCATGATTGTGGGCATGTGAAGCCCAATCGATAACTCTTCCTGGATAAGCTTAGGAGCAGTGCATGCTGGGTAACCAGCATGCACCTCTCAATCTCGCGCATGCGCGATTCACCGGTGGCCGTAGCACCGATTGTTTCTAAAGTTGCCAGGAAGGTCCCGCCCCATTGTTTTGGCAACATAGATAAACACATCTCGGCGCTGTGATCCGCCTTTTGATACTGCGATTTTTGATCACAGTACTGCCCACAGGCAAGCGAGGAGGAGCTTCGCCGTCCAGGAAGTGGCAGATTAGGAGGACTACATAGCAACAGGGAGATTCTACTATGTTTAAAGAAAAAAATTCCTCCAAATGTTTTTCTATAGGTTTAGAGGAGTCTGATTATGAAAAAAAATTTTTTTAGGGTGGAACTTAAGTCTTTTGTAAACCAGAAGTGATGTCATGACATCGCTTCCAGGTTACTAGGTCCGAGACCCGTTCAAAGTCGATTTTGGCTTCGCTCGTGTCTTAGTCCAGCCGGTAGACGTGCCGGCTGGTCGCTTGGGCCTCCTGGTGGTACCGGAGAACTGCAGAATGTGGGGGGAGGGGGGGGACATCCCCTCCCGCTGCTTGCGATAACAGCCGAGCGGCTTTTAGCCTTATCATTTTGTTATCATAAGAAAGCCGACCGTTGGCTGATGCGGCTGCAGGCGTCACCCCCAGCACAAACTGAGGCTGCATATTTGCGTACGGTTGGCGTGAAGGGGTTAAGGTCCATAGACTTCAATGTTAACCCTCAAAAGTTGCATGAAAGTTGTACCTGAATGTTATATAATGCAACAGTTGTCCATTATCATTCGTCAAAGCCAAAGTCGTATCCAAGTCGCACCCATCCAGCAACGCCTTTACTGCTTTTCTCTCCAGACTGTGACTGTGCAGTTTTGGGCTGTGTTCACAAATGTCTGACACAAATCATCCCCTGCTGCAGCTTCTCATCAGAAAGCTACCATGCTGCAGTTGGATCACCGGGGGAGAGGAGAGGAGACTGAGGAAATGCTTCCTCCTGCCTGCAGCAGACTGATGATATTATTCCAGCCTAGGCAAAGACAGTAACTGGAGCTCATAGACAGTTTTTTTTTTCTAATAAAAAGAGAGCTTGTCTGAAAAATGATCTCTTTATTGATGGGGAATTACCTGTAAATACAAACCTGCCTCGGGTTTATATTTAGTTGCCCTTACACGATTTTCTCAGCATTTGTGGATGATGATTATTCTGAAAAAAACGATCGGCCAACGGGTCACCTTTACAGAAAGGTAGAAATTGCTTTGTAGAAAGGCCATGCTGTCAGAACGGATATTTCCCATGAGGAGCCCCTCCCCCCCTCTATATATTGGATGTACAATGAGATGGGTGAGAAGAAGGTGAGATGGCCGAGTCTCTAGGGGGGGACAAAAGGCTGACGAGGATCATTTTATTCATCGTCTTCGCTGATTGCCACACAATAACATCAAAGCGTCCTTTATCCCCCCACTAAGCGGAGGTCCCGCTCCTCCATTCTGTGCGGTGGTCCCGTCACTCTCCTGGCGCTTTGTTCTCGGTGACTGTGGGTTATCCGCACTCCATAACAAGTGCTCCTTTCCTGCTTTGTACAGCGCTGTGTACACTGCGACCCCCCTCCCCCCATCCCACTCTTCTCCCAGACCGATCCCCTCATCTACCCAATGTCACGCCGCAGAGCCAGACAATGGCGGCTCCGTTCCCTCCCCCCCATGGTAGGTAAATGAAGCGGAGGGAAGAGAATTAAAGCCGTGACGGTGAATTTCAGCCTTGAAAAGCTCCCGCTGATTAAATTTAATCATGGCGGGCGAGAATTCAGCGTGATTCCATCTCGCGGATAGAAGCTCTCGCCGCTCAGACCTTCTCTAGTTTCCCTGAGCAACTAGCAAGGTCTCGGGCCTGTGAAGGTTGGAGGTGTGAGGAGGAAGACAGCACGGCCGGAATGACATAAAGAGGACCTGTCAGGAGGATATGTAGATAAAGAGGACCTGTCAGGAGGCTATGTATATAAAGAGGACCTGTCAGGAGGCTATGTATATAAAGAGAACCTGTCAGGAGGCTATGTAGATAAAGAGGACCTGTCAGGAGGCTATGTAGAAAAAGAGGACCTGTCAGGAGGCTATGTATATAAAGAGGACCTGTCAGGAGGCTATGTATATAAAGAGAACCTGACAGGAGGCTATGTATATAAAGAGAACCTGTCAGGAGGCTATGTAGAAAAAGAGGACCTGTCAGGAGGATATGTAGATAAAGAGGACCTGTCAGGAGGCTATGTAGAAAAAGAGGACCTGTCAGGAGGATATGTAGATAAAGAGGACCTGTCAGGAGGCTATGTAGATAAAGAGGGCCTGTCAGGAGGCTATGTAGATAAAGAGGGCCTGTCAGGAGGCTATGAAGATAAAGAGGACCTGTCAGGAGGATATGTAGATAAAGAGGGCCTGTCAGGAGGATATGTAGATAAAGAGGACCTGTCAGGAGGATATGTAGATAAAGAGGACCTGTCAGGAGGCTATGTAGATAAAGAGGGCCTGTCAGGAGGCTACGTAGATAAAGAGGGCCTGTCAGGAGGCTACGTAGATAAAGAGGACCTGTCAGGAGGCTACGTAGATAAAGAGGACCTGTCAGGAGGCTATGTAGATAAAGAGGACCTGTCAGGAGGCTACGTAGAAAAAGAGGACCTGTCAGGAGGCTATGTAGATAAAGAGGAGCTGTCAGGAGGATATGTAGATAAAGAGGACCTGTCAGGAGGCTATGTAGATAAAGAGGACCTGTCAGGAGGCTATGTAGATAAAGAGGACCTGTCAGGAGCCGTCCTGACATGATCCAATATACGGCGACAGCAGCATTTGTCTTACATGTGACTAATACCTCATACACACTATAAGAAAATCGGGCAATCGTTTTCACCCAAAGAATTTTCGTACGATTTTTCGGATAGTGTGTACACAACTTTTCGACAGCCGATTCCGAATTTTCATACGAAAATTCCCGAAGGGACAAACAGAAAGAACGATTTTCGTTTAACTTAAGGACCGAGCCTCTTTTTGAGATGTGTTGTTTACAAGTTAAAAACAGTTTTTTTGCTAGAAAATTACTTAGAAACCCCAAATAGTATACTTTTTTTTCTAGCACCCTAGAGAATAAAATGGCGGTCATTGCAATACTTTCTGCCACACCGTATTTGTGCAGCGGTCTTACAAGCGCACTTTTTTTTGGAAAAAATACACTTTTTTGAATTAAAAAATAAGACAACAGTAAAGTTAGCCCAATTCTTTTTTTATATTGTGAAAGATAATGTTACGCTGAGTTAATTGATACCCAACATGTCACGCTTCAAAATTAAGCCCGCTCGTGGAATGGCGACAAACTTTTACCCTTAAAAATCTCCATAGGAGACATTTAAAAAAATTCTACAGGTTGCATGTTTTACGTTACAGAGGAGGTCTAGGGTTAGAATTATTGCTCTTGCTCTACCGATCGCGGCGATACCTCACATGTGTGGTTTGAACACCGTTTTCATATGCGGGCACTACTCATGTATGCGTTCGCTTCTGTACACGAGCTCGGCGAGACGGGGCACGTTTAAAAATTAATTATTTTTTTCTTATTTATTTTACCTTTTATTTTTATACTGTTCTTTTAAAAAAGCGTCACTTTTATTCCTATTACAAGGAATGTAAACATCCCTTGTAATAGTAAAAAAGCCTTACAGGACCTCTTAAATATGAGATCTGGGGTCAAAAAGACCTCAGATCTCATATTTACACTAAAATGCAATAAAAAAAAAATAAAAAAAATTGTCATTTAAAAAATGTAAAAAAAAAATGGCCCTTTAAGAGCTATGGGCGGAAGTGACGTTTTGACGTCGCTTCCGCCCTGCAATGGTATGGAGACAGATGGGAGCATCTTCCCCTCACTCGTCTCCATGCCACTGACGTGAGAGGATCTGATCGCCTCCGCCGCTGCCAACGGCTCCGGTAAGCGGCGGAGGGCACTGGAGCGTGTTGGGAGGGGGGGCCCCCTCTCTCGCCGCCGATAAAAGTGATCTCGCTGTGAATCCGCTGTAGAGACCACTATTATTGGAAACCAGACCTATGGCTGAAAAAGAGGATACCAGGGTTATGGCAGCTAGCTGCTGCCATAGCAATGATTTTCCTCTTCAAAGTTAGGACGTATATCGGCGTGCGGCGGTCCGGAAGTGGTTAATGTGTACCGTTTGCGTACGATTTTCGTACAAGAAAAATCAGAAAAGAAAGACTGCGCATGATCAGAAACAATAAACAAAAAAGAAAAACCTTTGTTGTAGGAGGATTTTCGGGAGAATTTTCATACGAATTTCCATTCATCTGTTCCGATTTGCTGTGAAACATCGAGAAAAAAAATCACCTTATTTTCTTATAGCGTGTACCCCACTTAAGAGCTTTGTGTTGAGTTATTCACTTTAACCACTTGCCGACCAGCCGCCGTCATTATACTGCGGCAAGGTGGCACAATCCCGTAGGTGTACGTCCGCTCGGGAACTCGCTTTTGCGGGCGGGCGTGCTCCCATTGGCCAGTGGGGGGGGGGGGGGAGCCAATCAGCAGGTCCGGACTCGATGTCTACCGGCCACCCACAATCATTCCCCGAGGTGAAAGAACGGGGATCTGCCTGTGTAAGCCCTGGTTCACATTGATGTGATTTGATATGTCGGATGGCATGCCAAATCGGCGGCTATTGCCCGCAATGGAACCGTCCGAATCGGTGCGACGCCGACTTTGTGTCGCCGCACTGATTTTCCAAAAGTAGATTCTGCATTACTTTTGGCAATTTCAGGTGTGATTGCAACAGACATCTGTGCAGGTAAACGCACAGATGTCTCTGAAATTGGACTGACCTGCGGCGATGAAATTGTGCAGGTTCAGCTGAATTTGCACGGTTTCAATCCCGCATCAGTGTGAACCTGGGCTAAACAAGGCAGATCTCCTTGACTCCTTGATGCTTGCTGTGGGGGCACTCGACAGGAAGAGGGGCCAGGAGCAGCAAAGAGGGCCCCGCAAAGAGGAGGATACGGACTGCTCTGGGCAAAACCACTACACAGAGCAGGTAAGTATAACATGTTTGTTATTTTTATAGGAAAAAAAAAATGGAGACTTTACAATCACTTTAACCGCTTGCCAACCGTATACAGTACATACACAGAGGCAAGGCGGCTCCCCTGTGCAGAATCACGTACCTGTATGTGATCCTGCACTTCCAGGTCTGGGGCGTGCACAGCGGCAGCCAATCAGCGGGTCCAGAGGACCGCGGTCTACCTATGTAAACAAGGCAGATCGCTGTTCTGTCAGTAGGGAAGGTAGTGATCCTGTGTTTCTGCTAAGTAAGGAACACGGATCTCTGCCTTCCCACAGTACAAGCACCTCCCCCCACACGCAGTTAGGCAGAACTCTGTAGGAACACATTTAACCCTTTGATCACCCCTGTTGCAGTCCCGCTATAAGTTGTTGATCGCCGCCATTACTAGTAAAAGAAAAACATTTTTTTTTTAAAGAATTTAAACATTCCATAAATATATCCCATAAGTTGTAGACGCTATAACTTTTGCGCAAACCAATCAATATATGCTTATTGTTTTTTTTTTCCATCAAAAATATGTAGCAGAATATATATTGGCCTAACTTTACGAAGAAATTTGATTTTTTTTCCATTTTTTTTTGGATATGTTTTATAGCAGAAAGTAAAAAATATTGTTTCTTCAAAATAGTCGGCCTTTTTTTTGTTTATAGCGCAAAAAACAAAAAACCACAGAGGTGAATAAATACCACCAAAAGAAAGCTCTATTTGTGGGCAAAAAAAGGACCTACATTTTATTTGGGTAAAAATGGCCTGGTCATATCGGGGGGGGGGGGGGGGGGAACCTTCAGGAGCTGAAGTGGTTAATTGAACAAGCTAAAGTTAGAAGCTGATTGGCTACCATGAACAGCTGCACCAGATTTTGCACTTTCCTGTTTTAGTAAGGCTGGGTTCACACTGTGGGTTTCCCCGCATCCAATTCGCATGGCAGGAGACTGTAACCGGCTCTCAATGGAGCCAATTCACACAGCTCCAGGGTGGCCATGGTCCAAATTGGATTGAGGATGTCCCACAGATGCTCAATAGGGTTTAGGTCTGGAGACATGCTTTGCCAGTCCATCCCCTTTACCCTCAGCTTCTTTAGCAAGGCAGTGGTCGTCTTGGAGGTGTGTTTGGGGTCATTATGTTGGAATACTGCCCTGCGGCCCAGTCTCTGAAGGGAGGGGATCATGCTCTGCTTCAGTATGTCACAGTACATTTTGGCATTCATGGTTCCCTCAATGAACTGTAGCTCCTCAGTGCCGGCAGCACTCATGCAGCCCCAGACCATGACACTCCCACCACCATGCTTGACTGTAGACAACACACACTTGTCTTTGTACTCCTCACCTGGTTGCCACCACACACGCCTGACACCATCTGAACCAAATAAGTTTATCTTATTTCCAGTAATCCATGTCCTTAGTCTGCTTGTCTTCAGCAAACTGTTTGTGGGCTTTCTTGTGCATCATCTTTAGAAGAGGCTTCCTTCTGGGATACCAGCCATGCAGACTAATTTGATGCAGTGTGCAGCGTATGGTCTGAGCACTGACAGGCTGACTCCCCCACCCCTTCAACCTCTGCAGGAATGCTGGCAGCACTAATATGTCTATTTCCCAAAGACAACCTCTGGATATGATGCTGAGCACTCAACTTCTTTGGTCGACCATGGCTACGCCTATTCCGAGTGGAACCTGTCCTGTTAAACTGCTACTGCTGTATGGTCTTGGCCACCATGTTGCAGCTCAGTTTCAGGGCCTTGGCAATCTTGTTATAGCCTAGACCAGTGATGGTGAACCTTGGCACCCCAGATGTTTTGGAGCTACATTTCCCATGATGCTCAACTACACTGCAGAGTGTATGAGCATCATGGGAAATGTAGTTCCAAAACATCTGGGGTGCCAAGGTTCACCATCACTGGCCTAGGCCGTCTTTATGTAGAGCAACATTTATTTTTATCAGATCCTCAGAGAGTTCTTTGCCATGAGGTGCCATGTTGAACTTCCAGTGACCAGTATGAGAGGGTGAGAGCGATAACACCAAATTTAACACACCTGCTCCCCATTCACACCTGAGACCTTGTAACACTAACGAGTCACATGACACCAGGGAGGAAAAATGGCTAATTGGGTCCAATTTAGACATTTTCACTTAGGGGTGTACTGACTTTTGTTGCCAGCAGTTTAGACATTAATGGCTGTGTGTTGAGTTATTTTGAGGGGACAGCAAATTTACACTGTTATACAAGCTGTACACTCACTACTTTACATTGTAACAAAGTGTCATTTCTTCAGTGTTGTCACATGAAAAGATATAATGAATTATTTACAAAAATGTGAGGGGTGAGATATTGTACAATGTTTGTGCTGAGATAAATGTGATTAAAAACTGATATGTATGTATACAGTAGGAAGTGCATGTTTATTACCCAAATAGAGACATCTCCACTGTTGGGATGATCGAAGGTTTAAATCCAATAATAAGAACGATGGGAAGGGACTCAGGGGATCAATCCAGGAAGAATAGGGGACTCTTTTAGGCCTTCATGTGATGGAGTGCTGGAAATCTTAGACAACAGCCGTCCTGAGCCGCCACACAATTTATCGTCTCGTCTTCACAAGAGGCGGAGAGTGAATTGCCGCTTTCCTTGTCGCTAAGCCTTTCATTTGCCTGCACTCTAATCCTCCGTCTATGTAAAGGATTACTCCACTTATTAAATGTCTTAATCCCGCTCCAGTTACTTAGCAGAACTCTCTCAATATTTGTAGAAGTAAAAAGGGAGGTGAAGAGTTTGTTTGCAGAAGGGGCCCTAGAGAAAAGCCCTGGGCTCCGATGGACTGGAGGGGGGGAGGAGGGGGGATTATTAAATGTTCCCAAAGAGTCAACAGACGGGAAATGAAGACAGGAGACAAAAGGAGAGGAGTGGAGAAACAACTTGCTAATCCTGGGAGAGAGCGCCCTGACATTTACCGTTCCGGCTCAGAATGGAGTCGAGTGGATGATAGACAGCTGACGGCCCCTCTGGTTTCCGCACAACCGCCGCCGGCGTGGAGAGCATGGCGCAGTGTAAACAGGCCCTGAAGCTGTCTTATCATGACATTTATCCCAGATCATTGTGATATTATGGAGTGCTGGGGGTGGTATCTGAAGGTTGGTAAAGGAGAGAGCAGGTCAGGCTCAGGATATAGTCAGGGATCAGGTTTAGGGCTAGATTCACTAAGTGACCCTTCCTTTCTCGTGTGTGAAAAGTCAATATTTGATCAAATCTATTACTACTGCAAATTTGTGGTGCTGAAACTCTTATGCCCCGTACACACGGTCGGACATTGATCGGACATTCTGACAACAAAATCCATGGATTTTTTCCGACGGATGTTGGCTCAAACTTGTCTTGCATACACACGGTCACACAAATCTTGTCGGAAATTCCGAACGTCAAGAACGCGGTGACGTACAACAAGCCGAGAAAAATGAAGTTCAATAGCCAGTGTGGCTCTTCTGCTTGATTCCGAGCATGCGTGGAACTTTGTGCGTCGAAATTGTGTACACACGACGGATTTTGTTGTCGGAAAATTTGAGATCCAGATCTCAAATTTTGTGTGGCGGAAATTCCGATTGGAAAATGTCCAATGGAGCCTACACACGGTCGGAATTTCCGACAACAAGCTCCCATCGAACGTGTGTTTACGGGGCATGACGCTGTTCAACTTTTCAGACACCAGAAAATAAATGTACTGATTTTTAAATATCTGAAAATCTGACCTCCAGCCTTCCCTTCGGTCTTGCACAGTTGTACCGGATCCTCTCCTATATTGAAATTACTTACTCTGATTTCACAGCACACTGTGAGCTTCTCACAATGTGCATAAAAAAATGGAAACAGGGATTGCAGGTTGACCATAATTTACTAATTAAAATAATAAGTAAAACCAGACAGATAATAGTAATAAATAATAAAACAAATGAATTGCAACACAATACAGCAGCTGGTACCTGCACAAACCAAGCAGGAAACAGTAACATCATACACATATAGTTCTATGTGTGACACAGAATGTGAGCATGGTGGCCCCTGGTGGCGTACAGAATTCCGTGTCTCATATCTCTGCACTGCTCTGAGTTGTATCATGACTGGGGAATGACACGGAATGTGAGTGTGGTGGCCCCTGATGTCGTACAGAGTTCTGTCTCATAATTCAGCACTGCTCAGTGTTCTACTACGGCTGTGGACTATCACGGAATGTGAGTGTGGTGGTGCCATACAGAGCTCTGTTACGTCACGGCTGAGGAGTGACACGGAATGTGAGTGTAGGGACCCCGGTGCCGTACAAAGCTCTGTATTGTGACACAGAATGCGAGTGTGGGGACCCCGGTGCTGTACAGAGCTCTGTGTTGCGCCACGGCTACGGAATGACATGGAATGGGAGTGTGGGAACCTCGGTGCTGTACAGAGCTGTGTTGCGTCACGGAATGTGATTGTGGGGACCCCGGTGCTGTACAGAGCTGTGTTGCATCACGGAATGGGAGTGTGGGGACCCCAATGCTGTACAGAGCTCTGAGTTGCGTCACGGAATGTGAGTGTGGGGACCTCAGTGCTGTACAGAGCTGTGTTGCGTAACGGAATGGGAGTGTGAGGACCCCAATGCTGTACAGAGCTCTGCGTTGCGTCACGAAATGTGAGTGTGGGGACCCCAGTGCTGTTCAGAGCTCTGCGTTGCGTCACGGCTGCGGAGTGACAGGGAATGTGAGTGTGGTGACCTGGTGCTGTACAGAGCTCTGTATTGTGACACGGAATGTGAGTGTGGGGACCTTGGTGTCGCACAGAGCTGTGTTGCATCATTGAATGTGAGTGTGGGGACCCCGTGCCGTACAAAGCTCTATAATGTGACACGGAATGTGAGTGTGGGGACCCCGTGCCGTACAGAGCTCTGTGTTGCGTCACGGCTGCGGAGTGACAGGGAATGTGAGTGTGTTGACCTGGTGCTGTACAGAGCTCTGTATTGTGACACGGAATGGGAGGGTGGGGACCCCAGGGCTTTACAGAGCTGTGTTGGGAGGGTGGGGACCCCAGGGCTGTACAGAGCTGTGTTGGGAGGGTGGGGACCCCAGGGCTGTACAGAGCTGTGTTGGGAGGGTGGGGACCCCAGGGCTGTACAGAGCTGTGTTGGGAGGGTGGGGACCCCAGGGCTGTACAGAGCTGTGTTGTGTCACGGAATGTGAGTCTAGGGAACCCGATGCTGTACAGAGCTCTGTATTGTGACACAGAATGTGAGTGTGGGGACCCCGCTGTTGTACAGAGCTGTATCGCGTCACGGAATGTGAGTGTGGGGACCCCCTGCCGTACAAAGCTTTGTAATGTGACACGGAATGGGAGTGTGGGGACCCCAATGCTGTTCAGAGCTCTGCGTTGCGTCATGGCTGCGGAGTGACAGGGGATGCAAGTGTGGGGACCCGGGTGCTGTACAGAGCTCTCTATTGTGACACAGAATGTGAGTGTGGGGACCTTGGTGTCATACAGAGCTGTGCTGCATCATGGAATGTGAGTGTGGGGACCCCGTGCCATACAAAGCTCTGTATTGTGACACGGAATGGGAGGGTGGGGGTCCCGGTGCTGTACAGAGCTGTGTGATGGCTGGGGAGTGACACAGAATGTGAAAGTGGTGGCCCCTGGTGCAATATAGAGCTCCATGCCTGAATATCCCAGCACTGCTCTGTGTCATGACATGAAATGTGAGTGTGGTGACCCCGGTGCTGTACAAAGCTCTGTGTTGCGTCACGGCTGCGGAGTGACATGGAATGTGAGTGTGGTGACCCCGGTGCTGTACAAAGCTCTGTGCTGCGTCACGGCTGCGGAGTGACACGGAATGTGAGTGTGGGGACCCCGGTGCTGTACAGAGTTCTGTGTTGCGTCACGGCTGCGGAGTGACACGGTATGTGAGTGTGGGGACCCCGGTGCTGTACAGAGCTCTGCGTTGCGTCACGGCTGCGGAGTGACTCGGAATGTGAGTGTGGTGACCTCGGTGCTGTACAGAGCTCATGTCTCATATCTTTGCTGCTGTGTCGTCTTCCAGTGTACAGACTTCCATGCTACATTTCAGAGGGCAGATCCGCCCCCCATATTAAGATCTGTGTTGTCCATACAGGTGAAGAAATACTTGACATCTCAGTGTGATACGTGCCCTATATACAAACAAAGCCTGTGTGCATTTCATGTACAATACATAACATCTACAGGAGGACAATGACTAGAGAACATGTGAATTCCTTTGTACAATCAAAATAAAATGTTGAACATTCAAAACTTCCCTCAGATATTCCATAGGGTGTCTGGAGAGAGCAGGTGATGAAGGAGTGTGGTTGACCCTGCAATCTCCCCCACCACTAGAGGGCGATTAACCCTCATTTACCCAGAACACAAACTACTCCTTCCAGCTGTGCAGGATCTGATGATGGGTCACACTCTGGTCTGTACTGGATGAAGTCTTCTATGAGGCTGGTGCGGTGGTCAGACTCTCCAGGAGGATGTCCCATATACAGTACAGCAAATGCCTGCAAAGACAGACAGAAACCCCCTGAGCGATTCTTATGGGTACAGACAGAACAGAGTCCCTGACTGCAGAAATCTCTCAAAGAGAGTTCAGTGGCAGCTACTATAATCACACCCAGTACAATACTGAGGAACACGGCATCCCTCTAGATACACAGCACCCTGTACAATAATCTTACCAACAACCAATCTACCATTGCAGCACACAAAGAATTTTGCTGGTGAGTCTACACTCTCCGTCCACTTTATGAGGTACACATTGCTAGTACCGGGTTGGACCCCCTTTTGCCTTCAGAGCTGCGTTCAATCTTCATGGCATAGATTCAACAAGGTGTTAGAAACATTCCTCAGAGATTTTGGTCCATATTGACATGATAGCATGAACGCAGTTGCTGCAGATTTGTCGGCTGCACATCCATGATGCGAATCTCCCATTCCACCACATCCCAAAGGTGCTCTATTGGATTGAGATCTGGTGACTGTGGAGGCCATTGGAGTACAGTGATCTCATTGTCATGTTCAAGAAACCAGTGGTGAGATGATTGGAGCTTTGTGACATCAGAAAATGGGTACACTGTAGTCATAAAGGGATGGACATGGTCAGCAACAATACTCAGGTACGCCGTGGCATTTAAATTGGTACTAAGGGGCCCAAAGTGTGCTAAGAATATACAGTATCTCACAAAAGTTAGTACACCCCTCACATTTTTGTAAATATTTTATTCTATCTTTTCATGTGACAACACTGAAGAAATGACACTTTGCTACAATGTAAAGTAGTGAGTGTACAGCTTGTATAACAGTGCAAATTAGCTGTCCTCTTAAAATAACTCAACACACAGCCATTAATGTCTAAACTGCTGGCAACAAAAGTCAGTACACCCCTAAGTGAAAATGTCAATATTTTGTGTGGCCACCATTATTTTCCAGCACTGCCTTAACCTTCTTGGGCATGGAGTTCACCAGAGCTTCACAGGTTGCCACTGGAGTCCTCTTCCACTCCATCATGATGACATCACAGAGCTGGTGGATGTTAGAGTCTTCGCTCCTCCACCTTCCATTTGAGGATGCCCCACAGATGCTCAATAGGGTTTAGGTCTGGAGATATGCTTGGCCAGTCCCTCACCTTTACCCTCAGCTTCTTTAGCAAGGCAGTGGTCATCTTGGAGGTGTGTTCGGGTTCATTATGTTGGAATACTGCCCTGCAGCCCAGTCTCTGAAGGGAGGGGATCATGCTCTGCTTCAGTATGTCACAGTACATGTTGGCATTCATGGTTCCCTCAATGAAGTGTAGCTCCCCAGTGATGGCAGCACTCATGCAGCCCCAGACCATGACACTCCCACCACCATGCTTGACTGTAGGCAAAACACACTTGTCTTTGTCCTCCTCACCTGGTTGACTCCACACACGCTTGACACCTTCTGAACCAAATAAGTTTATCTTGGTCGCATCAGACCACAGGACATGGTTCCAGTAATCCATGTCTTTAGTCTGCTTGTCTTCAGAAAACTATTTGTGGGCTTTCTAGTGCATCGTCTTTAGAAAAGCCTTCCTTCTGGGATGACAGCCATACAGACAGCATTGATGCAGTGTGCGGCGTATGGTCTGAGTACTGACAGGCTGACCCCCCCACCCCTTTAACCTCTGCAGCAACGCTGGCAGCACTTATATGTCTATTTCACAAAGACAACCTCTGGATATGACCCTGAGCACTCAACTTCTTTGGTTGACCATGGTGAGGCCTGTTCTGAGTGGAACTTTTCCTGTTAAACTGCTGTATGGTCTTGGCCACCGTGCTGCAGCTCATTTTCAGGGTCTTGGCAATCTTCTGATAGCCTAGGCCGTCTTTATGTAGAGCAACATTTATTTTTATCAGATCCTCAGAGAGTTCTTTGCCATGAGGTGCCATGTTGAACTTCCAGTGACCAGTATGAGAGAGTGAGAGCGATAACACCAAATTTAATACACCTGCTCCCCATTCACACCTGAGACCTTGTTACACTAACGAGTCACATGACACCAGGAAGGAAAATGGCTAATTGGACCCAATTTAGACATTTTCACTTAGGGGTATACTGACTTTTGTTGCCAGCGGTTTACACATTAATGGCTGTGTGTTGAGTTATTTTGAGGGGACAGCAAATTTACACTGTTATACAAGCTGTACACTCACTACTTTACATTGTAGCAAAGTGTCATTTCTTCAGTGTTGTCACATGAAAAGATATAATAAAAAATATTTACAAAAAATGTGAGGGGTGTACTCACTTTTGTGAGATACTGTATCCCCCACACCAGTAGTGGCCAGTGCTCAATATATTTGGGGGGGGGCGGCAAACTAATACCAAACCCCCCCAACCGTGGGAGAAGGACGGGACAGTGGCAATCAGGGCATTACCTTTTGGGTCAGGGGAATGAAAAGCCGGGCCATTGATTCTCCTCCTGGGCGAACAGCAAGTGTGTCCTGAGACATGATTGGCCAGGGAGTCCTAAGATTGGCCAGGAGGAGAATCGGGAAGACAATATCGAATATCAATTTGCTATTGTCTCACACAACTGGGTGGGCTTGGGGTGCACTGCTCTGCGGCCCGAGCCCACCCTTTATTTAGGCCAATTAGAGCCTCAAGCTCTAATCACGTGCTTAAAAAAGAAAAAAAAAACCCTTGGAAACCATGCGTCCAGCCCCCTGCATGTAGATTAGGGGCCGTATGCATGTATTAGAGGAAGCACCGATGTGCCCCATATGGACGGGCCGCCACTGCCCCACACCATTACACCACCAGCCTGAACCATTGATACAAGGCAGGATGGATCCATGTCTTCATGTGGTTTACACCAAATTCTGACCCGACCATCTGAATATCGCAGCTGAAATCGAGACTCTTCAGATCAGGCAACGTTTTTCTAATCTTCTATTGTCCAATTTTGGTGAGCCTGTGTGAATTTTTGCCTCAGTTTCCAGTTCAAGCTGACAGGAGTGGCACGCGATGTGGTCTTCTGCTGCTGTAGCCCATCCCCTTCAAGGGTCGATGTGTTGTGTGTTCAGAGATGGTATTCTGCATACTTTGGTTGTAACAAGTGGTTTTTTGAGTTACTGTTGCTTTTCTATCATCTCAAACCAGTCTGCCCATTCTCCTGTGATCTCTGAATTTTCATCCACACAATTGCCACTCACTGGATATTTTCTCTTTTTCGGACCATTCTCTGTAAACTCTAGAGATGGTTGTGTGTGTGAAAATCCCAGTAGAGCAGCAGCTTTTGAAATACTAAGACCAGCAAGTCTGGCATCAACAACCATGCCACATTCAAAATCACTTAAATCCCCTTTCTTACCCATTCTGATGCTTGGTTTGAACTTCAGCAAGTAGTCTCCACCACGTCTAGATGCCTAAATGCATTGAGTTGTTGGCATGTGATTGGCTGATTAGCAATTTGTGTTACCAAGGAATGGAACAGGTGTACCTAATAAAGTGGCTGGTGAGTGTATATCCTGGGAACGACCAGAATCTGATCTTTGTGTGCCTTCACCAGTGAGCCAGTTACAATTACAAACTGCATGCCGTTATGGCTGATCAGAAGAGAAAGTTTTTATTTTGACAGTAAGCTGCAGATTGAAATGGAATGGCTTGTTTTTTTCAATACAAAATGCTTTCTGTTTTGTAACACATTTTTTCCATACTGTGACCCAAAGACAAAATGTGGGTGCTGCTCAGGCAGAGAGGTAAAGTCCAACGACACCGCTGTGAGTGCAGGCAGGGACAGGGAGCTCGTCCTAGCTCCAAATCATAGGATAAGATCCATAAGCCACACATCACGAAGCAGACCCATGTGAATGAATTAAGATGAATGGCAGCCTCAGCCTGGACTCCAGCCAGGCCACGCCCCCAACGTGCTCCATGATTAAGCTCCAAGAGGCGGAGTGAAACACATTGAGGGCGTGGCCCAACTGGAGTCCAGGCTGAGGCTGCCATTCATCTCACTTCATATGATGTGCGGCTTATGGATCTTTTCCTTTGGAATTTTTTGACACAACTTTAGTTTCCCTTTAAGTTGGTCAAAGATACAAGATGGAGGTCTGCAGATGTGACTGCCAGTGCCAAACATCCATTCTTTACCGTAATCAGTGAATAAACCAACCCACTCTACCCATACACAATGACTGAGCATACCTGTCTATGTACCATGCACACGTCTCCATCTCTGGTGGTAACATTCACCAAGCCTGTTCAGCACAGAATTACTAAACCCTCTCCGTCTTAAATGCAATTCCCCTCGCTCTCCCCTTTGCCCCTCCAGACATAATTCAATAATTGACTCTGGGCAAATAATGAAGATTTTTATAGACAGCGGTGGACTTACATTTGTATCGTTGTTGTAATTGATTGTAGCCCCTCCCTATTTTTACTTCCTCGTATAATAAGCCATTGTTTTCTCTTTTCAGAATGTGGACAATGATGTCATACACTGACTGGGGCACTTACCTGTTAATTGGAGGGTGCTGCAGTGAATCCAGTATAGACTTCCATGCCTGATGACACTTCTGGGCTCCCAGCATCTCCTGGACCAGATCTGTAAACAATCAGATAGATCAGTGACACCCCCAGATCTGTGAACCCCCAGAGACAAGAGATCAGTGACACCCAAGAAAAATCTATGAACATCCAGAGACAAGAGATCAGTGACACCCCCCAGATCACATGGGTACCTCCTGAGAGAAGAGATAAGTGACACCCCCAGATCTGTGGACCCCCAGAGACAAGAGATCAGTAACACCCCAGAATAATCTATGAACATCCAGAGACAAGAGATCAGTGACGCCCCCCAGACTGATCTGTGAGCCACAAAAGAGAAGAGATCAATGAAACCCCCAGACCGATCTGTGAGCCTCCATAGAGAAGGGATCAGTGAAACCCCCAGATCGATCTGTGAACCCCCTGAGAGAAGAGATCAGCGACACCCCCAGACCGATACGCAAGGCCCCACAGAGAAGAGATCAGTGACACCCCCAGACCAATCTGTGAGCCCCCAGAGAGAAGAGATCAGTGACACCCCCAGACCAATCTGTGAGCCCCCAGAGAGAAGAGATCAGTGACACCCCAGACCGATCTGTGAGTCCCCAGAGAGAAGAGATCAGTGACACCCCCAGACCAATCTGTGAGCCCCCAGAGAGAAGAGATCAGTGACACCCCCAGACCGATCTGTGAGTCCCCAGAGAGAAGAGATCAGTGACACCCCCAGACCGATCTGTTAGTCCCCAGAGAGAGAAGAGATCAGTGACACCCCCAGACCAATCTGTGAGCCCCCAGAGAGAAGAGATCAGTGACACCCCCAGACCAATCTGTGAGCCCCCAGAGAGAAGAGATCAGTGACACCCCCAGACCAATCTGTGAGCCCCCAGAGAGAAGAGATCAGTGACACCCCCAGACCGATCTGTGAGTCCCCAGAGAGAAGAGATCAGTGACACCCCCAGACCGATCTGCGAGTCCCCAGAGAGAGAAGAGATCAGTGACACCCCTAGACCAATCTGTGAGTCCCCAGAGAGAAGAGATCAGTGACACCCCCAGACCGATCTGTGAGTCCCCAGAGAGAGAAGAGATCAGTGACACCCCCAGACCAATCTGTGAGCCCCCAGAGAGAAGAGATCAGTGACACCCCCAGACCGATCTGTGAGTCCCCAGAGAGAGAAGAGATCAGTGACACCCCCAGACCAATCTGTGAGTCCCCAGAGAGAGAAGAGATCAGTGACACCCCCAGACCGATCTGTGAGCCCCCAGAGAGAAGAGATCAGTGACACCCCCAGACCGATCTGTGAGCCCCCAGAGAGAAGAGATCAGTGACACCCCCAGACCGATATGTGAGTCCCTACAGAGAAGAGATCAGTGACACCCCCAGACCAATCTGTGAGCCCCCAGAGAGAAGAGATCAGCGACACCCCCAGACCGATATGGGAGTCCCTACAGAGATCAGTGACAACCCCAGACCGATCTGTGAGCCCCACAGAGAAGAGATCAGCGACACCCCCAGACCAATCTGTGAGCCCCCAGAGAGAAGAGATCAGTGACACCCCCAGACCGATCTGTGAGCCCCCAGAGAGAAGAGATCAGTGACACCCCCAGACCGATATGCGAGTCCCTACAGAGAAGAGATCAGTGACAACCCCAGACTGATCTGTGAGCCCCACGGAGAAGAGATCAGTGACAACCCCAGACCGATCTGTGAGTTCCCAGAGAGAAGAGATCAGTGACACCTCTAGACCGATCTGTGAGTCCCCAGAGAGAAGAGATCAGTGACACCCTCAGACCAATCTGTGAGCCCCCAGAGAGAAGAGATCAATGACAACCCCAGACTGATCTGTGAACCCCCAGAGAGAAGAAATCAGTGACACCCCCAATCTGATCTGTGAGTCCCCAGAGTGAAGAGATCAGTGTTACCCCCAGACTGATCTGGGAGTCCCCAGAGGGAAGAGATCAGTGACACCCCATGAACTGATCTAAGAATCCCCAGAAAAGTTATCAGTGACACCCCCAGAATGATCTTTGAACACCCAAAAAAACAAACAGATCATTGACACCCCAATCTCGCTCCTGCTGTGTGGGTGAGTGTCAAACTCATACCTGATATGTGGGTGCATTGGCGGTTATATTACCCCCCCCTCCCCATACTCACCGGGAATAATCCCCTTGAGACTTTGCAGGGCCTGATTGTAAGCTGCATCCCTCTGTGCCCGTGTCCTTGGCGGTCGGGGCTGAGTGCGCAGGGCACCTCCAGGCCATATTGCTTGTTGAAGTAAGCGCAGATATAATGCCCATCGCTGCATACAGGTGACATTGTCCACCTGAACCTCCAGCCATCTGCAGGGAGAAGCAGAGACCCCCTTTATATTCAGGATTCCTTGTTCTGGGTACAGAAGTACACAGGGAATGTACAACATTTACAGACCTTGACACTATAACTTCTTTTATGCATGTTATCTACCCAAAAACCCCCCTTATGTAGATATCCAAAGCCCTGATACTCTTACTGGGTGCCGCCATCTTGGATGTGATGTCAGAAGCTCCAGCCAACTCAGAGCTGTCACTCTATAGTATAGTATTCCCCTTTACTCCTCCCCCAGCAGCTATATAAAGGGTTATGTAGTGAGGGAGGGGTGGAGGAGCTGGGCCAGCACAGACTGTAATTAGACACTCAGGGTTATGACATGCAAGGAGGAAGGGACTGTGCTGGGGAATTCACTCTTCTTGGAGTAGTCACATTTTCTAGCAATCTCAAAGACATATCACAAGTGAATAAACAATTGTTTATGGAAATAAACAATGCTACAAGTAGGCATATGAGATACTTAACCACTTAAGGACCGAGCCTTTTTGACATTTGTTGTTTACAAGTTAAAATCACTTTTCTTTTGCTAGAAAATTACTAGAACCTTAAAACATTATATTTTTCTTTTTCAGACACCCTAGAGAATAAAATGCGTCGCAACACTTTACGTCACACCGTATTTGCGCAGCAGTCTTACCAGCGCAATTTTTTTTTAAAAAAAAATACTTTTTAATTAAAAAATAAGACCACAGTAAAAAGTTAGCCCAATTTTTTTTTTATATTGTGAAAGATAATGTTATGTTGAGTAAATTAATACCCAACATTTCACGCTTCAAAATTTCGCCCGCTCGTGGAATGGCAACAAACTTTGACCCTTAAAAATTCTCCATAGGCGTCGTTTAAAAATTTCTACAGGTTACCAGTTTTGAGTTGCAGAGGAGGTCTAGTGTTGGATTTATTGCTCACATGTGTGGTTTGAACACAGTTTATGTATGAGGGCGCTACTCACGTATGCGTTCGCTTCTGCACGCGAGCTCGGTGGGGCAGGGCGATTTAAATTTTTTATTTCTTTTTTTTTCTTATTTATTTTACTTTTTTTAAAAAAATTGGGTCACTTTTATTCCTATTATAAGGAATGTAAACATGCCTTGTAATAGAAAAAAAGCACGTCAGGACCTCTTAAATATGAGATCTGGGTTCAAAAAGACCTCAGATCTCATATTTACACATGATGCAATAAAAAACAAATAAAATTCAATGTTATGGAGCCGAGTGGGGGGGCCATCTTTCCCTCACTTGACTCCAGGCCTGTCAGGGGAGAGGACACGATCGTCGACCCACTCCTGCCCTCGATAAAAAGTGATCCTCCTGCGAATCCGCCGCAAAGACCACTTTTATTATAAAGAGAACCGCCCGCCGTTGCTGAAAATACCGGGGTTACAACGGTATTTAGCGTCAAAGTACCGATGTATAATGACGACAGTTTGCGTTAAGTGGCTAAAGCGGAACTTCAGTCATTTTTTCTTCTTTCCATCTATTAAATCTTCCTCCCTTGTTGTTTTTACTTTGGATAGTAAAACATTTTTTTTTCTGCCAGTAAATACCTTATACAGCCCACTTCCTGTTTCTTGTCTGGTAAAAAGCCTAGGCTTATGACATCATGCACAGCTCTCGCTCTTGTAAGAGTTTGCCAGGAAGGGAGGGGGATGAGTCATAAGAGGGTCAATGAGAGGTGCAGAGCTGGAGGTGTGTGTCTGTAAATCCAGGAAGTGAACAGGCAGCAGCTTCAGCTGCCCACAGTTAAAATGGTTGCAGACAGACTCAGTGATTTCTGCAGCATATTTGGTACAGAATCACAGTATAAGTATATATATATATATATATATATATATATATATATATATATATATATATATATATATATATATATATATATATATATATATATATATATATATATATATAAACATGCAAAGTGGTTGGAGGGAAGCTTCAGAATGGCAAAGATGTTTTTATCACAAATTATGTGAGCAGACTGCAGTTCCTCTTTAATATTTCTGTGCTTTTACCTGCTTTTTTCTTAGGTTGGTGACAGGGTCTCTTTAACCCGGAGCAAACCTTTGTTCGCACTCAGAGATCATGATAATTATCTGTCCTGCAGCACCATCTTGTGGTGAAAGTGTGAATGACAGTTATGAGATGAACAAAGAAATGTGCAGAATGTTGTAACCTGCAGTGATCAGTCAGACTTTTTTTTTTTTTTTTTAACAAGTTAGAATGTGACTGTGGAAAGCATAGGGGGACACCGTAGAAAAGTTCATATTCTAGACAGTCAGGTGGGATCTCACCTTTGGATGAGGCTTCCGCACAGCAGATGGGTGACTTTCTGCATGTTGTCTGTGCAAAGCCAGCTCCACTGTTCCCTCATCACCAGCCACAGCACTTCCAACGCCACTGCGGCGAGACTGCCATCCAGACCTGTACAACACACCCAACACATTAGTCACGCAATGTGATCGTATTTAATACAGGACACTTTCACTAGACATGTGCACTGCCGAAAAATTTGTTCATTTTCGTTTCATTCGTTTCTTTTTTTCGGGTCATTTGTTATGACTGTGTCAAGGAAATTTATAGATAGGCAACCCTTTCCTCATATTGATTAGTGGTTCCAAATTAAAAATAACTACTGCAGTAGGGAAGAGACACAAAAGATACACTCAGCATCTTTCCAAATTACTGTTCTGCTTTATTATGACACAATTGAAGGTTTTTATACACATGATTACGTAGGTATCACATTAATATTACAATTGTACTTTTATAGTAACAAGGGGCGTAACATAGGTGGGCTAATTCTAACCAGGACTCGAAAGAATGTAAACATGTACTGAAAACATTATTAGTGCTGTGTGCACAGTGAGGGCAGTGTGCAATACATATAGAATACAATACAATTATATACAGAACTTACAAATTTCCTTTACAACCGCAATTCGAAAATTCATATATTTGTAAAATTTGAAAATCCGAAAAGAAGAAAGAAAAATCAGAAAAAATAACGAACTATTAAATTATAGATATTGGAATTTCCTTTCAAATTTGGCTGTTAGTGAACATAACGAATACAAATTTATCCGACGTTACGAATTATCCGAAATAATGAATGCTGCATCTAAACAAATGGAACGGAACACATTAACCACTTGACGACCGCCTCACGCCGATGTACGTCGGCAAAGTGGCACGGACAGGCAAAATCACGTACAGGGTACGTGATTTGCCTTCCGCGGGTGGGGGGTCCGATCGGACCCCCCCCCGGTGCCCGAGGCGGTCGTCTTTTGTCCAGCGGCGATCGGTGATGAGGGGGAGACCATCCGTTCGTGGCCCCCCCCCTCGCGATCGCCGCCGGCCAATGAGAATCTTCCTTTGCTGCTGTATGCTAAACAGCAGCAAAGGAAATGATGTCATCTCCCCTCGGGTCGGTATTTTCCGTTCCGGCCCGAGGAGAGAAGACATCAATGTGAGTGCACCAACACACACACACACACAGTAGAACATGCCAGGCACACAAAACACCCCGATCCCCCCCCCGATCGCCCCCCGATCCCCCCCCAATCACCCCCCCCCCCCTGTCACAAACTGACACCAGCAGTTTTTTTTTTTTTTTTCTGATTACTGCATAGTGTCAGTTTGTGACAGTTACAGTGTTGGGACAGATACTGTTACCCCCCTGTAGGTCTAGGGTACCCCCCTAACCCCCCCTAATAAAGTTTTAAGCCCTTGATCACCCCCTGTCACCAGTGTCACTAAGCGATCATTTTTCTGATCGCTGTATTAGTGTCGCTGGTGACGCTAGTTAGTGAGGTAAATATTTAGGTTCGCCGTCAGCGTTTTATAGCGTCAGGGACCCCCCTATACTATCTGATAAATGTTTTAACCCCTTGATTGCCCCCTAGTTAACCCTTTCACCACTGATCACCGTATAACCGTTACGGTTGACGCTGGTTAGTTTGTTTATTTTTTATAGTGTCAGGGCACCCGCCGTTTATTACCGAATAAAGGTTTAGCCCCCCGATCGCCCGGCGGTGATATGCGTCGCCCCAGGCAGCGTCAGATTAGCGCCAGTACCGCTAACACCCACGCACGCAGCATGCGCCTCCCTTAGTGGTATAGTATCTGATCGGATCAATATCTCATCCGATCAGATCTATTCTAGCGTCCCCAGCAGTTTAGGGTTCCCAAAAACGCAGTGTTAGCGGGATCAGCCCAGATACCTGCTAGCACCTGCGTTTTGCCCCTCCGCCCAGCCCACCCAAGTGCAGTATCGATCGATCACTGTCACTTACAAAACACTAAACGCATAACTGCAGCGTTCGCAGAGTCAGGCCTGATCCCTGCGATCGCTAACAGTTTTTTTGGTAGCATTTTGGTGAACTGGCAAGCACCAGCCCCAGGCAGCGTCAGGTTAGCGCCAGTACCGCTAACACCCACGCACGCACCGTACACCTCCCTTAGTGGTATAGTATCTGAACGGATCAATATCTGATCCGATCAGATCTATACTAGCGTCCCCAGCAGTTTAGGGTTCCCAAAAACGCAGTGTTAGCGGGATCAGCCCAGATACCTGCTAGCACCTGCGTTTTGCGCCTCCGCCCGGCCCAGCCCACCCAAGTGCAGTATTGATCGATCACTGACACTTACAAAACACTAAACGCATAACTGCAGCGTTCACAGAGTCATGCCTGATCCCTGCGATCGCTAACAGTTTTTTTGGTAGTATTTTGGTGAACTGGCAAGCACCAGCCCCAGGCAGCGTCAGATTAGCGCCAGTACCGCTAACACCCACGCACGCACCGTACACCTCCCTTAGTGGTATAGTATCTGATCGCATCAATATCTGATCCGATCAGATCTATACTAGCGTCACCAGCAGTTTAGGGTTCCCAAAAACGCAGTGTTAGCGGGATCAGCCCAGATACCTGCTAGCACCTGCGTTTTGCCCCTCCGCCCGGCCCAGCCCACCCAAGTGCAGTATCGATCGATCACTGTCACTTACAAAACACTAAAAGCATAACTGCAGCGTTCGCAGAGTCAGGCCTGATCCCTGCGATCGCTAACAGTTTTTTGGTAGCGTTTTGGTGAACTGGCAAGCGCCAGCGGCCTAGTACACCCCGGTCGTAGTCAAACCAGCACTGCAGTAACACGTGGTGACGTGGCGAGTCCCATAAGTGCAGTTCAAGCTGGCGAGATGGCAAGCACAAGTAGTGTCCCGCTGCCACCAAAAAGACAAACACAGGCCCGTCGTGCCCATAATGCCCTTCCTGCTGCATTCGCCAATCCTAATTGGGAACCCACCGCTTCTGCAGCGCCCGTACTTCCCCCATTCACATCCCCAACCAAATGCAGTCGGCTGCATGAGAGGCATTTTTATGTCCTCCCGAGTACCCCTACCCAACGAACCCCCCAAAAAAGATGTCGTGTCTGCAGCAAGCGCGGATATAGGCGTGACGCCCGCTATTATTGTCCCTCCTGTCCTGACAATCCTGGTCTTTGCATTGGTGAATGTTTTGAACGCTACCATTCACTAGTTGAGTATTAGCGTAGGGTACAGCATTGCACAGACTAGGCACACTTTCACAGGGTCTCCCAAAATGCCATCGCATTTTGAGAGACCCGAACCTGGAACCGGTTACCGTTATAAAAGTTAGTTACAAAAAAAGTGTAAAAAAAAAAAAAAATATGAAATAAAAAAAAAATAGTTGTTTTATTGTTCTCTCTCTCTCTATTCTCTCTCTATTGTTCTGCTTTTTTTTACTGTATTCTATTCTGCAATGTTTTATTGTTATTGTTATTATGTTTTATCATGTTTGTTTTTCAGGTGTGTAATTATTTACACTTTACTGTGCTTTATTGTTAACCATTGTTAACCATTTTTTTGTCTTCAGGTACGCCATTCACGACTTTGAGTGGTTATACCAGAATGATGCCTGCAGGTTTAGGTATCATCTTGGTATCATTCTTTTCAGCCAGCGGTCGGCTTTCATGTAAAAGCAATCCTAGCCTCTAGACTGCTTTTACAAGCCGTGGGAGGGAATGCCCCCCCCCCTCCCACCACCGTCTTCCGTGTTTTTCTCTGGCTCTCCTGTCTCAACAGGGAACCTGAGAATGCAGCCGGTGATTCAGCCAGCTGACCATAGAGCTGATCAGAGACCAGAGTGGCTCCAAACATCTCTATGGCCTAAGAAACCGGAAGCTACGAGCATTTTATGACTTAGATTTCGCCGGATGTAAATAGCGCCATTGGGAAATTGGGGAAGCATTTTATCACACCGATCTTGGTGTGGTCAGATGCTTTGAGGGCAGAGGAGAGATCTAGGGTCTAATAGACCACAATTTTTTCAAAAAAGAGTACCTGTCACTACCTATTGCTATCATAGGGGATATTTACATTCCCCGAGATAACAATAAAAATGATTAAAAAAAAAAATATGAAAGGAACAGTTTAAAAGTAAGATTAAAAAAGCAAAAAAATAATAAAGAAAAAAAAAAAAAAAAACAAAAAAAAAAAAACACCCCTGTCGCCCCCTGCTCTCGCGCTAAGGCGAACGCAAGCGGCGGTCTGTCGTCAAACGTAAACAGCAATTGCACCATGCATGTGAGGTATCACCGCGAAGGCCAGATCGAGTGCAGTAATTTTTCCAGTAGACCTCCTCTGTAAATCTAAAGTGGTAACCTGTAAAGGCTTTTGTAGGCTTTTAAACATGTATTTATTTTGTTGCCACTGCACGTTTGTGCGCAATTTTAAAGCATGTCATGTTTGGTATCCATGTACTCGGCCTAAGATCATCTTTTTTATTTCATCAAACATTTGGGCAATATAGCGTGTTTTAGTGCATTAAAATTAAAAAAAGTGTGTTTTTTCCCCAAAAAATGCGTTTGAAAAATCGCTGCGCAATTACTGTGTGAAAAAAAAAAATGAAACACCCACCATTTTAATCTGTAGGGCATTTGCTTTAAAAAAATATATAATGTTTGGGGGTTCAAAGTAATTTTTTTGCAAAAAAAAAAAAACTTTTTCATGTAAACAATAAGTGTCAGAAAGGGCTTTGTCTTCAAGTGGTTAGAAGAGTGGGTGATGTGTGACATAAGCTTCTAAATGTTGTGCATAAAATGCCAGGACAGTTCAAAACCCCCCCAAATGACCCCATTTTGGAAAGTAGACACCCCAAGCTATTTGCTGAGAGGCATGTCGAGTCCATGGAATATTTTATATTGCGACACAAGTTGCGGGAAAGAGACAAATTTTTTTTTTTTTTTTGCACAAAATTGTCACTAAATGATATATTGCTCAAACATGCCATGGAAATATGTGAAATTACACCCCAAAATACATTCTGCTGCTTCTCCTGAGTACGGGGATACCACATGCGTGAGACTTTTTGGGAGCCTAGCCGCGTACGGGACCCCGAAAACCAAGCACCGCCTTCAGGCTTTCTAAGGGCGTGAATTTTTGATTTCACTCTTCACTGCCTATCACAGTTTCGGAGGCCATGGAATGCCCAGGTGGCACAAAACCCCCCCAAATGACCCCATTTTGGAAAGTAGACACCCCAAGCTATTTGCTGAGAGGTATAGTGAGTATTTTGCAGACCTCACTTTTTGTCACAAAGTTTTGAAAATTGAAAAAAGAAAAAAAAAAAATGTTTTTTCTTGTCTTTCTTCATTTTCAAAAACAAATGAGAGCTGCAAAATACTCACCATGCCTTTCAGCAAATAGCTTGGGGTGTCTACTTTCCAAAATGGGGTCATTTGGGGGGGTTTTGTGCCACCTGGGCATTCCATGGCCTCCGAAACTGTGATAGGCAGTAAAGAGTGAAATCAAAAATTTTCACCCTTAGAAATCCTGAAGGCAGTGATTGGTTTTCGGGGTCCAGTACGCGGCTAGGCTCCCAAAAAGTCCCACACATGTGGTATCCCCATACTCAGGAGAAGCAGCTAAATGTATTTTGGGGTGCAATTCCACATATGCCCATGGCCTGTGTGAGCAATATATCATTTAGTGACAACTTTATGAAAAAAAAAAAAAAAAAAAGTGTCACTTTCCCGCAACTTGTGTCAAAATATAAAATATTCCATGGACTCAATATGCCTCTCAGCAAATAGCTTGGGGTGTCTACTTTCCAAAATGGGGTCATTTTGGGGGGTTTTGTGCCATCTTGGCATTCCATGGCCTCCGAAACTGTGATAGGCAGTGAAGAGTGAAAGCAAAAATTTACACCCTTAGAAATCCTGAAGGCGGTGATTGGTTTTCGGGGCCCCGTACGCGGCTAGGCTCCCAAAAAGTCCCACACATGTGGTATCCCCATACTCAGGAGAAGCAGCTAAATGTATTTTGGGGTGCAATTCCACATAGGCCCATGGCCTGTGTGAGCAATATATCATTTAGTGACCACTTTTTGTAAATATTTTTTTTTTTTTTTTTTTTGTCATTTTTCAATCACTTGGGACAAAAAAAATAAATATTCAATGGGTTCAACATGCCTCTCAGCAATTTCCTTGGGGTGTCTACTTTCCAAAATGGGGTCATTTGGGGGGGTTTTGTACTGCCCTGCCATTTTAGCACCTCAAGAAATGACATAGGCAGTCATAAACTAAAAGCTGTGTAAATTCCAGAAAATGTACCCTAGTTTGTAGACGCTATAACTTTTGCGCAAACCAATAAATATACGCTTATTGACATTTTTTTTACCAAAGACATGTGGCCGAATACATTTTGGCCTAAATGTATGACTAAAATTTAGTTTATTGGATTTTTTTTAGAACAAAAAGTAGAAAATATCATTTTTTTTCAAAATTTTCGGTCTTTTTCCGTTTATAGCGCAAAAAATAAAAACCGCAGAGGTGATCAAATACCATCAAAAGAAAGCTCTATTTGTGGGAAGAAAAGGACGCAAATTTCGTTTGGGTACAGCATTGCATGACCGCGCAATTAGCAGTTAAAGCGACGCAGTGCCAAATTGGAAAAAGACCTCTGGTCCTTAGGCAGCATAAAGGTCCGGGGCTCAAGTGGTTAATGATAATACATTTTTTTTATAATTATTATTGGCATTTATTATTATTAATTTGTTGGGTTCCATTCAATTAGATACGGCATTCTTTATTTTGGAGAATTCGTAACGTCGAATAAATTTGCATTCTTTATATTCACTTACATCCAAATTTGAAAGGAAATTCCAATACCTATAATTTAACAGTTAGTAATAGTTAAGTTATTATTAGTTAGTTATTTCAGATTTTTGAATTTTTGGGTTTTCGAATTTTCGAATATTTGAATTTGCAAATATTCTGATTTTTTTTTTTTTTTTAGTTAATTCGGGTATTTCCAAATTAACGAATTTGTCAAAATTTGTTAAAAAAACGAGTTGCACATGTCTAACTTTCACCCCCTTCCTGCCCAGGCCAATTTCTAAGCTTTCGGGACTGTCACACTTTGAATGACAATTGCGCGGTCATGCAACACTACCCAAATTAAATTTTTACTATTTTTTTTCTTTTTAAAACAAATAGAGCTTTCTTTTGGTGTTATTTTAGAGGAGAAGTTCTAATACGCCGTTAGAAAATTTGTGTTTGGTAGAGAGGCTCCCTCTACACATGGGGTCTTTGAGGCCTACAAAGAATTAACAAGCCCCTACAGAGGGATTTGTCCACCGGATTTCTTCAGAAATGGGAAAGAGACCTGGACCTCAGTTTGTCCAATGAGCAGCGGGACCATATCCTTTACATCACTATTCTTCAGTGGCTAGTAAATACCAAGAGTTGAGCTAGAAGGTCCTCACATGCTGGTATAAGGTTCCATCCCTTTTGCAGAAGATCTATCCTGATGTGGTGAACACCTGGCTGGCGCTGTGGGTTAGGCAGAGGGTACCATGCTGTAAATCTTCTGGTCCTGCTGGAAATTGGAGGGGTTTTGATCCAAAGTGAAGGATATTAGAAAACAGCTTACTGAATATGACTTGGGATCTGACCCGGCCAGATATCTTCTCCATGTTTCAAATCTTTCGAAGCATAAATACAAAAAGTTGTTGGTCCACCTTCTGATTGCAGCTAAGGCCTGCATTCCAGCCCTATGGAAGCAGGAGACACCTCCCTTGATTTCAATGTGGCTCACTAAAATGGCGGAAATTTACACTATGGAGAATATTAGAGCAACTCTGCATTGTAATGAGGAGAAATGTAACCAAAAATGGCCCCATTACCTGTCCTAATCAACTGCTTGCCGACCAGCCGCCGTCATTATACTTCGGCAGGTTGGCACGGCTGCGCAAATCGACGTAGGTGTACGTCGGCCGCTTTAAGAGCTAGAGGGGGTGCGCGTGGCACCGGAGCTGATGCGCGTGGCCGGTGGTCGTGTTGTCCGCTGGCGACCCGCGATTGCTCCTCAGAGAGCCAGAACTGGAATCTATCAATGTACACAGACAGATCCCCGTTCTGTCAGGAAAGTAGAGAGAGATCTGCTGTTCCTAGTGATCAGGAACAGCGATCTCTCTCTACTCCCTTTCAGTCCACTCCCCCCAGTTAGAAACACCTCCCTAGGGAACACGTAACCCCTTGATTGCCCCCTAGTGTTAACCCCTTCCCTGTCAGTGACATTTATACAGTAATCAGTGGCTATTTATAGCACTGATCTCTATATAAATGACACTGGTTCCATAAAAGTATCAAAAGTGTGCGATCTGTCTGCCGCAATATCGCAGCCCCGCTAAAAATCGCTGATCACCGAGATTACTAGAAAAAAAATAAAATAAATTATAATAAAAATGTCATAAATATATCCCCTATATTGTAGATGCTTTAACTTTTGTGCAAACCAATCAATATACGCTTAATGCGATTTTATTTTACCAAAAATATGTAGAAGAATACATATTGGCCTAAACTGATGAAGACACCTTTTTTTTTTTTTTTTTTGGATATTTATTATAGCAAAAAATATTGTTTTTTTTTTTTTCAACATTGGCGCTCTTTTTTTGTTTATAGCGCAAAAAAATAAAAACCACAGAGATGATCAAATACCACCAAAAGAAAGCTTTATTTGTGGGGAAAAAAGGACATGAATTTTGTTTGGGTACAGCATCGCACGACCGCGCAATTGTCAGTTAAAGCGACACAGTGCTGTATCGCAAAAAATAACCTGATCATTAAAGTGGAGTTCCACCCACTTTTGAGAAGTGGTCTTAAACGAAAGACCACCTCCCCACCCCTCATTTTTGGCTAGTAAAAAATGTTTGTTTTTTCTTCTAACTTACCTTTTTATGAAGTACAGCCTGTACTTCCGGTCCATGCAGTCTGTGGCGCAGGACATCATTTCCTCTTCTTCGGCGAGCCCCCCTGCTGTCTTCTGTGACCTGTGTGTGTCCCAGAAGACAGCCGGCCATTCACAAGGCGCCGCGCGACTCGTGCGTGCGCAGTAGGAAACGGGCAGTGAAGCCGCAAAGCTCCACTGCCGGTCCCCCTTAATTAGAATGGCGGCACCTGCACCTTATCCGATGGACGGATCGGCCCCGGGGGGCCAACATAGCGCGCTCCCTAGACAGGTAAGAGTCCTTATTAAAAGACAGCAGCTACAGTGTTTGTAGCTGCTGACGTTAAAAAAAAAATAAAAAAATAAAAATTGCGGTGGAACACCCGCTTTAAGGGGGTAAATCCTTCCGGGGGGGGGGGGGTTAATATGGCCTTGCACTAGTGGAGGGGGAATAAGAGTCCCAAATTCTACCCTTATTTTTTTTTTTTTATTCTCTCTTGCTGTCCCAAATTTTTATTTCCATTTTTCCCCTCCTTTTATATAGGTTTTGATTATTGTTGTTTTGCTGTTTTTTGAATTACCATTTAGCCAAGACGACAGAAATGTAAGAGTTTGCCATCACTGATACTATAATATGATTTTTGGGCCTTACGTGCCCAAGTGATTTTTTTGTCAGAGTTATATTTCTTGGTATTCACGCAACGGTTTCTTTCATGTTTGTACGAAAATGTTGTTTAAAATTAAATAAAGAAGTATAAAAAAAATAAAAACGAGAAGTATAGCCAGAGCTCATATCCTGGACGGGCACCTGGCTCAGCTTTCAGCATGCTGCTGAGAGCCGGACCCGGCCACCCCCTCCACAGCCGGAGAGCTGATGACTGACAGTCAACAGCTCTCTGTTGACGGCCCGAGTTCTCAGTGTTATGCCGCGTACACACGATCGGAATTTCCGACAACAAATGTTCGATGGGAGCTTGTTGTCAGAAATTCCGACCCTGTGTGGGCTCCATCGGACATTTTCCACCTGAATTTCCGACAACAAAAGTTTGAGAGCTGGTTCTCAAATTTTCCAACAACAAAATCCGTTGTTGTAAATTCCGATCGTGTGTACACAATTCTGACGCACAAAGTTCCACGCATGCTCGGAATCAAGCAGAAAAGCTGCACTGGCTATTGAACTTCATTTTCTCGGCTCGTTGTACATCACCATGTTCTTGACGTTCGGAATTTCCGACAAGATTTGTGTGACCGTGTGTATGCAAGACAAGTTTGAGAGAGAGAGAGAGAGAGAGAGAGAGAGAGAGAGAGAGAGAGAGAGAGAGAGAGAGAGAGAGAGAGAGAGAGAGAGAGAGAGAGAGAGAGAGAGAGATGTACTATCAGATTTAGATACTCTAACAAACTGAAGCCAAACTCCAGCTCAAACTTTTTAAGCAGTAACAGCAGTTTTTTTTATTGCCTTTTGGAAGGTTTTACATAAATAAATGAAAGCTGATTGTTCTAAGCACCCCTGCCAGTGGTAAATGGTTTGTCTCATTCCTGTAACTGATACATTTGCAGTAGAGCGTGTACTTTTGAAAAAACAACAGACATATTGGCTGGATCACCAGATTAAATTAGAAGAAAGAAAGCCTGGAAAAGAAAATTAATGCAGCCATCACATACCCATACAACATACCCATACGTTGTTTCGTGTAATAGACACTGTGGGCACGCGTGCGCCCACGGCATGGAGCGGGAAACGTTGCATTGGTCCAGCTGCCGCGATGTCCGCTGGCCACCTGTAAATCGCTTCACAGAGGCAGAACGGGGATCTGCCTATTTTTAGCGTTATAGCGCCTGTAAAACACCTCAGTGTGAAAGTAGCCTTAGAAATCACTCCCTAGGACACACTTAACCCTTTGATCGCCCCTGGTGTTAACCCCTTCCCTGCCAGTGTCATTTATACAGTGATCAGTGCATTTTTTTTTTTTTTTAGCACTGATCACTGTATTGGTGATACTGGTCCCCAAAAAGTGTCAGTTAGGGTCAGATTTGTCCGCCACAATGTCGCAGTCCCGCTAAAAATCGCTGATCGCCGCCATTACTAGTAAAAACAATTTAAAAAAAAAAAAAAAAATGTAAAAGTCCCTAAATCTTTCCCCTATTTTATAGACGCTATAACTTTTGCGCAAACCAATCAATGTACGCTTGTTGGGAATTTTTTTTACCAAAAACATGTAGAGGAATACATATTGGCCTAGACTGATGAATAAATTTGTTTTTGTTTTTTTTTTATTTTTTTTATTGGATATGTTTTATAGCAGAAAGTAAAAAATATATATTTTTTTTTTTTTTCAAAATTGTCGCTCTTTTTTTGTTTATAGCGCAAAAAAATAAAAACCGCAGAGGTGATCAAATACCACCAAAAGAAAGCTCTATTTGTGAGGGGGGGGGGGGGGGGGGGAGAACACATCAATATTATTTATGTACAGCATCGCACAACCGCCCAATTGTCAGTTAAAGTAACGCAGTGCCGTATCGCAAAAAATGGCCTGGTCATGAAGGGGGTAAAAGCTTCCTTAAGTGGTTAAACTCTTCCCAGTAACTGGCAGTGAATGGCGGTAAGCAGCCCATTACCATCTCCAGCAGAGCAGAGGGCAGAATGAGATCTGAGCCCTTATCTGGGATCAGCCACACTGAGACAGGCGGGTTATTAGATGAAGATATTAATTCCATTCTAGAAGTATCTATGGCGGCTTCTCATCCACCAACCATTCCTTCTCAGCATGGCTGATGTGAGATAATCGCTCTCTACATCCCACACATCACCTTTCCCGCGGATGGTAATGAACTCAGGGATGTAAATCACCTCTCTGTGAATACAAGGATTAAAGCGTTATTAACCTGTTGCTGACCGCCCATGTACATTTACTGCGGGGCGGCGGCTCCTGTGCACAGAATCACATACAGGTATGTCATTCTGCTTTTCCGGGGTCTGGGGTGCGCTCGTGTGCCGACGGCGACCCGCTGTGATTGGACACAACGGGAGCCAATCAGCGGGTCTGGCAGATCTGCCTATGTAAACAAGGCAAAACGCCATTCTGTGACAAGGGAAGGCAGTGATCCTGTGTTCCTACAAAGCAGAAACAGGGATCTCTGCCTTCCCATAGTAAAAACACCTCCCTAGGAACACATTTAAACCCTTTAAACGCCCCTGATGTTAACCCTGTCCCAGCCGGTGTCATTAGTACAGTGAGTGCTTATTTTTATAGCACTGATCACTGTATTGGTGTCACTGTTCTCGATTTGTCCGCTGCAATATCGCAGTCCCGCTATAAGTCGCTGATCACCGCCATTACTAGTAAAAGAATAATAAAAAAAATTAAAAAATTCCATAAATTTATCCCATAGTTTGTAGACACTATAACTTTTGCACAAACCAATCAATATACACTTATTGGGATTTTTTTTTACCAAAAATATGTAGCAGAAAACATATTGGCCTAAATTGAACAGTGTGTTACTGGCCAGATCACCAACATCAACAGAGGGGAAAAAAGAAAACGAATGCAGCCACCACATCTAATGATTGGTAAGCTGCATTATATTACATTTTGGTTTTAATTTCGCTTTAAAACTCTTGTTGATGGGGAATACAGTGCATCCGGAAAGTATTCACAGTGCTTCACTTTTTCCACATTTTGTTATGTTGCAGCCTTATTCCAAAATGGAATAGATTCATTATTTTTCTCAAAATTCTACAAACAATCCCCCATAATGACAACGTGAAAGAAATCTGAAAATTTATTAAAAAAAAAAAAAAAAATCACATATATAAGAGCCCTTTTACACTGCCAGCGCCTGGGCGTCGGCGGTAAAGCGCCGCTAGTTTTAGCGGCGATTTACCGTAGTTTTTGCGGCGCTTTTCACCCTCGCTAGCGGCCGAATAAAGGGTTAAAAGTGCCCGCAAAGCGCCGCTGCTGAGGCGCTTTGGGCGGCGCTGCCTATTGATTTCAATGGGCAGGGGCGCTTTGGGAAGGGTGTATGCACCCCTCCTAAAGCGCCTCAAAGAAGCTGCTTGCAGGACTTTTTTTGACATCCTGCCAGCGCAGCACCACAGTGTGAAAGCACTCGGGCCTTCACACAGGGATTGCAGATGAGGCTATTTTCAGGTGTTTTTCAGGCGTTTTAGCGCTAAAAATAGCTCCTGTAAAGCGCCTGAAAAAAGCCTCATCTGCAATCCCTGTGTGAAAGCCCGAGGGTTTTCACACTGTGTGAAAGTGGTCTAAGGCTGGCCATACACTATTCAATTTTCCTGTTCAACTTTCCTTTAGATTTACCAAAACCATATAATAGGAGGTCAAACCTAAACACTTTCAATTTGGATGCAATCAGGCAGGCCCTTGTACTACATAGTTGAAGGTAAATCTAAAGAAAATTGAACAGGAAAATTGTATGGTGTATGGCCAGCTTAAGTATTCACAGCCTTTGCCAGGACACCCAACACTGAGCTCAGGTGTATCCTGTTTCCACTGATCATCCTTCAGATGTTTCTACAACTTGTTTGGAGTCCACCTGTGGTAAATTCAGGTGATTGGACATGATTAGGAAAGGCACACACCTGTCTATATAAGGTCCCACAGTTAACAGTGCATGTCAGAGCACAAACCAAGCCATGAAGTCCATGAGTACATGAGATTTTTTTCTTTTTAATAAATTTGCAAAGATTTCAAACAAACTTCTTTCACGTTGTCATTATGGGGTATTTTTTTTTGTAGAATTTTGAGGGAAAATCATGCATTTATTCAATTTTAGAATACGGCTGTAACATAACAAAATGTGGAAAATGGAAAAAGTGAAGTGCTGAATACTTTCCGGATGCACTGTGAATACAGATTGAAGTAGATGTAAACCCAACTGGATGACATTTAGCTTTCTCTGTGCATTGCGTATCCTAAACCATTGCCACATTATTTCCATAAAATCCTATCTTAACTTTTTTTTCTATCCTTTATTTATGATATCTCAGTGCTGCTGATCTCCTGCAGCCTCTTTGTAGCCACTTCCTGTCTACACTCTCATCCCAGCATAGGCTGCACATGATTGCCCCAGACCGGCTTCCTGGTGATAACAGTGCACCATGCCGGTTTACTGTGTGTGGGCACAGCATCCTGTATTCTCCATCAGGTGAACATATGACAGGGTGACAACACAAGAGCTCAGTTGGGAGCCCAGGACAGAGTGTTGTCACCTATAACAAGAAGTGCCTGAAAAAGAACCTTCATGGCAGGATCACCAGGGATTAGAATAATGAAAGCTGCAGATTAAAAAAAGATTTTCAGAGATTTTAGTGATTGGGTTTGAATCTACATTAGGGGCCCCTTCACACCAGAGAGGTCTATTGCGGTGCAATAATGCGCGTTACCCAAATATTGGGCCTGTTGCATTTCTGCTTGTGCAGCAATTCAGGTGCGTTGGGCACCATTCACACGGGCGTTTTGCTGTGCTGCAAATGCAAGATCCCAAAAATCTGGTACAGCTCCACATAGAAACCAATCAGCTTCCAGTTTCCTAGTCAAAGCTTAATTGAACAATCTGAAGTTAGAAGCTGATTGGCTATTATACACAGCCGCACCAGATTTTGCAGTTTTAGTAAATCAACTCCATAACATGCATCACCATGTGTTACCACTGCGCAGTGTCGTGAATGGGCCCCTGACTAGCTCAGACTGTAAACAAGTCTACTCAGCCCTGTACCCTAAGGCTAAGTTTAGAGATACAGTTGGGGGGCGGAAAAACAGTGTGATTGAGCTGCGATTTTACTCCCCCCCTCCCCTGAAAAAAGGAAACCATGTTAAATGGACTGTAGTGCGTTTCTGCAAAAAGCATTAAAAAATGCATAGATGTGAACCGAGCCTTAGGCCTGGTTCACACTGATGGGATGTAGGAAATGCACAAGATTCTCTGCATTTCTCTGCATCGCACTGCAAGGCAATTGCACGGCGTCCACCCCAAAACAGATTGCAAAATGTAGTGAGATTGCCAGAATCACATTGAATGGGTGTGAACACCCATGCGATGCGATTCAGGTGCAGGGAAAAAGGGTCTGGCACCATTTTGGTGCGGATGTGATTTGAGCCACACAATATATATGTCTCAAATCGCACTGCACAGACATCGCATGTGATGTGCACAGGAATGCAGTGCAATTCCTATGCGAACACATGAGGTGTTTTGCACGCACCAGTGTGAACCCAGGCTGAGCCCTCATTCACACTGAGCACTTCATCTGAACTCGAACGATTTCAAAGCCCCATTTCAGTCCGACTTCGGGGGCGACTTGAAAGACATCTGTGCGGGTTCATGCTCAGATGTCTATTGAAGTCTCCCCCGAAGTCGTCAAAAGTAGTGCAGAACAGTGGCGGCCTGTCCATACAGGGAACAGCCCCCCTAATCTACATGCAGGGTGCCGGACGCATGGATTCCAGTGGAGTTTTTCTTTTTTTTTTTCTTAGTAGAAGCACGTGATTAGAGCCCGAGGCCTCTAATTGGCTTCAAAGAAGGGTGTGCTCGGGGCGCAGAGCGCTGCGCCCTCAGTCCACCCAGTTGTGTGACAAGAACGAATGATAATTCGCTATTGTCTTCCCAAATCTCCTCCTGGCTAATCAGGAAGCGGGTCCTGAGACTTGTCACCCAACTGGCCAAGAGAAGAAGCGATCCCATTGGCCAGCGAGGAGATGCCGGCCTGCCGCCCGGAGGGAGCGTTGCCCGCAACCTAGATGGGGTAAGTACATGTGGGGTTAGTGACCGACCGGGGAGGGGGGGTGCCTGTGACCTGACTGACCGCTGGGGGGGGGGTTTGTGTCGGCAGGTGGATAGTTTGTCCCCCGCCCCCAAAAAAAAACATACCACCAGCCGCCACTGGTGCAGGAACTACATTTGGAAATCGGTGCGGTGCCGCAAAGTCAGCGTTGCACCGATTGGGACGTTTCCATTTCCGGCAATAGCCTACGATTTGACCTGTCAAATCATGCCAATGTGAACAAGGGCTTAGGCCCCTTTCACACATACGGATCGTTCGTCTGTTTTTCATCCATCCACTGATGAAAAACGGACATCAATGCATTCCAATGGAAAAACAGATGATTATTCATTTGCATCCGTTTTCATCCACTTCCGTCAACATCCGTTTTTTTGAATGGATGAAAGGCCTATTTTTCCATCCGTCAAAAAAACCCGTAACGGATGAAAAATGGATGTTAGCGGACTACATCCGCTTACATCCGATCCGAAGACATCTGTTTTTTAACCCTTTTCTTTCTTCCCTCTTTAAAAACACGCTGTATATAGCTGGTTGCTAAGGAGGGGGCCGGGAAGCCGATTATCAACCGAACAGTCATCAGCTGTCAGCGGGGGTTCCCTGCTGAATGTAAAAAAATTGGCAGCAAAATAAAAATCACGAAAAAAACAGCGCAGGCCCATCCACCCCCCCCCCCCCCTCAGGTCCATACCAGGCCCTTCAGGTCTAGTATGGATTCAGAGGGGACCCCCCCACGAAAACTTTTTTTTAAAATGGCATGGTGTCCCCCCCAAAGCCCCTTACCCCCATGTTAATGGGGATAAGGGCCTCTTCCCGACAACCCTGGCCGGTGGTTGTTGGGGTCTGCGGGGGGGCTTATCGGAATCTGGAACCTCCCTTTAACAAGGGGGCCACCAGATCCCGCTTCCCCCCCCCCCCCCCCCCCCCATGTGAATGGGTCCCCGACCCATTCACCCCAAAAAGCAGTGAAATGTAAAAAAACGACAAGAGTCAGTTTTTGACAAGCTCTTTTTGACAAGCTTTTGACAAGCTCTTTATTAAAAAAATTGCTCCGAGCCGTCTTCTCCCGGTGCCATCTTCTTCCTTGCCGCCAGTTACCCATTAAAAAATATAAGAGATGCCAGCCAGCGGGCGGTATCGGGAGAAGATGGCAGGGGGAGAAGCCGGCTTGGAGCTATTTTTTAATATAGGACTTGTCAAAATCTGGCTCTTTTTCTTTTTTTACATTTCACTGCTTTTTGGGATGAATGGGTAGGGGTACGATGTGCCTGATACCCATTTACATGGGGGGGCGGGGGCCAGATCTGGTGGTCCCCTTGTTAAAGGGAGGTTCCAGACTCCGATAAGCACCCCGCCCACAGACAATGACAACCACCAGCTGTAGTTCAATAGCAGACCAGAGACCCCCCTATTTATTCCGGCTCTGCTTGTTCCCATATTGATCAGACGCTGACGTCTGCCATGCTGTGTACAACCCGTCGCAGACCCTGACAACCATCGGCCAGGGTTGTTGGGAAGAGGCCCTTTTCCCCATCAACATTGGGGCAAGGTGCCTGGGGGGGGGGGGGGGGCGCAGAGCACCTTGCCTCGCAGTTTTTAAAAAAATTATGGCATGGGGGGTCCCCTCCGAATCCATACTAGACACGAAGGGGCGCCGTTTTTTTTTTCCCGCAATTTATTTTTGCCAGCAATTTTTTTTTTTACATTCAGCTGTCAGTGGGGAACCCCGCTGACAGCTGGTGGCTCATCGGTTGTTAAGGACACGGCGGCTGGCTTCCCGGCCCTCTCCTTAGCAACCACTTATATACAGCGTTTCAAGTTCAGTCACTTTTTTGTTGTTGTAAAAAACAGATAAAAAACTGAATACTTCATCCGTTTTGACATGACTGAACTGATGAAATGAACGATCCGTATGTGTGAAGGGGGCCTTTAGGTACACATCTAAATCTACCCCAGTTCTTCACACCTTCACCTGCCTGCCAATAAAGTACATCAGTAGATGGGTTTACTGATAACTAAAACATTTCTTTAACCAGCTGTGGATACGACTTCATGGAAAGATAAAGGCTGCATGTAGTACTTTCTGTCCTGCCTTCATTGCATAGAGAATCAGAGGGACCAAGTGATGATATCTATAATATATATATTTATTCAACAATGTAAAGGGATTAACCATTATCCGAGCAGAAAAGCGCCCCTTCCCAGAATGCCGCTGAATTCATAGAGAGCTCGGCATTCTCCCCATCAACTCCAACTGTGAGACCCCCCCCGCGGAGATGTTCAATAGCAGACCAGAGACCCTCCTATTTATTCCGGCTCTGCTTGTTTCCATATTGATCAGACGCTGACGTCTGCCATGCTGTGTACAGATCTCCCAGTCCTCGGAGGGAGAGCCATAGAGAAGTGTGATATACAATCTCCTGCTCATCCATAATACAGCCATTTGTGCTGCTTCTATCACACTCCCAGCTGGTCTCATCGCTTTGTACCGTCACAGCTTCACGGAACATCCCTAATAATGGAGTGCGGCTTCCAAGAACACATGAAATGTGTGCCACGCGGCTCCTCCTTCCAGAAACATCATTCTCAGACACGCCATTTAAAATGTCATTTTGGCTGACCGGCACATCTTACCTCTTTGGTAGGGATCTGTCCCTCTTCCCTTCTGCAATCTTTCCCTGACTGAGCAAATAAGCCTTTACCTATTTAAGCCCCCCGTTCACACTGGTGCGACTTGTCATTTGACAGATCAAAGTCGCACCAAATTTCTGGCTATGGAACGTGCGCCAACTTTGAAAAGGTTCCTGCACTATTTTTGGCAATTTCATGTGCGACTTGCATCGGCACCTGTGCATGAAGTCGCACAGATGTCGGCAAGCCACACATGAAATCACGCTGACCGGCAGCTTCGAAATCGCACTGAAGTAGCGCGATTTCAAGGCCGTATATGGTGAGAACCGGAGCCAAGACCCCATTCTGTTTTCACTCTTACCTGCTGCCTGTGCATTCAGGGTGGAGGGCAGTTGTGGTGAGCCGGATGTGGTTGATCTTTCCTGAGAGGCAGAAATCTCATTCAGGATCTTTATCTGCTTCTGGACGAATGACTCCATGCCGCCCAATGACAGAACATCGGATACCTGCACAGGGAGATAGCAATCAGTACAGGTTGTGCCCGGGTTCCCCCCCCCCCCACACTTATATGACGGCTTAAGGTTTTACTAAACCCAGGACCCTGCATTCACTAGATCTGGTCTCTCACAGTACACAGAACATAGAAATGTAATAATTTTAGTAATTATAAATTTAGTAATTTTAGTCTATTGTTGCTGGGGGGGATATTTTGTATGTAATATGTATATTACTTAATTATTACTTTATAACTTAAATTACTTCCCCGCATCCAATTCGCATGAGTGGAGACCGTGACTGGCTCTCAATGGAGCCGGTTTACGCAGCTGTGGGGCAAAAATTCGGACCCGAGTCGCACCTGAATCGGCGAACAGGCACACACCGGACCCCCTGCTGTGACATGTGGCCGCATAAGTGTAAACCTGGCCTAAAAAGGGACAGTACTGGGGGGGGGGGGCAGACACATGGGATGGTGCTCGGAGGTGGATAGGGGGCAGGGACAGTGGGTGATTTGGGGTGGGGGGTGTTCTTGCATCTATTCTCTGAGAAAAAAAGAACCGAGTTCCATCAGCTTTCATCTGCATCTTTTATAAATGTAATTTATGGAAGGGAATTTAAAGGACCATCCCCATCAAAAACTAAACTAAACTGTGAAATCAAGGTTAAACCTCTATGACTCCATTGCTGAGATTTTCTCAGTTCAAAATACCCAACAATACAGAGGCCTTCATACCTCATGTAGTTGAGATGCCTGGTAAAAACGGTCATCTCCCTTTAAGATCTGAATTGATTAGGAACATACAGCCAATGCGTTTCGGGGGAGAGGCTCCCCCTTTTTCAATGCTATTATGTAAAGAGGAATAAAAATATATATATTTATGTGTCTATAAAAAAAAAAAAAAAAATGATAAAATACAGGACTGATGATTAATAATAATAATAGAATAATAATCAATATATATGTACCAGATCCATACCCAACGTGGCCAACTATGAGGGGTTCCCACCATCCCTTTAGGAACTTTAATTTATTTTAAAATATGGGGAATGAGATGTAGCACGAGGAGGAGGAGGGGGGGGGGGTCCATGGCGTGTATCAGCAGGGTCAGGACTGTAGATGGAAATTTGGCATTTCTGAGTTGAATGACCTTTTAAAAATGCACATGTGGATGTTTTCATGATATGTTTATGCAATTTGGGGCCTTTGAATTGCAGAAAATAAATCATCTAAACAAAACTATCTTACAGCGGAATGAAAATTAGAACGGAATTAACACTTTCATTTTCAGTGTTGTATATCTATTCAGGGGCCAGAATTAGAGCAGAAGTGCGATCTCTCTGTGCACGCCTATGCGCGCTATGTGAGCTCAATGTGTTCAGAGTTGCCCCGGTGTAGAGACGGCGTTGGAAGGCAGTCATTTTTCCTGTTGCAGGTTACAATAAACAGATATTACAGCTGACTGCCATCTGCAACCCCAATACTGCTCCATTCAGACACTTGAAATGGTTCTAAAGCCTCAAGGTTTTTTTAATTTAATGCATTCTATGAAATAAGGTAAAACAAAAACTTGCATTTGGGCCAATTTTATGCATTCAGGTAAAAAATCCTTTTCTGCCAGAGGATCCCCCCCCCTTATTCTTACCTGAGACTGGTCCGATCCAGCAACGTGCACAAGAGCAGCGGCTCACACCACTGTCTCCCTCCTCATTGGGCAGATTGATAGCAGCTGGAGCCATTGCCTCCTGCTCCTGTCAATCAACTCCAGTGACGAGCAGCTGCGGCCCGTCCATAAGGGGGTGCCGCTCCCCTAATCTCTATGCGCCGCCTCAATCTCCAAGCAGGACGCCAGATGCAGTGGAGTTATACTGGTTTTTTCCTTTTTTTTTGTGAAGCACGATCATAGCCAGAGAGTCTACTTGGCTTCCAAAAGGTTGGGCTCAAGGCCTGAGCCCACCCACTTGTGACAACAGCGAATCAACATTCGCTATTGTCATCCTCCTTCTCCTCCCAGCAAATCAGGACAGGAAGCAGGTCCTGAGACCGGATTGGCTGGGAGGAGAAGCAACTGGATTGGCCAGGAGGAGAAGACGGGGAAGCCACCCACGACCTGGATGGGGTAAGGGCGGGGCTGGCGGGCTTGCGAGCGGGGTTGGTGAGCAGGCTTGCAAGCAGGGCTGGCTGGCTGGAGAGCGGGCGGGGTTGGTGGGGGGGGGGTTGTTTGCTGCCCCCCCACCCATAATGGAGCACCAGCCGCCGCTGGTGACGAGGGAGCAGGGGGTGCGGACAAGTCCCGCTGTCTGTGTCAGTGGACGCAGTAGTGGGGCTAGGGCGTGAGCACATGAAGTTCTCCCTTGAGAAGCGGCTTCCTGTGGGGGCACTTGACAGAGGAGGAGCGCTGGTAGGTGACCCGGGAAGAGGAGGTTCGGGAGCACTCTGTGCAATTTCACTGCACAGACCATTTTTGTATAGAGATGTATGGTATTTGTTTTTAAAATTTTTCTTTACAAACGCATTAAGCTGGCCATAGATGGATCGAATCTTGGCTGGTTCAGGGACAGGCTGAGATTGGATCTGTCTATGGGCAGGCTGGTTGTACCGAAGTTGATCCATCAACCAAATTCAGTACAACCAGCCTGTTGGATTTTTTTCATGCGATCACTGTCGGCAGCTATAGCCACCAGCAGTGACCACTGTGTTCTGGTGGCAGAACACAATGGCCCTGCGGGAGGGATTCCCCATTAACATTGAATGTACTGAAGGAGGGATCAATCAATTTTCTTTCCTTCCACTTGTGTTGGAAGGAAAGAAAATTGCATAACTCATGGGCCGCTTTACAGAAAGGCCCTATGGGACCCGTTCGCACAAATTGACAGCGGCCCTTTTACACCAAATCTTCTCTCTCTGTCATCCTAATCACCCTTTTTGAAAATTAGTGTTAAAAGTACCGTAATTAAAACTGCAGCATTTATTTAATAAAGCACCTTTGATCAGCTCAGTCCAGGCAGTGGTGACACAGTCAGCACCTTCCCCCAGCTTTTTGGGAAGCCTGTATCACTAGAGGCTGCATGCAAATCGCAGTAAAAAATAACAAGATCTTGCAAGATTGTGCTGATCTCACAAGGTTTTAAAGCGGAGTTCCACCCATTTCTGTGTTTAATAAAAATCAGCAGCTACAAAAAGTGTATCTGCTGACTTTTAATAAACACACACTCACCTGTCCCACGATCCAGCGATGCGGCAGAAGATGTCCCAGAAGATTGCAGGGAGGGAGGGGCCGCCTAGGCGGCCCCGGCGGAAGTGGTAGCTGGGTACCTGTCAGAACTAGGTACCCACTCCTCTCCCCCCCCCCCCCCCCCCAAAAAAAAATGACATGCCAAATGTGTCCATCTTCCCTCCAATTTAAATAAATTCCCCAAAAATCTTTTGGCATTAAAGCGGAGTTTCGCCCCCCCCCCCCCCCCAAAAAAAAAAAATAATTAAAGTCAGCAGCTACACATAATGTAGCTGCTGACTTTTAATATTAGGACACTTACCTGTCCTGGGATCCAGTGATGTCGGCACCCCAACCGATGTTTCCATCGGCTGTCGGGTGCGGTCGCCGCCATTGCCAGTAAGGGAACCCGACAGTGAAGTCTTGCGGCTTCACAGCCGGGTCCCTACTGCGCATGCGCAAAGCGCGCTGTGCACTCTTACTGACCCAGCAGCAGGGGGAAGGAGGAGGGAGGCTGAACTTCTGACGTACCTCAAGGTCCGACAGAAATGGGGACAAGGTACCTGTCAAAAACAGGTACCCGCTCCCCCCCGAAAGGTGCCAAATGTGACACCGAAGGGGGGGGGGGGGTTTCAGAGAAGCGGAAGTTCTACTTTTGGGTGGAACTCCGCTTTAAGTAGCTGAAAAGTCCTTATAATCTTCTCTCTGAAATATATTTTCACCTTAGTGGGGAGAAGGGGAAATGAGCTCCTGGAGTGGCTTCATAAACAGACATAAGGGTCTGAATCAACAGAAAATCATAAACTTTGACCTTTTATAACTATCCCCCAATATATGTCCTATGTGGTCTCACCGTGCTGCCCTCCCGGACGGAGTACAGGATCTTCTCCTGGATGTCACAAGAGTTCAGGACCGGGGCGATTTTACTGGATGGGAATCGCAGACGAGACCTGAAAACAAACAGAGAATATTACTGGGACCCCCCCCGATATTGATTACATACATGATACCCCTAACCAAGAAGATTATCCTTCAGATTTACCTGCCTATCGTCTGACAGGATATCAGATTACCTGCAATTTTCATATAGCTGTGACTGTGCAGCCAGCAAAAAGATATAAAAGTGAATCCGTCCAATCCAGCAGCCAATGAGACCTTTAAATCAAGCCTGGAGAAAGTCTCCCAATGACAATGCGAGCATCAGTAAAAGGTCTGCAGGGATTTTTAGGCTCCCCAAGTGCTAGGTTTTGTTTACAGAGAATTTATAGCAGTGGTTGTCAACTTATGAGCTGAAGGGGGGGGGGCTCAGATGTGGCCCCTGATCTCACCAGAGGGCCACACATAATGTGTTATTTATTACAGGTACTTGTATAGTGCTATCAATTTACACAGCGCTTTACAGGTGCATCTCATAAAATTAGAATATCATCAAAAAGTTAATTTATTTCTGTGATCGGGACTGATGTCCCTCTGACAGCCGCCGGTGAGGTGATCGGCTTTTTTTTCTAGCGTGAGGAGAAAAAAAAAAAAAAAAGCAGATTACTGGCTCTGTTTACATCACATGATCAGCTGTCATTGGCGGATAGCTGATCACGTGGTAAGGGGTCGGGATCGATGCCTTACTCTGATCTGCGATTAGCCGAGTCTCAGATTTACAGGCCACTCGAGCACGGGAAGACGTCATATGAAGGCCTCCCGGCAAAGTAGGTCCATGCTGTAGCCGTCATTCAGCTATAGCGCGGACGGGAAGGGGTTAAATGGTCTCTCAGTATGGTTCGGTAGGTTGCACAATCATGGGGAAGACTGCTGACTTGATAGTTGTCCAGAAGACAGTCAATGACACCCTCCACAAGGACGGAAAGTCACAAATGGTCATTGCTAAAGAAGCTGGCTGTTCACAGAGTTCTGTATCCAAGCATATTAATGGAAGGTTGAGTGAAAGAAAAAGTGTGGTAGAAAAAAGGTGCACAAGCAACAGGGATAATCCCAGCCTTGAATCTGTGAGCTGAGGTCCAAGGACCACACATCATATACCAAAGGGCCGCAGGTTGGGCACCAGGGATTTATAGGGGGAGATTTACTAAAACTGGTGCACACAGAATCTAGTACAGCTGTGCATAGCAACCAATCAGCTTCTAGCTTCAGCTTGTCAAAGCTTTGACAATAATGCCGCGTACACACGGTCGGACTTTATGGCAGACTTTGCCCGGCGGATTTTGACGGACTTTATGACAGACTTTCTGAATGAACGGACTTGCCTACACACAATCCACCAAAGTCTGTCGAATTCGTACGTGATGATGTACGACTGGACTAAAACAAGGAAGTTCATAGCCAGTAGCCAATAGCTGCCCTAGCGTGGCTTTTTGTCCGTCGAACTAGCATACAGACGAGCAGACTTTTCGACCGGACTCGATTTCGACGGATTGATTTAAAACATGTTTCAAATCTAAGTTCGTCCAACTTTTGAGAAAACAAAGTCCGCTGGAGCCCACACACATCGAATTGTCCGACGAAATCCCATCCACCGGGCAAAGTCTGCCGTAAAGTCCGTTCGTGTGTACGCGGCATAAGCCCTCGTTCACACTGAACACGGCTTTGAAATCGTGCGAGTTCATCAGCACGATTTTAAAGACACATTTCATTTCAGTCCAACTTCAGGGGCGACTTGAAAGTCATCTGTGCAGGTCCAGCTTGCATAACAGTGTCAATTTGTTGTCCTCTCAAAATAACTCAACACACAGCCATTAATGTGGTTGTAAACCCACTTAAAAAAAAAATAAAAAAAAACCAAAAAAAACCCTGCAAGACAAAGGCATAATGAACTAGTAGCATAGCATACTAGCTCATTATGCATTACTTACCTTAGATCGAAGCCCCCGCAGCGGTCCTCGTACACCTCTCCGGCCGTCGACATCGCTCCCAGAGTTACTTTTGTGTATCGCAGGCTCCAGCGCTGTGATTGGCCGCAGCCGCCATTATGTCATTCCCGTGCATGCACGCAGGAGCCGCCGGTAATGGCATACTAGCCGAAGCAACGGCACGGACGTGCCGTTGCTTCAGTGCGCATGTGCCGATGATGTCGTGCAGGTTTAGGAGATATCTGGGGTAGCTACAGGTACGCCTTATTATAGGCTTACCTGTAGCAAAAAGTGGTTGTAAAGAGTTTACAATCACTTTAATGTCTAAACCGCTGGCAACAAAAGTGAGTACACCCCTAAGTGAAAATATACAAATTGGGCCCAAAGTATTAATATTTTGTGTGGCCACCATTATTTTTCAGCACTACCTTAACCCTCTTGGGCATGGAGTTCACCAGAGCTTCACAGGTTGCACTGGAGTCCTCTTCCACTCCTCCATGACGACATCACAGAGCTGGTGGATGTTAGAGACCTTGCGCTCCTCCACCTTCGATTTGAGGATGTCCCACAGACGTTCAAAAGGGTTTAGGTCTGGAGACATGCTTGACCAGTCCATCACCTTTACCCTCAGCTTCTTTAGCAAGGCAGTGGTTGGAGGTGTGTTTGGGGTCGTTATGTTGGAATACTGCCCTGCGGCCCAGTCTCCGAAGGGAGGGGGTCATGCTCTGTTTCAGTATGTCACAGTACATGTTGGCATTCATGGTCCCCCCAATGAACTGTAGCTCCCCAGTGCCGGCAGCACTCATGCAGCCCCAGACCATGACACTCCCACCACCATGCTTGACTGTAGGTAAGACACACTTGTCTTTGTACTCCTCACCTGGTTGCTGCCACACACGCCTGACACCATCTGAACCAAATAAGTTTATCTTGGTCTCAGAGGACCACAGGACATGGTTCCAGTAATTCATGTCCTTAGTCTGCTTGTCTTCAGCAAACTGTTTGCGGGCTTTCTTGTGCATCATCTTTAGAAGAGGCTTCCTTCTGGGATGACAGCCATGCAGACCAATTTGATGCAGTGTGTGGCGTATGGTCTGAGCACTGACAGGCTGACCCCCCACCCCTTCAACCTCTGCAGCAATGCTGGCAGCACTCTTTCATCTATTTCCCAAAGACAACCTCCGCTGAGCATGTGCACTCAACTTCTTTGATCGACCATGGCGAGGCCTGTTCCGAGTGGAACCTGTCCTGTTAAAAGGCTTTATGGTCTTGGCAACTGTGCTGCATCTCGGTTTCAGGGTCTTGGCAATCTTCTTATAGCCTAGGCCAGTGATGGTGAACCTTGGCACCCCAGATGTTTTGGAACTACATTTCCCATGATGCTCAATAACACTGCAGAGTGCATGAGCATCATGGGAAATGTAGTTGCAAAACATCTGGCGTGCCAAGTTTTGCCATCTTTATGTTGAGTTATTTTGAGGGGACAGCAAATTTACACTGTTATACAAGCTGTACACTCACTACTTTACATTGTAGCAAAGTGTCATTTCTTCAGTGTTGTCACATGAAAAGATATAATAAAATGTTTACAAGAATGTGAGGGGTGTACTCACTTTTGTGAGATACTGTATATACACACACACGTTTGAGCTTTGGGGTGCACACATCTATGCCTCCTCCATATTTTTTAAGCGGGCCTGATTAGACCTGGGTGTAAACGGGTTTATGCACAAGAATGCATGGACGATCCGATCAGGTGCGATTAAAAAATCTGACAGATGGACCTGATCGGATTGCCCATGTGAAAGGGCTCTTTATGCGATTTACTAAATTCTGTGATGGCCCTTCAGTGTCATACTTGCTCCAGCCTTGAACATCTATAGGATTCATATTGCTCCTATTCATTGCTTCCGTTCTAGCATCCACTGTTGTACTGATGCATATTTAAAGTGTTACCATGTTAGTCTGTTTTTTTATTGTTCATATTATTATTATTATTATTATACAGGATTTATATAGCGCCAACAGTTTGCGCAGTGCTTTACAACATAAGGGCAGACAGTACAATTACAATACAATTCAATACAGGGGGGAATCAGAGAGCCCTGCTCCTTGGAGCTTACATGTTCACATGGATACTGTCTTTTTTAGTGGCTGTATATTTTCTAAAATGAAATATAAAGAGCAAAAAAAAAAAAAAAGGCAGGGTCCATAGCCCTGTGCTGGACAAGATGACACTGAGGGATAGCCCACCACCAGAGCGTGGGGGGAGCATCACCTGCTGGGAGAGCGGAAGATCAGGTGCAGGTTTGAACAAGCAGTGCAGGCGCAGCCCCGCTGCAAGGGATCATTTTACTTTTCCTTCCTTTAAAAGGTTTACTTCCTTTTCAAGTGCACCCATACTGCTGCATGGAGGACTGTAAATCATAGCATTGAAAGCAAATGTATCTACCCTTCCGTTATGAAGATTTCAAGTACAGCTGAGTGATATGCGAAGGACCCCTATAGCCAATTCTTCAAGATGACGTACTTTGTGCCAGGAATACGTGCCCACATTATGCCATACACAGCAGTGCTGTGGGACGGCTGTGACGAGTCTCCTCCAGCAGAGGGCACTGCTGGCACACAAATCTCCGCACGCCGGGCACAAATATACTTTCTAAATTCTGCACGTACGTGATTTTTTTCTTTCTTTATTAGTTTTAAGTAAAGTATGAAGATCAAGGACTTTACTGGGAGCTCTCATTTCCACTGAATAATGGGCAGATAATGGACAATAAGAGGCATTTAATGTGGAGAATATTCAGTATAATTACATCCTCTCGGCACAGAGGCTGCTTAATGCACTTCCCTGCCAGGAATATTCCACCGCGGACAGACAGACGGACAGACGCGGGGAATGTTTTCAGCATCATTCGTGGTAATTGTTCACTTTGTTTGAGATAATAAGCGCAACAAAACGCTGAAAATCTGCAGCAGGGAAGCAAGCTGGAAAATGACAACGGAGAGCCGGGGGGGAGCGAGCGAGAAGCGGACGCACCGCTATCACTGATAATTGTGCTGCGCCACAGTCACCGATATTAAAGGGGTAATTTATTAACATTGGTGAAATTGATGCATTTTGTCTAATTTGATGCTCAATTACTTCCAGTACATAGAACATTCAAAACCAAATCTTGTGATGTTTAAAGCGGAGTTCCACCCAAGAGTGGAACTTCCACTCATTTGTCTCCTACCCCCCTCCGGTGCCACGTTTGGCACCTTTCGGGGGGGGGGGGGCAGATACCTATCCGGGCTGTGGCGAATTATGTCAGCGGCTCGGGCGGGTACCTATCCGGGCTGTGGCGAATTAAGTCAGCGGCTCGGCTCCCTCCTCCGCCACCGGTGTTCTGTCAGATTAGGCGACCCATCAAATCTTGTAATGGAAGTGACGGTCCTTCACAGCCATCTTGGTACACCGCACTCAGCCGCAGTAAGCCTATTAGGGCTGCAACTAACGATTATTTTCATAATCAATCAGTTGGCCGATTATGGTTTTGATTAATCGGATAAAACCATACCAAAAAAAAAAAAAAAAGTAAATATGCAATTTTTTCGTTTATTTTAAGTAATAAGGAAAATTATGGGGCACTCCCGGGAACACCAATGATGGGGCAGCACTAGTCCTCCCGGGAACACCAATGATGGGGCAGCACTATTCCCCTCAGGGAACACCAATGATGGGGCAGCACTAGTCCTCCCGGGAACACCAATGATGGGGCAGCACTATTCCCCTCCGGGAACACCAATGATGGGGCAGCACTAGTCCTCCCGGGAACACCAATGATGGGGCAGCACTAGTCCTCCCGGGAACACCAATGATGGGGCAGCACTATTCCCCTCCGGGAACACCAATGATGAGGCAGCACTATTCCCCTCCGGGAACACAAATGATGGGGCACTATTCCTCCCAGGAACACCAATGATGGGGCAGCACTATTCCTCCCGGGAACACCAATGATGGGGCAGGACTATAGCTTAATTGAGCAAGCTGAAGATAGAAGCTGATTGGCCACCATGCACAGCTGCACCACATTCTGAGTGCACCAGTTTTAGTAAATCTCCCCCACTGTGTTGATGTCGAAATTTAAAAGCAAATTAGCAAACGTGTGAGATCAGCAGGCTTGCCGCTGCTTTTAAAATTCAACATCAACACAGTGTCACGGAGTTCTAAATCCTGTATTTCACGATATAAGCTCAGTTTACTGGTAAAAATCATTGTGAAATGCAAGACTTCGGTGGGTGTAAAAAGATGTCCGCTTGGCGACTTCAGACTGTAGGCTTAGTGTGCCCGAGTGCGGGGTGTATCAAGATGGTCGTGACGGAACGTCACTTGCGTTACGAAATCTGACGGAACACCAGGCCAGTAGGAGAGCGCAGCGGTGCCTGGTGCATGTAAAGTAGGGACCCTGCGTGGAGCCGTAATGCTGTACTGCCGGGTTCCCTTACTGGCAATGGTGGCGGCAGCACCCGACAGCTGATGGAAACACTTTAGCTGCGGAGCCGACATCGCTGGACTCCAGGACAGGTAAGTGTCCTATTTTTTTTTAAAGTCAGCAGCTGCAGTATGTTCAGCTGCTGGCTTTTAATTTTTGCAGCGGTGGACGGACTTCCGCTTTAAGCAAAACAGAACAAAAGAAAGAAAAATAAATGACAGAAAGAGAAGAAAAATTAATGACAGTTCCTCTCCAGCTTCCTTCTGCCAAAAATAATGCACCATGTCTACAAAATAGAGGTTGCCGGGTTATTTTTGCCTCTTAAAATAAAGCGTAGCTTTATACATGGGGAGCATCATGGAATCCACATTTGCCATGACAAAAACAATATTTTTTTTCTTTTTGGGGGGGGGGGGGACAGAACCCCTCTTTGACTGGCTGCATCTAACTCTAAAAAAAATCTCCATAAAGTCCAACATCTTTGTTTTACGAGATGTAGATCTGCATCAATGTATTTTTATGTAGACAAAAAAAAAAAAAAAATTAAAATACCGCTTTAATGCTCATATCACCGTCATCATCCAACATGTCATGTAATAAACTGGCGCAGATCATATAAAAACAGCTGGTCAGGCTACAATATGCTCAGAAAAACTGCAGCCGATCGCACACAGGACCCCGTCTCACTGTGACCAAAACTAAACTAGTAATGTAAGATAGCTTCAGCTCTGCTCTCCACCTGCTGGAGAGGTCCCTCGGATGTGTTTCGCCCCTAGTGGGCATAATCATTGAGGCCTCAATGATTAAAGTGGTGTTAAAGGTTTAACAAACATGTTATAATTACCTGCTCTGTGTAATGGTTTTGCACAGAGCAGTCCCGATCCTCTTCTTCTTGGGTCCCCTACCGGCGCTCCTGACTCCTCCCCCCTGATCAGCGCCCCCAATAGCAAGCAGCTTGTGGTGCGTGCTCGCTCTCGAGCCCTGCTCTATGCGCCCATAAGATACATAGAGCCGTGGCTTGGCCCTGCTCCTGCTCTCTCTTCATTAGCTCACAGACTGTGATTGACAGCAGCGGGAGCTGTCTCAGCCAATTAGGAGAGAGAGGTAGACCATTGTTGTTTGTATTTGGAAAAAAATGAATTTTGGTAATGCACTAGGTCAGTGCACCCTTTTGGTATTGTTTTACAGTTCTAAAGGATACCCGTTGTCCTAAGGAGGGCAGCAAGGCGATTGGCGTAGAAAGAAGCTATCTGTACTATGCATCCCCAGGCTCACTACTTGAACGCAGGAGAATTACTTTGAGCCCTTGGGGCGGGGGGGCGGCGGCAAAACGCGGCCGAGAAAGGGTTAAATACCACCGCAAAGCGCCTCTGCAGAGGCGCTTTGCCGGCGGTATAGCCGCGCCGTCCCATTGATTTCAATGGGCAGGAGCGGTATACACACTGCTCCTTCACCGCTCCGAAGATGCTGCTGGCAGGACTTTTTTACCGTCGTGCCAGCGCATCGCACCAGTGTGCAAAGCCCCCGGGGCTTTCACACTGGAATGAAAGCAGCGGCACTTTCGGGGCGGTTTGCAGGCGCTATTATTGGCGCAATAGCGCCTGCAAACTGCCCCAGTGTGCAAGGGCTCTTTGAGATTAATGAGTAGAGCAGGGGTCTTCAAACTGCAGCCCTCCAGGTGTTCAGGAACTACAATTCCCATCATGCCTAGTCATGTCTGTGAATGTCAGAGTTTTACAATGCCTCATGGGATGTGTAGTTCTGCAACAGCTGGAGGGCCGTAGTTTGAGGATCCCTGGAGTAGAGAGACCTGGGACAGCCGAGGCTCTCGTGCACATCGCTGGATAGAGAGGGAGCTCAGGTGAGTATTAGCGGGGCCATGGGGGGGGGGGGGGGGGGGAGCAGCACACAGAAGGTTTTCCATCTTCATGCATAGAATGCAAGAAAAAAAAAAAACCTTCAGCCTTTACAATCATATTAAGTCCACTATGGGGTGAAAACGCATCGGAAGGACCTCTCCTGCAGGTGGAGAGCACAGCTGAAGCCATAGTAAAATTACTGGTTTTGTTTTGGTCACAGTGAGTCGGCAGCCTGTGTATGATCAATTGCCAATTTTCTGTAGCATAATGTTTTTTTTTCTGATTACAGCTCCAACTGTTCACCCGAAATCTGGGAATGGCGCCAACAGACAGCTGCTGTCCTTTAGAAAAAAAAGCCAAAAGCCAGCCAGTGTTCTTCGAGGTCACTTTAACAAGAACCAAGGGAACACCCCAGTGCAGTGAAGAACAGAGCGGGCAACTATGGTGCAAGATATGGGTCCTCCAGACTCCAGCTATAAATTTAAATATCACATTCGGGCCGACCCTTTAAGATATACTTGACAAATACTCCACTCTGATTAGGATCACTGCCTTTTCGGCATAGCAAGAGCAAAAATAATTTTGGCATATAAGCACTAAAGGAAGCAAAGACACTGTGGAAGGTTCTGGTAAAAAGTGAGGACCATCAAGTCTGTCTTTTAAGAAGAAAACTGAAATACATCAACTATCAGGGAGGGTCAATTAAATCATTATTGCTTAGACTTCCATTGCCATGACTTGGTGAGTGGTGAGCACAGTGAGGACCGTCAACTTGGTCTTCAAATGGGACACTGAAACACATCAACCATCAAAGACAAATGAAATCATTATTGGGTTTTACTTCCATTGCCGATCACTCTGAGTTTTCTACATTCTACACATAGCCAGCAAGACGTCTCAGTGAAAATGACAGCTGCAGAGACTTTTGTCCATTCTCAACCCTGATCTGACCCTCCTGGGAGACTTGTCGTTGATCCTCAGAAGTACATCCATGGCTAACACAGCCAACTTCTCCAGGAGGAAAAAGAAAGGTAACCATTCACTTGCACAGAAAAGTTACATGTGGTAATCCAAAATTGTAAGATCAGTGATCACCCATCACCATCCTCTAACAACAGCCTGACCTGATCCCCTCCAGCATATCAGGGGCTCTCCAGGAGGACACACTAGAGTCTCCCCTAAAATGGGAGGATAATCTGCAGCAATTACTATTCAATTGATTAACGGCTTAGACTCTGCAGTCAGAAGATAATCAATTCATCTTAAAAAAAAACCAAGAAAAAA